>CM061059.1:7226572-9626572 GCA_030762865.1 Paraleonurus japonicus | reverse complement strand
GGGGAAAATGAGGTGAAAGAAAGAGAGTTGGCACTCACAGCTGTGGTAGATGAGACGAGGAGCAAGGTCGACACAAAAGCCAGCACAGCTGAGTTAGAGGCAGCTAGGGAGGAAGCTCGCATTAAATCTGATGAGCTAGCTGCACTTCAGCTGAGGGTCAGTCAACTCGAGGAAGCTCTGAAGGAAGATGAGGAGAGAAGGAAGAAGGAGGAAGAAGATAAGTCTGCTCAGGTGCTGGCGAAAATCAAAGAATCCGAAAAAGCAGCAGCTGAGGTAAAAGGAAAGGGGAAGGGGAAGTTGGTGGAGGAGTCGAAAGTACTTAGTCCCAAGCTCACAGGATCTGAGAAAAGAAAGAGGGAGCCTGACTACTCTAACTTACCTGAGGAACAGATCAGCAGGATCATGAGAGAGCAGGCTTTCTATGGAGAAAGGGAAAGGAAGAAGCTGAAGAAGAAGAAGAAGAAGAGCAAGGGATTAGAAATGAGATGGAGCAGGGATGTGAGGAAATGGGAAATGAAGGAGGCAGATGAAGCTGATTTTAGGCCCTATCACAGGACACTCAATCCGCCGAAGGTCGTCGCTGGCAAACTCTTTAAAGAGTATAAGGAAAAGAATTTGGACGCCAGATGGATGTACCATTGGTACATCTTGAAGGGGTCTGATTCAGCAGAGCAAGACGAGGACCTGAGGTGGCATGAGTGGATAGAGAAGGAGGACAAAGATCTATATCAGAGGTTGCTAGTGGAAGCAGACAAGTTCTTCAATGCTGATCTTTGTGCTCCGGCTTATGAGAAGGGCAGGCCCAAGACCAATCCAGACGGCTCAATCGACATGAACTCGATCAAAGGCATCATTGCCAAAGCTGAAGTGGAGTCTGGGCTGAAAGATGAAGATGAGCTAAAAAAGCTAAGGAAGAGGGTCTTTACCTGGTTGGCCATTCCTGAAGCCAATCAATGGGGAATCTGATAATAGGACCATTCTCTTTTCCTTATCTTTTTATCTTTTGATTTTTGTATCTTGTAAATCTGATGTGAATAAATCTATGTTTGATCTATGAGTGTTACTTGTATTATTTTCTTAAAGTTTTTTTTCTGCTTTAAGAAATCTTTAAATTTTTTCTAAGTATAAGTCATCTGAGAAATTTATCATCTCAGAATTAAAATTTTCAAAATTTTTCTAAGTCTAAAATGTTTTAAAAACCTAAGACTTAAAAGTTTTCTAAGCTTAAAATATTCCTTTTAAAGTGCTTTGTGATAATTGAATCTGATTGAAAATGTAAATGTGTTCTGATATACCTAACTCTTGAAACTTGATTAACTCTAAACTAACTTCAGCTGTGAGTGTGTCTCTTTCTTGTAGGTTTTAACTTCATCAAAAAGGGGAAAATTGTTAGATAAAGTAAAGTTTTGATGAGTTAAAAGATCAATCTGGATAAGCAGACAAAGTATGTAGAAAAAGATCAGGTGTTCATCCTAAGCTGATCAGACTAAGTCAAAGACTAGTGAGGTCAGATGGAGATCAGAAGTTGCAAGTCATCTGGAGACAAGCTCAAGTCTAGTCAGACGAGGTCAAGACAAGCTGAGTAGAATAAGAAAGGCGAGTCTTCACCAAGTCAGCTGCAGACGAGTAAGAAAAATCAGCTGAGGTCAAGAGCAGTTTTCAAGATTAAGTTTGTTAAGCAGTTTTCAGTTTGTTAGAACTGACTAACAAATTAACAGTCTTTTCAGGCTTATAAATAGGTCTAGATTTTATTTTTCAATACACTTATGCAAATCTGATTTTTCACACTATTCACTATTCAGTTCACAAAGTATTTTCAAAAGAGTTTTTAAAAATTTCAAGTGTTTATAGAACACTTATCTTGTAATCTTAAAAATCCTTTATTCACTGTAATTCTTAGATTCATTAAAAGGTGTTAGGAGTACTTTGAAGAGTTGAAGATCAAGTTGTAATTTGTAAAGATTGTAAAGTGAGTAAGTAAGCAGCTAGTGGAGACCCTTCTTCAAAGTTTGGAGAAGGAGAGTGGATGTAGGATTGTTATAATCCGAACCATAAAATCTGGTGTTCTTTACTGCTTTCATTTATCTTTCTGTTCAATTTACAATTTATTGTTCAAAGTTTAATTTAAGAATTAAAGTTAAGATCTGAATATCAGTGTTGCTTTTGATCTTATTAAAAGTTGAGATTAATATTAAATTCCGCTGTGTACATCTGGTACTTTGAATATATTTTGAAAGATTTGAAAAATCTGAAAAATCTATTCAACCCCCCCCCCCCTTCTAGATTTTTCCTAGAAGGCTGATACTCGTTTTCCCTAATCTACTCAACTAATCGGGACCAACATTCTCTTCACCCTTTGTTCATGTAATGACTCATTTGTATACACATAATAATCACTACAAATTTTTTGTATATTATTTACACTAGTTTATCACATTTGTAACTTTAATCTCATTCTATTATACATCACCTTCTGATGATGTTTGTGAGTCGTATTTTCTTTTTCTTTTTTGTTGCATCTTTGTACTACTTCGCAATGTCCTCCCTTTTGCTCCTTCTATTATCATTAATCAGATTTGGTTGACCGAAACACTCAATACAAACAAATAATAGCAACAAACAATCAAGATACACGACAATAGTTAACAAATTCATTATTCACATAGCAATTGATGTGTATGTGGTCTTTATTTTTTTTCTACAACTTTTGATACCTTCATGAGAACTGCTCACTGTGGTCCCTTCTCCCCCTTTTGATTTTCTCCCTTTTACACACAAAATATAAAATAAATTTTATTAACTACAAAACAAATACATAATGGAGAATTTGTGTACGCAATTATTATCCATACCTCTTTTAACTTTCTGGTTATAAAATTTCCCTTGCCTTCCAGCCCTGTTTTCATCGTTTTTTTGCGATTTCTTTGACCTTGTTTTACCCATGGCCCCAACTCTACAAAATCATTAACATGTATGTTGTTAATAACACATTTATAATTTGTTTTTACTAAGTCAATTTATTTCCAGTATCTCATCAAAATTGTTTCAATTTTTTGAGTTGCAGCATTTATTTTTAATAATATACACACACTAGATATTTTTCCACAATCATTTATAATTCAAAGGTTTTGTGCAAAATAGATACAACATTCTGAGATCTGTTCCTAACATAATAATATCGCACATTTAACTCATCAGACAAACGGAATCACATATCATTCACAGATATCGTAATCAAACAATTTGCATAGCGATTATACGAAAATAAAAAAAACCAAATGAACGCATCATTAAACTTTGTTTTTACCATATCCACTATAATTGTTTCAGGGTTTTATAGATCGTACTTTCTTATTTTCCGTATTTTTCTGTTGTTTACACACTGGATTTTTTTTCCAACCCTTTCATCTCCTCCGATTTGATTCAGTGTTCAAGAATATTTTTGTGTTGTTGCCTTGTTGATCAGATTATGAGTTTATTTTGATTTTAACCAATGAACAGTAAAACCATTCATTTCCCGCCTTGGAACTCGTGCCATGTCATTAACGCTGGCTCTCTGTCTTCCTTCGTCGTCACACAAGCTACAGTAAAGCTACAGAGGTGCTCAGGGTCATATTAGTATTTTCGTTTGCCCAATTTTATTGCATTGTTATTTGTTGTTTTTTGCGTATTGGAGTGCAATTTACAAATTTAAATTATATGGGCCAGTAACCGCCCCTGTTAGATCAAGTAGAGTTTTGATGAGTTAAAAGAACAATCCAGATGAGCAGACAACGTTGATGAACAGCTCAGATCAGAGTTAGGTACTAAGCTGATCAGACTGGGTCAAGAGCTGATTAAGTTAGCTGAAGATCAAAGTTTACAAGTCATCTGGAGACAAACTCAAATCTAGTCATCTGCAGAAGACGATCATAAAGAGCTCAGACGAGGTCAAGACAAGCTGAGTAGAATAAGAAAAGCAGGTCTTTACCAAGTCAGCTGCAGACGAGTAGGAAAAATTAGCTGAGGTCAAGAGCAGTTTTCAAGATTAAGTTTGTTGAGCAGTTTTCAGTTTGTTAGAACTGACTAACAAACTAACTGTCTTTTCAGACTTATAAATAGGTCTAGATTTTATTATTCAATACACTTATGCAAATCTGATTTTTCACACTATTCACTATTCAGTTCACAAAGTATTTTCAAAAGAGCTTTCAAATATTTTTAAGTGTTTATAGAACACTTCACTTCACATCTTCAAAAATACTTCTTATTCTTAGAGTTATATTTTAGAAGTTTGATTAGCATTCTTGAAGAATTGAAGATCGAATTGTAAGTTGTAAAGATTGTAAGTAAGTAAGCAGCTAGTGGAGACCCTTCTTCAAAGTTTGGAGAAGGAGAGTGGATGTAGGATTGTTATAATCCGAACCACTATAAAATTTGGTGTTCTTTACTGCTTTCATTTATCTTACTGTTCAAATTACAATTTATTGTTCAAAGTTTAATTTCAGAATCGAAGTAAAATCTGAATATCAGTGTTGCTTTTGATCTCGTTAAAAGTTGAGTTTAAAATTACTTTCCGCTGTATTAATCTGATTCTTTGAATTGATTTTAGGAAGATTTGAAAAATCTACAAAATCTATTCAAACCCCCCCTTTCTAGATTTTGTTCTAGAAGGCTAACTCAAGGTTTTTAATCAACTCAACATTCCGGGACCAACAAGTGGTATCAGAGCAGTGTTAAGCTGTTCTGATATTGATTTTAGGTCTTAAATAAGATTCTGAAATTATCTTGATTTTCTTCATTTCCTTCTTTGCTACTAACAGTGCTACTAATTAGTTTGTGGAGTATTTTGTTTCTTTGTTTCATCATGTCATCAGGGAAAAATAAGAAGTCTAGGAATCTTCCTGAATTCTCTATTGAAGATTATGATTATTGGAAATTTAGGATGGAGAATCACCTAAAAGCCATTCGTGATAGGATGGAAGAGGTTCTTGAAGAGGGACCTATAAAATTTTATCATGGAGGCACCAGCATTGGAGCTGAGCCAGCTGAATCCAGGACCAGACAAGAAAAGAAGAGTTCTGAATTAACAAATGATGAAAGAAATGTCCACAATCTTGACCAAGTAGCTCGAACTGAAATCATTGAAACTCTAAGTAAGGATTGGATAGAAAAGGTTAAGAGATGCAAAACTGTTAGGGTGAAAAAGATGTACTTAGTTTTGATGAATTAAAAGTATAAGACTAGGATGACCAGCTGAAAAATAATGTATAGCCAGCTGATGTAATGTAATCTTTGTAAAATAGACTAAGTATAGGATAGTAAGATAAGGATGTTCAAAGGAAGTCAGATGAAGATAAGAACAGAAAATCAGACGACGACAAAGACAGACATGGAGGAAGATCAAGACTCAGACAGAGTAAAGACTCAGATAGAGTGAAGACTCAGACAGGGTGAAGAATCGGACAGGGTGAAGAATTAGATGAACTAAAGAGTTAGTTAAAATCAAGAGTCAGTTACAACCAAACAAGAAGCGGTTTCAAGAATTGGTTAATCAGTTACAACAACCTACAACAAGAACAAGGAAGTTATAACCGTCATCAACAGAAGATCTATAAATAGGTTCAGAAATTCAGAAATTTAGATAACCAAGGAAAACTTAGCAATCTAGCAATTTAACACTCTAAGAATTAGAAGCTCTCTTCACGATCATTTTGTATACACATCATTCACGAACACACTTAGTGTTCATTCATTTTTCTGGTGTTTAAAGAACACCATTTCATTTGAATCTTCAAAAGCCGGATAGAGATAGTATCATATTTGTAAGGCTGAAGATATACGTTGTAAAGGAAGGAAGTAAGAAGGAAGAAAGACAGTAAGTAGAGTCCCTTCTTCAAGTTGAAGGAGGAGAGTGGACGTAGGATCGTTTGATCCGAACCACTATAAATCTTGTGTTGTTTCTTCTTATTGTTCTTTACTTGTTTTTTGTTGAGTATTTCTTGATCACAAATTCAATATCTGATAAAGCTTTAGATCCTAACTGAATTGGGTTTAATTAAGAACTGTTTCCGTTGTAAAACTGTTTTTGGAGTTGATAGATCATCTAAGCTTGAAAAAGTTTGTGATAATCTATTCATCCCCCCCCTTCTAGATTATCGCTAGAAGGCATCTTGTTTACGTGATTAACTCATTCTAAAGGGACCCAACAAGTGGTATCAGAGCAGTGTTAAGCTGTTCTGATAAAAGATTTGTGGTCTTGAAATTTCTGAGTTCTTGTTGGAATCTGATTTCTTATTGTTGATTCACTAACCCTTCTGATAAGTTGTCTTTTAGTCTTTTGAATTACTATGTCAACTGTTAAAAGTAAGAAAACTAGGAGTCTACCAAAGTTCTCAATCGAGGAATATGATTATTGGAAGTTTAGAATGGAGAATCATTTAAAGGCCATTCACGACCGAATGGAAGAGGTTCTTGAGACAGGTCCGATAAAATTCTATCATGGAGTTGTAAGCACTGGAGCTGAATCTTCGGTTACAAGAAGTCAACAAGAAAAGAAGAGTGCGGAATTAACAAATGATGAAAGGAAGATTCATAATTTGGATCAAGTTGCAAGAACTGAAATCATTGAAACTTTAAGCAAGGACTGAATAGAAAAGGTTAAAAGATGTAAAACTGCTAAGGATATGTGGGAGACTCTTGCAAGTGTATGTGAAGGGTCAGATCAGGTTAAAGAAAATAAGTTGCAGTCTGTTTTACATGCATTTGACACGTTCAAAATGAAGGATGGAGAAACTGTGGATCAATTGGACCTGAGACTGATTAATCTTGTGAACAAAGCAACTGATTTAGGTAAGACTTACACTGAGAAAGAAATCAACAACAAGGTACTCAGATCATTGAGCAAAAGATGGAGGGAGAAAGCTAATATTCTCAAAGCAACACAGAATTTGTCAACAATATCACATCACACTCTATTTTCTCATCTTAAAGCACTAGAATATGATATACACATTGAAGATGAAGAAGATGAGGCAGAATCGTCTACATCCGGAAAAACTGTGGCATTTCTTCATCAAGAAGATTCTTACAAGATTTCCAAGGCATCAGATTTGTCAATCAAGGAGGAAATGGCACTATTGATCAGACGATATGAGAGACTCAAGATGAAGTATAAAAGGAACAAGAGAGACAGGTTTAATCGCCGAAATTATAAATCAGACAAGGAAGAGAAGTATTCAGATAATGTCAAAAAGAAGGATCCAGTGAAAAGGTATAAATCACCAATCAGACGAGGAGATAATAGTCCGAAATCAGATAGAGGAGATATCTGTTATACCTGAGACATCATCATCCTCCTCATCATCTAGTTTCGGGTCAGACAATGACATTTGCCTAATGCCTAAAGAGGTAAACTATTACTCATCCTCAGATAATGATTGTGATAACTTGTCTGAATCTGATCCATGTCTTATTAACAAGCTTCTAAAAGATTTGAAAACTGCTTTATCTGCTTATAAACAGATAGAGACTGAAAATTTAAATTTAAAAAATCAAGTTCTTAATCTAACAAAGGAATATCAGACTGGAACAAGTAAAAACTTGGATTATGCATTCAAGGGGGAATGTCAATCTAAGACTACTACTAGTTCCTCATCTGAGAAAACCCGTAAGTTAGAAAAAGAATTGAGTGCTTTAAAGGTTAAATTTTCAAGTGTTAAATCAGAGAATGAGAATTTTAAGAAGACTAATCAAGAGTTAAATCTCAAGTTAGGAAATCTTAATAATTCTCAGTCTATGATTGATAACATTTTCAGTACCTCTCAGATGCCTGTTGATAAAACCGGATTGGGTTTTGATAGAAACAAGAAAAATGATCCTATCAAACCAAGAGTTTTTGTCAAAGCTACTAAGACTATGGAAAAGACAAAACTTAGTCCAAAGAAATCTAAGGAGCAAATCACCTCATCTGATATATCTAAGGAGAAAACACAGACAAGGAGAATTGTTCCCAAAAGAAATCTAAAGACTAAGTTAAAGCCTTTTCCAAAGTATAATGGCTTTGATGGAAGAAGCAAGTCATATCCATTCTTTCCAAAATATAAGACAATCACTAGAGATCAATTAAGTAAAATTGATCTAGACAGTCTAATATTAGTGGACAGATATGGTTGCAAGATTCAATCATTGGTTTTGAAAAACTTAAATGTTTTTATCTGGATACCTAAGTATCAAATTAACGAGAAAGGACCCAATACACAAAGGGTACCTAAAAATTAAATTTGTGATTGCAGGGAGATAAGGAGATAGTTGAAAGAGGAGATGTTCTTGAAGTCATATGGTATATAGACAGTGGATGTTCTAAGCATATGACTTATGAAAAAAGACTTCTTTCAAACTATCAGACAATAGATGGACCGCGAGTAATGTTTGGTGACAACAACTTTGGTTTAACTAAAGGAGTTGGAACCTTAATGGTTGGAGATGTCCAGGTTAATGAAGTTTACTTTGTGGAAGGATTGAAAATAATCTATTATCTGTCTCACAGTTTTGTGACAAAGGATATTGTGTAAAATTCACTCATGATGCATGCTATATCTTGGATGGTTTAAACGAAAATATTTTACTTGCTGGAGTCAGGCAATGTAATATCTACGTTGCAAATTTCAAGAGTTGCCCTAAGGATACTTGTCTTATTGCTAAGAGTTCAGAAGATTTAAGTTGGCTATGGCATAAACGTCTTAGTCATTTAAACTTCAAAACTCTCAACAAAATAGCAAGGAAATCTTTAATCAAAGGACTTCCAGATAAAATATTTTCGAAAGATCATATTTGTGATGCATGTCAAAAGGGAAAACATACCAAAACTTCTTTCAAGTCAATAAATAGTTCTGTTTCTAAAAGGATTTTGGAACTTTTGCACATGGATCTTTTTGGTCCTGTTACACCTCTGAGTTTTAGTGGAAGAAAATATACTTTAGTGATTATAGATGATTTTTCTAGATTCACTTGGGTTATTTTCTTGTACAAAAAGAATGAGACTGTAACAAAAATTCCAGAATTCCTCAAAAGAATTCAAAATGAAAAAGGACTAAATATTGTCAAGATTAGAAGTGATAAAGGTACTGAGTTTCTAAATTCGTTTGTCACTAACTATTGTACTGAGAATGGTATTGCACATGAAACATCATCTGCAAGAACACCCCAGCAAAATGGAGTAGTAGAAAGGAGAAACAGAACCTTGAAGGAAGCTGCAAGGACGATGTTATCTGAGTATGATACTCCACACAGGTTTTGCGCAGAAGCCATTAATACTGCATGTTTTGTTCAAAATAGGTATTTAATTGTAAAAGATAAATGCAAAACTCCTTATGAAATATGGAAGGGTAGAATACCAAAAATCTCATATTTCCATATATTTGGTTGTAAGTGTTTCATCCATAATAATGGAAAATCTAAATTAAGAACTTTTGATGCTAAGATTGCAGATGGGATATTCTTAGGATACTCATCTGTATCCAAAGCATATAGAGTTTTTAATAAGGTTACATTATGTGTGGAAGAAACACCACATGTTGTTTTTGACGAAACTTCTTTCAAGTCTGAAAGTACAGATGATGTCACCAAGATAGCCGAAGATCTCAACAGAATGAATATCAAGAAATTAGTCAAGTTCTACTTACCAGAGTCAGAATCAGATGAGGAGGACACATCAGACTCAAATAAAGATAAGGAGCCTGAGAGTTCTTCCATATCATCTGATCAGACAACTAAACTACCAGATGGACTAGAAGATATTCCTGAAGGTAATACAGAATCAATTGATGAAAATATCTCAGATAAGACTTCATACTCAGTAAAAGATAAAGGTAAACGAGTATTGACTTATCATCCAGCTGAACAGATAATCGGAAGTTTAGATTCTGGAGTCCAGACAAGGACACAGATAAACCAAGATTGTCTATTTAGTTGTTATGTATCATTGCTTGTTAGGAAAAGAAATTTGTATTTAGTTTTGATGTGTTAAAGTGTAAAGTAAGATGACCAGCTGAGACAATGTATAGTCAGCTGATGTAATAAAAACTTTATATAGACCAAGTATAGAAATAAGATAGGGTTGTTTTGAAAAAAGTCAGATAGAGACAAGAACAGAAAACAGACGATGATGAAACCAGACGAGGTAGAAGATCAGATAGAGAATCAGACAGAGTAAAAAATCAGACAAGGTGGAGATTCAAGACAGAGTAAAAAAATCAGACAAGGTGGAGATTCAAGACAGGGTGAAGAATCAGACAAGCTAGAAGAGTTAGTTAAATTCAAGAATCAGTTACAACCAAACAAGAAGCAGTTTCAAGAATTAGTTAATCAGTTACAACTTTCAACAAACTGAATTCAAGGAAGTTACAACTGCCAAGAGGAGTTCTCTATAAATAGGAATAGGAATCTATTTAGAATTAATTTTGACACTTAGCACTTATCATCATACTTTGTATACACAAGCAACAAAGAATTACACACATTCAAGAACATTTTATACGTTTTTCAGTTCTTAGTGTTTATAGAACACTTTTTCATTAGATCTTCAAGCCATAGATATTCAGAAGTTAGGAAGATTCATTGTAAGGCTGAAGATTCATCATTGTAAGTAAGGTAGCAAGAAAGAAGGAAGTAAGTAAGTGAAGGCCCTTCTTCAAGATTCGAAGAAGGAGAGTGGACGTAGGATCGTTTGATCCGAACCACTATAAATCTGGTGTTATTTCTTCTTACTGCTTATTTACTTGTTTTCACTGATTATTTCTTGACAACAAATTGATATCTGAAAAGGCTTTAGATCCTAATTGAATTGAGTTTAAACTAAATTTGTTTCCGCTGTAAATCTGAGTTAGGAGTTAATAGATCATCTAAGCTTGCAAAAGTTTTTGATAATCTATTCATCCCCCCCTTCTAGATTATCACTAGAGGGTATCTTGTTTTTGTGTTTAAACTCATTCTAAAGGGACCCAACAAGTGGTATCGAGAGCAAGTGTTAAGCCTGTTCGATAAAGATTTGTGGTCTTGAAATATCTGAGTTTTTATTTGAAATCGATTCCTTATTGCTGTGTCACTAACATTTCGATAAGTTGTCTTTTAGCATCTTGAATTACGATGTCTTCTGTTAAAAGTAAGAAATCCAGGAGTTTACCAGATTTTTCTATTGAGGAATATGATTACTGGAAGTTCAGAATGGAGAATCATTTAAAGGCCATTCATGACCGTATGGAAGAGGTTCTTGAGGAAGGCCCGATAAAATTCTACCATGGAGTTGTTAGTACTGGAGCTGAATCTTCTACTACAAGAAGTCAACAAGAAAAGAAAAGTGCTGATTTGACAAATGATGAAAGGAAGATTCACAATTTGGATCAGTAGCAAGAGAAGTAAATTATAGAGACGTTGAGCAAAGACTGGATAGAAAAGGTAAAGAGATGTAAAATCGCTAAGGATATGTGGAAGACTCTTGCAAATGTTTGTGAAGGGTCGTCGAGCAGTTAAGGAGAACAAGTTACAATCAGTTTTACATGCATTTGATACATTTAAGATGAAAGATGGAGAAACGTGGATCAGTTGGATGTAAGATTGACCAATTTGGTGAATAAAGTCGGCGATTTGGGAAAAATCTATTTCGAGAAAGAAATTAATAATAAGGTGCTCAGATCATTAAGCAAAAGATGGAGAGAAAAAGCAAATATCCTCAAAGCTACACAGAATCTGTCATCTATTTCACATCATACTCTATTTTCTCATCTGAAAGCCTTGGAATATGATATACAAATTGAAGATGAAGAAGATGAGGCAGAGTCATCTACTTGTAAAGACCGTGGCATTTCTTCATCAAGAAGATTCTCGACAAGATTTCTAAAGCATCGATTTGTCAAGAAAGGAGGAAATGGCTTTATTGATCAGACGATATGAGAGACTCAAGATGAAGTATAAAAGGAATAAGAGAGATAGGTTTAATCGTCAAAATTATAAATCAGACAAGGAAGAGAAGTATTCAGACAATGACAAAAAGAAGGATCCAGTGAAAAGATTCAAATCACCAATCAGACGAGGTGAGAGTAGTCCAAAGTCAGAAAGAGGAGATATCTGTTATACCTGCAATAAACCTGGTCATTTTAGCTATGATTGTCCTCAACTCACTCCTAGAGAAAGAGAAGAAAAGAGGAAGAAACGGGATAGGAGGTATGCAGATCAACGAGCTCTTTTGGCCGAAAAGGAGGTAACACAAGAGACATCATCATCCTCATCCTCATCCGATTTGGATCGACAATGACATTTGCCTAATGGCTAAGGAGGTAAACTACTACTCATCCTCAGATAATGATAATGATAACTTGTCTGAATCTGATTCATGTCTTATTAACAAACTTCTAAAAGATCTGAAGACAGCTTTATCTGCTTATAAACAGATAGAGACTGAAAATTTAAGTTTAAAGGATCAAATTCTTAGTCTAACAAATGAATATCAGACAGGGACAAGGAAGAATCTAGATTGTACATTCAAGGGGAATGTCAATCAAAGACTTCTACTAGTTCCTCATCTGAGAAAATCAATGAGTTGGAAAAAGAATTGAGTTCTTTAAAAGCTAAATTTTCAAATATCAATATGGAGAATGAGAATTTTAAAAGAACTAACAGAGATTTAAATCTCAAGTTAGGACATCTTAATAATTCTCAGTCTACAATTGATAATATCTTCAGTACTTCTCAGAAGCCTAGTGATAAGACAGGATTGGGTTTTGATAGGAACACGAAAAATGATCCTATCAAACCTAGAGTTTTTGTCAAAGCCACAAAGACTATGGAGAAGACAGAAATTAGTCCAAAGAAATCAAAGGAGCAAGTCACCCCATCTGATATATCAAAGGAGAAAATACAGATGAGGAGAAATGTATCCAAGAGAAATCTAAAGACTAAATCAAAGTTGTTTCCAAAGTATAATGGTTTTGATGGAAGAAGCAAGTGTTATCCATTCTTTCCAAGATATAAGACAATCACTAGAGATCAATTAAACAAAATTGATCTAGATAGTCTAATATTAGTGGATAGATATGGTTGCAAAATCCAATCATTGGTTCTGAAAAATTTGGATGTTTTTATTTGGATACCTAAGTATCAACTTGACGAAAAAGGACCCAATACACAAAGGGTACCTAAGAATTAATTTGTGATTGCAGAAGGATAAGGAGATAGTTGAGCAAGATGTTCTTGAAGTCATCTGGTATATAGACAGTGGATGTTCTAAGCATATGACTTATGAGAAAAGACTTCTTTCTAACTATCAGAAGATAGATGGACCCCGAGTAATGTTCGGTGACAACAATTTTGGTCTAACCAAAGGAGTTGGAACTTTGATGATTGGAGATATTCAGGTTAATGAAGTATATTTTGTGGAAGGTTTGAAACATAATTTACTGTCTGTATCACAATTTTGTGACAAAGGATATTGTGTTAAATTCACTCACGATGCATGTTTTATTTTGGATGGTTTAAATGAGAATATTTTACTTACTGGAGTCAGACGAGGTAATATCTATATTGCAAATTTCAAAAGTTGCTCTAATGATACTTGTCTTATTGCTAAGAGTTCAGAAGATTTAAGTTGGCTATGGCATAAACGTCTTAGTCATTTAAATTTCAAAACTCTTAACAAAATAGCAAGAAAATCTTTAGTCAAAGGACTTCCAGATAAAATATTTTCTAAAAATCATGTTTGTGATGCTTGTCAAAAAGGAAAACAGACCAAAACTTCTTTCAAAACAATAAATGGTCCTCATTTTCGAAAGGATTCTCGGAACTTTTACACATGGATCTTTTTGGTCCAGTTACACCTCTAAGTTTTAGTGGAAGAAAGTATACTTTAGTGATTATAGATGATTTTTCTAGATTCACTTGGGTTATTTTCTTGTACAAAAAGAATGAGATCAGTAATAAAATTCCGAATTCCTCAAAAGAATTCAAAATGAAAAAGGACTAAATATTGTCAAGATTAGAAGTGATAAAGGTACTGAGTTCCTAAACTCGTTTGTTACTAACTATTGTACTGAGAATGGTATAGCACATGAAACATCATCTGCAAGAACACCCCAGCAAAATGGAGTGGTAGAAAGGAGAAACAGAACCTTGAAAGAAGTCTGCAAGGACTATGTTATCCGAATATGACACGCCACATGTGTTTTGGGGCGAAGCCATTAATACTGCATGTTTTGTTCAAAATAGGTGTTTAATTGTGAAAGATAAATGCAAAACTCCTTATGAAATATGGAAAGGCAGAATACCAAAAATTTCATATTTTCATATATTTGGTTGTAAGTGTTTTATTCATAATAATGGAAAATCAAAGTTAAGAACTTTTGATGCTAAGATTGCAGAAGGGATATTCTTAGGATACTCATCTGTATCTAAAGCATATAGAGTTTTTAACAAGATTACATTGTGTGTGGAAGAAACACCACATGTTGTTTTTGATGAAATTTCCAAGTTTGAAAGTACAGATGATGTCACCAAGATAGCTGAAGATCTTAACAGATTAAACATTAAGAAATCAGTCTTCTACCTACCAGAGTCAGAATCAGATGAGGAAGACACACCAGACAAGGATCAAGATAAGGAAGCTGAGAGTTCTTCCATGTCATCTGATCAGACGACTACACTATCAGATGGACTAGGAGATATTCTTGAAGGTAACACAGAACTAATTGATGAAAATATCCCAGATAAGACTTCATATCCAGTAAAAGATAAAGGTAAACGAGTATCGACTTATCATCCAGCTGAACAGATAATTGGAAGTTTAGATTCGGAGTCCGATAAGGACACAGATAAACCAAGACTATCGATTTAGTTGTTATGTATCGTTACTTGAACCTAAAACTATTATCAAGCTCTAATCGACTCCAATTGGATAAATGCAATGCAAGATGAATTAAATCAATTCCAAAGACAAGATGTATGGGAGCTTGTTGAAAGACCTCATCATCAAAAAGTTATTGGAACAAAATGGGTTTTCAAAAATAAGAAAGATGAGAACAACATTGTGGTAAGAAATAAGGCTAGATTGGTTGCACAAGGTTATTCACAACTGAGGGAATTGATTATGATGAAACCTTTGCACCGGCTTGCTCGCCTTGAAGCCATAAGATTGTTCTTAGCTTATGCCGCTTATAAAAGATTTACTGTGTTCCAAATGGATGTGAAATCTGCATTTCTAAATGGAGTCATAGCCGAAGAAGTCTATGTAGAACAACCTCCAGGTTTTGTCAAAGGAGACAAGGTCTATAGGCTAAGGAAAGCTCTATATGGACTTAAACAGGCTCCTAGAGCATGGTATGATACATTATCTGAGTATTTAATTCAAAATGGTTTTGTAAAAGGTAAAATAGATAGAACTTTATTTAGGAAAGAAATGATAAAGGTCTTCTCGTTAGTTCAAATTTATGTTGATGATATTATTTTTGGATCAACTAACCTACTCTTGTGTGAAGAATTTAGTCATCTTATGAAGAACAGATTCGAAATGTCCATGATGGGAGAGATGACATATTTTCTTGGACTTCAAATTAAGCAGACAAAGAAAGGAATTTTCATAAATCAAGCAAAATATACCAAAGATCTTATTGAAAAATTTGGAATAGGTACCAGCCGAGAAGTCAAAATACCTATGATGACAAATTTTTCAATGGATCCAGATGAGAAAGGAGAAGACACCGATCGACGCAAAGATGATAGAGGTTTAATTGGATCTCTTTTATACTTAATCGCTAGTAGACCCGACATTTCTTTTGCAGTAGGTGTATGTGCACGTTTTCAAGCTAAACCTAAGAAGAGTCATCTTGAAGCTGCAAAGAAGATTCTTAAATATTTGAAAGGTACAATCTATGTAGGACTGTGGTATCCAGCTGATGATAACTTTGAGTTGTCTGGATACTCAGATTCAGATTTTGGTGGGTGTAAGATAGATAGGAAATCTACATCTGGAACTTGCCAATTTCTCGGGAAGCAAGCTGATTTCATGGTTGTCTAAGAAACAAACCTCTCGTAGCTACTTCTACCATCAAGCCGAGTACATGGCACTGGAAGTTGTTGTTCATGCCTTATCTCGGATCACCAATGCCTAAGGGACTATAACATTATCACCAAAGATGTACCAATCTTTTGTGATAGTAATAGTGCCATAGCTATTACCCGTAACCCGATCTTACATACAGATGCAAACATGTTGACATTCGTCATCATTTTATTCGAGATCATGTGGAGAAAGGCAATATCAGGCTAGAAAAATTTTACCGATTTTCAAAAAGGCATATATTGACAAAGCCTCTTGCGAGTAAACAAGGTTTAAGGAACTTTCAGTCGAATTAGGATTATTAGATGGTTCTTTAATCATCTCTTGATCAAATATTCTTGAATTATCCTTGTTTTCCTTATCTTAGTATAGTATGTCTAGAAAGAATTATCGACAAGATTGTGTCAAAGGACAATCGTAAATGATATCATTGATCTCCTTTTATAGGAATCAAGAATCAAGGATTAGTCATATTGACCATATCCGACTTGATAATTACTTATTCGACATAAGTAAATCGATAAGGATGTAATAGTCAATCGATGACTATTGAACCTTATCCGACTTACTCGGTTACTAACAATTTTTCTAAGTGTCTCGTGATTTCAAAGAAGAACAAAGGTGACAAGATTCGAAATACAAGTCAATGTCAATGAACAGATAAAGTGATGCTATCAAACCGCATAAGAGAAAAAATCAGAAGTTTTCTTACATTCTTTTAATTATGAATATTGAGTTCATATATTTAATATATGAATTTAATATCATAATTCACTCTATCATTCATTAAAAATGAAGTTACAAGTAAAATAAAATATTTTGTTTTACAAAATTAAAGAATAAGGGTTCAAATTTTGTTTTCTAAAAATAATAATATTTTATTTTATCTCTCCAATTAATCGAAAAGTTATTTCTCAAATTAGTAATCGTGTCGGGGAGAAGTTACTATGGACCCGAAATTTTATCAAATTCAATTTTGAAACACACCGAGTATACTTCACGCGCCGTAAGTGGAGGCGGTTTCGAAATATGAACCGTCTCAACCTCACGCGCGACATATTAAATATTATTCTCGTACACTTTTCAAAATAAATGCCATAATTGCATTAATGGCGATTCGAAAGGCTATATTTACACTTTTACAGTGCAATTATTATTCTAATAATTGTTTATTATTATATTTTCCATATAAATAGACATTCGTGTGCATTATTTGCATTTACGCACACATATATTTCTTCTTCCCTTAAAACTTCTTTTCCTCCTAAAACCTTCAAACACTTATCAATGGCGGACACGGAAAGAGCGTAATCAAATATGAATATGATCTCGCATCCATCGAGAACGTACAAAATCCGAAATGTACGTGGAATGGGACATTTCAACCGATCCAAAACCAGAGAAATCCTTCAAACTGTTACAAGATAGAGGTTTAAAGAAATACCGCTCAATGAAACCGACAAAACCCAAAACTCTTGATGATCTTGCTGAATTCCTAACCAGAGCCAAATCAACAGAGATATCGGACTAGAAACTCGAATTCGGACTCTTGAAAAGTCCAGAAAAATTCATGTTTCAATCTCTGATATTGGTGAAATTTTTGGTTTAAATACCACCGGAGGCAACCCATTTTTGTACAAGGCCAAAGAATATTTGGAGAGCTACAAAACCGATGGCAAGAAAATCCTTAAGAATAACCGCAAATCTGAAAAAGGGGATGTTACGAAGAAAGTATAGACTGCTGATGCTCATTTTGACGAAGTGTATACTGGGAGAGCAGCAGAGTCATGATGGATTGACTAAGCCACGGATATGCTGTCTGAGGGCCATCATAGATGGAGCTGATATTAATTGGGCTCAGACAGTGTACTCCCGTCTGATGGAGGAGAGGAAAAAGTTCATCAAGACAGAGGTATCAGCTGAGCTGATAAGATGGTCGCTGACCAAGATAACAAGTATGATGGCAAGAATCACCATCATACTTGAACACAAGATTGGGACGGACAAGCTTGACCGGGCAGACGGGGTGAAAAAGTTCACAAAATGTAAGGGTTTGCTTGTCAAGGATGAGAAACCTTTCGGTCCAACAGACTCAGAAGGAGACACCCCATCTCCAGTACAAAGGAAGAAGGCTTCTAAGGCCAAAGGAAAGAAGAAAGTGGAGACAGTGTTAGCCGATGAATCCTCATCTGAGGAGGAGGAGATTGCTGAGGAAGAAGAGGAGGAAAGGACAGCTTCCCAAGGGGGAAGTGTTCCAGCTGAGGAGGTTGGTATATCGAGCCGACGGAGACAGAGAGAAGTCTCGTGCGGAGATGACTTAAAAGGAAGAAGAAATCAAGTCACCCTCATCATCTTCATCCTCATCCGAGGATGAAGTTCCTAAATTCATTTCTTCCCAACTCGGCAATGAAGAAGGCATAAGGCCGCCGCTTTCGAGCCTCTAAAACGGCCCACTCCCATAAGTCCAACACCCACCCAAACTACATATGATCCATTCTCTTTCCTACCCACAACCTCATCTGAACCAAATCTTTTCCTAAACCTACCAAATCCATCTGGAGAATTGGGACCGACTGAGACCTCACTCCGAATCCTTGGGAAAAAGTTCCTTCTCAGACAAGAGTCCACTCTCAAAGATGAGCCTGAACTGTTGAAAGAGCTTATTGATGTCTATCTGTTAAGAAGACTCAGGCTTGGATCTTTTGAGGAGACAGCTATTCTGATAGCTGAGGCAGGAGGAAACAATTTAGCCATCTGGGAGAAGGAGGTTCTCAAGAAAGCAAAGCTGAAATCATTCCAAGATATACTCACTGAAAATGCCTTTGTCGATTACATTCTACAAAGAGTATATCTTGGAGATGAGACTCCAGAGGAGATGAAAGCAGCTGAGAAGGGAGAAGAACAGAAGGGAGAGGAAGTGGATGTAGAGGAGGAGGAAGTGATAGGTGGAGCTGCCGATGAGCCAGCTGGGATGGATACAGCTGAGGAGGCACAAACAGAGCAGACTGTTGAGGTGCAACCCGAACCTGAATTTGAAGAAATAAATATTTCTGGTGAACAAACCATGCCGTCCACATCTGTGTCTGTATCCGAAATGGATGCATTAAAAGCTGAAGTTCAACATCTGAAGACTGCCTGTCTGAATGCTTTTCAACTAGTTCCAAATGTCATCTCATCATCAATCAAGGAGAATGTAGAAGCTGCAATTCACCAGAAAACCAAAATTGATCTATACTTCTCTGGAATAAGACATGAGGAACAAATGGCTGCAGTTAAGACGACAGTTGCTAAGGAGATGAACTCTCAGGATGAATGGGTAAAACAGTATGTTCGTTCTGCTTTTGTTGAGATCAAAGATTCAGTTGAGGAGCAAGTAAAAGAAGCATGGAAAGCCAAAGAAGCATCATTTCATCAAGTTCAAGATGCGGCTTGCTCGAGAAGGATAGGCAGCGACGATGAGTATCAAGCAGTTCATGGATGATGAATTTAGACGAGCCGAGGTCGGACAAAAGAAGAGATATGACCAGCTTGATCATAAGACGGGCATGTACGAGAAGAGCTTGTAAGCCAAATTGAGCAAGTAGCCACTATCTCGCAATACTAGATTTGCTTGATGCTAAAAAGGGGGAAGATAGTGTGCTCAAGAAAAGAGTAGATGAGCAAGAAGATAAGATCATGGCTTTGAGCATGAAAATTGAAGAGTTGTCTCAAGAGTTGCTAAAAGCGTAAGAGAAGAAATCGAGGAGAAGACAGAGAAAGTTGTAAGGAAGACAAGATCCGAACCTAAAAAAAGAAGTCCCCGTGCAAGAACTCGCTCAAATTACATCTCTTTCGGATCATCTAGAATGTACTCAAGTTCCAAAGAAATCACAAGCCGAGATAGATGCGTAAGAAAAGATCGAGAAAAAAAGAAAAAGAGATGAGAAGGAGAAGTATAAGAGAAGGGAGGCTAAGAGGAGAAGAGAGCAGGAGAAGGCAGCAGGAAAATATTATGATCGATCTCTTAGACGATGGGTTCAGAAGATAACAGATGAGCAAGGGGAAGAAGTCCTTAGGCCATATCATCGAAGCGAGGTAGTTCCCAAAGAAGTGTTATTAATGGCAGATCAGGCAAGGTGGAGGCCATTCGAAGTGGACTGGATTTTCCAGTTTCATGTTTGCAAAGTGATCAAGTGGGGACTCGATGAAGACGAAGCTTTCCATAATTGGCTGGAAGAGAAGGACCCTCAGATGTATCAATATCTTATAAACCTTGCAAATGATGAATTCAACTCAGACGTAGTCGCACCAGCTTATTCTCAGATGGAACCCCCTCTAACAGCTGATGGTCATCTGGATCTTGAGAAGATTAAGCAGCTGATAATCAAAGCAGAAGCCACAGCTGATCTTGCAGAGGGAGGTGAAACTATTTCACTTAAGAAGCGGGTCTTTGACTGGCTCAATGTTCCAGAAGAAAATAGGTGGTATGACTAGTCTTCTACTTATCTCATCTTATCTATTTTGTGTGACATACATGATGACTGATGCAAATCTTGAATAAATCTTTTGAACTACTCTCAATCTTTGTTGTTTTTTTTAAAAAAACTAATCTGATTAACCTCTTGGTTTCTGAAATATATTGATTCATTTTCTAACTCTTAAATATCTGATTATGTAAACAAATTGTTCTGATTATCTGATTCATGATTTTCTGATCATCTGTTAATAGCAATAATTGTTCTGGTTATCTGATTATGTGATTTAATTGCTTATTTTACATTTTTAAGATTACTAACATTTCTTTTCTTGAGCTGAGTTTTAACATCATCAAAAAGGGGGAAATTGTTAGGAAAAGAAATTTGTATTTAGTTTTGATGTGTTAAAGTGTAAAGTAAGATGACCAGTTGAGACAATGTATAGTCAGCTGATGTAATAAAAACTTTATATAGACCAAGTATAGAAATAAGATAGGGTTGTTTTGAAAAAAGTCAGATAGAGACAAGAACAGAAAACAGACGATGATGAAACCAGACGAGGTAGAAGATCAGATAGAGAATCAGACAGAGTAAAAAATCAGACAAGGTGGAGATTCAAGACAGAGTAAAAAAATCAGACAAGGTGGAGATTCAAGACAGGGTGAAGAATCAGACAAGCTAGAAGAGTTAGTTAAATTCAAGAATCGATTTATAACCAAACAAGAAGCAGATTTCAAGAATTAGTTAATCGGGTTACAACTTTCAACAAATCGAATTCAAGGAAGTTACAAACCGCCAAGAGGAGTTCTCTATAAATAGGAATAGGAATCTATTTAGAATTAATTTTGACACTTAGCACTTATCATCATACTTTGTATACACAAGCAACAAAGAATTACACACATTCAAGAACATTTTATACGTTTTTCAGTTCTTAGTGTTTATAGAACACTTTTTCATTAGATCTTCAAGCCATAGATATTCGAAGTTAGGAAGATTCATTGTAAGGTCAAGATTCATCATTGTAAGTAAGGTAGCAAGAAAGAAGGAAGTAAGTAAGTGAAGGCCCTTCTTCAAGATTCGAAGAAGGAGAGTGGACGTAGGATCGTTTGATCCGAACCACTATAAATCTGGTGTTATTTCTTCTTACTGCTTATTTACTTGTTTTCACTGATTATTTCTTGACAACAAATTGATATCTGAAAAGGCTTTAGATCCTAATTGAATTGAGTTTAAACTAAATTTGTTTCCGCTGTAAATCTGAGTTAGGAGTTAATAGATCATCTAAGCTTGCAAAAGTTTTTGATAATCTATTCATCCCCCCCTTCTAGATTATCACTAGAGGGTATCTTGTTTTTGTGTTTAAACTCATTCTAAAGGGACCCAACATTGCTTGAACCTAAATCTATTACTGAAGCTCTAACTGACTCCAATTGGATAAATGCAATGCAAGAAGAATTAAATTAATTTCAAAGACAAGATGTGTGGAAACTTGTTGAAAGACCCCATCATCAAAAAGTTATTGGAACAAAATGGGTTTTTAAAAACAAAAGAGATGAGAACAACATTGTGGTTAGAAATAAGACTAGATTGGTTGCACAAGGTTATTCACAATCAGAAGGAATTGATTATGATGAGACCTTTGCACCAGTTGCTCGTCTTGAAGCCATAAGATTGTTCTTAGCTTATGCTGCTTATAAAAGATTTACTGTGTTCCAAATGGATGTGAAATCTGCTTTCCTAAATGGAGTCATAGCCGAAGAAGTATATGTAGAGCAACCTCCAGGTTTTGTCAAAGGAGACAATGTATATAAACTGAGAAAAGCTCTATATGGACTTAAACAGGCTCCTAGAGCTTGGTATGATACCTTATCTGAATATTTAACTCAAAATGGTTTTGTAAAAGGTAAGATAGATAGAACTTTATTTAGTAAAGAAACTGATAAAGGTCTCTTGTTAGTACAAATCTATGTTGATGATATTATTTTTGGATCAACTAATCTAATCTTGTGTGAAGAATTTAGTCATCTTATGAAGAATAGATTTGAAATGTCCATGATGGGAGAAATGACATACTTTCTCGGACTTCAAATTAAGCAGACAAAGAAAGGAATTTTCATAAGTCAAGCAAAGTATACCAAAGATCTTATTGAAAAATTTGGAATAAGTACTAGCCGAGAAGCCAAGATACCTATGATGACAAATTTTTCAATGGATCCAGATGAGAAAGGAGAAGACACCGATCAGATTCAGTATAGAGGTTTAATTGGCTCTCTTTTATACTTAATTGCTAGTAGACCTGACATTTCTTTTGCAGTGGGTGTATGTGCACGCTTTCAAGCTAAACGTAAAAAGAGTCATCTTGAAGCTGCAAAGAAGATACTAAAGTATTTGAAAAGTATAATCTATGTAGGGCTGTGGTATCCAGCTGACGACAACTTCGAGTTGTCAGGATACTCAGATTCAGATTTTGGTGGGTGTAAGATAGATAGGAAATCTACATCTGGAACTTGTCAATTTCTGGGAAGTAAGCTGATTTCATGGTTGTCTAAGAAACAAACCTCTGTAGCTACTTCATCTACTGAAGCTGAGTACATGGCAGCTGGAAGTTGTTGCTCACAGCTGATCTGGATCAGTCAACAGCTAAGGGACTATAACATTATCACCAAAGATGTACCAATCTATTGTGATAGTAACAGTGCCATAGCTATTACCCAGAACCCAGTCTTACATACCAGGTGCAAACATGTTGATATTCGTCATCACTTCATTCGAGATCATGTAGAAAAAGGTAATATCAGACTAGAAAAGATCCTGACAGATTATCAAAGGGCAAACATCCTAACAAAACCACTAGCGGAGACAAGGTTCAAAGATCTTTCATTAGAATTAGGATTATTAGATGCTACCTCAGCTGATCTATGATCTTTTCTTTATTATTAATCCTTGTTTCTCATTCATGATACTATGTTTAGAAAGTAATATCAGACTTGTTAAAAATCACATGGATAATCATAGAGCTGATATCATTGATCTCCTATAAGGAATCAAGAATCAAGGATTCATCTATTGGTTTTAAAACTAACTTGATATTTACTTGTCTAGACCTGAAGTAATCCAGACAAATACATCATAATCAGCTGATTGATCAAAAGGCAGATGATTATATGTACCTTGTCTGAATTACTCACAAAAGATACTAATAAGTTTGCTCAAGTGTTTTTTATTTCAGGAAAATCTTTAGTTAAGTGAATAAGGCATATCTCATCTGATCAGACACATAGAAAAGAGCAGACAATGTTCAATCTAGACACGGTTAAAATCACAGGGAGTTTTTCTAACTTTTTGTGTTAAAAATTATGATTATTAGATCACATAATTAATATGTGAATTTAATATCATAATTAGTTATTTATTAAAATTGAATTCACTCAGTAGATTTTTTTTTTAATTTTTTTTAAATAAAATAAAGGGTTCTTTTTAAAAGATATACTTTTGAAAATAAAAAGAGATAATATTTCAGTTTATCTCTCCAATTAACTGAAAAGAATTTTCTAATCAAGTTACTTCTTGTCAGAGAAGTTACTATCGGACCCGAAATTTTATCAAATAAAGTTTTGAAATACACTGAGTGACATTCACGCGCATAAATTGGAGGCGGTTTCTAAAATATGAACCGTCAACAGTTCACGCGCGACATATTTAATATTATTCGTGCACTTTTCAAAATAAATCAGCAGAATTGCATTTAATGCTGGCACGAAAGCCAAAATCTATATTTTTGCAGTCATTATGAGTTTTTGATTAGTTTATTATTAAAGTTTTCCATATAAATAGGAAATCGTGTGCATAATAACTTACGCACATAATTACCTATTCATATTCTCTCAAAAATCCTTTTCCCTCTCAAAACTTTCCAAACACTGTTTCAATGGCGGACACTGAAAAATCCAGAATCAAGTACGAATACGATCATGCCTCTATCAGAGATCGAACAAAATCAGAGATGTATGTGGAGTGGGATATTTCCACCGATCCAGAAACAAGAGAAATTCTTCAAATTCTCGAAACCAGAGGCTTGAAGAAATATTGTTCGATGAAACCCACCAAACCCAAAACCCTCGATGATATTGCTGCAGAATTTCTAACCAGAGCAAAATCAACAGAAACTGGGTTAGAAACCCAAATTCGAACCCTAGAAAATAGTAGAAAGGTTCATGTATCCATTGCTGATATTGGTGAGATTTTTTGTCTGAGCACCACCGGCGGCAATCCATTTATGTATAAGGCGGAGGAATATTTGGAGAGTTATAAGATGATGGCACGAAAATCCCAGAAGAATAAAACCGCAAATTTGAAAAAGGGGATGTTAAGGAGAAAGTACCGTCTTCTGATGCTCATCTTGACAAAATGCATGCTGGGAGAACAGCAGAGTCATGACGGATTGACTAAGCCGAGGATATGTTGTCTGAGGGCTATTATAGACGGAGCTAATATTAACTGGGCTCAGATAGTGTATTCTCGACTGATGGAAGAGAAAAAGAAATTTGTAAAGAAGGAGATATCAAAGGATCTGGTGAGGTGGTCTCTCACAAAAATCACAAGTATGATGGCAAGGATCACCATCATACTTGAACACAAAATTGGAACAGATAAGCTTGACTGGGAGACAGGGGTAAAGAAGTTCACAAAGCAGAAGGGTCTGCTCATCAAGGATGAGAAACCCTTCGGGCTAACAGACTCAGAAGGAGACACCCCACCTCCATCACCTAAGAAAAAGGCTTCTAAGGCCAAGGGTAAGAACGTGGAGACGATGTTAGCAGATGAGTCATCATCTGAGGAGACAGAGACTGAAGTTGAGGATGAGGAGGAAGAGGAGGAGAGGACAGCTTCCCAAGGGGGAAGAGTCGCAGCCGAGGAGGCCGGTGTGTCGGGACAGGAGAAACCAGTGGACATCTCATCTGGAGATGATCCAGAACAAACTACAGAAGCCCAACCGTCTACATCATCTTCTTCCTCATCTGAGGCTGAAGACATCCAACCTTCATCATCCCACCCAGGCGATGAAGGGGCAGACAAGGCCGCTGCCTCTGAGCCTCTAAAACGGTCTACTTCCAAAAGTCCAACACAAACACAACCCGCATCCGACCTATTTTCATTCCTATCCACCTCTCAAACAGAACCTCATCTATACTCCCTTCTTCCAAACCCCACCGGAGTCATGGGACCAACAGAGGAATCTCTTCGAATTATTGGGAAGAAGTTCTTGCTTCATAAAGAGCACAATCTAAAGAATTAACCCGAGCTGTTGGAGGAGTTAGTAGATGTGTGGCTGTTATGGAGGATAAGGACAGGAAGCTTTGAGGAGACAGCTATCCTCATAGCTGAAGTAGGAGGGAATAACCTGTCCTTATGGGAGAATGAAGTTCTGAAAAAGGCAAAGCTAAAATCCTTCCTGGACATTTTAACGGAGAGCATGTTCTTCGATTATATCCTTCATAGGGTATACTTCGTAGACATGCAACAAGCGAAGGAAACTCAGAAGAAGTCAGAAGAGGAAAGAATGAAGGAGACTGAAACGTCTGAAGAAAGGAGAGAAAAGCCGGAGATGGCTATGGGTGGAGCTGCCGATGAGCCAGCTGGGATGGATACAGCTGAGGAGGCACAAATAGAACAGACGGAAGAGCCCCTGCAAACTGAGGAGCCAGCTAGGGTTGAAGCAGAAAGTCCTATGGAGATGATAGATTTAACTCTATCTTCTCCATCCGAAGATCTCGCAGGCCCGTCTGTGTCTATATCCAAGTTCAACATGCTGAAAGAAGAGGTGTTGAATCTCAAAAGAGCTAGTTTGAATGCTCTACAGCTGATTCCTGGAGTCATTACATCATCTATCAAAGAAAACATAGAGGCTGCTATTCAAGAAAAGACAAAAATCGACCTCTATTTTTCAAGGATCAGACATGAGGAACAAATGGCTGAAGTGAAGAAGAAAGTTACTACGGAGATGAACTCTCAGGATGAGTGGGTTAAACATTACGTTCGTTCTGCCTATACCGAAATCAGGGATTCAGTTGAGGATCAAGTAAAAGAATCCTGGAAAGCTAAGGAGGCCTCATTTCATCAAGTGCTAAAAATGCAGCTGGCCATGGAGAAGGATAGGCAGACGACGATCATAAAGCAATTCATAGACGGAGAGTTTCAGAGGACTGAGGCAGCCCAGAAGAAGAGAAATGAACAGCTAGAGCAGAAGACAGGGCATGTTCGACATGAGCTAATGGGACAAATTGAACAAGTAGTCACTATCTGCAATACTCGTTTTGCTGATGCTAAAAAGGGGGAAGATAGTGTGCTCAAGAAAAGAATAGACGAGCACGATGACAAGATCATTGCCCTAAACATGAAGATAGAAGAGCTGTCTGAAGAACTACTGAAAGCTGAGGAGGAAAAGAGGAAAGATAAGGACAAGTCAGAGAAAGCTTTGAAGAAGACAAGAGCTGAACCCAGTACAAAAGAAGCCCCCGTACAAGATCCTGCTCCAATCACATCTCCTTCTGGATCATCTAGGACAGCATAAACTTCAAAGAAAACTCAAGCTGAAATAGATAAGGAGGAGAAAATCAGAAAAAGAAAGAGAGAGGAGAAGGAGAGGTACAAACGAAGGGATGCCAAAAAGAGAAGAGAGCAGGAGAAGGCGGCTGGGAAATTTTATGATCGGTCATTGAGAAAGTGGGTTCAGAGAGAGAGAAATGAGCAGGGGGAAGAAGTTCTCCGGCCATATCATAGAAGTGAAGTAGTCCCCAAGGAAGTATTGTTAATGGCAGGCCAGGCTAGGTGGAGGCCTTTTGAAGTCGACTGGATCTTTCAGTTTCACGTCTGCAAAGTCATTAAATGGGGACTAGAGGAAAATGAAGCTTTCCATAACTGGCTGGAAGAGAAGGACCCCCAGATGTATCAGTATCTTATCAACATTGCTAATGACGAATTTCATGCAGACGTCGTTGCACCGTCCTATTCCCAGATGGAGCCCCCTCTGACAAGCGACGGTCGTCTGGACCTGGAGAAAATCAAGCAGCTGATTATCAAAGCAGAATCTATAGCTGATCTTGCAGAGGGTGGTGAAACAATCTCATTAAAGAAGCGGGTCTTCGACGGGCTTAAAATTCCAGAAGAGGATAGGTGGTATGACTAGATCTCTTTTTTTTTTCTCTCATCTTATCTGATTTTTATCTGACTTGCATGAAAGCTGAAGATATGAACTGATTATGAATAGATCTTTTGACCTACTTTCAGAATCTGTTGATTAACTTGAAACTAATATGCTTAATTAATCAGTTCCTGTAACATGACTTGATTAAGACTTATTAAGACATCTATGACCAAATTGATTAAGATAAGCTAATTGTCTCATGCTGATTATCTGACTCTTAATCATCTGATTATATAATAGAATTGCTCTTATTTTCTAATTCATGTATTCTAATCATCTGTTGATAATACTGATTGTTCTAATTATCTGACTACGTGACTCTATTGATTATTCTTACTTTCAAAGATTACTAACATTCCTTTTCTTGAGCTGTGTTTTAACATCATCAAAAAGGGGGAAATTGTTAGGGTGAAAAAGATGTACTTAGTTTTGATTAATTAAAAGTATAAGACTAGGATGACCAGCTGAAAAATAATGTATAGCCAGCTGATGTAATGTAATCTTTGTAAAATAGACTAAGTATAGGATAGTAAGATAAGGATGTTCAAAGGAAGTCAGATGAAGACAAGAACAGAAAATCAGACGACGACAAAGACAGACATGGAGGAAGATCAAGACTCAGACAGAGTAAAGACTCAGATAGAGTGAAGACTCAGACAGGGTGAAGAATCGGACAGGGTGAAGAATCAGATGAACTAAAGAGTTAGTTAAAATCAAGAGTCAGTTACAACCAAACAAGAAGCGGTTTCAAGAATTGGTTAATCAGTTACAAGAACCTACAACAAGAACAAGGAAGTTATAACCGTCATCAACAGAAGATCTATAAATAGGTTCAGAAATTCAGAAATTTAGATAACCAAGAAAAAACTTAGCAATCTAGCAATTTAACACTCTAAGAATTAGAAGCTCTCTTCACGATCATTTTGTATACACATCATTCACGAACACACTTAGTGTTCATTCATTTTTCTGGTGTTTAAAGAACACCATTTCATTTGAATCTTCAAAAGCCGGATAAAGATAGTATCATATTTGTAAGGCTGAAGATATACGTTGTAAAGGAAGGAAGTAAGAAGGAAGAAAGACAGTAAGTAGAGTCCCTTCTTCAAGTTGAAGGAGGAGAGTGGACGTAGGATCGTTTGATCCGAACCACTATAAATCCTGTGTTGTTTCTTCTTATTGTTCTTTACTTATTTTTTGTTGAGTATTTCTTGATCATAAATTCAATATCTGATAAAGCTTTAGATCTTAACTGAATTGGGTTTAATTAATAACTGTTTCCGCTGTAAAACTGTTTTTGGAGTTGATAGATCATCTAAGCTTGAAAAAGTTTGTGATAATCTATTCATCCCCCCCCCCCTTTCTATATTATCGCTAGAAGGCATCTTGTTTACGTGATTAACTCATTCTAAAGGGACCCAACAAAAACTGCCAAAGAGATGTGGCAGACTCTAGCCAATGTTTGTGAAGGATCTGAACAGGTCAAAGAAAACAAGCTGCAGTCAGTCTTGCATGCATTTGAGACATTTAAAATGAAGGAAAATGAGTCTGTGGATCAGTTAGATGTAAGGTTGACCAATCTTCTCAACAAAGCGGCTGACCTTGGAAAGAATTATACAGAGAAAGAGATTAATAACAAGATTTTAAAATCATTAACCAAGAGATGGAGGGAGATATCCAATATCCTTAAGGCTACTCAAGATTTATCTTCTATTACTCACCATACTTTGTTTTCACATCTTAAAGCTCTAGAATATGATATTCAAATAGAAGACGAGGAGGATGAGATGGAGTCGAGTACCTCATCCAAGTATGTTGCCTTTGTCAGTAAAGAAGACAAGGTGTCAACAGAGTCTGTAGGAGCTGATCTATCTTTGAAGGAGCAGATGGCTTTGCTTACTAAAAGGTATGATAAATTGAGAATGAAGTATGAAAGAAATAAATTGAGATTTGCAGGAAAGGATAAATCAAGATCCAGATCAGGTAGAAAGGAAGATGAATCAACAGATGATGATAAAAGCAGAAGTCAGACAAGAAGACACAGATCACCTGTCAGAAGAAATCCTTCTAGCCCTAGATCAGACAGGAGTGATACTTGTTACACATGCAAAAAGCCAGGACATTTCAGCTATGATTGTCCTCAACTGACTCCTAAGGAAAGGGAAGAAAAGAGGAAGAAAAGAGACAGAAGGTTTGCAGATCAAAGAGCTTTGTTGGCTGAAAAAAAAAAAAAAAAAAAAGAGCCAAAGAAATCATCATCATCCTCATCATCCTCATCTGATTTCAGACCAGATGATGAAATATGTTTCATGGCTAATGAGGTAATCTACTATTCATCTTCAGATAATGATTCTTATCAGTCTGCGTCTGATCATGACCAAACTGTTATCCATGAGTTATTGAGAGATTTAAAGACATCTCTGGCTGCTTATAAACAGCTAGAGACAGAGAATTTGGTTTTAAAGGATCAAATTCAAATTCTAATTAAAGGCAAGCAGGTGATGAACTGTTCAGAAACTGAGGAAACATTCAAGGGGGAATGTTTTCCCCAGGCTGAGGCTAGTACATCAGCTAGCTTATCTGAAAGGTTAGAAAATGAATTGAAAACCTTAAAAGACAAATTTGAAGTAGTCTGTGCTGAAAATGAATCAATTAAGAAAGACAATGAGAAGCTTGTCTTCAAAATTAGTCAACTTAATAATTCACAGTCAGCAATAGACCATATCTTTAATACTTCTCAAAAATCTCATGACAAGACAGGTCTTGGTTATGATAAGAACAATAAATCAGACGTCCAAAAACCTAGGAAATTTGTGAAAGCATCTGATCAATCAAAGGAGGTTAAAATTGGTCCATGGAAACCAACTAGTCAGATAAGGACTGCATCTCCCAGCCTGAAACCAAAAATTCAGCTGAGAACTCCTTATCAGACTAGGAGAAACCCGAGAACCAAAATAAGAAGAAATTCTTATTATAATGCTTTTGATGGAAGGAGCAGATGCTATCCCACATTTCCTAAGTTTAGGAAAATTACTCAATCTGAATACAACAAATTATCATTCAAAAATAATATAATTGTAGACAGATTTGGTAGAAAAACCGAGACTGATTTATTGATTGGAGATGAGATGTTTATTTGGTTACCTAAAGTGATATTTGACCTTAAAGGACCCAAGATCACTAGGGTACCTTATAACTGATCTGTTTTTCAGGATACACAGGGATCATCACTCAAGGAAAAGATCTTAGCTTCAATATGGTACATTGATAGTGGCTGTTCACAACACATGACCCATAACAAGAAGCTGTTATCAAATTTTCAAAGTATTGATGGTCCAAGATCTTATTTGGTGACAATAATTGTGGTCAGACTAAAGGTGTAGGTACTCTGATTATCAAGGATATTCAGGTATCTGAGGTATATCTTGTTGAAGGCTTGAAACATAATCTGTTATCTATTTCTCAGCTATGTGATAAAGGTTTTCTTGTTAAATTTTCAAGGGATAAATGTGATATTTTAGATAATTCTTCAGATAAGGTACTGCTAACTGGCTTCAGACATGGTAATGTCTATGTGGCCAACTTTAATAGTTGTCCCAAAGATACATGTCTGATAGCTAAGGGTGGAGAAGATCTCAGCTGGCTATGGCACAAGAGGCTTAGTCCTCTGAATTTCAAGACCCTTAGTAAGCTGGCTAAAAAGAACCTTGTCAAGGGATTACCTGAAAAACTTTTATCCACTGATCTTAAATGTGATGCCTGTCAGAAAGGTAAACAGCCTAGACACTCATTTAAGAGTATTAACTCCTCTTCATCTGAAAGGGTGTTGCAACTACTTCATCTGGATCTGTTTGGACCTGTTTTTCCTCTCAGTTTCAGTGGAAGGAAATATACTCTTGTTGTAGTAGATGACTTTTCTAGATACACTTGGGTTATATTTCTTTTCAAGAAAAATGAGACTATGAACAAGATTCCTGATCTGTTCAGACAGATTCAGAATGAAAAGGGTGTTAATATTATTAAAAGAAGGAGTGATAAGGGCACAGAATTTTTGAATTCTTGTTTATCTACCTTTTTCAATGAGTGTAGAATTATTCATGAGACATCTTCAGCAAGAACTCCTCAACAAAATGGAGTGGTTGAAAGAAGGAATAGAACCTTGAAGGAAGCAGCCAGGAGCATGTTGGCTGAGTATGATACCCCTCACAGGTTCTGGGCTGAAGCCATCAACACAGCTTGTTATACCCAGAACAGGTACTTAGTTGTCAAAGACAAGGGTAAGACTCCATATGAGATTTGGAAGGGTAAGATTCCAAGAATCTCATATTTCAAAGCTTTTGGTTGTAAGTGTTTTATCCATTACAATGGGAAATCTAAGTTAAGAACTTTTGATGCTAAGGCAGCTGATGGAATATTCTTGGGATATTCTAACACTTCCAAGGCATTTAGAGTTTTTAACAAGACAACCCTTTGTGTGGAGGAAACTCCTCATGTTATTTTTGATGAGTTGTATTCTTTCTCAGACAAAGTGAATCAAATTTCTGAAAGTCTAGATAAAATTGGACTAACCAAGACTAAACATAGAACTGTCTATCTACTTAGTCTTGATTCAGACTCAGATGAAGAAGAATCCCCATTTGATAATCAGAAGTCAACTTTTGATCAGACTCCATCAGATCAGACACCCTTGACATCAGCCGATCAGCAGGGGTCAGCTGATGAAGGGGGAACGTCAGCTGAGGTTGAGTCAGAAGAGTTGTCTACTGAGACTCAAGATGAGGATCCTTCTCCTCACATAGGCAAAAGGATGAGGAGCTACCATCCATCTGATCAGATTATAGGAGACCCATCAAGTAGTGTGCATAATGATGCTGGACTCTGAAAGTCTTTTCAGCTGTTATGTGTCGCTTCTTGAACCCAAATCTATTGAGGAAGCTCTATCAGACCCAAACTGGATAACTGCCATGCAGGAGGAACTGCATCAGTTTGAAAGACAAAGTGTATGGGAATTAGTGGAAAGACCCTTACACAGAAAGATTATAGGCACCAAATGGGTGTTTAAAACAAAACAGATGAGAACAACATTATTGTTCGAAATAAGGCAAGATTGGTTGCACAAGGTTACTCACAGTCTGAGGGGATAGACTATGATGAAACCTATGCTCCAGTCGCCAGATTAGAGGCAATAAGGTTGTTCTTAGCATTTGCTGCATATAAATCTTTCAAAGTTTTTCAAATGGATGTTAAGTCTGTCTTCCTTAATGGTGTGTTGCATGAGGAAATCTATGTGGAGCAGCCTCCTGGGTTTAAGATCAACAACAAGGTCTATAAACTCAACAAAGCTCTATATGGACTGAAACAAGCTCCCAGAGCTTGGTATGATACCTTGTCTGATTTCTTGACATCAAATGGTTTTTCAAAAGGTAAGATTGATAGAACTTTGTTTAGAAAGGAAGTAGATGGTAACATCTTATTAGTTCAAATTTATGTAGATGACATAATCTTTGGTTCACCTAATCGAAACTATGTGAAGAGTTTAGCATTCTCCTGGAAAAACAGGTTTGAAATGTAAATGATGGGCGAATTAACATACTTTCTAGGCTTACTGATTAAACAGATGAGTAAGGGTATATTTATACATCAGTCTAAATATGCTAAGGATCCGATTGAGAAATTTGGAATGACTACTAGCGAGAGAAGTTAAAATACCTATGGCAACTAACTTCTCTATGGATTGAGATGAGCGAGGGATACCCACCGATGGAACGGAGTATCGTGGGTGATTGGATCTCTTCTATATCTCACTTTGCAAGTAGGCAGACATAGCCTTTGCGGTTGGGGTATGTGCAAGATTTGATATAATCCCAAGAAAACTCATCTGAGAGACAAGCTAAGAAAATTCTTAAATATCTCAAAGGAACCTTGCAAGTAGGGTTATGGTACTCGATTGATGACAACCTTGAGCGACAGGATATTTGATTCGAGACTTTGGAGGATGTAAAATTGATAGGAAGTCCACTTGGGAACTTGTCAATTTTTAGGCAACAAATTAATTTCTTGGTTATCTAAGAAACAGACATCTGTTGCCACCTCCACAACTGAAGCTGAATACATGGCAGCTGGAAGCTGTTGCTCTCAACTCCTCTGGATTAGTCAAAAGCTTAAAGATTATAATATTCAAACATCAGCTGTTCCTATTTACTGTGATAGTAATAGTGCAATAGCAATGACTTACAATCCTGTTCTGCATTCTAGATGTAAGCATATAGATATTAGGCATCATTTCATTAGAGATCATGTTGAGAAAAATGACATTAGAATTGAGAAAATAGCCACTGAATCACAAAGAGCTGACATTCTTACAAAGCCATTAGCTGAGTCGAGGTTTAAAGAACTGTGCTTAGAATTAGGATTACTTGATGCATCTTTAGCCGGTTTCTAATTTGTTTGCATCTGTTGAATGTATTCCTTATTTCTGGTCTTTTCTTTTCTTTAAATTAATGTTAAGAAAGAATTATCAGACTAGATATGTGTCAAAGGACAATCAGGTAGCTGATATCATTGATCTCCTTTTAGGAATCAAGAATCAAGGATTAGTCATATTGACCTTATCTGACTTGATGATTACTTATCTGACATTTGGTAAATCAGATTAGGGCACAATAGTCATCTGATTCCTAGAAAACAGATGACTACCAGCACCCTATCTGATCTACCCTAGCTACTAATAGGTTTGATGAGTTTTGCTTGCAGGAACAGGTAAACCAGATTAGTCTCATAAATATCTTCATTCAGAAAACCTTCATCTTCGTTTTTTTCAAAATCTTTGTATTCAAATAAAGTCCTTAAGTTTGTGTATTTCAAGTAATTTGTACTTTGTAACTAAACTAAAAATATTGTGTTAAGCTTTAAACATTTGTGGTTTTCAAAAATCAGACTAAGAGAAAGCTTTTGAAAAATATAAGACAAGGTCATTTTGACCAAGTCTGATTTTACCAAGTCTGAAATAGAATACCTGAGTGTTAAGTAAGGCACCTCATTACTTACGTCAGGTATACTAATTATTTCTGAAAAAGTAAGTCTATTAGCCGTCTAATCCGTAGTATAAACGGTTACTTTTTACACAATTCAAGACGCGTAAAGGCCACGCGCCTGAATTTCAATCGTTTTTCTCGCTAAACCGTCGATGTTTTACACGCGCCTCTTAAAATCAACGGTTTAAAATTAAAATTTTGAGATCGTGCCACGTTTTACATTTCCAAACTTTCCCTCTCTCTCCTCTAAGTTTAAAATCTTACCTTCTTCTTTAAAAATTTTTCACTTTCACATTTCACTTATCAAAATCCTCTGTAAAAATATCCTTCTTACAAAAACTTATTCAAATGGCTTCTTCTTCATCCCAACCCCCTAAACCTCCCACTTATATAACTGCATTCGTTTCAAATTTCAAAATGAATACAGAGGCAGTTAAGAATAAACTCAAAGCCGAGATGTATGTCGACTTTGAAACCACCCAAGACAGGAAATCCAGCGAGATATTAAGTCTTTTGGAGGCATCAAGATTGCGAGGGTTCTGTTCATTTAAATCGGCAGAAAATAGGACAATGGACTTCATAGGTGCAGAATTTTTGGCAAACAGTGAGTTTTCTGATAACGGGTTTAGTACTACAGTAGAGGGTACTAGGTTGGAATATACTAAGGAGAATGTAGCTCGGATTTTGGATACATCGGCTAAGGGTGTAAATCCGTTGGTGTATAAGGAAGAGGAATGGGAACAATCTTTTGATTTGTTCGCCAGGATTACGTATAGGGGAACAAGGAGAGACTTGAAAAAGCATATGTTGAGAAGGAAGTATAGGTTGTTGATGACTATAGTGACTAAGTCAATTCTGGGTGATCAGAGTTCACATGACGGAGTTACTAAGTCTAGATTGTGTTGTATGCGGGCTATCTTTGATGGAATAAGGGTTGATTGGGTCGAACTTCTATTTAGGAGGTTGAAGGAGGAGAAGGCGAGGTTGGTGTATAACCCTACTGTTGGTGATTGGGTTCCTCAGTCTACTGTGAGTCTGTTTAACAAGATCACAGTACTGATGGATGGGCTGAACAAGAGGATGCTGATTGGAGTGAATTGATACATGTTTTTAGGGTCTATTTTAGTGCAAAAAGTGAGCTAAAGTGTTAGTTTTTGTGCCTAAATGTGAAAAGTATCACTCTTTTGCCTAAAAAGTATTATTTGTGAGATTTTGATGTTTTTCGTCCATTTTGCAGGTAATTCGGTGGATTTTTGCCAAACCGAGAGTACCATTAGGCTTAGAATGAAGAGACGGACATCCGGGACGAAAACAGGGGTCGGTGCTGAAGCCCCGCGCGAGAAAAGTGCCCTGGACTCGAGCTCTGGTCGAGGAGCAAGAGCCTCGAGTCGAGGGCTGTGCAAAGAAAGGCAAAAATTGGAGAAAGGCAGCAGCCTCGACTCGAGGCATGACCCTCGAGTCGAGGGATGGGACAAAGGCAAGGACCTCGAGTCGAGGCCTGACCCTCGACTCGAGGGGGAGGTTTTTCCAAAAATTCGTATTTAAAGGGGGAAAAGCAGGGAAATCCAGATCATCTTTCATAGTAGCAGTTAGTAGCGGTTTTGGGGCGATTTCTCAGGCCCCAAGCAAATTCCTTCCTTAGATTAGAGTAGAAGTTAGAATTAGATGTAGATTTCCTTTGATTGTTGGTAGATTAGCATTAGATTAGCTTTTGATCCTTGTAATTCTTTCAATTCAAGCTTGTAATTCATTTGGAGATTGTTGTTGAAGACTCAAGCATTCCTCTTTTTGTTAATTGAAGATCATTTGGTGATGTTTTTCCTCTCTTGTCTCTTTAATTTCTTAATTGTTGTGATTTGCTTTGTGTTTGATCCATTCTATCTTCTTCCCATTGGTATTGTTTGTGGTACCATGGGCTAAATCTTTCTTGTGCTTGGGTTAATTGAAATTGATGATGAATTGATTGATGATGCTATGATTGTTGATGATTGGAGATCAATTGAGTAGATTGCTTACTAATTGTGATTCTCATTTGTGCTTCATGCATAATTATCTCTTTAGATTAGTGTTTGATCACCCTAGCTATAGACGAGAGTTGCGCTAACGTGATCCGGGATTAATCGGGTGATAATTGTGTATGAATGTGTGGATTGGGTGCTTCGAAATCGAGAGATTAGTTGCACTAAGGATACTCACATTAGTTTGTTTCCTAATTGTGATTCTTAATTGTGCTTTGTGTAAAATTGTCTCTTTAGATTAGATCACCCTAGCAATAGGCGAGAGTTGAGCTAACGTGATTAGGTGTTAATCGAGTTTCAATTTTTCATGATTGTATGAATTAGGGATTTCTACATTGAGAGATGGGAAAGACTAAGGATACTCACATTAGGCATTGTGATTTTAATGGAGTGATTAATTTCATGATGGTTTATGCTTTCTATCTTAGTTGATTTGCAATTTGATTCAATTGTAGCTTGTTGATTGATGATTCATTGATGGATGTTAATCCTAGCACTCCTATCCCACCATTTATTGTTGTTTTGTCTTCGCATTTTAAGTGTTCGATCAATTGCTTGCTCCTTGTTGTTTTGTATTCTTGCTTGTGTTTTGTTGTTTTTTTGTTCAAAACCATTGTTGCAACTTTAGTCACTAAGAACTTGTATTTCTAGGACCTCATGTGCATACTTTTTCCCTTGGGTTCGATATTTTGTTGATTGGTCTTAATAACTCTTACCCTATACACTCCAATCAAATGGCGCCGTTGCCGGGGATCACCTACAGACCCCGACCGATCACTGTTGAACATCAGGAAGGAGTATAATGCTAAGCAATTTTGGGGGAGGATTTCAGATTCTGGGGCTCCTAATCAGCCCGATTTTGTTCCGGGGAAGTCTAAGAGCACACATATCCGGAACCCGGTCATCCGATATCTTGAGAAGATTCTCGCGAGCACCATATTCGCGAGATCGGAGGGAGGAGCCGTGGTATCCGAGGAGCTATACGTTATTTGGTGCTTTCTCCATGGAGTCAAATTTAATGCGGCTGCCTACCTTTGCTACTTATTTGAGAGAGCCACTAGCACGAAGTTCAAGAAGATTAATTTCGGTGGCATGATTACATTGATCGCTGAGCATCTTGGGATCCCGACGCATAACCTCAGAGCAGTGGAGGGCCCTGACCTTACTCTTGATACCATGCGGCGTATGAGGACGCTAGACCGCATCGGTAGGACGTGGTGCCTACAGCAGCATCATGGTGGCCGATTTCCTCTTCCTAATAAGAGGTTGACGACAGTTTTCGGATCGCAGGCCTTTGTGACTATCAACTTGCGCATGTGGTCACAGCGTCATACTGAGGCGATAGACGCCTACACTAGAGAGCATGGGGATGTGCTTAGTGAGGTTGATGATGACGATGAGGGTCAGCAGTCGGGTTCTGATGATGATCAGGGTGATGGAGCTGCAGAGGGAGCAGAGGTAGAGATCGGAGATTATGATTCTGAAGACGAGGATGATGAGGAGCCGGAGCAAGAGGAGCCGCCAGTACAGATGGACGAGGATTACCAGCCAGAGATTAACATGTACTGGCAGGACGAGATGAGGAGTAGAGAGTACGAGGCGGGGAGTTCATCTCAGAGGCCGTGGGTTTTGACTGAGGAGATGTGGGCAGACAGTCAGAGGATGCATATAGAGAGTCTGACCCGGCAGGATGAGATGTACCGGATGCTTGAGGAGTCCCGCAGATTTAATGAAGAGACTCGGAGGATGCAGGAGGAGTCTCTGAAGACTCAGCATGACATGTATGCACTCCTTCAGCAGATGAGCTCGTGGAACTTCGGGCAGGGACACTACCCTCCTCCACCGCCGCCGTCCGACTACTAGGGCTATCCCCTATTCCTTATTCCCTCTTGTTGATCTTTAGATTCTGATATTCTTGTTTTCCTTTGCACTTTGGATGGTGCTTGAACTCTTGACTTGATATTTGTGATGATTGGTTTTGGATTTTTGATGATTTTATTGATGGTGGTTATTATCTTGATCTTATTGAGTTTGATGGTCTATTGATGATTATTCCTTGATGATTTCTTTGGATTCCTTATTCCTAGGCTTTTGAGATTTATTGATTTTGAGCTTAATAGTGGATTCATTGACATATTTTTGAGTATCATTCATGTGGTGGTGAGTATGCTTGAGATTATGTACATGAGCACTTATGCTTGATTTGCAAGATTTATTGGATTTTGATATGATCATTAGTAGATTTGTAGCTTGATGCTAGTTTCTTGATTTATTGTGTAAGGATGAATGTGATTGATAATACTTGATTCATTGCTCAATTTAAGCCCGTGAGCTTTTGTGCCTTAATAATCGTACATCTTATACGATTGATTTGATTCCTTTGTGAGTGCATCATTCATGATTTGTATGCTAGAACTTGCCACTAGACTTGTTAATATTGATCTTTGTGTGATGTCTTGAAAGTGATAAGAGGCCATGTTTGATATGAGGAGTTACTTTGCCAAATATTTTCCTACCAAATACATTTGATTTCCTTAGTGAGCCATTTTGAGCCTATTATCCTTATTCTTTGGCAAACCAAGTGAGATTGAACCATTTAGCCTATTTTGATGAGCATTTCTTGTCCTATGTTTAGTTGAGCTTGAATTTTGGCTAATGATAGTGATTGAATTGCAAAGTGTGGGAAGATGATGAGCTAGGTGATAAATGAAGCAAGAAAGAAAAAGAAGGTTGTGAAAAGATTGAATTGTGAAGAAAATGCATGAGAAGAAAAAATTCAATTTGTGAGCTTAAAAAGAGAAAGCTCAAGTGAATGGTGGATTGATCCTTGAAGTTCAATAGAAAGAGTGTGCTTGATGAAAAGTGAAGAGATTGTGCATTTGTAATGATTAGCTTACATTCAAGTCTCTACTACTTAGTCACTCTTACCCAAGAACATCCCACCTTTCCAAAGAGCCTACATTACAACCTAGAAGAAAGACCTCTTTGATTCTTGATTGATCATAAATGATTTTGATTGAGATTAAGTCTTGTGGCAAGCATATGGTGTACTTGTTCATGAATTTGATGATTGAGTGCTTTAAACCTTGATACACTTGAGTGAAGAGTGAAACACTCCATGGAAGGAGCAATGTGTTAAGTATTTGATTGAGCATTTGTTTGAGTATGATTCATCTTGATGGCTAGTGGATAGTTGCATTGATACTTATGTTCATTGATGAGTTGTCTTTTATTTCGTCTATGGTGCCATGTGACATAATTGCAATCAATTCACTCCTTTGTTCTTAGTTTCTACGTTGCTCGAGGACGAGTAACAATTCAAGTTTGGGGGTATGATTGGAGTGAATTGATACATGTTTTTAGGGCCTATTTTAGTGCAAAAAGTGAGATAAAGTGTTAGTTTTTGTGCCTAAATGAGAAAAGTATCACTCTTTTGCCTAAAAAGTATTATTTGTGAGATTTTGATGTTTTTCGTCCATTTTGCAGGTAATTCGGTGGATTTTTGCCAAACCGAGAGTACCATTAGGCTTAGAATGAAGAGACGGACATCCGGGACGAAAACAGGGGTCGGTGCTGAAGCCCCGCGCGAGAAAAGTGCCCTGGACTCGAGCTCTGGTCGAGGAGCAAGAGCCTCGAGTCGAGGGCTGTGCAGAGAAAGGCAAAAATTGGAGAAAGGCAGCAGCCTCGACTCGAGGCATGACCCTCGAGTCGAGGGATGGGACAAAGGCAAGGACCTCGAGTCGAGGCCTGACCCTCGACTCGAGGGGGAGGTTTTTCCAAAATTTCGTATTTAAAGGGGGAAAAGCAGGGAAATCCAGATCATCTTTCATAGTAGCAGTTAGTAGCGGTTTTGGGGCGATTTCTCAGGCCCCAAGCAAATTCCTTCCTTAGATTAGAGTAGAAGTTAGAATTAGATGTAGATTTCCTTTGATTGTTGGTAGATTAGCATTAGATTAGCTTTTGATCCTTGTAATTCTTTCAATTCAAGCTTGTAATTCATTTGGAGATTGTTGTTGAAGACTCAAGCATTCCTCTTTTTGTTAATTGAAGATCATTTGGTGATGTTTTTCCTCTCTTGTCTCTTTAATTTCTTAATTGTTGTGATTTGCTTTGTGTTTGATCCATTCTATCTTCTTCCCATTGGTATTGTTTGTGGTACCATGGGCTAAATCTCTCTTGTGCTTGGGTTAATTGAAATTGATGATGAATTGATTGATGATGCTATGATTGTTGATGATTGGAGATCAATTGAGTAGATTGCTTACTAATTGTGATTCTCATTTGTGCTTCATGCATAATTATCTCTTTAGATTAGTGTTTGATCACCCTAGCTATAGACGATAGTTACGCTAACGTGATCCGGGATTAATCGGGTGATAATTGTGTATGAATGTGTGGATTGGGTGCTTCGGAATCGAGAGATTAGTTGCACTAAGGATACTCACATTAGTTTGTTTCCTAATTGTGATTCTTAATTGGGCTTTGTGTAAAATTGTCTCTTTAGATTAATGGTTGATCACCCTAGCAATAGGCGAGAGTTGAGCTAACGTGATTAGGTGTTAATCGAGTTTTAATTTTTCATGATTGTATGAATTGGGGATTTCTACATTGAGAGATGGGAAAGACTAAGGATACTCACATTAGGCATTGTGATTTTAATGGAGTGATTAATTTCATGATGGTTTATGCTTTCTATCTTAGTTGATTTGCAATTTGATTCAATTGTAGCTTGTTGATTGATGATTCATTGATGGATGTTAATCCTAGCACTCCTATCCCACCATTTATTGTTGTTTTGTCTTCGCATTTTAAGTGTTCGATCAATTGCTTGCTCCTTGTTGTTTTGTATTCTTGCTTGTGTTTTGTTGTTTTTTTGTTCAAAACCATTGTTGCAACTTTAGTCACTAAGAACTTGTATTTCTAGGACCTCATGTGCATACTTTTTCCCTTGGGTTCGATATTTTGTTGATTGGTCTTAATAACTCTTACCCTATACACTCCAATCAGGTGCAAACAAGGGAAGGCAAGAAAAAATTCTCGAAGCAAAAGGGGTTGCTTACAAAGAATGAAAGGTTGGGTGGATTGTCGGATTCAGACGATGAATCAGATGAGGCGAGAGCTCAGAGAAACGAGGCTGCAGCGGGTGTGGTGTGAGAGGCAGCCTGAGAGGTAGGTACAGTAGAGGTACCCGAAGGCTGAGATTCCGGCGTGACCGAGGTAGAGGCACAAGTGCCACTGACCGGTGAGGAAGCGGTGGGGTGGAAAGCAGTGGCTCAACCACTTCAAAGGAGAACCAGGAGAAGGCTGGTCAAGGCTGCTGATATAGTTGGGGAGTCTTCCTCAACTCCTTCTAGTCTGCTACCAGAAGAAGCTGCAACACTTCGATAGGATAGCGGCCAGTACAGCCGAGGTAAGTCTTTGGAAGATCCCAGCTCCGAGCGAACCGATCGCCGAGAGGCAAGCCTCTCCAGTACATCTTCCAACATCTCATCATCGAGATAAATCCCCCACCCACCTAGGCGATGAAGAAGTATCCCAGTGTGGTACTCCGAGCCTCCAAACAGCCTACTACTCCCGATATTATCCAAATACAAACACTTCCCACCTCATCTCCCTTACCTGAAATACCTCCCACCTCATCTCCCTTACCTGAAATACCTCCCACCTCATCTCCCTTACCTGAAATACCTCCCACCTCATCTCCCACACCTGATATCCCTCCTACCTCTACTCAACCTTTTGATTTCCTTGACTTTCTCTCCACTAAATATCCCACTCCCTCACCCCAAATCAGTCCAATACACACTCCCAGACCTGATGGATCTGTAGGAAGCTTCGAGCTCTCCCTACGATCAGATGCCAGAAGGAGATTAGCCGAGTTAATTCCTGAACTTCAGTTTAACCCTGAAGTAATGAAGGAATTCATTGAGATCTGGCTGGTTCATCATCTGCGGACTGGAGACCTGGAGGAGATGAGCCTGTTCACTGATGAAGTAGGCTGGGACAACTTCATCTCCTGGGAGAAGGTGATTCTGGAGTCTGCTGGAATCACGTCCATATCAGTTATCCTATCAGAGGAGCAGCTCCTGAATTTTCTAAGAAGCCGCCTTGGCTTGTCTAAAACCTTACCAGCTGCCCCTCCTAGCAGCCCAGGATCCACCTTCTCGTCAATACTGAATTAGCTGGAGAAGAGGGTAGAGGATAAGTTCACTCAGATGCTCACAATGAAGACTGCAGACATTGTAGATTCTGTCAGTGTAACAATGGAAGATATGCTAAAAGCATCTGAGGTAAATCTTCTATCTTCTATTCCAATACTGGTAAAATGTCTGTCAAAGAAGAGTTGGCTGAAGTGAAGAAGGAGGTTGAAGAGCTGAAAATCCAAACTCAAGCTGACAATCAGCTGCTGGCCGATGAGATCCTTCTCAATCAATCCTCAGCTTCCACCTATTTTACTGTTATCAAGGAGCAGTTTGCTATGCTACTTGATGATGTTAAAAAGGGGGAAGATGTGGAGATCGTGAAAGCCGAACTTAACCAGATCAAACTTTCAGCAGCCAGCCAATCAGATGAGCTCACTGCCTTAAAAATTAGAATTGATCAGATTGAGGAAGCAATCAGGGCAGATGAGCTGGCCAGAAAGAAAGAAGCTGAGCTGAAATCTGAAAGATACATGGCTAAGATCAGAGAGAGGAAGGAGGAGGCTAGAGCCAAAGCTGAAGCTGAGAAAGGAAAAGGGAAAGAGCTGGTGGTGGTGGTGGAGAAAGAGAAAGAAAAGGAGGCAGAGAAGGTCGTGTCGCCTATCAAGCAGAGCCTGATGTCCAAAGCTGCTGGAAAGAGGCCACTTGAAAAATCAGCCGAGCAGCTTAGGATAGAGGCAGAAAGGGACCGACGGATCAAGGCTGAATAGGTATATTATGGCCGGAGGGAAGCCAGAAGGAAGATCAAGTCGGCAAAGGAGGCTGGCCGAATTTTTGATAGGTTCCAGAAGAAGTGGGTAGTCCCATCAGTTGGAGGAGCAGAGGCAGCCTGGATCAGGCCTGCAGAAAGAACTGATGCTCCCCCAAAAATGATTGCACATCCTTCATGGGCAGCTGAGTACATGAAGTATGAAGCCAAGTGGACCTTCTTCTGGTACATATGCAAAGGAGTTGGAGCATCATCAGACAATGAGACAATCGATTGGCATGACTGGATGGAGAAGGAAAATCCAAGCTTGTACCAGAAACTTCTTGATGAAGGAGATGAATGGTACAACGTGGATTTGGTGGCTCCAGACTACTCATCCATTCCAATAAAACTGAATGATGATGGCTCGATTGACAAGGAGTGGATCAGGTCAACTATCAACTATGGTATAAATCAAATGAAGTTGACTGATCCAAAGGAAATTGCTGAGCTGAGGACGCGAATATTTGATTGGATGCAACTTCCAGAAAAAGACAGATGGACAGATTAGATAAGACTAAATTTTTTTATCTTTTATCTTCTTATCTGTTCCATATGTAAATTTGTAAATGAGCTGAATATGAATGAGATGACTGGTTCTTATCTGATTTACTTATTTGTTTTAAAAGTTTTTTTAAGCTTTAAAATTTTTCTAAGTATGAATCATCTGAGAAAAATTTATCATCTCAGATTCAATATTTGCAAAATTTTTCTTAAGTCTAAAAACTTTTCCTAAGTCATAAGACTTAAATTTTTTTTCTTTTAAAAAATTCTTAAGACTAAAGAATTTTTACTTCAAAACTTTCTAAGTGTGTATTAAAATGCTTCAATCTGAATTGATAGTGTGAATGTGTTATAACATGCTTATCTGACTATCTTGAATAACCTTAACTAACATCAGCTGTGAGTATGTTTCTTTTATAGTTTTAACATCATCAAAAAGGGGGAAATTGTTAGATCAAGTAGAGTTTTGATGAGTTAAAAGAACAATCCAGATGAGTAGACAACGTTGATGAACAGCTCAGATCAGAGTTAGGTACTAAGCTGATCAGACTGGGTCAAGAGCTGATTAAGTTAGCTGAAGATCAAAGTTTACAAGTCATCTGGAGACAAGCTCAAATCTAGTCATCTGCGGGAGACGATCATAAAGAGCTCGAGGCGAGGTCAAGACAATTTGAGTAGAATAAGAAAAACGAGTCTTTACCAAGTCATTTGCAGACGAGTAGGAAAAATCAGCGAGGTCAAGAGCGATTTTCAAGATTAAGTTTGTTGAGCGGTTTTGGTTTGTCGAACCGACTAACAAACTAATTGTCTTTTCGAGACTTATAAATAGGTCTAGATTTTATTTTTCAATACACTTATGCAAATCGATTTTTCACACTATTCACTATTCGAGTTCACAAAGTATTTTCAAAAGAGCTTTCAAATATTTTTAAGTGTTTATAGAACACTTCACTTCACATCTTCAAAAATACTTCTTATTCTTAGAGTTAGATTTTAGAAGTTTGATTAGCATTCTTGAAGAATTGAAGATCGAATTGTAAGTTGTAAAGATTGTAAGTAAGTAAGCAGCTAGTGGAGACCCTTCTTCAAAGTTTGGAGAAGGAGAGTGGATGTAGGATTGTTATAATCCGAACCACTATAAAATCTGGTGTTCTTTACTGCTTTCATTTATCTTACTGTTCAAATTACAATTTATTGTTCAAAGTTTAATTTCATAATCGAAGCTAAAATCTGAATATCAGTGTTGCTTTTGATCTTGTTAAAAGTTGAGTTTAAAATTACTTTCCGCTGTATTAATCTGATTCTTTGAATTGATTTTAGGAAGATTTGAAAAATCTACAAAATCTATTCAAACCCCCCCTTTCTAGATTTTGTTCTAGAAGGCTAACTCAAGGTTTTTAATCAACTCAACATTCTGGGACCAACAGCCCCTAAATTAATTACCATTCACTGATTATTAGCAAAAATTTAAAAATTGATTTGACAATTGTGTATTACTATAAATCTCTTGATTTGACTTTTTTCTACTCTTACTTACTAAGTAATTTATCTCTGAAATTATGCAAATGAAATATTAATTATTGCAAGAGAAACAAATTGAGGAGGGAAAAACATCTTCAATGGAGGCGCAATCTAATTATGAGTCAATCTATTATGAGAAACACTGTGAAGAAATTAATTTGATAATTGTGTGTTACTATAAATAATTAAGCATTATACTTATAATTTGACAATATTCAATTAATAGGAATCGATTTAATTAGTATTATTAGGTAAGATTTAATGTCATATTTAAATTTTGGAAAGATTTTATCATATATTACGTATGATTAATTTAAGAATTTTTGGGTTCTGATTATAAATGGAAGAACCGTGACTGCATTGCCACAATTAAGATTTACAACATACTTAATTAGTATTAGTTTTTATATGTTACATGAATAGAGGTATGTATACTATATTTTATGAGAAAATGATTGTAACTTATATTTAAAACACAAAGATGAAATTTTCAAATACTTTAATAAGTATAATACAATAATATTTCTTGCTACAACAATTCAAGTGTATTTTATAGCAAATATCTTTTAATTTTTAACAATTATATGTAAAAATGTCTTATTACTCAATCTTTTTGAATAAGTTCTATAACTTTCTAATTCACCATTAAACAATGGTTCTAATGAAAATTGATTAATCTCATATATTAACAATACACAAAATTAGTATTATATTTAAATATTACATTATTAGAAATATGTATATTATATTTTTTGGAAAAAAAAAAGGCTATAACTTATATTGAACATACAAAAATTAATTAATTTTTGTAAATAAAAACAACTATGTGTAAAATATCAAGACTAAAATAATTTAATAATATAAAAATCGAGAAACATAATACACTAATATACTAATATATTACTAACATAATTAAAAGTGATTATGGTTAATAAAAATCATTATTATATCTTAATAAATCTATGAAACAACACTAATTCATCAATATAGTATACTTTATCAAATCTAAAATAGGAAATTTTGACCTTACTCTATGAATTAACTTAAATGAATCATATATATATGCCTTGGGATTTGTTTTGATATATGTATATGTAATATCATTGTTAATTATTTTGAGTGATTTGGGCATACTTCATCAATTGCTTTGGCCAAAATTTTTCAATAGTAGCATCCAGTGTCTAATGATAATTTTCACTTAATTAATTAATTTTTTCAAAAGTAGCATCCCGTAATTTTTACCAGTTTTTTTTAGTCTACTATTCTTTTGAAAAAGTAATTGATAGAATTTTATTTAAAAGGAAAAACAAATCAAAATCAAATCTCATAATTATCTAAATTTACAATTTAGCTTGACTTTTGTAATATTATTTTTTGAAAGGAAATCAATTGTAAGAAAAAATATACCCAGACAGAAATTATGTGTAATTTGCTTCTTAACATAAAGTCATGAACAAACAATATGACTCTAAATGGGTAAATCAACTAATTGATAGAAGAATTTTTCATGTTGATTAATTGGTATATTTATAGTAGTATATGTGTGATTATCTTAATTGTAGTATCATTCTTAATTTTTAAACTCTTAATTGTTCATTTGTCTAAATATTAAGTTTAACTAATGACTATAAATAGTATAACACAAGAACTTATTTCAATAGAATCATATCTTACTTTAATATCTAAGTTTTCATAATGATAACAAAGAAGGAAACAAATATTAATACATTAATTTTCGATCTTAAATTTATTGTCTCATAACTTTGATGGTTAATTTCCTATTTGAAATCTTTAACAAAAAACAAGGTATTTAAGAAAAAAATTACTTATTACAAAAGATTTTCAAATTAATTTAGAGTGAGAATATTAATGTATTTAATATAAATAAATTATATAATTCAAGTCGAGCTAACTTGAAAATTAAGGCACCGTCCCAATAGAAAAATAATAATTAAGGAAATTATGATATTGGAATTGGTTATATTTCTTTTTTATGAAAATCCTACATTATCACATTGTTATTTATAATACTTATATTTTAGATATATTGATTTACTACAAAAACTTAAAGTTCTCTAGCTCTCTCATTCTTCTGTTACTTTTACATGTGAGTTTCTTATTTTGTTTCTATTGTATAATATTATTATGCGTAAGTTCATTTGCTTATTATATTTTTGATGAAAACATAGAGCTTTAGAAAAATCATATACGTCCCCTAATTTATGTAGAGTTTTATGAAGTAATTATGCATAGATTAATGCTACGAACTGTTGATTTTCTTTTATTTCAGTTATAAGTTAATGTTTTTTTTCCAAAAAAATAATATAGTTTGCTGAAATTTTTTAACTCTCTTTATGAATATTACATTTTATTGTATCATGAAGGCTTTAGATTAAAGAATTTTTATTATTTTTTTTCTCTTTCTCATGTAGAAGTTATATTATTTCTTTTACATCCTTGGTAAAATATTTTTTTCATTAAAATTGAATTTCCGTATCTATAACTAATAAATGCACACATTCTTTAAAGATTTTTCTTATTATTAATTGCACACATTCTTTTAAGATTTTTCTTAGACAACTGTATGCATAATAGAATTGTTAATGATTATTTTTTTGATTTGATTAGAAAGTTACTGTCTTTTTTTTATCAATATGTGCATGTTTGTAATGAGTTTGTGTTTAAATTTTTACATGCCTTTTTTGGCAATATTTATGATATTTTCAATCATTTATGTATAACTTTAAATTTAAAGAATAATAAATTGAATGATATTTTAATTTGAATGTGGTTTGTAATATAATGAACTTTATTTATGTAAAAAAAGTACAATATATACATTACTATTTTTATATTAATTTTTTTAATAGATTGTTTATTATTGGATTTGTTGTACAACAGTAGAACTGTATTCTTATGATATTTGGTGTATGAATGTTTGTAATGAGTTTGTGTTTAAGTTTTTGCATGATTTTTTTTTGGCAATATTTATGATATACTCAATCATTTACGTACAAACTTTGATAAAATTCGATCCTTTCGATGAACAAAAAATTAGTATTCATTTCATACAGTCGAAATTGCTCTTATTTTTTATGAAAAAAAAATTGTTATTGTACAGGTTGATAATGGAAAAAACTTTCATTCAAATTTAGATATGGTAATTAGTGTTGGGTGATATTTATGCAAGCTATTTTTTTCGATTCCTATATACAAGATTGAAAACTATGGATCAATTATTGTTCCATTATATTGTTCAGTTGTTCATTTCTATAGAGATGAGGAAGAACAAATTAAAATTCAAGGAAATTTTGGGACTACGAACTAGAGGCTGAAAATGATGTTGTTTTTCGTTCAGTCGATCATCTTATGAAAAAATACAATATCTTTGTAAATGATGCTAGCTAATTGTAAAATTAACATCACCATGAAAATTTTACCATATAAATTTAAGGAATAATAAATTGAGTGATATTTAATTTAAATATGGTTTGTAATATATAATGAACTTTATTTATGAGACTTTTTTTATCGTTAATGTTAGTTGTTAGTAATTAGTTTACCAAGCGCTCAAACACTCCTAGAATTCTCCAAGCCACCTTATAACTCCATTAATTCGTTCTAAAGAGAATCGAACCTGGATCACCCACTGAGACTTATACTAATAACATAAATTTCAATTCACTATTAAACAATGAATCTAATAACAAAAGGTTAGTCTCACATATTTACAATATACTTAATTAATATTATTTTTTATATGTTACATGAATAGAGGTATGTATACTATATTTTATAAAAAAAAAAAAAAAAAAAAGATTGTAACTAGTATTTAAAACACAAAAATGGAATTTTCAAATACTTCAATAAGTATAATACAATAATTTTTCTTGCTACAACAATTCAAGTGTATTTTATAGCAAACATCTTATAATTTTTAACAATTATATGTAACAATGTTCATATTCCGTAATTTTTGAACACTCTAAAATGCTCTGGTGTGTTTGAAAATTGGTACGCCAGTAATGTTGTTGAGGAACATTGATCATTCGAATGGGTTATATAATAGAACGAGGTAAATTTATTTTTATTAATGTTATTTATTTATAGTTTTGTTAAGATTTATAATTATATTTGTTAACAATAATATATTTAATATTTCTGTCAATTTTTATTTTTTTGTTTTAATATTAGGTTGGTGATAACATGATTGAGAGAAAATAATTGAAAGATTGATTTTGACTTGTAGCAGTGCTGGTGAATTGATTTTTGATACCAAAGTTATCATTAACTCCTTTGGATGCATGGTTGTCTTTTAAATTTCAAAGCATATAGTTTTCATTAATTATATCATATGCTATATCAATCAATAAAAATTAAGGACAATCATTATCTCACGTCGGATTATTTTTGAAGAAAACGGTGCTCAGTCATGGTTAATTGTATGTTGCAATTTCTAGGATTACTAATCGAGCTGGTTTGAAGATTTTATTGTGTAACAGTAATGATAATAATTGTAATAAGAGAAAGAATGTCGTATTCCGTGAAGTTTTTAGAAACCTTTAACTTTTGGGATATTTGTTAAATAAAAATTCTATTATCTACAAAATTTATGTTTGTTTTATGATTTATTAATTTTTCACACACTAATTATTGTATTATTGATTAAATTTTATAATAAAATACTAATATTATTGAAAATACAAAATAAATTATTCATTAAACAATTGTGTGAAGCATGATTACGGGCCAATACTAGTTACAATATTATACAAAGAGGAACACTCCTCTAAATACTTGACATGCAATATTAGCACATCTATAATATATATAAAAGTGACTAAGCTTTGTAAATTATTTTTGGACTATTTTGCCCTTGACATATTTTTTTCTAAACATAATCATCCCTACTTTTGATTTTGGTGTCCCATCTCTCATTTTCTTCTTCTCGTCTCCCTCTCACCGCGTCGTGGGGTAGTCTCTTTTGGTAGGATGTATACTATAAGCCTAGCTTTTGTATGAACATCTTTTTGAGTATGAACATCTTTTTAATATAAGATTCATTATGATCAAAATACTTATTGTTTATGATTGTTATATATATCATTATTTTGTCCGGGTTAATCTATACTGTAGATAACATGGTGTGTGGTGTCACACAGAAGATTATGCTATCAGTTCCTTATAGATTATAAATAATAGCTCACAACCAAGATGGATTTGGACAAACCATTGAAACGGTTGTAGTGTAATTTGGTATTAGTCTATCTTGACTATAAAGTTACACTAGTACATTTTGTATGTATTGAGCAGGACCATATGAGGTTGTTCAATTTGTACTGACTATATAAAAGAACAAGACCTCTGTTGTTATGGATGTACGTCTTCTTAATCCCTATATAATAATGGGCACGTGTACTCAATGTATGTTTCTTTGATTTGCCAATGGGTGAAATTTATTAAATCAATAGGCTCGGTGAATTGGGAGACGGCATTGTTTATATGGTGTCTTTGTTGATTATAGAAGGAATCGTGTCCTAATTATTTTAGGATGATGATGTCCCCTTGAGGAGCTCATAAAGATTATTATGTAAACCCCGCAGGTGGATTTAATCCGACATAATAATAAAGATGAGTGGTACTACTCTTGGAATTAGATATAAATTAATTAAGTTGTCGGTAATTTAATTAATTTATGGACATTCGATATCTTAAACACGGGAAATAAACGTACACATAATAAAGGAGCCCATATTATAATATGGGATTAGGACGGTAATTCAATTATAACTCTTTAGTGGGTCGAGTCATATTTGATGGGCTTAAGTAAAGTGTTCGGACCGAACACGAGGATATTTAGGCCCATCGAAGGCCCAACCCTAATTACTCCTTAGGGTCCCCTGTTGTAGCCTATAAATAAACCCTAACATCGAGCCTCCAGCGTGTGAAAAACGTGAGATCGAGAGAGGCGGATTCTCGATTCCTTGGAGGATCGTCGACCACTCGGCGTCCAAGGAAAGGGATAGGAATACGAGAAGACCGTGAGGTTCGAGGCTCATCCTTCGATAACAGTTCTGACCTTAGAACTGGTTTGTCTTCACCTATTACGGTGAATAAAGGTATAATTCTATCCGCTGCGTTTATGTGATTACGATCCCGAATCTGATAATTTCGTGGAGTCGGCGATCGGTGGTTCCAACAATTGGTATCAGAGCTGTATTTTCTGACTCTATGCAATTGATTCGGTTATTCATAGATCTGATTTATTAGGATTGCATGATTATTGTAAATCTATTATAATAGGGTTTCTTGATCTGTTATAATAGGGTTTCTTGATCTGTTATAATAGGGTTTTCTTGATCTGTTATTATAGAGGTTCATGATCTGATATTTAATAGGATTGCATGGTATTTGTAAATCTGTCATATTAGGGTTTGCATGATTATCATAAATCTGTTATATTAGGGATTCGATGTTAATCGTAGATTTTTTTTTGGGTATGCGAATATTCTGATATTTTTTTGCCGGAACCCTAAATCCAACTATTATGGTCAGCATGTATGTTTATGTATGTATTAAACCCTCGGACCTGTCGAGGTTTTTGTTTTGGGTTGGTGAATGATTGTAATAGTAATAACCACGGCGGTCTGTCGTGTAGGTTTTATTTTGATCTAGATGATGTATAGGATCGTTGGATAAAACTGTAATAGGAACAGATTAGGATGGTCGATGGAGGAACCAGTTCGATAGCAAAGAATCGATGGATTTTTTTTTCGAACCCCGTATTGCAGGGCGCTGCCCCGTACCCCGTTTGACGGCGAACATTCAAGAACATGGGAGCATGAAAGAGGCCATAATAGTTGGAATTTTATTTTCCATATTTATTCTTTCTCATATGTGTTATTGTGTTTAGCATGCTTTATGTGTCTCATATATTGTGCATATTAATATCCCTCATGTTAAATAACTAAGTGGGAGAGGGGTTATTTTTCAACAAATCCCATAGCCTCCATTTCTGGTTTGTAAGTGATGCATTCAAACATGAACGTTGGTTTTAAGTGCCTTCTTCCATATCGGATGTGTTTGTTTGCGGATCACTAGATCAAACTTCCTTATGGATAATTATAAGTAAGTTATTTAGGAGCGTGTTATCTTCTCCATCTAAAGAGGCACAAACCTAGGTAATTGACTTGGTATTAAGAAATGGTATACACTTAGATGCATATAACAGTATCCTCCCCATCGGAGTAAGTGTTGTTATTTGTATGGCAAAAGACAAACCAACTATTAATTTTTATTTTGTTTGACAAAATGATGAAATTAATGGGTAAAACCTCCTCTTGCAAATGATTGAATTAGTATACGTCCACACTATCGTGGCATACAAATTTCACGGTGTTTTGAGGTGTTGGTGAATTTAATTGTATTGTTTGAGGGAAACAATATTGATTTAAATTCTTAATTTTGATCATAATGCATTTACGTGTTTCTCAGGATTTATCATGGCTTTCAATCCACTTGCTGTTATTCTTAAAGAAAACAAACTTACTGGTCCTAATTATATTGATTGGAAAAGAAACTTGGACATTGTCTTGACTGCTAAAGAGTACAAATTTGTACTCACTGAGGTTTGTCCTGAAAAACCCGATGAAAACTCTAGTGAAGAGGAGAAAGAGACTTATAAGAAGTGGGTCAAGGCAGATGAGATGGCGCGGTGTTACATTTTGGCTTCTATGTCAAATGTGCTGCAACATCAGCATCAGGTCATGACCTCTGCTTATGAGATGATGCTCAATCTCAAAGAACTCTTCGGATACCAGAGTCGGGCTGCCAGGCAAGAGGCCATGAGAAACTTAATGACGACCACCATGACTGAGGGGACACCCGTAAGGGATCATATCCTCAAGATGATGGCTCATTTGAATGAGATGGAAGTCCTTGGAGCTGAAATCGATGGGGAAACCCAGGTCGATATCGTTCTCCAGACGCCTAAGAGTTTTGAGCAGTTTCAACTGAACTACAACATGAACAAAAGGTTGTATTCGATGGCGGAACTTCCGGCGTAACTCAAGCAGCAGAAGGGTTATTTCGTCAAGCTTCTCAAGCTTATATTGGTGAAAATGTTTCTACATCTAAGCCAAAAGGCAAAGTGATGAAGAAAAAGAAACAAGCTGGTTTGGCAAAGAAAGCGGGTGAACCAAAGAAAATTGGTCCACCAAATGGCGTGAAGAAGCCTAAGGGCAAATGCTTTTTGTGCAAGCAGCCAGGACATTGGAAGGTAGATTGCCCCGTAAAAAGGAAAAAGAAGGTATATCTTATTCACTAACTATTAAAACATGTTTAGCGGTGTTATCTACAGTGTACCCGGTGTGTAGATACGGGAGCCATCGATCATGTCCGCAATTCTTTTGCGGGGGTTCCAGAAACCAGCAGCTTAGTGAGGGTGAGATTACCATCTACATGGGCGACGCTACGAAAGTAGTGATTGTTGCGATGGGAGATGTTTATTTATTTTTGATAAGAATAAGACTTTGGTTTTGAGAAATTGTCTTTACGTACCTTGTTTTAGAAAGAACTTGATTTCAGTTTCTAAGTTATTTTTGGATGGATATTGTTTCTTTTGATAGCAAAGTGGTTGTCAAGAAAAATAGTGTTATTATATCATTGCAAGCACGTTGATTGACAATTTATATACTCTTAATCCAATAACTCCCACAAAGCAACAAATGGAAATTAATAGTACATCTTCTAACTCAAATAAGCGAAAAGAACCTTAAAAATGAACCAAACATATCTTTGGCATCTAAGATTAGGTCACATTAACTTGAGTAGGATTCAAAGGTTGATAGCCGATGGACCTTTGAGTTCATTGGAAGTGGAAAACTATCCGACTCGCGAGTCCTGCTTGGAAGGAAAAATGACCAAAAGGCCTTTTAAAGCCAAGGGGTATAGAGCCAAAGAAGTGTTGGAATTGGTTCATTCGATTTATGTGGTCCTATGTCTACTCAAGCAAGGGGTGGTTTCGAATATTTTGTCTCTTTTATAGATGATTATTCGAGATATGGATATATTTATTTGATGCGCCGCAAGTCCGAGTGCTTTGATAAATTGAAAGAGTACAAGGCTGATGTGGAGAAGCGTCATGGTAAATATATCAAAACACTACGATCCGATCGTGGTGGCGAGTACCTCTTAGGAGAGTTTAGGAATTACTTATCAAAAGTGGGATTCAATCCCAATTGTGCACTGGTACACCCCAAATGAGAATGGTGTGGCGGAACGAAGGAATAGGACACTCTTGGAAATGGTTAGATCGATGATGAGCTATTCGGAATTGCCGAGTTCGTTTTGGGGTATGCCCCTGAAACAAGAAGTGTACATTTTGAACTTGGTTCCTTTTAAGACAGTATCTTCTACTCCTCCTGAGAATTGTGGAATGGGGGTAAGCCTAGTCCGAAACATATTCGGATTTGGGGTAGTCCAAACACATCTTTGAAAGGAGATCTTGATAAGTTGGAATCTCGTCTGAAGTTCGTTGTTTGTTTGTGGGCTATCCTAGAGGAACGAACGAAAGGTGGTTTATTTTATAGTCCAAAAGATCAGAGGGTAATTGTTAGCACAAATGCCCGATTTTTAGAAGAGGACTATGTAATGGACCACAAGCCCATGAGTAAAATTATTTTAGAAGAAATAAGGGGAGAAACTTCTACCTTAGTACCAAGAGTACAAGATGAGATACCACATGGGTCAGCACCATCTGCTACTAATGATACACTATTACCACAAGTGCCTCGCCGTAGTGGGAGGGTTGTTAGACAACCTGATAGATTCATGTTTTTGGGAGAGTCTTCGGACTTAGTACCTGGTGAACACGAATCGGATCCCTGGAGCTACGACGAAGCACTCCAAGATAAAGATGCAGATCTTGGGAAAAAATAATGAAATCTGAATTAGAATCTATGGATTCTAATCAAGTCTGGGAGCTAGTAGAACTACCAAATGGTGTAAAAGCCATTGGCTGTAAGTGGGTCTACAAAAGAAAAAGAGGATCAGACGGGAAAGTAGAAACTTTCAAAGCAAGGCTTGTAGCGAAGAGGTACACTCAAAAAGAAGGAATCGATTATGAGGAAATCTTTTCACCGGTAGCCATGCTTAAGTCTATCCGGATTCTTTTGTCTATTGCTGCTCATATGAATTATGAGGTTTGGCAAATGGATGTCAAGACAGCTTTCCTTAATGAAAGTCTTGAAGAAAACATCTATATGAAGCAACTTGAGGAAGGATTCATCGCAAAGGGCAAAGAGCATCTTGTGTGTAAGCTTAATCGGTCCATTTATGGGTTGAAACAAGCTTCGAGATCTTGGAACATCCGTTTTGATGAGGTAATCCAGTCTTATGGATTTATTCAATGTCCGGATGAGTCATGTGTATACAAGAAGAGTGACGGAAACGTGGTGGTATTTCTTGTACTATACGTAGATGACATCTTGCTCATTGGCAACAATGTCAAGGTGTTGTCGACGTAAAGGTATGGTTGTCCAAGCGATTTGATATGAAGGACTTGGGAGAAGTTGGACATATTCTTGGGATCAAAGTTATAAGGGATCGCAAGAAAAGAATGTTATGCTTATCTCAAGCTTCATACATTGATACTATCTTGGCTCGTTTTAGCATGTAAAACTCCAAGAAAGGTTTTCTACCTTTTCGACATGGAGTACTTTTATCTAAAGAGATGTGTCTTAAGACACCAAAGGAGATAGAGGACATGAAGGCAGTTCCTTATGCTTTACTGTAGGAATCCTAATGTATGCAATGCTATGTACGAGGCCGATATCTGTTTTGCCGTGGGCATGGTTAGCAGAGATATCAAAGTAACCGAGAACAAGGACATTGGATCTGCGGTAAAGAATATTTTAAAGTACGAAAAGGACTAGAAATTATATCTTTGGTTTACAGCGCAGATACTTTACTTCCCGAGGGTTACACAGACTCGATTTCAAGTCGGATAGGGACAACGAAAAATCTACCTCGGTTTATGTGTTTACCTTGGGAGGTGGAGCCATAGTATGGAGGAGTGTAAAGCGAAATGCATTTCGGACTCCACCATGGAAGGCGAGAGTATGTAGCAGACCTCCGAGGCAGCCCCAAAGAAGCTGTATGGCTCGAAACTTCTTGATGGACTTAGAAGTGATTCCTAATTTGCCTAAAGCTATCACAATTTATTGTGATAACTTGATGGTGCGATGGCAAACTCGAAGGAACCACGAGCCCACAAAGCAAGCAAACACATTGAGCGCAAGTACCACCACGATACGAGACATCGTAAACGAGGAGAAGTTGTTGTCGTCAAGATTGCATCAGCGGATAACCTAGAAGATCCTTTCACAAAGGCTCTTCCAGCGAAAGCTTTTGATGGGCATGTTGAAGGGATGTGAATCAGATGTATGGCAGCAATTATGGAAGCATAGTCTTTTAGTATAAGTGAGAGATTGTTAGGATGTATACTATAAGCCTAGCTTTTGTATGAACATCTTTTTGAGTATGAACATCTTTTTAATATAAGATTCATTATGATCAAAATACTTATTGTTTATGATTGTTATATATATCATTATTTTGTCCGGGTTAATCTATACTGTAGATAACATGGTGTGTGGTGTCACACAGATGATTATGCTATCAGTTCCTTATAGATTATAAATAATAGCTCACAACCAAGAAGGATTTGGACAAACCATTGGAACGGTTGTAGTGTAATTTGGTATTAGTCTATCTTGACTATAAAGTTACACTAGTACATTTTGTATGTATTGAGCAGGACCATATGAGGTTGTTCAATTTGTACTGACTATATAAAAGAACAAGACCTCTGTTGTTATGGATGTACGTCTTCTTAATCCCTATATAATAATGGGCACGTGTACTCAATGTATGTTTCTTTGATTTGCCAATGGGTGAAATTTATTAAATCAATAGGCTCGGTGAATTGGGAGACAGTATTGTTTATATGGTGTGCTGTTGATTATAGAAGGAATCCGTGTCCTAATTATTTAGGATGATGATGTCCCCTTGAGGAGCTCATAAAGATTATTATGTAAACCCTGCCGGTGGATTTAATCCGACATAATAATAAAGATGAGTGGTACTACTCTTGGAATTAGATATAAATTAATTAAGTTGTCAGTAATTTAATTAATCTATGGACATTCGATATCTTAAACACGGGGAAATAAATGTACACATAATAAAGGAGCCCATATTATAATATGGGATTAGGACGGTAATTCAATTATAACTTTTTAATGGACTGAGTTATAATTGATGGGCTTAAGTAAAGTGTTCGGACTGAACACAAGATATTTAGGCCCATCAGGAGGCCCAACCCTAATTCCTCCTTAGGGTCCCTGTTGTAGCCTATAAATAAACCCTAACATCAGAGCCTCCAGCGTGTGAAAAAACGTGAGATCAGAGAGAGGCGGATTCTGATTCCTTGGAGGATCGTCGACCACTCGACGTCCAAGGGAAAGGGATAGGAATACGGCAGAAGACCGTGAGGTTCGAGGCTCATCCTTCGATCGCAGTTCTGACCTTAGAACTGGTTTGTCTTCACCTATTACGGTGAATAAAAGTACAATTCTATCCGCTGCGTTTATGTGATTACGATCCCGAATCTGATAATTTCGTAGAGTCGGCGATCGGTGGTTCCAACATCTTTTTTAAAACTTTTCCAAATAAAACCATGACAACGAATCCTACAACAAATGGAGTATTGCTGCAAAATTTGAAACAGAGGAGCAGTTTGCTGTAAAATCTATAATCTATAATCTATAATATATATATATATATATATATATATATAAGTGACTAAGCTTTGTAAATCATTTTTGGACTATTTAACCCTTGACATATTTTTTTTCTAAACATAATCATCCCTACTTTTCATTTTGGCGTCCCATCTCTCATTTTCTTCTTCCCATTTCCCTCTCACCGCGTCGTGGGGTAGTCTCTTTTTCAAAACTTCTCTAAATGAAACCATGACAATAAATCCTACAACAAATGGAGTATTCCTACAAAATTTGAAATAAAATAGCAATTTGCTATAGAATTGGGCCGCACGATTAACAACAGAGTCAAGTTTCGTACGACAAAACTGGGACCACGCGATTACTGGTGGAGTCTAGCTCCGGCCGGCGACGCACGATTGTGGCCTGCAACAACAACATATATGTTTTGAAGGCGAACATCTCTAACGCTAAGCAGGGATGGAACGCCGCGCACGAAGGCGAAAAGTGACTAAGCTTTGGTAAATCATTTTTGGACTATTTAGCCCTTGACATATTTTTTTCTAAACATAATCATCCCTACTTTTCATTTTGGCGTCCCATCTCTCATTTTCTTCTTCCCATCTTCCTCTCACCACGTCATGGGGTAGTCTCTTTTTCAAAACTTCTCCAAATGAAACCATGACAATAAATCCTACAACAAATGGAGTATTCCTGCAAAATTTGAAATAAAATAGCAGTTTGCTATAGAATTAGGACGCATGATTAACAACAGAGTCGAGTTTTGTACGACAAAACTGGGACCACGCGATTACTGGTAGAGTCTAGCTCCGGCCGGCGACGCACGATTGTGGCCTGCAACAACAACATATATGTTTTAAAGGCGAACATCTCTAACCCTAAGCAGGGATGGAACGCCGCGCACGAAGGCGGGTCACAAATTCGGTGTTTTAATTTTATTATTTTTATGTTGTCTTTAAATGTGGGAAATTTTTTTTTAATTAAATAAATGAAAAAAAAAACGGCCAACACGCCACATGTAAAAAAAAGGCATGTGATCATCTTCCACTGGAGAAAATGCACACATGACCGCACATGGTCAAATCTTATGTTACTACTACGGAATCGTGAAATCAGTAAACAAAACATACAACAATGCCAACGACAAGTTGGAAATACTTTTCACTTTTAAAACAGATGTTCTCATCCATTATTTATCATGTGTTTTTCTCTCTCTGAAATTTACAAAAAATTGCACAGAGAAATGGAGGATCCACATCCCTCCAATATCTGTACTTTATACATAAACTACTAATATTTCTTTAAAACTCATGTAAAAAGAATTATGCATACTAATTTTGAACAGAGGAATAATATTTTAGATAAACAACTCATACTTTGTAGTGAAACAACTAACATTATTTAGTAAAACACCACCTTTATGCAGCTTCCATAAAAACATATTAACTATCACCGCTATGACGAACACAACGTAAACTGCACGTGTTAAAATCTAGTTTAATGAAATGACAACAAACTCGCAAATTCTTTGCAGGTCGAAAGGACTTAAAAAAAGAACTATATATTACATCTAAAATGCATAAATCCACCTTTTCCCATGAGATCATAAATAAATCCACCAAAACAACCCCCTAAAAACCCTAAAAGCTATGTTTATTAAAAACAACAAAAACCGTCCCCAAAAAGAAAATTAATAATAATAAATATCATAAATAGAAAACCCAATTAAAAAAGAAATGGAAAAAAAAAAAAAAAAAAAAGCGGTTTTCTACATATCAATTTCAGTGTTTGCACCATATCACATTAAAAGGCATCTAAAAAGTGAAAAAGATGGTCTGCCATTTGCCAAACATGGGTTGTTTAAAGGCACATGTATATATTGAAATGGAGGTGTATTTCATTGTGAAATTTAATTCATTTGAAAGAATTATTTTTCAGTTATATATTCCCATTAATACTTTTTTATTAATATAAGTTATATCATTCAATTATCATGTCCAGCTAATATTTTTTATAGTGTTGCTCTGTTATAATATAAATTATACATTTCAATTATCATAATTGATACATTTTAGTAATATTAATCATACACTTCAATCAATCTTGATTGATATATTTTAATAATAGTACATAACCTTCACTTATCATGACTGATATTTTTTTAATAATAATATAATCATATCCTTCAGTTATATATTATAATTGATACTTTTAATAAAATTGATCAAATTTCACTATAAAACTTGCTGATATAATACTTTGCCCAAAATAAATTAAATTATGGTGCGAGGGGTGGGGATAACTGACCCCTCGATGCTCCCTTGAAAAGTTCGTTGTACCAATAACCCAATCATATAATTCATACGTACAAACAACATCTATAGATAGGCCTCACCAAATCCCCATTTATTATTACTCCCTCTCTTTTTTATTGCATAAGGTCCTTTTTTTTTTTTTTTTCAATGGAAGAAATAGTTTCTTCAAAAGAAAAGTACAAAAATAGACCAGTTATTTTCTAAACTCGAACAATCGCTATAATCCAATCGTAAGGAGTAGAGAGACTGGTGCAATTTCTTCCTGCCAACAAACCTGGTCTCCGTCCTCGAAAAGAGAAAAATCCCTACGCTTCACACAATCTCATTCCAATAAATTGAAGACAAAATAAAGACAAAGAGCCACTAAAAGTCTAATTACTAAAAGTCAAGGACCCACAAACGAACTCCATACAAGGAGAGAGAAACTCCACAAGAGGTAAAATAACACACTAAGGTGAAGGAAACCTCCACGAGAGAGTAGAAGACACACAAAGTGAGGAAAATCTCAAAAAAAAAATTTCATCCAAGAAAAAGAAATAAACTAAAACAGAAACTACCAAAATCAAAAATTAGAACCCAAAAAAGCAAAAAAATAAAAACAAAAAAGGGGGTCAACGGGACAATCCGGCAACGAATCATCGCATGCACGGCGTCGTTGAAGGAGTCGTCCCGTTGGCCCAAACACAAAGTCACCGGACGGACGAACAGGCTAGTAGGCGGCAGTTGAGGAGATGGCCGGTGGTCGGCGGCTGCGGCGGACGAAGGAAAAGGCAGCCGGTTGCAGAGACAGGCTTTGTCGGTGGAAAAATGTGAGGTTTTCTTTATAATCTAATGTTGCACTGTAAAATTGAGGTACAGGTTGAACTTTATGAAACAAGGGGGTTTAGAACACAGAACAAAGATAAACAAGGGGATGTGTGTGAGAGAGAGAATGAAAATATTTTTTTTCTACTTATTAGAGAAAGTTTATTTTTAATTTAAAAGGGTAGAGTATTGAATGATATAATATATAAATAAAAAATATTTGTAAGAATTTAATTTAAGAAAATTGTAATTGATTTTTTTTTTTTTTTTTTTGTCATTTTGAGTATGGAAAAAAAATATCAAATTTTGAATTTTGAGTAATCTGAAAAGAGACAATTAGAGTAATATATCATCTTGCATGCACCAGTTGCACCGTACAATCTTTTTCAATTTGTAATATATTACCACTTATCAAGTATGACAATAATATTGCATGTAAATAATAGTGATAATTAAAATAGAATTTATCGTATGCACTTATTTTACACAAGTGTTACTCTATTTTTCTAGATTAGGTATTTATAGAAGTGTGGTCATTAATAAATAATAATAATGAGCTTTGTGTCTAATCTACAATAATTGAAGCATATTAACAGAACAAACACAATGATATTGTATATATGAACTTAGAATTTATTCCGACAAAAAAAATTATATATTTCCTTTGGCAAATATTTTAATGAATATTAATATTTTTATGTATAAAGTATAAATGTGTAGTAGATATGTGATATTTTAAGAAAATATACTTTTAAGGAGTTGACCATGTGTAAGTGAAGGATATAATTAAAAATTCATGTGTATGTAAAGTATGGTTAGTTAATTGAGTTGAAAAAGTAATGATATTGATGTAAATAAATATGTATTGTGAGATTGTTAAAAATAAAATGTAGTTCTATTTATAAGTGTGCAAACAATTGTGGACGAACGAATAAGGTAAGTATGCAAACACATGTGGAACGGATGGAGTATGAAATAAAATTATTAATAAAATTTGAATGAGACTAAATTTTCTAAACAAATCGAAAGAAAAGTGAGAATGAATTTTTTTTTTTTTTTTGACAAATTCTTATATGCAATATTGTACCGTGAAATAACTCATTTAATGAAATTCACGGATCCTAGTCGGGTCAGAATGGATTCAATGGATATTTTCAAAAAAAACTCGCGGGGGACAAAAAAAAAATTCGCCCTCAGGTGCTCCCAGAGATGTTACTATTAGGTTACACATATGTTACTTAAACAATATATATGTGTTACTATAAAATAAATAATATGTATTTGTCTAAAAATATTCGCCCAAATGCAAAATAAAAATGAAAAAAATGATCAAATAAATCTCTAATCTAATTATATGTGTGAATCAAATAAGTATTTAATCTTTGATAATTCTTATTAAAAGAGTGTGATTTTATTAAGATGATGACTTATTTGATCTCAATATTAAAGAGAAATGATTTTAATGTGTTAAGAAAAAAATCATGGGTCTATTTGATCCCCAAGTATAAGATTTTTGGGGTAAATATGTGTTATTGTAAGGGCAAATATGTGTATTAAACTTGTGCAAAGGTAAAAATAAATTTTTACTCTCAGGTTGTGTTATTATTAGGTCAAACACGTGTTATTGTATGAAGAAAAATGTGTTATTAATGAACAAAACTAATATTTTATTCTTTTAAGGACTAGTAACACGTACTTACCCTTACAGTAACACATAATTGTTCTTATTGTAACACATACTTTTGAAAAAAATATGTTACTATATGAACACAAACGTGTTACTGTATAGAGAAATATATGTTACTATATGAAGAAAAAAACGTGTTACTATATGAACAAAAACATGTTACTTTATGGAAAAATATGTGTTACTATATGAATAAATCAGAACCAGATTAAGAGTTGCGATATTAATTCCAGTTTAAACAGAAATAAAATTTTATCATCAGAAGTTCGCATAAGTTTTGTATTCATCACTATTTAAGTTTTATCCACTATTGTTTTCATCAATCGGATCATCCCTCTTTTTCCTTTTTTTCATCGGAGTTCACAGTTTTATCCCTCCTCATCGTCGGCGTTTCTGCATCTAAAAGAACCTTGATGCGTGGTTGGGGTTGGTTGGGGGTACACAGGCACAACGATGGAAGTTGTGGAACGAACAGAGGAGGAAGAAGAGTTAGAACGGAGGAAGAAGAAGAAATCTGCGTGGAGGAAGAAGAAGAAATCTACTAGTTTGACCCGTTCTTTATCTTAACCCACAAAATTTAATAATTTCCTTTTTTTAATTGATATTGCACAGTGCAATATTTTACAGGAGACTTGTTTTTTTTTTTTTTTTTTTTTACGAATTGAGTTGAATTGTAATTATTACAGGAGATTTTTTTAAATTTTTATTTAAAAAAAATAAAAAATTGGCCGCCTAGGGCCGCCTAGACCCCGCCTAGCCCACCTAACCCCGCCTAGCCCGCCTAGACGGCGCCTAACCCCGAAAATGCCTAGCCGCCTAGGGCCACCTAGACGGCGCCTAGCCACGAAAACGCCTAAAACGTCGAAATTAGGCGAAATCGGGGCGGCCGACGACCGCCTAGGCCGATTTTTGCATTATTGCTCATTTAAAGTCCTGGGGTTAATCTTACCGTTTAAATGGAACACTCAAAATATTTTCATTAAGTAATACGCCTAAATTTATAAAACAATCCACAATCATTTTTACACGTATAACACGCTGAAAATGATGGAGTATTACTTTATAAGCGTAACAATATTACTCCATCTGTCTCACATCTGTTTGAACACTTGTTTTATTCGTCCGTTACACAGCTGTTTGCATACCTTTAATTTATAACACTTTCACAATATTTATTTATCTACATTAATGTCATTACTTTTTCAACTCAATTAGTTAATCTCTTATTTTATTATACACACATATTTTACATATAATACACTTCATTTAAATTGGTCAATACACAAAAAAAAAAAAAAAAAAACATTTTTTTAATCTCCGTATCAAATGAATTGTGCAAACCAATTTGGAATGAAAGGAGTACTTAATAAATAATAAAATATTGCAAATTAAAAGAAATTACAATGTATAACTGGTGCGCAAAAAAAATGGGGCACTCTTGGATGAGACGGCTCATTCCTAACTCGTCTTACATAATTGATACTCATTCTCACATATTTGGTACTCTTGTTCACATAATAATTTTTAAATTTTATTTTACTTTTCTCAATTCTCACTTCTAGGCATTTGATACTACAATATATATATATATATATATATATATATATATATATATATATATAATTGATATTCTTATTAATATACTCCCTCCGTCCCGGAAAATATTTCATATGCAGGTGGGCACACATTTTAAGAAAAAAGATTACTGATTGAAGTTTTGGGGGATAAATTTGTAAACTTTTATGTATAAAGTAAAAAAACTTTATTGGGATATGTGTATGTGAGAGTAAAAGTAATGACATTTGTGTAAATTAGTGAAAATTGTGAGGATGTAGTTTATAAAAAAGTTTTCCATTTTAAGGGTGTGAAACTTATATTGGGATGAATGGAAAAGAAAAGTGTGAAAATTTTTATGGGATGGAGGGAGTATTTGATACTCCTTTAAAAAGTGAAACCCGTGTTTAATGTATAAAACATTGTCATACGAATTTTTATCATTTTTTTTTTCTGTTATACCACTTTGCTTCAAACACAAAAGAGAGGAGACAAGCCGATCCGATTTCAATTTATTGAAAGCAAAAAAGACAACCTAGATGACATCGAATTCCTACTTAGTCAATTAATCCAACTCGTGTCACTCCCCATGCCCCCACCACATATATGGCACCCTTCTTTTCACTTCTCCCAATTGCTTAGATTAGATATCACAAAGTAAAAAAGCAAGAAAAATCCCCCAACCCACCCACCACCCCACCCCCACCCCCACCCCCACCCCCTACATATAAATACGTACAAGTATATACACACAGGCGCGGGGAGAGAGAGAGGACAACATACATGCGACGCCAAGTGATGACGACTAAAATTTCAGTCATCATGAACAACTCTCTTCAATTATTTCTCCTCTCAATTCTCTCTTGAATCTTCAAATGGGGGAGGTTGAGCTCGAGGGCGTGTTGGAATTCTTGAGAAAGAATGGCTTATCAGTCTCTGAATCGGCTCTCATGGAGGATATCATGGACAAATCCCAATTGGGTTCTTCTGAATTGGAGAAATTCTTCTTTCCCATGCCGCCGCCGCCTCCGCCGCTCAGAATCCGGCGGCCGGAGGAGCCTTGTGGCGGCGGGGACAGCTCTTCTGATGATGAATTTGTGAGCATGGGTTCTTCCACCACTGAATTATGCTCTTCTGGTTTTAATTTCTTCCCTTTTATTTTCAAATCATTATATATTGAACTTGATTATGCTCTTGATGATTTAATTGTTTAGCATGGTGTGTCCAATTTAATGTATTTTCTATGTTAATGGCAATTTATTGTGTTGTTTGTAACATTTTAATTCTTGCCCTGTTTGGGAAGAAATCCAGTTATATACAATTGATAGATCTAAAGGGGTTTTGTTCCTTTTTGCCCTGATCTTTACATTAACCCAAACTCTCCCATGTAACTTGTTCACGTTATAAAATTGATATTATTATATGCATTCAATAATATCATATAATTTATTTAGTAATACAATTGCACTTATGAACTAATTTCACAGTGGATTAATTTATAAGAGTAATGATATTACTTTAATAGTAGTTTCATACCGTGAACAGGATTCATTGTACTCACATACATATATTAATGAGCATATATGAATAGTTGCATATATATTTCTTAATTGTGGATTGCTAGCATCTGATTATACATATAATACATGATTTTGATATGTCTGTGTACACATCGTTCTTGTTAGTAGTTACCTTTTTTTTCTGATCAATTCCAGAATTTACAAATCCGTATGGGATTCGTACCACTCGTCCTCCTTCACAAGCTTCGTCCGACGGTTTATCTCAGTTTGATACGGCTCGAGATTACCCTGATTTCGATATGCAAAATGACCTCTTCTGGTATAAGGAGAAAGATGAGGATTATGCTATGCCTGGGGATTTTTATGGTGATCCTAGTGAGGATAAGTATGTCATGACTGTACAGACAGGGTCACACGTAGAGGATCAGATTGCGTACAATTTTATATCGAATGAAAGCATCAATAATTTAGAAATGAGGGAGAATTTGAAAGATGAAGCTTTCAAAGATTATTATGAATTGGGTGAACATTTTCGGTTTAATCAAAATGAAGATATTGGGAATCCTATAGAGTATGATATGATGAATCTAAAGGCAATAGATGCAAATGGCAAAAGGGTTCGTAGATATGGTTGGGTTGGAGGTTTTGATGATACACATGAGTTTACTTCTGTTATGAAAGGAAACGAGCTGAATGATAATAATGAGGATGGCTTTATAAATGATGATATGATTGGAGGAGAAATCCATGAGCATGAAGTTACGGTAAATGAAGAGAGCGGTGTTATCTCTGATGAGCTTCGAATGGATGAGACGAAGGAAGATGAGTATGAAATATTCGACCTAAGAATCATACACCGAAAGAACAGGTTTGTAATTAACTTGTCTCCGCTTATATTTATTTTTTAATACGAAATAAATTGAAAAATCATTTGGTTTCTCGTATGCAAACAATGATTAACCACAACAACCAGGTGCACGCGAACTCTCTTCTTCAATGTAATGCTATTTAGCATACGGAGTATCACGTTTTAAAAAATGTTTGATTTTATCTGTGGTTCTTCTCAAAATCACTAAACTGTGATACTTCGTATGCTAAACAGGTTCTTAAACAAGTTTCGGGTCCCGCTATTCACCATTCCACCCGTCTTTAATTTGCAGGATGATTTGTAGCATAGAGTTCTACTCATTTATTATACAATTCACAGGACCGGATTTGAAGAGAACAGGGAGTTTCCTATTGTCGTTAATAGTATTATAGCAGGTAGATATTATGTCACGGAGTACATAGGATCTGCTGCATTCAGCAAAGTTGTCCAAGCTCATGATCTTTACGCGGGAATGGATGTCTGCCTAAAGATCATAAAAAATGACAAGGACTTCTTCGATCAGAGCTTGGACGAGATTAAACTTCTTAAGTTTGTAAACAAGTACGACCCTGCTGATGAATGGCACATTTTACGTCTCTATGATTACTTCTACCACCAGGTAGTCCTAAACGAAAGTGAAGTATCATATTATATACTCCCTCTGTCTAATTTTAGTAGGCATGTGTTCCTTTTTTGTCCTTTCAATTTTAGTATGCATGTCCTAAAATGGAATACTACCACTTTATCTTCATCCTCCAAACACTATTTAATTACTCAAATTGTCATTGATTTTATTCGTAAACAATCACTTTATTCATAAATGAACTCCACAATACCCTATAATACACTCCAACATATTCACTTTATACATTATTTCCTAATATTTTTTAAAACCGGGTAAAAACTTTTATGTCTACTAAAATTGAACGGAGGAAGTAATATATATTCTAGAATGCACATGAAAAACATATAAATTCTTTGTCCGTTGAATAAACAGAGGGGTTTAATTTGGGTTTTATTCTAAGGGCAATGGATCAAAACTATTGAACTTGAGTGGAATATTGAATAAACAGAGGGTTTGATTTGGTTTTATGCTTACACTGCAATGGATCAAGCTTTATTCTTTTTGCTTGCTTAATTTGAGACATAGCTGTTTCATACATGTGAAATCTGGTGTAATACTTTTGGATACTCTTTGCTCGAGATTAAGGCTTTGTTTGGTTTTATTGATTATTTTGGATGATTTTTGCAGGAACACCTATTTATTGTAACTGAACTTCTGAAAGCAAACTTGTATGAGTTTCAGAAATACAACCAAGAATCAGGAGGAGAGTCGTATTTTACATTGGATAAGCTGCAGGTCCTTTTTCCGAAATATTTTCCTATCTCTACCTCTCGAAAGAAAACATTCCTCTGAAGAATATTGGAATTCTGGAAAATAACATATTAAGAGTAAAAATTATTTGACAAAATGTGAAATATAAAGATCACAATGCATTGCAGGTCATAACTCGACAGTGTCTGGAGGCATTATTGTATTTGCATGATTTGGGAATCATTCACTGTGATCTTAAGCCAGAAAACGTTCTCATAAAAAGTTACAGAAGATGTGAGATAAAGGTTATTGATCTTGGAAGCAGTTGCTTTCTGAACGATAATTTGTCCCTATATGTCCAATCTCGTTCGTATAGGGCTCCCGAGGTTATGTTGGGCCTTCCCTATGACCAAAAGATCGATCTGTGGTCTCTCGGGTGCATTTTGGTGGAGATGTGTACTGGGGAGGTATGCTCCTCTACTTAAATTTCAGTTAATGATAAAAATTCGTCGTATCTTGAAATTTTAATATAGATTATACTCCCTCCGTCCCACTAAGATATTCCAATTTTCATTTTGGTATGTCTCAAATTATGGTCCTATTTGCTTATTTTAAGTCGTTAAACATTATTTGGACCAAAATATTCCTATTTAATCATCCATTTTTTACAACAAAATTCATTTAATGCAAGAGTATAATAGGAAAAAATGACAAGTTTTGAATCCCAACTATATTATATATTTTTTCTTATTCTGTGTGAAAAAAGAAATGAGACTATCTTAGTGGGACAGAGGGAGTTGCGGATTCATGCATTGGGTGTATACTATCAAGAAAATCAATCTGGATTTGTCTGTGGTGCTATTCAATTCGATCTTTAATCCTTTTTAAGTTTCAAAATTGGAACTCTTGTGTTGTTCACATACTTAAACCAATTTCTTTGTGGATATTTCATATGCATGTCAACGTGTATGTCTAATGTCGAATAATATCAGGTGTTATTTCCAAATGAAGCAGTTGTTATGCTTCTTGCACGCATGATAGGAATGTTTGGTCCTATTGACCTGGAAATGCTTCAAAACGGCCAGGAAACGCACAAGTACTTTACTGAAGAATACGATCTCTACCTTTTAAATGAGGTGAGTAATGAGTTTACAGATAAATTTCGAAGATATTTTACAGTCTTTTGAACACATTTCCTACTCCAATTTTGTAAGATTTCATCTATTTCTATTTGTTGTTACAATTGAATTTGTCAAGATTCTTCACTTTCCTCGAACATGTTGCATACTAGTTCGTAAATTCATAATTTTAAATAATCTTTTGATTCACTTAAATTATAAATTCAAGATTGCATTTTATCTTGAGTAGGTCTCATGTGAACAAAACTCTTTTCTTCAAGGTAATATATACACAGCTTACAAAGTACCAACTATTTAAAAAATGTTTGATTTTATGTGTTATTTTTTAAAATCACTAAGCAATGATACTGCATATACTAAAACAGTATTACTTCGTATGCTAAACAGTATTAGTTGTCTTTTATCTTAGCACTATAATGATGTAGGATAATTAATGTCAACAGGAAACAAATCAGCTGGAATGCGTTGCTCCTGAGGAGTCATCATTGGAGAATCACCTCCAGATTTCAGATTCCGGTTTCATCGATTTCTTGAAATGCTTGCTCGAGGTCAACCCGAAGAGACGACCGACAGCAAGAGAGGCATTGCAGCACCCTTGGCTTTCCCACTATTACAAGGTTCGTTCTTTTTGAGCTTTTTGTATCGGTGAATGAATTCTGTCTATAAAGGTTCAAAGATATGTTTGAAGGATGTGATAACTATCAAGGAAAGAGCCAATGTGTTGTATATTGCTCGATGATGTTTTTATTTTTATTTTTTATGATTGGGCAAATGGTGACTCGAACTGACCTTTGGGTCATAGGTGGTGGAACTCTAACCACTTGAGCTATACCACTTCGTCTGCTCGATGATTTTGTTGATATGTTGATGTACATAGATTTCATAGTGAAAATATTTTTTGTAGGTTTTAGGATTTCTTTATCTTTGAAAAACAGATTAAAGCTTTTATTCGATCTACAAGCTTTGAGTGTTTTATAGTTCCTTGTATAATCTTCCTTGTATGTTAAATAGGGAATTGTTTTCATTTTCATCATATTTCGTATTAGATAATGAGATTCAAAATAAGTTAATGATTAACTACTCCTATAATATTTTTTTCCAATTATTTCACTATTTTTCAACTGACAATTGTTTTTTTTTTGAATTGGTCTCTTGTGGGGTGAGTGCATGCATGCACTCTCGGGTTTATTGTAGCATTTTTCAGTTAATTTTACTGACACATTCTAATGATGCTAATACCTATTACTTTAAATAAAAATTTTCAGTTATAATACTTGTATATTTTTATAGCAGATTTAAGTGTATACGTGAGTGCATATGAAATCAATTTTTTTTCTTTCCAATTATTACGAAATTGGAACATTGATAATGTAACATTAATTTAAGATTTAATTGCGTATAAAATTATAAATTTTTTAATCTAAATTTTAAAATTTTGTTAAATAAAATTTTAATGTAAGTTTTTTTTTTGGCATTAAAACTTACTGACATGTTCTCTTTTGTTCAAAAATTACGATTAGTTATTCTTTGTCATTTGAATAAGTCTAAACATATTAATACAATTAATTATTGATTAACAGATAGGGTGACATATTATTTTTTCGTAGTAGAAAATATGTCTGTTGATTGTAAGTGTAAAAAAAAAAAAAGTCAATTATTATTAGATACAATTTTGAACACCCAATTATTAATAGGTACAATTTTTTTTCTAATTACTACTAGGTACAATTTAAAGTAGGGAAAGACCCATAATACCCCTCTTCCAAATTTTTATTTTAAATTCATTTTTCCTCCTTGCTTTTTTTGGGCCCTAATTTTTTCGGGCTCTTTCATTTATAGGTCCTAATTTTTTCGAGCCAAATATTTTTGGGCTCCATTAGACATTTCGGACCCTATTTTACAGTAATGTTCTTTATACTATTTTCGGGCCCATATAAGATTGGGCATGTACAGAAGAAAAATAATTCAAAATAACTCAAAATCATCACACAATAACTACAATTAATTTCAAAATTAATATTATTGTTGCACATGTGCAGCTTCATTACACATCTGCAGATGAAAAATTATAAACAATACACCCCTTTTGCTGTTTATTTTGAGCACAAATCCCATTGTAGAAGAAAATTAAGAAACTCCCGAAAAAAAAAAAATCAATCCATCAATTAAAAAAAAATTCAAAAGAACTTACAAAAGAACCAATCAATTCCAAGGAAGGGATTTGAAGTTTGAACAAATCGGATTTAAACACATAAATCACAAAATTGTTCTATCTGCCCAAGTAGCACTAACAGACACAAACAACCACAAAAAAAATTGCACATGTGCAAAAGAAAATATATGCACATTATCACTGTCAATGTATATAAAACAACTTCCTGAAACTAGATGGAACAAAAATCTCACAAAACTACAACACCTACTTCACTTAAAACAAAAATGGCGTCGGAGAGAGTCTAGGCAATGTAATCTTAGTGTAACATTTCCTGAAATAAAATATTAACGCACCATTATCACTTATAATTGATTTTTTTAGGACTCTATCGAAAAAGAAAAAGAAAGAAAAGAAGTGATACAAATAATTTGATGCACTTACCAATTGTTCTTCACATGACAATGCATCGGCGGTGACGGACGAGCCCTCGCCGCCGATTTGGTTCTAGTTTTTACCCGTATCTGCCAGGAGTTAACGTAGACGGCGATTGGCGGCGGGCAGAGCACGATAGCGGCGGTGGCGCCCGGAGCACGACAACCGTCGATCTGCCATCCTTCTTCGTAGTCGATATGTCTTCCTTCTTTGTTCTTTGTTCTTTGTTGCCGTCGATTTGTCTTCCTTCTTCGTCAGATATCAAATATAGAAAATTGCCGTCGTTTGCTATTCCTTCTTCATCAACGTGATGGCGGCGGCGGCAGGTTAGAGTTTCTAGAGAGAAAGAAAGAGAGAACGAGAGGGATGGCAGAATGAGGCGTGTGAGTTGTGACCCTTTTTTTGGGTTTTAACAATTTTTTTTTTTAATTTCAGCAAATTTTAAAATAGGGGCAAAAATGGTATAGGTTTTAGTGAATAGTAATTTTTCAAAATCATCGTACCTGGTAGTTATTTTTGCTCCAAAATTATACCCAGTAGTCATTTTTCCAAAAAAGAAAGATTTTATTTAACAAGATTCAAAAGTTTAGTTTATATTGCAATTTGCGATAAAAATTGTGATTTTATGTGCTATTAAACTTTATTTTTATTGTAATTCACTATTTAATAAATTTTCATTGAAATTTTTGAAAAAAGAGCGCTCCTCTTTATTGGTTCAAATCCAATTTTGATGAATGTAACTTAAAGTAGGAAGATTGACACTTGGAAATGTAGGCTTGTAATATGATTGGCCGAATTTATAATAGTTTATAATTTGTGTAGGAATTTATAATTTCTCTTAAAAGTGTAATAATAAAGGTAAAAAATTATATGAGACCGTAACATACATGAGACGGAGACGGGTTTCATTCATTAGAAGGATATCAAATATAATAACATGTGTATTATTATTCTCTATATAAAAACGTATAATTTAGTTTTTTTTTTTTTAACTATAATTACTAGTATAATTTAGTTTTTTTTTTAGCAGAATTACTATAATTTAGTTAATGTACACAAATTTTATTTCAATTTTTTTATAGCAACAATCTTATTTCCTCCACTAACAAACAGTTTAACTGATTTTGAAGATGTCAATAGTTTCTTTACATATTTGTTCTAAAATCTTTGAGAGATGGTCTGCATGAAGCGTCTCAAATAAGAACTAATTTTATTCACAACGTCTCAATTCAAGGCTCAAAATTTCTTTTTATTTTTCACTTCAAATCATATCCTACTAATTTTTTATAAAAAAATATTTTTATTATGTATAATTTTTCTTATCTACATTCTGTAATATATTTTATATATTTTTATATTTTGATTTTTTTTTTTATATTGGTCCTACTGCATTTATTATAAATACACACGTTCATCACCTAAATTAAAAAATAAAAAATTTGAGATTTTATTTTTAAATAAATTTAATGCAACACTTATAAAAATTAAAAAAATATAATTATTTTAATTTAATATATTAGATTTAAAAAAAATTATTATACTTTGAGTATTTTATAAAAAAGATTGAAATAAAGACAAATTGACCGGGTCTTGAATTGAAACAAAAAGAGAAAAATTGAATCTTTAATAGAGATAAAACAAAAATTAGATTCTAATTTGAGACATTTTAAAATTCAAAACATTAATTGAGACTCAACCTACAAATCAAGCCCTAAATTCTCCACTAAAAATATATTCATTTTGTTTATGGAATGAATCACTTAATTACCATCCTTCAATAGAGTTGACAATTTGAGGCTGGCCCAATGTCCTAGCCTAACCAATGTGAAGATTAGTATGTGTTGAGCTCAAAAAAGGCACAGGTTACATGCACACACATTTTTATTTAGTATACCCACATAATGAACACACTCCTTATTTATTGAGTACACTCATCACACAATACCATATTTATCCTCGACCTAAAACCCTATTATTTCTCCATCAGCTTCTTTTTCTCCCCTCTGCCCGCTCCCCCTTTCTTTCTCTTTTTTTTCTCACTCACACTGCCGATCCACAGCCACCACGCCCCGCCGTCCACCGCTGTTTGCGCCGCCCCACCGCCGTTTGTCTCGTTCCTCTCTCTCTCACTCTTCTACCTGCTAACGTCGCCGTCTCTCTCTCCCAACCACTGCCGTTCGCGGCCTTTCCCCTTTCTCTCCTCCCTCCCCCACCGCCGTTTGCGCCGCCGTCCCCTCTACGCCGCCGCCGCCACCGCTCCAACCACCGGTAAGTATTCATATTTTTTTGGTCTAATTTGTATTTTTTTTCCAGATCTATATTTTTACGTTTTTTTTTCTCGAAAATATCTATTTTTTTCGAAAAAAAATTCTGAAATGTTTGAATATTTTCAGAAAAAGAAAACGAAATTATGATGTTCGTTTAAATTTTTCGATATTTTTGTATTTTTCCGGAAAAATAATTCGAAAATTTTGTATTTATTCGAAAAGAAAATTCGAACATAAATTTTATTTTTACTGTGATGAAATTTTGTATTTATTGTGTTGTCTCGGTGGTGATTCAGTGGTAACTCGGTTGTGACTCGGTGGTGACTCAGTGACAGATTGTGGATGTGGAAATTAGAATTTTAATGTATAAATTCCTTTGAGTTGAAAAGGGCAACATTGTATTTTTCACCTGTCAGGAGGATAAAAGAAATTATTGGTGGGTGTTCTAACAAAAAATGTGTGTGCAGATAACCTGCGCCAAAAAAATATATGTATATCAAAAATGTGTGCAGATTGTGTGTCACGAGCGGCCCATCCAGTCCATATATATATATATATATATATATATATATAAAGTTGTATTTTAATGTAATTGTCTAATTAAGAAATAATGTACATGTCATGAATTGAGATCAAAATATAACCAATTTTCATTTTTTTTCTTATGAAGTAGGTTCATTGCAATTTGAAATGTAATATTCTAATTTATTTTTATTCTTCTATTCATAAAATTGACAAGATTGATCAGTGTATTTATAATAATATTTATTGCATATTATAATATTTATTGCATATTAACCAATCATGATTAATTTTTTGTCCCATATAATTAATTTGTACATTAATTGTTAATAAAAAAAATTAAAGTTATAGGCTGGGCTGACTCGTTAGTCTGCTAGTCTAACAGTGCTAAACAATACTCATATTTCATAGGTACAACTTATTATTGGGCCGGTCTAATCTAACCCATAAACATCACTGGCCCGATGGGCTGGGTCGCGAATCGATTTGTCAACTCTATACTTCAACCATTACTTATTACTCAAAATATTATTGACATTATCCTAACAAACAAAAACTTTATTCATAAATGAACCTCACAATATCCTTACTTTATTTACTTTATACAATAAACAAACAACTTTTTTTTAAATCTTGTACAATGCTATTTGAGCATAAATTTCATGGATAGATGGAGTATTAAACAAAAAAATATAAAAAAAATATTAATTCTATAATTAACATATAGATCATTATAATAAGAGAAACTAAATAATAAAAATAAATAAATCTTATCAATCGGCCTTATGGTCTCAACTACAGACATATGTACTACAACGTTTAATTCGGGCCGGAATCATCTTTAAAATTAATGAAATAAACCATTATATTATTTCATGCTTTGAAATTTTTAATATTTTCTTAATAGATGTATAAGAATAAACATATATAATTATACCTTACTTAATATCTGAAAAAATCATATATAATTTTAGTAATTATGATTAAATTTAAATATTTATTTGTCTTTCATAATATATTTGAAGACACAAATTAGTCTTAATAACTATGTAAAATTTTCTAGAATTATAAATATGGAGTATTCTAGGATGATTTTTTTTGAACTAGAATGATTTTAGAAAGTAATAAAATATGTAGAGAGTTAATAAATGTTTTAGAGTTTTTTCTTAACCACCCCATTAAGATAATATCTATTATCTGGAGTTTATACAAATAGAAAAAAGATGTATGTTTGGTTGAGTGTATGAATTAATATGAAATTATATTGTTATTTTTCAAACTTGTCTTACTTAATAATATACATATTTTTTTACATTTCAAGCGCAAAACATTTTATGCGCTTTATTTAAATAGAAAAAAATATATTTAAAAGTCAAAAATTAAAACAATATATATATATATATATATATATATATATATATAACAAGGTGATGATATATATATTAAAATTTTAAAAACAAAAAATTAATAATAGTAAAATGAAACATAAAAATTAAAGATAAAATAATTATTTTTTATTCATTTAACATAAAAAAAAAAAAAGAAAAAAACCGTACACATTCTTTTTTTAATGGAGACCGCCTAACGTAAACTAACACTATATATAATTTTTATTCACAAATTATGTAAATTTACTTAATGTATTTTTAAAAGTTACACAACTATATATATATATATAATTGTAATGTACCTTCACTATTAATATCATGCACATACACTATCAATGTATGACAATAATAATAAAAATAAAATTTATAATATACACTCAATTGACGCAAATTTTTATCTTCCATTTTTGCTTTCTATATTATCTACTCTAATGATGTTATGCTCCTCTAATAAACCCACGACAAGCTTTCTTCTCATGACTCAAATAATGCACTTCGGATAACATTCCCCAACAAGGTAACAATTTAAGTGCAACAGTCCACTGGAATTAATTAATAGTTTATTCGTACCTTTAAAATGTGTTTACTTACCTTACCTTATTTGTCCCTATAAAAATGTGTTTATTTTTTTAACGAACAACTACTTTATCAACATCCTACAACTATCACTTAATACTTAAATTGTCATTGTACTATACTTACTTACAAACAACTATTTTATTCATAAATGGACCTCACGATACTCTACAATATTTTTTACTTTATCTACTTTTTCATAATATTTGTGTCCAACTCAATGAGCACATATTTAGGTGACAGATGAAGTACTATTTAAAAATATACTTGAGTGTACGATACACATGATGTATAAAAAATTCATTCATAAATAATTTGTGGTACATGAAAATATGAGAGATAATTGGAAAAATAAAAAATACCCCTCAATATTTCACTTATCACTTTTCCCTTAAAATGTGTGATCACATTAGTATGAAAACTAATGTGGGACAGAGGGAGTATAAAATAAAAAGAAAAAGTATTTTTAATTAAAAATACTAAAATTTTTTTTTGGATAGAAGTAAATTGGGAAACAAAAGAGAAAAAAACAAGGTTGAAGTGGATGTTAAGGTGGTAGTTGATGCTATCGATGCTTCTTCAAATAATATTTCAGTGTTTGATAATTATGTTAAGGATTACAAATCTATTATTATCTCATTTCTCTTTGTTTAGTTTCTTTTGATAAACGTACTGTCAATATATGGGCAACCGAATTTGTTAATTAAGACTTCTTGATCTTATAAAACCCTCATTATTGGAACGATCCATCAGACTATATGGTTGGACTTCCGAATTTGTCGTGCTCATTTGAGCTTTTAATTTAATTTTATTGCTTTTTGAAAAAAAAAACAGTTAAAAAGATAAATAACTAAATAAATAAAAAATTGACTCTTAAAATATACTTGTTGCGGTGATAGTGTTAAATTATTGAGAAAATTATGTGCGGTTCAACATGTAGCACGCATACATATTCCGAGTTGACATGAGTATAGTACTATCATTTCATGTACCGCCAATGTAATTTCTTTTTGGAAAATTTTCTATCAAAATCCAATTTTAACAATTTTAAGGTTGAGTCACAATATAAGTATTGATTTTACAAGTGTCTCAATTCAAGGCTTAATTTTTAATTTTGTTTTTCTCAATTTAAGGTTTGATTTAAAATTTTATTGTTTCAATTCTGTTGTAAATATATTATAATTATGGACATTACTTGTTGGGAAAGATATTTAATGGGCCAAGATATCTAATGCACTTTTAGGGTTACATCTCAATTCTCTTTTTATTTATACATCTGCATTGCTTGGTTCGCCGCCAGAGGTAGTCATTCTTGACGAACTGGGTAAACAAATTCTTGTTCTTCTTGTTCTTTATTTTACAACACGTTATCAACACGAGTGTTCTATCAATTAGGAATCCCTTCTGACTCTCAAACAAATCCCTTACGAAATACGACTGTCAAACAAATCCCTTACAGCTCTCAGCATCATCGGCCTTCTTTAATTGAGGTACTGGATTTGTTTATTTGTTTTTCTTTAATTATCCTTCCATCAATAATTAAAATATCTATATAGTTTCATAGATAGTATATGTGATTGCCTAGCAACTTTCACTTAATGAATCTTTTTTGCTTGCGTACTATAGCTTGAGTAATTTATTTTGTTATGGCTTTCCTTGATTGTGTATACTTGATCTCATTGCAACGTATATAATCAACCTGAAAATACACAAATTTATACATAATTGGATTGTAAATGACTTGATTTACCAGAGTTATGCAAGGCATATACAGTTTACAATATGTTTAAAAATAATGGAATATTTAATATTAGGCCTAATTTTTAGCCCTAATAATTGTAGTGGAAAAATGTCTGATATTACTAAGAGAGAATTTAGTGAGCGTACTCTACTCTTGATGACAATAATTACTTGACTTGGGCTCACCTAGTTTCATCTATATTGAGATGACAATAATTACAAGGTTCCCAATCCACTAATGCCCAGAAGGCAAAGACTTTGATTTTTCTCAGACACCACTGCATTATAAATGCATCTCATATAATAAGCTAGCGGATCCCCTAGTAACCAGCGATTTTCGCTAGCACTAGACAATGTAACCTTTTATTTTCTTGTTTATTGTAATTTTTTATTATTTTTTTTACTGTGGGTGATTTTTATTTATTTTTTATTTTTTTTGTATTTCTTACAAATGACAAAAATTCTTTTATTTATACTAACCCACTTCACAAATGGGTGATTGATATATTTTTGATCCAACAGTTATAATATAACAGTCAATAATTATCTACATTCCTTAAATTTTTTAAAAATTGCTTTAGAATATTATATATTTATTGTTCTGGAGAGCTTATGATTTTAGAGACAAATAACAAACCACATCTTCAAATATTAGAATATTCTATATTCTATTGATTATACATTTAGTTTTTTTTTTTTTAAATATTAGTTGTTAGTGGTTAGAAATTAGTTCACCAAATCTCCTTAAATTCCAAATTCTCTAAGTCTCCTTATACCTCCCACTCCAATTCGTTCCCAAAGGGAATCGAACCCAGGGCTCCCACTTAAGTGAGGAGCCCGGTGGCCAAGTGGGCTAAACCCCCTTGGTTGATTATACATTTAGTTGATTTAGGATACTATGCTGATCATTGAGTCTTTGGTTGTGCACTTCTGAATATTTGTTTTAACTTGCGTATATTTTCTATTAAAGAAGGTGTCTAGGAGACTTTTTTTGGCTCTAGTAATATAACTGTTGATCCTTCTTCTAGTGTAAGCTATTTTAAGACAAAGATTCACTCTTATAACATTCTGTGTGGAAAATTACTACCACACATACTATCCTGAAAGATAGAAAATTTTTCCAAAATTTGGTGGAAAAAAAGGGGGAGTGTCACAACACTTGCTAATGATAATATCTATTAATAATAAGCTCTGGTAGAGCTTCAGTGATTCTCCCTATGGGTACTGAATTAATCATTAATGATGCATTGTTATATCCACAATCTAAAATGTACCCTTCTCAGTTTTAAAGACATGAGAACAATAGTACATATCTTTTGATGACACAATCACTAGGATGCCGAAAATATAGTGTTGAAAAACTTCCTTCTTTCTCGTTCGGATTGTATTATACATACTTTCAACCTTCTAATCTCCATATTGCCATGAGCTTAAAATTTAATGATCCAAATTTTTTCCAATTATGACATGAGCGGTTAGGTTATCCAAGATAAAATATAATACTTCGGATTTTGTCTAATTCCATTGGTCATAGTATGCCAAATAACTGAATCCCTTCTATTAGTGAATTTATTTGTTATGCATGTGCAAAGGGTAAATTGCTAGACCATTATTGCAAAATTCCAACTTACCTATTTCATGTTGGGGGCATGCAATTTTACATGCTGCAATTCTAATTCAAATCCGACCTACTGCATATCATGACTACTCCCCTTTACAACTAGTGTGTGGGAAAGAACCTAATATTTCCCATTTGTGCATATTTGGTTGTGCAGTATATATTACATATCACCACCAAAGCGTACCTCAATGGGCCCACAAAGGAAACTAGGTATATACATAGGTTTTGAATCTCCATCTATTATGAAATACATATAACTTATGACAAGGGATCAATTTGTGGCTCGGTTCGCTGACTGCACATTTGATAAAGATCATTTCCCGACATTAGGGGGAGAATAAAAATCCAAAATTAAATGAATGCCGAGAAATTTCATGGAATGAAAAAGATCTTCAGTATTTAGATCCACGCACTAATCAAACTGAACTGGAAGTTCAAAAGATAAATAACTTGCAATATTTAGCAAGTAATTTGCCAGATGCATTTACTGATTATAAAGGAGTGACTAAATCACATATACCCGCTGATTGGAGTGAATTGATGCATATTTTTAGGGTCTATTTTAGTGCAAAAAGTGAGCTAAAGTGTTAGTTTTTGTGCCTAAATGTGAAAAGTATCACTCTTTTGCTTAAAAAGTATTATTTGTGAGATTTTGATGTTTTTCGTCCATTTTGCAGGTAATTCGGTGGAATTTCGCCCAACCGAGAGTACCATTAGGCTTAGAATGAAGAGACGATCATAAGGGACGAAAACGGGGGTCGGGGCCGAAGCCCCGCGCAAGAAAAGTGCCTTGGACTCGAGCTCTGGTCGAGGACCATGAGCCTCGAGTCGAGGGATGTGTAAAAAAGGATTAAAAACGGAAAAAAGCAGCAGCCTCGACTCGAGGCATGACCCTCGAGTCGAGGGAGGAGAATTTTGCAGAAGCCTCGAGTCGAGGCCTGACCCTCGACTCGAGGTTGTGGTTTTTCAGAATTTCGCCTATTTAAAGGCTAAAGCAGAGCATTTGAGACAGAACTTAGTTAATAGCAGTTAGTAGCGGTTTTGGGGCGATTTCTCAGGCCCCAAGCCAATTTCTTCCTTAGGTAGAGTAGAAGTTAGATTTAGAATTAGATTTCAATTGATTGTTGCTAGATTAGCCATAGAATAACATTTGATCCTTGTAATTCTTTCAATTCAAGCTTGTAATTCATTTGGAGATTGGTGTTGAAGACTCAAACATTCATATTGTTGTTGATTGAAGATCATTTGGTGATGTTTTTCCTCTTTTGTCTCTTTAATTTCTCAATTGTTGTGATTTGCTTTGTGTTTGATCAATTCTATCTTCTTCCCATGGATTTCACCATGGGCTAAATCTCTTGTGCTTGGGTTAATTGAAATTGATGATGATTTGATTGATGATGCTATAATTGTTGATGATTGGAGATCAATTGAGTAGATTGCTTACTAATTGTGATTCTCATTTATGCTTCATGCATAATTATCTCTTTAGATTAGTGTTTGATCACCCTAGCTATAGACGAGAGTTGCGCTAACGTGATCCGGGATTAATCGGGTGATTATTGTATATGAATGCATGGATTGGGTGCTTCGGAATCGAGAGATTAGTTGCACTAAGGATACTCACATTAGTTTGTTTCCTAATTGTGATTCTTAATTGTGCTTTGTGTAAAATTATCTCTTTAGATTAATGGTTAATCACCCTAGCAATAGGCGAGAGTTGAGCTAACGTGATTAGGTGTTGATCGAGTTTCAATTTTGCATGATTGTATGAATTGGGGATTTCTACATCGAGAGATGGGAAAGACTAAGGATACTCACATTAGGCATTGTGATTTTAATGGAGTGATTAATTTCATGATGGTTTATGCTTTCTATCTTAGTTGATTTGCAATTTGATTCAATTGTAGCTTGTTGATTGATGATTCATTGATGGATGTTAATCCTAGCACCTCTATCCCACCATTTATTGTTGTTTTTGTTATTGCATTCTAAGTGTTCGATCATTTGTTTACTTGTTTTAGTTTGTATATTGCAAGTGTTTTGTTGTTTTTGTTCCAAACCATTGTTGCAACTCTAGTCACTAAGAACTTGTATTTCTAGGGCCTCATGTGCATACTTTTTCCCATGGGTTCGATATTTTGTTGATTGGTCTTAATAACAGTTACCCGAAAAACTACTCCAATCAAATGGCACCGTTGCCGGGGAATTAGTTTTTGCGCCTTAAGTGAGACCTGGGAATTGTTTGAAGTGACTACTTGTTGTCTTTGTTTTTGTTTGTGTTGTTAGTTTTGTTTGAAGTTGATACTTGCTTATCTTATCTAGATGGAAGGATATAACTCGTACATGTGGAATCAAGAGTATTATCAAGAGAGTAGAGTGTATCCTCCACACTATGAAGAATTTGGATACAATGATTGGAGGAACTATGAAGATACTTCTCAATTGCAACAAGTTCCTACCAATTATGAAGATTGGATATGTGAAGACATTCCTTTCCAACCTCAAGAGATGTTTCCATACTATGAGTCTTGTGATCAAACATTTGATCCATGTCTTGGATTTGAGTGTCAAGGAGCATCGGGAGGTGATTATTATGATGATAGGAGAAGCCATGAGTTTGATTTTCCAATGCCACAAGCTTCTCCTCAATTTGAAGAATGGACACTCCATGATATGAGAGTCATATTGTTAGAGATGCTTGGATTTTTGTTGGAAAAATTTGAGGAAGATGATGCAAGATGTGATCAAATGCTTCCCTTGTACGAAGAAATGTATGAGACCAAAGAAAAGGTCAATTCATGGATAGAGGGGAACATGGAGATCACTGAAGTTCATTTCATGTTTATGAAGAGTCAACTCAAAAATTTCCTATGCCAAGTAAAGAACATGACTATCATGGAGAATCAAGGAGAAGAAGGGGAGGAAGAAAGTGAAAGAAATGATGTAGAAAAGGGTACAAGCAATGAAGATGCAAGGAAGAATTCTCTTGTCAAAAGTGAGGAAGAGGAGTGTCCATTAATGGACATGAGCTATAATGAGGAAGACAATTTAGAAGCACCTAAGGAGGCATTGAAGATTGAAATGAACATTTCTATACCCTCTAACTCTTCAATTTGTGATTTAATTGAAATTGATGCTTCTAATGATTTAATTTTGCCTCTTGTGAATTTTTATTATAGGGAAGAATTGAAGAAACGCTTGGGCATCCTTGAAGAAAAAGAATGGAAGAGGAGGATGGCAAGAGAAAAAGGGGAACAACCATGGACACTTTGCATATCTATAGGTGGTTGTCCTATCTATTCGATGAACTTCCTAGATTTTGAAGCACAAAGATCGAGATATAATGGGAAGGAGGGTCGCTACCCTTGGCCATTCCAATGAAGGATGTTGGACGTGAACAAATAAGTCCGGCAAAGGACAATAAAAATAGCGCTTGATGGGAGGCAACCCATCCTTTTATTTGTTTTTGTGTGTTGTTGGTAGATTAATGTTTTTGTTTAATTTTTGGGGGATTTGGCTTGCTACTTAATTGCTCGTTCTTAGGAAATTATGCTCTTTGCTTTGGGTATAGATGATAGTTATGAGCTTAATTGTTGATATCATTATGAGTTGCATGTATTTGGAGCCAAACTTGAATGCATGTCTTCATTCAAGTTTGGGGGTGTGTGTCATTTAGGGTAGAATTGCATCTCTTAGTGATGATTATTTGATGAATTGTTTTGCCCATGTGTAGGAATACTCACTACTTGGATTGGAAAAGGATCGAAATTGCAAAGGAATCAAGGAATCGAGAAGGAAAGGAGAGCTTAAAAGTTGGTGAAAATAAGCAAAAAGGAAGAGAACCCGGTTTCCTCAATCGAATGAGCGACCGGGCTTAAATCGAGGGACCAAAACGGTAATTTCTTGTATTTGGGTTCGTTAGGGGCATAGAGGTTATTTTTAGGAGTTTCGGGGGTCGGGTCAGGCCCGGGAATCGTAAAAAATTCCCTGGACTCGACCAAGGTCGAGATTGCATGGTCCCCGGGTCGAGGGAGTCACACTTAGCCAAAATTCAGATTTTTGCATTTTCCTCGAGTTGAGGGTGGTACCTCGAGTCGAGGGGGTCATTTTGTCGAGTTCCTCGAGTCGTGCGTGAGACCTCGAGTCGAGGTTTTTAAAAATTTCGAATCCTTCGAGTCGAGGCTTGACCCTCGACTCGAGGCTGGTGTTTTAGTTAAATACGGAGGTTCAGATTTCAAAACCCCGACTCGAGGGTTTTTCAGCAGCGCCGATTCCTGTCGTCCTCCCACCCTATTTTCGGCCAATTGCTCATTTCTACCATACATTCATATTCCTTTCATAATATTATCATCATATTGCATCAAAAGTTAGGATTTTGAGGGTTTTTAGATTCCAATTTGGGGATTTTTGAGTGGGTCTTTGCATTTGGACATTTTCGATCTAATTCACACACAAGGTATGTAACTCATCCTCTTTTGGCTTTCAATTTTGTATGTGATGTGATTCTTTGCATGGGTGCTAAGATTTATGCTAGAATTATTATTGAATTTGAATTTCATTTGGGCATTGATTCGAGCACTTTATGAGCATATTGATTGTGATGAATTGGAGCCTTGTATGAGCATATTTGGATTGTTTGATGAGAATAGGAGCATGTTTAGGATTGAATGTGATATTTTGCTTGTTTATTCGTGGATTTGGCTTGGAATTGTGAATTATGGCATTTGTAGGAATTCTTAGTGCAATATTGTTGGAATAATTGATCAAATTGAGTGATGGTAATGATAGAAGTGTATGAATTGATGATGCATATTTGTTTAATTACTTGCTAATTGGCCTATGATTTTTGGGATTTTATTGAGCTTAATTGCATGATTATTTTTGAGCTTACTTGCGAATTAAGTGTTGAGGCCATGTAGTTAAGTATACATATTTCTGGGGATTATTTGAACACTTCTATTGATTATAGTTGCTTTGTTGACTCATTGACCATTGTTGAGGATTAGTTGCTAGACACTAGGGATTTTGTTTATTTGAGATGTTCTTGCTTGTGGACTCGTTCATGGTTAGATGATACTATTTGAGCTCGTATTGTATTCGTGGACATTGATTTTTGCTCTTGGGAATGTTTTGCAGGAACGATGTTTATGGGGGCCAGCAGTCGGGTTCAGATGAGGATCAGGGTGAGGGTGCTGCAGAGGGAGCAGAGGTAGAGATAGGAGATGACGATGAGGAGGACGAGGATGACGAGGAGTCGGAGCAGGAGGAGCCACCGGTACAGATGGATGAGGATTACCAGCCAGAGATTAATATGTACTGGCAGGACGAGATGAGGAGTCGTGAGTATGAGGCGGGTAGTTCATCTCAGAGGCCGTGGGTATTGACTGAGCAGATGTGGGCGGATAATCAGAGGATGCATATTGAGAGCTTGACCCGCCAGGATGAGATGTACCGGATGATTGAGGAGTCCCGAAGATTCAATGAAGAGACTAGGAGGATGCAGGAAGAGTCTCTGAAGACTCAAAATGACATGTACGCCCTCCTACAACAGATGAGCTCGTGGAACTTCGGGCCGGGACACTACCCTCCTCCACCGCCACCGTCAGACTATTAGGGCTATCCCCTATTCCTCATTCCCTCTCCTTAGTTTTTAGATGCTTATCTTCTTGATGATTTGTACTTTTGTGGTGATTGTACTCTTGATTAACTTGATGATGTGATGATTTGGATTTTGATGGTTTGATGATTTTATTGATGCTTTGATTCTCTTGATTATATTTGAGCTTATTGTCTAGTGATGATTATGCCTTGATGATTTTTTTTTTTGATTCCTTATTCTTTGATTTGAGCTTAATTGTAGATTTATTGTCATATCTTTGAGTATCGTTCATGTGGTAGTGAGTATACTTGGATTTATGTACATGAGCACTTGTGTTTGATTTGCTAGACTTATTAGATTTTAATTTGATCATGAGTAGATTTGTAGCTTGAAGCTAGCATTCTTGATTTATTATGTGAAGATGAATGTTATTGATGATGCTTGATTCATTGCTCAATTGAAGCCCGTGAGCTTTTGTGCCTTAATAATCGTACATCTTATACGGTTGATTTGATATTCCTTGTGAGTGCATCATTCATGATTTGTATGCTAGAACTTGCCACTAGACTTGTTGATATTGATCTTTGTGTGATGTCTTGAAAGTGATAAGAGGCCATGTTTGGAATGATGAGTTACTTTGCCAAATATTCTCCCCACCAAATACATTTGATTTCCTTAGTAAGCCATGTTGCGCCTTATGATCCTTATTCTTTGGCAAGCCAAGTGAAATTGAAACGATTTAGCCTATTTTTATGAGCCTTTCTTGTCCTATATTTAGTTGAGCTTGAATGTTGGCTAATGATGGTGATTTGATTGCTAAGTGTGGGAAGATGATGAGCAAGGTGAATGAAGCATAAAAGAAAAAAAAGGTTGTGAAAGGAAAAATTGAATTGTGAAGAAAAATATGAAATGAATGAAAAGAAGAAAAATTCAATTTGTTAGCTTAAAAAGAGAAAGCTCAAGTGAATGGTGGATTGATCATTAAAGTTAAAAAGGAATAGTGTGCTTGATGAAAAGTGAAGAAGATGTGTTTTGTATTGATTAGCTTACATTCAAGTCTCTACTACTTAGTCACTCTTATAAAAAAACATCCCACCTTTCCAAAGAGCCTACATTACAACCTAGAGAAAGACCTCTTTGATTCTTGATTGATCATAAATGATTTTGATTGAGATTAAGTCTTTTGGCAAGCATATGGTGTGCAAGTTTGTGAATTTGATGATTGAGTGCAATATACCTTGATACACTTGAGTGAAGAGTGAAACACTCCATGGAAGGAGCAATGTGTTGAGTATTTGATTGAGCATTTGTTTGAGCATGATTCATCTTGATTGCTAGTGGATAGGTGCATTGATACTTATGTTCATTGATGAGTTCGATTGTCTTTTACTTCGTCTATAGTGCCATGTGACATAATTGCAATCAATTCACTCATTTGTTCTTAGTTTCTACGTTGCTCGAGGACGAGCAACACTTCAAGTTTGGGGGTATGATTGGAGTGAATTGATGCATGTTTTTAGGGCCTATTTTAGTGCAAAAAGTGAGCTAAAGTGTTAGTTTTTGTGCCTAAATGTGAAAAGTATCACTCTTTTGCTTAAAAAGTATTATTTGTGAGATTTTAATGTTTTTCGTCCATTTTGCAGGTAATTCGGTGGAATTTCGCCCAACCGAGAGTACCATTAGGCTTAGAATGAAGAGACGATCATAAGGGACGAAAATGGGGGTCGGGGCCGAAGCCCCGCGCAAGAAAAGTGCCCTGGACTCGAGCTCTGGTCGAGGACCATGAGCCTCGAGTCGAGGGATGTGCAGAAAAGAATTAAAAACGGAAAAAAGCAGCAGCCTCGACTCGAGGCATGACCCTCGAGTCGAGGGAGGAGAATTTTGCAGAAGACTCGAGTCGAGGCCTGACCCTCGACTCGAGGGGGTGGTTTTTTAGAATTTCGCCTATTTAAAGGCTGAAGCAGAGCATTAGAGACAGAACTTAGTTAATAGCAGTTAGTAGCGGTTTTGGGGCGATTTCTCAGGCCCCAAGCCAATTTCTTCCTTAGGTAGAGTAGAAGTTAGATTTAGACTTAGATTTCAATTGATTATTGCTAAATTAGCCATATAATAGCATTTGATCCTTGTAATTCTTTCAATTCAAGCTTGTAATTCATTTGGAGATTGGTGTTGAAGACTCAAGCATTCCTATTGTTGTTGATTGAAGATCATTTGGTGATGTTTTTCCTCTTTTGTCTCTTTAATTTCTCAATTGTTGTGATTTGCTTTGTGTTTGATCAATTCTATCTTCTTCTCATGGTTATTGTTTGTGGTACCATGGGCTAAATCTCTTGTGCTGGGTTAATTGAAATTGATGATGATTTGATTGATGATGCTATAATTGTTGATGATTGGAGATCAATTGAGTAGATTGCTTGCTAATTGTGATTCTCATTTGTGCTTCATGCATAATTGTCTCTTTAGATTAGTGTTTGATCACCCTAGCTATAGAAGAGAGTTGCGCTAACGTGATCCGGGATTAATCGAGTGATAATTGTGTATGAATGCGTGGATTGGGTGCTTTGGAATCGAGAGATTAGTTGCACTAAGGATACTCACATTAGTTTGTTTCCTAATTGTGATTCTTAATTGTGCTTTGTGTAAAATTATCTCTTTAGATTAATGGTTAATCACCCTAGCAATAGGCGAGAGTTGAGCTAACGTGATTAGGTGTTGATCGAGTTTCAATTTTGCATGATTGTATGAATTGGGGATTTCTACATCGAGAGATGGGAAAGACTAAGGATACTCACATTAGGCATTGTGATTTTAATGGAGTGATTAATTTCATGATGGTTTATGCTTTCTATCTTAGTTGATTTGCAATTTCATTCAATTGTAGCTTGTTGATTGATGATTCATTGATGGATGTTAATCCTAGCACCTCTATCCCACCATTTATTTGTTGTTTTTGTTATTGCATTCTAAGTGTCCGATCATTTGTTTGCTTGTTTTAGTTTGTATTTTGCAAGTGTTTTGTTGTTTTTGTTTCAAACCATTATTGCAACTCTAGAAACTAAGAACTTCTATTTCTAGGGCCTCATGTGCATACTTTTTCCCATGGGTTCGATATTTTGTTGATTGGTCTTAATAACACTTACCCGAAAAACTACTCCAATCACCTGCTGTAAATGCACCTTTGTGGGTAGAGGTCCCAATGAAATAAAGTATACATATTGATGCTCCCATACGCCAGAAGCATAAAGGACCTCTTAACACAAAGAAAATAAATCCGCGGAAAACTAAAGCTAGCAAAAATATTCAGTCACCCCTGAAATCTCGTAAAGAGATTCGTCCTGAAGACGAAAATCCTAGTAACGATATATGTTCACAAAATAAAATACTAAGATTGCGGAATGACAAAACCAAAATATTTTGGGAAATGATGAAGATCTGGTTGATGTAAACATAAAAGTTACTATGAATTTTATAAATACAGGAGAAAATTATAATAGAAGTAATACTGTTGTCGACAACGAATTTGCCACCACAATTGCTCTTTCTATTACAAATAATGATATGGATTCAGAACCCAAGTTAATAGCTGAGTGCCGGAAGCGCTCAGACTGGGTAAAATGGAAAGAAACAATTGAGGCAGAGCTAGACTCGCTAAACAAAAGTATTTGGTACTATCATACGTACACCCAAAAATATTTTCCCTGTTGGATATAAATGGGTATTTGTATGAAAACGAAATGAGAATAATGAGGTGGTGAGATACAAAGTGAGATTAGTAGCTCAGGAGTTTTCGCAAAGACCCGGTATTGATTTTGATCAAACATATTCTCCTGTTATGGATGGAATTACGTTCCGCTACTTAATATCCCTGGCAGTAAAATTAAATTTAGAAATGCAGTTAATGGATGTTGAAACCGCATATTTATATGGATCATTGGATACAAATATTTATATGAAAATCCCTGATGGATTTAAGATTCCCCAGATGAGGAATGACGAAAATCGCAGTATGTATAGTATAAAACTGCAGAGGTCATTATATGGCCTAAAATAGTCGGGTCATATGTGGTACAATCGACACAGTGAGTTCCTCCTGAAGAAGGAATATATAAACAATGAAGCATTTCCACTACTACATTTTCTCTCATAGATAACGGATATTATCCGTTATCTATGTAGGTAAGTCAGTGTTATCTAGGCGCGTGTTATCTATTATGGGCGCTCATAGTTAACAGATAAAAAAATTAATAAATATCTGTTATCTATGAGCGCTATGCAGGTCAAGTAGGGCGCACATAGATAACAGAAAATATCTGTTATGTATTAATATATATATCCGTTATCTATTCTATAAAAAGATAACGAAAAATATCTGTTATCTATTATTATATATATATCTGTTGTGTATTCGTTAAAAAGATAACTAAATATATTTGTTATCTATTAATTATTATATTCGTTATCTATTCTAGAAAAGATAACTTAATATATCTATTATCTATTTATAACTATATATGTTATCTATTTTAGCATAGATAACAGAATATATATGTTATGCTTTACATATATATATGTTATCTATTTGTATTATACATTTTTTTTCTAAATTATTCCATATTCATTTTAATTCTTAAAATAAACCAATAAAATTTACTCAATAAAAAGAAAAATGCAAAATGCATTAATTTCATCATCAATCCAAAAATCAATATTTATACAGATAATTCAAAAGTCAATTCAAAAAAGTAAAAATACATGACAACAGTTACTACTCGATGACATATAATTGAACAAATTGAGCCCACTTCGACCGCACTTCATCAATTTCAGCCCTGATGTACGTTTTCTCCATCAACTACAAAATAACATATATACATATTAATACTAACAAACTACACAATAATTAAATTATATTACAAAGAGATAATTTTTGTCAAAGTACAATAACATTACCAACGATTGTAGTGAAGCAACATCAAATGGTCCATCAAATTGAGTTATTTGATGAAAGAGCAGCTAAAACAAGTTTATATTTCAGATAATCAAATAATTATGTTCCACTGATGAAAATATAACAAAAAATTGATTATTCAACGAGAACAAAAGTAAAAAAGTAGTACTGAAGCCTGAACTTACCAGTCTCTTCCCCCTTATGAAGATAATGAACCAGCAACAACAAAATCTTCATAGGCAACCTAGCAAAAGGTTTGATTTCAGAAAACTAAACTACAATTATAGATGAAATATATTTGCTTCAAGAAGAATGGATTTCCTTTTATATTGCATTAATAAAACAAAAAATGCTCATGACTCATACGTAGATTTAAGGGAAAAAACTCTTTGATCTTATTCATCAGGTACATGAAACTTTCAGAATATAACTGATTCCATTTTGGAATAAAAACTTAACCATACTCGCCAATTTACACAAAACAGTTGCAAAATTATAGGTTTTAAAATGTTTTAGTAGCATGCAGATTTTCAAAAGGGTTGTACCAATGGTGATTACACAATCATATAATATTGGGATTCGTAAAATGAGCTGATATACTCAATCATTTCCTTCTACATCTACTTCATCCAAAATACAAAGAATGTTGATGCTCCAAATAGAGACCTTTAGTATTTTTATTGATAACAATTACCGTTTCTGCTCGAATAAAGCCCCTCCCAAAGTCCGAATGTACAACACCAGCAGCTTGAGGTGCAGTCATTCCTGCAGACAAAGGAATTGACAGTTTAGCGAAAATCAAATGACAGACAGAAATCAAGCCTGCCCTAATCAAATATAATTAATAAACCAGACACCATTGATCCCAGCATGATCAATATCAATGTCATCATGTTTATCATAAATGAAAGTTCCAAACAAATAATGATGTGAACCTCAGTTCCCAATTTAACATCAGAGGTGAGCAACTGAGTATGTCAATTACAGATTTTTTTATAAACATCAAAATTCTAAAAAGACAGACAATTCAAATCAAATTAGCCGCCATGGTCTCTGGGTGACTGTTCCAACTGGAAGCATGAAAGGCATAAAATGTGAAAATAAATAATTGCACATGCTGCATACAACTTTGCATTTAGATTACTACAAAATTTTCAAAAATTTTTGCTAAAAGGGATTGAAACTTCCCAGATCCCAAGCATGAGGAGAAAAAAATGGCTTTGCAATGCATAAAGGTAGCTCAAATTCAATATATATTATTTTTCCCTTACTTCTGTGCCTTTAAGCTATAGGTATAGGAACTTTTTCCCCTAATGTTTGGACAATGTACAATTTCATCATTTTATCAGTAAAGAATTGAAGTTAGGATTATATAATTATCCCAAGCAACTTTTTTATCAAGGAGAAGGTTATAATTATAAATTCATCTGAATTAAAAGATACAGATCAAATGAACGTAAATTAATGAATACATAAAAACTAATAAAATAATTCATTATACCAAGTGTTTGGCACCTGTGACTTTCCATTCCCTGTTCTTTTCCTCAATAGCATCAGAGGTTTTTTGCTCCTGCTCGTCTTTTGCATGTCTCATTTGTCGAACACATTCTTTGAGGGCCCCATCAAGATGACTCACTCGAACTTTCAGGTTTATGTTCTGCTGTACTGCCACCTCAAGCTGCTGTTTTAATGCTGCTACTTTATTTTCCGCCTTTTCCCAGCCTAAAATATGCAAAATAAGTTGTTAAACAAGATCGTAATACTATTTTACGAGGAACCAAATAAGGAAGAAGTAGGAAAATTGTTGGGAGATGGTTACCAGCTACAGCTTCTTCAGCAACTTTAGCATGCTGCTTGACTAGCTCTTCTTTAGCACTGATATTCACAAGGGCAGCTGATAGCTTTTCTGTTAGCCTTCTCACGGTTACTTTCGCTTCATCATCAATAATCGAAGCTTTAGATGTGATTTCTGGTGATTGTGTGCTATGATTTGGAGATTCTCGCAATGTATCCTGGTCAATAAGATGAAAGCAGAGAGGTATAAATGAAGAATGAAGGCAAGATTTGATCTTTTTCAAGATCTGAAACTTTTGACTAACACGGGATAGCAGCTTTGGAAGGAGTAATTTCAAAAGAAAAAAGATCTATCTTCCAAGTTTTCATGTGCGACGAACAAATGATGAGTTATAACTTACATCTTCACCAAAAGTCATGTTCTACAGAACCTTTTTGAGAAGGTCGACTTCTATAATATCATCAAACCATTTCAAGTTACCAAAGCATTTTTACTCCGGTGAAACATATGAATAAATGGGAGAAACAGCTGATGCTTTTGATGGTGAGATGGTTTTCTTCTTAGCTGTACCAGAAAGCATGGCATCGATGAAAGAAGAATTTAAGAAAACGAGCCCCTCTATGCAAATGCCAGCAATAAATCACTCATCTATTTTGTTATTATACCCCAGGCAATAATGATCTTTTTCCATCATTTATTTTACTCTTTCCCAGAAATAAAGCAATTAATGCACATATCACACACACACCAGGATTGTACATAGGTTTCTAACTCATCTGATGCTCCTCTTAATTCGCTCGCACAAAGACAGAATCATGAAACAGATAATCTATCGTCATGGTGTTCACCAAAGAGCATATAGAAAACCAGCTGTGAATTCTAATCTCAAAAAATACTTCCAACTGTGATAAAAACAATTAAAGGTTCACACAGTAAGTCAATTGTATGAAGACTATCTACCTGTTCATCGGAGTATCTCTAAGAATGTGAAGAAAATGATCCCGAGCTTTCACTTTCACCAGGACTCCTCTCCGAAGGCTTTCTCTTCCACGGCCATTTCTTTTTCTCCATCTTAATTGCCCCAAACTCACAATCTTAATCGATTGTCCTCTTGCATATGTAACCACACTTCAATTGAAAATCATTACAAAGGCCACATATAAACCTAGTGCATTTATATCCAAAATGCAAATTGAAAATAAAGCCCAATGAAATAGATATACAACTAACTGATTCAATCTTCAAGAAATGAATTGGATTGTTTTTTGCAGCCTTAGCTTCCAATCCAACTCACTAACCATCAAACCTCAGTGAATTTAAGACATCGCTTCTTCTCGACATTTCAGAAAAAGAAGCCCTAAGCTATAGCCTATATTAACTTCAGTTTGGCTGTGGTAGAGGCACACCTTCCAATGGCCTTGCCATTCATTTTTATAGCAGCTAATCATACATTGAATCAAAAACATAGAACTACTAAAATCAGGATCTTGCTTTGGGTAAAAGATTACTAAGACAGATGAGCTATACAGAATAAGACAAAAAAACACTCTCAACAAATAAGATGTTCATAACTACCATATTCTCATTGAAGCTCAAAATGGACGCAACATTTCCACAGCGGTAAAAATAATTTGGTGCAGACCACACCTGCTCAGTCCATAATAAGATAATGAGAAAAGCCAACAGAAGTTAATAATTTCTGAGATGAAATAATATGTAGAGATAAGAAACTCACTGTCACAAGGCCTTTATCTTGAAACATGTACTTTAGACCTTCTTGGACAAGTTGGTGGGAACGACAAACCAGATCGAGTTTGTTGATATGGTTGAACTATGTACATACTGTTCAGACAGTTCCGTTCAATGACACGAATCTGCCAAGAAAAGTAGCAAATGTAACCAAAACGGCTTTTATGCTATAACAAAGGCGTACTTATGAAATATTGAGTGGTGAACATAATAGATGATAAAACTCCATAAAAGAAAATGAAATATTGAAGGAATATGCATCCGTGCTTGCTATACATCTGAAATTTAGCCAGCACGCGTCTACATAGACATGAGATTTCTTCAATAATATACACAAAAAATCATTAACTCAGAAAAGGAAACAATCTAACCTGATCAATAGTTCTAACATCTGGCGATAGGCCACCGTGGACACAAAGTACCTGGGATTCCAGACTGCAAATGCCTTATTACCACCAAAGAATTCAACTAAAAAATGAAAATTACTGTTAAGTCGGATTTTTAAATAAGAGAAGATCTTTAAGTTTTTAATCAAATATACTAATAAAATATTCAAGTTAATGGGTAAATGAAACCGCATAGGCTTTAATCATTATCACCAAGTCATTAATTGTACCAAATAAAAAACATAACTGCATAGGCTCTGTATCTTTCCCAATCTAATTTGAAAAAAAAAAACATAATATATGATACATATTAGATTAACGTTCATGGTCAGATTTACAATAGCAGAGAAGTTCCTATATTTTGGAAGCTTTTACATATTTTTTGCTGCTAGACTTCCGAATGTATGCTACATTGCTTAAATAGCATTAAGAAAATGAAAGGAATAATTAGTCTGAATAATCCCAGTCTTATTAAATTAACGTAATTATAGTTTCTAAATCAAATTACCCATAAGTCTATAACATACAAATCAATAAGATTTACAGAAGGAAAATAAATAAAATTACTTGAAGCGAAGATGAATGAAATCAAACCAAATTTTCTTAAAAACATTGACGATGAGATCGTGATATTCATCGGAATTCAACGACAGATAGCAGGCCAAAAGTTCTTCCAAATCCTTCGACAGATATTCGCGCAAATTAGGGATTTAGAGACAAACCTGCAGGTGCGGTGGGGAAGACGGCAGACAACGGCGGTGCGAGGAACCAGCGATGACAATAGCGGCGCGAGGAACCGATGCCGAAAACGCGGTGGAAAATAGCGGTGGTGGATTCGGCGCCGGGTACGGTGGCTGTGACGAAGAGTTAGTGCTTGTCGTGGGGAATGACGTGGTGACGAGCGGCGGGGATGGCGGTGTTGACGAGGCAAGGGGGAACGACGGTGGTGGCTCCGGCGACGGGGATGGTAGCGACACGGCTGAGCGAGAGAAGACCTTCTGAGAGAAAGATTAGGGATTTGATGAATAGAAAATATAACGATGTAAAAAAAAAAAGTCCTGATTGTGTAATGGAATTATTTTAATTCACAGATAACAAAATAAAGATAACAGATATAAAATATCTGTTAACTCTAATTAAAATAATTATTAAATTTTAATATAAAAATAAATTAAAATAATTAGATAACAAAACACAGATAATAGATATATAAATTAAAGCATATCCGTTATCTCTGAGTAATATTTTAATATAAAAATAAATTAAAATGCTTAGATAACAAATCATAGATAACAACACAGAAAAAACCGTTATCTATGAGCGCATTCTTAATTTTTTCACCAACAGAGATAACAGATATAGATTAGATAACAGATTTACAAATCTTAGATAACGGATATTTTTGTATGCGTTATCTAGGAATAGTTATCTATGAGAGAAAATGTAGTAGTGTTCCTTGCGTATTTATAAAGAAATCATTAAATGGTTTTTGTATCATCTCAGTTTATGTTGATGATCTAAATATAATTGGAACATGTAAGGAGATTGAATAAGCTAAATCAACCTTAAAGGTTGAATTTGAAATAAAAATCTTGGATAAAACTAAGTATTGTCTCGGCCTGCAGATCGAGCATCTCCCCGAAGGAATCCTTGTACACCAGTCAACCTACCTGAAGAAGGTATTTGAGAGATTCTATATGGATAAATCTCATCCTCTAAGCACACGTTGTTCGCTCCCTTGAAGTGGATAATGACTCATTTAGACCTAATGAAGATACATAAGATATACTAGGACCAGAAGTTCCTTATCTAAGCGCAATTGGTGCATTATTTTATCATGCAAACTGCACCAAACCGGATATTGCATTTGTAGTAAATTTGCTTGTAAAGTTTAGTACTTCTCCTACAAGGAGACATTGGAATGATGTTAAACATATTTTATGGTATCTTCAACGTTTACATGATCTTGGTTTATTTTATACAAGAAATCAAGACAAAACATTGGTGGGTTATGCAGATGTAGGTTATATGTCTGATCCCCATACTGCTAGATCTCAGACTGGTTATGTTTTTCTCTGCGGTGGTACTACAATTTCATGGAGGTTTGTTAAGCAATCTATGGTTTACCACCTCCTCAAATCATTAAGTTATTATTACTTTATATGAGGTCTCACGTGAATTTGTTTGGTTAAATTCATTGGTAAAATACATTTGTAATTCGTGTGACATTCTAAAAAATGATATATCCCCTACTGTCATTATGAGGATAATGCAGCATGTATTGCACAGATGAGTAATGGATATATTAAATGAAACTTGACAAAACACATTTCCCCAAAATTCTTTTACCCATATGAACTATAGAAGAGTGGTGAAATTATCATACAAAAGGTACGCTTTAGTGACAATCTGACAGATTTATTTACTAAATCACTTCCTACATCTATTTTTGAAAAATATGTCCATGCTATTGGGATGCGTAGGCTTAGAAGGTTGTTGTCTTCAGGGGGAGTAACAACTTAAGAACAATCCTGAAGATTGGATCCCAAAGATCAATGGTTGTATTCATATTCTCCCTCTAAATTACTCTGTCGAGGATTAACGAGACATGGATATCACGACGTAATGTCCAAGGGAGAATGTTGTAAATATTTTATAATTATGGACATTACTTGTTGGGAAAGATATTTAATGGGCCAAGATATTTAATGTGCTTTTAGGGTTACATCTCAATTCTCTTTCTATTTATACATCTGTATTATTGTATCGTTATGTACAACAAGAAATAGAGTGAAATATCTTCTGGCTTGGTTCGCCGCCAGACGTAGTCATTCTTGACGAACTGGGTATACAAATTTTTGTTCTTCTTGTTCTTTATTTTACAACAAATTCAAGACCCTATAAAAAACCAAATTTCTAAATTAAAATCATACAACATGATAATTATAAAAAAATATCTTCATTAATTTGAAAAAAAGAATTGTCACTAATATTTTTAATTAATGATGCATGTCTATAATTTTTACTTTTTTATTATTAAATATAATTTAAATTTATTTGCATTTCCTTTTAGTACTGCCTCCATCCCAAGATTTTTTTCATAGGGAGGAGGACACATGTATTAAGAAAATTCAAATTAGTGTAGAAAAGAGAATAAAGTGTAAGAGTATTTTGGGTGGTTGAATGAGATAAGGTGGAGAGATAATAAAGTAGAATAAAACAAGAGTGATATTTTTTAAATTTAAATGATATTGTGAGGGTGTAGTTTATGGGGGGTATTTCATTTTAAGGGTGTAAAAGTAATTATGGGATGAACGAAAAAGGAAAGTGTGAAAGTAATCGCGGGATGAAGGATTTTTTAATCGAGTGCATTGTATAATTTAAATGTAATATAAATAATATTAGTTATTTTTACTAAACAATCACAATATTCATAAATATAAATAATTATAACTTTTAGTAAAAATAAGTAATATTATTATAATAATGCACTTAAATTACATCATTAATGTGATGCATACAAAGATTTGACTTTCTTTTAATATTATTATGAAGCCACTAAGTTTCTCAACCCAAAGGCCAAGAGCAACCACAATGGGGTAAGAAATCCTACATGGATTCTTACCTGTGATTGAAAAGTAGATAATATATGTGGCATGAGAAGTGAAAATTGGTAAGAAGTATTACTATTCTGTAGGAGAGAAAAATGAGCAAAATGGGAGAGTGGGCTAACTGTGTGTGTGGAGAACAAAAGAAGCAAAAATGAACTGGTTTGAGACACGTGCATTGGTGCAACTAGATTTCAGCAATAGATTTAATGAATAAATATAAGAAAATAAAATAGATGATTTAATAGTGGGATCATTGATTAGTGTAAAAATTGCATGTATATCTTGAGTTTAATTGTCACGTTGGGATGTGATTTTATGTTTATTTCACTCTTAATTGACTAATTGCACTTGATAGAAAGAATGAATATTGTTTTGTTAAATGTGTAGGTAATCATTGACTTTTGAAGTAATTTGAGGTCAACATATTTAATTATTAGAATCAAGTGAAGGATAACATCATGTAAAGAGGGGTGAAAGAGGGTCGCAACGGAAAAAGAATCGAGTCAATTAGAGGTCGGATACTCAAGTTATGAAGAGTTAAATTTGAAGTGACAAAGCCACTCGGGCAAGCCACTCGATCGAGTGACTTTTGTCCAGAACACTTCCCACCCGGCCGAGTGAAGACACCCTGTTTACGCGAAAAATGCGAATTTCACCATTTTTCAAAGGGTTTTCTTGCAAATTTTGACTCTTGCCCTAGCCCAATACATAAATACCCTTTCAATTCATATTTTTATAATTTTCCAACACTTCCCACTCCACAAACACTCTCTCCTTAGGATCAAGCACACTTCTAAATAGTTTTCTTCTTTCAAGTTCATAATTTAGTTTAGACATTTAATTTTCACAATAAATTAGCATAGACTAGAGTTTATTTTCATTATATTTTCATCTTCAAGTAAGGAACCAAGTTTTATTGTAAGAATCGTCAAGCGTTATTTCCATTTCAAGAATTTAAGGTATTATCTTTCAATTAAAACTTTCATATGGTGAAATTATCTATGGGTCTTGTTCTATTTTCATTATTATATATTGTAATGTCACAGGATTAAACATAAAAAGTTTCAATATCAAAACATAAAATAATCAAGGGTTCATTACATATAGGTGTAAAGTGCACCTACATATTACAATCAAGTGCATGTACAATAAATCATTACAAAGAGGTCCAAAATATGGGATGAACTGACGCCATTACCCCTCAGCTAAGGCAGACTTATTTTTGCTTATTTTTCTATTCCAACAATTAAATTGAGTAATTGATTTGACAGACGCTTGACTTTTGAGAGCTGCAAAAAAGGGAGAAAAAATATTGTATATACGTTTTTTCAATTTATTTTACCATTTGAAATCAAAATTTAAAAATCAAGCACCCGTATCTAGCGAATCACAGCTCAAAAATTACGAATCATTTTTTCGGTTCTAAATCTTTGAAAAGGTAATACAATCCATTCTTTCTACATACATGCTGTGCAAAAATCTTGAATATCGGCGTCCTTTTAAATTTCAAATTTTCGTTATTTTTTTTATGTTTTTGGCTCTGTAAATGGATCGTATTTAAGCGAAAGATATTGTGTGATGACGAGGATGAACTCGAGAAATTAAAGCGAAATAACATAAAAATGAAGTACGTCAACGAGAGAGGAGAAGAAAAGAAGGGTAAGAGATTTCAATTTTATTTTGAAGGATTACGCAGCAGACGCGTTGTCGACATAGCCAACAAAAGAAAAGGTTGGGTAACTTTGATTTCATTTATTTTGAGCTTGTTAGAAATTATTTAGTGTAATGTTCTAATTTTCTGGAATTGATCGTTCTTTTAAGGGAAAAGAGTCGTTCGATATGTTTATAGTTCAACTGAGTCAGGTTTTCACATTTGTTACAAACTTGCTTATTTCCACATTTGTAATAATTAGTGTATGTTGATGATTCTCTTTTGGTTTCTTGTTTTCTATTAGAATCTGATAGCGATAGCGTTGTTGTTGAACGAATACGTAGACGTAGGAGTAAACATCATAAAAACAACAGCAGTTCAGAATCTGAAGGTATATAACAGACCAATAACCTATTATCTGTGTCCCTTTTGATAGAAAGGATTTTTTTATTGGATTAATTTCATTATCATGTACAACAGGTTTTAAAAGGGGGAAAAGAAAGGATATATTGAAGGATATTGTTTATGAATCATCATCCGATTGCAATTCCAATAGCCCACAAGTGAAAACGGGGAAGGTCATCAGGCCTAGAAACTGTTTTGGTGATGTTCTCCTTTAAATTTCATTTGTTTTGATTAGCTGAAAAAATATTGTTTAAGATAGTTGTGCGAATAGAGTAGCTATTGTACAAAATTAATTTTACTTCCTGTGCAAAATTAATTTTATCTCCTGTGCAAAAATATAAAGATTGTGCTAAGTACTTTTGTCGTGTACTCTATTAATGCATGCTGTTGTGCAAAAAATTTTGTTTATGTGCAAATATTTTGATTAATCTGCAAGAAGATGTGGAGCTGTGAATGCCTATATTGTTGATTATATTAGTCTGTAATATGTTATTAACAAAAGTTAAATTATTTACACTTTTTTGAGGTTCTGTCAAAGTGATTAAAAACGAGACATATTATAGATCAAATCTACGTACTGCTATTAAAAAATTGAACAGTCTTAAGTTTAGGGATGAACATCTTAGAAGATTGAAGTTGACCCCATATTGGTTGTTGTTTGAGGCAATATACTAGGGAAATGAGAAGTTGATGAAAAAATGTCATAAATTTGAGGAGGATATAAGACAGATAGTTGGTACTTTTGATTTTGACAGTAGATGCTTTATTATTGGAGGAGAAGAAATATCATTGTTGAATAGGGATGCACAACTAATATTTGACATTACTGGAGGTACTGATATGATAGAGATTAAGGGGGATGAATATATAGTTAAACCATGGATCAAAAGGTGTTTTAAGAGGGAGATTGAGAGTACCGAAACTGCATTTGTGATGTATAGAGCAGTTTTGTTCTAGAAAATAAAGTCAATCATTGCTAGTGATGATGCAGAGGACATAGATGATGTTGCTAGGCTAGTCCACTGTTATTTTATGGCATGTGTCCTGTCTCCATTTCAGAATGGATCCTGTTCTTTCCACTTGTCTGTTTACCTGGAAGATATGGAAAAAATATGCAATTACGACTGGAGCACATACATTGTTGATATGTTCAAAAATCAATTATTTGATAGCAAGAAAATAAAAGCAGGAGGTTGTGCCATTATACTTCCTATAGATAGTAAAATATTTATACAATTACAAATTGATTGTTATGTGTTTAAAAGATGCTTGTATAATTCCTATTAATTTGTGTTTGCAGTTTTGGTTGTGTGAGCACACAAACTTAGTTGACGGGAAGCAGGATGCATCATTCCCTTATTTTTTGAACTGGGACATGAATGATATTCACAAGAAACTTCAGCGTGAGAAATTATCGAAAAAAGATCAGGTAAATAATATTCCAGTGTTGATATATATTTGAATTAAAAAATACAATTTAGAAAATTGTTAATATTTGCCATGTTATTAGGATATTCAAATTGTGTTGTAGGCAACAAAAATTGAGAAACAGATTATGAGTGTGTTGTCTGGATATAGAAAGAGTTTTTTTGAAGAGGAAACAAAATACGATGAAACTGATGAGTTTAAGGACAAAGAAGATTGCATGGACACATATGGTGATAATGTAGACCGTGTTGATGGTTTGAGTAACGGGTCTAGTGAGGACGAGTTTATTGAGCCAACATGCAAATTTACTACAAATGGTTTGAAAGAACTTGCTACTGTTATGATTACAAAGCGAAAAGATGATGACATTAAGAACTCAACATTAGTGGAGATGGTGGATTCTACATCTATAGTGGAACATCTGATGGCAAGTTGTCACCTAGAATAGGGAAATTAGAAAGGGACATTCCGACTTTAAATGGAGAAGCAAGGCCTGCTAATCTGGAAAGTGTGGAACCAACATTCAGCAGTAATCTTACACAAGATTGTGAGAGAGAGTTGTCGCCATCTGAAACAGTCAGAAATGTCCTGGGAGAGTTGAAAGGTGTGGATGACAGGACATTCTACGACATTGATATACATGACACAAGGGAAATGTTAAGACCTGAGGAAGATGAGAATCTGAATTCAATTGTTGAAAGAATAGGTCAGGAGATTGACAAGCTGGAAAATGAGAACAAGAAATGAAATTGAGATATGAATCAGATTTTTTAAACCTGAAGGCTTATAATGATGATTTGAAGAGAAAGTTGCAAGAAGCAACAATTCTAACAGCTACACAATTGTATGAAAATCCTGTCAACCTAGCACACTTTGAGGCAATCGAAAAAATTGCACATTGTGCAAAATAAAATGGAGATACTGCGAAAGGAGAACTCAATATTGCGTGAATTAAAAATTATTTGTGATGTGGATTTAGGAGAAGAGAAAACACCACATGATAAAGAGAAATGAATTAAAAGTTATCCTTCACTAAGCACACTAATCAAAAGAGTTAAGTGTAGAATGGAGAACAATGGTTGAAAACAAGGAAAGGGAGGAGAAAAGGAAAAAGAGGGACAAACGCTTTGCAGATCAGAGGGCTCTTCTTGCTGAAGAGAAAGAAACAAGAAAGTCATCATCGTTATCCTCATCATCTAATTTCGGATCAGACGATAAAATCTGTCTAATGGTAAAGGAGGTAAGTTATTACTCATTCTCTGAGAAGAATCTTATAAGTCTGTATCAGACAATGACCAAACTATGATCAAAAGTCTTTTGAAGGATTTGAAAACATCTCTAAAAGCTTACAAGCAATTAGAGTCTGAAAATTTGACTTTAAAAGAACAAGTTCATACTCTAATTAAAGGAAAACAAATTATGATCTATCCTGAAATTGAGGATACATTCAAGGGTATTGGTCCCTAGATTGAGTGTTTTAAAAGAGTTTGAGCGAGCCTTCCAGAGATAATCTAGATAGATTATCTAAATTTTTCACAAAATTCAGATTCTTAATTCAAACAAATTGCAAACTCCAAAATCAAAGATGTCAGCGGAAACAAATTTATACTCAATCTATAAAATTGGATCTAAAGTAATCTGAAATGATTTTAACCAAATAGTAAGTAATCAACTGAAATTAAATGCAGAAAGTAAAGAACACGAGATTTATAGTGGTTCAGATCGAAAGATCCTACATCCACTCTCCTTCCACAATCATGTGAAAGGGCCTTCACTACTTGCTTTCTTCCTTACTTCCTTACTTATAGTTTACAATGAATATCTTCAGCCTTACAAGTTATCCTTCTCGATTTCTGGAAATAATGGCTTGAAGATGTGAATGATAGTGTTCTATAAACACTATAAAAACTATGAACGTAAAGAACATTCTTGTGTGTGAGTACGAACTTTGTGAGTGCTTGATTGTGTTACAAGTTGCTTGTGATTTTCAGAATTGCAGAAGTTAATCTATTCTAATCAAAGGACCTATTTATAGAGAGTTGATGTTTGGTGGTTGTAACTTCCTTGTTGACTCTTCTCTTGTTTGTTATAACCAACTAACTAAATCTTGTAACCGCTTCTTGATCAGTTATAACTGTTCTTGAAACTACTTGATTTCTAACACTTAAGTTGTCTTCTTTCCTCATCTTCAAACGTGGTCCACCTCATCTGATTTTCTTCATGTCTTCATATCTTATCAATCTTGAAGTGTCCAGTCGTCTGCTATCTTGTCTTCAGTCTTGACTTGTCATCATCTGTCTTCTTATGCTTGTCCTCATCTGTCTTCCTGAACATGTCTTCATCTGTCTTAAGTACTTAGTCTATTACAAGTCTTCATTACATCAGCTGGCTATACAACGATTCAGCTGGTCATCTTATTTTATACTTATCTTAACTTCATCAAAACTAATACATTTTTTCCCTAACAAAGGGGGAATGTATACCCCAGGCAGAGACTAGTACATCTTCTAGTCATCCTGAAAGACTAGAGGAGAAACTAAGAATCTTGAAAGTCAAACTTACAGAGGTCTGTAACGAGAAAGAGTCTATTAAGAAAACCAATGAGAAGCTTGTCTTCAAGTTGAGTAAACTTAATAACTCTCAATCTGTAATAGACCACATTTTCAAAACTTCACAAAAGGCTCATTATAAGACAGGACTCGGTTATGACAGGAGCAATAAGTCAGAACCTTCAAAACCAAGGAAATTCATCAAAGAAGGTGAATCCACAAAAGAAATTAAAATTGGACCTTGGAAACCTCTAAATCAGATTGATTCTACCTCATCTGATCTTGTAAACAAGAATCAGATGAGAAGACCTAATCTGAAAAAGAAGATTCCAAAATCTAAATTTGAAAATGTATTAAGATACAGTTCTTTTGATGGAAGAAGCGGATGCTTTCCTTTGTTTCAAAAGTTCAAGAAGTTGACCAAATCTGAATATGACAAACTTGCATATAAAATGAAATTTATGTTGATAGATTTGGAAGACAACTTGATTCTGATTTACTGCTTAATCATGATATGTTTATCTGGATTTCCAAAGTGATTATTAACCTTAAAGGACCCAAGATCACTAGCGTACCTCTTACTTGATTTTATTTTATAGGAACATCATGGAGCATCTTCAAAAAAAGAAATTCTTGCTACCATCTGGTATATTGATAGTGGCTATTCTCAACACATGACTTGTGAGAAAAGACTGCTTTCAAACTTTCAGAGTATTAATGGTCCTAGGGTGCTCTTTGGTGACAACAACTGTGGCCAGACCAGAGGTGTTGGAACCTTATTTATTGGTGATGTTCAGGTTTCAGAGATATATTTTGTAGAAGGTTTGAAGCACAACTTATTATCTGTATCTTAATTATGTGACATAGGATTTAGTGTTAAATTTTCTAGAGATAAGTGTGACATATCAGACGGTCTTTCAGGTAAGGTTTTGCTAACCAGCTTCAGACATGGTAATGTTTACGTGGCCAACTTTAATAGTTGCCCTAAAGATACCTGTCTGATTGCTAAGGGTGGAGAAGACCTTAGCTGGCTGTGGCACAAAAGGCTCAATCTTATCTAAAATGTGATGCATGTCAAAAGAAAAACAACCTAGAAATTCTTTTAAGTGCCCGTTTGGTAGGCATGTTTAGCAATAAGATAATGACCTCATCTGAAAGAGTGTTACAACTTCTTTATTTGGATTTGTTTGGACCTGTTTCACCACTCAGTTTTAGTGGAAGGAAATATACTCTAGTAGTTGTGGATGATTATTCCAGATATGCTTGGGTAAAATTTCTTTTCAAGAAAAACGAGACAATGAACAAGATTCCAGAATTATTCAACAAATCCAAAATGAGAAGGGTGTTAATTCCATGGTCGAGAAAATTTTCTAGACTAGACCTCTGGTCAAGGCCCAGGGAGCTCGACCTGAGGGTGTAGCCAAGAAAGAGAATTTCAAATTTTAGAGAAGCCTCGACTCGAGGGCTGGAAGCTCGAGTCGAGGCTGGGCTATTTTTGAAGAAGCGTGGGCATGATTTAAAGAGCCTCAACTCGAGGGCCCCAACCTCGAGTCGAGGGTGCCGATTTTCAAAAATTTGGCTTTTAAAGCCATTTGAGCGGAAAACAGAGCATAACCTTCCCCATAGCAGTTACTAGCAGTTTTTAGGGCGATTTTCTGAGTTCTTAGCTTAATTCTTATTCTAGCTTGATTAGATTGTTAGATTTACATAGATTTTCATTAATTGTTGATTAGATTGTACTTTGATCCAATAGTTTTCTCATTTCAAGTTGTAATTCAAGTGGAGAAGAGTTTACATTTGAAGATACATTTGAAGATTCAAGCATTCCTATTATTGATCATTTTGGTTCAATTGGTGATGTTCTTCCCCTCTACTCATTTCAATTCATTAATTATTGTGATTAGCTTTGTGATTTTGCAATTAGATTTTTCACCCATGGATTTTACACTTTGCTCCATGGGCTAATCCTCTTGTGCTTGGGATAATTGAAATTGAGGATGATTTGATTGCCTTGTGATATGATTGTTGATGATTGTTGATCAATTGAGATAGTTTGTACCCTAATTGTGATTCTAATTGTGCTTCATGCATTTTTATCTCTTTAGATTAATGTTTGATCACCCTAGCAATAGACGAGAGTTGAGCTAACGTGATTAGGGATTAATCGGGTTATAATTGTGTATGATTGTATGAATTGGGTGCTTCTTAATTGAGAGATTAGTTGCACTAAGGATACTCACATTAGGCATTGTGTGATTAATGGAGACTTAATTGCACGATGGTTTTATGCTTTCTATCTTAGTTGATTTGCAATTTGATTCAATCATAGATTGTTGATCATTGATTCCTTAATGGAGATTATCCCTAGCACCCCTATCCTCAATTGATTTTTCTACTCGTTCTTGCATACCAAGTGTTTGATTAATTGCTTGTTTAGTTGCTTGATTTTAATTCTAGCATTTGTATTGTGTTTTTGGAGCCAAAACCGCATTTGCAATAATAGTCATTGAGAACTTGAATTTCTAGGAACTCATGGCCATATTTTTCCCTTGGGTTCGATAAACTTAGTTGTCTTAATATCGCTTGCCCGATTACCGCAACCAAAATGGCGCCGTTGCCGGGGATTAGTTTTTGCGCCTAAAGTGAGACTTAGGAATTTGTTGGACGTGGCTACTTGTTGCTTTGTGTTTTTGTTTGTTTTGTTGGTTTTGTTTGAATTTGATACTTGCTATCTTGTGTAGATGGATGGATATAACTCATACGCATGGAATCAAGATTTTTATCAAGAGAGTATGGTTTACCCTCCACACTATGAAGGATTTGGCTACGATAATTGGAGGAACTTTGAGGGTAATTATCTAATGCAACAAGTTTCCTCCGATTATCAAGATTGGAGATGTGATGAAGTTTCTCCCGTACCTCAAGAGATGTTCCCGTATTATGAGCATTATGATCAATCATTCGATCCACGGGGTGGATTTGAGTTTCAAGGAGCATCGGAAGGAGATTTTTATGATGATGGGAGAAGCTATGAGTATGACTATCAAATGCCACAAGCTTCCTCTCATTATCAAGAGTAGGGAACCCATGATGTGAGAGCTATCTTGAAGGAGATACTTGGAATGTTGTTGAAGAGAATTGAGGAAAATGACCCTAGATGTGAAGAAATATTTCCATTGTATGAGAACATCTATGAGACCAAAGCAATGGTTGATGCAATGATAGATGGGAACATGGAAATCACCAAAGCTCAATTCAATGTCTTAAGAAGTCAATTCAAATATTTTCTATTCCATGTAAAGAACATAGCCATCATGGAGAATCATCAAGAGGAAGGGAAGGAAGAAAATGAAAGTGAAGATGAAGAAGAAACGGAAAATGAAGATGGAGAAGAAGAGGGTCCAAGCAAGAAGGATGAATTGAATAAATTCCTTGTCAAAAGTGATGAAGAGGAATGTCCATTGATGGACATGAGCAACAATGAAAAAGAAAAACTAGAAGCATCGAATGAGGTATTGAAGAACGAAATGAGCATTTCTAAACCTTCAAACTCTTCAAGTTGTAATTTAATTGAGATTGATGCTTCTATTAATTTTATTTTACCTCTTGTGAAATTTGATTATAGGAAAGAAGTAATGAAGTGCTTAGACATCCTTGGAAAAAAGAAATGGAGAAAGATAATGGTGAGAGAGCAAGGGGACAACCATTGATAATATGCAAGGATGTGGATGATGGGTCTATCCTACATGAGTGCTGTTGGTCCCGGAAAGTTGAGTTGACTAAAACCTTGAGTAAGCTTTCTAGAACAAAATCTAGAAAGGGGGGGTTTGAATAGATTTTGTAGATTTTTCAAATCTTTCAAAACCAATTCAAAATATCAGATTGAGCACAGCGGATTATGATTAACTTCTCAACTTCTTATAAGATCAAAAGCAAGGTTGATATACTGATTTTAGTTAAGATTCTGAATTTAACTCTTGATGTAACACAATTGTAAAATAAACAGAAACTAAAGAAAGCAAGAAATAACACCAGGATTTATAGTGGTTCGGATTTTAAAAATCCTACATCCACTCTCCTTCTTCCATTTGAAGAAGGGACTCTGCTTACTGCTTACTTTCTCACTTCCAGCTTACAACTTACAACTTGTACAATTCTTCAAATCTTCAATCTCCTAGACTCTTCTTCTAGAAATCTAACTAATACAGTGTGTATCGGTTTTTGAAGATTACAGGAAGAGTGTTCTAAAAACACTTAGAACTCTTTGAGACCTCTCTAGAAATTCTTGTGAAAAGATTGTGAAATCTGAGTAGTGAATTGTGTAAATCAAATATGCATAAGTGTTCTCTCTAAAAATGAAAAAAAACCTAGACCTATATATAAGTCTGAGAAGACAGTTAGTTTGTTAGTTAGTTCTAACAAACTTGAAACTGCTTAACAAACCTAAACTGCTCTAGACCTCAGCTGATTCTTCATACTCATCTGCAGCTGACTTGGTGAAAACTTGCCTTTCTTATTCTACTCGGCTTATCTTGACCTCGTCTGAGCTCTTCATATTTGTCTCCTGCAGATGACTAGACTTGAGCTTGTCTTCAGATGACTAGCATGTTATCAGACCTCAGCTGACTAGCTTAATGCATGACCCCGTCTGATCAGCTTACGTCCTCAGCTGTTCTTCAATTTGGCTGATTAGTCTGATATGCTCTTTAACTCATCAAAACCTCTTGATCCAACAATTTCCCCCTTTTTGATGAAGTTAAAACCTATAAGAAGAAAACATACTCACAGCTGAAGTTATTACTAGATCTAGTTAAATCAATCAGATAGATACAGCACAATTTCACACTTCAACAGATTCAATCACAATAAGAAATTTAAGTCTTTTAGACTCTTTTAGAAGTATATTTTTTTAAAAAAATTTAACAAAAGATTTTAACTCTGAGATATAAGAATTTCTCAGATGTTTTATACTTAAAAAAAATTTTAATTCTGAGATATAAAATTTCTCAGATGATTTATACTTAGAAAAATTAAGAAATTTTTAATTCTGAGATATAAAATTTCTCAGATTAAAAAAAATTTAAGAAAACTAATACACAAAATTCACATAAGACTGAATATATTCATTCACAGAACTTTACAGATTACAAAATAAGAGAACTGATAGAAAATAAAAGATAAGGAAAGAAAGATCTGTTCTATCGATTCCCCATCGATCAGCTTCGGAATGTTGCTTGGTGAAAATCCTCGCTCTAAGCTGTTTGAGATCATTCTCATCTCGTGAGCTCGGTTCCCTCTCTCGCCTTGGCCACAATCTGTTTCGACCCATTCCGGATCGGGAGAACCATCTTCTTTAAGCTTGGGGGTGACTGCTTTCGTAGGGCCGGGTGCGATCGGATCGCTTGATTGAACACATTATGTGCCTCATCGAGCAGCTTCCCATAAAGATCTCGCATCCTCCTTCTCCATCCATTCATGCCAGCAGATGTCTTCATTGGTTGCTCCGGATGGCGATGCCTTGAGAATGTACAAGTAATACATCCACTTAGCATCCAGGGCTTGCTTTTTATATTCACCGGTGAACTTCCCCGAAAACCATCTTTGGAGGAGCTGTGGTGCGGTGGGTGGGGCGGAAATCAGCTTCATTCTCACGCTTTGGACACCCACTTCCGAGTATCCCTGTCCCACTTCATTTCAGCTTTCCCCATCTTCTTGACCTTTTCTTTTTCTCTCTTTTCAAACATCTCCTTCTCAAAGATCGATTCTTCTAATCTGCTCGGTGATAAGTTGGAGAAGTCTGGTTCCTTTCTTTTGCGCTCGGCTGATCTGGGGCTGATCATCTACTCGGTGATGGAGTCTTCTCGATCGCTGCTCACTGCTTTTCCTTTACCTTTGCCCTTGGGCTCTGGTTCTTCGAGACTCTTTCATGCGAGCCAGCAGCCTTCTCGGTCTTCTCTTCTTCCTCCTTCTTCCTTTTCTCCTCATCCTCTCGGATGGCTTCTTCAATCTGCGTCACCCTCGGTTGCAAGGCGCCCAACTCGTCCCGATTTGATTTTGATCTCCACCTTGGCTGCCTCCAACTCACTGTGTGTCTCGCCTTTGTATCAAGTCTATCTGTTATTGACATGACACCAGTGTGTGAGGGTTTCGGTCTGCTCTCAAGCACCTTCCCCCTTTTTAACTTCATCCTTGATGGATCAAGCTCATCCTCAATGCTGCACAACGCCGTCCTCAAGTCGTTTCGATCGAAGTGAGTGTTGAGACCACGACTTCGTTGTCATTTTGCAGTCTTCTCTTTCGAGTGCCTTGACCTCGTCTTCAAGCGCACTTAAATGAAGAACCAACAGCGGTCTTTGAGATTGGGTGATAAGTTTCTCGGTCATGTTGACCTCAAAGAATCTGCATGTTGGCGAGCAGTATATCTGTGGATCGCTCGAATCACTTTTTCAGTTTTCTTCTCCATCATCCTCTGGACTTGGGAAATAATTTTCTTTGTGAAGTTGCTCAAAGGCCGAGGAGATGGCAAGAATGGTCTGTCCTCTTCCTCCGAATCGGATGAGGAAGAGGTGGTAGGAGAAGTTGGACTAGGGAGCTCATGGGAATATCCCCAAAAATGTTTGAGGTATCCACATGAGGTTGGCTGGGATAGATGAAGTGGGGATGTCGATGGTGGGGGTGGGATTTTCGGTGGGGGAGATGATGGTGGGGGTGGAATTTGTGATGTGGTAGGTGGAGAAGATTGAAGTGATTGGAGTAAGATGAGTTGGGGTTGAGCTGGGGAAGATATGGAGATGGGGGTTGGGGAGAATACTGGTCCAGATAAAAAGGACAGCATATGAGATGGGGATGGTGGAGGAGATGAGGTTTGGATTTGAGGGAGAGAAGATGAGGATGGACTTTGGACAGTTTCGGGAGTAGGCTGTTTTAGAGGCTCTGAGGTGCCAGCCTGGGACACCTCTTCATTGCCAGTTTGGGTTGGAGATGGGGAGGGGGAGAAATGTACCTGACCTCGGCTGGGGGAGGGGGTCCCTTCAGAACTTATTAGCTGGACCTCCTCCAGCTGCACCACTTGAGCTGCAATTTGCAGCGTGGATACCTCCTCCGGAAGGAGAGTGGGCTGATCAGCAGACGATCCTCCCAACTCGGAGGTTTTCACCAATCTTCGTCTCCTTGGTGCCTTCTCCTTCAGCTTCATTGGCTGTTCAGCCTCAGCTGAGCTCACAGACGGCAGCTCCACCTCCACATCCTCTTCCTCCTCCTCCTCAGCTTCCTCTTCAGCTGGAGCTTGAGCTCTACCCACAGCTCCACCTTCATCAGAGTCAGCTGGAGCCCCGAGTGGCTCATCCTTGGTCAGAATCCCTTTTTGTTTAGTGTAAGCTCGGACCCCGTCTGACCAATTAATTTGAGCTGACAGCAAGTCCTCCATAATCACAGTCACTTTGTTAAAGAGACTAGTGATTGACTTCGCCTGCCACTTTCCAGTAACAACCTCCAGACGCTTCCTCTCCGTCTCCAGCCTTTCCAGCAGCAGACCAGCCCAGTTGGCCTGAACCCCATCAAGAATAGTTCTCATGACGCAGAGTCTGGGTCTGGTCAGCCTATCGTGGGAGCTCTGTTCTCCCAATATCACCTTTGTGACAATGGTCATCAGAAGGCGATATCGGCGTCGGAGCATCCTCTTCTTCAACTCCGATCGATATTCCTTCATGGAGTTCCGGGCAATCATCTCAAATGATTCTACCCATTCATCAGATTTGTAGGTGAGGGGGTTCACACCCTCACTGCTTGTATCAAAGATCCTGGCTACCTCCGCCGGAGAAATAGTGAGTTCTTCTCCATATACCCTGGTCCTAAACACTCCCTGTTCATATGTCCCATTGACATAGAACTCCAGCCCTCTCATATCCAATGTCTTATTGGAGGGAGATTTCTTGGAGCAAAACGTCCTCAATCCAGCCCTCTCCAATAACGACAGGATTTCCCTGGATTCTGCATCGGTGGTGGTGTCGAAGTCGACATACATTTCTGACTTCACCTTCTTTGCATATGTTTCATTTTGTACATCCACCATTGTTGAAGTTATGCCTCTTACAGAAATGCTCATATACGGATTTTAGAGAGAGTGAAAAATTTTCAGAGAATTTTGATAAGTACTGAAAGTGAAAAGAATGAATTTGGAGAAGAAGATGTATTTATAGGGGAATAGATTGGAAAGAGAAACCGCCATTTTTGAAATCTTGAATTAATCTTAGCCATTTATTCAAAAAGTTTTTACTGAGTATTAATCAACGGTTAAAAACTAAGATAAGCGATTAGGATTCAGCGCGTGAACTATAATCGCCTTTGGAATGCGTAAATAGTTACTTTATAGACTGTTGATTTGACAGATGTAGGTTACTTTATGCAGAGAAGTAAGTATACCTGACGTCAGCCTAGGGCTACCTTACTTCGCCTAAGGGTTTGTAAATCAGATGAGTTTGAAAAACAGACTAGTTTTAAAAACAGATCAGCGTAAAAACAAATGAGTTTTAGGAAATCATCTGATAGAGTAACCTGTCTGATTCTGAAAACCAACAGTTTAGAAGTATCTTTTTAGCAATTTTCAAACCAGGTTTAAACAAAACAGACTCAGATTTACTTTACTAAAAACAAATTTGGTTATTTTTTATAAGAAAAGAAATAGAAGAAAGGAATTTGAATAAAAGAATGAAACAGTGTTATCTGTGACCTGTTCCTGCAAAAACATAAACTCAAAAGAAACCATCAGAAGTTTAAGATAAATCAGATAGGATGTAAATAGTCATCTGTTTTCTTCAGGAGTTCAGCTGACTATTATGTCCTTGTCTGATTTACTCAATGTCAGACAAGTAATTATCAATTCAGATAAGGTCAATATGACTAATCCTTGATTCTTGATTCCTAAAAGGAGATCAATGATATCAGCTACCTGATTGCCCTTTGACACATATCTAGTCTGATAATTCTTTCTAGACATTAATTTAAAGAAAGGAAAAAGAAATAAGGAACCAAATGCACCCAATTAGAAACCAGCTAAAGAAGCATCAAGTAATCCTAATTCTAAGCACATTTCTTTGAACCTAGACTCAGCTAATGGTTTTGTAAGTATGTCAGCTTTTTGTGATTCAGTGGCAATTTTCTCAATTCTAATGTCATTCTTTTCAACATGATCCCTAATGAAATGATGCCTAATATCTATATGCTTGCATCTAGAATGTAAAACAGGATTGTAAGTCATTGCTATTGCACTATTACTATCACAGTAAATAGGAACAGCTGATGTTTGAATATTGTAGTCTCTAAGCTGTTGACTAATCCAGAGGAGTTGAGAGCAACAACTTCCAGCTGCCATGTATTCAGCTTCAGTTGTGGAGGTGGCAACAGATGTCTGTTTCTTAGATAACCAAGAAATTAATTTGTTGCCTAAGAATTGACAAGTTCCAGAAGTGGATTTTCTATCAATCTTACATCCTCCAAAGTCTGAATCTGAATAACCTGTCAGCTCAAAGTTGTCATCAGCTGGGTACCATAACCCAACTTGCAAGGTTCCTTTGAGATATCTAAGAATTTTCTTAGCAGTCTCCAGATGAGTTTTCTTGGGATTAGACTGGAATCTTGCACATACCCCAACTGCAAAGGCTATGTCTGGTCTACTTGCAGTGAGATAGAGAAGAGATCCAATCAGTCCACGATACTCCGTTGCATCAGTGGGTATCCCCTGCTCATCTGAATCCATTGAGAAGTTAGTTGCCATAGGTATTTTGACTTCTCTGCTAGTAATCATTCCAAATTTCTCAATCAGATCCTTAGCATACTTAGACTGATGTATAAATATACCCTTACTCATCTGTTTAATTTGTAAGCCTAGAAAGTATGTCAATTCTCCCATCATTGACATTTCAAACCTGTTCTTCATGAGAATGCTAAACTCTTCACATAATTTCAGATTAGGTGAACCAAAAATTATGTCATCTACATAAATTTGAACTAATAAGATGTTGCCATCTACTTCCTTTCTAAACAAAGTTCTATCAATCTTACCTTTAGAAAAACCATTTGATGTCAAGAAATCGAGATAGAGTATCATACCAAGCTCGGGAGCTTGTTTGATCCATATAGAGCTTTGTTGAGTTTATAGACCTTGTTATTGATCTTAAACCCGGGAGGCTGCTCTACATAGACCTCTTCAAGTAACACACCATTAAGAAAAGCAGACTTAACATCCATTTGAAAAACTTTGAAAGACTTATATGCAAAGAAATGCCAAGAACAATCTTATTGCCTCTAATCGGCAACTGGAGCATAGGTTTCATCATAGTCTATTCCCCTCGATCATGAATAATCTTGTGCAACCAGATCTTGCCTTATTTCGAACAATAATATTGTTCTCATCTATTTTATTTTTAAACACCCATTTGGTGCCTATAATCTTTCTCGTGTAAGGGTCTTTCCACTAGATCCCATACATTTTGTCTTTCTTTCTCGATGCAGCTTCTTCTGCATGGCTGTTATCCAGTTTGGAGTCGATAATGCTTCCTCAATAGTCTTGGGTTCAAGAAGCGACACATAACAACCGAAAAGACTTTCGAGTCTAACATCATTCGTGTAATCCGCACACTACTAGATGGGTCTCCTATAATCGATCAGATGGATGATAGCTTCTCATCCTTTTGCCTATATGAGGAGAAGTATCCTCATCTTGAGTCTCGATCGGCAACTCATCCGACTCAACCTCGGTGACGTTCCCCCTTCATCACGGTGACTCGTGCTGATCAACCGATGTCAAAGGTGTCGATCTGAAGGAGTCTCGATCGAAGTTGTCTTCTGATTATCAGATGGGGATTCTTCTTCATCTGATTCTGAATCAAGAGTAGGTAGATAAATAGTTCTATGTTTAGTCTTGGATAATTCAATTTTATCTAGATTTTCAGAAATTTGATTCACTTTATCTGAGAAGGAATACAACTCATCAAAAACAACATGAGGAGTTTCCTCCACACAAAGGGTTGTCTTGTTAAAAACTCTAAATGCCTTTGAAGTATTAGAATATCCTAAGAATATTCCATCAGCTGCTTTAGCATCAAAAGTTCTTAACTTAGATTTCCCATTGTTATGAATGAAACACTTACAACCAAAAGCTTTGAAGTATGAGATTCTTGGAATCTTACCCTTCCAAATCTCATAAGGAGTCTTACCCTTATCTTTGACAACTAAGCACCTGTTCTGGGTATAGCAAGTTGTGTTGATAGCTTCAGCCCAGAATCTATGAGGGGTATTATACTCAGCTAACATGCTCCTGGCTGCTTCCTTCAAAGTTCTATTCCTTCTTTCAACCACTCCATTTTATTGAGGAGTTCTTGCTGAAGATGTCTCATGAATAATTCCAAACTCATTGAAGAAATTAGATAAACAAGAATTCAAAAATTCTGTACCCTTATCACTCCTAATTTTAATAATATTAACTCCCTTCTCATTCTGAATTTGTCTGAACAGATTAGGAATCTTGTTTATAGTCTCATTTTTCTTGAAAAGAAATATAACCCAAGTGTATCTAGAAAAGTCATCTACTACAACAAGAGTATATTTCCTTCCACTGAAGCTGAGAGGTGTAACAGGTCCAAACAAATCCAGATGAAGGAGTTGCAACACTCTTTCAGATGAGGAGGAGTTAATACTCTTAAATGAGTGTCTAGGCTGTTTACCTTTTTGACAAGCATCACATTTAAGATCAGTTGATAAAAGTTTTTCAGGTAATCCCTTAACAAGGTTCTTCTTAGCCAGCTTACTAAGGGTCTTGAAATTCAGATGACTAAGCCTTTTATGCCATAGCCAGCTGACATCTTCTCTACCCTTAGCCATCAGACAAGTATCTTGGGGACAACTATTAAAGTTGGCCACATAGACATTACCATGTCTGAAGCCAGTTAATAGTACCTTATCTGAGGAATTATCCAAAATATCACATTTATCCCTTGAAAATTTTACAAGAAAACCTTTATCACAAAGCTGAGAAACAGATAATAGATTATGTTTCAACCCTTCAACAAAATATACCTCAGATACCTGAATATCCTTGATAATCAAAGTACCTACACCTTTAGTCTGACCACAATTATTATCACCAAATAAAACTCTTGGACCATCAATGCTTTGAAAATTTGATAACAGCTTCTTGTTATGGGTCATATGTTGTGAACAGCCACTGTCAATGTACCATATTGAAGCTAAGATCTCTTCCTTAAGTGATGATCCCTGTGAATCCTGTAAAACAGATTAGTTTTGAGGTACCCTAGTGATCTTGGGTCCTTTTGGGTCAAGAATCACTTTAGGAATCCAAACAAACATCTCATCTGCAGACAATAAGTCAGACTCAGATTTTCTACCAAATCTGTCTACAATAATATCATTTTTAAATGACAACTTGTTGTATTCAGATTGGGTAATTTTCCTAAACTTAGGAAATGTAGGATAGCATTTGCTCCTTCCATCAAAAGAATTATAATAAGAAAATCTTCTTATTTTGGTTCTTGGATTCCTTCTAGTCTGATAGGAATTCTTCAGCTGAATTCTTGGTTTCAGACTGGAAGTTGTAGTCCTTATCTGACTAGTTGGTTTCCATGGACCAATTTTAATATCCTTTGATTGAACAGATGCTTTCACAAATTTCCTAGGTTTTTGAACATCTGATTTATTGTTCCTATCATAACCAAGTCCTGTCTTATCATGAGATTTCTGGGAAGTATTAAAAATATGATCTATTACTGATTGTGAATTATTAAGCTGACTAATTTTGAAGACAAGCTTCTCATTGTCTTTCTTAATTAATTCATTTTCAGCACAGACTACTTCAAATTTATCTTTTAAAGTTTTCAGTTCATCAGGTAAACTGGCTGATGTACTAGCTTCAGTCTGATGAAAACATTCCCCCTTGAATGTTTCCTCAGTCTCTGAGCTGTTCATCACCTGCTTGCCTTTATTTAGAATTTGAATCTGATCCTTTAAAAATAAATTCTCTGTCTCCAGCTGTTTATAAGCAGCTAAAGATGTCTTTAAATCTCTCAATAATTCATGTATAACAGTTTGGTCATGATCAGATGCAGACTGACAAGAATCATTATCTGAAGATGAATAGTAGATTACCTCATTAGCCATGAGACAGATCTCGTCATCTGATCCGAAATCAGATGAGGATGATGAAGATGATGATGATTTCTTTGGCTCTTTTTCTTCAGCCAACAAAGCTCTTTGATCTGCAAATCTCCTGTCTCTTTTCTTCCTCTTTTCTTCCCTTTCTTTAGGAGTCAGTTGAGGACAGTCATAGCTGAAATGTCCTGGCTTATTACATGTATAACAAATGTCACTCCTATCTGATCTGGGACTAGAAGTATTTCTTCTGACAGGTGATCTGTATCTTCTTGTCTGGCTCTTGTTTTTGTCATCATCTGAAGATTTGTCTACCTTCCTATCTGATCTGGATCTTTGTCTATCTCTTCCTGCAAATCTCAATTTATTTCTCTTATACTTCATTCTCAATTTATCATACCTTTTTGTAAGTAAAGCCATCTGCTCTTTCAAAGATAGATCAGCTCCTACAGACTCTGTTGACACCTTGTCTTCTTTACTAACAAAGGCAACAGATTTAGATGAGGTGCTTGACTCTATCTCATCTTCTTCATCTTCTATCTGAATATCATACTCTAAAGCTTTAAGATGAGAAAATAAAGTATGGTGAGTAATAGAGGATAAATCTTGAGTTGCTTTAAGGATATTGGATTTTTCCCTCCATCTCTTGGTTAATGATCTCAGAATCTTGTTATTAATCTCCTTCTCTGAATAATTCTTTCCAAGGTCAGCTGCTTTGTTGAGAAGATTGGTCAACCTAACATCAAACTGATCCACAGACTCATTTTCTTTCATTTTGAATGTTTCAAATGTATGCAATCGATCGTAGCTTGTTTTCCTTGACTTGATCAGATCCTTCACAAACATTGGCTAAAGTTTGCCACATCTCTTTGGCTGTTTTGCATCTCTTAACCTTCTCTATCCAGTCTTTACTCAGAGTCTCGATGATTTCAGTTCTAGCTACTTGGTCAAGATTGTGGACCTTCCTTTCATCATTAGTCAATTCAGAACTCTTCTTTTCTTGCCTAGTTCTTGATTCAGCTGTCTCTGCTCCAGTGCTGGTGCCTCCATGGAAAACTTTATATGACCTTCCTCAAGAACCTCTTCCATTCTATCATGAATGGCCTTTAGATGATTTTCCATCCTAAATTTCCAATAATCATACTCTTCAATTGAAAATTCAGGCAGATTCCTGGACTTATTACTTTTACCTGATGACATGATGAAACAAAGACAAAATACTCCACAAAAGCTTATTAGTAGCACTGTTAGAAATGAAAGAAAATGAAGAAAATCAAGATTATTCCAGAATCTTGTTCAAGACCTAAAATCAATATCAGAACAGCTTAACACTGCTCTGATACCACTTGTTGGTCCCGGAAAGTTGAGTTACTAAAACCTTGAGTAAGCTTTCTAGAACAAAATCTAGAAAGGGGGGGTTTGAATAGATTTTGTAGATTTTTCAAATCTTTCAAAACCAATTCAAAATATCAGATTGAGCACAGCGGATTATGATTAACTTCTCAACTTCTTATAAGATCAAAAGCAAGGTTGATATACTGATTTTAGTTAAGATTCTGAATTTAACTCTTGATGTAACACAATTGTAAAATAAACAGAAACTAAAGAAAGCTAGAAATAACACCAGGATTTATAGTGGTTCGGATTTTAAAATCCTACATCCACTCTCCTTCTTCAATTTGAAGAAGGGACTCGCTCATCGCTTACTTTCTCACTTCCGACTTACAACTTACAACTTGTACAATTCTTCAAATCTTCAATCTCCTAGACTCTTCTTCTAGAAATCTAACTAATACAGTGTGTATCGGTTTTTGAAGATTACAGGAAAAGTGTTCTAAAAACACTTAGAACTCTTTGAGACCTCTCTAGAAATTCTTGTGAAAAGATTGTGAAATCTGAGTAGTGAATTGTGTAAATCAAATATGCATAAGTGTTCTCTCTAAAAATGAAAAAAAAACCTAGACCTATATATAAGTCTGAGAAGACAGTTAGTTTGTTAGTTAGTTCTAACAAACTTGAAACTGCTTAACAAACCTAAACTGCTCTAGACCTCAGCTGATTCTTCATACTCATCTGCAGCTGACTTGGTGAAAACTTGCCTTTCTTATTCTACTCGGCTTATCTTGACCTCGTCTGAGCTCTTCATATTTGTCTCCTGCAGATGACTAGACTTGAGCTTGTCTTCAGATGACTAGCATGTTATCAGACCTCAGCTGACTAGCTTAATGCATGACCCCGTCTGATCAGCTTACATCCTCAGCTGTTCTTCAGTTTGGCTGATTAGTCTGATCTGCTCTTTAACTCATCAAAACCTCTTGATCCAACAAGTGCCTCCATAATTTTGAAGCTCAAAGATTGAAGTATTGTGGCAAGGAGGACCGATATCCTTGGTCATTCCGATGAAAAGAGTTTGAAATGAATGAATAACGTCCGGCAAATGACGTTAAACTTAGCGCTGGATGGGAGGCAACCCATGCTTTTCTTGTTTTCTTTTGTTTTTGTGTTTTCTTGCTTTGAATAATTGGGTCTTGTGATCCTTGTAGGAAGAGGGAAGTGCTAGGAAGCTTGAGGAGCCCTACATGCTTGAAGGAAGATGGAGTTTAAAGGCTTTATTGGTACAACACTTCCTTTCAAACTTAGACTTGTCTAAGTTTGGGGGAAGTGTTCTTCTTTCCTTGCCTATCTTTGTGCTCTTATATGATTTTGGGGATTGATTGGTCATTGAGTTTAATTGTGGATTTATTGCATATCTTTGAGTGATCTTTATTGACATAGTGAGTGTGCTTGAGATTATGTACATGTGCACTTGTGCTTGATTTGAAAGATAAATTGAATTTTGATTTGATCATAAGTTGATATGTGGCTTGAAGCTAGCATGATTGATAATTGTGTGATGATGAATATGATTGAAAATGCTTGATTCATTGGTCAATTGAAGTCCGTGAGTTTTTGTGCCTTTATAATCGTACATCTTATATGGTTGAATGAATTTCTTTGTGAGTGCATCATTCATGGATTTGTATGCTAGAACTTGCCTTTGGACTTGTTGAAATTAATCTTTGTGTGATTTCATGAATATGATAAGAGACCATGTTTGATATGATAAGTCACTTAGCCAAATTTTTCCCCACCAAAATATTTGATTTCCTTAGTGAGCCATATTGAGCCTAGTATCCATATTCTTTGGCAAGCCAAGTGAAATTGAAGTCATTTGCCTATTTTTATGAGCCTTAATGTCTTATGTTTAGTAGAGCTTGATTGTTGGCTAGAAGATGGTGCATTGCATGTAAAGTGTGGTGGAAAGTTGATTTGCTAAGTTGATGAAGAAGAAAAATTCAATTGAGAGCTTATGTGAAAGAAAGCTCAAAAGAATGGTGATGATTGAACTTTCAAAAGCATGAAGAAGAGTGTGGATTGATAAAGATTTAGAAGAGAAATGTAGTGAAGTGTTTAGCTAACATTCAAGTTCTCTTCTAATTGAGTCACTCTTACCTAAATTCATCCGCCCATTCCAAAGAGCCTACATTACAACCTTGATAAAAGACCTCTTTGTTAGGATGTATACTATAAGCCTAGCTTTTGTATGAACATCTTTTTGAGTATGAACATCTTTTTAATATAAGATTCATTATGATCAAAATACTTATTGTTTATGATTGTTATATATATCATTATTTTGTCCGGGTTAATCTATATTGTAGATAACATGGTGTGTGGTGTCACACAGAAGATTATGCTATCAGTTCCTTATAGATTATAGATAATAGCTCACAACCAAGATGGATTTGGACAAACCATTGGAACGATTGTAGTGTAATTTGGTATTAGTCTATCTTGACTATAAAGTTACACTAGTACATTTTGTATGTATTGAGCAGGACTATATGAGGTTGTTCAATTTGTACTGATTATATAAAAGAACAAGACCTCTGTTGTTATGGATGTACGTCTTCTTAATCCCTATATAATAATGGGCACGTGTACTTGATGTATGTTTCTTTGATTTGCCAATGGGTGAGATTTATTAAATCAATAGGCTCGGTGAATTGGGAGATAGCATTGTTTATATGGTGTGCTGTTGATTATAGAAGGAATCCGTGTCCTAATTATTTAGGATGATGATGTCCCCTTGAGGAGCTCATAAAGATTATTATATAAACCCTGCAGGTGGATTTAATCCGACATAATAATAAAGATGAGTGGTACTACTATTGGAATTAGATATAAATTAATTAAGTTGTCAGTAATTTAATTAATTTATGGACATTCGATATCTTAAACACGGGGAAATAAACGTACACATAATAAAGGAGCCCATATTATAATATGGGATTAGGACGGTAATTCAATTATAACTCTTTAGTGGACTGAGTTATAATTGATGGGCTTAAGTAAAGTGTTTGGACTGAACACAGGATATTTAGGCCCATCAGGAGGCCCAACCCTAATTCCTCCTTAGGGTCCCTGTTGTAGCCTATAAATAAACCCTAACATCAGAGCCTCCAGCGTGTGAAAAAACGTGAGATCAGAGAGAGGCGGATTCTGATTCCTTGGAGGATCGTCGACCATTCGACGTCCAAGGGAAAGGGATAGGAATACGGCAGAAGACCGTGAGGTTCGAGGCTCATCCTTCGATCGTAGTTCTGACCTTAGAACTGGTTCGTCTTCACCTATTACAGTGAATAAAGGTACAATTCTATCCGATGCGTTTATGTGATTACGATCCCGAATCTGATAATTTCGTAGAGTCGGCGATCGGTGATTCCAACATCTTTGATTCTTGATTGAACACAAAAGAAAGTGATTGAGATTTAGTCCTTTGGCAAGCTTATAGGGTACATGTTTGTGAATTTGATGATTGAGTTCATTTTTACCTTGATACACTTGAGTGATGAGAGAAACACTCCATGGAAGGAGCAATGATTTGAGTATTTGATTTTGCATTTGTTTGAGCATGATTCATCCTGATTGCTAGTTAAGAGTTGGCATTAATACTTGAGATCATTGATGAGTTCGATTGTCTTATTTTTCATCTATGGTGCCATGAGACAATGTTGCAATCAATTCACTCTTTTGTGCTTATTTATTTCGTTGCTCGAGGACGAGCAACACTTTAAGTTTGGGGGTATTATGATTGGAGTGAATTGATGCATGATTTGAGGGGGTATTTTGGTGCAAAAAGTGGTGCAAAGTGTTAGATTTTGTGCTTAAAAGTGTAGAGTATCACTACTTTGCTTGAAAAGTATCACTTGTGTGATTTTTGATGTTTTTTGTCCCGTTTTCAGGTAAATCAGTGGAATTTAACCAAACCGAGAGTACCGGCATTCATGCGGCGAAGAGACTAACGAGACGGACAAAAATGGGGGTCGAAGGCGAAAGTCGGGTCGAGAAAATTCCCTGGACTCGACCTCTAGTCTAGGCCCAGGGAGCTCGACCCGAGGGTGCAGCCAAGAAAGAGAATTACAAATTTGAGAGAAGCCTCGACTCGAGGGCTGGAAGCTCGAGTCGAGGGTTGGGATTTTTCGGCAAGCTCGACTCGAGGGGCTGAAGCTCGAGTCGAGGCTGGGCTATTTTTGAAGAAGTGTGGGCACGATTTAAAGAGCCTCGACTCGAGGGCCCCAACCTCGAGTCGAGGGTGCCGATTTTAAAAAATTTGGCTTTTAAAGCCATTTGAGCGAAAAACAAAGCATATGTTAGGATGTATACTATAATCCTAGCTTTTGTATGAACATCTTTTTGATATGAGATTCGTTATGATCAAAATACTTGCTTTTTATGATTGTTACATATATCATTGTTTTTTTCCAGATTAGTTTATACTGTAGATAATATGGTGTGTAGTGTCACACAGTAGATCATGCTATCAGTTCCTTATAGATTATAAATAATAGCTCACAACCAAGATGGATTTGGACAAACCATTGGAACGGTTGTGGTGTAATTTGGTATTAGTCTATCTTGACTATAAAATTACACTAGCACATTTTATATGTATTGAGCAGGACCATATGAGGTTGTTCAATTTGTACTGACTATATAAAAAAACAAGACCTCTGCTATTATGGATGTATGTCTTCTTAATCCCTATATAATAACAGGCACGTGTACTCAGTGACTGTTTCTTTAGGATGATGATGTCCCCTTGAGGAGCTCATAAAGATTATCATGTAAACCCTGCAGGTGGATTTAATCTGACATGATAATAAAGATGAGTGGTACTACTCTTGGAATTAGATATAAATTAATTCAGTTGTCAGTAACTTATTTAATTTATAGATATTCGATATCTTAAACACGGAAAAATAAACGTACACATAATAAAGGAGACCATATTGTAATATGGGATTAGGATGGTAGTTCAATTATAACTCTTTAGTGGACCGAGTTATAATTGATTGGCTTAAGTGGAGTGTTTGGTGTGAACACAGAACGCTTAGGTCCATCAGGAGGCCCAACCCTAATTCCTCCTTAGGGTCCCTGTTGTATCCTATAAATAAACCCTACGTCAGAGCCGCATAGATGCGTAAAAAAAAATGTAAGAAAAGAGGAGGCAGATTCTGACTCCCTTATAATATCGTTGCCCACACGACGTCCAAGGGAAAGGGATAGGAATATGGCAGAAGATCATGAGGTTCGTGGTTCATCCTTTATCGGCAGTTCTGACCTTAGAACTGGTTCATCTTCACCTATTAAGGTGAATAGGTATGATTCCTTTTCCGCTGCGTGTTTCATACATGTGATCCCGAATCTGATAATCACATAGAGTCGGTGATCCGGTGGTTCCAACAACATAACCTTCCCCATAGCAGTTACTAGCAATTTTTAGGGCGATTTTCTGAGTTCTTAGCTTAATTCTCATTCTAGCTTGATTAGATTGTTAGATTTAGATAGATTTTCGTTAATTGTTGATTAGATTGTACTTTGATCCAATAGTTTTCTCATTTCAAGTTGTAATTCAAGTGGAGAAGAGTTTACATTTGAAGATACATTTGAAGATTCAAGCATTCCTATTATTGATCATTTTGGTTCAATTGGTGATGTTCTTCCTCTCTACTCATTTCAATTCATTAATTGTTTGTGATTAGCTTTGTGATTTTGCAATTAGATTTTTCACCCATGGATTTTGCACTTTGCTCCATGGGCTAATCCTCTTGTGCTTGGGATAATTGAAATTGAGGATGATTTGATTACCTTGTGCTATGATTGTTGATGATTGTTGATCAATTGAGATAGTTTGTACCCTAATTTTGATTCTAATTGTGCTTCATGCATTTTTATCTCTTTAGATTAATGTTAGATCACCCTAGCAATATGCGAGAGTTGAGCTAACGTAATTAGGGATTAATCGGGTTATAATTTTGTATGATTGTATGAATTGGGTGCTTTTTAATTGAGTGATCAGTTGCACTAAGGATACTCACATTAGGCATTATGTGATTAATGGAGACTTAATTGCACGATGGTTTTATGCTTTCTATCTTAGTTGATTTGCAATTTGATTCAATCATAGCTTGTTGATCATTGATTCCTTGATGGAGATTATCCCTAGCACCCATATCCCCAATTGATTTTTCTACTCGTTCTAGCATACCAAGTGTTTGATTAATTTCTTGTTTAGTTGCTTGATTTTAATTCTAGCATTTGTATTGTGTTTTTGGAGCCAAAACCACATTTGCAACAATAGTCATTGAGAACTTGCATTTCTAGGGACTCACGGCCATACTTTTTCCTTAGGTTCGATAAACTTGGTTGTCTTAATATCGCTTGGCCGATTACCGCAATCACAAAGGTACTGAGTTTATAAATTCTTGTGTATCTAACTATTTTGTGGAGAATGGTATTATTATTCATGAGACATCATGTGCAAGAACTCCACAACAAAATGGTGTTGTTGAAAGGAGAAACAGAACACTGAAAGAAGCAGCTAGAAGCATGTTAGCTGAGTATGGAACTCTACAGAGGTTCTGGGCTGAAGCAATCAATACAGCTTGCTACACCCAGAATAGATGTCTGCTTGTGAAAGATAAGGGTAAGACTCCTTATGAGCTGTGGAAGGGTAAGATTCCTAGAATTTCTTATTTTCATGTTTTTGGTTGTAAGTGTTTCATCCATAACAATGGTAGATCTAAATTAAAGACATTTAATGCTAAAGTGACTGATGGAATATTCTTGGGATATTCCAGCACATCTAAGGCATTCAGAGTCTTTAATAAGACTACTCTTTGTGTGGAGGAAACTCCCCATGTAGTGTTTGATGAAATTCATACTTCATCAGATAAGGTAAATCAAATAATAGATTATCTAGGTAGACTTGAACTGAACAATTTTAAACAAAGTAAAACCTATCTTCCTAACTTCGATTCAGACTTAGATGAGGAAGAACTCTCATCTGATGTTCAGAAAGAAACTCCTCTACGTGTTCCATCTAAGGAGACACCTTCAACACCATTTGATCAGACAAGGTCAGTAGGTGAAAGAGGAATGTCTATTCAGACTGAACAAGAAGAATTACATTCTAAACTAGTTGATGAGAGAACTTCTACTCAAATAGGCAAGAGGATGAGAAGTTATCATCCATCTGAATAAATCATTGAAGATCCTTCTAATGGTGTCCGGACAAGGACCATGTTGGATCCCCAAAGCATGTTCAGCTGTCATATATCACTTCTTGAACCTAAGTCTATTGATGAGGCTCTATCTGACCCAAGCTGGGTAGTTGCCATGCAAGAAGAGTTATATCAACTTGAAAGACAAAATATTTGGGAGCTAGTAGATAGAACCATTCATAGAAAAATTATAGGCACTAAGTGGGTGTTTAAAAATAAAACTGATGAAAACAATATTATTGTTCAAAATAACGCAAGACTGGTAGCACAAGGTTATTCAGAGTCTGAAAGGATAAACTATGATGAAACTTATGCTCCAGTTGCAAGATTAGAGGCAATGAAGTTATATTTAGCATTTGCTGCCTATAAGGGTTTTAAAGTATTTGAAATGGATGTTAAATCTGCGTTCTTGAATGACATATTACTTGAGAAAGTTTATGTAGAGCAGCCACCTGGGTTTAGAACTAATAATAAAGTTTATAAACTCAACAAAGCTTTATATGGACTTAAGCAAGCACCACATGCTTGGTATGATACATTATCTGAGTTCTTGTCTCTAGTGGTTTCACAAAAGGGAAGATAGATAGGACTTTATTTAGAAAGGAAGTAGATGGAGACATCTTACTTGTTCAAATCTATGTGGATGATATTATCTTTGGTTCACCTAATCTGATGTTATGCGAACAATTCAGTGATCTCATGAAGAATAGGTTTGAAATGTCTATGATGGGAGAATTGACATACTTTCTAGGTTTGCAGGTGAAACAGACGAGTAGAGGGATATTCATTGATCAGGCTAAATATGCAAATGACCTGATAGATAAGTTTGGGATGAATACTAGTAGAGAAGTTGAGATACCTATGACAACTAATTTCTTTATGGATTCAGATGAGAACGAGATTCCCACAGATGCAACTGAGTATCGTAGTCTGATTGGTTCTTTACTATATCTCATTGCAAGTAGACCAGATATATTTTTTACAGTTGGGGTATGTGCAAGGTTCCAATCAGATCCTAAGAAGTCTCATCTGGAGACAGCTAAGAAAATCCTGAAATATCTTAAAGGAACTTTGAATGTTGGGTTATGGTACCCATCTGATTATAACATCGAGCTTTCTGGTTATTCAGACTCGGATTTTGGTGGTTGTAAAATTGATAGAAAATTCACATCTGGAACTTGTCAATTTCTTGGTAACAAGCTGATTTCTTGGTTATCCAAGAAACAGTCTTCTGTTGCTACATCCACCACCGAAGCTGAATACATGGCAGAGTGAAAGTTGTTGCTCTCAGCTCCTCTGGATCAGCCATCAACTTAGAGATTATAATATTTTCACATCATTTGTTCCCATTTTCTGTGATAGTAATAGTGTAATTGCTATGACTCACAATTCTGTTTTGCATACTAGGTGTAAACATGTTGATATAAGACATCACTTTATCAGAGATCATGTAGAAAAGAATAATATTAGATTAGAAAAGATATCGAATGAACTTCAGAGAGCAGATATATTGACAAAACCATTAGATGAGTCTAGGTTTAAGAAATTGTCTGTGGAGTTAGGATACTTGATGCATCTTTGGTTAATTTGTGATTTACTTTTGTATTAAGTATATCTCTCTCTCTCTCTCTCTCTCTCTCTCTCTCTCTCTCTCTAGCTTTCTTTATTATGTCAAGAAAGAAATATCAGACTTGAGAAGTGTCACATGAATAATCACAGAGCAGATATCATTGATCTCCTTTTAAGGAATCAAGAATCAAGGATTAGTCAATTGGCCTTATCTACCTTGATATTTTCCTATCTGGCATCAAGTAACTTAGACAAGGACATGATAGTCACCTGATTTTTACAAAGTCAGATGATCTTGTCTGATTTACTCAAAGGTTACTAATGGTTTTTCAAGTGTTGTTGTTTGTAGGAATTATCTCAGTTTACATTGTTAAATCAGTTGATATAAGTTTTGAACCTCTATATCTGTTTACCTACCTATCTGAACAAAACCAAAATCTTGTTTTTCAAAAATACTCTTACAACCTATCAATTTCAAAAAATCTTTTAGATAATTTGTTATTTGAAAATTTCCAGCTGAGTTAAATATCTTTATGTACCAGTTATATGAAGATGTGAAATTTAGTTTATTTATTAATGACTTATTTAACTTAGTGTTAAGAAAGTTTTATTTTAAAAAGTAATCAGACTAGGAGATTTGTTCAAATTTCTAAGACAATGTTATTGTAGACTAAGTCAATCAAAACCTAGTCTGATAAAACCTTTATGTTAAGCAATTAATAAATATGCCTACGTCAGGTATACTTACTACGCCTGCATAAAATGTCCCCTAAAAACCGTCTAATCATAGCATGGGCGGTTACTTTTTACATTTTCAAAACTGAGTTAATGCCACGCGCTGAAGTTGGAACGTCTAATTCATTTAGCCATCAATTACTTCACACGCGACATACAAATCAAGGGCCACGATTTTTATAGCTTTGACACGTGTTCCCTAAAACCATTGTCCCTCTCTCGCTCTCCCCATTTAAATAGTTATTTTCTTCTTCACTTAGAATTTAACACAATTACCCTAAGCCCTAATTTTTACTTCAAACCTTCTCCTGCAAAATTTCTTAAAATGGTCTCATCTTCTTCACAATTTGTTTTCAAATTCAACAATGAAGCCTTCAAGAGCAAGATTCGTTCTGAAATGTATGTTGATTTCAACACCACACAAGACGGCAAATCGAGAGAGATTTTGCGACTCTTTGAAGATTCTGGCTTAAAGATATTTTGTTTAAAACATTCTGCCCAAAATAAAACCCTTGATATGCTGGGTATTCAGTTCTATGTCAATGGAACAATCACTGAGACTGGAGTGGAAACCAGAGTCGACGATACTCATCATCTTTCAATCACTAAGTCTTCTCTGACTCGTGCTTTTAAGACTCATGAGGAAGGGTTGAATCCATTGACGTATAAAGACGATTGTTGGGCAGAGTCTTTCGAGTTGATGGCAAGGAACTCTTGCAGAGGAGTTAGGAAAGAACTGAAGAAGTATCTCTTGCGAAGGAATACCGATTATTGATGACAATCCTTACCAAATATATGCTAGGAGAATAGAGTTCGCATGACGGTCTTTCCAGGCCTAGATTTTGTTGCCTAAGGGCTATCCTCGATGGAGTAAAGGTAGATTGGGCAGGGTTGCTGTTGTCCAGATTTAAAGAAGAAAAGCTGAGATTTTCTTCGGTGGCTGGGGAATGGACATCAAATTTGGTGGTTTTCCTGTTTAACAAGATCACACTAATTCTGGCGGATTATGGAGTGGTGGCATATTGAAACTCTGGGGGTAAGAAAATACACAAAGTAGAAGGGGCTACTTACCAACAATGAGAGGATTGGTGGACTTCCTGATTCAGACGACGAATCAGAGGATACAAGGGAACAAAGAATGCAGCTGGGTGAAGCAGCTGCAAGGAGACCTGCAGTGGAGGTTCCTGCTAAACCAGAAGCTATTCCAGAAGCTAAGGAGGAGGTTGTAGCTGAGGCTGCACTAGCTGAGTCGCTCCTGAAGAGCGGATGTCCTCTCCATCCGGGTCTTCTCAAAGGAGAAAGAGGACGATGGTGAAGGCACCTAAGAGACGGAGGTCTAAAATATCTGGATTGTCTGATGAGGGTTCTTCACATGCTGAAGAGACAGAGTCGGCATCAGCTAATCAACCAGTGGTTGAGCCCACTACTTTGCTGCCGGAGGAAGCAGTTGTGCTACGAATAGCAGTAGCTTAAGGGGGCTTAGCCCACTTGGCCACCGGGCTCCTCACTTAAGTGGGAGACCTGGGTTCGATTCCCTTTGGGAACGAATTGGAGTGGAAGTTATAAGGAGGCTTGGAGTATTTGGAATAGTAAGGAGACTTGGTGAACTAATTTCTAACTACTAACAACTAACATTTACCGATAAAAAAAAAATAGCTAGCTGAGGTGGCTGAGAAGGAAGCTTCAGGGGAAGGAGCCTCTCTTCCCCCCAACCAGGAGGAAGGTACATCTTCTTCCCTTACCCTATCCCAAAAGTCCAAAACTGGCGATGAAGAGGTATACTCGACTGGTACCTTAGAGCCTCTTGAACAACCATAGTCCAAACAAGCCCAATTTTCTCCTGAGAAAATCCAAACCATATCCGAATCCACACCATCTCAACCCACAGATTTGCCCATCCCATCTGAACCATCCCTATCTACACCTCAACCTATCTCCACCTCACCCACCCAATCAGTCCCAACAATCCAAACTCAAGTTCCAAAACCTTCCTACTCTTTCCTCGAAAACGTTCAAACACACTCCCCACCTTCTCAAACTCCATCTGAGGAAACTCCAACCTCGTTTGATTCCTCCCAAAAGGATGACGATAGTGATAGCCCAACATCTGCCTTTTCTTCTGTCTTCAAGAGACTAGAAAACAAAATGGAGGCTAGATTCGAGAAGCTCCTAAAGAAGAAGACAAAGGAGATTATGAAAGCTATCACGGAGATGATGATTACCAACATGAAGGTGCAAAGGTAAATATTGTCAATAATATTTCTTCTCTGACTAACTCTTTTGTTGGTCCCGGAAAGTTGAGTTGATTAAAACCTTGAGTAAACTTTCTAGAACAAAATCTAGAAAGGGGGGGTTTGAATAGATTTTGTAGATTTTTCAAATCTATCAAAACCAATTCAAAATATCAGATTAAGCACAGCGGATTATGAATGAATTCTCAACTTTTTATAAGATCAAAAGCAAGGTTGATATTTTGATTTTAGTTAAGATTCTGAACTTTAATCTTGAAGTAACACAATTGTAAATCAAACAGAAACTAAAGAAAGCAAGAAATAACACCAGGATTTATAGTGGTTCGGATTTTAATAATCCTACATCCACTCTCCTTCTTCAATTTGAAGAAGGGACTTTGCTTACTGCTTACTTTCTCACTTCCAGCTTACAACTTACAACTTGTACAAATCTTCAAATCTTCAATCTCCTAGACTCTTCTTCTAGAAATCTAACTGTTACAGTGTATATTGAATTTTGAAGATTACAAGAAAAGTGTTCTAAAAACACTTAGAAATTTTTGAAACCTCTCTAGAAATACTTGTGAAAAGATTGTGATTGAAATCTGAGTAGTGAATAGAGTAAAAAATCTAATATGCATAAGTGTTCTATATCAAAAATGAAAAACCTAGACCTATTTATAAGTCTGGAAAGACAGTTAGTTTGTTAGTTAGTTCTAACAAACTTGAAACTGCTTAACAAACTTAAACTTGTAAAACTGCTCTAGACCTCAGCTGATTCTTCATACTCATCTGCAGCTGACTTGGTGAAAACTCGCCTTTCTTATTCTACTCGGCTTATCTTGACCTCGTCTGAGCTCTTCATATTTGTCTCCTGCAGATGACTAGACTTAAGCTTGTCTTCAGATGACTTAGCATGTTATCAGACCTCAGCTGACTAGCTTAATGCATGACCCCGTCTGATCAGCTTACATCCTCAGCTGTTCTTCAGTTTGGCTGATTAGTCTGATCTGCTCTTTAACTCATCAAAACCTCTTGATCCAACAATTTCCCCCTTTTTGATAAAGTTAAAACCTATAAGAAGGAAACATACTCACAGCTGAAGTTAGTACTAGATTTAGTTAAATCAATCAGATAGATACAGTACAATTTCACACTTCAACAGATTCAGTCACAATAAAAAATTTAAGTCTTTTAGACTCTTTTAGAAGTATTTTAAAAAAAAATTTTAACAAAAGATTTTAACTCTGAGATATAAGAATTTCTCAGATGATTTATACTTAGAAAAATTTTTAATTCTGAGATATATAAAATTTCTCAGATTAGAAAAATTTTAAGAAAACTAATACACAAAATTCACATAAGACTAAATATATTCATTCACAGAAATTTACAGATTACAAAATAAGAGAACTGATAGAAAATAAAAGATAAGGAAAGAAAAATCCTGTTCTATCAGATTCCCCATCGATCAGCTTCTGGAATGTTTAGCCAGCTGAAAATCCTCGCTCTAAGCTTTTTCAGATCATCCTCATCTGTGAGCTCGGATTCCCTTTCTGCCTTAGCCACAACTATTCTGACCCATTCCAGATCAGGAGAACCATCTTCTTTAAGCTTGGGGGTGACCTGCTCGTAGGCTGGTGCGATCAGATCGCAGTTGAACACATTATGTGCCTCATCGAGCAGCTTCCCATATAGATCTGCATCCTCCTTCTCCATCCATTCATGCCAGCAGATGTCTTCATTGGCTGCTCCAGATGGCGATGCCTTGAGAATGTACCAGTAATACATCCACTTAGCATCCAGGGCTTGCTTTTTATATTCACTGGTGAACTTCCCTGATACCATCTTTGGAGGAGCTGTGGTGCGGTGGACAGGGCGGAAATCAGCTTCATTTGCCGCTTTGGACACCCACTTCCGAGTATCCCTGTCCCACTTCATTTCAGCTTTCCCCATCTTCTTGACCTCTTCTTTTCTCTCTTTTCAAACATCTCCTTTTCAAAGATTGATTCTTCTAATCTGCTTTCACTGATAAGTTGGAGAAGTCTGGTTCCTTTCTTTTTTGCGCTCGCTGATCGGGGCTGATCATCCGCTCGGTGATGGAGTCTTCTCTCGACCTTCGCCGCTGCTTTTCCTTTACCTTTGCCCTTGGGCTCCGGTTCCTCGATTCTTTCATGCGAGCCAGCAGCTTCTCAGTCTTCTCTTCTTCCTCCTTCTTCCTTTTCTCCTCATCCTCTCGGATGGCCTCTTCAATCTGAGTCACCCTCAGTTGCAAGGCAGCCAACTCGTCTGATTTGATTTTGATCTCCATCTTGGCTGCCTCCAACTCAACTGTGTCTGCCTTTGTATCAAGTTTATCTCATTATTGACATGACACCAGCTGTGAGGGTTTCGATCTGCTCAAGCACCTTCCCCTTTTTAACTTCATCCTTGAGGGATCAAGCTCATCCTCTATCGCTGCACAACGCCGTCTGAAGTCGTTCTGATCAGAAGTGAGTGTTGAGACCACGACTTCGTTGTCAGCTGCAGTCTTCTCTTTCAGTGCCTTGACCTCTTCTTCAAGCGCACTTAGTCTCTGGGAACCAACGGCGGTCTTTGAGATTGGCTGATAAGTTTTTGGTCATGTTGACCTCAAGATCTGCATGTTGGCGAGCATAGTGTCTGTGTGATTGCTCGAATCACTTTTCTTGTTTTCTTCTCCATCATCCTCTGGACTTGGGAAATGATTTTCTTTGTGAAGTTGCTCAAAGGCCGAGGAGATGGCAAGAATTGGTCTGTCCTCTTCCCTCCGAATCGGATGAGGAAGAGGTGGTAGGAGAAGTTGGACTAGGGGAGCTCATGGGGATATCCCCAAAAATATTTGAGGTATCCACATGAGGTTCGGGCTGGGATAGATGAAGTGGGAGTGTGTCGATGGTGGGGGTGGGATTTACGGTGGGGGAGATGATGGTGGGGGTGGAATTTGTGATGTGGTAGGTGGAGAAGATTGAAGTGATTGGAGTAAGATGAGTTGGGGTTGAGTGGGGGAGATATGGAGATGGGGGTTGGGGAGAATCTTTGGTCCAGATAAGAAGGACAACATATGAGATGGGGATGGTGGAGGAGATGAGGTTTGGATTTGGGGGAGAGAAGATGAGGTTGGACTTTGGACATTTTCGGGAGTAGGCTGTTTTAGAGGCTCTGAGGTGCCAGCCTGGGACACCTCTTCATTGCCGATTTGGGTTGGAGATGGGGAGGGGGAGAAATGTACGACCTCTACTGGGGAGGGGTCCCTTCAGAACTTATTAGCTGGACCTCCTCCAGCTGCACCACTTGAGCTGCAATCTGCAGCGTGGATACTTCCTCCGGAAGGAGAGTGGGCTGATCTGCAGACGATCCTCCCAACTCGGAGGTTTTCACCAACCTTCGTCTCCTTGGGGCCTTTTCCTTCAGCTTCATCGGCTGTTCAGCCTCAGCTGAGCTCACAGACGGCAGCTCCACCTCCACACCCTCTTCCTCCTCCTCCTCAGCTTCCTCTTCAGCTGGAGCTTGAGCTCTAACCTCAGCTCCACCTTCATCAGAATCAGCTGGAGCCCCGAGTGGCTCATCCTTGGTCAGAATCCCTTTTTGCTTTGTGTAAGCTCGGACCCCGTCTGACCAATTTATTTCAGCTGACAGCAAGTCATCCATAATCACAGTCACTTTGTTAAAGAGACTAGTGATTGACTTCGCCTGCTACTTCCCATTGACTACCTCCAGATGCTTCCTCTCCGTCTCCAGCCTCTCCAGTAGCAGATCAGCCCAGTTGGCCTGAACCCCATCCAGAATGGTTCTCATGACACAGAGTCTGGGTCTGGTCAGCCCATCGTGGGAGCTCTGTTCTCCCAATATCACCTTCGTGACAATGGTCATCAGAAGGCGATATCGGCGTCGGAGCATTCTCTTCTTCAACTCCGATCTGTAATCCTTCATGGAATTCCGGGCAATCATCTCAAATGATTCTACCCATTCATCAGATTTGTAGGTGAGGGGGTTCACACCCTCACTGCTTGTATCAAAGATCCTGGCCACCTCCGCCGGAGAAACAGTGAGTTCCTCTCCATACACCCTGGTCCTAAAAACTCCCTGTTCATATGTCCCATTGACATAGAACTCCAGCCCTCTCATATCCAATGTCTTATTGGAAGGGGATTTCTTGGAGCAAAACGTCCTCAATCCAGCCCTCTCCAATAACGACAGAATTTCCCTGGATTCTGCGTCGGTGGTGGTGTCGAAGTCGACATACATCTCCGACTTCACCTTCTTTGCATATGTTTCATTTTGTACATCCACCATTGTTGAAGTTATTCCTCTTACAGAAATGCTCATATACGGATTTTAGAGAGAGTGTGAGAAAATTTGCAGAGAATTTTGATAAGTTCTGAAAGTGAAAAGAATGAATTTGGAGAAGAAGATGTATTTATAGGGGAATAGATTGGAAAGAGAAACCGCCATTTTTGAAATCTTGAATTAATCTTAGCCATTTATTCAAAAAGTTTTTCTTGAGTATTAATCAACGGTTAAAAACTAAGATAAGCGATTAGGATTCAGCGCGTGAACTATAATCGCCTTTGGAATGCGTAAATAGTTACTTTATAGACTGTTGATTTGACAGATGTAGGTTACTTTATGCAGAGAAGTAAGTATACCGACGTCAGCCTAGGGTTACCTTACTTCGCCTAAGGGTTTGTAAATCAGATGAGTTTGAAAAACAGATTAGTTTTAAAAACGAGATCGGCTTAAAAAGCAGATGGGTTTTAGGAAATCATCGATAGAGTAACTGTCGATTCTCGAAAACCAACAGTTTAAATGTAACTTTTTAGCAATTTTCAAACCAGTTTAAACAAAACAGACTCAGTTACTTTTCTAAAACAAATTTTGTCTTTTATAAAAAAATTATTAAGAAATAAAAGGAATAGAATAAAGAAGTTTGAATAAAAGAATGAAACAAAGTGTTATCCGTGACTGTTCTCGCAAAAACATAAACTCAAAAGAAACCATCGAAGCTTAAGGTAAATCGGATAGGATGTAAATAGTCATCTGTTTTCTTGAGTTCACCGACTATTATGTCCTTGTCTGATTTACTCAATGTCAGACAAGTAATTATCAATTCAGATAAGGTCAATATGACTAATCCTTGATTCTTGATTCCTAAAAGGAGATCAATGATATCAGCTACCGATTGCCCTTTGACACATATCTAGTCGATAATTCTTTCTAGACATTAATTTAAAGAAAGGAAAAGGAATAAGGAAACAAATGCATACAAATTAGAAACCAGCTAAAGATGCATCAAGTAATCCTAATTCTAAGCACATTTCTTTGAACCTAGACTCATTAATGGTTTTGTAAGAATGTCGACTTTTTGTGATTCAAAGTGGCAATTTTCTCAATTCTAATGTCATTCTTCTCAACATGATCCCTAATGAAATGATGCCTAATATCTATATGCTTACATCTAGAATGCAAAACAGATTGTAAGTCATTGCTATTGCACTATTACTATCACGGTAAATAGGAACAGTGATGTTTGAATATTATAGTCTCTAAGTGTTGACTAATCCGGAGGAGTTGAGAGCAACAACTTCCACCGCCATGTATTCACTTGATTGTGGAGGTGGCAATGATGTCTGCTTCTTAGATAACCAAGAAATTAATTTGTTTCCTAAGAATTGACAAGTTCCGTAAGTGGATTTTCTATCAATCTTACATCCTCCAAAGTCTCGAATCAATAACTCCGTCACCAAAGTTGTCATCACCGGGTACCATAACCCTACTTGCAAGGTTCCTTTGAGATATCTAAGAATTTTCTTAGCGGTCTCCAGATGAGTTTTCTTGGGATTAGACTGGAATCTTGCACATACCCCAACCGCAAAGGCTATGTCTGGTCTACTTGCGGTGAGATAGAGAAGAGATCCAATCAGTCCACGATACTCCGTTGCATCGGTGGGTATCCCCTGCTCATCTGAATCCATTGAGAAGTTAGTTGCCATAGGTATTTTAACTTCTCTGCTAGTAGTCATTCCAAATTTCTCAATCGGATCCTTAGCATACTTAGACTGATTTATAAATATACCCGTACTCATCTGTTTAATTTGTAAGCCTAGAAAGTATGTTAATTCTCCCATCATTGACATTTCAAACCTGTTCTTCATGAGAATGCTAAACTCTTCACATAATTTCGATTAGGTGAGCCAAAAATTATGTCATCTACATAAATTTGAACTAGTAAGATGTTGTCATCTACTTCCTTTCTAAACAAAGTTCTATCAATCTTACCTTTAGAAAAACCATTTGATGTCAAGAAATCGGATAGAGTATCATACCAAGCTCTGGGAGCTTGTTTCATCCATATAGAGCTTTGTTGAGTTTATAGACCTTGTTATTGGTCTTAAACCCGGGAGGCTGCTCTACATAGACCTCCTCAAGTAACACACCATTAAGAAAAGCAGACTTAACATCCATTTGAAAAACTTTGAAAGACTTATATGCAAAGCAAATGCCAAGAACAATCTTATTGCCTCTAATCGCCCCTTTGGAGCATAGGTTTCATCATAGTCTATTCCCTCGGTGTGAATAACCTTGTGCAACCAATCTTGCCTTATTTCTAACAATAATATTGTTCTCATTTGTTTTATTTTTAAACACCCATTTGGTGCCTATAATCTTTACTGTGTAAGGGTCTTTCCACTAGATCCCATACATTTTGTCTTTCAAGCGATGCGATTCTTCCTGCATGGTTTGTTATCCGGATTTGGGTCTGATAATGCTTCCTCAATAGACTTGGGTTCAAGAAGTGACACATAACAACCGAAAAGACTTTCGAGTCTAACATCATTCGTGTCTCCGCACACTACTAGATGGATCTCCTATGATCGATCGGATGGATGATAACTTCTCATCCTTTTGCCTATATGAGGAGAAGGATCCTCATCTTGAGTCTCGGTTGGCAACTCATCCGACTCAACCTCAGCCGACGTTCCCCCTTCATCGGTGACTCGTCTGATCGGTGATGTCAAAGGTGTCCGATCTGAAGGAGTCGATCGAAGTTGTCTTCTCGATTATCGGATGGGGATTCTTCTTCATCCGATTCTGAATCAAGAGTAGGTAGATAAACATTTCTATGTTTAGTCTTGGATAATTCAATTTTATCTAGATTTTCGAAATTTGATTCACTTTATCGAGAAGGAATACAACTCATCAAAAACAACATGAGGAGTTTCCTCCACACAAAGGGTTGTCTTGTTAAAAACTCTAAATGCCTTTGAAGTATTAGAATATCCCAAGAATATTCTCGTCACCGCTTTAGCATCAAAAGTTCTTAACTTAGATTTTCCATTGTTATGAATGAAACACTTACAACCAAAAGCTTTGAAGTATGAGATCCTTGGAATCTTACCCTTCCAAATCTCATAAGGAGTCTTACCCTTGTCTTTGACAACTAAGCACCTGTTACAGGTATAGCAAGTTTGTGTTGATGGCTTCACCAGAACCTATGAGGGGTATTATACTCACCAACATGCTCCTGGCTGCTTCCTTTAAAGTTCTATTCCTTCTTTCAACCACTCCATTTTGTTGAGGAGTTCTTGCTGAAGATGTCTCATGAATAATTCCATACTCATTGAAGAAATTAGATAAACAAGAATTCAAAAATTCTCGCACTTTATCACTCCTTATTTTAATAATATTAACTCCTTTCTCATTCTGAATTTATGCAGACAGATCGGGAATCTTGTTCATAGTCTCATTTTTCTTGAAAAGAAATATAACCCAAGTATATCTAGAAAAGTCATCTACTACAACAAGAGTATATTTCCTTCCACTTTGGCTGAGAGGTGTAACAGTCCAAATGCAGATCCGGATGAAGGAGTTGCAACACTCTTTCGGATGAAGAGGAGTTAATACTCTTAAATGAGTGTCTAGGCTGTTTACCTTTTTGACAAGCATCACATTTAAGATCGAGTTGATAAAAGTTTTTTGGTAATCCCTTGACAAGGTTCTTCTTAGCCACTTACTAAGGGTCTTGAAATTCGAGATGACTAAGCCTTTTATGCCATAGCCACCGACATCTTCTCTACCCTTAGCCATCGACAAGTATCTTGGGGACAACTATTAAAGTTGGCCACATAGACATTACCATGTCCAAGCCGATTAATAGTACCTTATCGAGGAATTATCCAAAATATCACATTTATCCCTTGAAAATTTTACAAGAAAACCTTTATCACAAAGTGAAAGCAGATAATGCAGTTATGTTTCAACCCTTTAACAAAATATACCTCGGATACCTGAATATCCTTGATAATCAAAGTACCTACACCTTTAGTCGACCACAATTATTATCACCAAATAAAACTCTTGGACCATCAATGCTTTGAAAATTTGGCAGCTTCTTGTTATGGGTCATATGTTGTGAACAACCACATCGATGTACCATATTGAAGCTAAGATCTCTTCCTTAAGTGATGATCCCTGTGAATCACTGTAAAGCAGATTAGTTTTGAGGTACCCTAGTGATCTTGGGTCCTTTTGGGTCAAGAATCACTTTAGGAATCCAAACAAACATCTCATCTGCAGACAATAAGTCGACTCAGATTTTCTACCAAATCATGTCTACAATAATATCATTTTTAAATGACAACTTGTTGTATTCAGATTGGGTAATTTTCCTAAACTTAGGAAATGTAGGATAGCATTTGCTCCTTCCATCAAAAGAATTATAATAAGAAAATCTTCTTATTTTGGTTCTTGAATTCCTTCTAGTCTGATAGGGATTTTTCAAATTTAATACTTGGTTTTGATCGAAGGCTGTAGTCCTTATCTAACTAGTTGGTTTCCATGGACCAATTTTAATATCCTTTGATTGAACAGATGCTTTCACAAATTTCCTAGGTTTTTGAACATCTGATTTATTGTTCCTATCATAACCAAGTCCTGTCTTATCATGAGATTTACGGGAAGTATTAAAAATATGATCTATTATTGATTGTGAATTATTAAGTGACTAATTTTGAAGACAAGCTTCTCATTGTCTTTCTTAATTAATTCATTTTCAGCACAGACTACTTCAAATTTATCTTTTAAAGTCTTGATTCATTTTCCAATCTTTCGGGTAAGGTTTGATGTCTTGGCTTGATCGATGAAAACATTCCCCCTTGAATGTTTCCTCGGCCTCAAAGCTATTCATCACTTGCTTGCCTTTATTTAGAATTTGAATCGATCCTTTAAAAATAAATTCTCATCTCCAGTGTTTATAAGCAGCTAAAGATGTCTTTAAATCTCTCAATAATTCATGTATAACAGTTTGGTCATGATCGGATGCGGTCGACAAGAATCATTATCTCAAGATGAATAGTAGATTACCTCATTAGCCATGAGACGGATCTCATCATCGATCCAAAATCGAGATGAGGATGATGAAGATGATGATGATTTCTTTGGCTCTTTTTCTTCAGCCAACAAAGCTCTTTGATCTGCAAATCTCCTGTCTCTTTTCTTCCTCTTTTCTTCCCTTTCTTTGGGAGTCGATTGAGAGGATCATAGCTGAAATGTCTGGCTTGTTACATGTATAGCAAATGTCACTCCTATCTCGATGCGGGACTTGAAGTATTTCTTCCGACAGTGATCTGTATCTTCTTGTCTGGCTCTTGTTTTTGTCATCATCGAAGATTTATCTGCCTTCCTATCCGATCTGGATCTTTGTCTATCTCTACCTGCCAAATCTCAATTTATTTCTCTTATACTTCATTCTCAATTTATCATACCTTTTTGTAAGTAAAGCCATCTACTCTTTCAAAGATAGATCGGCTCCTACGGACTCTGTTAACACCTTGTCTTCTTTCTTGACAAAGGCAACAGACTTGGATGAGGTGCTTGACTCCATCTCATCTTCCTCATCTTCTATCTGGATATCATACTCTAAGGCTTTAAGATGAGAAAATAAAGTATGGTGAGTAATAGAGGATAAATCTTGAGTTGCTTTAAGGATATTGGATTTTTCCCTCCATCTCTTGGTCAATGATCTCAAAATCTTGTTATTAATCTCCTTTTCTCGAATAATTCTTTCCAAGATCAGCCGCTTTGTTGAGAAGATTGGTCAACCTCATATCAAACTGATCCAGACTCATTTTCTTTCATCTTGAATGTTTCAAATGTATGCAATCTTGGATCTGTAACTTGTTTTCCTTAACTTGATCAGATCCTTCACAAACATTAGCTAAGGTTTGCCACATTTCTTTGGCTGTTTTACATCTCTTAACCTTCTTTATCCAATCTTTACTCGAGTCTCAATGATTTCTGTTCTAGCTACTTGGTCAAGATTGTGAACCTTCCTTTCATCATTAGTCAATCTCAACTCTTCTTTTCTTGTCTAGTTCTTGATTCAAATTGATTCTCGCTCCAAATCTTTGGTGCCTCCATGAAAAACTTTATAGGGCCTTCCTCAAGAACCTCTTCCATTCTATCATGAATGGCCTTTAGATGATTTTCCATCCTAAATTTCCAATAATCATACTCTTCAATTGAAAATTCAGCATTCCTAGACTTATTACTTTTACTGATGACATGATGAAACAAAGACAAAATACTCTACAAAAGCTTATTAGTAGCACTGTTAGAAATGAAAGAAAATGAAGAAAATCAAGATAATTCCAGAATCTTGTTCAAGACCTAAAATCAATATCGTAAAATAACAACTTGCTCGATACCACTTGTTGGTCCCGGAAAGTTAAGTTGATTAAAACCTTGAGTAAACTTTCTAGAACAAAATCTAGAAAGGGGGTTTGAATAGATTTTGTAGAATTTTCAAATCTATCAAAACCAATACAAAATATCGATTAAGCACGGATTATGAATGAATTCTCAACTTTTATAAGATCAAAAGCAAGGTTGATATTTTGATTTTAGTTAAGATTCTGAACTTTAATCTTGAAGTAACACAATTGTAAATCAAACAGAAACTAAAGAAAGCAAGAAATAACACGGGATTTATAGTGGTTCGGATTTTAATAATCCTACATCCACTCTCCTTCTTCAATTTGAAGAAGGGACTTTGCTTACTTGTTTACTTTCTCACTTCCGACTTACAACTTACAACTTGTACAAATCTTCAAATCTTCAATCTCCTAGACTCTTCTTCTAGAAATCTAAGCTATTACAGTGTATATTGAATTTTGAAGATTACAAGAAAAGTGTTCTAAAAACACTTAGAAATTTTTGAAACCTCTCTAGAAATACTTGTGAAAAGATTGTGATTGAAATCCGAGTAGTGAATAGAGTAAAAATCTAATATGCATAAGTGTTCTATATCAAAAATGAAAAACCTAGACCTATTTATAAGTCTGGAAAGACAGTTAGTTTGTTAGTTAGTTCTAACAAACTTGAAACTGCTTAACAAACTTAAACTTGTAAAACTGCTCTAGACCTCAGCTGATTCTTCATACTCATCTGCAGCTGACTTGGTGAAAACTCGCCTTTCTTATTCTACTCGGCTTATCTTGACCTCATCTGAGCTCTTCATATTTGTCTCCTGCAGATGACTAGACTTGAGCTTGTCTTCAGATGACTTAGCATGTTATCAGACCTCAGCTGACTAGCTTAATGCATGACCCCGTCTGATCAGCTTACATCCTCAGCTGTTCTTCAGTTTGGCTGATTAGTCTGATCTGCTCTTTAACTCATCAAAACCTCTTGATCCAACATCTTTATTGGCTGAGAAGCAAAGGGCTCTAGAGGAGGAGGTGAAGAAGCTAAAAGAGGAGGTAGCAAAGGGAAATGAGATAGTCCTGAACTAGATTGCTTTCGACAAAAATGACTATCGAGCCCAATGCACTGCTCTGGGCTAAGCTGAAGGAGTTAACAGATGAAGTCAAAAAGGGGGAAGAAGGCCAGAAAGAAATGAAGGCCACTCTCACAGCTGACTTGGAGGTAGCAAGAAAAGAAGTTACCATGAAGGCAGACGAGCTAGCGGTACTCCATCTGAGAATGTGTCAAATTGAAGAGGCCCTAAGGGAAGATGAGGAGAGAAAGGAGAATGAGGAGGAGAAAAAGACAGAAAGGCTTCTGGCCAAAATGAAGAAAGCTGAGAAAGAGAAGGTAGAGGCCAAGGGAAAGGGAAAGGGAAAGGGAAAGGGAAAGGGAAAAGCCAAAGCAGCTAGGAAACCTCCTCAATCTAAGGTTGTTCTAAAAGTTGCTAAGGTAAAAAGGCAAGCGGGAGCCAAACTACTCCAACCTCTTCGAGAGTCAGATCAAAATGATCAAAGAGGAGAAACGAATGTTTGGAGAAAGGGAGAGGAAGAGGTTTAAGAAGCTTAACAAAGATCTGGACTTCACATGGTGCAAATCCGAGCGGAAATGGGTGATGAAGACTAAGGATGCACAAGGAAATGTGAACTTCAGGCCTTTCCACAGATCGACTGCCCCGCCAAAGATGGTTGCTGGGAAGTTTTCAAGAGAGTACAAGGAGAAGAACTTAGATGCAAAGTGGATGTACTTTTGGTACATCTTGAAAGCTCCCGGTGCCACTTCAGACGACCCCGATTTGGCTTGGCACGAATAGATTGAGAAGGAGGATGCAGAGTTATACCATCGGCTAGTCAACGAAGCCGATGAGGAGTTCAACGTGGATCTAATTGCACCTGTATTAATTATGCCGTTCCCAAGAAAAATGCAGACGGTTCCATTGACCTAAACTGGGTCAAGGGAATCATTCAAGGAGCTGAGCTGGAATCAGGAATCAAAGATCCTGAGGAGATGAAGAAGATGAAGATAAGGATCTTTGATTGGCTGACTGTCCTGGAAGCAGACAGATGGGCAGACTAGATAAGATTTTCTCTTTCTTTATCTTTTATATCTTATCTGCTCAATCTATAAATGTAATTATCTGAGATGAATGAATGAATTGTCTTATTTGAACTTATCTGATTTATTGTGCTTTATCTAATTTTTACTAAGTTCATTTTTTTCATTCAAAAGTTTTCTATAAGTTTTTAAAGAAATTTTTAAGTAATTCATAGTCTGATAAAATTTCATGTCTTAGAATAATTTCTTAAAAAGACTTAAGTATAAAAGTTTTAAATCTAAGTAGTTGCTCATGTGTGAATTCATTTGATAAAAAGTATGCTGATGTGCCTAAGTGTTGTTAGATCAAGAAGTTTTGATGAGTTAAAAGAAGCAGCTCAGATGATCAGACGACCTGAAGAACAGCTGAGACTGAGACCTTAAGCTAAGTGATCAGCCGGGTTCGAGAACCAATCTAGTCAGCTGAGGTCTGAAAGACTACAAGTCATCTGAAGACGAGTTCAAGTCTAGTCATCTGCAGGAGACAAATATGAAGAGCTCAGACGAGGTCAAGACAAGCTGAGTAGAATAAGAAAGGCGAAGTCTTCACCAAGTCAGCTGCAGACGAGTAGAATAAAATCAGCTAAGGTCTAGAGCAGTTTTCAAGATTAAGTTTGTTAAAGCAGTTTTCAGTTTGTTAGAACTGACTAACAAACTAACTGTCTTTTCAGACTTATAAATAGGTCTAGGCAATTCATTAAGAATATATAGAATACACAGAACTCACGAGTTATTTTCCAGCAAGATTTTCTCAAAAAAATCACAAATTTTCAAAAAGCACAAAATAGTTTTCCAAGAATTCTTCATAGATTTTTCTAAGTGTTTGTAGAACACTTCTTTATCTTAGAGTTAGATTTCACAGATTTGGTTAGAGTTTTGAAGAGTTGAAGATCAGATTGTAATTTGTAAGTTGTACGATTGTAAAGTAAGTAAGTAAGCAGATAGTAGAGACCCTTCTTCAAGTTGGAGAAGGAGAGTGGATGTAGGACTGTTATAATCCGAACCACTATAAAATCTGGTGTTCTTTACTGCTTTTATTTACTTATCTGTTCAATTTCAAATTTATTGTTCAAAGATTAATTTCAGAATCAAAGTTAAAATCTGAATATCAGTTTGCTTTTGATCTTAATAAAGTTGAGTTTAATATTGAATTTCCGCTGTGTACATCTGGTACTTTGAATAAATTTTGAATGATTTGAAAAATCTACAAAATCTATTCAACCCCCCTCCCCTCCTAGAAGGTTAACTCAAATTTTCTTAATCAACTCAACCAATCGGGACCAACAAGTGATATCAGAGCAGTGTTAAGCTATTCTAATATTGATTTTAGGTCTTAACTAAGATTCTGAGATTTTCTTGATTTTCTTCATCTTCTTTATTGTTACTAACTGTGCTACTAACAAGTTTGTGGAGTATTTTGGTTTTCTATCTCATCATGTCTTCAGGCAAGAGCAAGAAATCCAGGAATCTACCTGAATTTTCAATTGAAGATTATGATTATTGGAAATTCAGGATGGAAAATCATCTCAAGGCTATCCATGATAGGATGGAGGAGGTTCTTGAAGAAGGACCTATAAAATTTTATCATGGAGGCACTAGCAATGGTACTGAATCAACTGAATCTCGAGTCAGACAAGAGAAAAAGAGTTCTGAACTGACAAATGATGAAAGGAAAATCCACAACCTAGATCAAGTAGCTTGAACTGAAATCGTTGAGACTCTGAGTAAAGACTGGATTGAGAAGGTCAAAAGATGCATAACAGCTAAAGAAATGTGGCAAACTCTGGCAAATGTCTGTGAAGGATCAAACCAAGTAAAAGAGAATAAGCTGCAGTCTGTATTACACGCCTTTGATACCTTCAAGATGAAGGAAAATATAACTGTAGATCAGCTAGATGTTAGGTTGACGAATCTCCTCAACAAAGCAGCTGATCTGGGAAAGAACTATACAGAGAAGGTGTTGGTCCCGATTAGTTGAGTTGATTATGAAACTTTGAGTTATCCTTCTAGAGCAAAATCTAGAAGGGGGGGTTGAATAGATTTTGTAGATTTTTCGAATCTTTCAAAACTAATTCAAAGTACCAGATGTACACAGCGGAAATTTAAAGATAATCTCAACTTTATTAAGATCAAAAGCAAAACTGATATTTAGACTTTAACTTTGATTCCGAAATTAATCTTTGAATGATAAAATGTAAATTGAACAGAAAAGTAAATGAAAGCAGTAAAGAACACCAGATTTTATAGTGGTTCGGATTATAACAACCCTACATCCACTCTCCTTCTCCAACTTGAAGAAGGGTCTTCACTATCTGCTTACTTACTTACTTTACAATCGTACAACTTACAACTTGATCTTCAACTCTTCAAAATGCTAATCTAACTTATAAAATCTAACTCTAAGATGATGAAGTGTATATGAAGATGTGCAAAGAAGTGTTCTACAAACACTTAGAAATATCTATGAAGAAATCTTGAAAAACTATTTTGTGCTTTTTGAAAACTTGTGATTTGAGAGAATAAATTTCTGGAAGCTAACTTGTGAATTCTGTGTATTCTGTATGCAGTGTCAATTTTAAAGAAGTGCCTAGACCTATTTATAAGTCTGCAAAGACAGTTAGTTTGTTAGTCAGTTCTAACAAACTGAAAACCGCTTTAACAAACTTATTCTTGAAAACTGCTTGCTCCTCAGCTGATCTTAATCTACTCATCTGCAGCTGACTTGGTGAAGACTCGCTTTTCTTATTCTACTCAGCTTGTCTTGACCTCGTCTGAGCCCTTCATACTTGTTTCCTGCAGACGACTAGACTCGAGCTTGTCTCCAGATGACTTGTGATTCCTAGTCTTCAGCTGACCTGAACTATTCTTGATCTAGTCTGATCAGCTTAGTACTAGAACTCAGTCTCCCCTGTCCTACATCGTCATCTGCTCATCTGAATTGATCTTTTAACTTATCAAAACAATCTTGATATAACAATTTCCCCCTTTTTGATGAAGTTAAAACCTACAAGAAAGAGACACACTCACAGCTGAAGTTAGTTTAGAGTTAATTAAGATTTATCAAATAGGTATATCAGAGCACTTTTTCACATTACAACAGATTTAATCACATTAAAGCACTTAAGAAAAATTAAGTCCTTTTAGACTCTTTTAGAAATATTAAAAAAAAATTTGAGTCTTAAGACTTAGATAAATTTTTAGGAAAAAGTTTTCAAGTCTGAGAGATAAAGATTCTCAAATGATTTATACTTAAAAAAAATTTAAGTTTTTCTTAAAGCAGAAAAAAAATTTAAGAAAATTAAACAAGTAATTCACATAAGTCCAGATATATTCATATCAGCTTTACAAAATTACAGATAGAGACTAATAGAAAAGAAAAATAAGGAAGAGTAAAATCCTATTTCTATCAGTCTTCCCACTGGTCTTCATCTGGGATCATCAGCCAATTGAATACGCGCCTCCTAAGCTGCTTCATATCTTTTCCTTGGGCAAGTCCAGACTCAGCCTCTGCCTTCTTCAAAATTCCCTTGACCCAGTCTAGGTCAAGGGATCCATCTGGCTTCTTGGCAGGGATGGCATACTCAAATGCTGAAGAGATTAGGTTGACATTGAACTCCACATCTGCTTCTTCTAGCAGCCGATGATAGAATTCCTTATCCACCTTTTCAATGCATTCATGCCAAGCCAAATCTGGATCTTGTTGAGTTGCTCCGGGGCCCTTGAGAATATACCAGAAGTATATCCACATTCCCTCCAGATTTTTCTCTCTGTACTCAGCTGCATATTTTCCGCAGGCCAGCTTAGGAGGAGCAGACGTATTGTGAAATGGTCTGAATTTCCCACTGCCTTGATCTCTGATCATCCATTTTCGCTCAGCAGCGCTCCAGAAGACATTGGAGTCCTTCTTCTTTTTCTGCCTCTTCTTTTCCTTCTTGCCATAGAATTCCATCTCTCTCTTTATTCTTTTGATCTGTTCATCTGAGAGATTGGAATAATCGGCTTCCCTCTTTCCTTTCCCCTAAGCAGCAGCCCTGGTAATGATGTCAGCTGATTTAGGCTCACTGACTGCTACTTCTTTTCCCTTTCCCTTGGCTCCTTCAGATTCAGCTTCTTTTAACTGAGCCAAGAGTTTATCTGATCTCTCCTCCTCCTCTTTCCTCCTCTTCTCCTCATCCTCTTTCACAGCTTCTTCAAGTTGACTCACCCTCAACTGGAGAGCATCCAACTCATCAGACTTGAGTCTCAAGTCTTCCTTAGTTGCTTCTAGATCAGCTGTGTTGGCCTTAGTGGCTACATCTTTCCTGGTCTCCTCGACCACAGCTGTGAGGGCTTGTCTCTTCTCAGTCTGATCATTTTCCCCCTTTTTAACTTCAGCAGCCAAGTTTGTCAGTCTTGCATCTAAATCGTTGCACTTGACTCTGAAGTCTGACTGATCCACTGCCAACTCATTTACCACTATCTGGTTGTATCCTTTCACCTCTTCTTTTAACGCCCTCAGCTCATTCTCCATCGCTTTCACTTTGTCAGCCAGCACAGAGTTAGTAACAGTTATGATTTTATCAGATAAGTTTACCTCTACTTCTCTCATGCTGGCTAGCATTGTGTCTGTAACAGCTTTGACCATCCTCCTTGTCCTCCTTTCCATTTTTCGTCTGAAGGTTGCATTGATCTTTTTCTCGACAAGACTGAGGACGGAGGAGATGGCGGAGGTGGGGCTCAGGTCACTGTCATTATCCTCAGACGAGGAATCAGACGAAGAAGGTGTAGGCTCTTGTTGAGTGGGTGGGAGAGGGATAGGCTGTGTTAGCATGGTTGGAAGAGAAGAGTAGGACATGATTGAGACAGGGGAGGCTTGGACTGTTGGGAGATGAATTTGTTCAGATGAAAGTGGAGGTGGTGATTGAATTTGTATGGTGGGGGTGGTAGTGGGAGATGAGGTTTGTAATATATGTGTTGGTGGTTGAGGTGAGGTATGTTCAGGTTCTGTGGGTGGGATTTGGGTTTGGACTGTTTGGATCGTAGGCTGTTGGAGAGGCTCTGGGGTACCAGCCTGGGATACCCCTTCGTCGCCTATTTGGACAGGTGGTATGTCAGGCTGAGTTTGAGGCTCAGAAATGCCAACCTGAGACATTTCTTCATTGCCTGGTGCAGGTGATAATTGAGGAGATGGAGATAGACTTATACTTGCCTCTGGAATTGGGGAGAGAGCAGCTTCCTTGGTTGGGGAGGGGGGAGCCTCCAGCTGACCAACCTCAGCTGCTATCTGAAGAATGGGAACCTCCTCTGGTAGCAAGGTTGACAACTCCATCTGCTCAGAGCCCCCCGATTTTGTTGAGCCTTCAGAGCTCTGAGTAGCTCATCTTGGCCTCCTCACCAGAGGGATTTCAGTATCCTCTTCTTCCTCTTCTTCTGATGGGGCTTTGGCAGATGCAGCAGACGAGCTTTCCCCCTACCCCACTCAGAGGAAGTTCAAGACATAAGCTCTGAGAGGACCCCCTACCCCACTCACAGGCAGGTACAATTCTCCCCCTCCCCCTCTCCAGCCCACTCTGGCAATGAAGAGGTGACCCAGGCTGGCACCTCCGAGCCTCTAAAACAGCCTACTACCAAAACAGTCCAAGCCACAACCTCATCTTCCCTCCCACAAACCCAAACTTCATCTCCTCCACCCTCCCCATCTGAGATGCTGTCCTTCCTCACAGGACCAGTATACTCCCCTACCCCCATATCTACCATCTCCCCACCAGCCTTACTCACATCTTCTCAAACTCTTCCCCACAGCCCAATCCAACCCACCATACCTCAGCCAACCCCTTCTCCACCACCCACTACTTCTGAAATTCCACCCCTTCCATCTTCACCCCCAGCAGAAATCCCCCCTCCACCATCAGACGCCCCTACTTCTTCCCAACCCTCTGAACCCCAGCCAGTGGATACCTCCAACATTTTTGGGGATATCCACATGAGCTCCCCCAGTCCAACTTCTCCCACCACCTCTTCCTCATCTGATTCAGAGGAAGAGACCAGTCCAATCTTCGCCATCTCCTCAGCCTTTGAGGACTTACACAAAAAGATCATATCCAAACTTCAGAGGCTGATGGAGAGGAAGACGAGGAAGGTGATTCGAGCAGTCACCGACACTATGCTCGTCAACATGCAGATAGCTGAGGTAAACATCACACACAACCTATCAGCCAACCTCGGCACTGCTGTTGGTACTCGGCTGAGTGACCTGGAGGAGGAGGTCAAGGTACTTCAGGGTTCGTTGTTCAGCCTTGGAAAGACAGCTCCAGACCCTTCAGGATGAAGTCAAAAAGGGGGAAGGAGCTGAAGGAAGAATGGACACCCTCACAGCTGGAGTCTTGTCACTCACAGACAAGGTAGACTCAAAGGTAGCCTCAGCTGAGTTGGACGCAGCCAAAGTAGACATCAAAATCAAATCAGACGAGCTGGCTGCCTTGCAACTGAGGGTGACTCAGATAGAGGAGGCCATCCGAGAGGATGAGGAGAAGAGGAGGAAGGAGAAGGAAGAGAAGTCTGAGAAGTTGCTTGCCAAAATGAAAGAATCTGAAAAACCCGAGGCTAAGGGCAAGGATAAAGGCAAGGCAGTAGAGAAGTCTTCATCGGCTGAGCAGCTGATCAGCCCCAGAGCCGAGCGAAAAAGGAAAGAGCCTGACTACTCAAACCTCTCAGCTGAGCAGATTAGAAGAATCCACGCTGAGAAGGAGAAGTATGAGAAGCAGGAGAAGAAGAGGCTGAAGAAGCTGGGGAAGGCAGAGCTGAAGTGGGACAGGGATACTCGAAAGTGGGTATCAAAGGCAGCCGATGAAGCGTACTTCCGCCCTGTCCATCGATCATCAGCTCCTCCCAAGATGGTTTCTGGGAAGTACACCAGCGAGTACAAGAAGCAAGCCCTGGATGCCAGATGGATGTACTACTGGTACATTTTGAAGGCATCTCCATCTGGAGCAGCTGATGAAGATATGAAATGGCACGAAAGGATGGAAAAGGAGGACGCCGATCTGTATGGGAAGCTGCTCGATGAGGCACACAATGTGTTCAACTGCGATCTGGTCGCACCAGCCTATGAGCAGGTTACCCCCAAGCTGAAAGAAGATGGCTCTCCAGACTTGGAATGGGTCAGATCAGTTATAGTCAAAGCCGAAAGGGAATCCGAGCTCACAGACGAGGATGAACTCAAACAGCTTAAAGCGTGGATTTTCAACTGGCTGAACATTCCAGAAACTAGCCGATGGGGAATCTGATAGACAGGATTTTCATTTCCTTATCTTTTATTTTCTATCAGTTCATCTATCTGTAAATTGTAAATTTGTGAATGAATATACTTGGACTTATGTGAAATATTTGTCTTATTTTCTTAAAGTTTTTTTCTGCTTTAAGAAAAACTTAAAAATTTTCTAAGTATAAATCATAGAGAATTTTATCTCTCAGTCTTAAAACTTTTCTAAAAATTTATCTAAGTCCTAAGACTAAATTTTTTTTAAGTATTTCTAAATAGTCTAAAGGACTTGATTTTTCTTAAGTGCTTTAATGAGAATGAATTTGTTGTTATGTGAAAAAGTGCTCTGATATACCTATCTGATTATCTTAACAAACTCTAGTACTAACTTCAGCTGTGAGTGTGTTTCTTCCTTGTAGGTTTTAACTTCATCAAAAAGGGGAAAATTGTTAGATCAAGAAGTTTTGATGAGTTAAAAGAAGCAGCTCAGATGATCAGACGACCTGAAGAACAGCTGAGATTGAGACCTTAAGCTAAGCTGATCAGACGGGGTCGAGAAGCAATCTAGTCAGCTGAGGTCTGAAAGACTACAAGTCATCTGAAGACGAGTTTAAGTCTAGTCATCTACAAGAGACAAATATGAAGAGCTCAGACGAGGTCAAGACAAGCTGAGTAGAATAAAAAAGGCAAAGTCTTCACCAAGTCAGCTACAGACGAGTAGAATAAAATCAGCTGAGGTTTAGAGCAGTTTTCAAGATTAAGTTTGTTAAAGCAGTTTTCAGTTTGTTAGAACTGACTAACAAACTAGCTGTCTTTTCAGACTTATAAATAGGTCTAGGCACTTCATTAAGAATATATAGAATACACAGAACTCACGAGTTATTTTCCAGCAAGATATTCTCAAAAAAATCACAAGTTTTCAAAAAGCACAAAATAGTTTTCCAAGATTTCTTCATAGATTTTTCTAAGTGTTTGTAGAACACTTCTTTGCACATCTTCAAATACACTTCTTTATCTTATAGTTAGATTTCACAGATTTGGTTAGAGTTTTGAAGAGTTGAAGATCAGATTGTAATTTGTAAGTTGTACGATTGTAAAGTAAGTAAGTAAGCAGATAGTAGAGACCCTTCTTCAAGTTGGAGAAGGAGAGTGGATGTAGGATTGTTATAATCCGAACCACTATAAAATCTGGTGTTCTTTACTGCTTTTATTTACTTATCTGTTCAATTTCCAATTTATTGTTCAAAGATTAATTTCAGAATCAAAGTTAAAATCTGAATATCAGTTTGCTTTTGATCTTAATAAAGTTAAGCTTAATATTGAATTTCCGCTGTGTACATCTGGTACTTTGAATAAATTTTGAAAGATTTGAAAAATCTACAAAATCTATTCAACCCCCCCCCCCCCTCTAGATTTTGTCCTAGAAGGTTAACTCAAATTTTCTTAATCAACTCAACCAATCGGGACCAACAAGTGTTTATATTGAATTTTTATTTCCTTTGAATAACTTTGACTAACACCAGCTGTGAGTTCATTTCTTTCTTATAGTTTTAACTTCATTAAAAAGGGAGAAATTGTTAGACCAGGAAATAGTTTTGATAAGTCAAAATGTATAGAATAGCTGACCAGCTAATAATGTTTAGAATAGCTGAAGTAGTGTAGTCTGTAAATTAAAATATCAAACTAGGTAAGCTAAGTTAGTCAGCTGAGGTTCTACATTCAAGTCATCTGAAGCCAATCTTGAAGAAGTCATCTGACCAAGAGAGAATAATGAAAAGCTCAAGACGAGGTGAAGATCGGCTGAGTAGAATAAGAAAGGCAGATCTCAGCCAAGTCAGTTAGACGACTAACTCAAGGAAGTGTACTGAAGTCAAGACGGTTCTCAAGAAAGGTAGTTAGGCGGTTAGAGTTTGTTGTAACAAACTACACTTTAAGAGCACATTTAGCGAAACACATTTTGTTAGATATTTTTCTAAGTGTTTAAAGAACACTTCCCTATAATTCTTTCTTTGAATCATCTACACTGTAAATCTAGAATAGAGGCTACATTAGTAGAATAAAGGAGATCTGAAGACTAGTATCTTCGTCATTATATTTATAATCGTCGAAAGGAAGTAAGGAAGAAAGCAAGTTAGTGGAGACCCTTCTTCAAGTTGAAGGAGGAGAGTGGATGTATGATTTTACAATCCGAACCACTATAAATCTTTGTGTTCTTTACTTTCTGCTTAACATTTTCAGTCGATTATTTTGATTAATTCAATTCTATCAAGAAGCTTTTTGATCTATTAAAAAAGGATTGAGTATAATAAGTTTTCGCTGGGTACTTGTGTTTGAGTAGCTAGTCTGAATTTCAAAAGAAATTTGGATAATCAACCTCCCCCCCCCCCCTTCTAGATTATTTCTAGGAGTTCTGACTCAATCCCGGGACCAACAAGTGGTATCAAAGCAGTGTTAAAGCTGTTCTTGATATATCTTTTGTTCAAAATTTTTGATCATCCATTTTCTCGATCTAGATCTGTTCTTGTTAAAATTTTGATTGATATATTGTTGTCTATTGCTAACAATGTCACCTAGCTAGTGTTGAAAGGAAGGTTAAGAATCTTCCAGATTTTGAGATTGAAGACTATGATTACTGGAAGTTCCGCATGGAAAATCATCTTAAGTCTATTCATCCTCGAATGGAAGATGTTCTCTTTGAAGGACCTATCAAGTTTTACCATGGAGGTGTAAATGATGGAGCAAGCAGTTGAGAATCCCGTGTACGAGTTGAGAAGAAAGTATCTGAATTGTCCAATGATGAAAGAAAAGTGTACAATCTAGACTAGGTAGCAAGAAATGAGATTATCATGACTCTCAATCGTGAATGGTATGAGAAGATTAAGAAGTGTAAGACAACCAAGCAAATGTGGGACACCCTTGCTGATATGTGCGAAGGCACAAACCAGGTATAAGAGAACAAGCTTCAAGCTTTTCTCCATTCCTTTGATAACTTTAAAATGAAATAGGGTGAGTCTATTGATCAGTTGGACATGCGAATGACCAATTTGATCAATAGAGCCACAAATCTTGGTAAGACTTATACTGAAAAAGAGAATAATAATAAAATTCTTAGATCTCTGACTAAACGTTGGAGAGAAAAGGATAATCTGATTAAAGCTACCAATGATTTATCTTTAATGAATCATTATACTCTATTATCACACTCGAAGGGATATGAGTTTGGCATACAGGTTGAAAACGAAGAGGACGAAGCTGAGTCCAGTACTTCTACGAAAATAGTTGTATTTATCAATAGGGAGGATAAGCCAGTCATAGAATCGAAAGGAGCTGATCTCTCTGAAAGAGATAGTCTTAAGCTGAAATATGACGTAGCAAGTCTAAATTTGCAGGGAGGGATAGGTCGAGATTGAAATCTCGAAGGAAAGATGATGTTGATACAACAGATGATGACAAGAAGAAAAGTCAGACTAGGAGGTACAAGTCTCCTATGAAGAAGAGCTATGTAAGTTCAAGATCTGATCAAGGTGATACTTGTTACACATGTAATAAGCTAGGGTACTGTAGCTATGATTGTCCCCAGTTGACTCCCAAGGAAAGGGAGGAGAAAAGGAAAAAAAGGGACAGACGCTTTGCAGATCAGAGGGCTCTTCTTGCTGAAGAGAAAGAAACAAGAAAGTCATCATCGTCATCCTCATCATCTGATTTCGGATTAGACGATGAAATCTGTCTAATGGTAAATGAGGTAAGCTATTAGTCATCCTCTGAGAATGAATCTTATAAGTCTGTCTCAGATAATGACCAAACTGTGATCAAAAGTCTTTTGAAGGATTTGAAAACATCTCTAAACGCTTACAAGCAATTAGAGTCCGAAAATTTAACGTTAAGAGAACAAGTTCATACTCTAATTAAAGGAAAACAGATTATGAACTATCCTGAAATTGAGGATACATTCAAGGGGGAATATATACCCCAGGCTGAGGCTAGTACATCTTCTAGTCTTCCTGAAAGATTCGAGAAGGAACTAAAAATCTTGAGAGTCAAACTTATAGAGGTCTGTAACAAGAATGAGTCTATTAAGAAAACCAATGAGAAGCTTGTCTTCAAGTTGAGTCAACTTAATAACTCTCACTCTGTAATAGACCACATTTTCAAAGAGCAACTTATCTGAAAGATTTTGAAATAGATAAGTTGTAAGAGTACTTTTGAAGACCACATTTTTAAAAACATAATTTTGATTTTGTTCAAATAAGGAAGTATTCAGATGGGGAGGTTCAAAACTTTATCTTTGTTGATCTAACAATGTGATCTGAGGACATTCCTGTAAACAACAACACTTGAAAAACAATTACTAACCTTTGAGTAAATCAAACAAGATACGTATACTCATCAGACTTTGTCACGATCAGATGATTAACATGTCCTTGTCTGAATTACTTGATGTCAAATAAGACAATATCAAGTTAGATAAGGCCAATAGACTAATCCTTGATTTTTTATTCCTAAAAAAGGAGATCATTGATATTAGCTTTGTGATTGTCCATGTGACACATAATAAAGAAAGCAAGAGAGAAAAATTTAATAACAACATAAGTGAATCAAAGATTAACTAAAGATGCATCAAGTAATCATAGCTCTACAGACAGTTCCTTAAATCTAGACTCAGCTAGTGATTTTGTCAAAATGTCTGCTCTTAGGAATTCAGTAGATATTTTCTCTAATCTGATATTGTTTTTCTCCACATGATCTCTTATAAAGTGATGTCTAACATCAACATGTTTACATCTAGTATGTAAAACAGGATTATGAGTTATAGCAATTGCACTATTACTATCACAGAATATGGGCACAGATGAGGTGAAAATGTTATAGTCTTTAAGTTGTTGGCTAATCCAGAGTAGTTGGGAACATCAACTTCCAGCTGCCACATATTCAGCCTCAGTGGTGGATGTGGCAATAGATTTATGTTTCTTGGATAACCAAGAAAATAGCTTGTTACCAAGAAATTGACGAGTTCCAGAAGTGGTTTTCCTATCAATTTTACAACTACCGAAATCTGAGTCTGAATATCCAGATAGCTCGAAGTTGTCATCAGATGGGTACCATAACCCGATATTCAAAGTTCCTTTAAGATATTTCAGAATTTTCTTAGCTGCCTCTAGATGAGACTTCTTAGGATTTGATTGGAACCTTGCACATACCCTAACTGCAAAAGATATATATGGTCCACTTGTAGTGAGATATAGTAAATATCCAATCAGACCACGATACTCAGTTGCATCTGTTGGAATCCCGTTCTCATTTGAATGCATAGAGAAGTTAGTTACCATAGGTACCTTATCTTCTCTACTAATACTCATCCCAAACTTTTCTATCAGGTCCTTTGTGTATTTGGTCTCATGAATGAATATCCCCTTACTCGTCTGTTTTACCTGTAAACCTAGTAAATAAGTCAATTCACCCATCATAGACATTTCAAACCTATTCTTCATGAGATCAATAAATTGTTCACATAAAACCAAATTAGGTGAACCAAAGATAATATCATCTACATAAACTTGAACAAGTAAGATATCTCCATCTACTTTCTTTCTAAATAAGGTTCTATCTATCTAACCTTTAGTGAAACCACTAGAATCTAAGAATTCGGACAACGTGTCATACCAAGAACGTGGTGCTTGTTTAGGTCCATATAGAGCGTTTTTTAGTTTATAAATCTTATTATCGGTTCTAAACCCAGGTGGTTGCTCTACATACAGTTCCTCAAGCAATATCCCATTCAAGAAGGCTGATTTCACATCCATCTGAAAGACTTTAAAACCTTTATAGGCAGCAAATGCTAAGAACAATCTTATTGCTTCTAATCTGGCCACCGGAGCATAAGTTTCATCATAGTCTATCCCTTCAGACTGTGAATATCCTTGTGCTACTAGTCTAGCAAACATTAACATTGTTCTCATCTGTTTTATTTTTAAACACCCATTTTGTGCCTATAACTTTTCTATGTAGGGGTCTATCTACTAGCTCCCAAACACATTGTCTTTCAAATTAATGTAATTCCTCTTGCATGACAATTACCCAGCTTGGGTCTGATAATGCCTCTTCAATAGACTTAGATTCTAGAAGTGATACATAACAACTAAACATGCTTTGGGGATCCAACATTGTCCTAGTCTAGACTCCACTAGTGGGATCACCAATGATTTGTTCAGTTGGATGATAACTTCTCATCCTTTTGCCTATTTGAGTAGAAGATTTGTCTTTATCGGTTTCAGAGATTAACTCTTCAAGTTCAACTTGAGTAGGCATTCCCCTTCACTAGTTAACTCTGTCTGGTCCACTGGTGTTGTAGGTATCTCCTCAGATGGAACTGATGGAGGAGCTAATTTCTGAAAATCAGATAACTGATCTTCCACGTCTGATTCTGAGTCAAGATTAGGAAGATAGATTTTTACTTGTTTAGAATTGTTTAGTTCAAGTCTATTCAAATCATTTGTTATTTGATCTACCTCGTCTGAAGGAATGTGAACTTCATCAAACACTATATAAGGTGTTTCCTCCACACAAAGGGTAGTCTTATTAAAAACCCTAAATGCCTTAGATGTGCTGGAATATTCCAAAAATATTCCATCAGCTACTTTGGCATCAAAAGTCCTTAATTTGGATTTCCCATTATTTTGGATGTAACATTTACAGTCAAAAGTATGGAAATAAGATACTCTAGGAATCTTACCCTTCCAGAGTTCATAGGGAGTCTTACCCTTGTATTTTACAGGAAGACATCTGTTCTGAGTGTAGCAAGTTGTATTGACCACTTCAGCACAGAACCTTTGAGGAGTTCCATATTCAGCTAGCATAGTCCTAGCTGCCTTTTTAAGTGTTCGATTCCTTGTTTCAACTACCCCATTTTGTTGAGGAGTTCTCGCAGATGATGTCTAATGAATAATATCATTCTCAAGCAGATAGTTAGATAGGCAAGAATTTAAAAACTTTGTACCTTTGTCACTCTTTATCTGGATGATATTAACACCCTTCTCATTTTGAATTTGTTTGAACAGTTCAGGTATCCTGTTCATTCTCTCATTTTTCTTGAAAAGAAATAATACCCAAGTATATCTAGAATAATCATCCACAACTACTAAAGTATGTTTCCTTCCACTAAAAAACTGAGTGGTGAAACAGGATTAAACAAATCAAAATGAAGGAGTTGTAAAACTCTTTTAGATGAGATTGTGTTAATGCTCTTAAAGGAGTTCCTAGGCTGTTTTCCCTTTTGACATGCATCACGTTTTAAATCATTAGAGATCAACCTATAAGGTAATCCTTTGACAAGATTCTTTTTAGCGAATTTGTTAAGGGTTTTGAAGTTTAGATGACTGAGCATCTTGTGCCACAACCAGCTAAGTTCTTCACTACCTTTAGCAACCAGACTAGTGTCTTTGGGATAACTTTTAAAATTTCCCACATAGATATTACGTTGTCTGATTCCAGTCAAAAGAACCTTATAAGATGAACCATCAGATATTTCGTATTTTTCATGAGAAAATTTTACATTAAAACCTTTGTCACAAAACTGAGAAACAGACAAAATGTTATGTTTCAAACCTTTCACATAATACAATTCATGTACTTGTATATCCCCAATTAACAAGGTGTCAACTCCTTTGGTTTGACCAAAATTATTATCGCCAAACATGACACTGGGCCCATCATTTGTCTGATAGTTCGAGAGTAGACGTTTCTCATAGGTCATATGTTTTGAACAACCACTCTCGATGTATCAGATGACCTCGAGTACGTCTGCTCTTTCATCTGGGCCTGTGCTATCCTATAATCAAAGATTAGTTCTTAGGTACCCTTTGGCAATTGGGTCCTTTAAAGTTAATTTGACACTTAGGTATCCAGAGAAACACATCCAAATTCTTTAAGGCAAAAGATTGTAGTTTTCTTCCATATCTGTCTACTAAAGTAAGACTATCAAGATCTATTTTGTTCAGCTGATCTTTAGTTATAGTCTTATATTTAGGTTAGAGTGGAATGACTTACTTCTACCATCAAAACTGTTATACCTTAGATTAGTTTTAGATTTGGTCTTTGGTTTATCCTTGGAAATATTTTTCTTCATCTGATTATTCTTTTAAAAATGATAAGGTGAGGTCGTTTGTTCCTTTGGTTTCCAAGGACCAATTTTAATCTCTTCTTGGGTATTAGTAGCTTTGACAAATACTCTTGGTTGAATAGGATCATCTTTCTTGCTTCTATCAAAGACTAGACCAGTCTTATCAAAAGCTTTTTGTTAAGAACTGAAGATTTTATCTATAGTCGATTGAGAGTTATTAAGATGCCCAACTTAAAGCTTAACTCTCTGTTGGTCTTCTTAATACTTTTATTTTCGTTATAGATATCAGATAATTTAAGTTTTAAGGTGCATAATTCCTTTTCTAACTCATTGTACTTTTTAGACGAGGAGCTAGTAAGAATCTCAAGCTTGCATTCCCCCTTGAATGAGCCCTCAGATTTCTCACTAATCCTGGTCTGACTTTCCTTGGTTAGGTTTAGAATTTGTTCCTTTAAACTTAGATTCTCAGTCTCTATCTGTTTATAAGCAGATAAAGCAATCTTCAAATCTTTCATGAGTTTAGTGATAAGACTCTGATCTGATTCAAATAGGTTTTCACAGTCGTTTTCATATGAAAAGTAAAAGTTTACCTCACGTGCCATGAGGCATATACCATCATCTGAACTGAAACCAAACGAGGATGAAGATGATGTGGTTTTATGGACTTCTTCCTTCTCAGCTAGAAGAGCCATCTGATCTGCATACCTTCTATCTCGTTTTTTCCTCTTCTTCTCACGTTCCCTAGGAGTCAGCTGAGGACAGTCATAACAAAAATGACCTGGTTTATTGCAAGTGTAGCAGATATCTCCTCGATCAGATCTCGGACTACTATCCTCTCGTCTGACTGGCGACTCAGGCCTTCTAATCTGATCCTTTTTCTTTTCTCTATCAGAACCTTTATCTTCTCTTTCAGATTTGTAGCTTCTTCTACTTGATCTGTCCCTCTTATTTCTTTTGTACTTCATCTTAAGTCTCTCATACCTCTTTATCAACAAAGCCTTCTCCTATTTCACAGATAAATCAGATGCCTTTGAGATGTTCTCAGGTTCCTCTTGATGTAAGAAGGCAATTGTTTTCCCTGAGGTAGATGATTCTACTTCATCTTCCTCATCTTCAATTTGAATGTCATACTCAAGTGCCTTCGGATGAGAGAACAATGTATAATGAGAGATTGTAGATATATTCTGAGTAGCCTTGAGAATAATGGCTTTCTCCCTCTATCTTTTACTCAAAACTCTAAGGATTTTATTGTTCATTTCCTTCTCTGTATAGGACTTTCCCAGATCCGAAGCTTTGTTGAGAAGATTCGTCATTCTGATATCCATTTGGTCTATTGTTTCTCCATCCTTCATCTTAAAAGTCAAAAGCATATAACACAGATTGTAACTTGTTTTCTTTAACCTGATCTGATCCCTCACACATATTGGCTAGTGTTTCCCACATTTCTTTTGCCGTATTGCAACGCTTTACTTTTTCGACCCAATCTTTGCTTAAAGTCTCAATGATTTCAATTCTAGCAACTTGATCTAGATTGTGAATTTTTTCTCATCATTGGTAAAATTTGCGCTCTTCTTCTCACGCCTTACTCTAGCTTCAGATGATTCAGCCTCATCACTAACTACACCATGGTAAAATTTGATAGGTCCTTCCTCAAGAATATCCTCCATGCAATCATGAATGGCTTTGAGATGATTCTCCGTTCTAAACATCCAATAATCATAATCTTCAATGGAGAAATCTGGCAGATTTCTTGACTTCTTACTCTTAGTCAAGGACATGGTGAACAAATATACTCAAGAGAAACTTATTAGCAAGATTAGGGATCAAAATAAAGATAATCACAAAAACACGAGTAAACAAAAATTACCAAGACCTAAAATATATTAGACACAGTTTAACACTGCTCTGATACCACTTGTTGGTCCTAGAGAGTCAAGTTATCAAAATATGTGAAATCTAGAGGGGGGTTGAATAGATTTCACAATCTACCCAAATTTTTCTTTCTAAATTCGTAAGACAATCTAAACAGAAATCAGATTATGCAGTGGAATAATTTTATGCTTAACTCCTTGATAATTCTTATATACTTTGACTAGACAGATTAATGAAAAACAAGTACGTAGTTCGAAAGATAAACTAGAAAGTAAAGAACACAAGATTTATAGTGGTTCAGATTATAAAATCCTTTGTCCACTCTTCTTTCACTTGAACAAGTGAAAGAGACTTCACTACTTACTCACTTACTTACTTTCGAACTTACAGATTACAATGTACTGTATCTTCAGCCTCTACACAATCTTCTTAAATCTGGAAACCTAGGCTTGAAGATGTATATGAGAGTGTTCTAAAAACACTTAAAAAAATACTCTATCTTCTTTTTGGATTTCTAGCTAAGTGCGCTTTCAAGAGATGTAGATAACAAGTGTGTCAAAAGTTCTTTTCAGAACTGTGCTTAAGCCTATTTATAAAGAATAAAATGGTTAGTTTGTTAGAACAAACTCTAATTGTCTAACAACCTTTCTTGAGAACCGCTTCAACCTCAGTTGATTTTCTTGAGATAGTCGTCTGATTGACTTAGTTGAGATCCGTCTTTCTTATTCTACTCAGCTGATCTCCACCTTATCTTGAGCTCTTCATTATTCTCTCTTCATCAGATGACTTTAGCAAGATTATCTTCAAATGACCTATATGTAAAGAACTTAAGCTGACTCTCTAAGCTTACCTAGTCTGAAATTTTAACATACAGACTTCATTACTTCAGCTGTTCTAAACATTATCAGCTGGTCATCTTACTTATAAAAGAACTTTCTAACCTATAAATTTTAACTCATTAAAATAGATTCCAGATCTAACAAATAATGATGGAGGTTACAACTTAATCGAGAGTGAATAAATTTAGGGAAAGAATATTCAACAACTACTTTCTAATTAACGAAAAAAATTAAATTAAACGTGACATGTAGATTATTAAATAATTTTGGAAAGTATTAATACAAATGAAATATTTAAAAACGTAAGATTAATAATAGGCAATGGTACATTGTTTTAAAATTTAATTACTTATAAAGTAGTAGTACTCCCTTTGTGAGGTACTACTATTGAATATGCACTAGATCGAGTTCGATACTATATCAAAAATGAAAATAAAATTCATATTACTACTAGATTTGAGATTTAATACGAAAATTAGTCATATAATGACTTAATCTATGTGATTTAATATTTTTTTAAATTTAATTAATTATAAAGTAGTAGTATTCCCTTTGTAAGATACTGCTCGTGAATGTGTACTACATCGAGTTCGATACTCTATCAGAAAAAAAAATTCATACTACTCCTAAATTTGAGATTTAATGCGAAAATTAGTCATGACATGACTTAATCTATGAGATTTAATTTTTTTGGAAATTTAATTATTATAAAGAAGTAGTACTCCCTTTGTAAGGTACTACTATCGAATTTGCACTAGATCGAGTTCGATACCCTATCACAAACGAAATATTTTTTTCACATTACTTCTAGATTTGAGGTTTAATGTGAAAATTAGTCATGTCATGACTTAATCTATGTGATTTATATTTTTTAAAAATTGAATTACTTATAAAGTAGTAGTACTCCCTTCGTAAGGTACTACTATCGAATGTGCACTAGATCGAGTTCGATACTCTATCAAAAACGAAAAAAATATTTCACATTACTTCTGGATTTGAGATTAAATCTGAAAATTAATCATGTCATGAATTAATTTATGTGATTTATATATATTTTAAATTTAATTATTTATAAAGTAGTAGTACTCCGTTTGTATGGTACAACTATCGAATGTGCACTAGATCGAGTGCGATACTCTATCACAAACGAAATATTTTTTTCAAATTAATTGTAGATTTGAGATTTAATGCGAAAATTAATCATCCCATGACTTAATCTATGTGATTTATATAGTTTTTAAATTTAATTACAAGTAGTAGTACTCCCTTTGTAAGGTGTTACTATCGAATGTGCACTAGATCGAGTTTGATACTCTATCACAAACGAATTATTTTTTCAAATTACTTCTAGATTTGAGATCTAATGCGAAAATTAGTCATGTCATGACTTAATCTATGTGAGTTATATTTTTTTATAAATTTAATTACATATAAAGTAGTAGTACTACCTTTGTAAGGTACTACTATCGAATGAGCACTAGATCGAGTTCGATACTTTATAACAAACGAAATATATATTTTTCACGTTACCTCTAGATTTGAGATTAAATGTAAAAATTAATCATGTCATGACTTAATCTATGTGATTTATATTTTTTTCAAATTTAATTACTTATACAATAGTAGTACTCCCTCTATAAGTTAATACTATCGAATGTGCACTAGATCGAGTTCGATACTCTATCACAAACGAAATATTTTACCACATTTCTACTAGATTTGAGATTTAATCTCAAAATTAGTCATGTCATGACTTAATCTATGTGATTTAATTTTTTTTGAAATTTAATTACTTTTAAAGTAGTAGTACTCCCTTTGTAAGATACTACTATTGAATGTGCACTAGATTGAGTTCGATACTCTATCACAAATGAAATATTTTTTTCACACTATTTCTAGATTTGAGATTTAATCTGAAAATTAATCATGTCATGACTTAATATATGTGATTTATATTTTTTTGAAATTTAATTATTTTTCAAGTAGTAGTGGTACTCCATTTGTAGGGTACTACTATCGAATGTGCACTGGATCGAGTTCGATACTTTATTACATAATAAATATTTTTTTCCCATTACTTCTAGATTTGAGATTTTTAATGCGAAAATTAATCATGTTGTGACTTAATCTATGTGAGTTATATATTTTTTAAATTTAATTACATATAAAATTGTAGTACTCCCTTTGTAAGATACTACTATCGAATGTGCACTAGATCAAGTTCGATACTCTATCACAAATGAAATATTTTTTTTCGGATTACTTCTAGTTTTGAGATTTAATGTGAAAATTAATCATGTCATGACTTAATATATATGATTTAATTTTTTTTTTTTGAAATTTAATTACTTATAAAATAGTAGTACTCCGTTTGTAAGGTACTACTATCAAATGTGCACTAGATTAAGTTCGATACTTTATCACAAAAGAAATATTTTTTTCACATTACTTTTATATTATAGATTTAATGCGAAAATTAATAATGTCATGACTTAATCTAAGAGATTTGTATTATTTTGAAATTTAATTACTTATAAAGTAGTAGTACTCCCTTTGCAAGGTACTACTATCGAATATTCACTAGATCGAGTTCGATAATCTATTACAAACAAAATATTTTTTCACATTACTTCTAAATTTGAGATTTAATGCGAAAATTAATCATGTCATGACTTAATCTATGTGATTTATATTTTTTTTTAAATTTAATTACTTATAAAGTAGTAGTACTCCCTTTAATTTTTTCTTGTTGATCGGTAAATATTCATTCCCAAAGGGAATCAAACCCGGGTCTCCCATTAAAGTGGGAAATCCGGTGATCAAGTGGGCTAAGCCACCTGGTTATCTACCTTTGTACGATACTACTATCGAATGTGCACTTGATCGAGTTCGATACTTTATTACAAATAAAATATTTTTTAATATTACTTATAGATTCGAGATTTTATGCGAAAATTAGTCATGTCATGACTTAATCTATATGATTTAATTTTTAAAAAAAAATTAATTACTAATAAAGTAGTAGTACTCCCTTTGTAAGGTACTACTATAGAATGTACACTAAATCGAGTTCGATACTCTATCACAAACAAAATATTTTTTTCACATTACTTCTAGATTTGAGATTTAATGCGAAAATTAATCATGTCGTGACTTAATCTATGTGAATTATATTTTTTTTGAAATTTAATTATATATAAAGTTGTAGTACTCCCTTTGTAAGATACTACTATCGAATGTGCACTAGATCGAGTTCGATACTCTATCACAAATGAAATATTTTTTTCGAATTACTTCTAGTTTTAAGATTAATGTGAAAATTAATCATGTCATGACTTAATATATGTGATTTATATATTTTTTAAAATTTAATTATTTATAATGTAGTAGTTCTCTATGTGTAAGGTATTACTATCGAAGGTGTACTAGATCGTGATATTGTTTGTAATAGGAGAAATAGGCGTGATAAGTGTATTTGTTGATTAGTTGTTATTTTAATTGATAGTTGTTATGTTGGCTTTGGCGCTTTTAGTATAGCAACATATAAATACTTATTTTGTGCGTTTATTTTGGGATTATTGAGAATATTGTACACTTTCAGCCGTAGGTTTGGACGGGAGAGTTCCTTACGGAGAACAGATTGTATCATTCGTTTGCAAGTGAATAAAACTCGATTCTTTTAACTCTAACAATTTGGTCCGACCTACCGGATTTCAATAACGAGATCGGAGAAGAAGGTCGTCATGCTATAGAAAAGCGTGGCAACGTTAGAGAAAGGAGTTGAAGGAATTGCGTCCGAATTGAATGAGCAAATGGATGGATTAGCAGCTCAGTTCAACTGACAAACCGACGGCCTTGAGAATCTTCTAAAATATTTGCTAAGGGAAAAAGGAGAAAAGCGCGCGGAATCATCAAGCGCTGCGAGTCGGCACCAAGAAACGACACAGGCATTTAATCGAGAGCGGCCAACGATGGTACCAACACTGGCGAAATTAGAATTGTCGTATTTTTCTGGAGAAAATCCTTTTGCATGGTTATCTATGGCGGAGCAATAATTTAGGGTGGATAACATCCAGAGGAAATGAAAATCGAGTTAACCTTAATAGCCGTGGAAGAAACGGCACTACAATGGATACAATGGTTGCTTACTCGATTCCCGGCGTTAGGTTGGCGGAAGTTCACGGTGGAGTTGCTTCGCCGGTACGAAAATGATCCACGAACTAATCCATACGAATCACTACTAGCCACTCACCAAATGGCCTCGGTGGATGAGTATGTTGATCTTTTTATATCAAGACTCTCTTCAGTGTCCGATCTTTCCAATTCGGTCCTCTTGGAATGTTCTTGAATGGATTGGAGGAGATTAAGTTAAGAATCTGTTCCAAGGATTCTAAGGATATTCTTGCGACAATGCATCTTGTGAGAGAAATCGAAAGAGAATTGAACCCAACTCACTCATTTCCAAGAAACTCACACACATGGAATCACTTTAATCAATCACGAGGAGAATTTCAGATTAGAAACCCTCGGTCATACTTTTCTCCCGGAGTGCCGCGATCAACAGAGAGAAACTCCTAGGTTCCTGCATCTTCAAATCAGAGCCGCGACTCAAGAGTCCAAGGGATCGTATGCTCCTCCACGCTCGAGAGGGACGAGTTATAGGTCTCATTTTGAGTATACAGATTTATGATCGCGTGGGTTGTGTTACAAGTGTAAAGAACCCTATTCCCCAACCCACATTTATACAAACAAATCTATGCAGGTGATGTTAATTGAAGATGATGAAGAAATCGATGGGGAGGAAGTTCTCCACGAAGATATGAACACAGAGGAGCTACAGGTTCAGTCCCTTGAACTATCAGTAGTCTCCGCGTATGGCTATAATGGACCACGCACTATGAAACTAATGGGTGTATTAAACGGGAACCTAGCGGTGGTCATGATTGATGGTGGGGCAACACACTACTTTATCGCCCAAAGTGTGGTCGAGAAATTTGGAATTAAGGTGGATGAAAACACTGTACTACCGGTACGACTCGAAGATGGTAAGGACACGCATACAGCGGGGTATTGTTCGTATGTAGCTTTGTCCCTGGAAAATATGGAATTCAAAGTTCCAGCCTATGTGTTTTCGATGAGCGGCGTTAACATCATCTTAGGAGTCACTTTGCTTGCAACCCTTGGGGATGTGTGCGCAAAATGGGCTAATATGACCATGTCGTTTATCTATCAGGAGAGGCAGATCACATTAAGAGGGGATCCCCGATTTGCGTGCAGACAATTAAGCGCCAATGAACAGTTAAACCTAAATGAAGTCGAAGAGGCTTGGGTAATTTGGGCTATGGAGGTTGCAAACGTGGTGGCACCTAAGGTTGAGGCAATTCCTGTGGATGTCCAGGAACTCCTTAGTGAGTTCATAGCTGTTACAAAGCCACTAGATGGGCTGCCCCCACGACGGGAGAATGATCACCGCATACCACTTTTAACACGATCAAGCCCTGTGTCAGTCAGACCTTATAGATACAGTGTTGACCAGAAGAATGAAATTGAGAAAATGGTAAATGAACTACTCAAGGCAGGGCTCATTTAGCCAAGTACGGGACCTTACTCGAGTCCGGTATTACTAGTACATAAAAAAAATGGCAGCTGGTGGTTTTGCATTGATTACAGTGAATTAAACAAACAAACTGTGCCAGACAGTTACCCCATTCTAGTGATAAAAGAACTCTTAGACGAACTTCATGGAGCATCTTGGTTTACACGATTGGATCTGAAATCCGATTACCATCAGATCCAAATAGCGGAAGAGGACATTGCTAAGACCGGTTTCCGAACACATTCTGGGTATTATGAATTTTTAGTAATGCCCTTCGGCCTTCGAAATGCACCTTCCACGTTTCAAGCCATAATGAATGACCTATTTTGGCCCATGTTACATAAGTTTGTTCTTATATTTTTAGACGACATTCTGATATACAACCCGGAACAAACAGAACATTTCCAACATTTACGGGTAGTTCTCGGCCTACTGGAGAGGGAATCCTTCATGATTAATCCCCAAAATGTTCCTGGGTACAACAAAGTGTGGAATACTTGGGCCATGTGGTGGCACGTGATAGCGTAAGAATGGATCCATCGAAGGTTGAAGCGGTCTTATAATGGCCTATCCCTAGATCAGTGAAAGGGGTGCGGGGGTTCTTAGGATTGACAGGGTATTATCGGCGTTTCATCCAGGGATATGGAAAGATAGCCGCCCCCTTGACCTGATTGTTACACAAGGAAGCAGTAACAAAGTTAATTTGGAACGATGAAGCCCAAGCTACTTTTCAAGCCCTGCAACAGGTGGTCACCACGACTCCGGCTGTCACATCCTAATTTTATAAATAATTTTAACGCTGACTTGAGTAAAAATTTCTTTTCAAGAGTTCATAAAAATAATAATAATTTTTTTTTGAAACAATTTAATAAATACCATCAGTGGGAACATGAACATGAGAATCTTTAATAAATAATAATAAAAAAAATATCAACTAAAATAAATTGCATAAATTGTCTCAATTTTCTTAAAAACTTAGCTCACTCCAAAAATAATCTTTCGAAAAGAAATTTAATGTCATGCTAGGAATTAAAAATGCTAAAATAAATAACACCAATCAATCCACCTTGCCTCCGCCACGCCTCCGTCATTCTTAATCTGCAAAAGCATTAATTTGATTGGGGTGAGCAACCAACTAGCTCAGTGGGGTCCTATTTGTCACAGTTAAATATCCAACATAATCAAAACAACAACTCACATACCACATAACCATAACGTTTGTCAGCAAAGCCAACCATAGTAACATAGCATCATAATCGGTCCTTTCCACCGAAACATAGTTTTTAAACTTATTATGTCACACGGTCCTTTCCACCGGAACATAAATCATAGTCTATTATGTTACACGGTCCTTTCCACCAGAACATAAATCATAGCATAGTATGTACACGGTCCTTTCCACCGGTCATACACATAAATAGTATGTTACACGGTCCTTTCCATCGGAACATACCCATATCATATCATATAGCACATAGTAGCAAGCAACAAATCTCAATCATGCAAGGTATTTAAAAGTGACAAATGATTACCAATCTTATAGAGAAAACCCCACCTTAAACCTTGATTATTCCTTGGTAAATGTGCTAGAGCGTGGCCTCCTTGGCACCTAAAATAATAATTAATAGACTTTGTCTTAGTATTATAAATTTATTAAATTTTAAATCTCAATCTTAATATTACTATTAAATATTTTAATGTTAGGCTTAATAGAGAGTGATTATCCAAAATCATAGTTAATATTTAAAAATAAAACTGGTAAAATAATGTGTGCTTATATGTACATGAATATTAGAAATTTACAATCCGAAAATAAATAAGTTAAAGAATAAAGATGTTACCGAAACAACAAGGAAATGAGAGAAGAAATTTTTTTCATGCTCCAGAGAGAAAACTTGAATTTACGGTGAATAATTTTTTTGTGCGTGTTTTTCTTTTCCAACCGAGTACTTAAATAAATATGAAGGTGGGAGAGATATTTTTTGTTGAGATAAAAAGGGAATTTGGATCTACATAATCTCACACCTAAAAGATAAGATTCTAAATTTAAAATTTTAAATTTTTGAAAGAATGGGAACTATATATTATATTAATTTATTGTAATTACTAATAAAATATAACATAAATAAAACTGAAAATATTAATAATTAATATTATAATTATTACTTATGCAAAATTTAATTTACTTATGGTGATTGATACTCTTAGGTATTACATCCTACCCCCCTTAAAAAAAATTTCGTCCTCGAAATTTAAAACGTACCATGGGCAAACCAATCAGCATACTTGGCGCGTATCTCCTCCTCGCGCTCCCAAGTCGCTTCTTTCTCACTATGCCGATTCCACTGAATCTTGATCATTGTAACATCTTTGTTCCTCAACCGGTGAACCTTTCTATCCAAAATCGCCAATGGCTTCTCCTCATATGCTAAACTATTGTTTATCTCTAAGGTTGAGTAGTCAATCACGTGACTAGAGTCTTGCACATACTTTCTCAACATAGAGACGTGAAACACATTATGAACAGCTGAAAATTCTGGTGGTAAAGCTAAACGATAAGCTAAATCACCAACTCTCTCGAGAATCTCAAACGGCCCCACATACCTCGGCTTCAACTTTCCTCGCTTACCAAATCGTACCACCCCTTTAGTAGGAGAGACTTTCAAGAACACTTTTTCTCCTTCTTCAAAATGCAAATCTTTTCTACGTTTATTCGCATAAGACTTTTGTCTATCTTGAGCTCGCTTGATATTCTCCTTTACTTTCTTCACCACTTCCTCTGCATCCTTCAACATCTCTGGTCCTACTAATCTCCTTTCTCCAACTTCGTCCCAATATAAGGGCGATCGACATTTCCTCCCATATAATGCCTCATAAGGGGCCATCTCAATAGTTGACTGGTAACTATTGTTGTAAGCAAACTCAACCAAGGGCAAGTAATACTCCCAACTGAGGCTCAAATCAAGTACACAAGCTCGCAACATATCTTCTAGAGTCTGAATCGTCCTTTCCGATTGCCCATCGGATTGCACCCCTTTAGTAGGAGAGACTTTCAAGAACACTTTTTCTCCTTCTTCAAAATGCAAATTTTTTCTACGTTTATCGGCATAAGACTTTTGTCTATCTTGAGCTCGCTTGATATTCTCCTTTACTTTCTTCACCACTTCCTCTGCATCCTTCAACATCTCTGGTCCTACTAATCTCCTTTCTCCAACTTCGTCCCAATACAAGGGCGATCGACATTTCCTCCCATATAATGCCACATAAGGGGCCATCTCAATAGTTGACTGGTAACTATTGTTGTAAGCAAACTCAACCAAGGGCAAGTAATACTCCCAACTGAGGCTCAAATCAAGTACACAAGCTCGTAACATATCTTCTAGAGTCTGAATCGTCCTTTCCGATTGCCCATCGGATTGCGGGTGAAAGGCCGTGCTAAAATTCAACTTAGTCCCCATAGCCGACTGTAAACTCCTCCAAAACTGTGATGTAAACCTAGTATCCCGATCCGACACAATCGAAAGGCGGCACTCCATGCAACCGTACTATCTCCCGAATATAAATCGTGCATCTTTGCTCCATCCTAAAAGTAGTCTTTAGGAAGAAAGTGAGTGACTTAGTCAATCGATCCACAACAACCCATATTGCATTATTCCCCTTTACCGTCCTTGGTAAACCCGTAACAAAATCCATAGTTATATGCTCCCACTTCCACTCTGGGATCTTAAGTGGTCGTAGTAATCCCGATGGACGCTGGTGTTTTTGGCTTTCACTTGCTGGCAAACTAAACACCTCTCCACAAATTCAGCAATGTCCTTCTTCATTCCATTCCACCAAAACAATTTTCTTAAGTGATGATACATCTTAGTGCTACCCGGATGAGCAGCATAAGGTGTACTATGAGCTTCTTCAAGTATTATTTTCTTTAGTGTTGCCTCTTCAGGCACACAAATCCTCCCTTCATAATACAATGCTCCATCATCAGCCACTGTAAATCCTTTTCCTTCCCCTTTGAGAACTTTCTCCCTCGTTTTACGCAGAAAACATCATCGAGTTGAGCACTCATAATCTTGTCCTTCAAATCCGATTGCACTACTAAAGCTGCTAAGACCATCTCAACCCTTCTTAGTGGGGTCACCACCTCGACCCTCATATTCGCGAACTCCTTCACCAACTGATCTTGCTCGGTCAACACGCATAAACCGCTCCTCGTCTTTCGACTTAAGGCATCAGCTACCACGTTAGCCTTGCCCGGGTGATAGTGAATTGTACAATCATAATCCTTCACAAGCTCTAACCATCTTCTTTGCCTCATGTTTAACTCCTTTTGTGTGAAAAGATACTTCAAACTCTTGTGGTCAGAGTAAATCTCACACTTCCCTCCATACAAGTAGTGTCTCCAAATCTTCAATGCGTGAACAACAGCGGCTAACTCCAAATCATGTGTCGGGTAGTTCACTTCATGCGTCTTCAATTGCCTTGAGGCATAAGCAATTACTTTACCTTGTTGCATCAAAACACAACCAAGGCCTAGCTTCGATGTATCACTGTAGATCACAAACTCCTTAGTTGGATCAGGTATCGTCAAAATCGGAGCTGAAGTGAGTCTGCTCTTGAGTTCTTGAAAACTCTCCTCACACTTCTTGCTCCATTCGAACTTCTCCCCTTTCCTTGTCAACCGTGTCATCGGTGTTGCTACCTTCGAAAATCCTTCAATGAATCTCCGATAGTAGCCTGCTAATCCCAAGAAACTACGAATCTCATGAGCATTCGTAGGTCTACTCCAACCATTAACAACTTCTACCTTTGACGGATCGACTTCAATCCCCTTAGCTGTAATCACATGTCCAAGAAACGCTACTTCCTTCAACCAAAACTCGCACTTACTAAACTTGGCGTACAACTTCTCCTTGCGAAGGGTTTCTAACACCACCCTCAAATGCTCTTCATATTGTGCCTCGTCCCTTGAGTATACCAAGATGTCATCTATGAATACTATGACAAACTGATCTAGGAATGGATGAAAAACTCGATTTATCAAATCCATAAACACCGCAGGTGCATTGCTTAATCCAAAGGCATCACCACAAACTCGTAATGCCCATATCGAGTTCGAAAGGCTGTCTTTGACACGTTACTCTCCTTGATCTTCAACTGATGGTATCCCGATCGAAGATCAATCTTAGAGTATACTCCACTACCCCTCAATTGATCAAACAAATCCTCGATCCTGGGTAATGGATACTTGTTCTTTATGGTGAGTCGATTCAACTCTCTATAATCAATGCACATCCTCAAAGTTCCATCCTTCTTCTTGACGAACAAAACTGGCGCTCCCCACGGCGAGACACTAGGTCGTATAAAACCTAAGTCTAACAACTCTTGTAGTTATATCTTTAATTCTTGCAACTCCTTCGGCGCCATTCTATAAGGAGCTTTTGACACTGGTGTCGCTCCAGGTGTCAAGTCTGTTGGTCCCGGACGAGATGTGCAAGGAGGTGGAAAGTCTAGAAGGGGGGGTTGAATAGACTTTACCACACTCAAAACTTTTTACAACTTTTCGAGAGCTGAGTGTGAGATTAGAAGACTTTGAAGTCTTCTGCAGCAAGGTACTCAGAGTGTGCTAAGTGAGATCAGCAGACTTCAGAAACTCAAAGTCTTCTGATGGTGCGGAAGCTAATCTCGTGTGTATTTGAAAAACCCTTTTAAAGAAAACCTTTGAGAAGAATACTTAGCAAGATTAATGCAGGTTTATAAAAACGATGATGAATGAGCAGTTATAATTATGAATGCAGAAAGCTGTAAAGGCACAGAGATTTTTATAGTGGTTCGGATATAACGATCCTACGTCCACTCTCCCTGATTCCACAGGGGCCTTACTATCCACCAAACTCGGTCTTGTCTCCTCTAATCTCCTTGAGGATTCAACCACAGGAAGTTTAACAAGTTCCTGCCCTTGGTACAATCGATTCGATCTTTGAGTGTTTAACTCTTAGATCTAAAACAATCAACCTTTTCTCGTACTGAGATAATGAAAGGTGATTTACACTTCCTTGACCAAAAAATAAATCTCTTAGACAATTCAACGTGTTCGATCAATTTTGGTGTGAAGAGTTAGCGTGAATTACAATGAGTGAAGGAGTTGTTCTTGATGTTTTCGCGTGTATCTATTTTGAAAATCCTTCACTTCAGTTTTTATGATTCTGAATTTGACTAGCCGTTAGGCTAATTTGTCAATCAGATCTTCAAAGAAATGGTAAGTGATCATTGGAAGATTTATTTTACTTTGGATAATTGATTTTCTGATACCAATCAATTATGTCGTGATTGATCTTGATTGATAATCAAATCTTCACTTGGTGACTTCGAGTATCTTAGAGTTATCTTTCGACTTTTGTTATCCCCGATGAATTTCTTGAAGTCAACTCTAGCAACTTTCAACCTTGCTCCAGCACATCTAAAGCTTGCTGTAGCATGGATTCCAACCTTGCTATCTTCACTTGAACCTTTCTTGACAATACTTCTTTTTGCGTAACTCTTATCATCTCTTCTTGATCTTCATGACGCCCTTTTAAATGACTTCGAACGAAATCTCTCTTAGATCTTTAAGTCTTCTTATCGTGACCTTTAGTTCTCAACCAATCGATATGAAGGTTAAGCCTAGCAAGTTTAATCTGTACTAAGACATAAACCCTATCTAGATCATCAGCTGACTAACAGGTTCAGCTGGTCCTATTACACATAGGTTTTAAGAACATCATCAAAACATACAAATTCAAATCCTAACAAAGTCTATGGTAAACTCCATTGTCTATCGGGTGGCACTCCGGGGAGCTTTTCCGGAAAAATATCTAAATAGTCCCGTACAACTGGCACATCTGCAGCCCTCACTTCCGGTTTCTGGCTTCCCACAATGTTGACCAGAAATCCCATGCACTTATCCTTTCTCAACATCTTCATCGCCTTCATCGCACTAACCACTCGCGGTACGGTTCGAGACTGAACCCCATAGAGGGTAGTCTCCTTATCGGTGGGTGTATGTAAAATTACTCTCCGCTCATGACACTTAATGTCAGCTCTATATTTACTAAGCCAATCCATACCAAGAATAACATCAAAGTCTTTCATGTCTAGCACAAAAAGGTCAGCCTCTAAAGCATGTTCATTCACATCAATTCTCACACCGCTAACCATCGAATGAGCACTAATAACTTTATCGGAGGGTATACTAATCATAAGTGGGTTCTCTACTCTTACACTTTTACTTCAAGATAATGCATGAAACTTTGCAGACATAAACGAATGTGTAGCTCCAGTATCAAAGAGTACATATGCAGGTATATTTGAAACTGTAAGCATACCATCCATAGTGCCCGGCTGCCAGTCAGCCTCTTCACGTGTCATAGCGAACATGCGTGCGTTGCCACCTGTCCCACCATTAGGCTTCCTTCCATCACCTCTATTCTGTGACAACGGACAATTTGGAAGTATGTGTCCTGGCTGCTTGCACTTGTAACAGACGTTCTGCCCCTGAAGACACTCTCCCAAGTGTTTCCTTCCACATTTAGCACAGACTGGTCTCTCAACAAATCCCTTTTGCGGAGCATCACTAGCAGTCCTCACTTGTTTGTTATGGGTGGGATTCCTACTCGATCCTCCTCCGTTCCACTTCCTTTTCCCTGAATAAGTCACCTCCTTCTGCTTCGGAGCATCCATAGCTAGACTCGCAGCAACCTCTTCAGCCCGCTCATAAGTTTCGGCCAAGGTAGTGAGTCCTTGACCTGACAGCACATTCCTGATCTCAGAGCGTAGTCCATTCCTGAACCTCCGTACTTTCTTAAGCTCAGTGTCCACTAGATGTTGGGCAAACCGACTCAGATCGCTAAACTTCCGTTCATATTCCGCTACAGTCATGCTGCCTTGTTTCAGGTTGAAGAACTCCGATTCCTTCTGAACCTGAAACGACGGTGGATAGTATTTTTCTGTGACTATCTCCCTGAACCGTGCCCAAGTGAGACTCGCATGTTCAGCAGCTGGCCTCATACGCCAGTAGGAAGTCCACCAAATTCGTGCGTCTTCTTTTAGCTGGAAGACCGCACATGCTACTTTCTGTGCATCAGTGTACATCATTAGCTCCAATATGCTCTCCAATGCATCCAACCACTCTTCTAGAGCAGACGGTCCCTCTCGTCCATAAAAAACAGGAGGCTTGAACTTGTGGAATTGCTCTACCACCTGAAGGTGATTTTCTGGAGCTTGCTGGTGTTGTGGTGCTTGACGTGGAGGCATCTTCCTATAAGAGCACAAGTATCTTAGATAACTAATTCATATGAGTTGTAACTTATCAAATTATTCATTCATCCAACACATAACCAATATTTTGTCCAAATACTTCCCATATAAAATTTATCCATAATCCAAAAGAAATGAAATAATTAATCTAGAATATGCTTAAATCCATTAAGTCTTAAGAACCCAAAAATTAAAAAAAATAAACAAAAGTCTACAACTTTAATTATCTACTACTCTTCCATAGATCCTGGGCCTACATATCTACCATCCTCAACTACTGTCCTAATTATCGTCTCTCTTTCTGGAATAGGCAGTTCTGTGGCCAAGGGCAACTCCTCTTCCGGGTCATCCTCAATGCCTCCAGTCTTAAGCCATCTATAGGCCAACTCTGCAGCCACATCTCTAACTGTCGTCTCCATATCTCGTCATTCCCTGTTGGCTATGATTTCTCTAGCTTCCTTCTCCTATGCTGGAGGTAAGCGGTTCACCATGCACTCAAGAAAATCTTTGGGGTTAGGCGGACCACGACCCTCTCTTTGCAGCTGCACTACATCTACTAGGTACAAAACGGGGTAATTTCTAATGTTTGTAACTCTCTTAATATTCCCTCTAGCGTCCATTTAAACTATCAATCACCACAGTTGTTAAAAATAAAATTAATAAACGTGTACTTAACCGTAATTCATCTTATTATGCATAATTCATATACATAAAACTTCTCTTTTTTTTTTTTATTTACTAACACAATTATCTTAGCACTGAACTTTCTTATCATACCTTGGAGTTGGCGCGGTGGCGGCGGTGGATGGTGTACTTAAAAATAATGAATGCATGCAAATAATTAATTTTTTTTTTAAACTCTGAAAGTTTTTTTTTAACAAGTCTACAAGAACGTAGACCTACTCTGATACCACACTGTCACATCCTAATTTTATAAATAATTTTAACGCTGACTTGGGTAAAAATTTCTTTTCAAGAGTTCATAAAAATAATAATAATTTTTTTTTGAAACAATTTAATAAATACCATCAGTGGGAACATGAACATGGGAATCTTTAATAAATAATAATAAAAAAAATATCAACTAAAATAAATTGCATAAATTGTCTCAATTTTCTTAAAAACTTAGCTCACTCCAAAAATAATCTTTCGAAAAGAAATTTAATGTCATGCTAGGAATTAAAAATGCTAAAATAAATAACACCAATCAATCCACCTTGCCTCCGCCGCGCCTCCGTCATTCTTAATCTGCAAAAGCATTAATTTGATTGGGGTGAGCAACCAACTAGCTCAGTGGGGTCCTATTTGTCACAGTTAAATATCCAACATAATCAAAACAACAACTCACATACCACATAACCATAACGTTTGTCAGCAAAGCCAACCATAGTAACATAGCATCATAATCGGTCCTTTCCACCGAAACATAGTTTTTAAACTCATTATGTCACACGGTCCTTTCCACCGGAACATAAATCATAGCATAGTATGTACACGGTCCTTTCAACCGGTCATACATATAAATAGTATGTTACACGGTCCTTTCCACCGGAATATACCCATATCATATCATATAGCACATAGTAGCAAGCAACAAATCTCAATCATGCAAGGTATTTAAAAGTGACAAATGATTACCAATCTTATAGAGAAAACCCCACCTTAAACCTTGATTATTCCTTGGTAAATGTGCTAGAGCGTGGCCTCCTTGGCACCTAAAATAATAATTAATAGACTTTGTCTTAGTATTATAAATATATTAAATTTTAAATCTCAATCTTAATATTACTATTAAATATTTTAATGTTAGGCTTAATAGAGAGTGATTATCCAAAATCTTAGTTAATATTTAAAAATAAAACTGGTAATATAATGTGTGCTTATATGTACATGAATATTAGAAATTTACAATCCGAAAATAAATAAGTTAAAGAATAAAGATTCTTAACCATTTAAAAATTATCCTACTAATTACTCTAAACTAAAGTAAGATATATATATATATATATATATAATTGAATATTCAACATCTTTAATTCTGCTTTAAAAATAAAAGCAATAATAATAATAATATAACAACATAATAATAATAATGTAACATAATGGAGTAAACAGGCAGTAGCCTGATCATGTTTTCGTAATTAAGGCTAAAGCCTTTCTCTTTTTTTTTTAGCAACAAAGATAAATAGACATTTATTTTATGCAGTTGAATGCTTCGTCTATTAAAATAATCATGCAATGTTATTGAATGTTTCGGCCTCAAGCCTAAAGGCCTTCGGCATAGTTAAAGCCGATCTAAAAAAATAGAACATATTGTAATTGTATACGGAACTCCTTGAATAAGCATATAATATAATGTATATCTAATTTATTGAATTTAGCAAAATAGGGAAGAAGAAGATGTTACCGAAACAGCAAGGAAATGAGAGAAGAAATTCTTTTGATGCTCCAGAGAGAAAACTTGAATTTACGGTGAATAATTTTTTTGTGCGTGTTTTTCTTTTCCAACCGAGTACTTAAATAAATATGAAGGTGGGAGAGATATTTTTTGTTGAGATAAAAAGGGAATTTGGATCTACATAATCTCACACCTAAAAGATAAGATTCTAAATTTAAAATTTAAAATTTTTGAAAGAATGGGAACTATATATTTTATTAATTTATTGTAATTACTAATAAAATATAACATAAATAAAACTGAAAATATTAATAATTAATATTATAATTATTACTTATGCAAAATTTAATTTACTTATGGTGATTGATACTCTTAGGTATTACACCGGTTCTTGCAGTACCCAATTTCACAGCCCCCTTTCTTGTTAAATGTGATGCCTCGGGAAAAGGCATGGGTGCAGTGTTGATGCAACACAATCGGTCAATTGCATTTTTTAGCAAAGCTTTATCAGAAGGAAACATTCAGAAATCCACGTATGAAAAAGAGTTAATGGCTTTGGTGCATTCAATTTTATACTAGAGATCGTACTTATTAGGTAGGAAGTTTATTGTTCGGACGGATCACCGTAGCCTCAAGCATTTGTTGCACCAGTATATCGCCTCCCCGGTCCAACAATATTGGGTGGCAAAATTACTCGAATTTGATTTTGATATTGAGTATAAATCGAGGGCGTCTAACACGGTGGCTAATGCTTTGTCGAGAAGAGATTCAGAAATTAAAATTTTAGCAACTTCCTTACCAAGGTGGATAGAAGGTAGCGGCTGACCCAGTATACACACCCATTGTCCAGGCACTGCAGAAGGGGGATGTGGTTAACCAGCCCTTTGTATTGATTCATAGGGTCCTCTATTACAAAGACAGGCTAACAATACCCTCGAACTACACATGGGTAACTCGATTGTTAGAAGAGTTTCATAATACACCAATGGGGGGTCATGCAGGCACCTTGCGTACATATAAACAACTTGCAGCCAACATATATTATCCAGGAATGATGCGAGTTGTAGCAAAATTCGTAGCCAATTGTTTGACGTGTCAAAGGCATAAAGAAGACACCCACACCCCAGTTGGGTTGTGCAGCCGCTTTCAATTCCAGCCCGAATTTGGGAGGATATAAGTATGGACTTTATCTCCAAGTTACCTTGTTCTCAGCATTTCGATGTAATACTCGTGGTAGTTGATCGTCTCTCAAAGGCCTGTTATTTTATTGGATTGACTCATCCTTTAACCTCCAAGATAGTCGCAGATGCTATGAACGAAGAAGTAGTGCGCCTTCACGGGATTCCTAGATCAAACGTCACGGGTCGTGACCCCATCTTTTGTGGTTCCTTTTGGAAGGAGCTATTCAAGGCCACGGGAACGCGCCTGAGAATGAGTTCTTCATATCATTCCAAGTTCGATGGACAAACCGAAGTAATGAATAGGTGTTTGGAAGTTTATTTGTGTTGCTCTACGTCTGAGTTTCCCCACCACTGGGCACATGGCTTCCTTAGGCTGATTATAGTTTTAACACTAGCTTTCGTACTTCCACGGGGTGTACCCCATTCGAGGCTATGTACGGGCGATCCCCCTACAATTACTCAGTTTTTGCCTAGGGAAATTTGTGTTAAGGCTATAGAAGATGAGTTGTTGTCTCGAGATAGCATTCTGAAGCAATTATGGTTTTATTTGGAAATGGCCCAACAACGGATTCAGCATCAAGCGAATAAATATCGCCGAGAAGTGGAATATGAGGTGGGGGACCGAGTCTTCTTGAAGTTTAGGCCCTATCGATAATTTTCCCTGTTTAAAAGGCTGAACGCAAATTTAGCTCCAAGGTATTTTGGGTCTATTTGAAATTTTGCAACGCGTCGGGAAGGTGGCGTATTGCATAGCCTTGCCACCGGGGACCAGAATCCATCCCGTTTTTTACGTCTCGCAACTGAAAGCAGTCGCTGTAAACCACCCGGTGGAGACTACTCTACCGTCGGACTTGTACGATGACATTCCAGAATTTTTGCCGACTCAAGTCATAAGGAGTCGTGACATTTGGAGGGGAGACGATAGAATTTCGCAGGTTCTAGTTCAATGGGCGGGCCAGACCAAAGATGAAGCCACGTGGGTAGACGAGATCCATTATCGTGCTCAAATTTCGGAGTTCCGCCTTGAGGACAATATTGTTCTTAAGGGGAAAGGAGTTGATATAGTATATAAGAGGAGAAATAGGCGTGATAAGGGTATTAGTTGATTAGTTGTTATTTTAAGTGATAGTTGTTATGTTGGCTTTGGCGCTTTTAGTATAGCAACATATAAATACTTATTTTGTGCGCTTATTTTGGAATCATTGAGAATATTGTACACTTTCAGCCATAGGCTTGGATGGGAGAGTTCCTCCCGGAGAACAGATTGTATCATTCGTTTGCAAGTGAATAAAACTCGACTCTTTTGACTCTAACAATTAAGAGATCAAAACAAGAATCTAAGAACTTTAAATTGAAATACGGGAGATTCTAGTCCCAAGCCTACGGCTGAAATTTTACTAATCAATCTCTTCACTTGCAAACGAATGATACAATCTGTTCTCCGGGAGGAACTCTCCCATCCAAGCCTATGGCTGAAAGTGTACAATATTCTCAATAATCCCAAAATAAGCGCACAAAATAAGTATTTATATGTTGCAATACTAAAAGCACCAAAGCAAATATAACTAATCAACTAATACCCTTATCACGCCTATTTCTCCTCTTATAAACTATATCAGATCGAATTCGATATTCTATCACAAACGAAATATTTTTTTCACATTACTTCTAGATTTGAGATTTAATGTGAAAATTAGTCATGTCAGGATTTAATCTATTTGATTTATATTTTTTTAAAAACTAATTGCTTATAAAGTAGTAGTACTCCCTTTGTAAGGTACTACTATCGAATGAACACTAAATCGAGTTCGATACTCTATAACAAACAAAATATTTTCACATTACCTCTAGATTTGAGATTAAATGTGAAAATTAATCATATCATGACTTAATCAATGTGATTTTATATTTTTTTGAAATTTAATTACTTATAAAATAGTAGTACTACCTTTGTAAGTTACTACTATCAAATGTGCACTAGATCGAGTTCAATACAATATCACAAACAAAATATTTTTTTCACATTTCTAATAGATTTGAGATTTAATGCGAAAATTAGTCAAGTCATGACTTAATCTATGTGATTTAATTTTTTTTAAATTTAATTACTTATAAAGTATTAGTACTCCCTTTGTAAGACACTACTATTGAATGTGCACTAGATCGAGTTCGATATTCTATTACAAGTGAAATATTTTTTTCACGTTATTTCTAGATTTGAGATTTAATGTGAAAATTAATCATGTCATGACTTAATCTATGTGATTTATAATTTTTTAAAATTTAATTACTTATAAAATAGTAGTACTCCCTTTGCAAGGTACTACTATGGAATATGCACTAGATCAAGTTCGATACTCTATCACAAATAAAAAATTTTTTTCACATTATTTCTAGATTTGAAATTTAATGTGAAAATTAATCATGTCATGACTTAATCTATGTGATTTATATTTTTTTGAAATTTAATTACATATAAAGTAGTAGTACTCCCTTTGTAAGGTACTACTATCGAATGTGCACTAGATCGAGTTCGATACTCTATCACATACGAAATATTTTTTTCACATTACTTCTAGATTTGAGATTTAATGTGAAAATTATTCATATCATGACTTAATATATGTGATTTATATTATTTTGAAATTTAATTACATATAAAGTAGTAGTACTCCCTTTGTAAGGTACTACTATCGAATGTGCACTAGATCGAGTTCGATACTCTATCACATACGAAATATTTTTTTCACATTACTTCTAGATTTGAGATTTAATGTGAAAATTATTCATATCATGACTTAATATATGTGATTTATATTATTTTGAAATTTAATTATATATAAAGTAGTAGTACTCCGTTTGTAAGGTACTACTATCGAATGGACACTAGATCGAGTTCGATACTCTATTACAAACAAAATATTTTTCTCACATTAATTCTAAATTTGAGATTTAATATGAGAATTAGTCATGTCATGACTTAATCTATGTGATTTATATTTTTTAAAAATTTAATTACTTATAAACTAGTAGTACTCCCTTTGTAAAGTACTACTATCGAACGAACATTAGATCGAGTTCAATACTCTATTACAAATGAAATATTTTTTTCACATTACCTTTAGATTTGAGATTAAATGTAAAAATTAACCATGTCATGACTTAATCTATGTGATTTATATTTTTTTAAAATTTAATTACTTATAAAATAGTGGTACTCCCTTTGTAAGTTACTTCTATCAATTGTGCACTAGATCGAGTTCGATACTCTATTACATATGAAATATTTTTTGTCACATATCTACTAGATTTGAGATTTAATGCAAAAATTAGTCATGCCATTACTTAATCTATGTGATTTAAATTTTTTTGAAATTTAATTACTTATAAAGTTGTAGTTTTCCCTTTGTAAGGCACTACTACCAAATGTGCACAAGATCGAGTTCGATACTCTATCACAAACGATTTTTTTTTTTTCACATTTCTTCTAGATTTGAAATTTAATGTTAAAATTAATCATGTCATGACTTAATATATATGATTTTTTTTTAAATTTAATTACTAATAAAGTAGTAGTATTTCGTTTGTAAAATATTATTATCGAATGTGCACTAGATCAAGTTCGATATTCTATCACAAACGAAATATTTTTTTCACATTACTTATAGATTTGAGATTTAATGCGAAAATTAATCATGTCATGAGTTAATCTATGTGATTTATATTATTTTTAAATTTAATTACTTATAAAGTAGTAGTACTCTGTTTGTAAGGTAATACTATCGAATATGCACTAGATCGAATTCGATACTCTATCACAAAAGAAATATTTTTTTTAACATTACTTCTGTATTTTAGATTTAATGCAAAAATTAATCATATATTGACTTAATCTATGTGATTTATATTTTTTTAAAATTTAATTACTTACAAAGTAGTATTACTCCTTTTGTAAGATACTATTATCGAATGTGCACTTGATCTAGTTCGATACTCTTTTACAAATAAAATATTTTTTCACATTACTTCTAAATTTTAGATTTAATGCGAAAATTAGTCATGACATGACTTAATCTATGTGATTTTTTTTTAATTTAATTACTTATAAAGTAGTAGTACAACCTTTGTAAGGTACTACTATCGAATGTGCAATAAATTGAGTTCGATACTCTATCACCAACTAAATATATTTTTCACATTACTTCTAATTTTGAGTTTTAATGTGAAAATTAATAATTTCATGACTTAATATATGTGATTTATATTTTTTTTAAATTTAATTACTTATAAAGTAGTAGTACTCCATTTGTAAGGTACTACTATCGAATGTGCACTAGATCGAGATCGATGCTCTATCACAAACGAAATATTTTTCACATTACTTCTAAATTTGAGATTTAATGCAAAAATTAATCATGTCATGATTTAATCTATGTGATTTGTATTATTTTGAAATTTAATTACTTATAAAGTAGTAGTACTCTCTTTGAAATTTAAGGGGGCTTAGCCCACTTGGCAACTGGGCTCCTCACTTAAGTGGGAGACCTGGGTTCGATTCCCTTTGGAAACGAATTGAAGTGGGAGGTATAAGGAGGCTTGGAGAATTTGGAATTGTAAGGAGATTTGGTGAACTAACTTCTAACCACTAACAACTAACATTTACCCTTTGTAAAATATTACTATCGAATGTGCACTAGATCGAGTTCGATACTCTATTACAAACAAAATATTTTTTTTCATATTACTTATAAATTTGATATTTAAAAATTAATCATGTCATGACTTAGTCTATGTGGATTTTTTTTTTTTTGAAATTTAATTTACTTATAAAGTAGTAATACATCATTTGTAAGGTACTACTATTGAATGTGCACTAGATCGAGTTCGATACGTTATCACAAATGAAATATTTTTTTACATTACATCTAAATTTGAAATTTAAGGCGAAAATTAATCATGTCATGACTTATTATATGTGATTTATATTTTTTTTTAAATTTAATTATTTATAAAATGGTAGTACTCTCTTTGTTAGGTACTATTACCAAATGTGCACTAAATCGAGTCCCATACTCTATTATAAAAAAAAAAACACATTACTTCTTAATTTGAGATTTAATTCGAAAACTAGTCATGTCATGACTTAATCTACGTGATTTAATTTTTTTTTTTAAATTTAATTACTTAAAAAGTAGTAGTAGTACTCCCTTTGTGAGTTACCTACTATCGAATGTGCGCTAGATCGAGTTCGATACTCTATCACAAACGAAATATTTTTTTCACATTATTTCTAGATTTGAGATTTAATATAAAAATTATTCATATCATGACTTAATATATGTGATGTATATTTTTTTTTGAAATTTAATTACGTATAAACTAGTTGTACTCTGTTTGTAAGGTACTATTATTGAATAGACACTAGATCGAGTTTGATACTCGACAACAAACAAAATATTTTTTTCACATTACTTCTAGATTTGAGATTTAATATGAGAATTAGTCATGTCATGACTTAATCTATGTGATTTATATTTTTTGAAAATTTAATTACTTATAAAGTAGTAGTACTCCTTTTGTAAAGTACTACTATCGAATGAGCACTAGATCGAGTTCAATATTCTATAACAAACGAAATATTTTTTTTCACGTTACCTCTAGATTTGAGATTAAATGTAAAAATTAATCATGTCATGACTTAATCTATGTGATTTATATTTTTTTAAAATTTAATTACTTATAAAATAGTAGTACTCCCTTTGTAAGTTACTTCTATCAAATGTGCACTAGATCGAGTTCGATACACTATCACATACGAAATATTTTTTTCATATTTCTACTAGATTTGAGATTTAATGCAAAAATTGGTCATGTCATGACTCAAACGATATGTGATTTAATTTTTTTTTTTTTGAAATTTAATTACTTATAAAATTGTAGTTATCCCTGTGTAAAGTACTACTATCAAATGTGCACTAGATCGAGTTCAATACTGTAATATCCCAAAATCATTACGTGAATTATTTATATTTTTATATAATTATTTTTAATAAATTGAGTATTAATATTAATAATAAGTTTTTAATTAAATTATATAAATCTTTTAAATTAAAAAATATAATATAATATATATTATATAATATACAGTATATAATATAATATATATAATATATATAGGAGTGTGGTGGCGTGCATGTGTTGTGCATGTGGTGTTCGTGTGTGCATGTGTGGTATGTGTTAATAGTAATAATAATAATATAATAATATAATAATAATATTAAATAAAACAAATTTACCTAATACATTTCTGAGGTGGTGGAGCATTGAGGCGGTGGATGCATATACCAATATACACGCCCATTTGAATTGGAGAGATTGGAGAGAGAGACGCCCATTTGGATGAGAGAGAGAAATCTCGAAGCGTTTTGGTAAGTATTCGAACTCCGTTAATTGTGGTAATATATATCAAAATGCTCGTATCCACTCGTAGATTATAGAATTATAATTAGTTTGTTGAGGTGACGCTCATAGCGTTTGGAATTGGAGATTATTAAGAGTATATGTTATTTGTAGGATATGAGAAGAAATTTGAGACTAATAAGATTGTGCATTATCGAGGAGTTGAAGATCACTAAGGGGTATTGCATTGCATCATTTGTTGCAGCTATTGTTTTTAAGGTGAGGGCAATCTCCACTCTTAATCGAGTTTAACATTCAATGTTATGATTGTTATGTTAAATTGCATTATTAATCAAGACAGGTAGTAACCCGCACTATGTTCAAGCCGGGTAATGGCCCGTACTATGTGCAAGTCGGGTAATGGCCCGTGTAATATATTCAAGCCGGGTAAAGACCCGTAATATTATGTTCAAGCCGGGTAATGGCCCGTACTATGTGATAAAGCATTAAATGTTTCCATGAGCTTTATAATGAAAATAGGGAAAAGGTACAACCAGGACTCTGAACTATTGCTCCAAGTACAAATAGACCCTTAAAGTATATTTGGGCTCAAATAAACCCTCCAACTTTAATTTTTGGAACAAAGAGACACTTTTGTTTAAATTATTTAACACACTTGACAAATTAATTGTCTTTTGACTTAATTTCTATTAAAAAAATATCCCCAAATAGTGAGTATAAAAAATATCTACCATTAAGAAAAATAAAAATGTAAAACCCAAAAGATTATTAAAAAAAAAAGTAAAAAAGAGAGAATGATCAATAAAGAAACAATAAAAAATAATGAAAGTAAAAAAAAATATAGTTTGAAATTCCAATAAGTACAAAAATTAAAATGCTTTCAAACTATAAGTACAAATTGAAATGCTTTTAAAAAATAATGAAAGTACAATAAGTACAAATTGAAATACTTTCAAACCATATTTTTTTTTTGTACTTTCATTATATTTTATTTTTTTCTTTACTGATCCTTCTCTCTTTTTTACTTTCTTTTTTTTTTATATAATATTTTGGATTGTACATTTTTATTTTTTTCAATGGTGGATATTTTTTATGCTCAATATTTGGGGATTTTTTTTAATAAAAATTAAGTTAAAAGAAAATCAATTTATTAAGTGTGTTAAATAATTTAAATAGAAGTGCCTCTTTGTTCCAAAAATTAAAGTTAGAGGGCATATTTGAGCCCAAATATACTTTAAGGGCCTATTTGTACCTGGAGCAATAGTTTAGGGTCCTGGTTGTACCTTTTCCCATGAAAATATCATATGCACTTACGAATGTTGTTTAACTGTGCAATCATTGATGTTTTTCTCACTGGGTGTATTTTCAAACACTCATCCCTCCACAATTATGAATTTCTACAGGTCAAAGGAGCTCGAGCAGGATATGAGGCGATGGTTGCATGTAATTTATTGTCCGTTGTTTTCTGCTGTAAATCTCAAATGATTATTTTGTAATAAATCTCGTTTATTCAATTATATTTTTTCTTTTAATTAAGTTAGGGTCAACTTAGTAGCGCCTCAGCTATTATGTTTTACTTTTAAATTCGGGGCGTTACAAATGGTATCAGAGCATTTTGGTTCTGTACTTGCTACTATTTATTTTAAAAAAATTATTTACTTCATAATTATAAGTCAACTTCTCTTTTAAAAGATGATTTGTAAATTACTTGCTTCCATTTTCCCTGTCTCGACAGCTCCACAAGGTATGAAATATCATTATGTTCAGTTGTATTAAAATTATTAGCTTTATATACAACTGTGGTTTTTTGCAATTTTTTATGCATGTGTACCCCATTAGATAATTATAAGTTGCTTGATATGGGATATGTAGTGGACTATAAGGTTGATTTTAGTTACATTACTTTTGCATCATGTCATTATAGTCAAGGATGAAAATATCGCTATCGCAATAAATATCGCAACTTTAATTTTACGGATATATTGATGGATATATCGATATCGCATATCGATATCGCAAAAAATTGAAAAAAATGACGGAAACTTTATTAAAATATTTGAAATTTAACAAGATATTTCAGAAATTATTATAACATATTATTATGCACATATTCCATTAAAAATTACAATATAATTGTATTTTTAAAACAACCATATGGATAATAGATTATATAAATACTGTCTGATGCAAAATAAGTGACAATATAATGCACAATACAATACAAAATGGCTAAATATATATGATACAATATAATTAATATCAAAATGAAGACCTATGTGATTCTCTTTTTTGGGGGAAAACAAGTGGGAAACAAACAAAATGAAAAAAAAAATTATAAATAATTAAAAAAAATCGCGATTTTTAAAAAATTTGCAATATTTCCGCGATATCTGGGAAAAAATACACTACGCCTGATCGATGATTGGAGTGAATTGATGCATGTTTTTAAGGGTCATTTTAGTGCAAAAAGTGATCCAAAGTGTTAGTTTTTGTGCCTAAATGTGTAAAGTATCACTATTTTGCCTAAAAAGTATTATTTGTGAGATTATTGATGTTTTTCGTCCGTTTTACAGGTAAATCGGTGGATTTTGACCAAACTAAGAGTACCGGTATGCTTAGAATGAAGGGACGAACAAAACGGAAAAAAACAAGAGTCGGAGGCGGAGTTCCGGCAGGAAAAATGCCCTGGTGTCGACCTCTGGTCGAGGACCAGAGGCCTCGACTCGAGGGATGTAAAGAAATGATGAAAATCAGAAAAAGGAAGCTGCCTCGACTCGAGGGCTAGGCCTCGAGTCGAGGGATGTGCAAAACAGGGAAACCTCGACTCGAGGGAGGAGCCTCGAGTCGAGGGAGAGGCAAATTGCAAAAGCCTCGAGTCGAGGGCTGAGCCTCGACTCGAGGGGGAGGATTTTCAGAAATTCGTTATTTAAAGGGCTGAAGCAGAGTATTCCAAGAGGAGAATTCATTAGAACAGTTAGTAGCGGTTTTGGGGCGATTTCTTAGGCCCCAAGCCAATTTCCCACTTTAGGTAGAGTAGAAGGTAGATTTAGATTTAGATTTCAATTGTTGTTGATTAGATTAGCTCTAGTTTAGCATTTGATCTAGTTATTTCATTTGGAGATTTGTATTAAGCACTCAAGTATTCCCATTTTTGTTAATTGAAGACCAATTGGTGATGTTCTTCCTCTTTTGTCTTTTAAATTTCTTAATTATTGTGATTTATTTTGTGTTTGTTCAATTCTATTTTCTTCCCATGGATTTTGCTCTTGGCACCATGGGCTAACTCTCTTGTGCTTGGGTTAATTGAAATTGATGATGATTTGATTGACTATGCTATGATTGTTGATGATTTGAGATCAATTGAGTAGATTGCTTTCTAATTGTGATTCAAATTGTACTTCATGCATTTTTATCTCTTTAGATTAGTGTTTGATCACCCTAGCTATAGGCGAGATCTGCGCTAACGTGATCCGGGATTAATCGGGTTATAATGGTGTATGAATGTGTGGATTGGGTGCTTCAGAATCGAGAGATTAGTTGCACTAAGGATACTCACGTTAGTTTGTTTCCTAATTGTGATTCTTAATTGTGCTTCGTGTAAAATTGTCTCTTTAGATTAATGGTTGATCACCCTAGCAATAGGCAAGAGTTGAGCTAACGTGATTAGGTGTTAATCGAGTTACAATTTTACATGATTGTATGAATTGGAGACTTCTACATTGAGAGATGGGAAGGACTAAGAATACTCACATTAGGCATTGTGTTATTAATGGAGTGATTAATTTCATGATGGTTTAATGCTTTCTATCTTAGTTGATTTACAATTTGATTCAATTGTAGCTTGTTGATCGATGATTCCTTGATGGATGTTAGCCTTAGCACCCCAATTCCCCCATTTATTGTTGTGTTTGTATTTGCCTCTTAAGTGTTCGATCATTTACCTCATAGTGTATTTAAGTTTATTTCTTGCCAATTATTGTGTTTTTATTTCCAAACCCGTTTTGCAACAATAGTCACCGAGAACTCGTATTTCTAGGGCTTCATGTGCATACTTTTTCCCTTGGGTTCGATATTTGCGATTGGTCTTAATACCACTTACCCGGTTGCTACTCCAATCAATCGATATGGATATCGATATTTATATTTTGCGATATTTCCGCGATATCCGGGAAAAAATACATTTCCCCTAATATCCGTATCCCAACTTTATTTTTTGCGATATATCCGCTATATATTGCGATATTTGCATCCTTGATTATAGTCAATATACTTTGTGTAATTGCCGCCACTGAGTCGCTGAGCCGCGACAGCGTGTGCTCGTGAGTGTGTGTGGTTATGCTGGTATATTGATGTGTAGTGTGTATCAGTGAGTTATGTTTTTGTGGTTTAAATTTGGAGTAATAATTTAAGAATGAAATTTGTACATATGCAATGACTTATGGTTTTGTGGTTCAGATTTGAAGCAATAATTTAGGAATGAAACTTTGTAGTGCATATGCAGTGACTTATGATTTTGTGATTTAGATTTTGAGTAATAATTTAAGAATGAAATTTATTATTCTGATATGGATCTTGGATTGTGGTGTAATAATTATTATGCAATTGGGCTACCATTTAGCATTGAGTATGAGGAAAATAGAGTGATGAATGTAGCGCGATCTATGCACTGTATGATAGAAATTATTTTGAGTTAACTCTCTAAATAAGGATTAATAGTATAGAGGTAACCACATTTAGAGTTAGAAGGATGAAGAAATAATTTTTCGGATAATTTAGCATGGAAAGTGAGTTGTGATGATTTAAGCTATAACTGAATTTCGAGGACGAAATATTTACAAGGTGGGTAGATTGTACTATCCCAAAATCATTACGTGAATTATTTATATTTTTATGTAATTATTTTTAATAAATTGAGTATTAGTATTAATAATAAGTTTTTAATTAAATTATATAAATCTTTTAAAATAAAAAATATAATATAATATATATTATATAATATTATATAATATACAGTATATAATATCTAACACTAATCTAAAAGAGTGATGAGCGGTCATTTGGCCAGTTGCTTCCCGGTAGCAGGTAAGTGGTTCAGTACGTGTACAATAACACGAGATTCGTGTCATCTTTGCATTCTCTCTCATTTGTCGTTCCCTTCTACCGACTCCGCCTTCTCTTTATCACGCCGCCGACGAAAAGATGCAGATTAGGTTTTAGGATTCATAACCGCCTCGCCCCTCCTCCCCGTTCTGCCGTCTTGATTTCCCTTTTTTTCCCTGTCCTCCGTTTCAGAAGACAGGTATTTAATTTGTTGTAATTTTTGTTTCTTTAGTTTTTTTAATTCGTTTATTTGGCGATTTCGATCCTCTGTCGTTCTAATTTGTAAATGCTGGTCGATTTTCGAGAGAATTAGAGATGAGAGGGAAAAAAAAGGCTTTGATCTGATTGAATTTGTGTAGTGCACCCCGTCCGTCGTAGTTGTACTTGTACACCATAAATTCAATGAGTCTAACTCAATTTTCGATGGTTAGTTCTTTTGTTTATTTACAACTTTTCTTCAATATTAGATTTAACAGACACGGATATTACTCTTTGTTTATTCATCCATCTATGTTGATTTTTAATGCTTCCTACAATGTATATATATATATCGAAACATTTAGATATTGATATTCACATCACATAAATTAGAGGTGGCTTTCACTTTTGAAAGATTTAGGTATATTACTTACAGCAATCGTGGTCATTCATATTACCCCTGCCAATGGATTGTTATATTAGGATGATAAGCCCTGCTATAAATCCCATCTTAATTATAGATGAAGCATAAATCCCATCTTAAAATTTGATTGCCAGTTGCCACACAGTTCTGCTTTTATCTACCTCGGTCTACTTTACACCAATACAAGACTCATCTTTTCGGTAGCATCTGGGTTATTCTGTCAATAGTTCTTGATCTTAGATAGATACCAAACATTTGCATAGAGTAGAGCAGTTGTAGACACATTTACTAAACCCTATTTGTGTTTGTAAATCACATGTGGGGTAGCAATTATCATATAGGTGAAGAGACATTATTATTAATGTTACGAATCACTACTTCAAAGACCTACATGTTGAGTTACGAGTATGATGTGGTGATAGATGATGAATCTTTGAAAATTGTGAGCAAAAATATCTCGCTCACTAAGTGTTCGATGAAATGCTTAGGAGAACTCTTGCTTTGGCAGAAATATCCATTGTAGTTTCTTCAATTTAAAGCAAGTGCGCTAGAACTAATTCTCTTCTATCTTGTGAATAGAGTAATTAAGGTCAAGTATATGTAGATATTATTGGTGTTACTTTAGAAATGTTTTTATGATGGTAGTAGTTAAAGATGGAGTTTGTGGCGCTTCAGTTCTATTAGGGGCGTTTATTCAATATAAGGCTTTTGTTAAAAATATATATAAAAATTGATGTAGTTATTTGAAGATGCATATTGACTAAGTTAATTCTCATGCTTTAGCCCGTAAACTATAGTTAATTAGCCATGCAATAGACAAGTCATGTAGAATGGACTCGACTCAAATGAAATTCGAACTTGTGATTTTTAGAAGGATCACATTGATTAGTCATTAGTAATACTTTAATTGTCTTAGTCGAAAACAGTACAAATTTGTATTCATTTGTGCATTCTTGTTTTAATTTGGAGTTCAATTAGTTGTTGTTTACATTTCTGATTTAATCTTCAGAACTACCTAATTAGACAGTGGCCCCCAATAACTCCTTTTTTCAACAGAAAAATTCAATACAAATAGAAGTTCCTTGATAACTCCTTTGCAGGAATATGTATATATTCTCATTTTTCAAGTTGTGATTAAATTCTTATTTCAAATTAGAAATATATATATAGACAATTAGGTCACAACATTGTTATATGCCTCATGCCTGGTCAGAAGGTGTCAACTGTGCAAGTGCATGAAAGGTTATTGCTTAATTGTGAAAATACTACCTATTAGATTTTGACAAAAACTTACGTGAGACCGTCGCACGCATTCCATTTTGTGTGATGGGGTCACTTTTTAATAAATTGTTATCACTTTTTAAAAAGTTATACAAATTAGTATAAAAGTGATAAAAAATTGAAAAGTGATACACTTCACATTATAAGTGATAATAATTTATTAAAAAGTGAATCCGTCTCACGAAATGTGATCCGTTAGACGGTTTCACAGAAGACTTACTCTTCAATTTTTCTTCCTATGAGGCTGGTAAAGTTGCCCCTTATTATATATGTTTTCTTGAACAGTGGAAAGGCAGCAAGATTTGTTTTTCTTGTAAGCTTTATTTGTTTCCCGTTAACTTTTAATCTCATTATCCTTATTAAATAAAATGTTTGACAGACTTCTGCAGTACAGAATGGCGGAGATGAAACTTAATGTTTTAATGGGAAGTTGAAAAACTGCTTGCATGGGCTGTTAGCTTACAAAATGTTATAAATATGAACTGGAAGCTCTCTCTTTTCATTGAAGGATTAATAATATATTCTCTGTGTTTTCGGGCTATTTGGTTGAGCATGACATGGGGAAATCTTTTATATTTTCTATAATTTTGCTGCATTCCATTACTTTTATTGTGATCATTAGCATCTCTTCTGTTTCGTATGCTTGATGAAGTTTCTCTTTAAAGGGGTATGCTTGATGAGGTTTTTCTTAAAAGTAGTACATGAATGATGTTGGTCCCGGAATGTTGAGTTGATTAATAACCTTGAGTTAGCTTCCTAGAACAAAATCTAGAAAAGGGGGTTTGAATAGATTTTGTAGATTTTTCAAATCTTTTCAAAATCAATTCAAAATATCGATTGAATATAATTGAGAACTCAACTTTTAACAAGATCAAAAGCAAGGTTGATATTGATTTTAGTTAAGAGAACTTTAATCTTGAATTAACAATATTGTAATTTATAAATTAAAGAAAGCAAGAAATAACACAAGGATTTATAGTGGTTCGGATTTTAATAATCCTACATCCACTCTCCTTCTTCAATCAAGAAGGAGCTCGCTTACTACTTACTTTCTTACTTTTTCAACTTTGACACAACTTGTACAAATCTTCAAATCTTCAATCTCCTAAATCCTTCTCTAAAATCTAACTATTACAGTGAATATTGAATTTTGAAGATTACAAGAAAAGTGTTCTAAAAACACTCGAGAACTTTTTGAGAACTCTCTTGAGATACTTGTGAAGATTGTGATCGAGTAGTGAATAGTGTGAAAAATCAAATATGCATAAGTGTATTAAAGAATAAAATCTAGTCCTATTTATAAGTCTAAAAAAGACAGTTAGTTTGTTAGTTAGTTCTAACAAACTTGAATTTTATGAGACTTAATCTTGAAAACGCTCGAGACCTCATTATTCTTCCTACTGTGATCATTGACTTGGTGAAAACTCGCCTTTCTTATTCTACTCGGCTTGTCTTGACCTCGTCGAGCTCTTTATACTTGTCTTGCAGATGACTAGGATTGAGGTTGTCTCCAGATGACTTGTGATTTCTCGTCTTGGTGACTTGAGCTACCCTTGACCTTGATGAGGAACTTTTTTCTTAAAGTAGTACATCTGGAATAGTCTTTTAACTCATCAAAATAATTTTGTGCTAACAAATGCCATACCACGACTGAAGTAAACAATGAAATACATGATAGTATATATATATATATATATATATATATATATATATTTTTTTTTTTTTACAGGAAATTCCATGATAATATTTTTTAATGATGTGAAACATAACACTTATTCTTCGTAGGATCATGCTAAAAGATTTTAAGGAAGACATGGGTGGTGTTATTTCTTTTGTCCAAGTATTAAGGAGAATATATTGTATGTTCTTTCTCATTAGAATTTCGGCTGTGTGTGCAAGTATGGTCCAAGTAAAGGGATTGTGATATATTATTATTGGACACAAATTATAATCGATGTTAAGAATCTCAAATGAGTAAATGTTTGGTGAATTGCAAATCAGCAATTCCATAATAGAGATTGAAAACATTGTTCAAGTTAACACACTAGGAGTTCAAATTATTAATAATTGTGAACTGTTACATCCTTCATGAATTTCAAAACAGTGAGTATAAACTGACTTGTTAAGATACTAAATGAATCATCAGGAGTTCAAATTATTAATTATTAATATTTTGAATTGTCAAATACTTCATTCCAAAACAGTGATGAATATGGAGTGACATTATGGTATATAAATTTTCCTACGCATATATATTTTAACGTTTTTTTTTGTTTGTGGATCTTTCATTTTATATATATATATATATATATATATATATATATAGATGTAAGTTCTTAGCCTGTAAATATCAAATGTTAAGTACTCCCCTATCCCATCTTAGGAGGGAGTGCACTGTACCTCCCTAACTAACTAATTCAAAGATCTAGATTTTGCAACCTAAAGAACAGAAGCTCATAAACAAAAGTTACTGGACTATTTTTAGTCACTGGACTATTTTTTAAAATAATCATGTCTCACTAACTGCATACACTTTAAGAAGAGAGAGTAATGATTGGGATTTTGAGGGGTAATTGTGTAAAGTAAAAAAAATAATTGAAATGTGTGTATGTGTGAGCCAAAAAGTAAAAACCTTTTGTATAAATTAGTAAAAATTATGAGAGTGGAGTTTACAAAGGGTTTTTCATTTTAAGAATATAAAACTTGTCGTGGTTAGATTTATTAAGGGTTAGTCAGCATGCTAGTTCTATGTGACCAAACCAAATAAGTTGAGACGAATAATAGGCTAGGTGTGCCTTTGTCAGAATAGAAAGCTACCCCAGATATGTAATTATAACACACATAGAGCACCCATCCACCCACGTCACAACAAAACAAATTCTGATGCCATATTCAGTTCACTGCAATTTAAGTGAAACATTGGTATGTGTGTAGAAATAGACTGGTTAGAATATAAGTCTAAATACATATACTATTTGATTAGTGAATCTTATATTACTTAAACTGAAAATTTCCAATCAATTTTTTTGATGTTGTTAAGACTATTTTGTCTATGGTTACAACATATTTGATGAAATGCCCCAATCAAATTCTTTTACACTTCATATATATTAATTGTGTGTTATGATTTTTTTGTTACATCTGTGAACCGACTGTCTGCCCCGAAAATTTGAGAGGTGGGAGCACAAATTAAAGTTGAGAACTTCAACTTAAAAGTGAATGCATATTATTTTACCTGAAATAAATGCCCTGGAACTTGATAAACGCCTTGAAGTTCATCTATTATTCATTTTATGATAAAGATTTTAGGTAGTTATTGTGCACGTGCTGATCAAATATGAGAGCCTATTCTACCAATTAGGAATTCATTTTCTCTAATCAAAATTTATTAAATGGCTGCATTTATCTGTGTTCCAAATTCTAAAAGCACATACATATGCCCCAATCAAATTTGTTTTAGTTGGTTTTAGCTGGTTTTAGCTTGGCTCAAATAACCAGGTGGACGGGGTTCAAAGTGTTTAATATGAGCGTCTGTAATGGATAAATTTACAATTTATTGTCTAGATTCATGAGAGTATGTTGCTTATTATTTTCTACTCATATAATGCTCAACTTTTACAAATAAAAACACATAACAACAATCAGCGATTGAGCTTGAAACGTGTCGTTCCTGTATTTTACTACATTCTTTCTCTTCCCACTTTAATTTCTTGTTGCCTTCGTCAATTTCAATCCGTCGTTGCTTTTCTGCTCTATCCAAGTTGGTTACTTTCCGTGCTATTATCCTTTGCTGACTGCTTTTATCATTTTGCATATTTTCTACAGTGTTTGCATTTGATCCTGAAATAAGGATACTATTAGGTAACTTTAAAATAAAGGTGTGTGTATACTTGAATGCTTGTTTGTAAGGCAGATTCAATTTCAGTTTCTTTTTTAAATAGAATAGCTTCTGATAATTTGTTTTGACTGTTAGAAAATCATTGTGTAGTAATTTGTGATATTGACTTGTGGTGGCTATCGAATTGTGGAATCTCAGTGGAGATGTCTATGTGAATGCTGTTAAGAGTTTTGTTTTGCAAGTGGCTATCAAAAGTCTCAGTATTGTATGAACAACCATGATTTGTCTTTAAAATGATTTGTGTGGTATTTCTTGCATTGACAATCAGACAATGCTGCATGCCAATATAGACATTTGACATGTTGTTTTGCCTCTCAAAATTTCAATTTCAGATACATATGAAAACGAGTAGTATTATTCTTTGTATGTTTAGAAATAGAACGATTAGAATATAAATTTGAATATATGTTATTTAACTGGTGAGTCTTATCATGTAAACTGGTAATTTTCAGTCACTGTTTTTAGATGTTATAAGGAGTATTTTTGCTTCAATTACAGACCACTTTGGTGGAAGAAAACTTTTAAAAGGGTAAAAATGAGATGTTTTATGGAGTATGTCAACCACATGCTTCGCTGAAATGGCCACATCAAATCCTTTTTACACTTTTCCTGCCTTACGCATCTTACTTTCTCTGCGTTCTCTGTAGCTGCTATATATTTCTATTATTTTTTTTTTTTTCCCTATTTGTATTGACAGGATGAGTAAAAACAATAAGAACAATGCATCCCTTTATTATGCGCAGGTAGTATTTCTTCCGTAAAGATAAATAAAGTGAGAATACATAGGACAAGCAAAGTTTTCTCATCATTTTTTATATGGTATTATAGGGTTGGTTTTATATTTTGCTATGCTTTGGATGATTTATCTTGCGCATTTAATATATCACAGATTTTTTTCACATGTAGATGGTTCCTAATACTCATCAATTCTACTCATGAAACGAAACCATATTAATATTTATGTTTTACTTTTTTTTTTCGATACAACGTACATCATTTGTGATGCAGAGGCTTATAAATCTGCTGCTAGGAAAGTCTCAAAAGGCTCCCTTGCTCTGGATTAAGGTATGTGTTTATTTTACTTTTCTTATTCTGTCTTTACTTTGTTCTTTCAATTACCTTTAGTTTCCCGTGGTTGAACTCTCTCCCTGTGTCATCATATTCAAATTTTTTCTCCTAAAATTGCATCCCATTACCAAAATTTTTACCTCTTTTTTGTTGTCCCAATATAAATTAATATATATATATATATGTATATAAATTTTCCTTCAATTCTTATTCTGAATATTAATTATATATAATTTTGGTTCCATTTTTATGAGAATGCATTTCAATTTGCCTTTTAACGTCCTAAGTTTGAAAGTAAGTTAACGTCCTTTGAGTAAGTGTCATATAGGTATGCACTTCTGCAATAGTTAATATCCCACATTTTTGTCATATATATTCCAAAACTTTTAGCATGAGTAATTACTTATGTTTCTGAATTTACCTTGTTTAATTATATATTTGTAATATTGTTGTTTACACATATTTCTAATACTTGTTTTCTTTTTATGCTTTGCAATACAGATGTGCCTGTGACTTTTTTGCTAAGATATCATACTTTCTACGATTGTTTGCAATTGTGCAGTATTAGAATTTGCAAATGCACTTTGTTTAATTAGTCATTTCCACAGCTTTCCTCTTACAGTACTATACATTATACCCTTTTACTCTTACTAGAGATAATTTTTATGTTATAGTACTATATACTCCACACTTGTGAGCAGAAATATCAAATATCAGCTTTCACGTTTCCCAGTCAGCTTGTGTAGCTGGTTATTCCAGTAACAATGTCGTCAAAAAGAAAAGTATTAATGCAAGAAGTTAACAAAACTAAAACACCATGCAAAAGAAAATATGTTTCAATAGAAGATCGTAGACAGGCAAAAAATAAACACCGACGCAAGCAACAACTCCAAAATAGTACTGTTGATCCATTAGAATCTATAGTAAGTAGTCCTGACATGCTACCTAATGTACAAAATTGTGAATTTTGTAATGCGAAACGTGTTTACTTAGAACCCCCTACGTTTTGTTGCTCATCAGGAGAAATAAGACTATTAGAAACTGAGATGCCTTTGGAGTTGGTACAATTATACCTTAGTTGCACTGAAAATTCCAAAGAATTTTGTAATTGTGTTCGTAGCTACAACAACATGTTCGCTTTCACGTCAATGGGTGTACATTGTGACAAATCATTGGCTAGAAGAAATGATGGAATTTATACGTTTCGAGTCCAGGGTCAGGTCTATCATTTTATGGATCAACTAATACCGGCAAATGATGAAAACCCAAAAAATTTGCAATTGTACTTCTTTGATACGGACCATGAAATATTAAACCGCATGTCTATCAGTTCAAAATTTAACGAAGCACTTGTCCAAAAATTAATGCAAATCTTAGAGGTAAATCCATATGCGAGATTTTTTAGGAGCCTTAATAGTTTTTACGACTTAAATGAATATACAATTGCACTACAAGCTGATCCCAAATTCGACCAGCATGTTTTTAACCCACCTTCTACATCTCAAGTGGCTGGAATATGGTTAGAATCTAATGGAAGAGACCAGTGTACAAGTCAACATATTCAGGTTTACCCAAAAATTAGTCAACCTCAAATTATCAAACATTATTTTGGTTGCTTTGATCCTATGCAATATCCTCTTATTTTCCCAAATGGAGAATCTGGTTGGCACCGGACAATTAAAAGATTGAACAAAAAACAAAATAAAAATGGTCCCTCCACCAACATGTGATGATGAAATTATTTACAGCATCCAAAACTGCTCAAATATAGACGACTTCATGCAGTCTGAAGATCAAGGTATTATTGTAATATTACACTTTAGTCATATTTTCATTACTAAATAAATTATGTTTTTTTTTATTGTTTATGTAGGTTCTAAAAACAAGAATACTCAAAGGACTACAGTGTCATATCGTGAATACTACTGTTATAAGTTACAAATAAGAGAACACGATAAATCATTTTTACTACATATCGGTAGGCTTTTACAACAATATGTGGTTGACATGTATATTAAAATTGAAACATCAAGGTTAGACTTTTTGAAAGTGCAAAAATACAAAATCGTTTAAGAAAAGAAGTATATCGTGGATTACTAGATGGTATTGCACAAGGTTGTGAACTAGGTGTTGATATTGGTCTACGTATGATACTACCTACATCATTTGTTGGAGGACCTAGAGATATGCGTAAAAGATATATGGATGCTATGACATTGGTGCAACGTTTTGGAAAGCCTGACATCTTCTTAACTGTAACTTGTAACCCAAATTGGCCAGAAATAAAAGCATTATGTCTACCTTCTGATGAAATACAAAATAGACCTGATTTGATAGCAAGAATATTTCGTGACAAACTTCAAGTTTTAAAGAAAGAATTGTTCAAAAAAAAAAAATTTTTGGTCACATTGTTGTCTATGCTTACGTAATAGAATTCCAAAAAAGAGGTCTACCTCATGCTCATTTTTTGCTTATTTTAAGTCCAGCATCAAAAATGTTTTCCCCTGAGGCATTTGATAGAATTGTTTGTGCAGAGCTCCCTGATAGACATACAAATCCATATTTATTTTCATTAGTAGTTAGACATATGTTGCATGGACCTTGTGGACTGCTTAATCCAACATGCCCATGTATGAAAAAAGGGTTTTGCAAATTTCATTATCCTAAAGATTTCTCAGAGTGTACAAAATATGCAACTAATTCATATCCAATATATCGACGTACAAATAATAATCGTACAGTTGTTGTAAGAGGATCGCAACTTGATAATCGGTGGGTTGTACCGTATAATCCATATTTGTTGGCAAAATTTAACTGTCACATTAACGTTGAAATATGTTCAACTATTCAAGCTATCAAATATATGTATAAATATATTTATAAAGGACATGATAAAATATCTTACTCATTAGCAAATACCAATAACCTAATAGTTGATGAGATAAAAAATTTCAGTGTGCTAGATGGATCTCACCTCCTGAAGCAGTTTGGCGAATTTTTAAATTCGAGCTTAACCATGTGCATCCCCTTGTAATATGCTTACCGATTCATTTAGAGAACGAACAATTCGTAACATTCTCTGCCAATCAATCATTACATAACATTGCGAATAATCCTACAAATCAGAAAACTATGTTAACGAAATTCTTCAACATGAATAAATACAATGATTATGCTAAGAGCCTTAACTTATTATATGTTGAGTTCCCAGAAAACTTCACTTGGCATACTGCTTCCAAAGAATGGAAACCCCGTAAAAATAAAGAGGTAATTGCCCGAATCTTTTCTTGCCAACCATCCAACGGCAAAATATTTTATTGTAAATTGTTATTAATGCATATAAGAGGTCCAACTTCCTTTACAGACTTGAGAACAATCAATGGGAAAACTTTTACCACGAATAGAGAGGTTGCACAAAAATTAGGATTAATAGAAGATGACAACACGGCTGAAATGTGTATTCAAGAAGCTGTTGCATACTTAATGCCTTCTGCTTTACGACATTTATTTGCTACTGTCCTTGTTCACTGTAACCCCAAAAATTGTAAACAGTTATGGTTGAAATTTGAAGATTTTTTATCAGAAGACTTTACTCGGAACAAAACCTATAGTTCTGATATGGTCAAACGAAAAGTCCTAGACATTCTTGCTAATTATCTGTATTCCATGGGAAAAAAACTGAAAGATTTCTTCTCCATAAATGATGATGTACTAATCAATTTTCATAATAGTTTGACAAAAGAAATACAAACTGAACGAGATATAATAATACCCAACCAAGATCTTTTATCCATTGACAAATTAAATACAGAACAAAGACTTGCTTATAATCGAATTCTACACCATGTTAATAATAATTTACCGAATGCTTTTTTTGTGGACGGTCCAGGAGGCACTGGAAAGAATTTTTTATACAAAGCACTTCTTGCTACTGTAAGATCTGCAGGTCATATTGCACTCGCTACAGCTACTTCAGGGGTAGCCGCATCTTTACTTCCAGGTGGACGAACTTCACATTCGCGATTTAAAATTCCCCTGGATGAAAATGATTCTAAACCTTGCGGTGTTAGTAAACAAAGCACAATGGCTCATTTGATAAGAGCGGCTAAATTAATCATATGGGATGAAGCTACTATGGCAAAACGCAGTACTACTGAAAAGTTTGATGAAATGTTGAGAGACATAATGAGTTCAACTGATATTTTTGGTGGTAAAATTATTGTCTTTGGAGGAGACTTTCGTCAAACATTACCAGTTATTATTAGAGGTACCAAAGATGATATTGTGCAAGCCTCCATTGTTATGTCACCTTTATGGAATCAATTCGAAAAGCTGAAACTGAAATAGAATATGCGGGCATTACTTGATCCTGATTTTTCATCTTATTTGTTGAAAATTGGTGACGGAATTGAAAATACTAATGAAAAGGATGAAATTCAAATACCATCTAGAATCAATATTCCTTTTACGGATGATATTACATCGTTGAATACATTAATAGACATAGTATTTCCAAATATTAGTGATTGCACTTTAGATTTTTCCGTATTTATCAAGCGTGCTATACTTACTACAAGAAATAATTTTGTCCATGAAATAAATGATGTATTAATTAATAGATTTCATGGTCAGGAAACAACTTATTTTAGTTGTGATGAAAACGCAGACACTTACGTTGCACCAGACCAACAAGAATTGTTTCACTCTTTGACTCCTCAAGGGCTACCTCCCCACAAATTAACATTGAAAATAAATGCACCAATCATATTGCTACGAAACATAAATCCAACTGAAGGCCTTTGCAACGGCACACGCCTACTCTGTAAAGGATTTGATACAAATATTATTTATGCTGAAATCTCAGTCGGCACACATGCTGGAAAACCTATATTTATTCCCCGTATAACGTTAGAAACTCCACGTGAGAGTTTCTCATCTATTCCATTCAAAAGGAAACAATTTCCAGTACGCTTATGTTATGCAATGACAATTAATAAAGCACAAGGCCAGACTTTAGATTTTGTTGGAGTCTATTTAAAAGAACCTATATTTTCACACGGTCAACTTTATGTCGCATTGTCGAGAGCAAAAACTATTGACCAATTAAAAGTTCTTATTAGGCCATCAGTTATGTCAGTTCAAGGCACCAACTACACCAAAAATATTGTGTACCATGAGGTTCTAAATGTTGCCAACAATAACTAGATTGTTTGAAGGTACTAAACAAGTAAATTTTGTTCTTTTCTACTATGTTCCAGTTACTGACATTATTTATGTTGTTCCAGAACTCAGTAGTTGCACTTTCATTGATCTAAATTTTTTTGTTCACTCTTTGAAATGAAGAAATGAAATGCTCCAACATTTTATTTGATATATGTATATATAATAGCTGCCTATTTATTCTACTCTCCTTTCTAACTTATACATTTATTTTTTCTGTAGTTGCGATGATGAATGATATCTCAACAATCAGTTTTCTAACAACACAAGACATCATCGAAAAACCTGGAGTTGAATCTATAGAGTCAGGAGACGATGACATTGTAAGCTAAAAAGATCATTTGTACTTCCTTCATTATTTGTTAATCTCTAGTTTTCTACAATTAAAGGTTCAGACATGTGGTTGTCATAGGTACAAATATTATCTAAAGATTCGTGTAGTTGGGGAAAAGTCGAAATGCATTACTAACAGCTTAACGGTGACTCACACATTGCTTTCTTTCAGTCGACGCCGCTCTCAACCCTCGGTAATTTTCTCGCTCTAATTCTTCTTGCAATTTGATTCACAACTTGCATCACTGTAATTCTTCTTGCAGTTTGATTCACACATTATTTTCTTTATTATGTATGTCGTGATTCTTTCAAATGTCAAGGATTGATTAAAATGTTTGTAAATTCTAGAGCGCCACTGCAAATACCGAAAACTCTAGGTTCTTCCAGTCGAGTATTATCTTCTACACATTCGGTTGCAGTTCTTCGACTAATATTTGTGTGAAAAATAAAATCTCATTGGAGGGGCTTGCAGACCCTGAACAAATATTTTTGATTTCAAATATAATCGGACTTCTCAATTTCTGTGTAAGTTATTATTAATTAATCAATTTCTGGTATATGTATACCTTATGAGAGGCAAGCCAATTAAAAAATATGATTAAAACTTGTGGATAAAAAGCCATATGTAAAATGTGTTATATTTCCATGAACAAGAATATGATGGCCTGCTTGTGTCTGCAACACTCTCTATAGCATCATATCATAACAATTTCCCTCCACTTTCAACATGTTTGTATTCTAATATATACATAAATTTCTGTAATAAAATATTTTGCCTATCGTTGTTATTCACGTACTTTTAGTACAAATCTACAACCGTTAGACACATTTAACTACAATTTAAATTAGTTAATTATACACGAGTAGATCTTTTGTAAATTCAAGTTTACATATCCTTTGTTTTTTCAGTATTTGATAATACTTTTTAATCTTATTGGTTTCTAAACTATTGATGTGTTGATAATATGTAGATACAGAAATGACAGACAATCATTTTCATAGTACAGAGACTTCCTCAATAGATTGGTCTCATTTCGAGTGTTTCATTCTAAAGCCTCAAAAGATCGCAGACAACTGGAATCCTCCTTCTTTATCTTTTTTTATCCAACAACTTATTACATAAGTTTCCTAATTTGATACCAAATATATTTTCTACTTTTAATAAACATTGAAACTCAAATATCTGGTTAACCACCTCAAGAATTGAGGTGCCACCCTCCCTAGTAATATATATAATATATATAGGAGTGTGGTGGCGTGCATGAGGTGTATGGTGTGCGTGTGTTGTGCATGTGGTGTGCGTGTGTGCATGTGTGGTGTGTGTTAATGGTAATATAATAATATAATAATATAAAATAATATTAAATAAAATAAACTTACCTAATACGTTTATGAGGTGGTGGAGCATTGAGGCGGTGGATGCATATACCAATATGCACGCCCATTTGAATTGGAGAGATTGGAGAGAGAGACGCCCATTTGGATGAGAGAGAGGAAGAAAGAAATCTCGAAGCATTTTGGTAAGTATTCGATCTCCGTTAATTGTGGTATTATATATCAAAATGCTCGTATCCACTCGTAGATTATAGAATTATAATTAGTTTGTTGAGGTGACGCTCATAGCGTTTGGAATTGGAGATTATTAAGAGTATATGTTATTTGTAGGATATGAGAAGAAATTTGAGACTATTAAGATTGTGCATTATCAAGGAGTTGAGGATCACTAAGGGGTATTGCATTGCAGCATTTGTTGCAGCTATTGTTTTTAAGGTGAGGACAATCTCCACTCTTAATCGAGTTTAACATTCAATGTTATGATTGCTATGTTAAATTGCATTATTAATCAAGACGGGTAGTAACCCGCACTATGTTCAAGCCGGGTAATGGCCCGTACAATGTTCAAGCCGGGTAATGGCCCGTACTATGTGCAAGCCGCGTAATGGCCCGTGTAATATGTTCAAGCCGGGTAATGGCTCATAATATTATGTTCAAGTTGGGTAATGGCCCGTACAATGTTCAAGCCGGGTAATGACCCGTACTATGTGATAAAGCATTAAATGTTCCCATGAGATTTATAATGAAAATATCATATGCGCTTACGAATGTTGTTTAACTGTGCAATCACTGAAGTTTTCCTCACTAGGTGTATTTTCAAACACTCATCCCCCCACAATTATGATTTTCTACAGGTCAAAGGAGCTCGAGTAGGATATGAGGCGATAGTTGCATGTAATTTATTATCCGTTGTTTTCCGCTGTAAATCTCAAATGATTATTTTGTAATAAATCTCATTTATTCAATTACAAATTTTCTTTTAATTAAGTTAATGGGTCAAGTTAGTAGTGCCTTAGCTATTATGTGTTACTTTTAAATTCGGGGCGTTACAGATACTCTATCACTAATTGTTAGGACTAGAATTTGTATGTTTTGATGATGTTCCTAAAACCTAAGTGTAATAGGACCAGCTGAGCCTGTTAATCAGCTGATGATCAAGATAGGGTTGATGTCTTAGTATATTTAATCCTGCTAGGTTTAACCCGAAGATCCATATTGGTTGAGAACTGAAGGCTGCTGATCAGAAGACTTGAAGATCAAGAAGGATTGCATTCAAGAAAATCTAGAAGGGTTCGTGAAGATCAAGAAGAGATAATAAGTTATCTGCAAAAAGGAAGTTGTCAAGAAAGGTTAAAGTGAAGTCAGCAAGGTTGGAATCCTTGCTACAACAAGCTTGTGAAACTGCGCTAAAGCAAGGTGTGTAAGGTTGCTAGAGTTGACTTTGAGAGATTTATCAGGATTGATGAAAGTCAGAAGAATAAATCAGAGATACTCATAATCAATCTACAGAAGATTGGATTCTCAATCAGATAAATCAAGAGATAATTGATTGATTTCAGACAATCAATTGTCCAAGGTCAACAAATCATCCAACGGTCACTTACCATTTCTTAAAGACCTGATTGACAAATTAGCCTAACGGCTAGTCGAATTCAGGATCATATAAATTGAAGTGAAGGATTTTAATTGAAGATACGCGCGAGAAACATCAAGAAATCCATTCACTCATTGCAAGAATACGCATAATTATTCATACCAGAAATCGATTCAATATGCTGATATTTTGAGAGATATATTTTTGGTCAAGAAATTGTAAATCACCTTCCAGTTTCTCTGTAAGAGAGAAGGTTGATCTTAGGATCACACTATGTAACAAGGGCAGGAACTTGTAAAACTTCCTGTGGTCAAATCCTCAGGAGATTGGAGGAGACAAGACCAGTTTGGTGGATAGTAAGGCCCCTGTGAAATCAGGGAGAGTGGACGTAGGATTGTTATATTCGAACCACTATAAAAGTCTCTGTGTCTTTACAAGCTTTCTGCATACATATTCATAACTGCTCATTCATCATCGTTTTAATAAACCTGCACCAAACTTGCTAAGTATTTATCAAGAAGGTTTTCATTCAAAGGGTTTTTCAAATACACACACGAGATTAGCTTCCGCACCATCAGAAGACTTCAAGTTTCTGATGTCTGCTGATCTCACATAGCACACTCTGAGTACCTTGTTGTAGAAGACTTCAAAGTCTTCTAACCTCACACTCAGCTCACGAAAAGTTGTAAAAAGTTTTGAGTGTGGTAAAGTCTATTCAACCCCCCCCTTCTAGACTTTACACCTCCTTTCACATCTCGTCCGGGACCAACAAGTGGTATCAGAGCAGTGGTTCAATCGACCACTGACTTTGGTTACCAATAGTCTTTGATTAAATACTGTTGTGGTCACCTAAACAGATCTTTTTAAAAAATTGTTTTTATAAAATTCATTGCATATCTATTTTATTTACTAACAATGAGTTCTCATAAGAGCAGTAAAGCTAGAAAGCTACTAGAGTTCTCTATTGAAGACTATGACTACTGGAAATTCCGCATGGAAAATCATCTCGGTGCAATTCATGATAGGATGCTTGAAACTCTTGAAGATGGCCCAATAAAATTCTATTGGGAACCAGTAAGTTCTGGAAGCAGTGGAGCAGAATCATCTACTCGACAGAAGGTTGAAAAGAAAAGGAGTGAGTTGTCAAATGATGAAAGGAAACTATTTAATCTTGACCAAGTTGCTCAAACTGAGATCATAGAAACTCTGACCAGAGAACTTACAGAGAAAGTCAAGACATGTAAGACTGTTAAACAAATATGGGAAACCCTGGCACTTATGTGTGAAGGATCGGAGCAAATTTAAGAAAATAAGTTGCAGTCTATTCTACATTCGTTTGGCACATTCAAGATGAAGTTTGATGAGACAATAAATCAGTTGGATCTGAGACTGACAAATATAATCAACAAGGCAAGTTCTTTGGGTAAATCTTACACTGAGAAGGAGATCAACAACAAAATATTGAGGTCTCTAACTAGCAAATGGAGAGTCAAGATTACAGTGATCAAAGATACAAAAGAACTTAGCAAAATAAGTCATCATGAGCTATTCTCACACTTGAAAGCTCATAAATATGATCTGAAACAAGAAGAAGACGAGGATGAAGGAAATTCAAATTCCATGGGAAAAGAAGTTGCTTTCAAAGTCGCTCCGAATCAGTCATCTAAAGAACCTATTGGAGAGGATTTGAGCTTGAAAGAACAAATAGCACTGCTAACTAGAAAGTTTGATAAAATGAATTCAAAATTTGGGAAATATAGAAAACATTGGAAGAACACAAAGAAAGCTGGTTTCAGATTCGAAAACAAATCTTCAGCGAGTTCAAATAAGATAGTAGAAGTTTTAAAACTCCAGAAAGAAGAAGAGAAGAAAGTCCAAGAAGAAGAGACTTCTCTCCTAAAAGGGACTCTGGCCCAAGAAGATCTTCAAGAAGTGATGCTTGCTATACCTATCATAAACCTGGACACTTCAGCTATGACTGTCCAGAATTAACCCCTAGAGAAAGAGAAGAAAAGAGATTAATGAGAAACCGGAAGTTTGCTAACAAGCGTGCTCTAGTGGCTGAAGAGGAAGATACTCTCTCAAGTGATTCAACATCATCTTCAAATTTCTCTTCAGATAATGATTTGTGTCTTATGGCCAACGAAGATAAGGTATTTTCTGATTCTTGTTCTTCGTCTGCTTCTCGTGTCTCTCTAGCAGAAGAGTTTGACCATAACTCTATTGATAAGTTAATGGGAGATCTCGAAACTGCTATAAATGCTTACAACTGTGTGGAAAAGGAAAACATTAGCTTAAAGGAAAAAATGATCTACTTACACAAGAATATATTAACAAGTCATCTGGAACATTAGCAGACTTTGGTCAGACAACTTCAGAAGAGTTAAACATTCTTAAATTGAAGTATACTGAACAGGGTCAGCTAGTAGAAAGGTTACTTGCTGAGAATCTTGAGAAGACTGATCAGTTGAAAATCCTACAAGCAAAGTTTGATGAGCTTTTCCATCAGCATGAGCGTATAAAAACAAGTGAGGAACGTCTAAATTTGAGGTTGGATCAACTGAACAAAGCTTCTCATGCTGTTCAAACAATAGTTGATTCGTCTCAAACGCCTAACGTAAAGAAGGGAATTGGTTTTACAATTGCCCAATCCTCACAGGTTCAAACAAGTGTACTTAAGAAGAGTACACATGTTAAGGGTAATGATTTGGTAGGAGAGGATTCCAAACCTAAACCTACTGATAAGGGTAAAAAGGTTGCTGACCCAGCAAATCAGTTGAATGGGAAGAAGAGTAGTTATACTCAACAATCTAAACAATTGACGAGGTATCAAAAGAAGGGGGAATCCCAACTTAAGAAACCTCAGCAAGGTCAGAAAAGTAGACATCAGCCGAAACCATCTTTGTGGAGACAGTCTCAGCTGAAGAATACACAACCTAAGAAAACTTCAAAGCTTGCTAAACGGTCTACTAAGTCTTCTGTGCCTGTGAGAAATGAATCTTTTGATAGCTCAAGTAGAACATATCCTTATCATCAAAACCCTCGAACCATTGCACAACAGCTGATCACTCCATCTAGAGGACCTCAGAAGGGTCAGAAGTCTTCTGGAAGGAAAACAGCTGACACCCATAGACATACATTCAAGAAGGCACCAAAAGATGAAGTTGTCTATGTTGATATGTATGGAAGAAGGATAAGATCTTCTGGACTTGATAAGAAGAGTCTATTTCTATGGATTCCTGAAGAATGTGCTAACTCTCAAGGACCCAAATCTAAAAGGTACCTAAAACTCAACTAATCGTGCAGGACGCCGTGGGGCATGGAAGAGGAGTTGCTGGAAATACTGTCTGGTACATCGATAGTGGATGTTTGAAGCATATGACTGGAGACAAGCAACTCTTGAGCTTAATAAAATCACAAAATGGCCCACACATAGTATTCGGAGACAATAACTTTGCTATTACCAAAGGTGTTGGAACTCTATACATTGGAGATGTACGTGTTGATGAAGTCTTTTATGTGGAAGGATTAAAGCATAACTTGCTCTTAGTTTCACAATTTTGCGACAAGGGATACTCAGTTAAGTTTTGTAGTTCTTTGTGCGTTGTTTTAAGTGGTTTAAACGATCAAGTGCTTTTAACCGGCCTGAAAAAGGGCAATGTTTATGTTGCAGAATTTTAGAAGTGTTCAAGCAACACATGCCTTGTACCAAAAAGTACTTCAGAAGCTAGCTGGTTATGGCACAAGAGATTAAGTCATATAAATTTCAAAACGCTAAACAAGATTGCCAGAAAGTCTCTTGTAGAGGGTTTGCCAAATGAGGTTTTCTCAAAAGATCAGATTTGTGATTCATGTAAAAAAGGAAAGCAAACTAAAGCTTCATTCAAGGAAATTCTTGTACCAACATCAAGTAGGGTTCTACAATTACTTCATATGGACTTATTTGGACCTGTATCTCCTTTAAGCTTCAATGGCAGAAAATACACTCTAGTGGTGGTAGATGACTACTCAAGATTCACATGGGTAATATTCATGTTTAAAAAGAACGAAACCATCACAAAATTGCCAGAATTACTGAAGAGATTACAAAATGAGAAGGGAGAAAATGTCGTAAGGATTAGAAGTGATAAAGGAACAGAATTTCTAAACTCTCACATAGCAACTTATTGTAAAGAAGCTGGGATTCGGCATGAAACGTCTGCAGCTCGCACTCCACAGCAAAATGGTGTAGCTGAAAGGAGAAATAGGACACTCAAGGAAGCTGCTAGAACAATGCTAGCAGAGTATAATGTTCCTCAGAGGTTTTGGGCAGGAGCTATAAGTACAGCCTGCTATACTCAGAATCGAAGCTTGCTGACCAAAGACCATGGAAAGACACCTTACGAGTTATGGAAAGGTAGAATTCTTTGTGTTTCTTTCTTTCGTGTTTTTTTTTTGTAGGTGTTTCATTCATGACAACGACAAGTCCAAGTTAAAAACCTTTGATGCCAAGGTTGCTGATGGAATATTCTTAGGATATTTTAGCACAAGCAAGGCTTATCGAGTTTTTAATAGGAAACCCTTGTTGTGGAAGAAACACCCCATGTGGTTTTTAATGAATCTACTGCTGAGTCTAAGGATAAAGGACAAGAAGAATCACTGGCAGAAGGATTTGGGAAACTAGAACTCAAGGATAAGACAAAATATGTCAAGGTTCGTCTACCCATTTTAGACTCAGATTCTGAAGATGATCAACAAACTTCAAAGTCAGCAGAAAAAGAAAAGGTTGTTCCAGAAAGGAGTGAAGACTCAAGCAAAACAAAATCTGCTGAAGAAACCCCGAAGATTGCTGATGTCTCACCCAAAACACCAGATGTGAATTTACCAAATCAAGGGGGAACGACACTAGATGATGTTCCAACGATACCTCCAGAAGAGTTAAACGCTTCTAAGAGAAGGAATTGGATGACAGATCATTCCAGTGATTTAATCTTAGGTAACCTCAAGATGGAGTCAAAACAAGAAGAAAAATAAACCTAGACGGTTTATTTAGTTGCTATGTTTCGCTGCAAGAACCTAAGAATATTGAAGAAGCTTTGTTGGACACAAACTGGATAGAACTATGCAAGATGAACTGAATCAATTCACACGACAAGATGTTTGGGTAATCGTTGATAGACCAAAATATCAAAAGGTGATTGGAACTAAGTGGGTTTTCAAGAACAAGAAGAAAGAGAAAGATGAAGTCACTAGAAATAAAGCAAGGCTCGTCGCGCAAGGTTACTCACAGTCAGAAGGAATTGACTATGACGAGACATTTGCGTCAGTAGCCAGACTAGAAGCCATAAGATTATTTCTTACATATGCAGCATATATGAAATTCAAAGTGTATCAAATGGACATAAAGTCTGCGTTTCTAAATGGCGTTCTTGCTGAAGAAGTATACGTTGAACAACCCCCAGGTTTTGTACAAGGAAATCAAGTTTACCGCTTGAAGAAAGCACTATATGGACTAAAGCAAGCTCCTCGAGCTTGGTATGATACACTATCGCAGTTTCTACTTGATCATGGATTCAGTAAAGGAAAGATAGATCGAACCTTATTCAGAATTGAAGAAGATCAAGAAATTCTACTGGTACAGATTTATGTGGACGGCATAATCTTCGGATCTCCAAATAAGAAACTTTGTGTAAAATTTACTGAATTGATGCAAAGTAAGTTTGAAATGTCTATGATGGGAGAGATGAATTATTTCTTAGGTCTTCAGGTCAAGCAAACTTCTATTGAATATTCATAAATCAAGCTAAGTATACCAAAAATATGCTAGAAAAGTTTGGTATGTTAACAAGCAAGGATGCAAAAATCCCTACGCTAACAAACTACAAGATGGATCCAGATGAGGTTGGTGAAAGTGTTGATCAGACCATGTATAGAGGGTTAATAGGTTCCTTGTTGTACCTAACAGCAAGCACACCAGATATTTCTTTCGCAGTTGGAGTATGCGCTAGATTTCAAGTTAATCCAAAGAAAAGTCATTTGGATGCAGCAAAGAAGATTTAAAGTATCTTAAGGGTACAACAAACTTAGGTCTTTGGTACCCTGCTGATGATAACCTGGAACTCAGTGGATATTCTGATTCAGATTATGGAGGTTGTAGAATTGATAAGAAATCGATTACGGGTATGTGTCAATTTCTTGGAAGTAAGCTGATTTCTTGGTTCTCTAAGAAGCAAACTTCAGTGGCAACTTCAACCACAGAAGCAGTGTATATGGCTGCCGGGAGCTGTTGCTCACAATTACTATGGATAAGTCAACAATTGCAAGACTATCACATTGTTACTAAAGAGATTCCTATCTTTTGTGATAGTAACAGTGCTATAGCCATCACTCAGAATCCTGTACTTCACACAAGATGCAAGCATGTGGATATACGTCATCATTTTATTCGAGATCAAGTGGAAAAGAAAAATATTAGAATGGAAAAAATTCATACTGATCGACAGAGAGCAGACATTCTCACAAAACCTTTGGCAGAAGCAAGGTTTAGAGATCTATCGGTGGAATTAGGATTATTGGATCCAGGAAAGTTATGTTAAAAACTTTGCTGGAGAAGGTTACTAAGGATACTGTAAAGCTTGCTGATGAAACCTTTCAACTCTGCTGGAGAAGGGTACTAAGTGTAAACCTTGCTGAAGAAAACCTTCAACCTTGCTAAAGAAGGGTTTCAAACCCTGCTGCTACAGTTCTCAGTGGTATCAGTTGATTACAATATCAACTGACAGATATGTTCTCTACTCTCTCTCTCGATTCTCTTCTGTCTATTCTTTTGAAAATATTTTGATATAAAATATTCCCTGTTTTATGTGGTTAAAATAATTTTCGGAATATTTTATTTCCTCTTTTATCCTCAGCATTTGGAATTAATTTTGTCCACTGTCAAATCATATTTTTACTACCACAAATTTTGGGGTGATCTTTCCTTTAAAATATTATTTTCTACCCTATTACTGCGGATCCAAAAATCTTTTCATTTTGGAAAATCCCTTTTTTCGCGTCCAATGCTGAGGTCACGCACTTTTCGGAATTCGAACCATTTAATCCATAACCGTTCGATCTGATTGTGCAATATGCCAATCAACATTCAAATCTTATTTTGTAATTTAAAAATTAGCGGTTTCCTCCCTATTTCTTATAAATTGATTTTCTCTCTCATTTCTTTCCCTTACCTCTCATCTCTGTTCTTAGTTTCTCTGCAACTTTATCGATTTCAACTTTAATCTCAATGGCTCCTAAACAATCTTCATCTTCGAAGAAGGTCGCTGGGAAACACAAGACTCTGGATCCTTTGGCCTTATCGGAGAAAGTGCGGAGTGAATTATCGGTGGATTTTTGATCAACGAGACAGCAAGAGGCAGTGGAAATTCTAAATCTCCTATCTGATCGGGGTTTGTACCAGTATTGTTCGGCTCACTCTTCGGAACGACGAACTCTTGATGCCTACGTCGTTCAGTTTCTGGTTCGCGCTGAGTTTGGAAGGCATGGCATCAAAACAACTGTGTTCGGTCAAAGTCCAACCATTAAACGGCAAAATATTCATCAACACTTGGGCTTATCTCTTCAAGGCATTGACCCAGAATTGTATATGTCGGAAAACCATCTCGACGCTTTTTGTTCTCTAGCGAAAATCTCATTTCGTCATCACGTGTCAGATTTGAAGAAAGCATATCTCAAGCGGAAATATAGACTGTGGTTTGATATCATGGTGAAGGTTATTTTTGGTGAACGACAGAGTATGGACTCGGTGAGTCAAAGACGTATTTGTGCTTTGAAGGCTATTATTGATGGGGTGGAGTGTGATTGGGTTAGTAAGTTTTTGGAGATTCTGCAGAAGGGGAAAAAGCGGTTCTTTCGGACTGAGGTTGACGGACATCCTGGTGTTAAGGTTTGGGCTGTGGAACAGTATATTTCTATGTCCAATAAGGTCACAGTTTTGTTGGAGAAGATTCTATTGAATACAGCGTGGGACCTGAAGTGGACAAAATCCTACACTAAGGCAAAGTTCTTGTTGAATAAGGATGAGGAGCTTAATGGTCCTCCTGATTCTGATGATGAAGAAGATCCGGCTGAAATTGAGGGGGAACCTGCTGCTGTGGTACCAATCAGAGAGGTTGCTCCTATAACAGATGTGGCTGATGTAGATGTGATTAAAGATGATGATGGGAAGGATGAGATTGTGAAGGATTCAGAAAACTCTCCTAAGAGTGTTAGTGAAAAAGCACCAGCAAGCTCCAAGGTTGCTAGCTCCGAGGAGAAGACTTTGAAGTCTTCGGGAAGCGAGGATTAGATTCCGATTTCTCAGCTGCCACAAAGGAAGGCCAAAAAGGTAACTGTGGTATCTCGGAAAGGTTCAGTGAGCAGTCGCACCAGAGGAGCACAGTTGCCTCCTAAGGTGACTCCGGGCAAGAAGGGTTCATCTGTAGATGATGCCATGGAGATTGAAGACTCTCCATTAACAGAGGACGAAGAGATGATTTCTCCTGAGTCTACGACTGAGAAGGAACAGGTACCTATTCCTTTCCCTCTCTCTCTGAGATTCCTTCTAGTCCTCCAAAGTCTGCTGCACCAAATGAAGTTGGTGATGATGCCGCGGGCATGGGTGCCGCGTCGGAGCCTATCACCCAAGTTGCTGAGGGTGAACACGATGGGGATGCGGTTAAAAAAGATCTGATGGAGTCTGTGCAAATGGTGAATCTTGTTGGGAGAATTCGCGGACCGTTTGAGAAGTGTTTGATGTCCGAAGCTTCTACTTGGGTTGACAGCAAGTTTCCTAAATTGCGTGATTTTTCGGAGGAACGTAGTCTGCTGATAGATATTCTAGTTTGGAAGAATGAAAGGCTTGAGACTATTGATGATCTTATTCTTCTGGCAAATGAGATTGGTCATAATGAGTTCTCACTCTGGGAATTTGAGTTACAATCCAAAGCTGGAGTGGCCAGGGCATTTGACTTGTCAACGGATCATCAGAATGCCTGCCTAGTTGCTCGATTACTAGATGAATCGGAGCCTGCAGAAGATGGTTCAGGACCTCTCTTCACCATGTCTGAAGACGTCAGGAAAGGTGTCTCTACTATTCCCTCTTCCCTTCCTGATTTTACATCTGTACGTCTGCCAAATTTCATGCCTGTTGTTGTTCATGAGGATTTGTATAATTCTTATTCTGCAAAGTTTGCTGAGTTAACACAACAATATGCTGCCATGTTTTCTATATTGGCTGCTAAGTATACTACTCTTGCTGAATCTATTGAGTCCTCCAAGTCCTACATCGAAGCTGCTATTCAGATGGCCCCCACTTTGATCCGTCAAACTGCTGCTGACATGTTTTCTGAACAGCAGGAGACTATTATCGAAATTATCTCTGGCATGATGCTGAATAACATAAATGAGGTTAGGAAGCATATTGAGAGTGTGAAGGCCGAAGGAGAGAAAGCTGAAGCTAGCCTCAGAAAGGTGTTTGCTGAAAGGGAGTTGGTCGAGGACAAATTTCGGACAAAAATGGAAGATCACTTAAAGAAACTTAGTAGCATGGATGCGCAACTACGAGAAGGGATTGATCAGAATGCAGCCATCCACTCTTCCCTGTTGGAGATGGGAAAATAACTTGCTACTGTGCAAGAGGCGAATGCCCGATTGACCGACACTGCTATTGATGAGAAGACTGCTTCTCCTATAGCAGCTGAGTTTGCTGAAGTGAAGCCGTTTATAGAGAAGTTTAGTTCATACAGAAGGGATATTCTTGCCAAGATGTTGGAGATGGAAGCTCGCTGGACCCCTCTTTTGAATGATGTTAAAAAAGGGGAAGGACAGTTGAGAACTGACATGGTTGCAAGATATGAGGCGAAGGATAAGGAGTTGAAGGAGGTGAAAGAAAGGCTTGAGGCTGTCGAGAATTTTTTGCTGGAGCGGAAAGAAAAGACAGATTTGTAGCGGGCTCTCCGGGAGTCATCTGGACATGTTTCTGGAATGGGCGAAGGCCAAAGTTCCCGACCTATGAAAAGGAGAAGGTTGGTTAAGCTGTCTGAAAAGGTTGAGAAAGGGAAGTCTGCTGAAGAAGAGTTGGAAGCTTTGCATGAGGAAGCTTTTCTTGCTGATCTAGAAACAAGGAGAATGGAAGAAAAAGGTCATAAGCTATTCAGACTTCTTGGAAAACAGGCGAAAGATGTGGATGTCCTGGACAGCAAGCAGAAGAAGTTATTCATACCAAAGAAGGCTGTTGCAAAGCCTGCTGTGTCAAAAAGGAAGTATAATAGGAAAGGTAAGAAGCCTGCTGGAGCAGAGGCTGAAGAAGATTTTATTCTTCCCCACAACACTGATGGTTAAGCTGATGACTGTTGTCCTCCTGAGAGGATCGAGGAATGGAAAGCGGCAAAGAGAGATTTCATCTGTTCGTACTATGTATGCAAAAGTATCGGCATTGGGGCCACAACAAATGAAACATTCCTTACTTGGATGGAAGAAAGGCACAATGATCTTTGGGCAGAGATTCTGAAAGCTTCTGTTGAGTTCAACCTAAACCTTCATGCGCAAGAATTTGAAAAGATCCCTACTCTAGTCACAGCAGATGGAAAGTTTGATCAGCTGAGTGTTCGGAGGACACTCAAAATCTGCTTGGCTGAGGTCAGCCCACCCATTGGAATAGATAACAGGGAACTCTATGATAGAGTGTACGAGTGGCTGAATGTTCCAATAGGGTATCGAAGGTATGACTGAGGAAGTACTGAAGGTTGCTGGTTGGGAAGTCTGTGAAGTCAGTTTTAATCTCTTCTGGGCATATCTTTGTTCTCTTCTTTTGCTCCTTTTGATTTCACTTCTGTAATTTGTAATGATCTTTCGATATCAATAGAAGTGAATGTTTTGCCCTAAGACAATTTCTCGTTGTCAAATATTTTCTTTTTGAGATCTATTTAAAGGTCTCTTCTTATCTTCTTTTCACATTTCTTAGTTTGCGTGTAGTTCTCAAGAAGGTTTTAACATCATCAAAAAGGGGGAATTTGTTAGGACTAGAATTTGTATGTTTTGATGATGTTCCTAAAACCTAAGTGTAATAGGACCAGCTGAGCCTGTTAGTCAGCTGATGATCAAGATAGGGTTGATGTCTTAGTATAGTTAATCCTGCTATGTTTAACCTGAAGATCCATATTGGTTGAGAACTGAAGGCTGCTGATCAGAAGACTTGAAGATCAAGAAGGATTGCATTCAAGAAAATCTAGAAGGGTTCGTGAAGATCAAGAAGAGATAATAAGTTATCTGCAAAAAGGAAGTTGTCAAGAAAGGTTAAAGTGAAGTCAGCAAGGTTGGAATCCTTGCTACAGCAAGCTTGTGAAACTGCGCTGAAGCAAGGTGTGTAAGGTTGCTAGAGTTGACTTTGAGAGATTTATCAGGATTGATGAAAGTCAGAAGAATAAATCAGAGATACTCATAATCAATCTACAGAAGATTGGATTCTCAATCAGATCAATCAAGAGATAATTGATTGATATCAGACAATCAATTGTCCAAGGTCAACAAATCATCCAACGGTCACTTACCATTTCTTGAAGACCTGATTGACAAATTAGTCTAACGGCTAGTCAAATTCAGGATCATATAAATTGAAGTGAAGGATTTTAATTGAAGATACGCGCGAGAAACATCAAGAAATCCATTCACTCATTGCAAGAATACACATAATTATTCATACCAGAAATCGATTCAATACGCTGATATTTTGAGAGATCTATTTTTTGTCAAGGAATTGTAAATCACCTTCCAGTTTCTCTATAAGAGAGAAGGTTGATTATTAAATTGATCTTAGAATCACACTTGTGTAACAAGGGCAGGAACTTGTAAAACTTCTTGTGGTCAAATCCTCAGGGGATTGGATGAGACAAGACCAGTTTGGTGGATAGTAAGGCCCCTGTGAAATCAGGGAGAGTGGACGTATGATTGTTATATCCGAACCACTATAAAAGTCTCTGTGTCTTTACAAACTTTCTGCATACATATTCATAACTGCTCATTCATCATCGTTTTAATAAACCTGCACCAAACTTGCTAATTATTTATCAAGAAGGTTTTCATTCAAAGGGTTTTTCAAATACACACACGAGATTAGCTTCCGCACCATCAGAAGACTTCGAGTTTCCGAAGTCTGCTGATCTCACATAGCACACTCTGAGTACCTTGCTGTAGAAGACTTCAAAGTCTTCTAACCTCACACTCAGCTCACGAAAAGTTGTAAAAAGTTTTGAGTGTGGTAAAGTCTATTCAACCCCCCCCCCTCTAGACTTTACACCTCCTTTCACATCTCGTCCGGGACCAACACAAATGAATTTTTTTTTCACATTTCTTCTAGAATGTGAAAAATAATCATGTCATGACTAAATATATGTGATTTATATTTTTTTAAAATTTAATTACTTATAAAGTAGTAGTATTTCGTTTGTAAAATACTACTATCGAATGTGCACTAGATCCAGTTCGATTTTCTATCACAAACGAACTATTTTTTTTTCACATTACTTATACATTTAGGATTTTAATGCGAAAATTAATCATGTCATGACTTAATCTATGTGATTTATATTATTTTGAAATTTAATTACTTATAAAAAATGTAGTACTCCGTTTGTAAGGTAATACTATCGAATATGCACTAGATCGAGTTAGATACTCTATCACAAAAGAAATATTTTTTTCACATTACTTCTATATTTTAGATTTAATGTGAAAATTAATCATATCTTGGCTTAATCTATGTGATTTATATTTTTTTAAAATTTAATTACTTATAAAGTAGTATTACTCCTTTTGTAAGATGCTACTATCGAATATGCACTTGATCTAGTTCGATACTCCGTTACAAATAAAATATTTTTTCACATTACTTCTAAATTTGAGATTTAATGCAAAAATTAGTCATGACATGACTTAATCTATGTGATTTAATTTTGTTTTAAATTTAATTACTTATAAAGTAGTAGTACAACCTTTGTATGGTACTATTATCGAATGTGTAATAAATCGAGTTCGATACTCTGTCACCAATTAAATATATTTTTCACATTACCTCTAGATTTGAGATTTAATGTGAAAATTAATCATTTCATGACTTAATATATGTGATTTATATTTTTTTGAAATTTAATTACTTATAAAGTAGTAGTACTTCGTTTGTAAGGTACTACTATCGAATGTGCACTAGATCGAGATCGATGCTCTATCACAAACAAAATATTTTTTTCACATTACTTCTACATTTGAGATTTAATGCGAAAATTAATAATATCATGACTTAATCTATGTGATTTGTATTATTTTAAAATTTAATTATTTATAAAGTAGTAGTACTCCCTTTGTAAAATACTACTATCTAATGTGCACTATGTTAGGAAAAGAAAAATTGTATTTAGCTTTGATGTGTTAAAAATGTAAAATAGGATGACCAGCTGAGCATCTTGTATAGACAGCTGAAGTATACCTTTGTAAATAAAACTAAGTATAAATAGTCAGACTAGGTCAAGATATCAGACAAGGACAAATCTCAGATAAGGAGAGGATAATACATAGAAGACTGATTGACATACAATACTATACATAGAAGACTGATTGACATACAATACTATAAATAATCATCAAGACAAGGAATGAAGACAGAGACGAGAAGGAGCAAGTATCAGACGATGAGGTGTTAAAGAAATATTACACAAAGATCCAAGAAGCAGTTTCAACTAATCAAGAGGAAGTTACAGGATTCAGTTATATTGTTATAACTGATCAAAACCGAAATCAAGGAAGTTACAACTATCAAGTAAAGATCTCTATAAATAGGGATAGAAATTAGTTTAGAATTAACTTTTGATACTTTGCACTCATCAATATACATTTTGTATTCACAAGTCACAAATATTGTTCACATTCACAAACGTTTATACGTTTTCAGTTCTTAATGTTTATAGAACACTTTTCTCATTAGATCTTCAAGCCATAGATATTCAAAAATTAGGAAGAATTCATTGTAAGGCTGAAGATTCTTTATTGTAAGTAAGTCAGCGAGAAGGAAGAAAGTAAGTAAGTAAAGGCCCTTCTTCAAGATTGAAGAAGGAGAGTGGATGTAGGATTGTTATAATTCGAACCACTATAAATCCTGTGTTCTTTATCGCTTTGATTTACTTGTTTGTTTCTTTTCAATTCTTAGTTTATCATCTACAGATTAATCACAGGATTAAAGTTAAACATATCTTGTCAGATTGCTTTTGATTTTGTTAATAGTTGAGTGTAAAATTGTTTTCCGCTGTGTTCATCTGGTACTTTGAATTGATTTTGAAGAGATTCGAAAAATCTACAAAATCTATTCAACCCCCCCCCCCTTTCTAGATTTTGTTCTAGAAGGTTAACTCAAGGTTTTAATCAACTCAACATTCCGGGACCAACAAGTGGTATCAGAGCAGTGTTAAGCTGTTCTGATATTAATTTTAGGTCTTAACTAAGATCCTAAATTTTGTTCTTGATAATCTGTAGTTTCTTTGTTTCACTAACAGTTCTGCTAACAAGATCTTGCGAGTATTGTGGTTTTTCTGTTTTATCATGTCTTCTGTGAAAAGCAAGAAATCCAGGAGTTTGCCTGATTTTTCTATAGAAGAATATGATTACTGGAAGTTTAGAATGGAGAACCATCTTAAAGCAATTCATGACAGAATAGAGGAGGTTCTTGAGGAAGGACCCATCAAGTTTTATCATGGTGGCACAAGTGATGGTACTACATCAGCTGAAACAAGAGTTAGGCAGGAAAAGAAGAGTTCAGAACTCACTAATGATGAAAGGAAGATTCACAATTTAGATCAAGTTGCAAGAACTGAAATTATTGAAACATTAAGCAAGGATTGGATTGAAAAGGTTAAAAGATGCAAGACTGCCAAGGAAATGTGGGAGACTCTTGCTGGAATTTGTGAAGGATCTGAACAGGTCAAAGAAAATAAGCTACAGTCTGTTCTACATGCATTTGACACGTTCAAAATGAAGGATGGTGAAACCGTGGATCAATTGGACGTAAGACTGACTAATCTTGTGAACAAAGCTGCAGATTTGGGTAAGACTTACACTGAGAAAGAAATTAACAACAAGGTACTCAGATCTTTGAGCAAAAGATGGAGAGAGAAAGCTAATATTCTCAAGGCAACACAGAATTTGTCATCAATATCACATCACACTCTTTTCTCTCATCTTAAAGCACTGGAATATGACATTCACATCGAAGATGAAGAAGATGAGGCAGAGTCATCTACATCTGGAAAAACAGTAGCTTTTGTTCATAAAGACGAATCTGAAAAGATCTCTAAAGCATCCGATTTGTCCGTAAAAGAAGAAATGACACTTTTGTTGAAAAGGTATGAAAGATTGAAGATGAAGTACAAAAGAAACAAAAGAGACAGATTAGGTCGTAGGAATTATAGATCAGACAAGGATGAAAAGATCTCAGAAAATGATAGAAAGAAGGATCATTCAAGAAGTCATAAGTCACCTATCAGACGAGGAGATAGTAGTCAAAAAACAGACAGAGGAGATATATGCTATACATGCAACAAACCTGGTCACTACAGTTATGATTGTCCTCAACTTACTCCCAGAGAAAGAGAAGAAAAGAGGAAGAAAAGAGATAGAAGGTATGCTGATCAGAGAGCTCTCCTAGCTGAGAAAGAAGAAGTTCATGAGACATCTTCATCCTCATCTTCATCTGATTTTAGATCAGATGATGACATCTGTCTGATGGCAAAAGAGGTACATTACTATACATCTTCTGATAATGACTTTGATACCTTATCTGAAACTGATCCCAGTCTTATTGATAAACTTTTGAAAGATTTGGAGACTGCTCTATCTGCTTATAAACAGATAGAGACTGAAAATCTTAATTTAAAGGATCAAATTTCTGATCTAACTAAAGTCAATCGAACTAAGGAAAGTGAGAAATCAGATTGTACATTCAAGGGGGAATGTCAGACTGAAATGATCACCAGTACCTTGTCTGATAAGACAGATAAGTTAGAACAGGAATTGAGTTCTTTAAAAGTAAAATTTTCAAATATCTATTCTGAGAATGAGAATTATAAAAAGACTAACAGAGAATTAAATCTCAAGTTAGGACTTTTGAATAATTCTCAAACCGCAATAGATAAAATCTTCAATTTTTCACATAAGTCTAGTGATAAAACTGGATTAGGCTTTGATAGGAGTAAGAAGAATGATCCAATAAAATCTAGAGTTTTTGTTAAAGCAACTAAACCTAAGATAGAAACTTTATTCAGTCCCTGGAAACCATACCTCATCTGATACTTCTGAAAAGAAAAACCAGACGAGGAAAGTAACTCCTAAGGCTAAACCTAAGACTAAATCAAAGATCTATCCTAGGTATAATAGCTTTGATGGAAGAAGCAAATCATACCCATTCTTACCTAGATTTAAGACAATTTCAAAAGATCAATTAAATAAGATTGATCTTGAAAGTCTTATCTTAGTAGATAGATATGGATGTAAGCTTCAATCTATGGTTTTAAGGAACATTGATATATTTGTCTGGATTCCTAAAAATCAACTTAACATGAAAGGACCCGAAGTACAAAGGGTACCTAAGCAATAAATTTGTGATTGCAGGAAGATAAGAAGATAGTTGATATAGGAGACATTCTTGAGGTCATCTGGTATATTGACAGTGGTTATTCCAAGCACATGACCTATGAAAGAAGACTTCTCTCTAACTATCAAACCATTGATGGACCAAGAGTGATGTTTGGAGATAACAACTATGGACTTACTAAAGGTGTAGGAACACTAATGATTGGAGATGTTCAAGTTCATGAAGTTTACTACGTGGAAGGATTGAAGCACAATCTACTATATGTTTCACAATTTTGTGATAAAGGGTTTTGTGTCAAATTTACTCATAATGCATGCTATGTTTTAGATGGTATCAATGAAAATATTTTATTGGCTGGAGTAAGACAAGGTAACATTTATGTTGCTAATTTCAAGAGTTGTCCTAAAGATACTTGTCTTGTTGCTAAGAGTTCAGATGACTTAAGTTGGCTGTGGCACAGACGACTTGGTCACTTAAACTTCAAAACTCTTAACAAAATAGCAAGGAAATCATTAGTTAAAGGACTCCCTGATAAAGTATTTTCAAAGAACCATGTATGTGTTTCTTGTCAAAAAGGAAAACAGATCAAAGCTTCTTTTAAAACAATAAGTAGTCCTTCTTCAGAAAGGATTCTGGAACTTCTTCATATGGATCTGTTTGGTCCAGTAACTCCTCTTAGCTTTAGTGGAAGAAAATACACCTTAGTAATTGTTGATGATTTTTCAAGATTTACTTGGGTTATTTTCTTGTACAAAAAGAATGAGACTATGACTAAGATTCCAGAATTTCTTAAAAAGATTCAAAACGAAAAGGGATTAAATATTGTTAAAATTAGAAGTGATAAAGGTACTGAATTCCTAAATAAATTGATTTCTAACTACTGCATTGAGAATGACATAGCTCAGGAAACATCTGCAGCAAGGACTCCACAACAAAATGGAGTGGTTGAAAGGAGAAACAAAACCTTGAAAGAGGCAGCTAGATCTATGTTATCCGAGTATAACACTCCACACAGATTTTGGGCAGAAGCTGTAAATACAGCATGTTATGTTCAAAATAGAAGTCTGATTGTCAAGGATAAGTGTAAAACTCCCTATGAAATTTGGAAGGGAAGACCTCCCAAAATTTCATATTTTCATATAATTGGTTGTAAATGATTCATACACAATAATGGGAAATCTCAATTAAAAACCTTTGATGCCAAGATAGCAGATGGAATATTCTTGGGATACTCGTCTATATCAAAGGCATATAGAGTTTTTAATAAGACAACCTTGTGTGTAGAAGAAACACCCCATGTTGTATTTGATGAAACTTTTCTTGAGTGTGATAAGACAGGAGACATCACAAAGATATCAGATGATCTGGATCAGATGACTATCAAAGGATCAACCAAAAAATTCTACAATCAAGAATCAGATTCAGATGAAGAGGAAGAATCTGACAAAGGAAAGGAACCTGAAAGAACTTCCTCAACAGCTGGTATACCAACTGATCAGATCACCAACGACACATCAGCTGATCAGGTAGAGTTTTCAGAAGGTAACATAGAATCATCTGAAATAAATAATTCAGACAAGACATCATCTACTGTAAAAGATAAAGGTAAGAAAGTAATGTCATATCACCCAGCTGAGCAGATAATTGGAGATTTAGACTCTGGTGTCCAGACAAGGACTCAACTAAATCAAGAATGTATGTTCAGTTGCTATGTGTCATTACTTGAACCTAAATCAATTACAGAAGCTCTAACTGATTCCAACTGGATTAATGCCATGCAAGAAGAACTAAATCAGTTTCAAAGACAAGATGTGTGGGAGCTTGTTGAAAGGCCTCATCATCAAAAAGTCACTGGAACTAAATGGGTCTTTAAAAACAAGAGGGATGAAAACAATATTGTGGTTAGAAATAAGGCCAGACTAGTTGCTCAAGGTTATTCACAATCATAGGGTATTGATTATTATGAGACCTTTGCACCAGTAGCTCGTCTGGAAGCCATAAGATTGTTTTTAGCCTATGTTGCTTTTAAAAGATTCATAGTTTTTCAAATGGATGTTAAGTCAGCTTTCTTAAATGGAATCCTAGCTGAGGAAGTTTATGTAGAGCAACCCCCTGGCTTTGTCAAAGGAGACAAGGTTTATAAACTAAGGAAAGCTCTATATGGACTTAAACAAGCACCGAGAGCTTGGTATGACACCTTGTCTGATTATTTAATTCAGAATGGTTTTGTTAAAGGTAGAATTGATAGAACTCTCTTTAGAAAAGAGTTTGGTTGTGATCTTTTATTAGTTCAAATTTATGTTGATGATATAATTTTTGGATCAACTAACATATCTTTGTGTGAAGAATTTAGTAGTCTTATGAAAAATAGATTTGAAATGTCCATGATGGGAGAAATGACATATTTTCTTGGACTTCAAGTCAAGCAGACAAAGAAGGGAATATTCATCAACCAAGCCAAATATACAAAAGATCTTATTGAAAAATATGGAATAGGTACCAGCCGAGAAGCTAAGATACCTATGATGACAAATTTTCAATGGATCCGACGAGAGAAGGAGAAGACACTCGATCAAACCGAGTATCGAGGTCTTATTGGTTCTTTATTATATTTAATCGCTAGTAGACCTGATATTTCTTTTGCGGTTGGAGTTTGTGCTCGTTTTCAAGCTAATCCTAAGAAAAGTCATCTTGAGCAAAAAAAAGAAAATCCTCAAGTATTTGAAAGGAACAATAAATGTTGGATTGTGGTATCCGGTGATGACAACTTTGAGAAATGTCTGGATACTCGATTCGGATTTTGGTGGGTGTAAGATAGATAGAAAATCTACATCTGGTACTTGCCAATTTCTTGGAAGTAAGCTGATTTCATGGTTGTCTAAGAAACAAACCTCTGTAGCTACTTCCACAACTGAAGCTGAGTATATGGCAGCTGGAAGTTGTTGTTCACAGCTGATCTGGATAAGTCAACAGCTAAGGGACTATAACATTATCACCAAAGAAGTACCAATCTTTTGTGATAGTAATAGTGCCATACTATTACCCAGAACCCAGTTCTACATACAAGATGCAAGCATGTAGATATAAGACACCACTTCATCAGAGATCATGTCGAAAAAAGGGATATTAGACTAGAAAAGATTCTTACTGATTTTCAAAGAGCAAACATCTTGACAAAGCCACTTGCAGAAACAAGGTTTAAAGAACTATCTGTAGAATTAGGATTATTAGATGCTTCTCTAGTTAATCTATAATCTAAATTCGTGTCTTTATTACTAGTCTTTCTCAACTGGTTTATTATGTCTAGAAAGAATTATCAGACAAGATATGAGTCAAAGGACAATCAGGTAGCTGATATCATTTGATCTCCTATCATTGGAATCAAGAATCAAGGATTAGTCATATTGACCATATCTGACTTGATAGTTACTTGTCTGACATAGGTAAATCAGATAAGGACATAATAGTCAACTGACTTCTACAGAATCAGATGGCTATTGCACCTTATCTAACTTACTCTTGTTACTAACGATTTGTCTAAGTGTCTATGATTTCAGCAAGAACAAAGTTTAGTACACATCTCTAAATACAAGACAAAGTCAATTTATCCAAGTGTTTAGGAAACAGACAGTGATGCTATCAATCTAGACAAGGAGAAAGTCCAGGAAGTTTCTCTTAAATACCCTTAATTATGAATATTGGGTTCATATAATTAGTATATGAATTTAATATCATAATTCTCTTTATTATTTATTTAAAAAAATTGAAGTTACTCAGTGTAATAAAATATTTTATTTTACAAAATAAAAGGATAAGAGTTCAAATTTGTTTTCTAAAAACAATAATATTTTATTTTATCTCTCCAATTAACTGAAAAGTAATTTTCTCAAATAAGTAACTCTATCAGGAGAGAAGTTACTACGGACCCGAAATTTTATCAAATTCATTTTTGAAATACGCTGAGTATACTCCACGCGCCAGAAATGGAGGCGGTTTCTGAAATATAAACCGTCTCAATCTCACGCGCGACATATTAAATAATATTCTATGCACTTTTCAAAATAAATGCCATAATTGCATTAATGGCGATTCGAAAGCCTATATTTACACTTTTGCAGGCAATTATTATTCTAATAATTGTTTATTATTATATTTTCCATATAAATAGACATTCGTGTGCATAATTTTCATTTACGCACACATAAAACTCTTCATATTTTCTCAAAACCTCTCTTTTCCCTCCTAAAAACCTTCTGCATTCAACAATGGCGGATTCCAAAAAGAAAATCAAGTTCGAGTATGATCTGACTTCCATTAGAGATAAAACAAAGTCAGAAATGTACGTTGATTGGGATACTACAACTGATGCTGAAACGAGAGAAATTTTAAATCTACTGGAATCAAGGGGTTTAAAGCAGTACTGTACAATGAAACCGACGAAGAATTTGACGGTGGATGATCTGTGCGTTGAGTTCCTGACCAGAGCAAAAGCGACAGATATAGGTCTAGAATCTCAAGTTAGAACGAAAGAGAAGAAAAGAAGAATCGTTTTATCGATTTCTGAGATTGGTGCAATTTTTAATTTGAGCACCACCGGCGACAACCCATTCACTTATAAATCATCGGAATATTTGGAGAGTTTCCGATTGATGGCGAAGAGAACGTATCAGAATACGTCAGCAAATTTAAAAAGGCCAATGCTGAAGAGGAAGTATAGACTATTGATGCTGATTTTGACCAAGTGCATCTTGGGGGAGCAACAAAGTCATGATGGGCTAACCAAGCCAAGGATATGCTGTCTGAGGTCTATCCTAGACGGGGCGGAGATTAACTGGGCAAGGTTGGTCTACTCAATAATCATGGAGGAAAAGAAAAAGTTCACAAAGTCTCCTATATCAGACGAGCTGATGAGATGGTCTTTGACCAAGATTGCAAATATGATGGCAAGGATCACCATCATACTTGAACACAAAGTGGGTACAGACAACCTTGACTGGAGTATTGGAGTCAAGAAATATACAAGACAGAAAGGGTTCTTGATTAAAGATGAGAAGATATACGGGCCAACTGACTCTGAAGGAGATGGAGATGCTCCAGCTCCACCTCCAGCTCCAAAGAAAAAGGCTTCAAAGGCCAAGTTGAAGGAGACGAAGACGGTTTTGGTGGATGAATCCTCGTCTGCTGAGACGGAGGAAGATGAGGAAGAAGAGGAGAGGACAGCTTCCCAAGGGGGAAGTGTCGCCGCTGAGGCGGTGAGAGGATCAGGGCAGACGAAGACAGTAGAGGTCTCGTCTGAGGATACATCAGAAGGAGATGCTGCCAAATCACCTTCATCATCTTCATCTTCATCTGAGGATGGAGTACCTAAACCCACCTCTTCCTAACCTGGCGATGAAGGGGCAGATGAGACCGCTGCCTCTGAGCCTCTAAAACGGTCCACTCCCATAAGTCCAAAACAAACCCAACCATCATTTGATCCATTTTCTTCCCTACCCTCAACCTCATCCGAACCTGACCTTTATTTAAATCTACCCAACCCATTTGGGGAGATGGGACCAACTGAAACCTCACTACGGATTCTTGGGAAGAAATTTCTCCTAAGACAAGAATCCACTCTTAAGGACGAGCCTGAGCTATTGAAGGAGCTGATTGATGTCTATCTGTTAAGAAGACTCAGGCTGGGATCCTTTGAAGAGACAGCTATTCTGATAGCTAAAGCAGGAGGCAACAACCTGGCCACCTGGGAGAAATAGGTTCTTAAAAAGGCAAAACTGAAATCATTCCAAGATATCCTAACCGAAAACACCTTTGTTGATTATATATTGCAAAGGGTATACCTTGGAAATGAGACCCCAGAAGAGGTGGAAAAAGCAGCTGAGAAAGGAGAAGAACAGAAGAAGGATGAGGAGGCTGTTGTTTAGGAGGAAAGGTTGGAAGAAGGGGTAACTGGTGGAGCTGCCGATGAGCCAGCTGAGATGGATACAGCTGAGGAGGCACAAACGGAGCAGATTGTGGAGGTGCAACCTGAAGCTGAAATCGAGGAAATAGATCTGACTCCATCTGAAGAGACGATCTTGCCATCCACATCTGCGTCTGTATCCGAAGTAGAAGCTCTGAAGGCTGAAGTACAAAATCTCAAGACTGCCTGTCTAAATGCCTTTCAATTGGTTCCTAATGTCATCACATCATCAATCAAGGAGAATATAGAAGCTGCAATTCTTGAGAAAACCAAGATTGATCTATATTTCTCTGGAATAAGACATGAGGAACAGATGGCTGAAATGAAAAAGAAAGTTGCTATGGAGATGAACTCACAAGACGCCTGGGTCAAACAATATGTTCAAGATGCATATCGCCAAATCAGTGATAGTGTTGAAGACCAGGTGAAAGAGTCTTGGAAAGCTAAGGAGGCTTCATTCTCTCAAGTACTAAAAATGCAGATAGCTTTGGAGAAGGACAGGCAGACAAACATCTTGAAAAATTTCATGGAGGAGGAGTTCAGACGAACTGAGACAGCTCACAAGAAGCGCCTAGAACAGCTTGATCAGAAAACTGGATTTATAAGAGAAGAGCTCATTGGCCAAATAAATCAAGTAGCCACTATCTGTAATACCCGTTTTGCTGATGCTAAAAAGGGGGAAGATAGTGAGCTCAAGAAAAGAGTTGAGCTGCAGGATGATCAGCTGATGGCACTGAATCTGAGAATAGATGAGTTGTCGGAGGAGCTGTTAAAAGCCGAGGAAGAGAAGAAGAAGGCAGCTGAGGAGAAGTCTCAGAGAGCCTTGAGAAGGTTGAAAAGGAGGACAGCAGCTGAATCTACTGAGTCTGAACCTGAACCCGAACTTCCATCCACTGCTGATCCTGCTCCAGTCCTGACTATCAAATCTCCCCCATCCTCATCTAAAGCAGCTGGGAAGCTAAGGCTTCAAGCCAAATTCAGAAGACCCAGTCTGAGACAGAAGAAGAGGCAAGAGTGCTTAAGAGGAGAAGGGAAGAAAAAGAAAAGTATAAAAGGAGAGAAGCTAAGAGGAGGAGGGAGCAAGAAAAGGCAGCCGGAAAGACATATGATAGGAAGGCGAGGAAGTGGGTACAAAGGTCAAAGAATACAGAAGGAGAAGAGGTCTTTCGCCCATTCCACCGAACAGAAGCTGTGCCCAAGGAAATCCTTCCCATGGATCAACAAGCTAAATGGAGAGCTTATGAAGGGGAATGGATCTTCCTGTTTCATGTCTGCAAGAAGATCTTTTGGGGCACAGACGAGAACATTGCTTTTCACGAATGGTTGGAGGCAAAAGATCCAAAATTTTATTAGTATTTGATCGACCTCGGAGACTCAGAATTCAATGTTGACATAGTCGCACCACCCTATGCAACCATGTCTGCTCCACTGACGCAAGATGACCATCTAGATAGAGAAAAGGTGAAGCAGATGCTGATCCAAGCTGAGACGGTGGCAGATCTAGCTGAAGGTGGGGAGACATTGAGCTTGAAGAAGACAGGTGGTACGATTAAGTCTCTCTTTTTACTCCTCTGAATGTATGTGCAAGTCTTGTGAATATTTGGGAAATACATGTTTTTGAACTACTTTCACAAAATTTGAGTGTTTAACTAACTTGTTTTCATAATTTTTCATTAACTAACTTTTGGTTTAAGTAACTGTCTTATAAATTTATAACACTAAATCATCTGAAATCTTCAAATCCTAGTCTATATGTTGTCTTCAAAGTATTTGATCTTAACTTTGATTAACTACATTGCTCTGATCATTTGTTTATTAAGTACATTGCTCTGATTATCTGACTATGTGACTTAGTTGTATACTTTGTATCATTCTTATTTTTTAAAGAGTACTAACAGTTTTCTTTTCTTGAGCTGTATTTTAACATCATCAAAAAGGGGGAAATTGTTAGGAAAAAAAAAATTGTATTTAGTTTTGATGTGTTAAAAATGTAAAATAGGATGACCAGCTGAGCATCTTGTATAAACAGCTGAAGTATACCTTTGTAAATAAAACTAAGTATAAATAGTCAGACTAGGTCAAGACATCAGACAAGGACAAATCTCAAATAAGGAGAGGAAATCAGACGAGGTCAAAATTTCAGACAAGGATAATACATAGAAATACATAGAAGACTGATTGGCATACAATACTATAAATAATCATCAAGACAAGGAATGAAGACAGAGACGAGAAGGAGCAAGTATCAGACGATGAGGTGTTAAAGAAATATTACACAAAGATCCAAGAAGCAGTTTCAACTAATCAAGAAGAAGTTAAAGGATTCAATTATATTGTTATAACTGATCAAAACCGAAATCAAGGAAGTTATAACTACCAAGTAAAGATCTCTAAAATAGGGATAGAAATTAGTTTAGAATTAACTTTTGATACTTTGCACTCATCAATATACATTTTGTATTCACAAGTCACAAATATTGTTCACATTCACAAACGTTTATACGTTTTCAGTTCTTAGTGTTTATAGAACACTTTTCTCATTAGATCTTCAAGCCATAGATATTCAGAAATTAGGAATAATTTATTGTAAGGCTGAAGATTCTTTATTGTAAGTAAGTCAGCGAGAAGGAAGAAAGTAAGTAAGTAAAGGCCCTTTTTCAAGATTGAAGAAGGAGAGTGGATGTAGGATTGTTATAATCCGAACCACTATAAATCCTGTGTTCTTTATCGCTTTGATTTACTTGTTTGTTTCTTTTCAATTCTTAGTTTATCATCTACAGATTAATCACAGGATTAAAGTTAAACCTATCTTGTCAGATTGCTTTTGATTTTGTTAATAGTTGAGTGTAAAATTGTTTTCCGCTGTGTTCATCTGGTACTTTGAATTGATTTTGAAGAGATTCAAAAAATCTACAAAATCTATTCAAACCCCCCCTTTCTAGATTATGTTCTAGAAGGTTAACTCAAGGTTTTAATCAACTCAACATTCCGGGACCAACACACTACATCGAGTTCGATACTTTATTACAAACAATATATTTTTTTTATATTACTTCTAGATTTGAGATTTAAAAATTAATCATGTCATGACTTAATCTATGTGATTTATATATTTTTTTAAATTTAATTACTTATAAAGTAGTAGTACACCCTTTGTAAGGTATTACTATCGAATGTGCACTAGATCGAGTTCGATACGCTATCACAAACAAAATATTTTTTTACATTACTTCTAGATTTGAAATTTAATGCGAAAATTAATCATATCATGACTTAATCTATGTGATTTATATATTTTTTTAATTTAATTATTTATAAAATAGTAGTACTCTCTTTGTTAGGTACTATTATCGAATGTGCACTAAATCGAGTTCCATACTCTATTATAAAAAAAAATCACATTATTTCTAAATTTGAGATTTAATTAGTAAATTAGTCATGTCATGACTTAATCTATGTGATTTAATTTTTTTTTAAAAATTTAATTACTTATAAAGTAGTAGTAGTACTCCCTTTGTGAGGTACCTACTATCAAATGTGCACTAGATCGAGTTCGATACTCTATCACAAGTGAAATATTTTTTTCACATTATTTTTAGATTTGAGATTTAATGTGAAAATTAATCATGTCATGACTTAATCTATGTGATTTATAATTTTTTAAAATTTAATTACTTATAAAGTAGTAGTACTCCCTTTGTAAGGTACTACTATGGAATATGCTCTAGATCGAGTTCGATACTCTATCACAAATGAAATATTTTTTTCACATTACTTCTAGATTTGAGATTTAATGCGAAAATTAATCATGTCATGACTTAATCTATGTGATTTATATTTTTTAAAAATTTAATTACATATAATAAGGAAATGTATTATATTTTGTCAAAACAAAAAATACAATGATAGTCATGCAAAGCGAGGAAACAAATTTGATTTGAATTGGAGTTGGAGTTGGATTTTGATTACTTGTTAGGTTAAGCCTATGGTAATGATTACATCAACTTTCAAGAACACTTCTAATTACTTTGCTTGTTTTGTGGCGATTCCAATGTGCATTTGGCTGCCCAAGGTCGCTGCATAAATGGCGGTGAAGAATAATTAAGGAGGTTAAAACTTATTGACTTACACAAGAGGGGTAGATTTTAGGGAAAAAATATTCAGCAATCCAATTTTTTTTGGGAAAATAATGAAATTAAATTCGATTCTCTAATACAAACGAAATATTTTATTTTTCCTTTTTAATATCACTTCTAAATTTGAAATGTAATATTAACATTTTTAATATCATTTTTTTTTCAAGTTCTAAGTAGTACAGAAATTAAATTCATACCGAGGAAAAAAGGGAGGAAATCAACCCTCCAAAAATTAATAGTTACATTTAACACTCAACCTACAAACGTATCATTTGTCTCTCTCATATTTCAGATTAGGTTTTTTTTTTCTCTCTCTCCAAAGTCCAAGCTCTTTTCCTCTTCTCTAATGCCTCTCACAAGATCTGCTTCCAAAAAGCAGCGGTTCACGGTAGGAAATAACTACGATAAACGCAATGAAGACATTTGGATATATATATATTCATCAAGATTCCTCAAAGTTCTCTGTAAAACCACAGAATGCCATCGTCATTTGGTAAATATTTCAGTATTCATTGTATTATTCTCTTTTTTTTTTATTGTACATTTGAACATTAATTTGTTTTTGTTTTTATATTGAAGAACCTCCCCATCTAGTCGAAGGACATGTTAGGGACAGAAAACCAGACCATAAAGATCGAACATGAATTTTCTGGTGTCATGTTTGATTGCTATTATGAGTATCATAAATTTGAGAACAGGGCTAAGACGGTGGAGAAGGGATTCGGCCGACTAACAACTGGATGGGAAAACATAGCAGATGCAGTGAGAATCAGCCAAGGTGACACCTTATACTTCGAAAGGGATGTTGAAGACCCACTGAAATTTCATTTATCAGTGGACAAACATGATAAATCTGTCAAGGTTGAGGATGTAGGTTGGATTTAATTGTTTTAGGGCTATGGGTTGTATGGATTTAATACTATTTCTTTGCAATGTTTAAGTTTTAAATTAGCAAATATGATAAAACTTCTTCTTTTTTTATATACCATCTAATTTATTTTTTATTTATTGTGTTCTTGTTTTGTTGTACAGATTTTTTTTTTTTTTTTTTTTTTGTCATGCATAAGATGTTTGGTGTTATTGTTTTGTGATGCATAAGATGTTTGATGTTATTGTTGTTTGCATTTTATATTCTGAAATTGTAAATTTTTTTAAAAAATTCTACATCAATATATTTTTAAAAAGTTTTGTAGTTGGTCAACATTTTTTTCTCATTAAAAAAGACCCTAACAATAGTTTTTCAATATTTTTCTAACTAGTTTTAATACAAAAAGTTACAAGTGCATCACACAACCCTAGCAATATTTTTCAAACTAGTTATAACACAAAAATTACAAGTGCATCACATAACCCTAACAATATACACAACTAGTCATAACTCAAAGAATCTGATTGGAGTGAATTGATGCATGTTTTTAGGGCTTATTTTAGTGCAAAAAGTGAGCTAAAGTGTGATTTTTGTGCATAAATGTGAATATTATCACTCTTTTGCCTAAAAAGTATTACTTTATGAGTTTTTGATGTTTTTCGTCCGTTTTGCAGGTAAATCGGTGGAATTTTGCCAAATCGAGAGTACCGTTATTCTTGGAACGAAGAGACGAACATACCGGACGAAAACGGGGGTCGGGCCCGAAGCCCTTCTCGATAAAATTTCCCTAGTCTCGAGCACAAGTCGAAGGGGCAAGGACCTCGACTCGAGGGATAGGCTGGAGGGAAAGGATTTTCAAAAATGCAGCAGTCTCGACTCGAGGGATGGAGAAATGGCAGATTCCTCGAGTCGAGGGCTGAGCCTCGACTCGAGGCAAGGGAAAAATTGAAGAAGCATAGATGCGACTATTAGGCCTCGACTCGAGGGCCTGAAACTCGAGTCGAGGAGTGCCAAAAACCGAAATTTGCAGTTTTAAAGCCCATTGAAGCCAAAACAGAACATAACTTGATTCTAGCAGTTTAGATCAGTTTCCAGGAGGTTCCATAGACGAATTTTTCACTTTGTAGCTTGATTTCCATTGTAATTGCTATAGATTGTTAGAATTAGATTACATTCTACTTTTAGTCCATTAGATTAGCATTTTGATTCATTGTAATTGAAGATTCAAGTTGTGATTTGGGAGAAGCTAAGTTGAATTCAAGCATTGTAGAAGACTAATCATTCCTATTTTTGTGTATTGAAGATCAATTGGTGATGTTCTTACCCTTTTCTCTCTTTAATTCATTGCTTGTGTTGATTAGATTGTTAATTGCTTTCTTAGATTGTATACCCATGGCTTTTGCTTGTAGCACCATGGGCTAATAGCTTTGTGCTTGGGATAATTGAAATTAGGGATGAAGTGATTGCCTCATGCTATGATTGTTGATAATTGTGATCAATTGAATTAGCTTACTTCCTAATTGTGATTCTTAATTGTGCTTCATGAAAAATTGTCTCTTTTGATTAATGGTTGATCACCCTAGCAATAGGCGAGAGTTGAGCTAACGTGATTAGGTGTTAATCGGGATTCAATTTTAAATGATTGTATGAATTGGGGACTTCTACATTGAGAGATGGGAAGAACTAAGGATACTCACATTAGGCATTGTGATATTAATGGAGTGATTAATTTCATGATGGTTTATGCTTCCTAATTTGATTGATTTGCATTTGGATACAATCATAGCTTGTTAATCATGGATTCCTTGATAGAGATTATCCCTTGCACCCAAGTCCCCCATTGATTTTAGTGTATTTGTTATTGCATTCTAGGTGTTTGATATATTATTTGCATAATCTTGCCATTTTGTAGAGATTTTAGTTCTAAACCTTGTTGCAACTCTAGCCATCTAGAGCTCTTATCCTTAAGTTTCGTTTGTATACTTTCTCCCTTGGGTTCGATATTTTGCGATTGGTCTTAAAAGCTCTTGCCCTCTACACTCCAATCAAATGGCACCGTTGCCGGGGAGTTAGTTTTTGCGCCTATAAGTGAGATTTAAGGATTGTTTGAAGTGGCTATTTGTTGCTTTTGTTTTTGTTGATTTTGTTTGGTTTGAAGTTGATACTTGGATTTGTGGCATTGTAGGTGCATGCTAACACGGTCAAGTGGTGTTCCACCCTTGCCACTAAATCCGGAAATTGAGGCTACTTTGAGAAGGAATCGTGTGAGAAGACGAAGGGAAGCTATGGAAGGGGAAGATCAAAGAAATGAGGAGAGAATAGTGGGTGAACCTCAAGTTGAGGAGGTACATGGACAAGGAGAAGGAGGAGTAGAACATGGAGGTAATGGGAACCATTTCCATGCTCAAGTTGACCCTTTCCCTCAAGGAATGCCACCACAAAACTATCCCTACCAAAATTCATATCCTTATCCTCCACAAGCTCATCAATATCCCTACTATCCACCTCATCCACAACAATTTCCACCATACTATCCCCATATGCCGTATAACCAAGAGTCACGATATCATGAGCTGCCTCACATACCAAATGCCCAACCACAACCCGTAAATGAGCCACCACCTCAAGGAAGGCCTTTGAGAGAATTTTTTGAGCCACAACTTAGAGAGCACTATGACGGGATAGCAAGGCCGAGGATAGATGCTAATAACTTTGAGATAAGTCCCGCTTTATTGAGAATGCTTAGGGAGAAGCAATTTAACGGAAAGGATTAAAATGAGTGCCCACATCAACATATGGCACAATTTCTTGAGATTGTCGACACTACGAAGTACCACGGGGTACCCGAAGATGCGTAGAAGTTGAGGCTCTTTGCCTTTACATTGAAAGGAAGAGCAAAAGCATGGCTTAATTCATTACGCCCCGGGACCGTACGTACATGGGAGGAGTTGTCCAAGAAATTTTTGATGAAGTTCTACCCACCGTCAAAGACCGTGTAAGCTAAGGAGGCTATTTCCCACTTCCGCCAAAAGAATGGGGAGACCATACCGGAGGCGTGGGAGAGGTATGGCATGTTACTTATCAATTCTCCTCAACACGGTTTTCCAGAGGAGCAAACCATTATGTATTTTTGCAATGGTTTGACGGATGGGGATAGATCGTTCTTGAATGCTTGTGCTAATGGATCGATTTGGTCTAAAACCGTTGGGCAAATGAATGAAATAATGGAGAACATAGCTCACGATTCATTCCAAGTGTCGGATAATCGGGGAGCACACCATAGGGTGTCACAAGTAGATGAGGTCGAGTCTATGAAGAGCATGATGATGACTATGATGGACCGATTGAGAGCTCTTACTACTTCACAAGGTCAAGAAAGTGTGAATCCATCCGTTCCTCATGTTGATGTTTGCCCAAGTCCATTGCCGGTTGAAGAAGTTAGCTACATGGGTAGGCCTCCATTCCAAGGAGGCTATCAAGGAGGAAATTTTCAAGGGAATTATCAAGGAGGAAGGCCTTACCAAAATAGGCTACAAGGAAGCTACCAACCTCAACCACAAGTTCAATTTAATGGGAATACATGGAGGAGACACAAAAAATTTTCATATGCCAATCCTAGAGCCGCCGTTCAATTTCCTCTCGAATTTGATCCGGGTGCAAAGGCTCTTAACAATGAAGGAAAGGCTACCACGGAGGAGATTTTGGGGTTGATTGTGAAGAAATTGGAAGCCAATGACTCAAGGCTTGATGATATAGGGAAGCAAATGGACACTCGTTTCAAGACGATCGAGCATCAAGTAGGGCAACTTGCTACTACGGTTGGGAAGCTCTCGTCTACGGTGGATCATTTACAAAACAAAGGAAAGTATCCATCCACTACCGAGCCGAACCCTAAAGAGTTTTGTAGTGCAATCAAGCTAAGGAGTGGCTGTTAGATCAAGATTATTTTGATGAGTTAAAAGATCAATTCAGATAAGCAGATGGCGATGTAGAACAGTGGAGACTGAGTTCTAGTTCTAAGCTGATCAGACTAGGTCAAGAATAGTTCAAGTCAGCTGAAGACTAGGAATCACAAGTCATCTGGAGACAAGCTCGAGTCTAGTCGTCTGCAGGAGACAAGTATGAAGAACTTAAACGAGGTCAAGACAAGCTGAGTAGAATAAGAAAGGCGAGTCTTCACCAAGTCAGCTGCAGATGAGTAGATTAAGATCAGCTGAGGACCAAGCGGTTTTCAAGATTAAGTTTGTTAAAGCAGTTTCCAGTTTGTTAGAACTAACTAACAAACTAACTGTCTTTTCAGACTTATAAATAGGTCTAGGCACTTCATTCTGGATATATAGAATACATATAACACAAAAGTTTTCCAGCAAGATATTTTTCTCAAATCACAAGTTCTCAAAAGCACAAAATAATTTTCCACGATTTCTTCATAAATTTTTCTAAGTGTCATAGAACACTTTCTCATACATCTTCAAAAACATTTCTAGTACTTTAGAGTTAGATTTCACAGATTTGATTAGGAGTTTGAAGATTTGAAGATTCTTGTAAGTTGTAAGTTGTACATTGAAAGTGAGTAAGTTGATAGTAGAGACCCTTCTTCAAAGTTTGGAGAAGGAGAGTGGATGTAGGATTGTTATAATCCGAACCACTATAAAATCTGGTGTTCTTTACTGCTTTCATTTATCTTTCTGTTTCAATTTACAATTTATTGTTTAAAGTTTAATTTCAGAATCAAAGTTAAAATCTGAATATCAGTTTGCTTTTGATCTTTATAAAGTTGAGATTAATATTAAATTTCGCTGTGTCACTTTGGTACTTTGAATAAATTTTGAAAGATTTGAAAAATCTGAAAAATCTATTCAACCCCCCTTCTAGATTTTTCCTAGAAGGCTGATACACATTTTACCTAATCTGCTCAACTAATCGGGACCAACAGGTGGTATCAGAGCAGTGTTAAGCTGTTCTGATATTGATTTTAGGTCTTAACTAAGATTCTGAAATTTTCTTGATTTTCTTCATTCTCTTCATTGTTACTAACAGTGCTACTAATAAGTTTTTGTGGAGTATTTTATTTCTTTATTTCATCATGTCATCAGGAAAAAACAAGAAGTCCAGGAATCTACCTGAATTTTCTATTGAAGATTATGATTACTGGAAATTCAGGATGGAGAATCACCTCAAGGCCATTCATGATAGGATGGAAGAGGTTCTTGAAGAAGGACCTATAAAATTTTATCATGGAGGCACTAGCACTGGAGCTGAGTCAGCTGAATCCAGAACCAGACAAGAGAAAAAGAGTTCTGAATTGACAAATGATGAAAGAAAGATCCACAATCTTGATCAAGTAGCTTGAACTGAAATCATTGAGACTCTAAGTAAAGATTGGATAGAGAAGGTTAAGAGATGCAAAACTGCCAAAGAAATGTGGCAGACTTTGGCAAATGTCTGTGAAGGATCAGAACAAGTAAAAGAGAACAAGCTGCAGTCGGTCTTGCATGCATTTGATACATTCAAAATGAAGGAAAATGAATCTGTTGATCAGTTAGATGTAAGGATGACGAATCTCCTCAACAAAGCAGCTAACCTTGGAAAGAACTATACAGAGAAGGAGATTAATAACAAGATTTTGAGATCATTAACCAAGAGATGGAGAGAGAAATCCAATATCCTTAAGGCTACTCAAAATTTATCTTCTATTACTCACCATACTTTGTTCTCTCATCTTAAAGCTCTAGAATATGATATTCAAATAGAAGATGAGGAGGATGAGATGGAGTCGAGCACCTCATCCAAGTCTGTTGCCTTTGTCAGCAAAGAAGAAAAGATGTCAACAGAGTCTGTAGGAGCTGACCTATCTCTGAAGGAGCAGATGGCTCTGCTCACCAAAAGGTATGATAGATTAAGAATGAAGTATAAACGAAATAAATTAAGATTTGCAAGAAAGGATAGATCAAGATCCAGATCAGGAAGAAAGGAAGATGAGTCTACAGATGATGACAAAAGCAGGAGCCAGACGAGAAGATTCAGATCACCTGTCAAAAGAAATCCTTCAAGTCCTAAATCAGACAGGAGTGACATTTGTTACACATGCAACAAGCCAGGACACTTTAGCTATGATTGTCCTCAACTGACTCCTAAAGAAAGGGAAGAGAAAAGGAAAAAGAGAGACAGGAGATTTGCAGATCAAAGGGTTCTCTTAGCTGAGGAGAAGGAGTCAAGAAAATCATCATCATCATCATCATACTCATCTGATTTTGGATCAGATGATGAAATCTATCTCATCGCTAAAGAGGTAGTCTATTATTCATCTTCTGATAATGATTCTTGTCAGTCTGCATCTGATTATGATCAAACTGTTATTCATGAATTATTGAGAGATTTAAAGACATCTCTGGCTGCTTATAAACAGCTAGAGACATAGAATTTGGCTTTAAAGGATCAAATTCAAATTCTTATTAAAGGAAAGCAGGTGATGAACTATTCAGAAACTGAGGAAACATTCAAGGGGGAATGTTTTCCTCAGGCTGAGGCTAGTACATCAGCCAGCTTACCTGAAAGATTAGAAAGTGAATTGAAAACTTTAAAAGACAAATTTGAATCAATCTGTGCTGAAAATGAATTAATTAAGAAAGACAATGAGAAGCTAGTCTTCAAAATTAGTCAACTTAATAATTCACAGTCATCAATAGATCATATCTTTAATGCATCTCAAAAATCCCATGACAAAACAGGTCTTGGTTATGATAGAAATAATAAATCAGATGTACAGAAACCTAGGAAATTTGTGAAAACATCTGATCAATCAAAAGAGGTTAAAATTGGTCCTTGGAAACCAATTAGTAAAGTAAGGACTGTATCTCCCAGCTTGAAAACAAAAATTCAGCTGAGGACTCCTTATCAGACTAAGAGAAATCCCAAGAACCAAAATAAGAAGAAATTTTTATTATAATCCTTTTGATGGAAGAAGCAGATGTTATCCCACATTTCCTAAGTTTAAGAAAATTACTAAATCTGAATACAACAAGTTATCATTTAAAAGTGATACAATTGTAGACGGATTTGGTAGAGAGACCAAGTCTGATTTATTTTGGAGATGAGATTTTTATCTGGTTACCTAAAGTGATGCTTGACCTTCAAGGACCCAAGATCACTAGGGTACCTTATAACTAATCTGTTTTTCAGGATTCACAGGGATCATCACTCAAGGAAGAGATCTTAGCTTCCATATGGTACATTGATAGTGGTTGTTCACAACACATGACCCATAACAAGAGGCTGTTATCAAATTTCCAAAGCATTGATGGTCCAAGAGTATTATTCTGAGACAATAATTGTGGTCAGACTAAAGGAGTAGGTACTGTAATTATCAAGGATATTCAGGTATCTGAGGTATATTTTGTTGATGGTTTGAAACATAATCTGCTATTTGTTTCCCAGCTTTGTGATAAAGGTTTTCTTGTCAAATTTTCTAAGGATAAATGTGATATCTTAGATGATTCCTCAGATAAGGTACTTTTAACTAGCTTCAGACATGGTAATGTCTATGTGGCCAACTTTAATAGTTGTCCCAAAGATACCTGTCTGATAGCTAAGGGTGGAGAAGACCTCAGCTGGCTATGGCACAAGAGGCTTAGTCATCTGAATTTCAAGACCCTTAGTAAGCTGGCTAAAAAGAACCTTGTTAAGGGATTACCTGAGAAACTTTTATCCACTGAGCTTAAATGTGATGCTTGTCAGAAAGGTAAACAGCCTAGACACTCATTTAAGAGTATTAACTCCTCTTCATCTGAAAGAGTTTTACAACTACTTCATCTGGATCTGTTTGGACCTGTTTCTCCTCTCAGTTTCAGTGGAAGGAAATATACTCTTGTTGTAGTAGATGACTTTTTTAGATACACTTGGGTTATATTTCTTTTCAAGAAAAATGAGACTATAAACAAGATCCCTGATCTGTTCAGACAGATTCAGAATGAAAAGGGTGTTAATATTATTAAAATAAGGAGTGATAAGGGCACAAAATTTTTGAATTCTTGTTTATCTAACTTTTTCAATGAGTGTGGAATTATTCATGAGACATCTTCAGCAAGAACTCCTCAACAAAATGGAGTGGTTGAAAGAAGGAATAGAACCTTGAAGGAAGCAGCCAGGAGCATGTTAGCTGTGTATGAAACCCCTCACAGGTTCTGGGCTGAAGCCATCAACACAGCTTGTTATACCCAGAACAGGTGCTTAGTTGTCAAAGACAAGGGTAAGACTCCATATGAGATTTGGAAGGGTAAGATTCCAAGAATCTCATATTTCAGAGCTTTTGGTTGTAAGTGTTTTATCCATAACAATGAGAAATCTAAGTTAAGAACCTTTGATGCTAAGGCAGCTGATGAAATAATCTTGGGATATTCTAACACTTCCAAGGCATTTAGAGTTTTTAACAAGACAACCCTTTGTGTGGAGGAAACCCCTCATCTTGTTTTTGATGAGTTATATTCCTTCTCAGATAAAGTGAATCAAATCTTTGAAAGTCTAGATAAAATTGAACTGACCAAGACTAAACATAGAAATGTTTATCTACCTAGTCTTGATTCAGAATCAGATGAAGAAGAATCCCCATCTGATAATCAGAAGACAACTTCTGATCAGACTCCATCAGAACAGACACCCTTGACATTAGCTGATCAGCGGGGGTCAGCTGATGAAGGGGGAACGTCAGCTGAGGTAGAGTCAGAGGAGTTGCCTACTGAGACTCAAGATGAGGATCCTTCTCCTCATATAGGCAAAAGGATGAGAAGTTACCATCCATCTGATCAGATTATAGGAGACCCATCTAGTAGTGTGCAGACACGAATGATGTTGGACTCTGAACGTCTTTTCAGCTGTTATCTATCGCTTCTTGAACCCAAGTCTATTGAGGAAGCTCTATCAGATCCAAACTGGATAACTGCCATGCAGGAAGAACTGCATCAGTTTGAAAGGCAAAGTATATGGGAACTAGTGGAAAGACCCTTACACAGAAAGATTATAAGAACCAAATGGGTGTTTAAAAACAAAACAGATGAGAACAACATTATTTTTCGAATAAGGCAAGATTGGTTGCACAAGGTTACTCACAGTCTGAGGGGATAGACTATGATGAAACCTATGCTCCAGTTGCCAGATTAGAAGCAATAAGGTTGTTCTTGGCATTTGCTGCATATCAATCTTTCAAAGTCTTTCAAATGGATGTTAAGTCTGTCTTTCTTAATGGTGTGTTGCTTGAGGAAGTCTATGTGGAGCAGCCTCCTGGGTTTAAGATCAATAAGAAGGTCCATAAACTCAAAAAAGCTCTATATGGACTGAAACAAGCTCCCAGAGCTTGGTATGATACCTTATTTGATTTCTTGACATCAAATGGATTTTCAAAAGGCAAGATTGATAGAACTTTGTTTAGAAAGGAAGTAGATGGTAACATCTTATTAGTTCAAATTTATGTAGATAACATAATCTTTGGTTCACCTAATCTGAAATTATGTGAAGAGTTTAGCATTCTCATGAAAAACAGGTTTGAAATGTCAATGATGGGTGAATTAACATACTTTCTAGGCTTACATATTAAACATATGAGTAAAGGTATATTTATACATCAGTCTAAATATGCTAAGGATCTGATTGAGAAATTTGGAATGACTACTAGCAGAGAAGTTAAAATACCTATGACAACTAACTTCTCTATGGATTCAGATGAGCAAGAGATACCCACAGATGCAACGGAGTATCGTGGGCTGATTGGATCTCTTCTCTATCTCACTGCAAGTAGGCCAGACATAGCCTTTGCAGTTGGGGTATGTGCAAGATTCCAGTCTAATCCCAAGAAAATTCATCTGGAGACGGCTAAGAAAAATCTTAAATATCTCAAAGGAACCTTGCAAGTAGGGTTATGGTACCCAGCTGATGACAACTTTGAGCTGACAGGTTATTCAGATTCAGACTTTGGAGGATGTAAGATTGATAGAAAATCCACTTCAGGGACTTGTCAATTCTTAGGCAACAAATTAATTTCTTGGTTATCTAAGAAACAGACATCTGTTGCCACCTCCACAACTGAAGCTGAATACATGGCAGCTGGAAGTTGTTGCTCTCAACTCCTCTGGATTAGTCAACAGCTTAGAGATTATAATATTCAAACATCAGCTGTTCCTATTTACTGTGATAGTAATAGTGCAATAGCAATGACTTACAATCCTGTTCTGCATTCTAGATGTAAGCATATAGACATTAGGCATCATTTCATCAGAGATCATGTTGAAAAGAATGACATTAGAATTGAGAAGATAGCCACTGAGTCACAAAGAGCAGACATTCTTACAAAACCATTAGTTGAGTCTAGGTTTAAAGAATTATGCTTAGAATTAGGATTACTTGATGCATCTTTATCTGATTTTTAAATTGTTTGCATCTGTTTAATGTATTCCTTATTTCTGGTCATTTCTATTCTTTAAATCAATGTCTAGAAAGAATTATCAGACTAGATTTGAGTCAAAGGACAATCAGGTAGCTGATATCATTGATTTCCTTCTTGGAATCAAGAATCAAGGATTAGTCATATTGACCTTATCTGACATGATAATTACTTATCTGACATTTGGGAAATTAGATGAGGGCACAATAGTCAGCTGATTTCCTGAGAATCAGACGACTATCTGCACCCTATCTGATCTACCTCAAGTTACTAATGGTTTTACTTGAGTCTATGTCTTTGCAGGAATAGGTCACAGATCATACTGTTTCACCTCATCTTTTCTCAAATCTTTTATTCTGACACCCTTGTTTCTAAATAAACTCCATTTTTTATATATATATATATATATATATATATATATATATATATATATATATATATATATATATACTTCATTTACTCTTATAGGATTGATTGGCTGGAAAACCTAACTTTGGAAAATTAAATCTGACCCTGTTTATTTAGATTTAAAAATAAAACTAATCTTCCATATTTTTTTGACTAAAAAGATAAAACTAGACTGATTTCAGCTGAGGTCATTTACTGATTACCTTCAAGACCTTGTCTGCCTTAGAAAATCTTTATGCAAAGAAAGGTAACCATAGGCTGACGTCAGGATTACTCACTTCTCTGCATAAAGTAAGTCTACTTCGGTCAAATCAACAGTCTATAAAGTAAATTTTACGCATTTCAAAGATTAGTGAACTACACGCGCTGAATCCCAATCGTTTATCCAAGTTTTTAACCGTTGATTCAGCACAGTAAATCATTTCAAATAAACGGCTTAGATTAAAATTAATTTTCAAAGCGATTTATCTTTCCAAACTTTCCCTCCTATAAATTCATCATCTTCCTCAATCATACCCTTTTCCACTTTCAGAAAACTCACATATTCTCTAACACTTTTACAAACCCACAAAATTTCAATGGCATCTTCTTCCAAAACCACCAAAACCTACAAACCTACATATTTCTCCACAAATATTTCTCATTTCAAAATGAATGAGGAATTTTACAAAAATCGATTGAAAGCAGAAATGTATGTAGATTTTGAAACAACCCAAGATCCAGAATCTGCAGATATTCTACGTCTTCTAGAGGCATCAAGGCTAAGGGGATTTCTCTCAATGAAATCACCCCAGAACAGGACAGCTGATCTCTTAGGAGCAGAGTTTTTGGCCAGAATGAATGATACCCAGGATGGGTTTGATACATCAGTTGATGGAACAACGTTGAGCTACTCAAAAGAGAATATTGCCAGGATTTTTAACACGTCAATGGAGGGAGTTAATCCATTGACGTACAAGGAGGATGAGTGGGAGGAATCCTTCGACTAGATGGCAAGGGTTTCTCAGAGGGGAACGAGAAGGGATTTGAAAAAGAATCTATTGAGAAGGAAGTACAGACTGTTGATGACGGTGGTGACGAAGGCGGTGTTGGGTGAGCAAAGCTCACATGATGGGTTAACCAAACCCAGATTGTGTGTGATGCGAGCCATTTTGGATGGTGTGAGTGTGAACTGGGTAGATATGTTGATCTATAAACTGAAGGAGGAGAAGAAACGACTTACTTTTAAGTCGTCTGCAGAAGGCTGGATACCTACCTCTGTGGTTAGCCTATTCAACAAGATAACTGTGCTGATCGAAGGGCTGAATAGGGAGGCTGACTGGAGAGTGGGTACGAAAAAGTATTCCAAGCAGAAGGAGATCCTCACCAAGGATGATAAGCTTGGAGGAAATCCAGACTCGGACGATGAGTCTGATACTGCTAGAATTCAGAGGCAGGAGGCAGCAGCTGCAGAGGCTCAACAGCCAGCAGCTGAACTAGCCGAGGTTCCTCCGGCTGAGATCGAAGCAGAGGGACATGAGGTGGCAGCAGCTGAGGTCACACCTCAAGAAGAATCAATCGAAATAGCTGCTGCAGTCCCCAGGGTCCAGAGGAGAAAGAAGAGAAGGCTGGTAAAAGCTGTAGAGAAGAAGAAGGGGGAAAGCTCGTCTGCTGCATCTGCCAAAGCTCCCTCAGAAGGAGAGGAGGAAGAGGAAGCTGAAATTCCTCTGCTGAGGAGGCCCAAAAGAGCATCTCAGAGCTCTGAAGGCTCCACCAAGTCTGGTGGGTCAGGGCAGCAGATGGAGCTGTCAACCTTGCTACCAGAGGAGGTCCCCATTCTCCAAATAGCAGCTGAGGTTGTTCAGCAGGAGGTCCCCCCCTCCCCAACCAAGGAAGCTGCTCTCTCCCCTATCCCTGAGTCAGGTATAAGCTTATCCCCATCTCCTCAATTATCACCTGCACCAGGCAATGAAGAAATGCCCCAGGCTGGCATTTCTGAGCCTCAAACTCAGCCTGAAATCCCAATAGTCCAATCAGGCAATGAAGGGGTATCCCAGGCTGGTACCTCAGAGCCTCTCCAACAGCCTGCCTCCCCAATAGTCCAACCCCAAATCCCACCAACAGAAACTTAATACATCTCACCTCAACCCCAAACACCCATATTACAAACCTCATCTCCCATTACCACCCCCACCATACAAACCCAATCATCACCCCCACCCTTGTCTGAACAAATTACTCTCCCAACAGTCCAAGCCTCCCCTGTCCCAATCATATCCTACTCTTCTCTTCCAGCCATCCAAACTCAATCTATCCCTCTTCCATCTACTCAAACATAACCAATCTCATCTTCACCTGATTCCTCAACTGAGGATGATGACACTGACCTAAGCCCCACCTCTGCCATCTCCTTCATTCTCTCCCTTGTAGAGAAAAAAATAAATTCTACCTTCAGAAGAAAGATGAAAAGGAGGACAAGGAGGATGGTCTGTTACAGACACGATGCTAGCCAGCATGAAGGAAGTGGAGGTAACATTGTCTGATAAAATTATAAATGTCATTAACTCTGTGCTGGCTAGCAAAGTGAAAGAAATGGAGGATGAGCTGAAAGCATTAAAAGAAGAGGTGAAAGGGTACAATCAGCTGGTAGTGAATGAGTTGGCGTTAGATCACTCAGACTTCAGAGCCAAGTGCGATAATCTGGATACCAAACTCACAGACTTGGCAGCTGAAGTTAAAAAGGGGGAAAGAGCGGAACAAGAGAAGAGACAAGCCCTCATAGCTGTGGTCGAGGAGACCAGGAAAGAAATAGGCACTAAGGCCAACACAGCTGATCTGGAGGCAGCCAGGGAAGAAGCTCGAATCAAATCTGGTGAGCTGGCTGCACTCCAGCTGAGGGTAAGTCAACTTGAAGAAGCTGTGAAGGAGGATGAGGAGAAGAGGAGGAAAGAGGAGGAGGAAAGATCAGAGAAACTCTTGGCTCAGTTGAGAGAAGCTGAATCTGAAGGAGGCAAGGGGAAGGGAAAAGAAGTAGCAGTCAGTGAGCCGAAATCAGCTGACATCATTACCAGGGTTGCTGCTAAGGGGAAAGGAAAGAGGGAAGCTGGTTATTCCAATCTCTCAGATGAGCAGATCAAGAGAATTAAAAGAGAGATGGAATTCTATGGCAAGAAGGAGAAGAAAAGACAGAAAAAGAAGAAGGACTCCAACGTCTTCTGGAGCACTACTGAGCGTAAATGGATGATCAGAGATCAAGGCAGTGGGAAATTCAAACCATTTCACAACACGTCTGCCCCTCCTAAGCTGGCCTGCGGAAAATATGCAGCTGAGTATAGAGAGAAAAATCTGGAGGGAATGTGGATATACTTTTGGTATATTCTCAAGGGCCCTGGAGCAACTCAGCAAGATCCAGATTTGGCTTGGCATGAATGGATTGAAAAGGTGGATAAGGAATTCTATCATCGGCTGCTGGAAGAAGCAGATGTAGAGTTCAATGTCAACCTAATCTCTCCAGCTTTTGAGTATGCCATCCCTGCCAAGAAACCAGATGGATCCCTGGACCTAGACTGGGTCAAGGGAATTTTGAAGAAGGCAGAGGCTGAATCTGGACTTGCCCAAGGAGAAGATCTGAAGCAGCTTAGGAGGCATGTATTCAATTTGCTGATGATCCCAGATGAAGACCAGTGGGAAGACTGATAGAAACAGGACTTTACTTTTCCTTATCTTTCTTTTCTATTATCTTTCCTTTGTAAATCATTGTAAATCCAATATGAATATACTTTGATTGATTTGTTTTACTTGTCTTATTTTTTTTAAAGTTTTTATTCTGCTTTAAGAAAACATAAATTTTTTTTCTAAGTATTAATCATTTGAGAAATTTATCTTCTCAGACTTAAATTTTCTAAAAATTTTTCTAAGTCTTAAGATTCAATTATTTTTAAGTATTTCTAAAAGAGTCTAAAAGACTTAATTTTTCTTAAAATGTTTTGATGTGGATAAATCTGTTGTAATATGAATAAGTGCTCTGATATACTTATCTGATAAATCTTGATTAACTCTAAACTAACTTCAGCTGTGAGTGTGTCTCTTTCTTGTAGGTTTTAACTTCATCAAAAAGGGGGAAATTGTTAGATCAAGATTGTTTTGATGAGTTAAAAGATCAATTCAGATAAGCAGATGACGATGTAGAACAGTGGAGACTGAGTTCTAGTACTAAGCTGATCAGACTAGGTCAAGAATAGTTCAAGTCAGCTGAAGACTGGGAATCACAAGTCATCTGGAGACAAGCTCGAGTCTAGTCGTCTGCAGGAGACAAGTATGAAGAGCTCAGACGAGGTCAAGACAAGCTGAGTAGAATAAGAAAGGTGAGTCTTCATCAAGTCAGCTGCAGATGAGTAGATTAAGATCAGCTGAGGAGCAAGCGGTTTTCAAGATTAAGTTTGTTAAAGCAGTTTCCAGTTTGTTAGAACTAACTAACAAACTAACTGTCTTTTCAGACTTATAAATAGGTCTAGGCACTTCATTCTGGATATATAGAATACATAGAACACAAAAGTTTTCCAGCAAGATATTTTTCTCAAATCACAAGTTCTCAAAAGCACAAAATAATTTTCCACGATTTCTTCATAAATTTTTCTAAGTGTTATAGAACACTTTCTCATATGTTGGTCCCGATTAGTTGAGTTGATTAGAACTTGAATTAACCTTCTAGGACAAAATCTAGAAGGGGGGTTGAATAGATTTTGTTGATTGATTTTTTTTAAATCTTTCAAAACTGATTCAAAGTACCAAAGTACACATCTGAAAATGATGATTAAACTCAACTTCAACAAGATCAAAAGCAACTGATATTATAGGTTTAACTTTAATCCTGAAATTAATTTGTAACTTATGAACTAAGAATCGTAAAGATACATATAAGTAAATCAAAGCAATAAAGAACACATGATTTATAGTGGTTCGGATTATAACAATCCTACATCCACTCTCCTTCTTCAATCTTGAAGAAGGGTCTTCACTTACTCACTTTCTTCCTTCTTGCTGACTTACTTACAATCGTGAATCTTCAGCCTTACAAAGAATTCTTCCTAATTTCTGGATATCTATTGCTTGAAGATCTTATGTGAAAAGTATTCTACAAACACTAAAACTGGAAAACGTATAAAATGTTTGTGAATGTGTACAATATTTGTGGCTCGTGAATACAAATTGTGTATACTGAAGAGTGCAAAGTATCAAAAGTAAATCCATACTAATTTCTATCCCTATTTATAGAGATCTTCATTTGGTAGTTACAACTTCCTTGAATTCTGTTTTGATTAGTTATAACAATATAACTGAATCTTGTAACTTCCTCTTAGTTGAAACTGCTTCTTGAACCTTGTGTAACATTTCTCTAACACTTTATCGTCTGATACTTGCTTCTTCTTGACCTCGTCTTCATTCCATGTCTGGGTGATTATTTATAGTATTACATCTCAACTGTCTTCTATGTGTTGTACATGTCGGATATCTGTCCTTATCTGATTTCCTGTCCTCATCTGAGGTTTGTCCTTGTCTGATATCTTGACCTAGTCTGACTTTTATACTTAGTTTTATTATACTTCAGCTGTCTATACAAGACACTCAGCTGGTCATCCTATTTTACACTTTTAACACATCAAAACTAAATACAATCTTTTCTTTACCTAACATCATACATCTTCAAAAACACTTCTATTACTTTAGAGTTAGATTTCACAGATTTGATTAGGAGTTTAAAGATTTGAAGATTCTTGTAAGTTGTAAGTTGTACATTGAAAGTGAGTAAGTAAGTTGATAGTAGAGACCCTTCTTCAAAGTTTGGAGAAGGAGAGTGGATGTAGGATTGTTATAATCCGAACCACTATAAAATCTGGTGTTCTTTACTGCTTTCATTTATCTTTCTGTTTCAATTTACAATTTATTGTTTAAAGTTTAATTTCAGAATCAAAGTTAAAATCTGAATATCAGTTTGCTTTTGATCTTTATAAAGTTGAGATTAATATTAAATTCCGCTATGTCACTTTGGTACTTTGAATAAATTTTGAAATATTTGAAAAATCTGAAAAATCTATTCAACCCCCCCTTCTAGATTTTTCCTAGAAGGCTGATACACATTTACCTAATCTGCTCAACTAATCGGGACCAACAGTGGCACTAGCTATGAAGGTCCTAAAATGTCCAAAGAAGGGAAGTTTGAAGAAGAGGTGGTGAATGAGGAAGAAGAGAGTCATGAAAGAGTGGTTGTGGAAGAAAAGAAAAGTAAAGAAGAGGTGAAAGCAAGGGGAGATGCAAAGAAGGAAGAAAATTCAAAGAATGAATGGGGAGTTCCAATGAAGGCTAATCCGGTTCCGTTTCCCAAGAGATTAGAGAGGAAGAAACTTGATGAAGAGTTTGGTAAGTTTTTAGAAATTTTCAAGAAGTTGCATGTTGATATTCCACTTTTGGAGGCCCTTGAACAAGTTCCACACTAAAAGAAGTTCTTGAGAGAAATTATGTCCAAGAAAAGGAGTTGGGATGAGAAGGGGATGCTCAAGGTAGTGGAAGAATGCAAAGAAATCTTGGAGAGACACTTGCCACAAAAGAAAAAGGATCCCGGAAGCTTCATTATCCCATGTGAGATTGGAGAAAAGGTAAACATTCAAGGCTTGTGTGACTTAGGAGCAAGTATTAATGTGATGCCATTGTCCGTGTTCAAGAGATTGGAGCTAGGGGAGGTGACTCCTACAAACATCAATCTTCAATTAGCAGATCAATCATATGCTCAACCATTTGAGATTATTGAAGATGTGTTAGTAGGGGTTGGTAAACTCGTATTCCCGGTGGATTTCATTGTATTAGACATGAAGGAGGAACTTGAGGCACCGATCATCCTTGGTCGACCTTTCCTTGCAACGGGCAAGGCGATGATTAATGTGGAGAAAGGAGAGCTTAAGTTGAGCTCCAATGGTGATGAGGTGACATTTACAAGAGTTCATGAGGAAGAAGTTGCTCAAAGCAAGGTAGAGAAGAAGACGTGTGGATACATAGAGATTGTTGATGTATGCCCTTCCATCGAAAGGGAAGTTTCTACACCCATTACTTCTACTAATCCTTTAGTTAATGATCATTTCTTTCCCTCTTGTAAGATCATTTCTAACAAGTCTTGTGTTTCCCTTAATGATTGTAGGAAGGAGAAAGCGACAAAGGACCCTTTGCTTGACCCCGGTGAAAAAGAGAAGGAAGAAGGTGAGAAAGATTTGACCAAACTTGAGATTGGCTCAAGTTTGGGGGTATTGGTGGAGAAAAAGGCACCACTTGAGAAAAGGGAGGAAAGTTTTGAAGTAGGAGATCAAGTGGTGTGGTGTGAATCAAATTGGAGTCGGCTACTTGGAGTCGAAAGACCCAAGGAGGTGCTTACGGTCAAAGAAATCAAAGAAGGAGGAAAGCTACTCCTAGAGGACAAGTGGGGATGTTGTCTTTTTGCAAAGAAACATCTAGTGAGGCACAAGGTCGATCCTCATTTGACCAAAGAAAGGGAAGTATGAACTCTTTGAGTTCCGTCCGGCAAAGGACGGTAAACCTAGCGCTAGATGGGAGGCAACCCATCATTTCATTGCTTTGGTGTGTTTGCTTTGTGTATTTGTGTTTTCTCCTTTTTGTGGAATTTTTGCTTTGGATTTTTGGGAATTGCTCATGCTTAGGAGAATATGTTAGTTGATGGATGAAGTATAATTGGGATATTGAGCTTAGTTGTGATATCATTATGAGTTGCATGTATTTTGAGCCAAACTTGAATGCATATCTTCATTCAAGTTTGAGGGTGTTGTCATCTAGGGTAGAAATGCATCTCTTAGTGATGATTATGGTTGATGGAGTTGTTTTGTCGTTGTAAGATACTCACTACGAGAATGGAAAAAGGATCGTAATTGCAAGAGAATCTAGGAATCGAGAAGGAAAGGAGAGCTTAAAAGTTGGTGAAAATGAGCGAAAAGGAAGAGAAACCGGTCCCCTCGATCGAATGAGCGACCGGGTTTAAATCGAGGGACCAAAACGGTAATTTCTTGCATATTTGGGTTCGTTAGGGGCGTAGAGATCATTTTTAGGAGTTTCGGGGGTCGGGTCGGACCTGGGAATCGTCAAAAATTCCCTGGACTCGACCCCAGGTCGAGGTTGCATAGTCCCCGAGTCGAGGCATTAACACTTAGAAAAAATCTTGAAATCGGCACATCCCTCGACTCGAGGGAGGAACCTCGAGTCGAGAATTTTGAAATTTTGGGTTTCCTCGAGTCGAGGCCTGACCTCGACTCGAGGCTGGTGCTGTTTATAAAAAGTGTGGTTCAGAAACAGAAGTCACGAGTCGAGGGTTTCAGCCGTTTGTTTCTCCTTTGTCCTTCCACCCTATTTTCGGCGATTTCACGCCATTTTCACCGTTCAATCACCATAGTTTCATCATATTGTTATCATATTGGCATTAAGATTAGATTTTGAGGGTTTTTGACATTCAAATTGGGGCCTTTGGGGATTTTTGAGTGGGTCTTTGCATTTGGACGTTTTTCGACCAATTTCTCAAATAAGGTACGTAATTCATCATCTCATGGTCTTCAATTTCGTGGTTGAAGTGTGATTATTGCATAGGTGTTGATAAAATTGCATGAATTCATTGAATTGGAATTTCATTTGGGCATTTTGTCAAGCACTTGGTAGGCATGATTCATTTTGATAAATTGAAGCCATTGTTGAGAATATTTGAATTAATTGATGATTTTAGGAGCATGTTTAGGATTGTATATGATATGTTGCTCGTTTATTTGTGGAATTTGGTTGGAAATGTGATTTTTGGCATACTTTTTAGGAATTCCTAGTGCAATTGTTGGTATAAGTGGTCAAGTTGAGTTGAGTATTGATGATGGAAGTGCAATTTTGGTGATGTTATGTGTTGAATTACTTGCTAGTTGGCTTGTTATTATTCGATATATTTGTGGAGCATATTTGTATGATTTTGGTGAGCCTACATGGTGATTTTCATTGTCTAAAGCTATTCTAGTTAAGTACGTATATTTGGAGAAGTATTTGAGCACTTCTATTGATGGTATTTGTTTGAGTTGACTCTTTGACCGATTGTAGGGGTTTATTACCTAGTCACTAGGAATTTTGTTGAGATTGGATATATTATTGTTGACTTGTCCATGATTAAGAGTGATATTTTGAGCTTGCATTATAATTGTGGGATTGATTCTTGCTCTTGGGATTATTTTTGCAGGAACAATGTTTAGGGGAGTTGACGGCCATAATTTTTCAGATGCAGAAATCCGGGAGAGAGAGGAGGCTATCCGATTTGCACATAGGATGCCCGCTGAACTTGGAATTCAGTAGGACGATTACAAATGGAGGAAGCATATTATCCTCTATGCCGAGCTTTACAAGAAAGTAGTCAAGACCCGATTAGTAGATCATAACTGCATGTTATCCATAGGGATCGAGGAGGATATTCCTCGACTTTTGAGCAAGTCGGCATGGGACTCGGACTTATCTCGGACTCACCCTAGAGTTACTTTGCACGGTTAAGGTCCATAAGGCCAGGAGGGCCAAGTTCGCTAGGAAAATTACTTTCAAGCTCATGGGGAATGAGTATGAGTTGACATTGGACGAGGTTAACGAGATCCTTGGCACACCCACTGACCCCGACAGATCATTGCTTAACATAAGGGAAGAGTACAACGCCAAGAAGTTTTGGAGGCGGATTTCAGATTCAGGGGCACCGAGTCAGCCTGAGTTCATTCCGGGGAAGTCGAAGAGCACCCACATCTGTAACCCGGTAGTCCGATACTTGGAGAAGATTCTCGCGAGCACTATATTCGCGAGATCGGAGGGAGGAGCCGTGGTTTCCGAAGAGTTATATGTCATATGGTGTTTCTTGCATGGAGTTCGATTCAACGCGGCCGCGTATCTCTACTACCTATTTGAGAGAGCCACAAATACGAAATTCAAGAAGATTAACTTTGGAGGCATGATTACCTTGATAGTCGAGCATCTCGGTATCCCCACTCACAATCTCAGAGCATTAGATGGTCCCGATCTTACTACTGATACCATGCGGTGCATGAGGACACTTGACCGCATTGGTAGGACGTGGTGTTTCTAGCAGCACCATGGTGGCCGATTCCCTCTTCCGAATAAGAGGTTGACGACAGTGTTTGGATCTACTGCTTTTGTGACCATCAATCTCCGCATGTGGTCACAGCGTCACACTGATGCTATAGATGCTTATACGAGAGAGCATGGAGATGTTCTCCGAGATGAGGGTGACGATGATGATAATGATGGCCAACAGTCAGGATCTGATGATGATGATGAGGGTGAGGGTGTTGCAGAGGGTGCAGAGGCTGAGGAAGAGGATAATTTTGAGGATGAGGATGACGAGGAGCCAGAGCAGGAGGAGCCGCCTGTACAGATGGATGAGGATTACCAGCTGGAGATCAACATGTACTGGCAGGATGAGATGAGGAGCCGAGAGTATGAGGCGGGTAGTTCATCTCAGAGGCCATGGGTATTGACTGAGAAGATGTGGGCGGATAGTCAGAGGATGCATATTGAGAGCTTGACCTGTCAGGATGAGATGTATCGGATGATTGAGGAGTCTCGAAGATTCAACGAAGAGACTAGGAGGATGCAGGAAGAGTCTCTGAAGACTCAAAATGACATGTACGCCCTCCTACAGCAGATGAGCTCGTGGAATTTCGGGCCGGGACACTACCATCCTCCGCCGCCACCGTCAGACTATTCGGGCTATCCCCTGTTCCTCATTCCCTATCCTTAGTTTTTAGATTCCTATCTTCTTGATGATTTGTACTCTTGATGATGATTGTACTCTTGATGATGTGATGATTTGGATTTTGTTGGTTGATTTTATTGATGATGCATGATTACTTTGATCTTATTGAGCTTGATGATTCTTTTGATTCCTTATTTTTTGATTTGAGCTTAATTATGGATTTATTGATATATCTTTGAGTATTATTCATGTGGTAGTGAGTATGCTTGGATTTATGTACATGAGCACTTGTGTTTGATTTGCAAGACTTATTGAATTTTGATATGATCATGAGTAGATTTGTGGCTTGAAGCTAGCTTCGACCCGCTCGTCAACGGGCGCGGGATCCCCATCGCCGATGGGGGGGTTTACCTATTGCGCCTCGGAAGAATAAGGCATTTAGGAGTCGATCTCTGGGCACTTTGAAGCGAACTTCCCGACCCGCCGTGTTGGGTGTTGGGAAATGCTATCCTGGCCGTGGCGGTGAATCGGGTTGAAAGTGAAAGTCGCCAAAAACTGGCGGAATGCTCTCGAAACCAATTCACTTGAGTGTTTCACGAATGTTTTGGCACCTACTCGGGGCCACCCACGGAAGGGGAGAAGAAAGGCAGCTTAAAGGCCCCACTTTCGGGTCCCCGATCGGATAGGAACTATGCTTTGGTCTGTAGGCACCTCGGCCGTCGTTACGCCATTTCTTCAATCCCTACTTTGCTTCCTCATTCCGGAGCTCTTGAGCCGGGTTGTTCTGCTGTTCGATTGAAGTAGTAGTAAGCCGAACCGACTACTATATATCCCCTCGCTCTTCTTCTCTCTTTTGTAAGTGAACGAAAGGTTCCGCTAAGTGTGCCGCTTACGAGGAGGCGCTGCCGCAACAGGCACCATCGCCCCTGGAATTGGAGGTTCAAATAGATCTCCCTTCCTGCGATGGTTCCTTTCTTAAAGGAAAACACTTGCATCAACCCGACTTCCTTTCTTGTGCCTTTACGCGGGCTAGAAAAAAAGGACTACCTCCGGTCGGTTTTGATTTGGGAACGGGCTTCCCAAAAAGCCGGTAAAGGCGTGACCGCTATGCCAAAAGATAGATCACCCCTAAAGAGTAAAGAAATGGATAAAAAAAAGGGGGGGACTTCTGCAACGGGCTATGCCACCCAAACCAACTGAGGGATCGAGGTTCATTCATGTGATTTAACGCCAGCGACGAGTAGTCCTTTGAGCACAGCCCCGGGAAGCCTTTTGGGGCTATCTCGAGACCCGTTCGGATAAGGGAAAACTCCGAGATTGCTTCAAGTAAGATCCTTGCGTTGACCCTTTCCCGAACCAGAACCGGTCCGGGTGAGAGGAAAACCGGCAAAGAGACTTATTGCTTTATCTTCCTCGGATGAAGGTAGGTCATGAGTAGATTCGGGGCGGGCCGGCCATGGTCCAACTACATAACTTTTTCTTTTTAATTACTTCCATGGTCGTGCCTCGTGGCACCCCTTTCTGCTCTTTTCCATTCCGAAGTCTCAGAATCAGATGTGAAGATGAATGTGATTGAAAATGCTTGATTCATTGCTCAAGTTAAGCCCATGAGCTTTTGTGCCTTAATAATCGTACATTTTATACGGTTGATTTGATATTCCTTGTGAGTGCATCATTCATGATTTGTATGCTAGAACTTGCCACTAGACTTGTTGATATTGATCTTTGTGTGATGTCTTGAAAGTGATAAGAGGCCATGTTTGGAATGATGAGTCACTTTGCCAAATTTTTCCTACCAAATACATTTGATTTCCTTAGTAAGCCATGTTGAGCCTTATGATCCATATTCTTTGGCAAGCCAAGTGAAATTGAAACCATTTTAGCCTATTTTTATGAGCCTTTCTTGTCCTATATTTAGTTGAGCTTGAATGTGGCTAATGATGGTGATTTGATTTCTAAGTGTGGGAAGATGATTTGCTAAGTGATGAATGAAGCATGTAAGAAAAGAAAGGTTGTGGAAAATTGAATTGTGAAGAAAAATATGATGTGAATGAAAGGAAAGATTCAATTTGTGAGCCTAAGAAGAGAAAGCTCAAGTGAATGGTGGATTGATCATTGAAGTTCAAAAGAAAGAGTGTTATTTGATGAAAAGTGAAGAGATGTGTTATGTATTGATTAGCTTACATTCAAGTCTCTACTACTTAGTCATTCTTATCCATATACATCCCACCTTTCCAAAGAGCCTACATTACAACCTAAGAGAAAGATCTCTTTGATTCTTGATTGATCACAATTGATTTTGATTGAGATTTAGTCTTTTGGCAAGCATATGGTGTGCAAGTTTGTGAATTTGATGATTGAGCGCATCATACCTTGATACACTTGAGTGAAGAGTGAAACACTACATGGAAGGAGCAATGTGTTAAGTGTTTGATTGATCATTTGTTTGAGCATGATTTATCTTGATTGCTAGTGAAGAGTTGCATTGATACAAATGTTCATTGATGAGTTCGATTGTCTTTTACTTCGTCTATAGTGTCATGTGACATAATTGCAATCAATTCACTCCTTTGTTCTTAGTTTCTACATTGCTCGAGGATGAGCAACAATTCAAGTTTGGGGGTATGATTGAAGTGAATTGATGCATGTTTTTAGGGCTTATTTTAGTGCAAAAATTGAGCTAAAGTGTGATTTTTGTGCATAAATGTGAATAGTATCACTCTTTTGCCTAAAAAGTATTACTTTGTGAGTTTTTGATGTTTTTCGTCCGTTTTGCAGGTAAATCGGTGGAATTTTGCCAAACCGAGAGTACCATTATTCTTGGAACGAAGAGACGAACATACCGGACGAAAACGGGGGTCGGGCCCGAAGCCCTTCTCTATAAAATTTCCCTGGTCTCGAGCATAAGTCGAGGGGGCAAGGACCTCGACTCGAGGGAAAGGATTTTCAAAAATGTAGCAGTCTCGACTCGAGGGAGGAACCTCGAGTCGAGGAATGGAGAAATGGCAGATTCCTCGAGTAGAGGGCTGAACCTCGACTCGAGGCAAGGGAAAAATTGAAGAAGCATGGATGCTACTCTTAGGCCTCGACTCGAGGGCCTGAAGCTCGAGTCGAGGAGTGCCAAAAACTGAAATTTGCAGTTTTAAAGCCCATTGAAGCCAAAACATAGCATAACTTGATTCTAGCAGTTTAGAGCAGTTTCCAGGAGGTTCCATAGACGAATTTTTCACTTTGTAGCTTGATTTCCATTGTAATTGCTATATATTGTTAGAATTAGATTAGATTCTACTTTTAGTCTATTAGATTAGCATTTTGATTCATTGTAATTGAAGATTCAAGTTGTGATTTGGGAGAAGCTAAGTTGAATTCAAGCATTGTAGAAGACTAATCATTCCTATTTTTGTGTATTGAAGATCAATTGGTGATGTTCTTACCCTTTTCTCTCTTTAATTCATTGCTTGTGTTGATTAGATTGTTAATTGTTTTCTTAGATTGTTTACCCATGGCTTTTGCTTGTAGCACCATGGGCTAATAGCTTTGTGCTTGGGATAATTGAAATTAGGGATGAAGTGATTGCCTCATGCTATGATTGTTGATAATTGTGATCAATTGAATTAGCTTGCTTCCTAATTGTGATTCTTAATTGTGCTTCATGAAAAATTATCTCTTTTGATTAATGGTTGATCACCCTAGCAATAGGCGAGAGTTGAGCTAACGTGATTAGGTGTTAATCGGGATTCAATTTTGCATGACTGTATGAATTGGGGACTTCTACATTGAGAGATGGGAAGAACTAAGGATACTCACATTAGGCATTGTGATATTAATGGAGTGATTAATTTCATGATGGTTTATGCTTCCTAATTTGATTGATTTGCATTTGGATACAATCATAGCTTGTTAATCATGAATTCCTTGATGGAGATTATCCCTTGCACCCAAATCCCCCATTGATTTTAGTGTATTTTTTATTGCATTCTAGGTGTTTGATATATTGTTTGCATAATCTTGCCATTTTGTAGAGATTTTAGTTCTAAACCTTGTTGCAACTCTAGCCATCTAGAACTCTTATCCTTAAATTTCGTTTGCATACTTTCTCCCTTGGGTTCGATATTTTGCGATTGGTTTTAAAATCTCTTGCCCTATACACTCCAATCAGAATCCAACTGCAAAAAAAAAAAAAAAAAAACACAAGACAAAACATAAATCACTTGTTATAACACAATACCAAGCATAAACTACTAGTCATAACACAAACAATCCAATTGCAAAAAAATACAACACCAAGCATAAACCACTAGTCATAACACAAAAAATTCAATTGCAAAAAAAAACACAACACCAAGCATAAACCACTAGTCATAACACAAACAATTCAATTGCAAAAAAAAACACAACACCAAACATAAACCACTAGTCATAACACAAACAATTCAATTGCAAAAAAAACACAACACCAAACATAAACCACTAGTCATAACACAAACAATCCAATTGCAAAAAAACACAACACCAAGCATAAACCACTAGTCATAACACAAACAACTCAATTGCAAAAAAAAAAAAAACACCAAGAATAAACTACTAGTCATAACACAAACAATTAAATTCCCACAAACAATAAAAAATTAGAATCGTATTAGTAACACATAACTAAACCCTAATGAACACTACTTCCTTGTGTTCCAATATTTTGAATCAGATCATCACCAAATATATTTGGATTTGAATAATAACCGAAAATGGGATTCAGATCATTCAAATCAAAGTCGTTCATGTCTTGATTATTAGTTGTGGTAGATGTTGCCCCTCCTCTACGACCTCCTCCTCCTCCTCCTCCTCCTCGAGTTCTTGCTCCTCGACCTCCTCCTCCTCCTCGACTTCCTGCTCCTCGACCTCCTCCTCCTCTTCTTACTGATCAAACTGCTCTTTGACCAATTTCTGCAGCAGATATTAGACGACTGCCTCTAGGCCAGCACTTCTCCGAGTTATATTAGGGTCAAATCACATGTTACCATCAACATCAACACTTTCGGTTGTTGCTCTTGAAAAACTATCATTTCCACTCGTTGGAGTGCTTAATGCCATAATTTTCGATTTTAATTCCTTGAGCATCTCCTTAAGGACTTGTATCTTATATACACTATCCATTGTTACATCAGCACATTCTTAAAAATGTTTTTCAACTTCTTGATATTTCTTGTACTCCTCTGTCATGTGCGGATATCCACCTAAAAAAAAATAATAAAATAAAAACAGGAGAATGTCTTCTATGCATATTATTCCTTCATCTATATATAATGTATCAGTTGTTAATAGACTGAATATTATTTTGAGTCATTACCCTAAGTATATGACAACAAATGATTCCCCTGAACTCAAATTTCTTGCATTGGCAGTCTAGATATTCTCCTTGCGAACGATACTCGACTATATAAGTATATTCCTTCTCATAGAAATGATTTTGAATACTTATCTCCATTACATGAAACTTCTCAATACCAATCTCAACAACCTCATCTTTAGGACTGGGAATAATATTACAATACATCAATTTACCTATTTTATCTTGTAGTTTTCGAAATATGCAATTTGTGTAGGCATTTCAAAACTGAAACTCCCAAGGGAAATTAGTTTTGCATTTAATGAATGATCTTTGTTTTTGAATCAAAATCAGCTCTAAATTCCTTCTGAATCTTCTTTCCAATTGTCACTTCATATTGTTCCATAAATTCCTTTAGAGAGCATCTCAAGTTAATGTAATCATCAAAATATGCATGCATGCCTTCACTTCTCTAGGTTGATATCATACCTGCCCAAAATATGTGGTTTAAGTAAACAGGAAATCATTTTTCCCTCTCTGCATATAAATCTTGAAGCCATACCTTGTTTTCCAGTCCATATTTGACCAAGAATTCAGCCCAACTTGTCTCAAAACTTTGGATTGTAATGCTACTATACACAATCCCTTTGAAATCAATAGTAGCATTATTATAATCAACAATACCCTTGAATTTCACTGGCAACTTCGACATAATATACCACAGGCAATACCTATGGATAGTGTTTGGCAGTACCTCCCTTAATGCAATTTTAATGCTTTTGCATTGATTAGTGACTATTATTATAGGTTCAACACCACCCATTGCATTGATCCAGTTTATAAAAACCCACTGGAATGATTCTGAGTCTTCACGCGTCACCAAAGCACAACCAACTGATTGTGGTATAATTGGGTAAGAAGTATTAAGACCAAATTAAGTTTATCGAACCCAAGGGATAATATATGTAATAAGGCCCTAGGACATGAGTTTTCAACGACTATTGTTACAAGCACAGTTTTGGTTCCAAATACTTTACAAATTTCCAAGAATTAAAATCAATCAAAAAGCAAGCAATGAATTAGACAATGAATTAAGCTAGAACAAGTAGCAAACTAAACAAACTCTATTATCAAGTGGGAATAGGGTGCTAGGGATAATATTCACCAAGGAATCAATGATCACAACTATAATTGCATGAAATTGCTATTCAACCAAGATAGAGAGTATGAACATCATGCAATAATGTCTCCGTTAATTACACAATGCCTAAATGTGAGTATTCTTAGTGCAACTAATCTCTCAATTATGAAGCACCTAATCCATACAATCATACACAATTAAAACTCGATTAATCTCTAATCACGTTAGCTGAACTCTCGCTTGTTGCTAGGGTGATCAAACACTAATCAAAAGAGATAAAATTGCATGAAGCACAATTAGCATCAACAATTAGGAAACTATCTATCTCAATTAAACAACAATCATCAACAATTATAGCAAGAGCAATCAAATCATCCTCAATTTCAATTATCCCAAGGACAAGAGAATTAGCCCATGGAGCAAAGTGCAAAATCCATGGGTGTAAAATCTAATTGCATGAACATAATGAGAATCAAAGCAATTAAGCAATATAAATTTGGAAAGGGGAAGAACATCACTAATTTGGCCAAATGAACAATGAATTGAATGCTTGAATCTCCACAATTGTAAACTCTTTTTCAATGGAATTACAATCTCAAATGACTAATCTAGTGAAATAAACTCTAATCTAATCAACAATTAAATGAAATCTAACTAGAAATGTGAATCTAATGATCTAGGAAGGAGAAATTGGCTTGAAAACTGGAAAATCGCCCAAAAACTGAAAGGTAACTGCTATGGAGTAAAGTATGCTCTGTTTTTCGTCCAAGGGGATTAAATTTGAAATTTTCTGAAAATTAGATGCCTCGACTCGAGCCTGGAGACCTCGAGTCGAGCTTGGTGAAGTCGCTACCACGATTCTCTAAAAAGTCACCAGCCTCGAGTCGAGCTTGCCGCTTTTGCTACACCCTCGACTCGAGCTTGATGCCCTCGAGTTGAGGCCTTCCATACTTAGCGAATTCTCACAAAACTGCACACACCTCGAGTCGAGGGACCTGGGCCTCGACCAGTGGTCGAGTTCAGGGATTTTTTCCAGCCCGATGTCCATCTCCGACCCCTGTTTTCTCCCGTCTCGTTCGTCTCATTCATGTGTGAATATCCATGTGCTCGGTTTGGTAAGATTCCACCAAAATACCTGGAAACGAGACAAAACGTATCAAAAATTCATTAATTCCACACTTGTGATACCTTTCATACAAATAAGTGATACCTTATACTTTTAAGCTAAAAAACTAATACTTTTCATCATATTTTGCAATTAAACACCACATTATTCATGCACTTATAACCACTCATCAAACACCCCCAAACTTATAAAGTTGTTCGTCCTCGAGCAACGAGAATATCCACATCAAGAAATGATCAAATCAAGATGAATCGAATAAGTAATCACGAACATGCAATCATTAACTCAACAAGTGTCAGTTTCACAAAACAATGCATCATGACTCAACTTCCTACAAAAGCAATCAAGAATCGAGATAGTTCGTTCACTACAATCCTCACGGTCGTGTATAACTTCGCTCTCAAGTGTGTTTAGGTCATTATATCCCTCAAAGGTTGAATACGTACATGAATCACCATAAGCTTGCCCGTTATTTACATCTCTCATCTCTCACTCAAGTGTCTTGTGATTGGAGTGTATAGGACAAGAGCTTTTAAGACCAATCGCAAAATATCGAACCCAAGGGAGAAAGTATGCCAATGAAATTCAAGGATAAAAGTTCTAGATGGCTAAAGTTGCAACAAGTTTTAGGACTAAAATCTCTACAAAATAACAAGAAATTAAATGGCAAGATTATGCAAACAATCTATCAAACACCTAATATGCAAGATCAAATATAGTAAAATCAATGGGGGAATTGGGTGCAAGGGATAATCTCCATCAAGGAATCCATGATTAACAAGCTATAATTGTATCCAAATGCAAATCAATCAAATTAGAAAGCATAAACCATCATGAAATTAATCACTCCATTAATATCACAATGCCTAATGTGAGTATCCTTAGTTCTTCCCATCTCTCAATGTAGAAGTCCCCAATTCATACAATCATGCAAAATTGAAACCCGATTAACACCTAATCACGTTAGCTCAACTCTCGCCTATTGCTAGGGTGATCAACCATTAATCAAAAGAGAAATTTTTTCATGAAGCACAATTAAGAATCACAATTAGGAAGCAAGCTAATTCAATTGATCACAATTATCAACAATCATAGCATGAGGCAATCACTTCATCCCTAATTTCAATTATCCCAAGCACAAAGCTATTAGCCCATGGTGCTACAAGCAAAAGCCATGGGTAGAAAATCTAAGAAAGCAATTAACAATCTAATCAATACAAGCAATGAATTAAAGAGAACAAAGGGTAAGAACATCACCAATTGAACTTCAATAGACAAAAATAGGAATGATTAATCTTCTACAATGCTTCAATTCAACTTCAATACTCCCAAATCACAGCTGGAATCTTCAATTACAATCAATCAAAATGCTAATCTAATGGACTAAATGTAGAATCTAATCTAATTCTAACAATCTATGGCAATTACAATGGAAATCAAGCTACAAAGTGCAAAATTCGCCTAAGGAACCTCCTGAAAACTACTCTAAACTGATAGAATCAAGATATGCTCTGTTTTGGCTTCAAATGGCTTTAAAACTGAATTTTTCGATTTTGGGCACTCCTCGAGTCGAGCTTCAAGCCCTCGAGTCGAGGCCTGAGAGTCGCTAACACGCTTTTTCAAAATATCGCCTGCCTCAAGTCGAGGCTCAGCCCTCGACTCGAGGACTCTGCCAATTTCCCATCCCTCGACTCGAGGCTCCTCCCTCGAGTCGAGATTGCTGCAATTTTGAAATTCTTTCCCTCCAGCCTGACCCTCGAGTCGAGGCTTATGCTCCCTCGACCTGTGCTCGAGACCAGGGTATTTTTATCGAGAAGGGCTTTGGGCCCGACCCCCGTTTTCGTCCTGTATGTTCGTCTCTTCATTCTAAGAATAACGGTACTCTCGGTTTGGCAAAATTCCACCGATTTACCTGCAAAACGGACGAAAAACATCAAAATCTCACAAAGTAATACTTTTTAGGAAAAAGAGTGATACTTTTCACATTTAGGCACAAAAATCACACTTTAGCTCACTTTTTGCACTAAAATAGGCCCTAAAAACATGTATCAATTCACTCCAATCATAACCCCAAACTTGAATTGTTGCTCGTCCTCGAGCAACTTAGAAACTAAGAACAAAGGAGTGAATTGATTGCAATTATGTCACATGGCACCATAGACGAAAAATAAGACAATCGAACTCATCAATGAACACTTGTATCAATGCAACTATCCACTAGCCATCAAAATAGATCATGCTCAAATAAATGCTCAATCAAATACTCAACACATTGCTTCTTCCATGGAGTGTTTCACTCTTCACTCAAGTGTATCAAGGTATAAAGCACTCAATCATCAAATTCATAAACTTGCACACCATATGCTCGCCAAAAGACTTAATCTAAATCAAAATCAATTATGATCAATCAAGAATCAAAGAGGTCTTTCTTCTAGGTTGTAATGTAGGCTCTTTGGAAAGGTGGGATGTATATGAATAAGAATGACTAAGTAGTACAGACTTGAATGTAAGCTAATCAATACAAATGCACATCTCTTCACTTTTCATCAAGTAGCACTCTTTCTTTTAAACTTCAATGATCAATCCACCATTCACTTGAGCTTTCTCTTTTTAAGCTCACAAATTGAATTTTTCTCTTCACTTCATGTTCATATTTTTCTTCACAATTCAATTTTCCACAACCTTTCTTTTCTTTTATGCTTCATTCATCACTTAGCTCATCATCTTCCCACACTTAGTAATCAAATCACCATCATTAGCCAACATTCAAGCTCAACTAAATATAGGACAAGAAAGGCTCATAAAAATAGGCTAAAATTGTTTCAATTTCACTTGGCTTGCCAAAGAATAAGGAAATAAAGCTCAACATGGCTCACTAAGAAAATCAAGTGTATTTGGTAGGAAAATTTTGGCAAAGTGACTAAGCATATCAAACATGGCCTCTTATCACTTTCAAGACATCACACAAAGATCAATATCAACAAGTCTAGTGGCAAGTTCTAGCATACAAATCATGAATGATGCACTCACAAAGAAATCAATTAACCGTATAAGATGTAAGATTATTAAAGCACAAAAGCTCACGGGCTTAAATTGAGCAATGAATTAAGCATTATCAATCACATCCATCTTCACACAATAAATCAAGAAAGCTAGCTTCAAGCTACAAATCTACTCATGATCAAATCAAAATCCAATAAGTCTTGCAAATCACACACAAGTGTTCATGTACATAATCTCAAGCATACTCACTACCACATGAATAATACTCAAAGATATATCAATGAATCCACAATTAAGCTCAAATCAAAGAATATAGAATCATAGGGAATAAAGAATCCAAAGATCATCAAATCACAATCATCAATAACCAATAAGCTCAAAAATAATCAAGAGAATCATAGCATCCATAAAATCATCAATCAATCCAAAACATCAAAATCATCACATCATCAAGTCAATCAAGAGTACAATCACCAAAATAAAGAGTACAATCCACCAAGAAGATAAGCATCTAAAAACTAAGGAGAGGGAATGAGGAATAGGGGATAGCCCTAGTAGTCGGACGGCAGTGGTGGAGGAGGGTAGCTCGGCCCGAAGTTCCACGAGCTCATCTGCTGAAGGAGTGCATACATGTCGTTTTGAGTCTTCATTGACTCCTCCTGCATCCTCCTAGTCTCTTCATTGAATCTACGAGACTCCTCCATCATCTGGTACATCTCATCCTGACGGGTCAGACTCTCAATGTGCATCCTCTGACTATCTGCCCACATCTGCTCCGTCAAAACCCACGGTCTCTGAGATGAACTCCCTGCCTCATACTCTCTACTCCTCATCTCGTCCTGCCAGTACATGTTGATCTCTGGCTGATAATCCTCCTCCATCTGGACAGGCGGCTCTTCCTGCTCCGGCTCCTCGTCATCCTCGTCCTTAGACTCAACCTCTTCCTCCACCTCTGCTCTCACTGCATCCCCCTCATCATCAGAAGAATCAGAATCAGAACCTGACTGCTGGCCTGCATTATCATCATCATCCCCCTCATCTCGAAGCACATCCCCATGCTCCCTCGTGTAAGCATCTATGTCATCAGTGTGACGCTGCGACCATATGCGCAGGTTGATGGTCACAAAAGCAGTGGATCCAAAAACTGTCGTCAACCTCTTATTAGGAAGAGGGAATCGGTCACCGTGATGCTGCTGGAGACACCACGTCCTACCGATGCGATCAAGTGTCCTCATGCGTCGCATCGTATCTATAGTAAGATCTGGACCATCAAATGCTGCGAGGTTATGAGTCGGGATCCCGAGATGCTCAGCTATCAAGGTAATCATTCCACCAAAGTTGATCTTCTTAAATTTTGTGCTCGTCGCTCTCTCAAACAAATAGCAGAGGTATGCAGCCGCATTAAATCTCACTCCATGTAAGAAGCACCACAAGATGTACAACTCTTCAGAAACCACGGCTCCTCCTTCCGATCTCGCGAATATGGTACTCGCGAGGATCTTCTCTAAGTATCATACTACCGGGTTCCGAATGTGCGTGCTCTTAGACTTCCCAGGCACAAACTCAGGTTGGCTCGGAGCCCCCGAATCAGAAATACACCCCCAAAACTTTTTGGCGTTGTACTCCTCCCTAATGTTGAGCAATGATCTATCAGGGTCAGTAGGCGCACCAAGGATCTCATTTACCTCGTCCAAAGTCAATTCATATTCATTCCCCATAAGCTCAAAAGTGATTTTCCTCGCAAACTTGTTCCTCCTAGCTGTGTGGACCTTAACTGTGCATAGAAACGCGAGAGTGAGTCCAAGATGGGTCCAAGGCCTCTTAGCTAGAAAGCCTCCCATGCCTACTTGATCGAACAGTCGAGGGATATCATCCTCAATCCCCATAGATAGCATGCAATTATGATCAACTAAACGAGTTTTGACCACTTTCTTGTACAGCTCAGCATACAGGATGATATGCTTCCTCCACTTATAATCATCCCACTGAATTCCCAATTCAGCGGGCATCCAGTGTGCAAATCGTATCGCCTCCTCTCTCTCTCGGATCTCAGCATCCGAATAATTGTGGCCATCCACTCCCCTAAACATGGTTCCTGCACAAATAATCCCAAAAGCACAAATTAGTCCCACAATTAAAATGCAAGCTCAAAATATCACTCTACCATGGACGAGTCAACAAAAATACATCCAAGCTTAACAAAATTCCTAGTGACTAGGCAATAAATCCTCAACAAATGGTCAATGAGTCTATCAAAGCAAATATAATCAATAGAAGTGCTCAACTAATCCTCAAAGTATACATACTTAACTAGATGGCTTCAACAATAAACACCAAAGAATTAAGCTCATCAAATATCATGCAATTAAGCTCCAAAAATTATATCTCCAACACACGAGCCAACTAGCAAGCATTTAGACAACTAAGCCTCATTAACAACACACTTCTATCATCACAAAACCTCAAATTGACCAAACTCTCCAACAATTGCACTAGGAAATCCTATCATGCCCAAAAATCACAATTCAAGCCAAATTCACACATAAACGAGCAACACAACATATACAATCCTAAACATGCTCCTACAATCCTCAATTAACTCAAAAATTCTCAAAAATGGCTTCAATTTATCAAACTCAATCATGCATACCAAGTGCTTGACAAAATGCCCAAATAAAATTCCAATTCAAATAAATTCATGCAATTTTATCAACACCCAAGCATTAATCATTCACCAATCATGAAATTGAAAGCCAAAAGATGAAATTACATACCTTATTGAGGAAAATTCGGCTTGAAATGAGCAAACTTGGACACCCACGCACTACTCACCAAAAACCCCAAAATTGATGCACAAACCCTCAAAATCCAATCTTTAATGCACTAAGATGATAATGTGATGAAATTATGATGAATGAACGGTGAAAATGGGTGGAATTTGGTCGGAAATAGGGTAGAGACGAAAAGGAGTTGAAACCAAGTAAAACCCTTGAATCGTGCTCTCTGAGGACTGAAACTGCGTTTTTATATCAGACACCAGCCTCGAGTCGAGGGTCAGGCCTCGACTCGAGGAATCTCAATTTTTCAAAAGCCTCGACTCGAGGTCCCTCCCTCGAGTCGAGGGATGTGCCGATTTCAAAATTTTTTCTAAGTGTCAATGCCTCGACTCGGGGACTGTGCAAGCTCGACCTAAGGTCGAGTCCAGGAAATTTTTTACGATTCCCGGGCCCGACCCAACCCCCGAAACTCCTAAAAATGACTTCTACGCCCCTAACGAACCCAAATATGCAAGAAATTACCGTTTTGGTCCCTCGATTTAAGCTCGGTCGCTCATTCGATCGAGGAGACCGGGTTATCTTCCTTTATGCTCATTTTCACCAACTTTTAAACTCTCCTTTCCTTCTCGATTCCTTGATTCCTTTTTAAATTCCCTCGTTTTTTCAATCTTCGTAGTGAGTATACCTACAAACGGGCACACATAGTCATCAAAATAATCATCACTAAGGGATGCATTTCTACCCTAAATGACACACACCCCCAAACTTGAATGAAGATATGCATTCAAAATTAAGTATGGGAATGATACAATTATGCAACCCTTAAATGATGTAAATAATTAAGCTCAATATCCCAAATACTTTATCCATCAACTAACATCTTCTCCTAAGCATGAGCAATTCCCAAAAATCCAAGGCAAAAATTCCACAAAAATGACAAACACAAAAACACAAAAGAAACACACCAAAGCAATAAAACGATGGGTTGCCTCCCATCTAGCGCTAGGTTTAACGTCCTTCGCCGGACGGAACTCAAAGAGTTCACACTTCCTTTTCTTTGTCAATGTAGAGATCGGCCTTATGCTCCACTAGATGTTCCTTTGCAAAAATGCAACACCCCCATTTATCCTCTAGGAGTAGCTTTCCTCCTTCTTTGATTTCTTTCACCGTAAGCACCTCCTTTGGTCTTTCGACTCCAAGTAGCCGACTCCAATTTGATTCACACCACACCACTTGATCTCCTACTTTGAACTTTTCCTCCCTTTTCTCAAGTGGTGTCTTTTTCTCAATCAATACCCCCAAACTTGAGCCATGCTCAAGTTTGGTCAACTCTTTCTCACCTTCTTCCTTCTCTTGTTCACCGGAGTCAAGCAAAGGGTCCTTTATCGATTTCTCCTTCCTACAATCATCAAGGGAAACACAAGACTTGTTAGAAATGATTTTACAAGAGGGAAGGAAATGTTCATTAACTAAAGGATGAGTAGAAGTAATAGGTGTAGAAACTTCCCTTTCAATGGAAGGGCATTCATCAACAATCTCTATGTATCCACACGTTTTCTTCTCTACCTTGCTTTGAGCAACCTCTTCCTCATGAACTCTTGTAAATGTAACTTCATCACCATTTGAACTCAACTTAAGCTATCCTTTCTCTACATTAATCATAGCCTTGCCCGTTGCAAGGAAAGGTCGACCAAGGATGATCGGTGCCTCAAGTTCCTCCTTCATGTCTAATACAATGAAATCCACCGGGAATATGAGTTTACCAACCCCTACTAACACATCTTATATAATCCCAAATGGTTGAGCATATGATTGATCCGCTAATTGAAGATTGATGTTCGTAGGAATCACCTCCCCTAAATCCAATTGCTTGAACACGGACAATGGCATCACATTAATACTTGCTCCTAGATCACACAAGCCTTGAATGTTTACCTTCTCTCCAATTTCACATGGGATAATGAAGCTTCCGGGATCCTTTTTCTTTTGTGGCAAGTGTCTCTCCAAGATTTTTTTGCATTCTTCCACTAGCTTGAGCATCCCCTTCTCATCCCAACTCCTTTTCTTGGACATAATTTCTCTCAAGAACTTCTTATAGTGTGGAACTTGTTCAAGGGCCTCCAAAAGTGGGATATCGACATGCAAATTCTTGTAAATCTTTAAAAACTTACCAAACTCTTCATCAAGTTTCTTCCTCTCTAGTCTCTTTGGAAACGGAACCGGCTTAGCCTTCATTGGAACTCCCCATTCATTATTCAATTTTTCTTCCTTCTTTGCATTTCCCCTCACTTTCACCTCTTCTTCACTTTTCTTCTCCTCCACAACCACTCTTTCTTGTCGAACTTCTTCCTCATTCACCACCTCTTCTTCAAACTCCCCTTCTTTGGACATTGTTGGACCTTCATAGCTAGTGCCACTCCTTAGCTTGATTGCACTACAAAACTCTTTAGGGTTTGGCTCGGTAGTGGATGGATACTTTCCTTTGTTTTGAAGATGGTCCACCGTAGACGAGAGCTTTCCAACCGTAGTAGCAAGTTGCCCTACTTGATGCTCGATCGTCTTGAAACGAGTGTCCATTTGCTTACCTATATATTCAAGCCCTGAGTCATTAGCTTCCAATTTCTTCACAATCAACCCCAAAATCTCCTCCGTTGTAGCCTTTCCTTCATTGTTAGGAGCCTTTGCACCCGGATCAAATCCGGGAGGAAATTGAACGGCGGCTCTCGGATTGGCATATAAAAAATTTTTGTGTCTCCTCCATATATTCCCATTAAATTGAGCTTGCGGTTGAGGTTGATAGCTTCCTTGTGGCCTATTTTGGTAAGGCATTTGGTAAGGCATTTGGTAAGGCCTTCCTCCTTGATAATTCCCTTGAAAGTTTCCTCCTTGATAGCCTCCTTGGAATGGAGGCCTACCCATATAACTCACTTCTTCAACCGGCAATGGACTTGGACAAACATCAACATGAGGAACGGGTGGACTCACACTTGCTTGGCCTTGTGAAGTAGTAAGAGCTCCCAATCGGTCCATCATAGTCATCATCATACTCTTCATACTCTCGATTTCATCAACTTGTGACACCCTATGGTGTGCTCCCCGATTAACCGACACTTGGAATGAATCTTGAGCTATGTTCTCCATTATTTCATTCATTTGCCCCACGGTTTTAGACCAAATCGATCCATTAGCACAAGCATTCAAAAATGACCTATCCCCATCCGTCAAACCATTGCAAAAGTACATAATGGTTTGCTCCTCCGGAAAACCGTGTTGAGGATAATTGATAAGTAACATGTCATACCTCTCCCACGCCTCCGGTATCGTCTCCCCATTCTTTTGTCGGAAGTGGGAAATAGCCTCCTTAGCTTGCACGGTCTTTGACGGTGGGTAGAACTTCATCAAAAATTTCTTCGACAACTCTTCCCATGTACGTACGGTCCCGGGCGGTAATGAATTAAGCCATGCTTTTGCTCTTCCTTTCAATGTAAAGGCAAAGAGCCTCAGCTTCTTCGCATCTTCGGGTACCCCATGGTATTTTATAGTGTCGGCAATCTCAAGAAATTGTGCCATATGTTGATGTGGACACTCATTTTCATCTCTTCCTTCAAACTGCTTCTCCCTAAGCATTCTCACCAAAGCAGGACTTATCTCAAAGTTATTAGCATCTATCCTCGGTCTTGCTATCCCATCATAATGCTCTCTAAGTTGTGGTTCAAAGAATTCTCTCAATGGCCTTCCTTGAGGTGGTGGCTCATTTACGGGTTGTGGTTGGGCATTTGGTATGTGAGGTGGCTTATGATATCGTGGCTCTTGGTTATACGGCATATGGGGATAGTATGGTGGAAATTGTTGTGGATGAGGTGGATAGTAGGGATATTGATGAGCTTGTGGAGGATAAGGATATGGATTTTGGTAGGGGTAATTTTGTGGTGGCATCCCTTGAGGGAAAGGGCCAACTTGAGCATGGAAATGATTCCCATCACCTCCATGTTCTACTCCTCATTCTTCTTGTCCATGTACCTCCTCTACTTGAGGTTCACCCACTAGTCTCTCCTCATGCCTTTGATCTTCACCTTCCATAGCTTCCCTTCTTCTTCTCACACGATTCCTTCTCAACGTAGCCTCAATTTCCGGATTTAGTGGCAAGGGTGGAACACCACTCGATCTTGTTAGAATACACCTACAATGCCACAAATCCAAGTATCAATTTCAAACCAACAAAATCCACAAAAACAAAAACAAAAACAACAAATAGCCACTTCAAACAATCCTCAAATCTCACTTATAGGCGCAAAAACTAACTCCCCGGCAACGGCGCCATTTGATTGGAGTGTATAGGGCAAGAGCTTTTAAGACCAATCGCAAAATATCGAACCCAAGGGAGAAAGTATGCAAATGAAATTCAAGGATAAGAGTTCTAGATGGCTAAAGTTGCAACAAGTTTTAGGACTAAAATCTCTACAAAATAACAAGAAATTAAATGGCAAGATTATGCAAACAATCTATCAAACACCTAATATGCAAGATCAAATATACTAAAATCAATGGGGGAATTGGGTGCAAGGGATAATCTCCATCAAGGAATCCATGATTAACAAGCTATGATTGTATCCAAATGCAAATCAATCAAATTAGAAAGCATAAATCATCATGAAATTAATCACTCCATTAATATCACAATGCCTAATGTAAGTATCCTTAGTTCTTCCCATCTCTCAATGTAGAAGTCCCCAATTCATACAATCATGCAAAATTGAAACCCGATTAACACCTAATCACGTTAGCTCAACTCTCGCCTATTGCTAGGGTGATCAACCATTAATCAAAAGAGACAATTTTTCATGAAGCAGAATTAAGAATCACAATTAGGAAGCAAGCTAATTCAATTGATCACAATTATCAACAATCATAGCATGAGGCAATCACTTCATCCCTAATTTCAATTATCCCAAGCACAAAGCTATTAGCCCATGGTCCTACAAGCAAAAGCCATGGGTAGAAAATCTAAGAAAGCAATTAACAATCTAATCAATACAAGCAATGAATTAAAGAGAACAAAGGGTAAGAACATCACCAATTGAACTTCAATAGACAAAAATAGGAATGATTAATCTTCTACAATGCTTCAATTCAACTTCAATACTCCCAAATCACAGCTGGAATCTTCAATTACAATCAATCAAAATGTTAATCTAATGGATTAAATGTAGAATCTAATCTAATTCTAACAATCTATGGCAATTACAATGGAAATCAAGCTACAAAGTGCAAAATTCGCCTAAGGAACCTCCTGGAAACTGCTCTAAACTGCTAGAATCAAGATATGTTCTGTTTTGGCTTCAAATGGCTTTAAAACTGAATTTTTCGATTTTGAGCACTCCTCGAGTCGAGCTTCAGGCCCTCGAGTCGAGGCCTGAGAGTCGCTAACACGCTTTTTCAAAATATCGCCTGCCTCGAGTCGAGGCTCAGCCCTCGACTCGAGGACTCTGCCAATTTCCCATCCCTCGACTCGAGGCTCCTCTCTCGAGTCGAGATTGCTGCAATTTTGAAATTCTTTCCCTCTAGCCTGACCCTCAAGTCGAGGCTTGTGCTCCCTCGACCTGTGCTCGAGACCAGGGCATTTTTATCGAGAAGGGCTTCGGGCCCGACCCCCGTTTTCGTCTCGTATGTTCGTCTCTTCATTCTAAGAATAACGGTACTCTCGGTTTGGCAAAATTCCACCGATTTACCTGCAAAATGGACGAAAAACATCAAAATCTCACAAAGTAATACTTTTTAGGCAAAAGAGTGATACTTTTCACATTTAGGCACAAAAATCACACTTTAGCTCACTTTTTGCACTAAAATAGGCCCTAAAAACATGTATCAATTCACTCCAATCATCTTGCTTGATCAAAAAGGTCTTTCTTTTGGATGTAACGTTAAGCTCTTTGGAAAGGTATAGAACATTTGGGAATTGTGTAAGTGACTAAACATAGTGGAGAATATAGATCAATGCTAACAACTAGTGTTCTCATCTTTCTTTTAAACTTCACTTCAATGCAATCAATTTCACTTGCTTCACCTAGCATTCCTCTTTATTGACTCTTTTGTAGTTATTCACATTCCCTTTTTCCTTCTTTTGTGCTTCTTTTCCTAGCCCTTCACTCTTGCATTCATCTCTTCATCATTTTTTTACTCTTAAATGCTCGAATTATTCCTTCTCTTCCACTTGTTACCCAAGTTCCTAGCACTAATCCTATCCTCTACTATGTGGGACTTTTCAGGCTCAAAAGTGGTATATAAGCTTGTAATTAGGCTAGCAAAACTTCATGGCTTAAGGCTCAACTTGGTTAACTAGGGATTAACATCACAAGGGCAAGGCATCTTTTGGCTCTAGCTCATCTCACAAACATGACCTAATTTCATTTCTAGCAATTCACAAGAGTAATCATTCAAGCAAAAATCCGGGCAAGTTCTAGGAATCAATGCAAGCATCAACCACACACAACAATGAAAATCAATCGGTATTTATGTCACGGTTAGGCTCAAATCTCTCCGGGTATTTTTATCATAGCTCACAAACTATCTCTATCTTCCTACTCTTTTCACAAGTCAAGTTACAACACATCATCTCATTAATTAACAACTTATTACGAAACAATCACACATTCATTAAAAATCCATTCAACACAATCTCAAAATAATCATCACATTAGGACAAACAATGAAAATCAAGAAGTCCCAGTCAAATAAAAACATCCACAAATTATCAAGTACTCAAATCCAAGAGTTAAGAAATTAATTACAACCCCATAATCATTAATGTTAATCAAGTACTATCTACCAAGAGAAAGAAGAGATAGAAGATAACTAAGAGATGAGATAAGAATCCTAATCATTCTTAGGAGGAGGTGGAGGAGGCGGGTAGTAACCCGGTGCAAGGTGCCACGAGCTCATGTTTTGTAGAAGAGCATACATGTCTTGTTGGTTCTTGAGGTATTCTTCTTGCATTCGTCGTGACTCTTCATTGAACCTTCTCGACTCTTCGGGCATACGAAAGCATTCATCTTGGCAGGTAAGGCACTCTAATTGCATCATTTGACTATCCGCCCACATCTCTTCCGTTAATGTCCAAGGCCTCCTCGACGAGCTCCCAATCTCAAACTCACGGCTCCTCATCTCGTCTTGCCAATGGTAGTTAATTTCGGGCACCGGCTCATCGTCTTCCTCCATTCCTACCGGCTCCTCTACCGGCTCATCATCGGCCTCTTCATCCTCTTCCTCATCATCTTCTTCCTCACCTCCCGATCCACCTTCCTTTTCTTTGTCTTCATTTTATAGATTTACTCCATGCTATCTAGTATAGGCCTCTATAGCCTCGGTATGCCTTTGAGACCACATCCGGAGCTTGATGGTTACTTGACCCGCCGAGTAAAATACAGTAGTGAGCCTCTTGTTAGGCAATGGAAACCGGCCTCCTAGGTATTATTGAAAACACCAAGTCCTCCCAATTAGGTCCAAGGACCTCATCCTCCTCATCGTGTCCGTGGTGAGGTCGGGTCCCTCCAAAGCTCTCAAATTATGGGTAGGAATCCTGAAATGCTCGGCTATCAAAGTGATAAGTCCCCCAAACTGGACTTTGGCAAATCATGTGCTCTTCACCCTCTCGAATAAGTAGCAAAGGTATGCTCCGGCATTGAACCTCACCCCATGGAGGAAGCACCACATCACGTACAGCTCCTCAGATACGACGGCTCCTCCTTCAGATCAAACAAAGATCATACCCGATATTATCTTCTCCAAATATCTCATGACGAGGTTCCGGATATGGGTACTCTTGGACTTTTCGGGTGTGAATGGTTGTTGCATGGGTGCTCCGGAATCCGATATCCTCCACCAAAACTTCTTTGCATTGTATTCTTTCCTCGGCTTCAACAAAGTGCCATTCGGGTCGGTAGGTGCTCCCAAGATCTCATTCATCTCGTCCACTGTCAAAGTGTATTCGTTCCCCATCAATTCAAAAGTAATAGCCCTTGGAAACTTAGCCCTTCTTGCTGTTAGATCAAGATTATTTTGATGAGTTAAAAGATCAATTCAGATGAGCAGATGACGATGTAGAACAGTGGAAACTGAGTTCTAGTACTAAGCTGATCAGACTAGGTCAAGGACGGTTCAAGTCAGCTGAAGACTAGGAATCACAAGTCATCTGGAGACAAGCTCAAATCTAGTCATCTGGAGGAGACAAATATGAAGAGCTCAGACGAGGTCGAGACAAGCTGAGTAGAATAAGAAAGGCAGGTCTTCACCAAGTCAGCTGCAGATGAGTAGAGTAAAATCAGCTGAGGTTAAGAGCGGTTTTCAAGATTAAGTTTGTTGAGCAGTTTTCAGTTTGTTAGAACTGACTAACAAACTAACTGTCTTTTCAGACTTATAAATAGGTCTAGGCACTTCATTAAGAATATATAGAATACATAGAACACACAAGTTTTTTTAAAATCACAAGTTCTCAAAAGCACAAAATAGTTTTCCACGATTTCTTCATAGATTTTTCTAAGTGTTTATAGAACACTTTCTCATACATCTTCAAATACACTTCTACTACTTTAGAGTTAGATTTCACAGAATTGATTAGAAGTTTGAAGAAGTTGAAGATCAAATCGTTAGTTGTAAGTTGTACGTTTGCAAAGTAAGTAAGTAAGTAAGCAGATAGTGGAGACCCTTCTTCAAAGTTTGGAGAAGGAGAGTGGATGTAGGATTGTTATAATCCGAACCACTATAAAATCTGGTGTTCTTTACTGTTTTTATTTACTTTTCTGTTCAATTTCCAATTTATTGTTCAAAGATTAATTTCAGAATCAAAGTTAAAATCTGAATATCAGTTTGCTTTTGCTCTTAATAAAGTTGAGATTAATATTGAATTTCCATTGTGTCACTTTGGTACTTTGAATAAATTTTGAAAGATTTGAAAAATCTGAAAAATCTATTCAACCCCCCCTTCTAGATTTTTCCTAGAAGGTTGATACACGTCTTACCTAATCTGCTCAACTAATCGGGACCAACAAGTGGTATCAGAGTAGTGTTAAGCTGTTCTGATATTAATTTGAGGTCTTAACTAAGATTCTGAAATTTTCTAGATTTTCTTCAACTTCTTTATTGTTACTAACTGTGCTACTAATAAGTTTTTGTGGAGTATTTTGTTTCTTTATCTCATCATGTCTTCAGGCAAGAGCAAGAAATCCAGGAATCTACCTGAATTTTCTATTGAAGATTATAATTATTGGAAATTCAGGATGGAGAATCATCTCAAGGCTATCCATGATAGGATGGAAGAGGTTCTTGAAGAAGGACCTATAAAGTTTTATCATGGAGGCACTAGCACTGGCACTGAATCAGCTGAATCCAGAACCAGACAAGAGAAAAAGAGTTCTGAATTGACAAATGATGAAAGAAAGATCCACAATCTAGATCAAGTAGCTCGAACTGAAATCATTGAGACTCTAAGTAAAGACTGGACTGAGAAGGTTAAGAGATGCAAAACAGCCAAAGAAATGTGGCAGACTCTGGCAAATGTTTGTGAGGGATCAGATCAAGTAAAAGAGAATAAGCTGCAGTCGGTCTTACACGCCTTTGATACATTCAAAATGAAGAAAAATGAATTTGTGGATCAGTTAGATGTAAGGTTGACAAATCTCCTCAACAAAGCAGCTGACCTTGGAAAGAACTATACAGAGAAGGAGATTAATAACAAGATACTGAGATCATTAACCAAGAGATGGAGAGAAAAATCCAATATCCTTAAAGCAACTCAAAATTTATCTTCTATTACTCACCATACCTTGTTCTCTCATCTTAAAGCTCTAGAGTATGACATTCAAATAGAGGATGAAGAAGATGAGATGGAGTCGACCACATCATCCAAGTCTGTTGCCTTTGTCAGAAAAGAAGACAAGATGTCAACTGAGTCTGTAGGAGCTGACCTATCTCTGAAGGAGCAGATGGCTCTGCTCACCAAAAGGTATGGCAGATTAAGAATGAAGTATAAACGAAATAAATTGAGATTTGCAGGTAAGGACAGATTAAGATCCAAATCAAGAAGAAAGGAAGATGAGTCTACAGATGATGACAAAATCAGGAGCCAGACGAGAAGATTCAGATCACCTGTCAAAAGAAATCCTTCCAGCCCTAAATCAGACAGGAGTGACATTTGCTACACAAGCAATAAGCTAGGACACTTCAACTATGATTGTCCTCAACTGACTCCTAAAGAAAGGGAAGAGAAAAGGAAAAAGAGAGACAGGAGATTTGCAGATCAAAGGGCTCTGTTGGCTGAAGAAAAGGAGTCAAGAAAATCATCATCATCATCATCCTCATCTGATTTTGGATCAGATGATGAAATCTGTCTCATGGCTAAAGAGGTAGTCTATTATTCATCTTCTGATAATGATTCCTGTCAGTCTGCATCTGATAATGATCAAACTGTTATTCATGAATTATTGAGAGACTTAAAGACATCTCTGGCTGCTTATAAACAGCTAGAGACAGAGAATTTGGCTTTAAAGGATCAAATTCAAATTCTAATTAAGGGAAAGCAGGTGATGAACTATCCAGAAACTGAGGAAACATTCAAGGGGGAATGTTTTCCCCAGGCTAAGGCTAGTACATCAGCCAGCTTACCTGAAAGATTAGAAAGTGAATTAAAAACTTTAAAAGACAAATTTGAATCAATCTGTGCTGAAAATGAATTAATTAAGAAAGACAATGAGAAGCTAGTCTTCAAAATTAGTCAACTTAATAATTCACAATCAGCAATAGATCACATCTTTAATACATCTAAAAAATCCTATGACAAAACAGGTCTTGGTTATGATAGAAATAGTAAATCAGACGTACAAAAACCTAGAAAATTTGTAAAAGCATCTGATCAATCAAAAGAGGTTAAAATTGGTCCTTGGAAACCAATTAGTCAAGTAAGGACTGCATCTCCCAGTTTGAAAACAAAAATTCAGCTGAGGACTCCTTATCAGACTAAGAGAAATCCAAGAACCAAAATAAGAAGAAATTCTTATTATAATCCTTTTGATGGGAGAAGAAGATGTTATCCCACATTTCCTAAGTTTAGGAAAATTACTAAATCTGAATACAACAAGTTATCATTTAAAAGTGATACAATTATAGACAGATTTGGTAGAGAGACCAAGTCTGATTTATTATCTAGAGATGAGATTTTTATCTGGTTACCTAAAGTGATGTTTGACCTTCAAGGACCCAAGATCATTAGGGTACCTTATAACTAATCTGTTTTTCAGGATTCACAGGGATCATCACTCAAGGAAGAGATTCTAGCTTCCATATGGTACATTGATAGTGGTTGTTCACAACACATGGCACATAACAAGATGCTGTTATCAAATTTCCAGAGCATTGATGGTCCAAGAGTATTATTTGGAGATAATAATTGTGGTCAGACTAAAGGAGTAGGTACTCTGATTATCAAGGATATTCAGGTATCTGAGGTATATTTTGTTGAAGGATTGAAACATAATCTGCTATCTGTTTCTCAGCTTTGTGATAAAGGTTTTCTTGTCAAATTTTCTAAGGATAAATGTGATATCTTAGATAATTCCTCAGATAAGGTACTTTTAACTGGCTTCAGACATGGCAATGTCTATGTGACCAACTTTAATAGTTGTCCTAAAGATACTTGTCTGATAGCTAAGGGTGGAGAGGATCTCAGCTGGCTTTGGCACAAGAGGCTTAGTCATCTGAATTTCAAAACCCTTAGTAAGCTGGCTAAAAAGAACCTTGTCAAGGGATTACCTGAGAAACTTTTATCCACTGATCTTAAATGTGATGCTTGTCAGAAAGGTAAACAGCCTAGACACTCATTTAAGAGTATTAACTCCTCTTCATCTGAAAGAGTGTTGCAACTACTTCATCTAGATCTGTTTGGACCTGTTTCTCCTCTCAGTTTCTGTGGAAGGAAATATACTCTTGTTGTAGTAGATGACTTTTCTAGATACACTTGGGTTATATTTCTTTTCAAGAAAAATGAGACTATAAACAAGATCCTTGATCTGTTCAGACAGATTCAGAATGAAAAGGGTGTTAATATTATTAAAATAAGGAGTGATAAGGGCACATAATTTTTGAATTCCTGTTTATCTAACTTTTTCAATGAGTGTGGAATTATTCATGAGACATCTTCAGCAAGAACTCCTCAACAAAATGGAGTGGTTGGAAGAAGGAATAGAACCTTGAAGGAAGCAGCCAGGAGCATGTTAGCTGAGTATGAAACCCCTCACAGGTTTTGGGCTGAAGCCATCAACACAGCTTGCTATACCCAGAACAGGTGCTTGGTTGTTAAAGACAAGGGTAAGACTCCATATGAGATTTGGAAGGGTAAGATTCCAAGAATCTCATATTTCAGAGCTTTTGGTTGTAAGTGTTTTATCCATAACAATGGTAAATCTAAGTTAAGAACTTTTGATGCTAAGGCAGCTGATGGAATATTATTGGGATATTCCAACACTTCCAAGGCATTTAGAGTTTTTAACAAGACAACCCTTTGTGTGGAGGAAACCCCTCATGTTGTTTTTGATGGGTTGTATTCCTTCTCAGATAAAGTGAATCAAATTTCTGAAAGTCTAGATAAAATTGAACTGACCAATACTAAACATAGAACTGTCTATCTACCTAGTCTTGATTCAGAATCAGATGAAGAAGAATCCCCATCTGATAATCAGAAGACAACTTCTGATCAGACTCCATCAGAACAGACACCCTTGACATCAGCTGATCAGCGGGGGTCAACTGATGAAGGGGGAACGTCAGCTGAGGTAGAGTCAGAGGAGTTGCCTACTGAGACTCAAGATGAGGATCCTTCTCCTCATATAGGCAAAAGGATGAGAAGCTACCATCCATCTGATCAGATTATAGGAGATCCATCTAGTAGTGTGCAGACACGAATGATGCTGGACTCTGAAAGTCTATTTAGATGTTATGTGTCGCTTCTTGAACCCAAGTCTATTGAGGAAGCTCTATCTGATCCAAACTGGATAACTGCCATGCAGGAGGAACTGCATCAGTTTGAAAGGCAAAATGTCTGGGAATTAGTGGAAAGACCCTTACATAGAAAGATTATAGGCACCAAATGGGTGTTTAAAAACAAAACAGATGAGAACAACATTATTGTTCGAAATAAGGCAAGATTGGTTGCACAAGGTTACTCACAGTCTGAGGGGATAGACTATGATGAAACCTATGCTCCCGTCGCCAGATTAGAAGCAATAAGGTTGTTCTTAGCGTTTGCTGCATATAAATCTTTCAAAGTCTTTCAAATAGATGTTAAATATGTCTTTCTTAATGGTGTGTTGCTTGAGGAAGTCTATGTGGAGCAGCCTCCTGGGTTTAAGATCAATAACAAGGCCTATAAACTCAACAAAGCTCTATATGGACTGAAACAAGCTCCCAGAGCTTGGTATGATACATTATCTGATATCTTGACATCAAATGGTTTTTCAAAAGGAAAGATTGATAGAAATTGTTTAGGAAGGAAGTAGATGGTAACATCTTATTAGTTCAAATTTATGTAGATGACATAATCTTTGGTTCACCTAATCTAAAATTATGTGAAGAATTTAGTATTCTCATGAAAAACAGGTTTGAAATGTCAATGATGGGTGAATTAACATACTTTCTAGGCTTACAGATTAAACAGATGAGTAAGGGTATATTTATACATCAGTCTAAATATGCTAAGGATCTGATTGAGAAATTTGGAATGACTACTAGCAGAGAAGTTAAAATACATATGGCAACTACCTTCTCTATGGATTCAGATGAGCAGGGGATACCCACGGATGCAACAGAGTATCATGGACTGATTGGATCTCTTCTCTATGTCACTGCAAGTAGGCCAGATATAGCCTTGCAGTTGGGGTATGTGCAAGATTCCAGTCTAATCCCAAGAAAACTCATTTGGAGTCTGCTAAGAAAATTCTTAAATATTTCAAAGGAACCTTGCAAGTAGGGTTATGGTACCCAGCTGATGACAACTTTGAACTGACAGGTTATTCAGATTCAGACTTTGGAGGATGTAAGATTGATAGGAAATCCACTTCAGGACTTGTCAATTCTTAGGCAACAAATTAATTTCTTGGTTATCTAAGAAACAGACATCTGTTGCCACCTCCACAACTGAAGCTGAATACATGGCAGTTGGAAGTTGTTGCTCTCAACTCCTCTAGATTAGTCAACAGCTTAGAGACTATAATATTCAAACATCAGTTGTTCCTATTTACTGTGATAGTAATAGTGTAATAGCTATGACTTACAATCCTGTTCTGCATTCTAGATGTAAGCATATAGACATTAGGCATTATTTCATTAGAGATCATGTGGAGAAAAATGACATTAGAATTGAGAAGATAGCCACTGAATCACAAAGAGCAGACATTCTTACAAAGCCATTGGCTGAGACTAGGTTTAAAGAATTATGCTTAGAACTAGGATTACTTGATGCATCCTTATCTGATTTTTAAATTGTTTGCATCTGTTTAATGTATTCCTTGTTTCTAGTTTCTTTTCTTTAAATCAAATGCTAGAAAGAATTATCAGACTAGATATGAGTCAAAGGACAATCAGGTAGCTGATATCATTGATTTCCTATCTTGGAATCAAGAATCAAGGATTAGTCATATTGACCTTATCTGACATTCGGTAAGTCAGACTAGGGCACAATAGTCAGCTGACTTTCTTAAAAATAGATGACTATCTGCACCCTATCTGATCTACCTCAAGTTACTAATAGTTTTCTTTAAGTCTATGTCTTTGCAGGAATAGGTCATAAGATCAGACTGTTTCACCTCATCTTTCCTCAACCTTTTATTCAGACACCTTTGTTTCTAAATAAACTCCATTTACTCTTATAGGATTGATTGGCTGGAAAACCTAACTTTGGAAAATAAAATCTGAGCCTGTTTATTTAAATTTTTTTTCAAATCTTCCATTTTTTTTAACTAAAAAGATAAAACTAGACTGATTACCTTCAGGACCTTGTCTGCCTTAGAAAACCTTTATGCAAAGAAAGATAACCCTAGGCTGACGTCAGGATTACTTACTTCTCTGCATAAAGTAAGTCTACTTCGGTCAAATCAACAGTCTATAAAGTAATTTTTACGCATTTCAAAAATTAGTGAACTACACGCGCTGAATCCCAATCGTTTATCCAAGTTTTTAACCGTTGACAGCACAGTAAATCATTTCAAATAAACGGCTTAGATTAAGATTAATTTTCAAAGCGGTTTATCTTTCCAAACTTTCCCTCCTATAAATACATTTTCTTCTTCCCATATTCGTTTTTCACTCTCAGAAAACCTGCATATTTTCTAAACACTTTTCAAAATCCCACAAAAAATTTCCAATGGCTTCTTCTTCCAAAACCACTAAAACCCACAAACCCAAATACATTTCCACAAACATTTCACATTTCAAAATGAATGAAGAATTTTTCAAAAACCGATTGAAAGCAGAAATGTACGTGGATTTTGAAACCACCCAGGATCCAGAATCTGCAGAGATCCTTCGTCTTCTGGAAGCATCAAGACTTAGGGGATTTCTCTCAATGAAATCTCCCCAGAACAGGACAGCTGATCTCTTGGGAGCAGAGTTCCTGGCAAGGATGGTTGATACCCAGGATGGGTTTGACACTTCAGTGGATGGGACGACTCTGAGTTATTCAAGAGAAAACATCGCCAGAACCTTTAACACGTCAATGGAGGGTATTAATCCATTGACGTACAAGGAGGATGAGTGGGAGGAATCTTTTGATTTGATGGCGAGGGTTTCACAGAGAGGAACGAGAAGGGATTTGAAAAAGAATCTATTGAGAAGGAAGTATAGGTTGTTGATGACGGTGGTGACAAAAGCTGTGCTGGGTGAGCAAAACTCACATGATGGGTTAACCAAACACAGATTGTGTGTGATGCGAGCCATTCTGGATGGGGCTCAGGTAAATTGGGTGGAGTTGTTGATCACCAAACTGAAGGAGAAGAAGAAACGACTTACTTTTAAGTCATCTACAGAAGGCTGGATACCTACCTCTGTGGTCAGCCTGTTTAATAAGATAACTGTGCTGATGGAAGGGCTGAACAGGGAGGCTGACTGGAGAGTGGGTACGAAAAAGTACTCCAAGAAGAAGGGGATGTTGGTCCCGGAAAGTTGAGTTGAATAAAACCTTAAGTTAGCCTTCTAGAACAAAATCTAGAAAGGGGGGGTTTGAATAGATTTTGTAGATTTTTCGAATCTCCCAAAATCAATTCAAAGAATCAGATTATCACAGCGGAATATAATTGTGAACTCAACTTTTAACAAGATCAAAAGCAATGCTGATATTCAAATTTTAGTTAAGATCCTGAATTTTAATCTTGAATTAACAAAATTGTAACTTGAACAGAAAATTAAAGAAAGTTGTAAATAACACCAGGATTTTATAGTGGTTCGGATTATAACAATCCTACATCCACTCTCCTTCTCCAAACTTTGAAGAAGGGTCTTCACTAGCTGCTTACTTACTTACTGTACAAACTTTACAAATTACAACTTGATCTTCAACTCTTCAAAACTCTAATCAACTTTCTGAAATCTAACTCTAAGAATAAGATGTGTTTTTGAAGATGTGAAGTGAAGTGTTCTATAAACACTTAGAAAATATTTGAAATCTCTCTTGAAAAATACTTTGTGAAATCAATAGTGAATAGTGTGAAAAATCAAATTTGCATAAGTGTCTAGAAAAATAAAATCTAGTCCTATTTATAAGTCTGAAAAGACAGTTAGTTTGTTAGTTAATTCTAACAAACTAGAAACTGCTTTAACAAACTTAATCTTAAAAAAAACTGACAGTCCTCAGCTGTCCTTGCTCTCCTCATCTGCAGCTGACTTAGTAAAGATTCGCCTTTCTTATTCTACTCAGCTTATCTTGACCTTGTCTGAGCTCTTCATGTTTGTCTCCTGCAGATGACTAGATCTCAGCTGACTAGATTGGTTCTAGACCTCGTCTGATCTGTTTAGCTTAACCTCAGCTGGTCTTCAGGTCGTCTGATCAACTGAGCTGCTTCTTTTTAACTCATCAAAACTTCTTGATTCAACAATTTCCCCCTTTTTGATGAAGTTAAAACCTATAAGGAAGAAACACACTCACAGCTGAAGTTAGTACTAGAATTAGTTAAAACAATCAGATAGGTATATCAGAGCACTTAATCATTTCACAACAGATTCATTCACATTCAAATACTTTAAAAAAAATTAAGTCTTTTTAGATTCTTTTAGGAAAAGAAAAAAAAATTGAGTCTTAAGACTTAGATAAATTTTTAGGAAAAAGTTTTTAAATATGAGATATAAAATTCTCAGATGATTTATACTTAGAAAAATTTTAAGATTTTTTTTTAAAACCAAAAAAAACTTTAAGAAACTGATACACGTAATTCACATAAATCCAAAATATATTCATTCACAACTTTACAAATTTACACATAGAAGAATTGATAGAAAATAAAAGATAAGGAAAGAAAATCGTGTTCTATCAGATTCCCCATCGGCTGGCCTCTGGAATGTTCAGCCAGTTGAAAATCCTTGCTCTTAGCTGTTTAAGTTCTTCTTCATTTGTGAGCCCGGTTTCCCGTTCTGCTTTGGCTATGACCGTCTTGACCCATTCCAGATCAGGAGAGCCGTCTTCTTTCAGCTTGGGGGTAACTTGCTCATAGGCTGGTGCAACTAAGTCGCAGTTGAACACATTGTGTGCCTCATCAAGCAGCTTCCCATACAGATCAGCATCCTCCTTTTCCATCCACTCATGCCAGCTCATGTCCTCATCGGCTGCTCCAGATGGCGATGCCTTCAAGATGTACCAGTAATACATCCATCTGGCATCCAGGGCTAGCTTCTTGTATTCGCTTGTGTATTTCCCTGAAACCATCTTTGGAGGGGCTGAAGTGCGGTGGACAGGGCGGAAGTCTGCTTCATCTGGTGCTTTGGATACCCACTTCCGGGAATCCCTGTCCCACTTCAGCTCAGCTTTCCCCAGCTTCTTCAGCCTCTTCTTCTCCTGCTTCTCATGCTTTTCCTTCTCAGCATGGATTCTTCTGATCTCCTCAGCTGATAGGTTTGAGAAGTCAGGCTCCTTCCTTTTGCGCTCGACTCTGGGGCTGATCAGCTGCTCAGCTGATGAAGACTTCTCTGCTGCTTTGCCTTTACCCTTGCCCTTGGCCTCGGGTTTTTCAGCTTCTTTCATCTTGGCCAGCAGAGCTTCTGACTTCTCCTCCTCCTCCTCCTCCTTCCTCCTCTTCTCCTCATCCTCTCGGATGGCCTCCTCTATTTGGGTCACCCTCAGTTGCAAGGCTGTCAGCTCATCTGATTTAACTTTCAATTCAGCCTTGGCTGCCTCCAACTCAGCTGTGTCTGCCTTAGAGTCCACCTTGTCTGTGAGTGACAAGACTCCAGCTGTGAGGGTGTCCATCCTTCCTTCTTCTCCTTCCCCCTTTTTAACTTCATTCTGGAGGGTCTGGAGCTGTCTTTCCAGAGCTGAGCAACGGACCCTGAAGTCGTTCTGATCAGATGTGAGAGTGTTGACCAGGATCTCGTTGTCAGCTGCCATCTACTGCTTCAGTGCCTTAACCTCCTCCTCCAGGTCACTTAGCCGAGATCCAACAGCAGTGCTGAGATTGGCTGATAGGTTCCTTGACATGTTGACCTCAGCAATCTGCATGTTGGCAAGCATCGTATCGGTGATTGCTCGTATCACCTTCCTTGTCTTCTTTTCCATCATCCTTTGAACTTGAGATATTATCTTCTTGTGCATATCTTCAAAGGCTGATGAGATGGCAAGAATTGGACTGGCCTCCTCCTCTGATTCAGATGAGGAAGAGGTGGTGGGAGAGGTTGGACTGGGGGAGCTCATGTGGATATCCCCAAAGATATTGGAGGTATCCACTGGGTGGGGTTCGGATGGGAGAGATGAAGTGGGGGCGTCTGATGGGGGAGGGGGGATTTCTGGTGGAGGGGATGATGGTGGGGGTGGAATATGTGAAGTAGTGGGTGGGGGAGATGAGGATCTATTATTTTTTTCTATAAATACAATATCAATTCGTGAACCCTAAAACCACCGAATACGACACCAACAAAATATTTCTTTCATCGGAGACTCAGAGTCTTCAACGTGATAATTAAGTTACTCGATCGATGGAACAACTTATTTGATCAAGATGTAAGGTGTGGTTTACTTGCCTTTATTAAATTCATTAAAGACATGCATTAGAAAGAACATGAGACTTAAAAGTGGTCTTCGTGGGGGACCCAGTGGGATTTAAAAGAGATCCTTGGGAAAACTGTGACAAGAAAAGAACACGAGACTTAAAAGAGGTCTTCGTGGGGGGCCCAGTGGGATTTAAAAGAGATCCTTGGAAAAACCGTGAAATATAATTTATAAATTTACATGATAAGAATCTTATATGTATCAATATGTGAATTTCATAATTGTTTGTGGTTACGCATTTTATTTGTATGTTATATTTAGTCTTGACAAGAGAATCACACCTAGCTAGTGGTTTGCTCATACCATACAATTTTAATATTTTTAGATTGAGGAGCTGATAGTGAGGAGAGGCGGTGGATGTTATTATTTTTATTTTGCTAATATTAAAAAATATTTCAAACTAGTTTATTTCGTTACCGTATTTTACGTATTGATGTCTAATGAGATGAATCTATTTTTGTTTGACTAACATTTTAAATTAAATTATTTTTGATTGGTTATTTAAATTTTTTTTAAGTCTTCCGCTGTCTGTCAAAATAATTTTATTGTCAAATAAGTATATAGCCCTTTTTTGAAGATAAACTTTTTGTTCACGCCTTCTATTTTTAAAATTATTAATTATTTTAAAAAATTAATATTTATGAAAATCGGGGCGTGACACATGTAGTCCCCACTTGGGCCGGCAACTTGTTTGCAAATCTAATCGTGTCAACTACCCTTTGGAAGTCAACGTCGGAGTACTCATGTCCATCAGCGCCTTGAAATATTTTCCTACAAATCATCAACAGCAAGATTTAGCACCTTAATCATCTCAAGAGTGAAAGCACATAATAGTAAATGAGAATGAACGAATTTTGCATCAACGAAGCTCTAATACTCAACTATTCCTATGTGAATCAATCAACTAACCCAAACACTTGGTCAAGCATACAAACTCAAACAATTAGGCAATAGGAATGCTCACATTATCACAACAATATGTACACTTAATCAAATGGCCTTAATCATTCAATAAACAATAATTAAGCTCAAAATAATATGCAATATCCTCTACAAAAATTTTATCCAAGAATTGGCCACTCAACAAGTATATTCATCCATGTTAATCACATATAAAGCAACTCTATCCTAACAACAATGCAACATGACCAATATCCATTTAATATTCACAAGGAATTCTCAATAATTCATTCAAACTCATTCACAAGGCTTAAAATCAATTAGGCCTACTCTAATAAACTCAATTCATCACAAATATGCCCTATAGTTCCACAATTAACCCAATATATCCAACAAAACACTCAAATTTATCCAAAAATACATGCACACAAGGTGTTTGATGAAATGCCTCAATTAAATTCCTATCTCAAATCACAAAATTGGACAAAACTATCAAAACCCATGCATCATAGATCACAAAGACGAAATTATACGGCAATGAGTGAACAAAAACGTACCTTTTTTGTGGATTAGGACTTAGAAGCACCAAAATTGAATCACCCAAAATTCCCCCAAAATCTTACACTTAAACCCTCAAAACTCTTGAATTTGGGAGATGGTGTGGAATAGATAGTGATTTGTGGCCGAATTATGGTGGAGAATGTGTGCAATTTGGTGAAAAATTTTGAAAAATCGAGAGAGAGAATAGCTAGGGCTCGCTGGGTTCGAAATGGGGGAGAAAAGGAAGAAAGTCACGTATTTAAAATTATCTCCAACCTCGAGTCATGCTTCTACCCTCGACTCGAGGTTGCTTAAAAAATGTGCCCCTCGACTCGAGGTTCAGGCCTCGAGTCGTGCTTGCCAATTTAAAACTCGCCTCGACTCGAGGTGCCAGAGCTCGAGTCGAGCTTGATGTTTTTTTTTTTTGAAAATTCGACTAAGGCTCACTCCCTTGGGTCGAGGTCCATGCACCTCGACTGGTGGTCGAGTCCAGGGCTTTTTACGAAATTTCAGACACGGCTCGACCCCCAAAACCCCCAAAAATGACCCTAACGACCCCAACGAACCCCAATATGCACATATTAACCTTTTTGATCCCTCAATTTAAGCCCGTTCGCTCATTCGATCAAGGAAACCGGGGCCTCTTCCTTTTTGCCTTTTTTCACCAATTTTTATGCACATTTCCTTCTTGCTTTTGCATTTCTTTGCAACTTTATCACTCCACAATCCAACTCTAGCAAGTGTACCTACAATTAAGCACAAGACAACATAAATTTCTTGCCAAGACGATATACCAAGACGACATGCAAGAAAATATTTAAGAACGATCACCCCCCCCCCCAAACTTAAATTATAGCATAGAATTCAAAGTCTGGCTAAAGAGTGACTCAATGACTTGCAACTCCCAAAGGTATCAATTAAGCTCAATCATCCAATCATCAATAAGTAATATACATCACAATCACCTAAGCATCATCAATTAAACTCCAAGCAATTTCTCCAAGAACAACACAAACCGAAACAAAAACACAAAAAGCACACACAAGCACATAAAAGCAATAAAGAATGGGTTGCCTCTCATCAAGCGCTAGGTTTAACGTCCTATGCCGGACGGAACTCAAGGAGTTCATACTCCCCTTTTCTCAAGAATGTTAGGCACTTCTTTTGGGATAGGAGGGTCCTTGTGACTAACCAAGGTCTCTTTTGTAAACAAGTAACATCCCCACTTGTCTTCTAGCAAGAACTTCCCTCCATCTTTGATTTCTTTTACAATCAAGACTTCTTTGAGTCTCTCTACTCTAAGCAACCTACTCCAATTAGATTCGCTCCACACCACTTGATTACCAACCACAAAGCTTTCTTCTTTCTTCTCAAGTGACTCATTTCTATCTTCTAACACCCCCAAACTTGAGACTTGCTCAAGTTTGGATGCATTTCTCATTACTTCTTCATTTTTTTCTTCTCCCGGATCAAGCAAAGGTGCATAAAGAGTCTTTTCCTCCCTAAGATTATCAAGAGAAACACAAGGCTTATTAGAAATCACTTTACAATAAGAAATAAGATGATCATTGACTAAAGAATTAGAAGGGTTAGAATCATCCCTATCCTTTGAAAGGCACAAGTCAATGATCTCTATATAGCCATATTTCTTTTTCTCCAAAGTACTTGGAGCATCTTCTTCTAATGGAGCTCTAGAAAATGTCACCTCTTCTCCATTAAAGCTTAATTTGAGTTCTCTTTTTTCCACATTGATCATGGCTCTCCCGTTAGCAAGGAAAGGTCTACCAAGAATGATAGGTGCCTTAAGCTCTTCCTTCATACCTAATACTACAAAGTCCACCGGGAAGATAAACTTGTCAACTCCCACCAACACATCTTCAATAATCCCGTAAGGATGAGCATATGATTGATCCGCCAATTGAAGATTAATAGTGGTGGGAATCACCTCTCTTAACTCCAACCTTTTGAATATGGATAAAGGCATAACATTGATATTAGCTCCCAAATCGCATAAGCCTTGCACTTTCTCATTCTCACCAATTTCACAAGGGATCACAAAACTCCCCAGATCCTTAAGCTTTTAAGGAAGGTGTCTCTCAAGAATTTTCTTGCATTCTTCCACCAATTTTATTGCTCCATTATCATCCCATTTTCTCTTATTTGACATTATCTCCTTCAAAAATTTCTTGTAATGGGGAATTTGCTCAAGGACATCTAGAAGTGGAATATCAACATGCAAATTTTTAAACATCTCCAAGAACTTACCAAATTCCTCATCAAGCTTCTTCTTCACTAGTCTTTGTGGATAAGGAATCGGAATAGGATTCATTGGCACTCCCCACACATCTTTGGATTTCTCTTCTTTCTTTGCTTCTTCCTTTGCTTTGATCACTTCATCACTCTCTTTCTCAACCTCCACACTCTCTTCAATCACCTTTTCTTTCTCAACCTCATTCTCAACTCCTTCAACTTCCTTGGGCATTTTAGGGCCTTCATATCTAGCACCACTCCTTAATTGTATTGCACTACAAAACTCTCTTGGATTAGGCTCGGTGGTAGATGGATATTTTCTCTTATTTTACAAGTGATCCACCGTAGATGAGAGTTCTCCAACCGTTGTGGCCAATTGCCCCACTTGGTGCTCAATAGTCTTGAATCTAGAGTCCATTTGCTTCCCAATATCATCCAATCTTGTATCATTGGACTCTAGCCTCTTCACAATCATCCCAAGTAGCTCCTCCGTGGTTATTTTCCCCTCATTATTTGGAGCTTTTGCACCCGGATTAAACCTGGGGGGAAATTGAACGGCGGCTCTCAGATTAGCATATGAGAAATTTTCATGTCTTCTCCAATTGTTGGCATTATATGGAGCTTAACCCCCTTGATGAGGCATAAATGAGGCTGGAGGTTGAGAAGGCACATTGCCTTGAGGCCGATTTTGATAGGGAGCTTGATATGGCCTTGCATTTTGATAATTGCCTTGATAATTGCTTTAATATCCTCCTTAGTATGGAGATCTTCCCAGGTAATTCACTTCTTCCATAGGCATTGGACTTTGACACAAATCAACTTGAGGCATGGGTAGATTTACTGTCACTTGGAAAGAGTCTTGGGTAATATTCTCCATTATCTCATTTATTTGACCCACTGTCTTTGACCAAATCGAACCATTAGCACAAGCATTAAGAAAGGATATATCAGAATCATTGAGGCCGGTGTAGAAATACATAATGGTTTGCTCATCAGGAAAACCGTGTTGCGGACAAGCTATTAACAAATTAACAAATCTTTCCTAAGCAGCGGTAATAGACTCCCCATTCTTTTGGCGAAATTGTGAAATAGTCTCTTTAGCTTGAACGGTTTTAAATGGAGGATAGAACTTCATCAAAAATCTTTTACTAAGGTCCTCCCAAGTACAAACGGTTCTGGGAGGGATAGAATTGAGCCAAGCCTAGGCTCTCCCCTTAAGAGTCTCGGACACTCCGTTATACTTGGTGGTGTCAGAAATCTCTAAAAATTGTGTCATGTGTTGATGAGGGCACTCTTCTTCATCTTTTCCTTCAAATTGTTTCTCCCTCAACATTCTTACAAGAGCCGGATTTATCTCAAAATTATTAGCTTCGATCCTTGGCCTTGCAATGCCATCATAATACTCACGCAATTGAGGCTCAAAGAACTCCCTTAGTGGCCTACCTTGAGGTGGAGGCTCTTGCATAGTAGGAGGTTGGACTTGTGGTATATGTGGTGGCTCTTGATATCTAGACTCTTGGGGATATGACATTTGTGGATAATATGGTGGGAATTGTTGTGGATGAGGTGGATAATATGGATATTGATGAGCTTGTGGATGGTATATGTATGGATTTTGGTATGGGAATTGATTTGGGGGCATCCCTTGAGAGAAAGGGCCAACTTGAGCATTGTAAGGTGGATTGTGCCCATTACCTCCATGGTTCTCTTGCACTCCCCCATGACCATTGTTATTTCCATTTACCTCCTCCACATGAGGTTCACCAACTCTTTCTTCATTCACCAAATCTTCACCTTCCATCATTTCTCTTCTTCTTCTCCCACGGTTTCTTCGAAGTGTAGCTTCTATTTCCGGATTGAGTGGCTCGGGTGGTATACCACGAGATCTCGTGTGTTGGGTCCCTTTTAGAATGAGTTAATAACGAAAATAAGATGCCTTCTAGTGATAATCTAGAAGGGGGGGATGAATAGATTATCAAAAACTTTTTCAAGCTTAAATGATCTATCAACTTCCAAAAATCAGTTTTACAGCGGAAACATTTCTTGATTAAACTCAATTCAATTCGGATCAAAAGCTTTATCAGATATTGAATTTATGATCAAGAAATAATCAATGAGAATAAGTAAAAACAATAAGAAGAAACAATACCAGATTTATAGTGGTTCGGATCAAACGATCCTACGTCCACTCTCCTTCTTCAACTTGAAGAAGGGACTCTACTTACTGTCTTACTTCTTTCATCCTTTCTTCATTTACAACGTGTATCTTCAGCCTTACAAATATAATACTATCTCTACCTGGCTTTTGAAGATTCAAATGAAATGGTGTTCTCTAAACACCAGAAAATGAATGAACACTAAGTGTGTTCGTGAATGATGTGTATACAAATGCTTGTGGAGAGAGCTTCTAATTCTTAGATTGCTAGAGTGTGAAATTGCTAGATTGCTAAGTTTTTTCCATCTTTCAAATTCTGAAACTATGAACCTATTTATAGATCTTCTGCTGATGACGGTTATAACTTCCTTATTTCTGTTGAGGTTGGTTGTAACTGATTAACCAATTCTTGAAATCACTTCTTGTTTGGTTGTAACTGACTCTTGATTTTAACCAACTCTTTAGCTCGTCTGATTCTTTACCCTGCCTGATTCTTCACCTTATCTGATTCTTCACCTTATCAGTTATCTCATCTTGGTGAGTGTCTTGATCTTCCTCCTCGTCTGTCTTTGTCGTCGTCTGATTTTCTGCAACTGTCTCCATCTGACTTTCTTTGAACAAACTTTCTTACTATTCTATACTTAGTCTATTCACAAAGTTTACATTACATCAGCTGACTATACATTATTTTTCAGCTGGTCATCCTAATCTTACATTTTTAACTCATCAAAACTAAGTACATCTTTTTCATCCTAACATCGTGATCATGCACCTACACACCACCAATCAAAGTATCAAAATCAGACAAAAACAAAGAACAAAACAAAAACACAAAGCAACAAGTAGCCACTTCCAACTAATCCTATGTCTCACTTAAGCGCATAAATATATCCCCGGCAACTGTGTCATTTTGATTGTGGTATAATCGGATAAGAAGTATTAAGACCAAATCAAGTTTATCGAACCCAAGGGATAATATATGCAATGAGGCCCTAGGACATGAGTTTTCAACGATTATTGTTGCAAGCACAGTTTTGGTTTCAAATTATCACATCCCGATTTTCGAAGATCATGGAAAAGATGATGACATGATATATGATACATGCATTATGATACATATTAAGTTTCATTCAAAGCTATTATATGTTATAAGATCATGCAAATAAGTATGTTCACTACGTGATTTTTTTTTAAAATTAGCATATTCATGCATCGTTTTAGTATTGATTTTCGAGGACGAAAAATTTTCTAAGAGGGGTAGGATATAACACCCCTAAAATTTTCAACTTAGTTAATTTAAGATTTTAAAAATTAAAAATATTATAAATATATATATATATATATATATATTGTGTTGATAAGAATCCACACACATACTTATCAATAGCATAATTTTCTCAATCTCCTATTTTTTTTAAAGTGCCGATTTTTATTCTTCTTTTTCTTTTAAAAATTCAAATCTTTAATTAATAATATTATCTTTTGAGTGTGAGATTTAGTAGACTTAAGATTACCTATTTTTCTCAACAAAAATATCTTTTTCACTTCTACATAATTTTGGATTACACAGCCAAATCTTTAATCACAAGAAAATATATTTTCTTCCCTATTATTTTTACATTCTTAAATCTTTTAAAAAAGGATTTTAAAATCTATTAATATTTAAATATTAGTCCTTATCTCATCAAGCCCAAGCCCATGTTTTATACGTCTATTTATAAAATATTACCCTAAACAAATATCATACTCAAGAAATATCATATTTTACGTTACGACGTTTCTCTTCACAACTATTATACGTTAATGGTAACTGTGAGGAGTAGGATTTGAGGCAATTGCATTCATTGCATCCACGACGTATTTCAGGTGGGAATTTCTACTCAAGTTTACGTTTGTCTCTATTAAATGCTTTAAATGTGAATTATTATTGTTTAAATGCGATATTTCATAGACAACAGCTACAGCTACATATTACATGCTATGTTATGTTCAACAGTTTCTATAGTAGCTCGGATCATAAGTGGGTCCTTGCTAAAATTACAGTATGTTGTAGGTATTTAGTGATGATTTATATGATTTGTATTTAACATTGACAAACGAGTCCCCACTGAGCCAGTTGTTTGCTCACCCTTCATAATTCTACTCTTTTCAGTTTAAGGAGGCTTGGATGTGGTGGCAAGGCGGTGGAGACTAGTAGTCTTATTTTAGTAAAATATTTTTTTTATACCGTCGTACTTATTGTTTATTTTAGATTTTGGATCTAGGAAATTTTTTGCTAACTTAGTAAATTAGAAAAAAATTTTATGAGTTTAATTTACTCTACTACTTGATTGAAATGCTTCTGATTTTTAAATCTTGAAATTCATGTGGCTTCCACGTATATTAAAGTAGTGGATAAACCATTATTTACTAGTTCTAAGAATTTTAGGATTATTTTTAAATATTTATTTTAAGAGTCACATCTCAGTTGTTTTACTAAACCATATTTATATTTGAAAATAAATTATATTATTTTTATTTTATTGATTATTTTCCACTTTCAAACTTACTAATGTTTTCACTATTCATTTCCGCTGCAAGTTTTTAGAAAATTAATTGACTTCTAAACATATTTTCAAATGTTCCTATATTTTTAAAAAAATTAAGATTTTTGAATAATTGCTAGTTTAAGCTCATTTTCAAAAGTCTTTGAAAATCGAGATGTGACACAAATACTCTACAAATTTGCAAAAATTAAAATCAATTAACAAGAAAGCAATGAATTAGGCAACGAATTAAGCTAGAACAAGTAGCAACTAAGCATACTCTATTATGGGAATAGGGTGTTAGGGATAATATCCACCAAGGAATCAATGATCACAACTATAATTGCATCAAATTGCTATTCAACCAAGATAGAGAGTATGAACATCATGCAATAATGTCTCCATTAATTACACAGTGCCTAAATGTGAGTATTCTTAATGCACCTAATCTCTCAATTATGAAGCACCTAATCCATACAATCATACACAATTATAACTCGATTAATCTCTAATCACGTTATCTCAATTCTCGTTTGTTGCTAGGGTGATCAAATACTAATCAAAAGAGATAAAAATGTGTGAAGCACAATTAGCATCAACAATTAGGAAACTATCTATGTCAATTAAACAACAATCATCAACAATTATAGCAAGAGCAATCAAATCATCCTCAATTTCAATTATCCCAAGCACAAGAGAATTAGCCCATGGAGCAAAGTGCAAAATCCATGGGAGTAAAATCTAACTGCATGAACATAATGAGAATCAAAGCAATTAAGCAATAGAAATTAGGAAAGAGGAAGAACATCACAAATTTGGCCAAATGAACAATGAATTGAATGCTTGAATCTCCACATGTAAACTCTTCTTCAATGGAATTACAATCTCAAATGACTAATATAGTGAAATAAACTCTAATCTAATCAACAATTAAATGAAATCTAACTAGAAATGTGAATCTAATGATCTAGGAAGGAGAAATTGACTTGGAAACTGGAAAATCGCCAAAAAACTGAAAGGTAATTGCTATGGAGTGAAGTATGCTCTGTTTTTCGTCCAATAGGATTAAATTTGGAATTTTCTGAAAATCGGTTTCCTCGACTCGAGTCTGGGGACCTCGAGTTGAGCTTAGTGAAGTCGCTACCACGATTCTCTAAAAAGTCACCAGCCTCAACTCGAGCTTCAGGCCTTGAGTCGAGCTTGCCGCTTTTGCTACACCCTCGACTCCAGCTTGATGCCCTCGAATCGAGGCCTTTCATACTTAGCGAATTCTCACAAAACTGCACACACCTCGAGTCGAGGGACATGGGCCTCGACTAGTGGTCGAGTCCAGGGATTTTTCCCGGCCCGATGTCTACCTCCGACCCCCGTTTTCTTCCGTCTCGTTCGTCTCATTCCAGTGTGAATATTCATGTGCTCGGTTTGGTAAGATTCCACCGAAATACCTGGAAACGAGATAAAATGCATCAAAAATTCATTAATTCCACACTTGTGATACCTTTCATACAAATAAGTGATACCTTATACCTTTAAGCTCAAAAAATAATACTCTTCATCACTTTTTGTAATTAAACACCACATTATTCATGCACTTATAACCACTCATCACCAACCAATACAGATTGACCATGATGATTGACTCCAACAAATGCTCCAAATAACATTTCGTACTTGTTGACTAAATACGTGGTGTCAAAGCTAACAACGTCATGAAAGTCCTCATATGCAGCTCGACTCTAGGATGAATCCACAACACATTTGTTAGTCTACCCTAATCGTCAACATCAAACGCATAAAAGAAATTTTCATCTCGATGCTCCAACCTTATAAAAAGCTTCTGAATAGCTTCTGCATCCCCCTCACCTAGCCTAAACCTTCTCCTGCTCTCTATAAAATTCTTACAATCTTTTGGAAGACAACCAACCTTATCGGCACCACCAGCTACGACTTCACACAATCGAATGTTCTTACTTGGCCTAATACCAGCAATATCACTGGCCTCCAATTGTCTCTTCATGTGTACACTAATTTCCCTATGAGCAGGCATTAAGATTGACATATTGGGTTTAAGATCATGATTGTGTGTTGTAACTGTTTTCAATATAATCCATGATCCATCATCTTTCTTTATTGCATTGAGATGAGCTGGGCATCCTGATTGTAGGTTTCCGGCAAGCGGTATTAAGACCAATCAGGTATATCGAACCCAAGGGAAAAAGTATGCACGTGAGGCCCTAGAAATACAAGTTCTTAGTGACTATTGTTGCAAGATGGGTTTGGAAATATAAACACAACAAAAAGCTAGAAATAAACTCAAACAACACAAAGAGGCAAATGATTGAACACTTAGAAGGCAAGAACAAATATAAACAATAAATGGGGAGTTTGGGTGCTAGGGCTAACATCCATCAAGGAATCAATGATCAACAAGCTACAATTGCATCAAATTGCAAATCAACTAAGATAGAAAGTATTAAACCATCATGCAATTAATCACTCCATTAATTACACAATGCCTAATGTGAGTATCCTTAGTGCAACTAATCTCTCGATTCTGAAGCACCCAATCCATACATTTATACACAATTATAACCCGATTAATCCCGGATCACGTTAGCTCAACTCTCGCCTATTGCTAGGGTGATCAAACATTAATCTAAAGAGATAAAAATGCATGAAGCACAATGAGAATCACAATTAGGAAGCAATCTAACTCAATTGATCTCCAATCAACAACAATCATAGCATAGGCAATCAAATCATCCTCAATTTCAATTAACCCAAGTACAAGAGAGTTAGCCCATGGTGCCAAGAGCAAAACCCATGGGAAGAAAATCTAATTTATCAAACAACAATCTAATAACAACAATAAAGGAATTGAAAAGACAAGAGAGGAAGAACATCACCAATTGGATTAAATCAACAAAAATAGGAATGCTTGAGTCTTCAATACACTTCTCCAAATGAATTACAAGCTTGAAATGAGAAAACAAGGGAAACTAATGCTAATCTAATGCTAATCTAAGAAACAACAATGAAAATCTAAATCTAAATCTAACAATCTACTCTACCTACAAGGAGATATTGGCTTGGGGCCTAAGAAATCGCCCCAAAATCGCTAGTAACTGCTCTATGGAATTGTATGAAAGTTATGCTCTGTTTCCCCCTTTAAATAGACGAATTTGGGAAAATTTTCTCCCTCGAGTCGAGGCTCAGGCTACCCCTTTTTGCCTATCCCTCGACTTGAGTCTCAGCCCTCGAGTCGAGGCTTCTTCAAATTTTTGAATTTCATCCAATAGCCTTCACCCTCGGGTCGAGTCCAGGGAATTTTCTCGACCCAGGCTCCGCCTCTGACCCCCATTTTCGCCCGTCTCGATCGTCTCTTCATCCTAAGAATGTCGGTACGATCGGTTTGGCCAAATTCCACGGATTTACCTGTAAAACGGACAAAAAACATCAAATATCTCACAAGTAATACTTTTTAGGCAAAATAGTGATACTCTACTCATTTAGGCACAAAATCTAACACTTTTGATCACTTTTTGCACTAAAATACACCCTAAAAACATGCATCAATTCACTCCAATCACTCCAACACTTTTTGAAATCTTTTGTGTCAACGGCAGGAGACCCACCAAAGTACGAAAGCTAGGATCTTTAAGAAAACAGATTCCTATTCGAGAAGAATGCATAACTGCATGGATAAACTTACTGTAATACCCCGAAATCCTTATATGAATTATTAATGCATGTTATTAATTTTAATAAATTAAGTTTTATAATTTGATAATTTCTCAAATTAAAATAGAAATTAAATATTTTATAGTGTTTAATATTGTGTATTTATATACAAATATTTTTAAAAAAGGGTACTAAATATAATACGTAGTATATTTATTTATATATTAAATATGTAAAGATTAGATAAGGTAAAAAGTTAGTATAAGTAATATTGGAAAATTTCTTTGACGTCCGTATGATTATCATCACTTTTTTTCTTTCCTTTCGTAGCAAGCTAGCGCCGCAGGTACGTCCCTTTTCTTCTTTTTTTTCTCCGTTCACGCTGCCTTATTCCGTCGCCGGCGGTTTTCTCCGGTATTATCATATTACATATGAAAATGCTTGTAGCGATTCGTAGATTGTAGAAATAAGATCAGCTTGTTATTTCGATTCCTGTAGCGTCCGAAAATTTAATGCGAAGATTAAAAAATTATTGTTTAAATGTGCTTTTTCATTAAATCACCACCGTCGTTCCGGCAAATGATAGGTGGCAAGGCTTATACTGTTGTGAAGTCTGTTGTGCGTAAAGTAGAATTCTATTCTCCATTGTTAGAATCGGTGTATGAAATCAATAGAAAAATAAGCCGAAAGTGATGCGTAGAAACGGGTTTCAACATTTAGAATTAAACGTTATTTTTTGTTGATTCTTATATTTTGAGTCGTTATTGGGAGTTGTAGTGGTCATAGGCCTAATTGTGAGTAGGAAACGATGAAAATGGAGTATCAAAAGCTTAAAATTGGACGTTAGTGGCATAGGTTGCATTTCGTCGTCCTCTGCTTCACGGCCGGCGCCATTCCGGTGGCCGTTGGAAGCGAGGCTTGGGTGAAATGGGAAGCCGAGATTGTAAGAATTCCGACGGTATTTTCGGTTTTTCGATCGGAGGTATAGAATTACGGTAGGGACCTCTTGTACAAAAGCTAGAAAGTAGAGGGGAGGCCAAAGAGAATTAGATTAACTTCAGGGACTAAAATGCAAATCTTATATTTTGGTCAACTGACCAGTCAAAGGTCAACGTTGACTTTTTATTTAATTACGATTTTGCCCCTCATTTTCAAACGCTTGTAGAATCTTCGTTTTTCATCCGATTGGGTCCAAACCAGCGTCAAATTGTTCCAAATTCAAAGATCTACATTTTAATTCTAAAATCACGGGATGAACAGCATTATAAAATGACCGTTTTACCCCTGAACGGTTGTACGCCGTAAACTCTCATTTTTAATCCAAATTCTTCGTTTCAAGTCCGTTTTTATCCCAACGAGTTTCTACACGCTCTAAATAGGATTATATTATCAATAAACTAGCTAGTTTGTCTTTTGGCTGTCAAACACATTAATCAAACTTTAAAAGTCTTAGGAAAAGACTGGTTTACCCTTCTACCTCTAAACCAAATCCAGTGGTCATAAAACCCTAGGAAACTCTTATTATAGTTATTATAAGTCAATGTTCTGAGCATACGATATTATTGATAGGGCCAGAAGAGGAAACTGAAGCATAAAAGCAGTTCTGCTCCAAAACAGTGCTCATATCTAATCAGGTGGGATAATTTCCACTCTTAATTGAGTTTAACATTCCATGTTATGATTGCTATGTTAAGGTGCAATATGTGAGTAATATATGACATGATTATGCAACAATTGTGATATTATGTTCAAGCTGGGTAATGGCCCGTACTATGTGTATTATGTTCAAGCCGGGTAATGGTCCGTACTATGTTCAAGCCGGGTAATGGCCCATACTATGTTCAAGCTGGATAATTGCCCGTACAATGTGCACATGAGTTATGTTTTCATGTTATGTGTTATTTGCATATACATTTTATCAGTGCAATCATTGAGATTATTCCACTGGATGTATTTGAAACACTCACCCCTCATATCTATTGTTACAGATCTTGAGTTTGATGTGGAAGGAGGATAAGGATGCAGCACTGTACCTTTTAGTTCGGTTGTGTAATTATTGTATATATTATGAGTTATGCTACTGGAGTGAAAAATAATGGTTCTTTTGTTTGATTAGTATAAATATACTGGTTGAAACGTATAACAAAACATATCTTGTTCTTTTGCTTTTGATGTATAATTATCGCACGTGAGCAAGGTTTGTTAAATTCTTCTTTCTTAAGTACGTATCACTGATTTCTGGTTGCTTTGGGGTTAATATTTTTAATTTGGTTATAGCTTCCACTTATAAAAATAAAAATTTTATTATCGTATACCTGAAAATGAGTTCTAAATTGTATTTAGTAGCGCCTCAGCCCCAAAGTAACATTATTTTTAAAAGGAAGAGAACTTGGGGCGCCACACTTACACTAATCAGGCAATTTGGGATCCAATTCAATATTTTCCTGGGGAGGTATCGGGAAGGAATTAGAATGGAATAAGATCGATTCATATAGAAGAAAATGTTCTCTATTGATTCTGTACCTATGGCATAGGGATAGAGGAAGAGGAAAAAACCGAAGATTTTGCATAGTACTTTTGATCGAAAAAGAAATCTGATTGATTTCGTACCCTTCGTTCAATGGTCAAATTCTACGGGACCAAACCTATGGGACTTAAGGAATGATATTAAAAAAAGAGAGGGAAAAAGAATTGAATATTTAATAAAAATGAAGTAGAAGAACCCAAATTTCAAATGAACAAATTCAAACTTGATAAGGAAAGACCATTCTGATTCTAGAAGAATAGGGGGCAAGGGGTTGGTCGAGAAAGATCTCTTGTTCTTATTATAGGATCGTGATTGGATCCGCATATGTTTGGTAAAGAGAATAATCTTCTCCTTTGAGAATAATAAAAAATGGAAAGTGTTCAGTTGGAACATGATGTTTATCACATGCCATAAAAGCATTTTTTTTTTGTTTACCGTTCACTTCAACACGCTGAATCCAGTCTTTCTTGCATATTATTGATTGGTATCAAATATACTCTCGAAACTATCATAAATCATTCCTATTGTTGGCCCATTATCCTGCACAATTTCTTTTGTATTTGCATTATAATTAGTCTCTGATTGGATATTTGCATGAAAGGTAGACTCTGACTGAATAGCTTCATAATCCTCGCTGCTCTCTACAACATGATCTTCACCCTCTGATTCGCTGCCGAATAATTGATAAAGTATTTCATCTCTATCGTTGTTAACTTTAACAGTATTCGTGGTGATGTTCTAAAATCGGTTTTTGAATGAGTTTTGTAGGTTTTATTATTGTTTGTCTGATTTGCTTAGGAATACGAAAGGGTTTTGTTGAACAACGGGTATTTTACATTGCAACGGTAATAAAAAATTTTATTACTAAACTTCAGGTATTTATATATGAAATTTTTATTTATGTACTGTTTGGTTTATAAAATTAATAATTAATTGAATAATTAATCTATAAATTCCCAAATTATTGATTACTTATAATATTATATATAAAATAAGTTTAATTTTATTTAAAAATTTAAATTATACAAAATATAAATCAGGTATTTATATCGAATTTTTTATCTAATAATTTTTTAAGAAAATATGAAAATTAATTAATTTTACAGTCAATCTATAAATTTTCAAAAAATTTATGTCATAGAATATTATATATAAAATATGGATATTATTTTTTTTTAAATAAAAATCTGGATATTATTCATAAAAAAATATATAGTTAGAGAAATTATTCATTCATGATCTTAATCAGATTTAATCCACACGTCTCAATTAACACAACCCATGACTCCATAATATTAGATAATTTAATCAGATTAACGTGTATAATTAACATGTGTAATCAGATTTGTGAATATCAAGATGTTGACAGCCGTAATTACCAGATCTTTATTGGAGGGAATAGATTAGAGGGAAAAATGACATCATTATCTCACCTGAATTGGAGCCAAAATAACTTATGGCTAAATCTGTAAATAACTAATCCCATTAATATTATAAATTATTTTTTATTAATTCTGTCCGGGCCAAATCTGCCCATTTAGGACCTCCCTTGATAATTTTGGTTACATATTTGATACTGCAAATGTTATTTGTTGTTACCAATTTTATCGATAACTAATATAAATTGATGAACACGAGCGATGGGTTGGGATTCCCTTGCCTTGAGTATTGCATATCTTCGCAAGAATATGAGTTGTGTTTGTTTACAATGGGTGGGGCTCTATTTATAGAGGTCCCCGAATAAAAGCTAAAAAGCTAATAATATATATAAATCCCTTATTTTAGGATTTATTTACAATTGTGGAACTAAAATCCTGACAAAATCTACTTTACGTGAAATGATCTTGTCTTGTCTCGTAACGGTGTCAGTATTTACGTCATGCGGATTTCGTCATCTGCTCGCCCACCGAGCTCGGGTCTTCGTCGAGTCAAGGTAGGGCGATATGAGTCTCGTAGTCTGCTCGCTGGCTCGTCTGCTCGCCTTGCTTGCTCGTCTGCTCATCGGACTTCATGGCGAGATCGGGGGACCCCTAAGGGACCTCGGCACGTATGCCGAGGTGGCATACTTTTAGGATTATTCGTATCATAACATTTGCCCCCCAGTTCGGCTGCCAAATATCTTTTGGGAGTCGAGCTGGTAGTGTGGTGAATAGTTTCTTGGATGCGTAAATGATGGACTGTCTTACATTGAGTATGAAGTTTGTTATCTCCTGATGAGCTCGTCCAGAGAGGCGGGCTCGATCGGAGAGGTGAACTCGAGCTGAAGCGATGAGGCTCGTCCGGAGAGGCGGACTAGTCCGGAGAGGTGAACTCGAGCTGAAGCGATAAGGCTCATCCGGAGAGGCGGACTCGTCCGGAGAGGTGAACTCGAGCTAAAGCGATAAGGCTCGTCTGGAGAGGCGGACTCGTCCGGAGAGGAGAGACTCGTCCGGAGAGATGGACTCGTCCGGAGAGGAGAGGAGAGGCTCGTCCGGAGAGGCAGACTTATCCGGAGAGGAGAGGCTCGTCCGGAGAGAGGGACTCGTCCGGAGAGAAGAGGCTCGTCTGGAGAGGTGAACTCATCCGGAGAGGCGAACTCGAGCTAAAGCGATGAGGCTCGTCCGGAGAGACGGACTCGAGCTGAAGCGATGAGGCTCGTCCGGAGAGGAGAGGCTCGTCCGGTGAGGAGGACTCGTCCGGAGAGGAGGGCTCGTCCGGAGAGGCGAACTCGAGCTGAAGCGATGAGGCTCGTCCGGAGAGGCAGACTCGTCCGGAGATGAGAGGCTCGTCCAGAGAGGTGGACTCGTCTGGAGAGGTGAACTCGTCCAGAGAGGAGAGGCTCGTTCGGAGAGGTGAACTCGAGCTGAAGAGGAGAGGCTCGTCCGGAGAGGCGAACTCGAGCTGAAGCGATGAGGCTCGTCCGAAGAGACGGACTCGTCCGGAGAGGAGAGGCTCGTCCGAAGAGGTGAACTCATCCGGAGAGGAGAGGCTCATCCGGCGAGGAGGACTCGTCCGGAGAGGAGGGGCTCGTCTGGAGAGGTGAACTCATCCGGAGAGGCAAACTCGAGCTAAAGCGATGAGGCTCGTCCGGAGAGGCGGACTCGTCCGGAGAGGTGAGGCTCGTCCAGAGAGGTGGACTCGTCCGGAGAGGAGAGGCTCGCCCGGAGAGGTGGACTCGCCCGGAGAGGAGGGGCTCATCCGTAGAGGCAGACTCGTCCGGAGAGGAGAGGCTCGTCAGGAGAGGTGAACTCGCCCGGAGAGGAGAGGCTCGCCCGGAGAGGTAAACTCGCCCGGAGAGGAGAGGCTCGTTCGGAGAGGTGAACTCGTCTGGAGAGGAGAGGCTCGCCCGGAGAGGTGGACTTGCCCGGAGAGGAGGGGCTCGTCTGGAGAGGCGGACTTGTCCGGAGATGAGAGGCTCGTCCGGAGAGGTGAACTCGCCCGGAGAGGAGAGGCTCGCCCGGAGAGGTGAACTCGCTCGGAGAGGAGAGGCTCGTCCGGAGAGGTGAACTCGCCCGGAGAGGAAAGGCTCGTCCGAAGAGGCGGACTCGTCCGGAGAGGTGCGAGATATTATGAAATCCATTCCTTGTTTAATCGTTATATCCCTGTCATTATCCTGAATCCTGCAAAACAACCATCCAAAAACAAATGTTAAATGTATTGAAATAAGGAATTGCTCGTTGGGAGTTTTGAGCTCGCCAAGAGTTTTTCGTGCTCACCGGGAGGTTGCGCTCGCCGGGAGTCTTTAGTGCTCGTTGGGAAGTCTAAGTTCGACCGAGAGTCTTTTATGCTCGCGGGCGAGGCCATTCTTCTCGCGCGAGGCTTTAGGTGTCAAACGGGACGGTATCGTTGACCGTAAGGCTTTGCTAATGGGACGTCATCGTACGATCGTAAGACGTTGCTGACGTGGGCTTAGGCCGCATTGTGAGACTTTTCGTGCTCGCAGGCGAGGCCATTCTTCTCGTGCGAGTCTTTATGCTAATATGGGTGTAATCCCTTTGTAGTCTTTTATGCTCACCGGGGCAAAGGCCGCAACGGGAGAATTTTGTTGCTCGTGAGGGCATAGGCCCAGCACGAGACTTTTGGTGCTCGCGGCGAGGCCATTCTTCTCGCGCAAGTCTTTATGCTACTGTGGGTATAACCCTGTGTAGACTTTTATGCTCCTGCGGGCTTGAGCCTCGTCGGGAGGCTTTTTTAGTGCTCGCGTGGGCCTTGGCCACACGGCGAGGCTTGTGGTGCTCGACGAGAGTGTGAGTCATCGTGAGTCTTAGAGTGCTCGGCGAGAGTGTGTGTCGTCGCGAGTCTTTATCTAGGACGCGTCCGTCCGTGCTCGGCGAGAGACTGAGCTCCTCACGAGTCCTGCAGGGTAATGTCGCTAAAAAGCGGAATGTCCACGCCAAAAAGGCGGACTATCATCGCCACGAAGGCGGATAAGACCACGCTACGGAGGCGGGTGACCTAAGCCACAGAGGCGAAATAGATCAATGCCGAAGAGGCATATAGTCAACGCCACGGAGGCGGACGAGTCAACGCCGAAGAGGCGGACGATCAACGCCATGAAGACGGATGAGACAACGCCATGAAGGCGAGGTGATCTATGCCACGGAGGCCAAATAGATCAATGCCGAGGAGGCATAAGGTCAACGCCACGGAGGCGGACACGTCAACGCCACGGAGGCAGACACGTCAACGCCGAAGAGGCGGACGATCAACGCCATGAAGGCGGATAAGACAATGCCATGAAGGCGAGGTGATCTATGCCACGGAGGTGAAATAGATCAATGCCGAGGAGGTATATGGTCAACGCCACGGAGGCGGACAAGTCAACGCCGAAGGGCCGGATGATCAACGCCATGAAGGCGGATAAGACAACGCCATGAAGGCGAGGTGATCTATGCCACGGAGGCGAAATAGATCAATACCGAGGAGGCATATAGTCAACGCCACGGAGGCGAACGAGTCAACGCCGGAAAGGCGGACGATCAACGCCATGAAGGCGGATAAGACCACGCCATGGAGGCGGGTGACCTATGCCACGGAGGCAAAATAGATCAATACCGAAGAGGCATATAGTCAACGCCACAGAGGCGGACGATCAATGTCATGAAGGCGGATAAGACCACGCCATGGAGGCGGGTGATCTATGCCACGGGGGCGAAATCGATCAATACCGAAGAGGCATATAGTCAACGCCACGAAGGCCGCCGGAAAGACGGACGATCAACGCCATGAAGGCGGATAAGACACGCCATGGAGGCGGGTGATCTATGCCATGGGGGCGAAATAGATCAATGCCGAAGAGGCATATAGTCAACGCCACGGAGGTGGACGAGTCAATGCCGGAAAGGCGGACGATCAACGCCATGATGGCAAATAAGACCACGCCATGGAGGCGGGTGATCTATGCCACGGGGGCGAAATAGAGCAATGCCAAAGAGGTATATAGTCAACGCCATGGAGGCGGACGATCAATGTCGAAAAGGCGACTGTCAACACCGCGAAGGTGGACGAGTCAAATGCCGACAAGGCAAATAGTCGACGCCCAGGAGGTGGACAATCAATGCCGAAAAGGCGACTGTCAACACCGCGAAGGTGGACAAGTCAAATGCCGACAAGGCAGATAGTCGACGCCCAGGAGGCGGACAATCAATGCCGATAAGGCGGGGGTAACAAGGCTGCTTGCTCGTTGATTCGGGAATTTTGCTTCTTTCATCATGAGTCTTATTTTTGAAAAAAATTTGTACTTTATTTTTTCGAATATTTGGAGTATGAACCCTGGTGTTCTACTCTCTTTCCCCCTGAAATATAAATATTTTTTAGGGGTGTTTTCGAGACCGTTAAAGGTTTTTAAGAAATTTCTACATTTTGAAGATTTTTGAAATCCCAAAAATGTGCGTACATGCCCCAAATTTCTTTAAAAAGTTTGGAGTCTTATCTCGTATAAGAATTTTTTACACTTTAATAATTTTTTTGAAATTTTCAATATAAGTGTCCATGCCCCCAATTTATTTTATAAAATAGGGTGGCGTGTGAATCGCAATGCATTTAACGGTAATCATCGAGAATACCTGATATAGCTGGACAAAAGGATTGTCCGTAGATTCACTGGAATTAATCTCGGCTCCACGGTCAATTAATTGTTGCCCCAAATTGCCCCCAGCTGCATAAGTAATATGGTCCAACAGCTTCTTGAAATTTTGCCCATCAATGAAAAAGAGCGCACCAGCTTTTTAAACTAAAAAAGGGGCCCAGCTGATATTATTCTAAATAACATAGGACCAAGTGGGCTTGGCCCATTCCCTTCTCCAAAAAATTAGGGCGGCACTCCCTCCTTTCTGCAGAAATATGAATGCGCCGCTGGTTGTCCTCTTCAAGGAAGAGAGGCGCCGTCCCGTTGACCTCATCGGCGGCGGCGGCGGTGATGTCATGAAGGAAGAGCAGGGGCGGCACAAGGGGAGAGCCACGTTGGCAGTGGCGCGGTTTCGGCGAGAGCGGCGGCAGCGCTGGGGCTGAGAGATAGCAGCGGCGGCGGCGGCGCCGTGACTGAAGCGCCGGAGAGGAAGAGCTGCAGGTGGTGTGGCAGCGCCGATCCGCGGCCGAGACGCGTCGCCGCGCCGGAGAGGGAGCAATCGGGCAGCAGCAGCTGGGCGGCACGCCGTAGAGGCAGCTGCGATGGGTGCGCGACGCGTGAGGGGGCGGCGCCGATGAGATAGAGGCGTAGCAGCGACGGCGATGCGGGTTTCGGAGCCTGTTAAAGGTAAGTTCCGGCGGGTGTTGTCTGCTACACGTAATAAACTCTGTAGCCTTTGATTTCTTTGAATTTTTGAGACCTTTCTTGTATGAAAGAAGGCTGAAATTCTCTGTTTCTGTAAGCTTTGAAACATTTGTGAATGGTTTTTTTTATTTTTTTGTATGGAAGTTATCTGAGGGATTTCTTTTCTGTTTGGTTTTCCATTATTGGATCTCTGAAGATTTGAGAAAATGGAACGTAGCAGTAGGTTTGTGAATGTAAATTTTTCACCAAGAATAGTGAGTGTTCTTGGTGTTCTTGGAGATTTCTGGAAAAAATGTAGTGTTCAACGAACTTTTTGTGTCGTTTCCCACAGACGGCGCCAATTGTTGTTACCGATTTTATCGACAACTAATATAAAATGATGAACACGAGCGATGGGGGAAAAACCATGGGTTCTTCCCTTGAAGATGGCGGTGGGAATCCTCTCGGGATTCCCTTCCCTTGAGTATTGCATATATTTGCAAGAATATGAGTTGTATTTGTTTACCATGGGTGGGGCTCTATTTATAGAGGTCCCCGAATAAAAGCTAAAAAGCTAATAATAAATATAAATCCCTTATTTTAGGATTTATTTACAATTGTGGATCTAAAATCTTGACAAAATCTACTTTACGTGAAATGATCTTGTCTTGTCTCGTAACGGTGTCAAGATTTACGTCATGCGGATTTCGTCATCTGCTCGCCCACCGAGCTCGGGTCTTCGTCGAGTCAAGGTGGGGCGACATGAGTCTCGTAGTCTGCTCGCTGGCTCGTCTGCTCGCCTTGCTTGCTCGTCTGCTCGTCGGACTTCATGGCGAGATCAGGGGACCCCTAAGGGACCTCGGCACGTATGCCGAGGTGGAATACTTTTAGGACTATTCGTGTCACAATATTATTTTTTAATTTTATCAATTTTTTTAGGGAGAAGTCAATGAGATCATGTACATTTTCAGAATGGGAGTCAAACCCTCTTGTGTGTTGATAAGTTGTAGCATGCTCAATTATTGTAAGGGTTAGAGTATCCCTTGTACTTTAATGTTTATAATATTTTTTTTTTTTTGCCGATCAAAAAAAATATTTATCAAATATTTTATACTTTTGCTCAAATATGATATCGCTTACCTTAATTTTTAATACTCTGATAAAATTTTAAAAAATAATAACAACGTAAATTTACGATATATACAAAATACAAGCAACCTGCTCTTTATATTTATTAAAATATGAAACAAAGATATATGCTACCTAGGATTGCTTTTGTCCTCATTTAGGTTGAGTTTGTCCCAATATACCAACATTCCAAGAACCTTCTCTTTGTAACAAGTTTACAAGGTGTCGGAAATTTCCCATTTCGTAAAATGATTAAAGACAATAATCATTATTTTCACGTTCCTATGACCAATAGAATAATACTTTTCCATGAAATTAATTAATTGAGTAGCTAGTGAGAAAGTTCAATTTTCAATTCTCACGCAAAGCAACACATGTTTCTGACTCACTCCGAGTCAACTCAAAATTATACAATAACTATTTATAATAATTATTTAATATTAGATAATTAATACCAAAATAATTAATGTCCTATAAAACTCAAATGTAAAAGAGAAAATGTTATCTTGATCGAAATAGTACCGATGTGTTTCTTTTAATTTTTTTTTAAAAATCGATAATTTGGAAGAACCGATATATTACCGATATTTCCACAAAAATATATTCATAAAGTTTTGAACTACAACTCACCGATATTGGTATCAATACATCCCAATATTTATTTACCAATATTCTGAAAAATTTATCGTTCCAGTAGATATTCATATCGAGAGTCTAAAAAATAGATATAACAAGAACAATCACAGAAATATCCAAATATTTACTTTCTTTTAAACACCCAACAACCTATAACATATTGTCCAAATTTTTCAACTAGTTTTGCAAGAAAAAAAGAATATGTGAGATACTCTCCTCCTCTTTTCTGCATAAATTAAGGATAGTTTTTTTGTTTAAAATGCATATAGGAAAGTTAGGTGTTATTTGCCATCAAAATTCCTTTCTGTTGAAACTCCATCTTTGTCGGCAATTTCTCATTTAATGCTTTCCAAACAATTGCTTTAACATTTTTTTGTGCATAATTTCTCCATAATTTTTTACACGTCTTGACTTCGAGAGTTTTCTCCACTTGCATTTCGTTTCTTATATTCCTTTTGTAAGCTTTTGTGGAATATACTTCATTTGGCAAGTGAATGCATCTCCAAGCATCGTTCTCTTACCTATTTAAGCTGCACATATTTAAACAAGATATAAGATTGTATGGACTGAGCTCTATATGGTCTGACCCATCACACTCCTAAACCTTAAATTCTCACCACTAGGCCAACCCTTAGAGGTTACTCACATATTTAATATTCCTGCTAATAATATATTTGATACCCTTACTTGCACATTTGATATGCCTATTACACATTTGATACTACTCTAAGAGATAAAATCTGAATCATGTATAACACGGTCTCATACGAATTTTTACATTAACAATATATAAACATATAAGTTTTTTTGTGAATTGTAATTCAATAATTAAAAATGTTAGTATTTCTTTCTTAAGTTCGTTATTTTCTGGACACAAAACATGTAATACACAATTTTGATAAAGTACACTTTTATGAGATCCATCAATATCCATCGTATTAGGTATGTAGACAAATTAAAATTTGTCATTTACTAAAAACGATCATGATAAAATAGTAACAAATAAATAGGTAAGATTTATTCAATTTATATTTATCTATATTAAATTTTATGGTACCTGAAATGATTATATATATGCCTATTTTGTAGGATTTCTCTTAATGTAATATTACAACATAATTGGTGGATCATTTCCGTATCAATATAATACTTCATCCGCTCCATAGTAGATGTAAAAATACTTAAAAGGTTCGTCTCATATTTTATATATCATTTACTTAAATAACAATAAAACAATTTTAACAAACATTTATGTAAACCAGGTATATATTATGAACTCTATTTTTACTATAATTGTCATGAACATTCACTGTCACTGTCATATACTATAAATAGAGTTCATGGTATGTTTTTTTTTTTTTTTGATCAGAAAAAAGGAATTGTATTATAATAATTAGAGTACAAGGGATACTCTAACCCTTACAATACATAAATTGTTCATCCTAACTTACTCAGCAATTTCAGGATAATTACACCATTCAGAGAACGAAATATTAAATCTAAAATTCTCCTTAATTGTTAACCAAGACCAAACCCTTGCTTTTATTTCTCGAATATTTTTCTGAGTGTTCGTCTCCTTTCCATTGAATACCAAGTCATTCCTGCCGCTCCAAATTACCCACACGCAAGCCGTCCAAATTGATGATGCCAGTTTCAATTCATTTGAAGACCCCAGCAAATCACAAAACTGATTGAGATGTTGAATAGAGTTTTGGTGTATGACAGAACATGTTTCCATCCATCTAAACATTGCTGTCCATATTTCCCAACTATATTTGCAAGAGAACTACACATGCGACACAGTCTCCTCATCTTCCTGACATCGTGGGCACTTCGTATCCGTAACACTCACACTCAATCCCCGTTTGAATAGCTCCACCCTTATCGGAATGCGTCCTCTCAAAGCCTTCCAAGCAATTGCTTTCATTCTGTTGGGAGCAAAATTATTCCACATACATTTGAAAGCCTTTATGGAGTCATCTTCCCCCTCCCTATCAGCAGGTACTCTCCTTTGCATCTCTATTTGCTTGTATCTCTTATATGCTATCTTGGTTGAGAACTTTCCATTTGTTGAGTAGCGCCATCTCCATGAGTCAGTCGATTCCAGCGATAAACTGGACAAACTTAAGCAATCAAATAAAATGTTAAACAAGTCCTCCTCTCCTGCCCTCATCTCCCTCCTCCAATTGAATTCCCACCTCCAGACTCCTTCCTCCCAATTCCCCACTTCACTAATCCTATTGTTTTGCTGTGTACTGATCCTATAAAGTCTACTAAACCTCTCCTTCAATGGTACCTCTCCCAACCAAACATCATCCCAGAATCTAACCTTGTCCCCAATCCCCACCCTACATTCAAACTCCTGTCTAACCCCGTCTCCCTCCCAACACCCCTGCCCCAGAAAATATCACATATATCACTCCACCACCCAGAAATTGCCCCTCTGCCCCTACTCCCTCCCACACCATGTTGTCTCCTTGCTTCTCCTACCTCGAACGGGTTTTCCCCGTATTTTGATTTTAACACCCTAACCCACAAGGAGTCCTGCTTATCCAGAATTCTCCCCACCCATTTAGCTGCTAATGATTTATTAAAACAGTTCAAATCCTTTATCCCCAAACCCCCGTCATTCTTTTCGCGACACACATCCCCCCATTTGACCCAAGAGATCTTTGTATTATCCTCACAACCCCCCCAAAGAAATTTTCTCTGAGTACTTGCGAGATCGCTCAACACACTCTTAGGGATTCGATAGAACGAGAAGTAATAGGTCGGCAATGCAGATAAGACGGACTGAATTAAAGTAATTCGGCCGCCAAACGACAGAAATTTTCCACTCCAAGAGTTCAACCTACGTCTAACCTTGTCCATGAGTGCTGACCAAGATCTTTTTAATCGATGATTTATGCCCACGCAAATTCCCAGATATGAGAATGGGTTTTTACTCACCCTGCTCAAAGTAAAATCTGCCATCCTTTGTAAATCAGGTTCATCCACATTGATTCCCAGAAGTTCACACTTGTGAAAATTCACCTTAAGTCCAGAAACGAGTTCAAAATTTCGAAGAATCTGCTTAACTGCCACAATATTATCCATTTTCGCCGGACACGTAAAAATAGTGTTATCAGCGTATTGTAAGTGACTCACCTTGACTTTGTTTCTCCCTACTTCGGATGCCTCCAAGACGCCAATTTCCACTGCTTTCTTTACTAATAGACTGAGACCCTCCGCCACAATAAGAAAGAGGAACGGAGATAATGGGTCCCCTTGCCGAATGCCACGTTCGAATTCAAAGTTTTCCGAAGGACTACCATTAATGAGTACAGATGCTGATGCCGTGGACACACATTCGCGAATCCACATTCTCCATCTTGATGAGAAATTCAAGCCCTCCATCATTTCGTCTAAAAAGTCCCAATCAACAGTGTCGTACGCTTTTGCAAAATCCACCTTGAAAATGACTATCTTTATCTTCTTTCTCTTGGCCTCATCAATCAGCTCATTCAGAATCACAATGCCATCCAAGATTTGCCTCCCTTTAATGAATGCCGATTGATTCTCAGAGATGATCGCTTGGATGACTTTACTTATTCTGTTCGCCAGAGTCTTTGCAATTATTTTATAGATGCAGCCGATCAGGAAAATTGGTCTGAATTCTTCCAATGCGGTACTTCTCTCTTTCTTTGGTATGAGGACAATAAAGGATGCGTTTAAACCTTTCACCAGCCTTCCTCTTTCATGGAACTCTCTCATTAGTTGCATCACCTCAGCTTTCATATTTGCCCAATTTGTTTTAATGAAATCGAAAGTGAAACCGTCAGGCCCGGGACTTTTGTTGGAATCGCATCCCCATACTGCCGCCTTCACCTCCTCCTCCGTGAAGTAAGCCTCCAATGCTTCATTGTGTATCACTGATAACTTCTTCTGAAATAGATCCGCTAGAAAATTGTGGTCTACTAATGTTTCTAGCCTGAAATTGTTTTTGAAAGTAGCTTGCTGCTGCCCCTTTTACTTCCGCAACTGAGTCGATCCACCTGTTATTCAAAAAGATACCTTCAAGGCCATTTTTTTTCGAATTCTTTTTAATCCACCTGTGATAGAAACCCGAATTGACATCCCCTTCGTTTAGCCAATTTGTTTTTGCTTTCTGGGATAAAAACTTATCCTTCCAGATTAAATATCGCATTAATTCTGCCGTTGTCCTGTTTCTCTGGATGACTTCCTCCACTTCTAAGCCGAATACTTCATCCACTTCTAAGCCGAAATCTCAATCTCAGATTTTCTATCATCAATCTGCTTGTCAATGTTCCCGAATACGTCTCTATTCCAAACTTTGAGATCTGCCTTTAGCAATTTCAGTTTTTCCTTTAGTCGGAAACCGGCCCAGCCGTCCACAGAATAATTATTCCACTTGCTGTTGATAAATGCAGGAAAATCGGAATGATGAATCCAGCTGTTGATGAATTTAAAGGGCCTCGGTCCCCAATCCTTAACTGTAGACTCCGTGAAAATGGCACAGTGATCGGAAAAAGTCCTCCCAATGCTCTTGACCGCTTGATTCGGCCACTTATTGACCCATTCTTCATTTACTAAGAAACGGTCTAATTTACTCTTGCACGTTCCATCCTTCCTATACCACGTGAATACTCTTCCCCCCAAAGGTAGTTCAATCAGATTATTTAACTCAATGAACTCATTAAACTTCGAAATGTCTCTCAAATCAACCACTGAGCCCCTACCTCTCCTCTCCTCTTCACTTCTAACGGCATTAAAATCCCCAACAATGCAAATCAAGATATCTCCTTGTTGCGCGATTATGTTACTAATCAGATCCCACAACACCACTTTTTCTGGATATGAGCAGGGAGCATATATGTTAAGAATGCATACCTGACTACCTTCTTCTCTGAGAAAACCGTTTACTACCAAAACCCCCTTTGCCCACCAAGCACTCACTTTGCCAAACACTCTATCGTTCCAGATTGACAACACCCCTCCGGAATTGCCCTCAGCATCCAAACTTGCCCAATCATAAGCATGATCCCACCAAATTGACTTGCAAATTCGGTTACTCATATTCTCTTCCTTCGTTTCTTGTAGACAACAAAAATCAATCTTATGGTTTTTCAGTGTCTCTCTTAACTCCCTCCTTTTCACCCTCTTCCCCAGTCCTCTCACATTGAAGCTTAAAATCTTCATAAATTCCCTGCTTCTGCTCCTGACTCGGTTCTCTTCTTGGACTTTCTTGCCTTTGCTCTGTCCTCCTTTTCCATTTGTCTAATTTGCGCCAACATGATTTCATCTGACACTTTACTAGTCAAACCCAGCTTCTTGCCCACCTCCCAGGCTTTCCTTGCTTCTTCCGATATTGATTCGTGTTCTAGTTTCGCCTTCCATCTTTTCTCTTCGAAGCTCTTCTTTGGATTAGAGGCTGAGGTTTTCTTGGATCTTGCCAAATGTTTGACCGCTGTGATGCTCGCCGGGAGTCACTTAGGGGATGAGTTGGCAGAAATACCTACAGAAATCTCCTGGGAATCCGCCTCCGTATTCATAGATTCAGAAAAATCCTTGCTGGGAATTAGGGATTTCATTTTCTGACTATTTGTGGGATTTGAGAATGTTCCCCTCTTTTGATCCTTCTCCTGAGTACTAGTATCCTCCTTTTGGGTCGGGTTATAAAACTCATAAAGCCTAGGATATTCCACGCTGGATTCTAAAATAAGACCCGACTTATTTTTCTCGGCCTGGCCCATTTCACAAGGGGGGCCCAAATTGTTTTTTCGCAAAAACATTTTCGGAATAACCGAACTTGGATCCGACTTACGTTTGGCCACCCGATTGTATAACCCGACCATTCGACTATCCCCAGCGTAATTTGATTTGCATGACAGCATCTCTCGAGATTCGTGCCTAATTTTGGGAGTTCCACAATTCTCGAAAGCTGAAACGACGTGAGTTCTCACTCCGCCGCCGTCCACTTCTTTCATCATTTCCGGTGATTCTGGAACCTCCGAAAATGATTCCGATGGCGTGATTTCATCCTCTTCCACTTCTGATTCGATAGTACCCGCATCATCCTCCGATGAATTTCCTGTTTCCAAGTCTTCCTCACTCACCCGAATATGGTGAGTATAACCATCAACTTCCACTGGAAATAAAGCCTCTGGGATTTTTGGATATGGAGTATGAATAAGAACTCTCGCAAACTGAACAGATTTTAATTTCGAAATATCCGCCACGATCCTTAAAGGTTTTCCAAACTTTATTGCCACCAGATTGAAGAATTTCTCGTTCCACGCCTGGAGAGGTACCCCATACCACCTTGTCCACACCACCCTATTATTATTGACATCTCTCACAGACCAAGGACGAATGTAGTCGAACCATTCCAGAAATCCAATTAGCTCTTTCGAATGAATTACTTTCTGACCCACTGGATGGAAGAGAACGTAGTCTCCACCCATATATACCGCCCTAATAGAAACTCCGCATAAATCCGAAATAGTATTACCCACATTCATCCACAGTAAGTTATCCTTAATTTTCCCTGTATAACATTTCTACAAAAATTCCAAATCCTTTGCTTCCGACGTATAACGGAGCCCTGTTCCTTTAGTGTTAACTTCTTGGTTCGGTGTTTGTACCGGGTCTCCTTGCTGATAGTTTTTGCCAACTGTTGCCTCCTTGTAAGAAACTCCATCCTTCCTCCATGCCTGGGAATTAATCTGTCTTCTGGGAATTGCTTCTTCCACTCTTAGTTTTTGGTTAACTGCTTGTCTTCCGAACTTGGACAAATTTACCCTAAGCTTAAATGAACCAATCCAGATATTGTTCAAAGAAGCTTCCAACTTTGTTATATCAGTATTTCCCCCAAAATGAACGAAACCATAACGTAAACCATCTTTACCCCTTTTATTCGGGATGAACACATCTCGCACCACCTCATACTTCTTGAAGGTCTCAATCAACGAACTCACAGAACAGTTATCCGGGAAGTTCTTGAAGAAGAAAGTTACCGTACATTTGTTAGGGTCCCAAACTTTGTTCCAATCCACTGACCTGAAAGCCGACCTATTACCGGAATTGGGTTCAGGGTTCCTAGGGTATCTTTTCTGCCTCACAGATTGACACTCGGAAAAGGGAAATCTACCCACAACCCCACGCTTACCCTCTCGACGCTCATACTCTCTAAATTTTCTCTCTCTTCACACAAGCGTTACTCAATAATTTTGGTATTTTTATGTTTTCCTCTCAAACACCTCAATATTACACTATATTTTATTATTTTTCTTACGATAACTCAATTTAATATTATTAAACAACTTATTAAAGTTAAAAAGAATATACTCAATCTTATAAAAAAATAAGTTATATTATTAAATAATTTTTATATTAAATATTAAATATCATATTAAGTATGAAACGAAAATAAATCATTTTATTTGCTATTTCGTCTCGTGAGTCGAAACTTCAATGGTTAGTTTAATCAGGAAACTAATATTATTGACTAGTCCAGTCTGTATCTTCCCTAACAACGCCTCAGTCTTATTTTGAATTGGAAACCACCCCCACCCCCCGCCCCACAAATCTGGAAAAGAAAAGTAGATTCTGAAAGAGTCATTATAAAAGGATAAATGCGATCTGGTGAGTGGTGGTCAATATTTTCAAGCTTAATTTGCACCTTCCTTACACCAACTCACGAATCATGCATAAAGACTTTCTATTTTCTAATCTCTCTCTTCAACTTGAATGATGATGCAAATCTTAATATATATATATATATATATATATATATATATATATAATATTTTATTATAAGAAAAAATAAAAAAAATAAAATGAACGTAAAAAAATATAAAATATTTTATTAAAAGTGTGAGTTACAACTTTCCTAAAAAGAATATTAAGTTTTAAGACGTATTAAATGGTAAAATGTTAAATTTAAAAAATAAGGAAGGGAGTTCATGTGTCTTTTTTTTTTTTTAACGGTAAATATTCATCTCCAAAGGAAATCGAACTCAGGTCTTCGCTCTTATATTTTATTACTGATATAAAATCGCTTTTTATACTTAAGACAGACGTCAACACAATTTGCTCAATCCAAATTTGTAGTATATTATATAATCCAGTTGAATAAATTGATTAGTTTTTTCAATTTTTAAAATAAAACTTTAGTTTTTATCGGAAGTGTAGTATACTAAATAATCCAGTTGAATAAATTGATTAGTTTTTTCAATTTTTAAAATAAAACTTTAGTTTTTATCGGAAGTAGTAGGTTGCATTTGAATATTGAAATATTTTTTTAGAGTAGATCTTGTGTCAGATCGTCTTATGGATCTCATTTCGTGAGACGGAGCTCCAATTAATTTGTTTGACCCATCTTCAATTAATAGTATCTTCAACAAACTTCGTGCAACGTCTGCAACTGCAACTCTCAAAAATCAAATCCTCAACGCAATTGACCAATTTCACTTTTACAAATTAAATTACTCTTTCATTTTTCATATCCCCAATTATCAAATTATCATTTTCTTTATTAATTAAATTCTCCCACCCTTCCACTTTTGTTTTGGCCCCAATTCTCACTACAACATAACTTAGATTACGTAACACTCAAAAATTGTTATTTAATGTGTAAAAAGTGTTACTTATTTTCAATAGGTAACACTTTTAATGGTGTTGCAGTTGTTCGTGTAGCCTAAAGTCTAAGGTAACATTTTTTATAATTTATGTATCGCTTTAAGAAAAAATGTTACATTATGCAACACCTAGTGGTAACACATATAAAATGTTACATATAACTTTAGGCAACACTTATAAAAAAAAAAATATGTAATTCCTAGGGGTTGAACCTTGTACCATGAGGTTGAAATTGCAGAGCTTACCATCTAAGCTATTCTATAGCATTTCAAGCATTTTGTATGTTTTTTTATAATTTAAATCGTTCCATTTTATTTTATTTTATTTTTTGTTTTTTTGTTTTCAAATAGAACATTCGTTAACATCAAGTCATTTATAGTTATCATTGATTCTCAATGTACCAAATAATTTTTTACGTACTTATTTGGAAGAAAAAAATCCATAAATGATATTACTTATATTATAATTTTAAAAACTAATAACTAATATATTTATTTTATATATGTTCAAACGTATTAGAAATAAAGCATAATTATATGTACATATATATATATATATATATTAAAATAATTAGTATGAAGTGTTATCATAATATATGTTATGTATGTAAAGGTGTTACTTATGTTAAAGTGTTACCTATTGTAAAAGTGTTACCTAGAAGTGTTACTTATGTAAAAGTGTTACATATGTGGTGTTATCTATATCAAAGTGTTACCTAATAAGTGTTACTTATTTAAAAGTGTTATATAATAATAAAGTGTTACATAAAATGTTACATAATATATAAATTAAAAAAGTGTTTACATTACATAAACTAAAAGTATTACAACATGGTGTTACATAAAGTCATTTATGTTGTAGTGTCTCTTCCAGTTTTTTACTTTTTGCCACAAAGTGTAAATAACACGTGATATTAAATTATCATTTTAAAATTCATTAAAATATATTTAACCGATTAAAAAAATTTAACAATTAGTTAAATTTCAAATTAAAATTATCGTTAAAATCCATACAAAATCAAAAGTTTTGTTTGCAAACTTTTCTCCATTCTCTTCTCAGATTTGAATTTTCTAACAAAATACGAGATCGAGAAAAATTGTTGAGAATATATCACTTTTTATTTAAAACATATTATTTTTCAGTTAAAAAGTATCACTTTCGTATATATGTTAAATATACGTATCACTTTTAGTATAAGTATATATAATTTTTAGGGGTACTTTTGTGTGAGACCGTCGTGCATGAGACAGAATCACTTTTTAATAAATTATTATCACTTTTTCATAAATTATTATCACTTTTATACTAATTTGTATCACTTTTTAAAAAAGTGATAACAATTTATTAAAAAGTGACTCGATCTAATGCATGAGATGGTCTCATACGAGTTTTTGCCAATTTTTATATATTTCACTTTTAAAAACATGTCACTTTAAATGTACATATCACTTTTATCTTGATCATTATCACATCTCACTGATAAGCTTAAAAACGGCATTCACCCTTCAAGTGTAAAGGGATTGTGTACTTAATAAGTACCCAGTTAAATTATTGATTCACGAGAATCAAGAGGGGGATATCCCTAGAACTACACGTCTACTAGTGATTGTAATACGATCCATGCAATGAGAATGAGGAATAGCAAACAAATAAGCAAGCAATATCAATAGCAAACTAAAACAAACAACGAGTTTCAAACAATATAAAAGAAGGTGCTCGGATGCTTATCAACAAATGGGGAATGAATATGCAATGAATTCAAAAGAGATTTCTCTTGTTAATTAACCAATAAGAGCAATCTTTAAAGGATAACATAATTCCTTACTTGGTAAGCCTAGGGATTACGTTTTAATTAAAGCACGAAAGATTGAATAGGCCGAAGTTACCATTTCATCCCGGACGATAACACGAGTCAATATGTTTCCCTTGCATGTCCCCCTTCGATGCTAAGGTCTCTTCCCTTTGGTCTCCTTACTAATTACCCGACTATTAATCTAAGCAATTAATGTGGAATTGATGCATTTCTAATGGAATTAATCAAGTCTCCTTGCATTAGACTAATATTAAATCTAATCTACCCAATTAAATCCACCACCCAAATGAGTAAATTATATATCCAAGTCTCCTTACAATAACTAAGCCACTAGAAATGGGATTATGAGCAATTAAGTAAATAGATCTTTCAAACCTCATCAATCCAATTACTTAATTAACAATCAAAATTATCCATGAGAATTCTACACAATATTCAATCACCCATAAGCATCAAAACACCCAAACACAAAGTAACTAGCCAAACATATTAAAATGAAACAAACCCATGAGAATTAAAGAAGAAAGAGACATGCTATATATGAAATAAACCAATAGGATTAAGAGAGAAAGGATGGGTATCACCTTAAATGTATTGATTACACTTGATTGAATGAAATTCTATCTCTAATTTGTAAGAGATTAAAAAAATTTGAAGAACACCTACTAGTATGTGTGAGTGTGTGTTTCTAATTCCTGAAGTGTGTGTTAAAGCGTGGAGAGTGTGTAGTGGAGCAGGAAATGTTTAATAATATAAGATGAGGGGGTATTTATATGGGTAGTTAGGTTAGAGACTAAATTTTGCCATTAGACCCTTGAAAAATGCCCAATTTGTGCTTAAAATGCTGAAAATCCATCAAAAACCGTAAATGACTCAGGCTAGGGAACTCGGCCGAGTAGGGATGACTTACCCAAGTCATTTTCCTACTAGAAAGGGTTCACTCGGGCACCACACTGCCACTCGGCCGAGTGGCTTTTTTGCCTGGCCCAGTGGCTTTTTCGTCACGACCCTTCCTACTTTGTTTCGTCATATCTCGGGCTCCCGAACTTCAATTGAGCCAATTCTTTTTGCGGTGCGATCTTCCCTCAGCCATCTTTCCAACCATATAATAGCTCCTTTGATTTGAATAAAATATCCTCAATTTGCCCTCAAAGTGGGCCTTAAACCTACAATTTCACACTCAAAACACCAACTCAAATAATCAAATGCAATTGGCCAATTAAATATGAATAAACATGAAAATTATATCAAATTGAGACGAATAAGCACACAATAATCATGTAATAATTCACCCTAATCACTCACTAATGATTTTCATCAATCCCTCTTATCAAAAACTGAAAAGTGATAATATTTAAATAAAAAGTGATGTTGATTTAGCGAAAAGTGATAGTCACTTTTAATAATAAATATATATATATATATATATATATATATATATATATATATATATATCAATTTTCAATTAAAGTTATCACTTTTTAAGAAAGTGATATTTTTTTAAATGAAAAATGATACATTTTTAAGTATATATCATTATTAATAATTTTCATTAATCCCTCTAATTAAAATTGAAAAGTGACAATATTTCAATAAAACTGATGATGATTTAGGAAAAAGTGATAGTAACTTAAAAAAAAAAAAAAAAAAACTTTATCAATTTTTCAATTAAAGTTATAACTATTTGAAACGTGATATTTTAAATTGAGAATGATGCATTTTTGTGTGCAGACCATTAGTAATGCTTCTTCTCATCAATCTCTCTGGTTGAAAATTGAAAAGTGATACATATTTAAGTGAAAAGTGATGATAATTTAGTGAAAAGTGATGATAATTTCAAGTAAGAGGGTTTTATTTTCAAATAAAAAATTATTAATTAAGTTAATATTTTAAATTTCCAACTTAAAAGAAAACAATTCAATATTATTAAATTACGAAATTCATTAGATATATTTTAGATAAATTCTAAAAAAATTAATTATTAGAATATACTCAAAATTAAATAATTTAATTTAGTCAGGTATACAAATCCTGTAATTCATCCAAAAATGAAACATTGTTCTAGAATTGTAGATTGTAGAAGGTTCGAAATTGTAAAATGGAGGGAGAAGGGTGGATTTGATTATTTGAGTGTTGGGCGCCAACAAATCACATAGTAACAGTGGTGATCAACGTCTCAATTCACTATATGGCTGTATGCATATGCTACGTGATGAAAAGCGAGAAGGAATTATGTGCAGAATGCATTGAAGAGTTTGCAGAAGAATTTAAATAGGTCTCTTAATGGGTCAATAACTTTTAATGGGGCTCCGTCTCACGGAATGAGATCCGTAAGACGGTCTCACACAAGTTTTTGCCAAATATTTAATTTAATGAATTTGAAATTCACTTAGGCTCCATTTGGGTGGAGTCATTTGAAATCAAGGGATTTGAGGATAATATATCATACATTTACAAATCAAAATGAAGAAAAACTAAATGAATGGATTTGATTCAGACAAATATTACTTATAAGTGGGAGGATTTCAAATACCCAACAAAACCTAGTCATTTGAAATCCTTTCACTTCTCCCACTTGTGCTTAATATTTGAGTGAATTAAATCCATTCATTTAGCATTTCTCCATTTAAATTTGTGTGAATGCATGATATATTATCCTCAAATCCCTTGATTTCAAATCCACTCCATCCAAATGGAGTCTTATAATATATACTTATGAAGGGTTTAAATTATAATTGTATATCATCTTTAATAAGTTTAATTTTGATGAGCTCTCGTTCGTAGGATTAATCTAGTTCATGGTGTCATTATTTTGTTGAGTTGGTTGATTTAATAAAAAAGAGTAACACCTGTGTGAACTCTACCCATTTTAGAATTCATGTGAATACTATATTGACCCGAACTGTTAACCCATAATATATAAATTATTATTTACCTCAATTTTATTTGCGTTATTTTTTTTTTTAAAACTTCAGCAATGTTCTTGAATTCAGTAGATGAGAATTTCGTATAGATAATAATTATAAAACAACTTTCTTAAATGAAAATTCAATTAATTTGCTAAATTGGTGCGGCATCACCTCCTTCTTTGAGAATAATGAACAATCTTGAAGAAAATAATGAATCCAACATAATATTGGAGTCGTTCACCACAGATTTGGAGTTGTTCATAAGAAATTTTAGGGGCAACTACTTGTATAAATAACTGATATTGGGTAGGTTTTCGGTGAGACTAGGGATTAGAAACACATGTAACTTAGCGAAACAGAGTCGCCGATGTCGGGTAGGATTCCAGTGAGATTATAAATTAAATTTCAAACAAGATATGATAGTGATAGTTATTCTACATGACGGTAATACTCCTAATGAATGATAGTGATAATCTTTGTACATGACAATGATAGTAGTTGTGCATGACAATAATAGTAAATTGTGTATAATAGTAATAGTTGTTTATACATGACAATAATACTCTTAATGCATGACAGTGATAGCTTTTCCAAATGACAGTGATAATATATAAAAGTGATAATAAAAATTCATAAAAGAAACATTTGTTACACAGTAATAACCTTTCTACATGACAATTATAGTAGTTGTGCATGACAGTGATATTAAATTGTGTATGATAGTGATAGTTAAACGATAACCTTTGTACATGATAGTAATAATAGTTAAATATGATAGTGATAGTAGTTGTGCATTACAGTGATAGTTGTTATATGATAACCTTTGTACATGATAATAACTAGCGTAGTTCCCACGTGTTACACGGATTTTTTTTAATATTTTATGATAAATATTATTTAAATTATGCATGATAAATTTAGTGCTCGATTAATATATATCATATAATTATTTTAAATTTTCAAACATGCAAGATTATATATAAAGGATTTAATGTCTATTAATAAGATAAAATAAATAAATAAAATTATTGTGTTTTCACGAAAATATGAATAAGTAAATCAAATAATAATTTTCACATAGTTAGAATTTTAAGATTTAGTTAATCAATACATCAATATATTAACTATATTAAATTTCATATTTTGAAATACAAAAAAATTAAATACATGATTTTCTTAAATATAGTGAAATAAAATAAAAGTTGACACAATCATAAATTTTCTTATATACATTTATAGATTTAAGTTAAATATAATATTATATTTAAAAATTGTCATACGATAAAATATTAGATATAAAATAGAGATTATAACGTATTCAATAATACAGAGATTCAAAGTATTTAAAGATTATCTTAATTATTAAACAATATAGAGATTATGCAAGAGGTCCAAGGTTCAAACCTTCTTAACAATATTTTTTTTTTAAATTAAACTCTACATTAAAATTGTCACTTGGATGTCACTTATTAAGTATAAATCAATAGAAAATGACACATCAATGCAATAAATTACTATACATATATATGCATTTAATGAGAATGAGACATCTCATCCAAATCAATCTAGAGGTGACACATCATTATATTTAAATTCCCTATTAGTATAATAGGGATAATAGTTGAATATGACAGTAATAGTTGTTGTTACACCGATTAAACCTTCAAATAATCGGGTATTTAGATGTCTAATCGGCCTGTTTAGTAGTTGGGATTAATGTGTGGCGAATGCTGATGATTGGTAATTAATGCGTATGCATTGATGAACAATGATGAGGAATGTAAATGCAGGAAACAGTAAATGCAAAAGAGATTTGCTGGGAGGGTCAGTCCCAGGCTTAAGGTTGGATGTTTTTCGATCCCTATTATTATGCCTTGTAGGTCTTATTTATACATGCCGATTGGCCGTTTTCAAATCCCGTGGGATTGGGTGTATTTAATATAATGGTACAGAATTAAATGCGCCTATCAAGGTACCGCACGGAGGATCAGACTTCTAACCCTCTCAGGGCCTTCCACGTGGCTTAACTGCTGGAATCCCTCTTGGCGGCGAGATCTTTTCCTTTTTTGGACGAGACATCTTCTGACCGCGGTCTGACCCCAGATTCTTTCCTTCTTTGGGGAAGGTCTTGTCTCCGGCTGGTCGCTTCTCGGTCTTCGTCGGGACTCTTCGGGGGTAGCTCTCCTCGCGTAGTTGAGGCGAGCAGCTTCTGGAACCGGTACTATGCTCGCTTAAAGGCCTTTGCTCGCGCCCTTGTGCGAGCATCGTCCCTTGAGTTATTTCCATGTCACAATAACTGCCCCCAGCTCGGTCCTGGCCGTGCTCGGGCTGGAGCGAGGTGTGACTCGATGCGAGCTTGCTCTTCTCGGATGCTCCTGTGACGTCCCTTCAACTGCCCACGATGACGTCATGTGGCAGCTTTTACGGTAACCGATGCGCCCTTTCACCTTAAAGTGGGCGAGTGGGCGCTATTTTCTAGGCGCGTGGGCCGCCGCATTAATGGCGCGGGAGGTCCACGCGCGCGTTGTCCCGAGGCGGGAGATAGCATCGGGGGGTCCCAATTTCGGGAAAATTCCCCTTGGGCCCCCATTTTCTTACTTAGGGAAATTGCTAAGAGGCCCCTCCCCCATATCTATAAATAGGGGGAAGTCTCTGCCATTTGCCACTTTACGCTCTTTGAGAATCTGAGAGACGACTTTCAAAAAACTTCCAAAACGTCCCGATTCGACTGAGAGCTCCTTTGCTTTGAATTTACGTTGGTCTCCGTCGGCATTCTTAGGTAAAGCCTTTGTACTTCCCTCCCTTTCTTCCCTTTTCTTTGGTTTCGGAATGGAGAGAGGGACTGGTAGTGATAGTGGTAGTTCTGGTGGCCCCCGGCCCCGGCGATCGATGGGGGCCTGGTCTGAGGCAGACCTGGAGGGCCTGGACGTGGTGTTTGGGCGGCCGGTTGCCCCCATTTCTGTTTTGGTTGGGCCGCCTCGAGGTGGGGAGGCGCCAGATCTCGCGGAAGCCCCTGAGTTCGCCGGCTTGGGCGATCTTGGGTCGACTTGAGTCTCCCCGAGAGGGTTACATTAGTGGCGGCGGCCCATGACGACGAGGAGGGAACCGATTCTGACCTCGGTCCCGATTCTCCGCCCGAATCGGGCTCTTCGGACAAGGCGAGGTGGAGGGAGCCCTCAATAAGGCTGCTCGCGCTCTGGAGGAGGAGGCCGCCGAGGGGAGGAAGAAACGAGCGGAGGCGGAACAAGCCCGCATGTACGAGGAGTGGGTACGGTTCATGGACCGGTTGGCGGGTCCGATGCCTGACTTCGACTTCGCTGCTTACCTGGCCACCTGCCCATATGAGAGGGTGAAACGAGACGATAATATGATCCGGCGAGCAGAACCCTCTCATTGGCCATGCAACTCAGACGCTTGGGAGAGCTCGGTGACCTCCGCCGAGCTTCACCGCTTCCGCGAGCAATGGGAGATTCCCTCCTCGGTGCACCTTCACCGCCCCAGGTCGTACGAGCGACCCGATCAGCCTCCTCCCGAGATGGTAGCTGTGAACTTTGCGATGATGGAGGCTGGGGTTCGATTTCCGTTCCCGCCGTGCCTCTCTTACTACTTTACGGCCTGGGAGGTGGCCCCCATTCAATTGCATCCCAATGGGTGGAGACATTTGATGGCCCTGCTGGTGCTCTTCGGCGAGCACCGTCTTTTCCGGATGCCGAGCTCGAAGGAGCTCTAATATGTGTACAGCCTCGCGGACGGGAAAAACGGGCTGTACCTGAAGCCGAAGCAAGGGCCCATCATCGCAGGTGTCCAGAACAAGGTCTATGAGTGGACGCACCGCTGGTTCTGGGTAGCGGGGGCTTGGAAGGCGGCTGGGCTTGCTCGTGGGACTACCCTCGCTTGTCCCACCGAGTTCGATCGGAAGCGAGAGAGTAAGACTTCCCTTTCTTCCAATGTCGAAGACTACTGATCTAATTTCTTTTCTGTCTTTGAAGGACTCGAGACTGCTAGCCCTGGGGAACTGAATTGGGACTTTGAGTTGTGTTTAAAGCGGATCAAGGAGCTCCCCGAGAATGAAAGGCACTGGTAGAGGATTTTGACCGTTGAGCGTTTGAAACGAGCTCGCCTGGTCAGTCGCCCCCGCGAGGTGGACATTGAACCCAGTAAGTATTTGCTCGCATTTATTTACTTTTGTTCGCTATCAACTGACTGTTAACCTGTTTCTCGCAGTTCCTGTAATTCCCGTTTTCCGCACTTGCCCCCCAGAGGTAATGGACAAACTTAAGTTGTCGCAGCGGGTTGGGGGGAAGAGCGCGATGAGCGCGAGGAAGGAAACGCGGCCCCCGAGTGGCCAAACTTCGAGCCCCCCGGCGGTACGCGGGGGCCCCCAAGAGCCATCACGGGTGAAGGTTGCACCCGCGGACGTTGCCCGACCTACTTCTCAGGGGTCTTCTCGTGCCCTTGGGTCGTCCCCGGAGAGGGAGGGTCGGACCTACCCGCGGGAGGAGGATGATGAGGTGAGGGAGGTCCCCCCCGTGGAAGCTCGCAAGAAGTCGCGACACGATGTCGCCCCCCGAGAGCAGGGGACCTCCGCGGGTGCGGTGCCCGCCGCGAAGGATCCCTCCGATCCCACCTTCCTGGGTCGCGATCCAGCAATGGAGAGCCGGTAAGCTTTGCTTCTCGCAGCTCATTATTCTACTTCTTATTCTTTTTCTGAACTTCCGATCTTCGTGTAGGCTGCTCGCCGACGGGATCCCGAGGCCGCCCATGATCCACAATTTCCTCGCCTTGCGGCGCTCTGCCACCGGGCTCCCCGCGCACATCAGCTCGGCGATGCGGAACCTCCCCGGGAGCTGGACGGACGAGCTGGAGGCCGCGGTCAATTTCAACCGCGAGAGCGCGCTCATGGTGAGCCATATCCTGACCTCCCAGGCTCTGATCGCGTCGCAGCGGGCCATCTGGTCCCAAGACGAGGAGGTGAAGCGGTCCATCCGCCAACGGGAGGAGAGGGACGCCATGGCTGGGCGGATAGCGGTGCTGGAGGGGCAAGTTAAGGACCTGACCGCCACTCGGGATGAAGCTCTAGCAAACCTCCGCCTTGCCCAAACCGCGCATGAGAGTGCGCTCTCCGCCGAGCGCGAGAAGGCGGGGGCCGCGGAATCCTCCTGGCACGCCGCTGACCGGGCCCGTGCCCAACTGTCGGAGCAGCTCGCTGCTGCCAAGAAGGAGGCTGAGGAGGCGATCGCTCAGGCTGAAGCAGACGCGAGGAGGGCTGAGTCGGCGGAGATCGAGCTCCAAGACTTCCGCACCGACCCCATCAAGGATGCGGATGTCATGGGTGACGTCGCCTACTTCCTCGCCTACGCCGACGCCATCCGCGACCTGAAGAGGGCGAAGATGGATTCCGCCCCCCTGGAGAGGTCGCTCAAGGCCTATGTCCTCGACCCCGCGCATGCCATCCCGGACACTCTGGATTTCCCTTTCAAGGACCTGGCGACCGTCTATGGGGTGGACCTCTCTTGGTTCCCCTATCAGGACACGCTTTGTGATCCTCCTGCGGACGAAGACGAGGCGGGGGGCGAGGGTGAGGCAGCGGGCGGCGAGGACCCGGTGGTTGGAGAGACGGTTGGAGTTCCGGCAGAGAGCGAGGTGGCAGAGCCTGAGTAGAGTTGATCTGTACTTTAAACTCTCGTTCCCGTACTTTGAACTCTCGTTCCAATACCTTGAACTCTCGTTCCCGTTGCTACAAAAGGCAGAGGCCCCGCTGCCGTTGTAATCCTTCTTTTACTTTTGGTTTAGGGTTTAGGGTTTAGAACTTTTGTACTTCGGCCGTAGGCCGCCCCTTTAAATATGAATGAGAAATTCTCTTTTATCTGTTGCTCGCGCCTTTAATTTCAGCACTTTATTTCTGCAACTCTATATTCTCGTGTAATAACGAACGGTTCCCATGACCTGCGAAGTGATCATTCAAAATGTCAAACAATGTAACATGTTTAAATATCTAGAAAGGTACAAGGAAAAATGCTCGCCGAGAGGTTGCGCTCGCCCGGAGTCTTTGGTGCTCGTTGGGAATTTTAATGTTCGACCAAGAGTCTTTCGTGCTTGCCGGGAGGTTATGCTCGCCGGGAGTCTTTGTGCTCGCGGGCGAGGCCATTCTTCTCGCGCGAGGCTTCAGGTGTCAAACGGGACGGTATCGCTGACCGCTAGGCTCTGCTAATGGGACGCCGTCGTACGACCATAAGACGTTGCTGACGTGGGCTTAGGCCGCATCGTGAGACTTTCGTGCTCGCAGGCGAGGCCATTCTTCTCGTGCGAGTCTTTATGCTACTGTGGGTGTAATCCCTGTGTAGACTTTTATGCTCCTGCGTGCTTGAGCCTCGTCAGGAGGCTTTTTTGTGCTCGCGTGGGCCTGGGCCCACGGCGAGGCTTGTGGTGCTCGGCGAGAGTGTAAGTCGTCGTGAGTCTTAAAGCTTTTCAGGGTGAGCAATAGGTAAGGAATTGAACGACTTCGCATGAAATGGTAATTTCATTAAATTCAAAAAACCCTGATACAATCTATTACATGCGAAGAGGTTCAGATATGGCTTACAAGTAGCTTGAGTCACTGGTAATATTTTTTTAGGTGACTGGTGTTCCAGGGGTATTGGTCCGGAGTGCCATCGGGGTGCTCTAGTTCGTATGCCCCGTCGGGTAGCCACTCGGATACCCTGAATGGGCCCTCCCAGTTCGGGCCAAATACACCGGTGCTCGGGCCATGGGACTTCTTAAGAACCAATTTGCCTTTTGAAAATCGTTGAACTTTGACTTTAGTATTGTAGTACCTCTCTGAGCTTCGCTTGTAGGCGGCGTTTCTGTGAACGGATGCCAGGCGACGTTCCTCTAACGTGTCAAGTTCAAGTCTTCTCGCGGTCTCGTTCTCCTCGTCGAGAGTTTGAGAGGTTCGATAGATGGGTATCGAGGCCTCGGATGGGATGACTGCCTCTGTGCCGTAGGTGAGAGCAAAAGGTGTTTCTCCCGTGGAGTTTCTCGTTGTCGTCCTGTAGGCTCAGAGTACTTCGGGGAGTTCCTGGGCCCACTTCCCCTTCTTGTCCTCAAGCTTGACCTTCAGGGTGTGTTTGAGGATTTTGTTGACCGCTTCGACCTGGCCGTTGGTCTGGGGGTGATAGGGTGTCGTGAATAACCTTTTTATTTTCCAATGCTCGCAAAATTCCACGATTTCGAGGCCGTCGAACTGTTTCCCATTGTCCGATACGATTGCCTGTGGAAGTCCGAATCTGCAGATGATATTCTTCCAGATGAACCTGATGATGGCCGCTTGGTCGATCTTGTTGAGAGGCTCCGCTTCCGCCCACTTGGTGAAATAGTCTACGGCGACCACCACAAATTTGCATCCGCCCGGGGCCGTTGGCAGAGGTTCAATCAAGTCGATCCCCCACTGTGCGAATGGCCATGGGCTGAATATGGATTTGAGGTTTTCTAGCGAGAGCTTGATCTTCGGTGTCATGACTTGGCACTGATGACATTTTCTAGCGTAGGCGATCGCGTCTTTCTTTAAAGTGGGCCAGAAGTATCCTTGTTGCATTGTTTTGTAGACCAGAGATTGGCCGCCGGCGTGGTTTCTGCACACGCCATTGTGGATCTCCGCGAGAACGACGTGACCCTCTTCGGGTGTGATGCACTTCAAGAGGGGTAGGGTAAAGCTACGATTGTATAGCTGGCCGTCCAGGATCAAGAATCTTGCTGCTCGGAGCTGAATGCGGCGAGCCTCGATTCTGTCCTCTGGCAGTTCCCCCGAGTCGAGATACTTGAAGATGGGAGTCATCCAGCTTTCCTTCTGCTCGATGACTGTGGCCACTAGACTCTCAGTGATTGAGGGGCGGGCAAGTTTCGTTAAGACGATATTAGACATGTCCACAGTGCCCTCTGACGTTGCAAGCTTGGATAGGGCGTCTGCTTGCGAGTTGTGCTCGTGGGGTATCTGCTCGATGAACACCTGGTGAAGTTGCTCGCAGAGGGCAGTGACAAGCTCGTGGTACCTCATCATGTGTTCCCCCCTGGCCTCATATTCACCTTTCATTTGGTTTACGACCAGGAGAGAATCCATGAAGATATGGAGATGTCGGACTTAAGGTTCATACTCGGCTTCATTGTTCGTGGCCGGGAAATCGAACCTTATTGCATTTGTAAAACATTGGCCCTCCGGTCCGATGAGGACCACCCCCGCTCCGGCACACGTTGATGTGGATGACCCGTCGACATAGAGTCTCCACGGGGGAATCTTGAGCTTCGTAGGGTTGTTTGGGAAGGTAAGCTCCGCCACAAAGTCTGCCAGCGCTTGCCCTTTGATCGCGGTGCGCGGAGCGTATGAGATGCTGTATTGGGCGAGTTCCAGGGCCCACTTCAGGAGTCACCCACTAGTGTCTGGTCGGTGGAGTACCTGCCGAAGTGGCATGGTCGTGAGGACTTGAATCTGGTGGTCGAAGAAATATGCTCGAAGTTTTCTTGCGGCCATGACCAGCGCATATGCGAGCTTCTCGAGTGGTGAATATCTGAGCTCGGCGTCATGTAGCACTTGGCTAATGTAGTAGATGGGGAGATGTTGTTGTCCCTCTGCTCGCACGAGGACAGCACTTATCGCTGTTTCAGAGGCTGCGAGATATAAAAGGAGAGTTTCCCCTGGGATTGGCTTGGCGAGGATCTCAGGGTTACTCAAATATTCCTTGAGTTCCTTGAACGCGAGCTAGCTTTCTTTGTTCCAGGAGAATTTCTGCTTTTTTATTGCTGCAAAGAAAGGCTTGCTCTTATCGCCTAATCGCGAGATGAAGCGACTAAGAGCCGCGAGACAACCGGTCAGTCTCTGGACCTGCTTCACCGATTTCGGTTCCTCCATGTCGAGGATAGCTTTGATCTGAGCCGGGTTGGCCTCGATGCCCCTCTGGCTGACAATGTGGCCAAGGAATTTTCCTAATCCCACCCCAAAGCTGCATTTCTTTGGGTTGAGCTTCATGTTGTATTTCTCAAGGATAGAAAAGGTTTCCTTGAGGTCTCTTAGATGATCTTCCTTCCTCAGGCTTTTGACAACTATGTCATCAATGTAAACTTCCATGGTTTTCCCAATCTGGTCAGCGAACATGGTATTCACCAACCTTTGATACGTTGCACCGGCATTCTTGAGGCCGAAAGGCATCCTCGTCCAAGAATAAATGTTCTTCTACGTGAGGAAGGAAGTGTGTTTGATGTCTTCCTCCGCCATGGGAATTTGGTGATATCCCGCGAACGCGTCCATGAATGACATCATCTCGTGCCCCGCGGTGCTGTCGACGAGGTGGTCAATGTGCGGCATTGGGAAGTGATCTTTCGGGCAGGCTGCGTTGAGGTCGGTGAAATCGATACATAGCCTCCACGCATTTTTCGCCTTTTTTACGAGAACCGCGTTGGCAACCCATTAGGGCTCGTCTTCGGCGAGCTCTATGAGTTTGTTATCCAGGAGTTTCTTGACGTCCTCGGTGAGAGCAGCGTACTTTTCTGGGCCAAACTTCCTCCTTTTCTGCGAGACTGGTCGTCGCGACGGATCGATTTTAAGATGATGGCAAGCGTGCTTTGGGTCGATCCCGACCATGTCTTGATGCGACCACGCAAACACACTCACATTCTCTTGGAGAAACTTGATGAGGTCATCCCTTATATCAGCGGGGACTTTCAACCCTATGGTGACCTCGAACTCGGGGCGAGAAGGGTCGGCAGGGATACGCACTAGCTCTTCAATCGGAGCAGTCCGCTTGAGGCCTTGGGGATCGCGGGTACTACCCCTTGGATCCAGGTCTATGGTTGCGGGTTCGAAACCCAGTCTTGGCTCCAAATCCTCGCGTGTACAAACGGGATGCCCCGAGGAGGAGCCTGCGAGCAGGCATGGCCGTGCAATTGCTCCCATGTTGTCCCCCGTTAAAGTATTACATTGCAGATCAAATAAATGTGCGGAAAGAAAGTCAAGGCCAAAGTAGTTCAAACATTTCTTTGCCATTTTTTGATTGCCTTTTATAGTGCCAACTTCCCCCTCAGGGGTGGGAAATTTGATACAATAAAAGTATGAGGAGGCCACTGCCTCAAATATTTCAAGAAAAGGTCGACCAAGAAAGCCATTATAGATATTTGGCTGGTCGACGATTACAAATTCTAAGGGCCTAGTGATACTAATTTTCTCATTTCGGGAGTCCGCGAGCTCCACAGATAGCTTGATTCTTCCATAGGGGATCACTGTCGTGTCCCCAAAACCCCTCAGCTGCAGGTCGTATGGCTTGATGAACTTGGTCAGGTTGCCCATTTGATCCAGGGCGGACTTGAAGATTATGTCGCAGTAGCAGCCGTTGTCAATCAGGATCCTCTCCACGGTAATCCCCAGAATTTTGGTTGAGATGACCAAGGCCTCATTCTTTGGGAAAAAGAGGCCCTCACGATCAGCGTTGGAGAAGCTGATTGTGGCAGATTTTGAAATCGTTGGCTCAGGGGGAGGTGCGACGACGTGGATGTTGTCGATGGCGTGAAGTTCGGCTTTCCGCTTCCTGTTTGACATGGCGAGGACGGGAGTCAGTCCGCCCAGGCTGCACCCTCCTGGCTGGATCATTTGGACCCATCCCCCCTAGTTCGAAGGGGGAACATCATCGCTGCTGTATCCCGCGTCAACCTCTGCGGCGACCACGGCTGCTACCCGCGCGCCTTCTTCTCTGCTCCTGCGAGGAGGTCCGCGCTCTTCCCCGTCATGCCTCGGGCGTGGGGCCGGCTTCTTAACAAAATCGCCCAACCTACCTTCCTCGTATAGCCTCCACAGCTGTCGAAGAAGATCCCTGCATTTGCTCGTATTATGCCCGGGGCCATCGTGAAAGGCACAGAATTTGCTTGAGGCCTTCCTCGCGGCATTGTTCTTGAGGGGCTTAGGCGGGGTGAATACCCCTCTCCCTTCATCGCATTGAACACATAGGCAGGCGAGCACGTCAGTTTGTCCACAACCTCCACCCCCTCGAAACTTTTGAAAGTCCCTTGGACTTTGGCTTAATCTCGCCTCTTTGCGTGATGAGATCTCTTCGCGGGTGGAGCAGCGTCGACTGCCTCAGCGACGGGCATCTTGACTTCGCCTAGGCGTTGGGCGACGAGTTTTTGCCTGGTAATCAGGTCACCCACTCGCCGCCTGAATTCGGCGTAAGAAGACGGATACTGCTTTGTCATGTGACGGAACATGTGCGAATCCGCTCTGAGTCCGCTCATCGCCGCATGAAGCTGCAGCTCGTCGCTAACGGGTTCACCCGTGAGGAGCACCTCCTCCAACCTGTCGAGGTATTCCTCGTCGGATTCCTTCTCCGCCTGCCTGATGCCCATGAGCCTCTGCCGGCTGCCTGGGCGAGCAATTTTGGAGGCGAAATAGGAGATAAAATGTTCGCCGAGGCCAAAGAAGTCGCCGATCGTGCGAGCGGGAATAGAGGTGTACCATTTGTGGGCTAGTTCGCCCAATGTCAGCGGAAACAAACGACACTTAGTGGCATCCGATGCCCCTCTCCCAGTCACGTAAGTGATGTACTTACTGAGATGGACCTCTGGGTCCGTCTTCCCCTCATACAGGGCAGTTTGCGGAGGTAGAATCTTGGTTTGGACCTCCGCCATCTCAATGGCCATGGAGAGGGGCTGGTTAACGGCGGTCCTCTTGGGGATGCCCTCACAGGCATCCACGCGGCCTTCTATGAGGTCCAGCTTCCGCTGGAGGGCGACTATGGCTGGGTCCGGCTGGGAGAGGGCTCGATGAGCGGCGTTGGGACCGATACGATCGTGGACTGGGATCCTAGACCTGGCTATCATGGCGCTCTGGGCACACTGTGGACTGCGGTGGATGGCTTCCCTTGGGGGTGACACCGGGGGCCGCTCATCAAAATCGAGCCTTCGGGCTTGGGAGCCAGGGCGATTAAACACTGATCGTTCAGGCTGACGCACCCCCGAACGGTCCTGGCTCTCGACCTCCTGGTCACAGGCTTTCCTCTTCCCATTTTGAGGCCTTGACGGGCCTTCAACGGGAATGGCAACAGGTCGTGCCTGAGATTCAAGCTCCCGGTCCCGGCTTGGAGCTGCTGGATGGCTCTGCTCACCTGCTCTGAGGTCTGATACTCCTAGAGAGGTAGAGGAATCTGGTCATCAACGTTGCGGATCGGGCTGTTTTGCCCCTGCTGCTCTCCACCATCAGGGCTCATGTGCCTGCTTACGGCGCGACTGTTAGCCATGGCATTCGTTTGAAACAGAAGAAATATCAATTGGGAGTGGCTTTTCTTGTCTAGCGGTTCCCACAGACGGCGCCAATTGTTGCTACACCGATTAAACCTTCAAATAATCAGGTATTTGGATGTCTAATCGGCCTGTTTAGTAGTTGGGATTAATGTGTGGCGAATGCTGATGATTGGTAAATAATGCGTATGCATTGATGAACAATGATGAGGAATGTAAATGCAGGAAACAATAAATGCAAAAGAGATTTGTTGGGAGGGTCAGTCCCAGGCTTAAGGTTGGATGTTTTTCGATCCCTGTTATTATGCCTTGTAGGTCTTATTTATACATGCCGATTGGCCGTTTTCAAATCCCGTGGGATTGGGTGTATTTAATGTAATGGTATAGAATTAAATGCGTCTATCAAGGTACCGCACGGAGGATCAGACTTCTAACCCTCTTAGGGTCTTCCACGTGGCTTAACTGCTGGAATCCCTCTTGGCGGCGAGATCTTTTCCTTTTTTGGACGAGACATCTTCTGACCGCTGTCTGACCCCAGATTCTTTCCTTCTTTGGGGAAGGTCTTGTCTCCGGCTGGTCGCTTCTCGGTCTTCGCCGGGACTCTTCGGGGGGTAGCTCTCCTCGCGTAGTTGAGGCGAGCAGCTTCTGGAACCGGTACTATGCTCGCTTAAAGGTCTTTGCTCGCGCCCTTGTGCGAGCATCGTCCCTTAAGTTATTTTCATGTCACAACAATAGTAATTATTAATGACGGTGATAATAATTGTGCATGACAGTGACAATAAATTGTATATGATAGTGATAGTTTTATGACAACCTTTGTACATAATAGTAATAATAGTTGAATATGACAGTGATAGTAATTATTCATGATAGTGATAGTAGTTGTGCATGAAAATGATAATAAATTGTGTATGATAGTAATAGTTTTATGATAGTCTTTGCACATGATAGTAATAATAAATTCAGTATGACATTGATAGTAATAGTTTTATGATAGTCTTTGCACATGATAGTAATAATAAATTCGGTATGACATTGATAGTAATTATTCATGATAGTGATAGTTGTGCATGAGTAAATTGTGTACGATAGTAATAGTTGTATTATAGCCTTTGTAGATAATAGTAATTATAATTGAATATGACAATGATAGTACTTTTTTTATTTTTTTGATAAGGAGAAAAATACCCAAAGGCGCAACACCCCTCCCCACCTGTACCAGAGACCCCTTGGTCAGACGGGTTGTAAATCGAGGGATATGCACGAGTGACAGTCATGTAAGGGAGAAGACTTTCAGGAGATACGAATCCAGGAACAACCCCTGTAATATTTCAGCAAAGAATTGTCACCACACGAAATCAAACCCTGGATGTCATAGTGTATGTGCTCCAGTCACCTTTCCCACTTACCATCCGTCTATGCCTCTGGGCAGTGATAGTAATTATTCATGATAGTGATAATTAGGCATGAGTAAATTGTGTATGATAGTGATAGTTGTATTTAGTCTTTGTACATGATAGTAATAATAATTGAATATGATAGTGACAATAATTATTCATGATAACGATAATAATTGTGCATGACATTGATAGTATCAATATCATTAAAAATATGTGAAACTTGATACAGTGTTTTAAGTTTATCACTGAAAATACAACAACAAAAAGAATTACATATCAAATTTGCAGTACACGGCGACGATGACAGTAGAATGATGATGAAAGAAATCGTGGTAGAAAGGCGACCGTGAACATCCGCATAATATGAAAGAATTTTGATTGTGAATTTTTTGAAATATGACCCGTTTATTGTAAGCGGGTCAGGTTGTGGGTAGGACAACTTGGGTTGTCTTGATCAAGAGTATCGAGAATTAGGATCAATGATTTCATATTATTTTTTAGGGGTATCAACAACAAATTAATATTTTTAATATTTATATTATTTACATTAAATATAAAAAATAAAGTATTATAATTTTTAAATTTTAAATATAAAGTATTAAAAAAAATAACATTTAAAGTATCAAATATTTTACCAAGAGTATCAAATATTTGACTAAAAATATAAAAAATTTGATGAGTTAAAAGATAACATTTAAAATATCAAATATTTAATTGAAAGTATTAAATATTTGATCAAGAATATAAAAAATTAGATAATTGAAAAGTAAAATACAGTAAATTTACTATTTATACTAAACACATAAGTCTTTATCTTTCAATCATGGTGAAGGATTTGATCACTGTAATTTCTTAATCTGAATTTCAAACACAACCGTTTACTTTTTTCTTCTAGTGTATATAATTTAGAGTTAGTAACATACAGGTGCAAATTGTAGTGCATATTTACATTCAAGTGCATGAACAGTGATTAATTACATAGGAGTGCAAAAAAATAGCTGAAAAAGACAACAATACCCCTAGCTGCAAAAACATGTGTAAAAATCGTGCAAATCCCTCCCCCAGCTGCAGAAAACATCAAATCAACGTACTTTCTGCAGTAGAATTTACAAATTAAATTTAAAATATTTTCATATCATACAAATACAAATTTGGATTTCAGATTTCAAATTTCAAATTCAAATTTGGGTTGTTCAGCAAGAGGCGATTGTTTTGGTAACATTGATTAAGAAAATTGGGATATCTCTGTGCAAGACGATTACACCATTCCACCGAAAAAATCTGAGTTTTCGACGATTAAGCAGGTAACATTAATTACGAAAATCAATATACTCCTCAAAACTCATAATAATTCACTGTATAATTTTTCTGCTGCTTTTGTCGCTGCCTCAATCCGAGTTCATTGCGGGAGTTTCGCCGTGTGTCGCCGCCTTTATTCTAGAGCACCGTCGTTGCCATCAATCTAAAACATTGAGCCGCCGCTGTTCTGGACGAGCACTAACGCTAACGATTTGGTACAAGCATCGCAGCCTTTAAGGCCCGAACCGGACTGACCGCCGTTGTTGTTTTCGTCCCAGCGCCTTCTGTCAAATACCCACATCGGACTGAACGCATATTTTTCATAACCACATTCAAGTAAATTCTCGTCTGGAGTCGATAAATCACTTTATCTTGTTATTTATTTGTTTTTCAAATCATTTGTTGTTATTCTCTTATCTTCAGTATAAAAATATTTTGTGGTAAAGACTTCTGCAGGCTTGTATTGTTGCTGCTTTTGGATGGGTAAATGCACTCACATACAAAAGCTCAGTATGTGACTTGACTCTGACTCTGTTTAGTGAATAATATCTTATCAAAGCTTTTTTTTTCATGTTGTCCACTTCACTCCTACATGACTTACTATTTAGGGAGATTTTGGGTGGGTGTTTATTTTTTTATGAAAAACATGATGTATTTTGGGTGCATTCATATTTCGGTTTTCTGCTATAAGTATAATCTGATGATATGATCTTTTTGCAATAAACTGGCATTTGAGGAACTACTCAAAAACCCAAATACTAGCTTGCCAAGGTAGTTTGTTCTCAAAATTTGGTTAAAGAATAATTAAGATTTGCTTGAATTGAAATAATTATTTTGGATTGTCGGTTCTATATTTGGATTTTCGATTCTATAAAGATTTCTCACAGAAATGTGCACAAAAGAGTGTGAGAGGTTAGAACAATAAATGAATAAATTCCCTTTCACATTTACTTCCGATGCTGCACAAATTCAGGTTTCTTACTAGTTATTTTTATATTTTCAGATTGTTAGTTTATCGAGCAATTTTGCATAATTGTTGAGTGTTGATTTATATATACTTTGAATTATAGAAAACAAGGTGTTCCCTTTTAACAAAGCATGGAATCCACTGTTTAGGAATGTGGGTGCGTGAATGTAATTGTGCACACTCAGCAAAAAATTCCAACAATTCGAGGTACTACATCTTTTTCAGTAGCTACTTGGTTTAATATCACATATAAATGATTGAGTCCTGTTTAGTGGATTAATTATATATTAAAAGTCTGATGATTTTTCTGACTTGACTATAAGTTTTATGATAGCTTATGATTAGGATGCGAGTGTATTAATTTGCACTGTGCATTGTGCAAATAAAATAGCAGAATCAATTAACATTTGTTGTATGCCATATATGACTATTAAAATTTTTATGAAAATAAATGTTATTTTTGAATGAGGATATGCAGGGATTTAATCAATTAACATCGTGCATATTATTTCTAATTATTGTCCAGTTTTGATTACTAAGGGATTTAATTATTTTTGTTGATGTCGCATGTGATGTTATCACATATTTTGCTACATCAGAATTTGACCCTTTCTTTCTTCATATAACTAACTTTTATTCTCTAACAGTTCAATGTTGTAGTAGATGTTGTGACATTGCAGGTTGAAGATCTAGAATATTCTACAAGGATCTGGAATGAAGACTGAGTCAAATGTTGTCGCGGATGCTGTAACATCAAGTGCAACATTAAGGACGGATTCCAGAATCTTCCACAAGGATCCAGAATTCAAGACTAATTCCAGAGAGATTTAGAAGGACCTAGATCATGCGGTTGCAGGAGTTAACCACGAAATCAACTAGCTACATGGACGATTAATGGAGAGAATTAAGGGGAAGTTATTTTGGAGTCTTTCTAGATCCATCTACAAGGATCTATGGTTGAAGCCAAGGACGTCTATAAATAGAGAACCGAGGACTTCAGCAATGGCAAGGAATATCCAAATATCAATTGTTGAGTGCGTTAGTGCATCCAAGCGATATGGCCGTTATTCCCCCTTTACGTTGGTACTTGTGCATGTTACCTCGTTTACCAACATAGGTTTATTGAAGTGTCATTAGCGTAGATGTCTTTGATACTTTGATTTACTTTTGACGGTGTAATATTTTGTAATACTACACTTAGCCGTTTAAGAGTCAATAGGTGATATTGAGTCTTTATTTTCCGTTGTAAAGGTTCTGTCTTGGAAACTCTTTACACAAACTTTTGTATTCACTCTCGAATTAGTGAAACGTTCTGCCGACAGGCATCATAGACTTTAATTAACAAGTCTATGAAAAATTTACTCTTTTGCATTGTAGTGTTAGTCTTCCGTTGTGTTTCATATTATGATATTTAGATGTTGTAGTGCATGTCATAACATTCAGTACAACATCATTCTGTTTTACACTACACGCACACTTTCATGTTTGATTGTGCAACTGTGCTAATCCGATTGTTCAAATATATTAATTGTATTGTCACTACAACATAACTTAGATTATGTAACACCCCAAAATTGTTACTTAATGTGCATAAAGTGTTACTTATTCCAAATAGGTAACATTTTTGATGGTGTTGCAGTTGCCCGTGTAGCCTAAAGTCTAAGGTAACATTTTTTATAATTTATGTATCGCTTTAAAAAAAAAAGTGTTACATTATATTGTAACACCTATAAAATGTTACATATAACTTTAGGTAACACTTATAAAATGCCACATAAAAAAAGGAAAAATATGAAATTCCTAAGGGTTGAACCTTGTACCTATGAGTTTGCAATTGTAACATTGACCATCTAGGCTATTCTATATCATCTTAAATATTTTGTATGTATTTTTTATTTAAATCGTTCCATTTTATTTTATTAATTTTTTTTAACTTTTCCTTTTCCAAATAGAACATGCGTTCACATCAAGTCATTTATAATTAGCATTGATTCTCAATGTACCAAATAATTTTCTACATATTTATTTGGAAGAAAAAAATCCATAAATGATATTACTGCATTATGTATTATAATTTTAAATAAAAAATATATTTTTTTGTGGGTATAATACATATATATTTTTATTATATAATAAATAAATTTAAATGGTAAATACATTTTATGTATATGATTTTTTTTATTAATTATGGAGTTTATGTTATATATAAAAATAATTCAAATATTATTTAAAAAATACTTGCTAAATAATATAATTGTAGTACATAACTAATAACTAATATATTTATTTTATATATGTATAAATGTATTAGAAATAAAGAATGATTATATATATACATATACATATATATATATATATATATTAAAATAATTATTATGAAATGTTACCATAATATATGTTACGTAAGATTTTACGTTCTGTTCCTAAAAGATTTGACGCAAAAATTTGTGCTATAGAAGAAGCAAAGGACACAGATACGTTGAGTCATAATGAGCTAATAAGCATTCTTAAGACCTATGAGATCAACTTCATCCAACCAGAGGAGAATGATGGCAAGAAGGTTGTTGTTTACAAAGGAGAAGCATCTTCAAGTGATGTACATCAATCTTATGTTACTGAGATTGATTCTGATGAGGATGTGACGGACCTATGTTGTAACAATCCTGACAACATCGCCCTGCTGACAAAGAAGTTTAACTCCTACCTAAGGAAAACGATGAGCAGATCCAAGGGGAATATCCAACCAAAGATTCAAATCAACACAACACCTACCACCGAAAGAAGGAGAGATCAGAATCAATCAAGGCAAACTGAAAAATGTAGTAAATCAAGGTATGATCCTGAATGCAGAAAATCTATTAAGTGTGATGCATGCACTGGATTTGGACACTATGCAAATGAGTGTGCAAATACCAGACTTAGGAGAAAACTGAATTTTAATGCTACCTTAAGTGATGACTCAAATGATGAAAATGATGATTCAAAAGATGAGGAACTTGCTTTTTATGCTAAAATCGATTATGATGACTCTCTGGATGATGATCTAGATGACTCTGACTCAGATGTTGCATCAGATGTTACAACATTTGAAGCAACATCAGATCAAATTTCTCCAGATTTGAACAGTTTTGTTGGGTGTGTTGATGAAACAGATAACACTTCTGAAGAAACAAGAATTGATGAATCTGACTATAAAAATTTGTTAGACAAATGTGCTGAACAAGCTCAATCTCTAGAGTCTTTAACTAAAGAGAATGATGATTTGAAAGAAACAGTGACTAAACTAGAAATCATACTTACCAGAAGAGATTTGGAAATTTCTAAGCTAAAAGAGGAACTGAAAGGAACTTCTTTGAGTTTTAAGAAATATACCAAAAGTTCTTCTGATATGAATGATGCTCTAATAGTTGGTCGATCTAATAAATTTGGTTTGGGATATAAAAATGAAACTTCTTTTATGATTGAGAATCTGTGAAATTTGTGAAAGCTAAAAGCGATCTTTTGAGGTAAAAGTTGAGGCTCAAACAAAGACTAACAAGAAGAAACAAACAGAAAAAAGAAGTATGTGTGTCATTATTGTGATGAAATTGGTCATATTTGTCCTTACTTGTTTGAAAAGACTGAAAGATCTGAAAGATGCTAAAATGTTGTCTAAAATGTTGTCACTTTCTAAGCAACATGTGTCGAAGACGATCTCTAAAAAGAAGGATAAAGTTATACGTAACATGATTTACTCTTCTCTCGAAAGTATGTGTTCCAGGTTTATGGTACCTTGATAGTGGTTGTTCTAGACATATGACTGGTCAAATCAACTTCTTATCGAATATGAATCTTTTAATGGTGGAAGCGTAACATATGGTGGTGGTACTAAAGGAAAAATCATTGGAAAAGGAACTTTAAATGTTGAAGGTTTTCCTAAGCTAAAAATGTTTTGCATGTTGATGGCCTACTTGCTAATTTGATCAAGTATAAGCCAATTATGTGATGATGATTTGTATGTAAAATTTGACAAAAACTCATGTTATGTTCTTGACAAAAATAATGAATGTTTGATGGTGGTAATAGGTCAACATATAATTGCTATTTAATTGGGAACAATAACATGTGTAATTTGTCAAAACATGATGAAAATGTCTTATGGCATCAAAGATTAGGACATACAAATTATAGGAACATAAGGAAACTGGTTAAAACAGAAGCTGTGCTAGGATTGCCTAAACTGAAGTTTGACAATACTGCTATATGTGGTCCATGCCAAAAAGGTAAGCAGGTAAGAATGTCGCACAAAATGTTGTCACATTGTTCGACACATCATTTATTTTGAATTCTTGCATATGGATCTCGATGGGTCCAATGGAGGCTCGAAAGCATTGGTGGTAAGAAATACTCACTTGTTGTGGTTGATGATTACTCTCGGTATACTTGGATTGAATTTTTGAGGGAAAAATCAGAAGCTTTTAATGCTTTTAAAATTCTTTACAAAAGATTTAAAACTGTTTTTAACTTGAAAGTTAGCAGAATTAGATCTGATCATGGTAGGGAATTTGAAAATTGTATGTTTTCTGATTTTTGTGAAAGAAAAGGTATATTGCATGAGTTTTCTTCACCTAAAACTCCACAACAAAATGGGATTCTTTGAAAGGAAAAATAGAACTTTACAAAAATGGCTAGAGTCATGCTTACATCTAAAAATCTTGCTAAGAGATTTTGGGTCAAGCATTGAATACAACATGTCATATTTCTAATAGAGTTTTTTCGAGATCCGGGGTCCGATCAAACTTCATATGAGATTTGAACAATAGAAAACCAAATGTGAAATATTTTCATGTGTTTGGTTGTGTGTGTTATATCCTGAATGATAGGGATCAACTTCTCAAGTTTGATTCAAAAAGTGATAAAGGTTTCTTCTTAGGTTATTCTAGAAATAGTAAAGCCTATAGAATCTTTAACCTTAGAACTAACACTGTTCAAGAATCTGTTAATGTTGTGTTTGATGATGATAAAAAGCTTTACAGATGACAATGATGATGAAGATGTGTGCGATGTTCTTGAAGATCAAGATAATCGGTGAAATCGGAGAATGTGTCACCGAATGTCACAACATCTGGTGCAACATCCTGAAATTTCAGCAGATTCATCTCAGAACAATCAGTATACACCAAAGTTGAATCCATCTAGTCGTATAACCAAAAATCATCCACAAAGACAGATCATTGGTGATGCTTCAGTTGGTGTGTAAACGAGAAGGAAAGTAAGTTCAAAAGAGCATGCAGATTTGGTAAGATCAATATGTATGTCTTCTCTTTGTAATGTTGTTAATGCGAGTGCTACTATTCGAAATTGAACCTAAAAATGTTCTTGAAGCATTAAAAGATGAAAATTGGATTAATGCTATGCATGAGGAACTTAATCAGTTTGAAAAGAACGATGTTTGGACACTAGTTCCAAGGCACGATGATGTCAATGTCATTGGAACTAAGTGGATTTTTAGAAATAAAGCGATGAGTGCGGTAACATTGTTAGAAACAAAGCTAGGTTAGTTGCACAAGGGTATACACAAGTTCAAGGTATTGATTTTGATGAAACATTTGCACCTGTTGCTAGGATAGAATCTATTAGATTATTACTAGCAATTGCATGTTTTATTGATATTAGACTTCACCAAATGGATGTTAAAGCTGCATTTTTAAATGGCATTTTATTGGAAGAAGCATATGTTGAACAACCTAAGGGATTTGAAAACCCACAATATCCACGATCATGTTTATAAGCTAAAGAAAGCATTGTATGGTCTAAAACAAGCTCCTAGAGCATGGTATGGTAGACTTACTGACTTTCTTTTGCAATTTGGCTTTATTAGAGGAATTCTTGATAATACCTTATTCATCAAACAAAATGGAGAAGATTTACTAATTGCTCAAATATATGTTGATGATATAGTTTTTGGTTCAACTTGTGATAAAATGCTAAATAGTTTTGTTGAAGCAATGACTGCAACATTTGAGATGAGTATGGTTGGGGATCTGAATTACTTTTTAGGTCTTCAAATCAAACAAGAAAAATATGGTATTTTCTTCTCACAAAGCAAATATGCTAAAAACTTGGTGAAAAGGTTTGGTTTGGAAAATTCTAAGGTAATGAAAACACCTATGGGATCTACACAGAAATTGTGTAAAGACAATGCTGGACAAGAGATTGATCCAACACTGTATAGATCCATGATAGGTAGTCTTCTTTACTTAACCTCTAGTAGACCAGATATCATGTATAGTGTTTGTGTTTGTGCCAGGTACCAAGCATGTCCAAAGGAATCACACCTGAATGCGGTTAAGAGAATCATAAGATATGTTGCAGGTACAAGTGATCTAGGTGTTTGGTATACCAATGACACAAATAGCACACTTGTGGGATATAGTGATGCTGATTGGGCTGGAGCCATAGATGACAGAAAGAGTACGAGTGGTGGTTGTTTCTACATGGGAAACAACCTGATTTCATGGCACAGTAGAAAGCAAAACTGTGTTTCACAATCCACTGCAGAATCAGAATACATCGCGGCAGGAAGTTGCTGTACACAACTTCTATGGTTGAGTAAGATGTTTCATGATTATGGTATTAAAAGTGATATTTTAACTGTGTATTGTGATAACACTAGTGCTATTAATATTTCGAAAAATCCTGTACAACATTCACTCACTAAACACATTAGTATAAGACATCATTTTATAAGGGATTTAGTAGAGAAAAATATTGATAAGTTAGAGTATGTACCCACTGCAAATCAATTTGCTGATATTTTCATTAAAGCTCTTGACCATGAGAGATTCTCATTTTTGAGGAAATCTCTTGGTATGTGCACTATCTAAATAAAGTTAGATAGATGTTGTTACAAATGTTATAACATATGTGACAACATCACGGGTACAGTGTTTAATTTGGTTAATTCTTGAACTTTTCTTGATTAATTAATTCCTCTGAAAAATGAATTTGAATCATAATTGATGTTGTATAGATATAAAGAGGGCTCACACTTCTTAAATGCAATTGAAAAGAAAATGAGAAAGAAAAAGCACTCAAGATGTACTAATTCACTGAGTAACTATGGAGCACGGATTTCGCTACTACGATGTCTTCTTTTCAAAAGGTGATTAGTAATACATCAATATGCTCACAAATCCATTGAGTAACTATGGGGCACGGAGTTCGCGACTACGATGCACTCTTTTGAAAAGATGGATCAATGTGTGATTAAAAGTGCTAGAAAAACTGAAAATGATTTATTTGCAACATTGAAAAATTTTTCTAAGGAAAAACAAGTGTTGAAGTGTGTGTTCCAATTTTGAGTACAACATCAGGTTAGTTTCGAATTTATTTTAATTTTTGTAATTAATTAATTATGTTTAAGTTCTTAATTTGACTAGGTCATACACTAAACCCACTACTACCTTATTTAGATAAAGCGGTGCAGTTTTTAATTAATTAGATTAATTAATTTTTCTGGAAGTTTTTACCCATGATTTCATTTCCTAAATTTTAGGAGATCATGGATTTAATGTTTTAAACCACCTAGGTTCTAATTAATTCCAGATTTTTCTTTGTGGGTCCATACAAATAACTGCCACTCTATTGTGTCTTTATAAATCTCGAAATTATGTTGCTCTATATACTAAAGCATAGAAGTGATCATTGTTCAGTATTTTTCGAATATTGCATAAGTGTTCAGCTATTTTCTTCATTTGTCAACTTAAATTGAATATTTTAATACTCTATTTAAGTGAAAATGGCAGGAAATCCAAAAGGCTCACACATTCAAACTTCTCCCTCACACGAAACCTCTCCAAACTCTCAAACCAACCTCAATCTACTCGCTGAAATGGCCACAAACCCTAATGCTGCAATTGTTGCTGAATCATCCACTACCACATCACCTCCTATGCCTCTGATCGATGCTTACCCTCTGAACATTCACATACCCACTGAAGCATCGAGCGCACAGGCGGAAACAATCGCTCAAAATCTTGCCCTGAGAGACGCACCCAATGTTCCTGAGCTCACAATCGGCTCTATTTCGGTTGATGTGTCTCAATATCTGATCACTCCAACTAACCCTACTCCTTCTCCTACTCCCGTTCTCGAAAACCCTCGATCGACTCTACCGTAGAGGTCGACATTGCCGCAATTCTTTGCGAGAATATCTTTGAAGCGGGAGACGCAACAATGGAGGATGCACCCACGGTTAATACCAAAGAAAGGGAAGAGTCCACTTGCTGAGGAAGAGAACGTTTCTGATCACACTGACTCTTCAATGTTAGAGGACTCAGAACCGATGGAGCTTGCTGTTACTATTAAGGCTGCAAAGGGAAAGAGGAAGAGAAGCCCTCCATCTGCTGTTCCACAACCAAGAAGGAGATCGGGACGTGTCTTTACTAGGGTTGATTACTCAGAATCATCAAGGAAAAAGAAGCCTACTATGGGTTCAGTTGCAAATGAACCAATTAAGGTATTCTCGACTCGGATTACGAAAATTCGACAAGCAAAGTGGTGAGCAGTTGATGATCGATGATGGTGATTCGGCGAGAATGTACCACTGATTGAGCTGAAAATAAAGCAAGAAAGGCGATCGAAGAAGAAACAGGACAGTGCTGTACCCGATGTTGGAACAAGTGCAGCAGCACCTAATCCAGATGACAGCAGTGATGACTCTGAGGAGAAATCAAGCGAAGAATCTGATCATTCTGAGAAAGGTACCGATTCTGAACTTCCTGTTGGTGATGAGGATATTAGTGAACTTGAGGATTCTAGTGATGATTCGGATAGTGAAATTTTGATCAAAAAGTTACTAAGTTGAGTAATAGGAAACTGTTGATAGAAAGAAAGATTGATGTTGCTGAGTTTGAGTCTAAGGGATTGGTTAGATACTTAGAAGAAAGAAGTTTGATGCATCTTTGTTACTTTTGCTGATTCTTTTGTCACTAATTGGGTTTATGAGTTCTATCAGTCCGAAAAGGGACATGGAAGAAGAAACTCTCACCGGTGCGGTGCAGTAAACTTTAGGGGGAGAGATGTACCATTCACACCTGAGCTGATCAATTCCTTCCTCCATATTGATCACATGGATGAAGAGGATATACCTCCAATGGATGAGGTAATTCAAACTTTGACTGGTGGTAGAATAGTTAGGCGGCAAAGACATATGCTTGGTGCTCACTTGACATCTCTATATTCAGTTCTTCATAAGTTAATTGTGTATAACTGGATTCCTTCTACAAATTCGACCAAAGTGACTAAGGACCAGACTGTTTTGATGTTTAGAATTGGGGTTATGAGGAGATTTAACTTAGGACTGGTAATTTTCCATCATTTGATGAAGTTTGCTGGAAATAATTCTGAAAAAGGGAATCTTCCTTATCCGAATTTGATTTATGGCTACTTGAAGAGTCATGGTTTTCACCCTAGCCGAAATGAGTTGTTGAGGGGGAGGGTTACTTTGATGAATATCTCACCTGTTTTGCTGAGTGGAAACAGGGTAATTGATTTGCCTATACCAGATCCTGATGCTGAAGAGGATGTTGCTCCTAATGCTGCTCATAATGTTGTTCCTGATCCTGTTCATAATCCTGATCCTGTTCATAATCCACATTCTGAAGTCCGTTCCAGAATCTTTGCTCCACATCTTTGTTCCACATCTTTGCTCCACAAAATCCTAATTATCTGCTGGTTTTATGAACTTTAATGAAAATTTTATTCGCGAGGCAATTGGACGTTCGCAGGAATCAATCAATGAACTTCAATTCTTGAAGGATTATTGGTTGCGATTACTTTCTGCTACCACAGGGGGAGTACCAGCTGCTGCTCGTGCTCGTGGTGTTGTAATCGAAGAAATTCTTGTTGCTGATGCAAATCCAGGTGGAGATGGTGCAAATCCTGGTGGAGAAGGTAATGCAGTTGGACCTGATGCTGATGTTGCTGCAGATGTTACTGCAAACTTTGCAACAGTGGAACTTCTTTGATGAAGATGAGGAAGTTCTTTGAACTTTATGGTGATTTACGGATCGGATGACACGATGTTGATAAGTCGCTTTTCACGGGGGAGATTCGTGATAGTTCCCTTGTAAATCAGTTTGATATTTTTGCTTAAGTAGACTTTTGTTTTGTATCTAAGGTTCTGATACTTTATAACTGCTCTAATACTGTTTTGTTTACTTAGTTTTTGACTACGATACTAGGTTATGTTTGAAGCATTGATCGATCTTGATTTTCATAATCATGTTAAATGCTCTGCTCTAGTACTAAGCTACGAAGTCTTCGATGTTTTGATTAGATGATGATACTAATCTGTTTTTGTTTAAACCTTCTTGGTTTATTGTGTTTGAGTAAGTTAGCTTTGAGTTACTTATTCGATTTTACTAGTTTGACTAGTTTGCTACTGACGAAGTTATGGCTTCTTTGAGTGTATGCTACGAGATGAGATTCTCTCATCATACATACATTCTCGACTTATATATACTACTTTGATATGTATACATCGGTGTGTTGTAGCGAGAAAGGTCAAATTGGGGGAGATTGTTGATGTCGCATGTGATGTTATCACATATTCTCGCTACATCGAATTTGACCCTTTCTTTCTTCATATAACTAACTTTTATTATCTAATGATTCAATATTGTAGTAGATGTTGTGACATTGCGGGTTGAAGATCTAGAATATTCTACAAGGATGGAATGAAGATCGAGTCAAATGTTGCCGCGGATCTTTGTAACATCAAGTGCAACATTAAGGACGGATTCGAGAATCTTCCACAAGGATCCAGAATTCAAGACTAATTCCAGAGAGATTTAGAAGGACCTAGATCATGCGGTTGCAGGAGTTAACCACGAAATCAACTAGCTACATGGACGATTAATGGAGAGAATTAAGGGGAAGTTATTTTGGAGTCTTTCTAGATCCATCTACAAGGATCTATGGTTGAAGCCAAGGACGTCTATAAATAGAGAACCGAGGACTTCAGCAATGGCAAGGAATATCCAAATATCAATTATTGAGTGCGTTAGTGCATCCAAGCGATAGGGCCGTTATTCCCCCTTTACGTTGGTACTTGTGCATGTTACCTCGTTTACCAACATAGGTTTATTGAAGTGTCATTAGCGTAGATGTCTTTGATACTTTGATTTACTTTTGACGGTGTAATATTTTGTAATACTACACTTAGCCGTTTAAGAGTCAATAGGTGATATTGAGTCTTTATTTTCCGTTGTAAAGGTTCTGTCTTGGAAACTCTTTACACAAATTTTTGTATTCACTCTCGAATTAGTGAAACGTTCTGTCGACAGACATCATAGACTTTAATTAACAAGTCTATAAAAAATTTACTCCTTTGCATTGTAGTGTTAGTCTTCCGTTGTGTTTCATATTCTGATATTTAGATGTTGTAGTGCATGTCATAACATTCAGTACAACATCATTCTGTTTTACACTACACGCACACTTTCATGTTTGATTGTGCAACTGTGCTAATCCGATTGTTCAAATATATTAATTGTATGTGCAAACATATTAATTACATTGTGCATATCAAGCTCACTAACATATTAATTTTGTATTATGCATGTTGAATTGTTTGATTGTGCAAGCGTGCTAATCCGATTGTTCAAATATATTAATTGTATTGTGCAAACATATTAATTACATTGTGCATATCAAGCTCGCTAACATATTAATTTTGTATTGTGCATGTTGAATTGTTTGATTGTGCAAACATGCTAATTCGATTGTTCAAATATGTTAATTATATTATACAAATATATTAATTACATTGTGCAAGTGTGTGTTGCGCTATGCAAGTGTAAATATGAGTAAAAATCATATTACAAGTACGTTGTTAGGTTGTGCAAGTAATTTAATTAAATGTACAAAATAAAATAAAAAATGTGCCAAATTTATTACAAAATATTTTTTTGGACCCTTTTGTTGCACCTAATTGCATTATGTAATATATTATTTGATATTGTGCACGTTGAATTGTCTGATTGTGCAAGTGTGTTAATACGATTGTTCAAATATATTAATGGTGAGTGCATGGAATGAAAGAGGGTCGAAAGACGATCGTAATGCAAAAAGAATCGGGTTAATCGGGCGTCATTAGGCCTGTCAAACGGGCCAGGCCGGGCCTGCCCGACACCGGGCCACCGGGCCACTCACAATTTTTGGGCCGGGCCGGGCCCGTTAGCTACCGGGCCACCATTTTCCAAGCCCGTCCTAGCACTAGGCGGGCTACCGGGTCACCGGGCCATTTTGGCCCGATTTTTTTTAAATAAAAAATTATTTTATTTGAAGTTGAAAATCATTTTATTCGAAACCGATTGAAATTATAAATTTGATATCTATATTAACGAATGTAATATATTAGTTTTAAATATTATTTAAATTTGTGTTAAATATTTACAAAAACAAAAGTAATTTTAGGTAGAATACTTGCAATTTTTTTTTATCACACTATTCATGATATATATTCTCCTTTTTTTCTTCATATATATTATAGTGTATATATATATATATATATATATATGTTGGTTAAAATTATTTTGACTTTTGCAAGTCATTTAGTAAGTAAAAATATTACTTTTCATTAATGCCAAAAAATAGGAGGGAGAAAAACTAAGTCAGTTTTGTCTAGTTCCTCATTTGACAATTTCATAATCCATCCGTTAATAAGATTTTTCATTTTTTTTTTGACAAATTGTAAAAATATTTTATGTTTTTGGTTCTCTTTGTTGCAATTAAGTTTGCATATTTGGGGAATGAAATATTTGTCAATTAATCTACGTCAATGAATACTCATTTTTTTATATTTTCAATCCTATTCCTTTCGTGAATATATATCATGAACTTATAATCACTATCTTAATTAAAAATTAAAATTCAAAAAAAAAAATCGGGCTAGGTGAAAGTTCCGGGCCGGCCCGGCCCGGCCCGAGCCCGGTCAGCCCGCCGGGCCTATCGGGCCGGGCCAAATCGGCCCGGTTCTTTTCGGGCCTATATTTTTTAGGCCCAAACCATCCTAAAACACGGGCCAACCGAGCCGGCCCATCGGGCCGGGCTCGTTTTGACAGCCCTAGTTGTAATTGAGCCTTGAATGATGCACTTGCTTGTAAAAATTTCTATAATGAGTTTTATCACATGTTTATATTTTATTTAAACAATTTAATAAGAAAATAAAAAAATTACGCACCAGTACAAATTTTGACTAAAATTTAATAGTGCATAAGACAAAAATATAAATATAGTAAAGGGAATTAGTTCATAAAAAATATTAGTTTATATAAATAAAAATATAAAGTCAAATAATATGAATACTTTTTAGTTGTTAGAATACCATCAGCTGCCAAAGGAAAAAAAAACTGTTTGAATCAAAATTTATGGCTCAAAATATAATCAATTATAATAATTTATGAGTTGGTCTCTTGTGAGGTACTCAAATTGTATTATTATACTTTTCAATTAATTTATTGTTACCTTTTATTTTTAGTTTTTAAAATACTATTATTTTAAAAGTGAGTGGACATGCACCTCACATCAGATCAAAGCATAATTTACACTACTCCATTTTAAACTATTCATACAACAAATGGGGCAAAAGAAGAGTTGAAATTTAGCCGTGCAGTAATGCGTGCACATGCAAACAGTTTATTTGACTAGAGCACACCAGTTTTGAATAGTAAACTTATTATAGTGAAACACTTTTTTATTTTATAAAATTATTCTTCGTTTTTTTTTTTTTTTATCAATCCAAACTCCGAAAAATATATTAATTATCGATTCGGAGTCTAAAAGATAAAATTTATCAATTCATAACGTGAAAGATATTTATATTAAGAAATTTTATTGGTCCAAACTCTAAAAATATATAAATTAAGGTTTCAAATTGAAAATTAATCTATCTTTCAGGATTTGGACCGATAAAATCCCTTAATATAAATATTTTTCAGGTCCCGAATTGATAAATTTTATCTTTCAGGTTCAAGATAATTAACATATCTTTCGAAACTTGTACTGATAATAACCCTTTTTTCAGGTCTCAAACTGATAATTAACATATCTTTCGAGACTTTTTTATCTCTATCTTAACCTCACAATCTTGTCATATACGTGATTTTATCAAGTCATTTAATCAAATAGAGAAGACTACTATCTAAAACTAAATACAAAAATATTAAAATTTGCACGAAATAATTTCAGCGTATTTCATTTCGTAATACAAAATTCATTATTCTACTCTGTTAAATTAAGAATGAATTAGATTAATTCTAATCAATTATCGGGGTGCCCTTAAATTCGTGAGATACATAGTTTAGAATAATTTTTTTTTTTTAAATCAATTTTACCATTCAATTAACAACGATATTAATATTTTTATAGTTTTATTATTATAATATCACATTTTTTAATGAAACAATGAATAATGTTAATTAAATAATATGCATAAAATAAAAATAAATTTTACGATAAATTTGATTCATAATATACTAGTTTTAGTTTAAATTAGGACATCCCAAAATGTAATATATTTTGTACCTACCAAATATATATTCTTTTCCTGAATGTTCTTAGATAAATAGTCCAATTTATATTTATAATTACACTTTATATATTCATTAATTATAAACTTTATTATAAAAAACAATTACATTTAATTATTATTAAATCCAATATTGATAAATTATGGCATGGGTATTGTTAATTATGTATATATATTCATATATTTGTCATTATATTTGTGCGGGCGATGTGTGAATTTTAGGAAAATTAAGGAATGCACATATTTTTAAAGGTGTTGTTCGAAAATAACATTGATAAAATCAAAGTTACTATATGGAGTTGTATTTTTTATTCAAATACTGGTTAGATAACCAAGAATGATCCTTGGATTAGAAATTGTACTTTTCTGCGGTGTATCTTACACCACAAAAATAAATGGATTTAGCGAGGGATTTAAGGTTTATTGGCGAGGGATTTAGCGAGGGCAAGGTTGGCGAGGGAATTGCCGAGGGGCCAGCTGGCGACGGAATTGGCGAGGGCCCTAGTGGCGAGGGCATTGGCGAGGGGGGATCGAAAATATTAAAAAAAAGAATCGCGGCCAAGGGGCTGGCTGGGCGATTTTTTTCGCGAGAGCTGGGTATCGAACCCGCGACCTCCGAGAGAGTGGAGGAGAGAGCTTGAGCGCTTTACCGTTTGAGCAAAGCTAATCATTTAATATAATTTTGCTTTGAATTATATTAATATCATATTATGTTCAATATTTTATATGTATTTAATTTATAATTAAATTGTATACTATATATTTAATTAAATTGTATACTATATATTTATTTAAATTATCTACTATATATATTTAATTAAATTATATCATTTTTAAATTTTTATTATTATAACATATATATTCAATTATATATATATTTACTATATATATTATTATTTTATAATATTTATTATTATCACATATAACTATATTATCATGTTTATATACTATATTCAATTAAATTATATATATATATTTACTATATATATTATTATTTTATAATATTGTATATATTCAATTAAATTGTATCTTATAATTCACTATATACATATTATCATTTATTATTATTATTATTATTATTATTATTATTATTATTATCACACATATATATTATCATGTTTATAATTATTATTATTATTATTATTATCACACATATACTCAATTAAATTGTATTATATATTCACTATATATTATCATTTATAATTGTTATTATTATTATCACACATATATATTATCATTTCTATAATTGTTATTATTATTATATATATATATATATATATATATATATATATATATATATATATATATTCAATTAAGTTGTGAACTATATTATCATGTGTTTATATATGCACTTTTCATGAATTAAAATTAATACTTTAAACAATTAAAATTCAGCATCTTAATCAATCAATATTCAGAAAATTCATAGTTTTAAATGTATATAATGAACTCAGCGCCTCCGAGACCCACGAGATGAGTGATCAGAACCACTCGGACCATTTGGTGGATTACCACCACCAGCTGAGGAACCCGGGTACCCCTGCATCCACTCTTGGAATTGACGCTGCATTTCCACTCTCAAAGCTGCGTCTCTTCGCTCCATCTCCGCCTGCACATCTTATATTTGTTTCTGCGATCTCTCACGCTCCTCTTGGAGCATGCGGTCGACATCAGCTTGGCTGTAGGTGCCGCCAATAGGAGCATCCGATGAGCAGGAGCCGGAGGGGATGCGTCTGGACTTACCCAGCTGACCAAGACCCCGAACCCTCCCGTGTTGTTTTCCAACCGTCTGGACATAGATCCGGGATAAGTCGGCATAGGGTTCGGAGCTCGACCCCTCGGAGGGCATCTGGGAGGCCACCTCTTGTACTTCATGCTGTACGAATATTTCGACAATTAAAATTTTAGATTACAAAATAGACATATATATATATAATATTTTATTATAAATTATTACATAATATAAAATGAAAATACTTACAAGTGTGTCACTAATAGCCCCGTAGGTGTACTCCCCGTCATTATTTGGTGGTAATCTTTGCACTATGTCCCGATCCGTGGGGGCCTTCCATGCCTCCTCTCCTGTATTTATTTAATTAGAACCACGTGTTTAATTAAAATATTGAACTAGCATTAAAAAAATATTTACATAGTCATATGCATACTCGGCTGATCCACGGGATCCGCCTTTATGACGGGAGATGCCAATACCCAGGCCTCTAGGCTCCGACATGCGATTCGTACGACACTGCTGGCTTTTTGCTCTCACGTCTTCTCTATCCCGATGAAGCGGCGATCCATTCAGACGGCGTCATCCCATCCAGGCCTCTGCTGCTTGGTGACCCACAACATTCTCACGTTGTTCAAAGATATCGGTGTATCTACTTGCTGCCCTACGAAGGAGCAGGTGATACACCTCCGTTGAGTTAAGTAACGGATGGGTCCCACATAGTCTCTCTACGCCAAACAAAATATTATTGTACTTAACGGTGAGTTAAAGTTTATAAATTAATCAAAATTAAATAGCGAATAACAAAATATAATGTACACGAAATGTCTCGGTAAAGATAAATCATGACCTCTCGGGAGATATCATCAGGAAAGTGAATGCACTTAGGGCTCCATGTGTTGAGACATAATCTCCCGAATAGTCTGGATACCGCATTCGATGGCATCAACCTGCAAAAAGGGAATAAACACGCAAAATTAATAGACATATAAATATGACATAGTTTATTATTCACAAGTATTTAACTTACGTGCCCTGGTAGATCCATATATCCAGGACCCTCCCCACTGGAGCTGGAGCTGGAGCTGGATGATGGTCCTCATAGGCCTCAGGGCCGATAGCCTCGTCGTCCCCCTCCTCCTGAATAAAGGGTATCGGTATTGGTACCCTGCCATCTCGACCCCTGGACCTAGACGGTCCGCTCGACCCATCTCCTCTAGATCCAGATCGTCCCCTCGATCCAGACGGTCCGCTCATTTGTAACAATAATTAAATAAAACCTCATTATTACACGGTTCAATAATAAATAATTCATCATATATATAACATGCAAATGAAACACACATAATTATTACATTACACTATATATTCAATATTCGTCTGAGTCTTCATCCTCCTCCTCGTCCTCCCCCTCCTCATCATCATCATTTTCTTCTTCTTCTTCTTCTTCTTCCCTCATCATCATCATTTTCTTCTTCTTCTTCTTCTTCTTCTTCTTCTTCTTCTTCTTCTTCTTCTTCTTCTTCTTCTTCTTCTTCTTCTTCTTCTCCATTATTTTCAATATCAATTAATGCACCGTTGACATCTGTCAATATAATTGGATCATCATCCGTTTGCACACCATTAATTTGGGACTCAAGGTCGTCTTGAAAGGGGGGAAGCTCTTGTTTATTCGTTGATACGGTTTCGACCAAGGATCTCGGTTTGATTTTGCAAACGGCCAACCATTCATTTCTACGCTTTTCCGGGTACTTGCAATAGTAAACTTGAGTGGCTTGACTTGCTAACACAAAAGGATCGTAGCGGCCGTATCTTCCCCTTTGATTAACGTCCACAAGTTTGTAATGAGGATGTACTCTTGTTCCATTTGGCACATATGGATCAAACCACTCACACTTGAACAGAACAACATTTTTCTCAATACGTCCGGGGCACTCCAATTGCACTACTTCCTCAAGGACCCCGTAGAAATCATTCTCATCTGCATCATAATTTTTACCCTTGATACAAACTCCACAATTTGAAGTAGATTTTGATGAGCCATAAGTTCGTGTGTGAAATTTGTAACCATTCACGTAATATCCAGGGTATGTGGTGACACAACTCGAAGGTCCGCTAGAAAGATCACGTATCCACCGATTTTGAATATTATTTATCCTTACAAGTTGATCAAACCACGATGCAAACTCCTCTTGTAGTCTTTCATCCTGTTCAGCCCTCGAGAGTCCCGGTTGGAATTGTTGCAGTTGCTCAAAAAACATACTACAAAAGGGGATTTGATTATTTAATATACGGATTGACGTTGTAATTAACAAAAATTGAACGTTATAAACTTACTCGATATACGGTTGCAACTCGGGACAATTCAGTAACACGTACGTATGAGCCGTGTTTTTCTCCTCATCTACAATCCATCTTTTGTTTATCTTTCCAAGATATCGACCGGGAGGTATAAATATGGACAAAGTACCTTTCGCTACTTGGGGTACCTCGCCACGACCATCGTAATTACAAGGTACATTGTGCCGCCTCGTCTGAACGTGATCGCCGAAATAGAGGGAACAAAATATTGAGGCCTCTTTCATTAAATACGCATTTGCAATCAATGCTTCAACATGCGCCTTGTTCCCAACACTTAGCTTTAAATTGTAAAGATACCTAATTAAATGAATCAAGTGTTATATAGGGGTGGCAATTTCGGACACGACACGATAACACGACACGAAAACGACACGAAAATTGCGGGTTAGTGTTTGGGCTTATCGTGTTCGTGTCCTTATCGTGTCGACCTGATAAGGACACGAAAATTTCGTGTCGTGTTCGTGTTCGTGTCGTGTCAACCCGTTAACACGATAAAAATTAACAGATTACACGTTAACCCGTTAGCAACCTGTTAATCTGTTAGTGATCTGATATACATCACTAATACGTATTTGATAGTAACATGTTAATGACATGTATACAATTACAACAATACAACATAATATAAATTTTAATATTTTTAATTAAATATTTTAAAATCTAAAATTTTAAATATTATCGTGTCATTATCGTGTTCTTATCGTGTCTAAAATTTTAAATTTTTAAATTATATTTTCAGTTTTAATATTATCGTGTCGTGTCGTGTCGACACGAAAATTTTCGTGTTCATGTCGTGCCGACACGTATCCTTATCGTGTCGTGTTCGTGTATTACCTTATCGTGTCGTGTCGTTATCGTGTCGACACGATAAACGACACGATTACACGATTTGCCACCCCTAGTGTTATATATATGTATAGTATAACCATTTTAGGTAATCAAATAATTTAGAGTTATAAATTAACTCTCAAATGGATACATCCATCTATACTGCACAGGACCAGCTATCCTTGCTTCGTATGCAAGGTGCACGGGCAAATGCTCCATCGAATTGAAGAAGCTGGGTGGAAAGATACGTTCCAACTTACACAATATAACTGGAATATATGCTTCCAATCGAGCCATGTTCTCAACTGTAATGGATGCAGAAGTTAACTCCCTAAAGAACAAACTAAGTTCAGTGATTGCTTTCCACACATTTGGCGGCAGAGTTTCACGAAAAGCAATCGGGAGTAGTCTCTGCATAAACACATGACAATCATGACTCTTCATCCCAAACATCTTCAATTTGCTCCAGTCTACACATCGAGACAGGTTAGACACATAGTCATCGGGAAACTTCAACTCAGTTACCCATCTGCACAGATCATCCTTTTGACTCTTATCAAGTGAATAACAAGCTTTGGGATACTTTCCTGTGCGTTGACATTTCTCTAGAGAGGGACGACGACAATATTCATTAAGTTCATCCCTAGACTTATTTATGTCTTTTGTTTTCCCTTCCACATTCGTCACTGTGTAGAACAAATTATCGAACACATTTTTTTCAATGTGCATCACATCCAAATTATGCCGGATTAAGAGGGTACTCCAATATGACAAATCCCAAAAAATACTTTTCTTCCTCCAGCCACCATCTAATCTTTTGTTGTGGGCCTCAGCACCCTCTTCAGTCACTTTCCGGTACCCCAACCAATAAATTTCTTGTAGAAGCATTTCACCTGTTCGGATGGGTGGTGGGTCATCTGTAACTACTGTATTCTTGATGAATGCAGTCTTGTTCCTGCGATACGGATGTCCCCTGGGTAAGAACTTACGATGATTATCAAACCACGACTGTTTACGACTGAGTTTTAAAGTGAAGGCATCGGAGTATTCAGCACAATATGGACAAGCAGTCCTTTTAGCGGTGCTCCATCCGATAAAGACATTGAGTAAGTTGGAAAGTCGCTAATGGTCCAGATTAATGCGGCTCGCATCATAAAATTCTGCTTTCTAGCAACATCATACGTTTCCACCCCATTTCCCCACAGCATGTTCAAATCATGAATTAGTGGCTGTAAAAATACATCTAAATTATCCTTTGGATTTTTAGGACCAGGCACCAAAACCGTCAAAAACATGAATTGTTCTTTCATACACAACCATGGGGGGCAGATTATGGGTGTCACTATCACCGCCATGATTAATTTTGTTTTCCGTCTCGCTTCAAACGGCCGAAAACCATCGGTGCTCAAACCAAGCCTCACATTCCGTATTTCAGCTGCAAAATTAGGATATGAATAGTCCAGGTGTTTCCAAGCCAATGAATTTGCAGGGTGACGCATAACACCAGCCTCATCATTATAGCAACTAGCATGCCATATCATATCCTTAGCAGTAGTCTTGGACTAATACAGTCTTTGCAATCGAGGAATGATAGGAAAATAGAACATCTCTTTGAAAGGACTGTTCTTTTTCCATCGACCATCCACACCACGTCTAGCAGGTTTGAATCGTGACCGACCACAAACCTTAAACGATTCAAGTTCCCTGTCTGCACCCCAATATATCATACAATTATTTGCACAACAATCAATCCTCTCTACGGGAAGACTCATCCTACCCATCAACTGTTTCGTATCAGAAAATTTCTTGGGCACCAGATTTTCTAGAGGGCAAATCTCACTAATCAACTCAACCATTTGATTGTAACCCCTTTCAGACAATCTATTCTCAGTTTTAATGTTTAAAATACGGGCATTGAATGACAACTGAGAATGAGACTCGCAACCAGGATACAGATCCTGATCCGCTGCACGAAGCATGTCAAAAAAATGTGCAGCATGCTGATTAGGAGGTTCCTCCCTAAGGGGCTCTTCTTCCACATTTTGGAAACTAATGTTAGGACCAGAAGTTAAGTCCACCATCATATTGTGGTACGAGCTAGATGCTGCGGTGTCGTCAACTCTATATGAAGTCGACGCCGGCTGATCATAGTTTCGGTGTGGCATAGAATTCCAATTTTGCTCACCGTGCAAAATCCAATTGTGATAATTAGACATAAACCCATGTCTAAACAAATGTGATTTCACGTCAATGAGTTCTCTAAAACTCTGGTTCCTACATTTGAATTTCGAGCAAGGACACCTAATCTTTCCTCCACTCATCCATTCCGGGATACTAGTAGCGAATTCTATAAACGATTCGATTCCACTAAGAAATTCGGGAGATATCATTCCATTAATCGTTTTTGGACCATACATCCAACTACGGCTTGAATAATTCATAGCAATAGATCTGTTTCAGATTAATGAAGATTCAAAATTTAATTAAATCATAATTAATTCTTCCAGTTAATATATTTTTTCCTAATATTAATATATATATTTTCTAAAAATTTCGGCAAAGTTTTATCTTATTTTATCGTATTCCCCAGTTAATATATCAAGTTAATTCCTAGTGCATCCATTTCCGACTTAATTAAAATTAATCAAGTCGGAACGCACATTCTACAGCAAACAATACCAAATAATTCATCAACCCTCAACTCCAACATCAACTTGAATCGAACATCGATTCAATTTTCAAAATTAATATTATAATTGAACTAGCATGCAAAATTTGATCGAACATCGATCATCATATATATAAATTGGTATTATATCATGCATGCAAATTATTTTTAAATCAAATAATTATTATAATTAAATTAAAACCATTTTTAAATAATAATTAATTACAAAAAGAATACTTACGGTGATAGTGGTGGCTATGAAATTATACTCCCGGATCGAATCTTTTTCAATAAACGTACACACCTACAAATATATAAATTATAACAATTAAATTAAAATTATAATAATATTAATAATCAAAATTATATAATTGCATAATTACTAATTAATTAACACTAAATAATTATATAATAATCTTATACTACTAATTTTCCTAAATAATTACTAATAATCAAAATACACATAACAATTACAAAAATTAACACTAAATAATTAATAAATCACCAACTATAACAACAAACTTATTAAATTGCATAATTACTAATTAATTAATATTTTCCTAAATAATTATATATAATTCATATACTAATAATTTTCCTAAATAATTAAAATATACATAACAATTATACAAATTAACACTAAATAATTAATAAATCACCAACTATAACAACAAAATTATATAATTGCGTAATTACTAATTAATTAATATTTTCCTAAATAATTAAAATACACATAACAATTATACAAATTAACATTAAATAATTAATAAATCATCAACTATAACAACAAAATTACACAAATACATGCATATTATGTATAATAACAACAAAATTAACAACAAAATTACACAAATACATGCATATGAAAAAATACAAAATTTATAAAATAACAACAAAATTAACCGATTAAATCATAAAAACTCACCGTAGAAATGTTCTCGGGAATAAGTAGAACAAAGCCCGATTATTGTACGGACCAATTTCAGGCGGCGGCGGCGGCGGACGACGGAGGCGGCGCACGGCTGGAAAGGTTGTGAAAGGGGATCTGTTTGCGTGGGGAAGAAACCCGCTGCTGGGTTTAATATATGGGCTTTGCCGAGGGGCCCAGCGAGGGGAATGGGCCCTCGGTAATTTTAACGGGCCGAGGGGAGAGGGCCCTCGCTAAAAATTTGCCGAGGGGGCATGGGCCCTCGCTAATATTTGCCGAGGGTTCGAGCCCTCGCTAAGCCTTGCCGAGCGTATTTCGTCGGTAATGTGCTCGGTAATTGGCGAGGGCTATTTTCCCTCGTCTATGCCCTCGTTAAAATCCCCCTCGTCTAGCCCCTCGTTAATTAGCGAGGGTTTTTGCCCCCTCGGTAATTTCCCTCGTTAAATCCACCTTTTTTTGTAGTGTTATGCCCATGTACTCTACTCTTTTTAATAATATAAATGTTTTGTCAACATTAAAAAAATAATTATCCTTACAAAAATAAATATTTGTTACTATATAAATACAAGGTTTTATTGTATAGAAAAAATATGTTATTACATGAATAATATCAGTACAGAAGCGAAAAAAAATCTAGATTTAAAACGATGAAATCATAATAGGAAATAAAATATTTGTCCTTGCAGAAATATATATTTGTTCTTATAATACAATATTTAATCTTTTTTTTTTTTTTTTTTTTTACAGAAATAATACAATATTTATCTAATGCTGTAGTAAGGATAAATATGTATTTTTAAAGAATTTAGTACCACATATGTATTCTTACAATAACACATACTTATGGTTAAAGTAAGACACCCGAAAGCGATTTTTTATGTATCCGCTTAGAATTCTTGATTTTTTTGCCATTTTTTTAAAAGAAAATGCTAATATTGTACTTCGGATATTTTATGATAAAGTTGTTCAATATATAATAGTCTGAAATTTGGAGTTTGAATATTTAACAATGAGCAGATTTCTTGTGTCTTGTATACACCGCGTAAGTTTATGGTTACCATTTTTAAAAAAGTTAATGTATCAAATATATGATCAAGAGCATTAAGAATCTTATTAGGAGTATCAACAATTAGGTTCAATTAATGATAATTATTATATTTGATCGAGAGTATCAAATATTTGATCAAGAGTATAAAAAAATGATCAAATATTTGATGAAATTATAACATTTAAAGTATCAAATATTTAATCAAGAATATCAAATATTTAACCAAGAGTAACAGTGAAACACCGTAAACTTACGGTGTATACGAAACACATAAGACTTTACCTTTAACAATAAATGAGTTAGTTCTTTAAAAAAAAAAAAACTCAAATATTTGACCAATGAAACAACGTAAACTTACAGTGTATACGAAATACATAAGACTTTGACTTTAACAATAAATGAATTAGTTCTTTCAAAAAAAGAAAAAACAATAAATGAGTTAGTTGTAAGATAATTTTAAATATACTAGTCATTTAACACGTGCATTGCACGTTATACAAAAGTTATTAGCTAAATCTTTATTTGTTTCTTTCGAAGCCTTGGTCGTATAAGTTTTTCCGCTTATAAACTTCAAATTGAAAGCAATTCTTAAACTCATAAACCCAACGTTTTAAATAGTGATTGACTTTATTATCATCTAAATATTATTGTTTTAACAAATTGAAATGACCCCAAAATCTTATCACACAATTAATTTTCTCAATAAAATATTACAGAAAATACCAAATAATTGATCAATTCTACAATTTTGTAAATAGTATAGTATTAGTTCTAATAAAGTTCTCCAAAGAGGTGTACAAATAAAGGATATTAAATTGACATAATAATTATCTACTTACTCTAGGTAAAAGAAATAATAAATTTAGTGTAGGAATTCCAAATGTTAAAAAAATAATTACAATAATTTATATAAAGAGGTAGGGGCAAAATTATTCAAAATAAAAGGTGGCAGGGATAAAAGGGTCCAAAAATATTTCTCAAACCCAAGTCACTTTTATATATAGTATAGATACTGAATTAGTTTATTTGTAATTTTAAATAAAAATATTATTTGTATATATCTAATGTTGGTTCAAATTATTAAATCCAAAAAACAATCTAAAATTAATGAACAATTATTATGTAGTTCCGTTGTTCTTGCTAAAATGATTAATGTTTTCCGTTTTTGTGATCTTGTTATTACTTTTTTCTATTTAGGTAATTAACACTAGTTTTTGCCCATAAACGTGCTTCGCACGGTGGTCAACATTATTTTTATGAGTTTTAATCAATATATTTTTTTTTTTAATTTTTGCCCTAAATATTGTGACTTTAATTTCATTTTGCAGAGGATCGAAATATTAATTGTTTCAAACATTCTTTAAAGAAGCAAGTTCACAACAATGCGCTAGAATTAATTTCACAAAATATAAGTTTTACATTCTTCACTTTCTCCTACAATTTGTAAACTTTTTTTATATCAATTCACAACAAATTTATTTTACAGATTGAGAGTAACATAAAAATGAAAAGAAAACTAACCAAATCTTTAAAAAAAAATTCAAAACTATGATGAATAACCTAATGAAGATTTTCACTCTAAAATCTTAAAATATTCAAAGAATGTTGATGAGTTGAAAAATAATGTCATGTACGATCATCTTCAAATCTTTGAACCTAGGATGAATTATATAATTTATTTTGTTTGATAATGCCAAAGACGATTATGATGAACGACATCAAGTAAAACAACATAAATAATGTCGATGAGTTGTGTTTGGAATGAAAAAAATGAGTAGAATTTATAGGAGACCTTGATGCTAAGATTATGGAGTCAAATTGAGTGATTGATGGGTGATTAACATTACCTAATTTAGCGATTTGACCAAATGAATGGACTGGATGAGTCGATGATGCCAGATCAACGAATGAGGTGAAATGATGCAAAAAAAGGCAACTTATTGACTATTATGTATGATTGGAATAAATTGGATTGGATGATTTGATGACAATAATAGATACATTTTTATATTTTTATGGATAATTATTAAAATTAAAAAAATTAATAAATAAATATTCCTAAATTAAAATAAACGGTCAAAATGAAATTAAGAAATCAACATCAAAGGTCAAAAATCTTTCCCGCTCATTCCCTAAAAGGAAATCAGTTGATGTATTATATATTTATAGATTCTCAATAAACCAAAATGTCTTTTCTTTCAACTCACTCCCCTATAAAACTTGTTCATAATATTCATTGATATTATTACAATTGTTCACTGTAACACCCCGAATTTACTAATAACACATAATAGCTGAAGCGCTACCAAATTGACCCGTTAACTCAATTAAAGAGAAAATTGTAATTGAATAAATAGGATTTACTACAAAATAATCATTTGAATTTATAGCGGAAAACAATGTAAAATAAATTACATGCAACCGTCGCCTCGTACCCTGCTCGAGCTCATTTGACCTGTAGAATATCATAACTGTGGGGGGAAGAGTGTTTGAAAATACACCCAGTGAGGGAAACATCAATGATTGCACAATTAAATAACATTCATATGCGACATATGATATTTTCATTATAAAGCTCATGTAAACATTTAATGCTTTATCACATAGTACGGGCCATTACCCAGCTTGAACATTGTACGGGCTATTACCCGGCTTGAACATAATATTACGGGCCATTACCCAGCTTGAACACATTACACGGGCCATTACCCGGCTTGCACATAGTACGGGCCATTATCCGGCTTGAACATTGTACGGGCCATTACCCGGCTTGAACATAGTGCGGGTTACTACCCGTCTTGATTAATAATGCAATTCAACATAGCAATCATAACATTGAATGTTAAACTCAATTAAGAGTGGAGATTGTCCTCACCTTAAAAACAGTAACGACAACAAATGATGCAATGCAATACCCCCTTAGTGATCCTCAATTCCTTGATAACGCACAATCTTAATGGTCTCATGTTTCTCCTTATATCCTACAAATAACATACTCTTAATAATCTCCAATTCCAGACGCTACGAGCGTCAGATCAACAAACTAATTATAATTCTATAATCTACGAGTGGAAACGAGCATTTTAATATATAATACCACAATTAACGAAGATCGAATACTTATCAAATGCTTTGAGATCTCTCTCTTCTCTCTCTTCCCTCTCCCTTCTCTTTCTTTCTCTCCTCTCTCCCTCTCTTTTTTTCCTCTCCTGCGCCCTCTCTTTTTTCTTTCCTTCTTTCTTTGTTTTTCTTTCCTTCTAATTTCTTTCTCTGGAGTAACACTTGGGTGAACTCTACCCATTTTAGAGTTCACGTGAACTCTACCCATTTTAGAGTTCACGTGAACTCTATTTGACCCGATCCATTGACCCGAAATGTATAAGCGATATTTTTATAGGAGAGAATGCGTTTCTACTGAATCCTGCCTCAGTCTCCTCTCTCCTTTCTGTCATTCCGCGATCGGTATCGAATAAAGAGATTTACGTCTCCAATTATGTGATTGTTTCTATTGAAGAGATTTGCGTCTCCAATGATGTGATCCTTTCTGTATTAGTCATCTTCGTCATTACTAATCAGCTTGTAATTCTGCGCAGGTGAGAATTTCGTCGTAATAATCCAATTTAATTTGCTAAATTATTGCGGGCGTCGCCTCCTTTCTTGAGAATGATGAATAATCTTGAAGAAAATGAGGAATCCAACGCAACGTTTGAGTCGTTCAACACAAATATAGAGTCGTTCACAAGAGATTTTGGAGGTAACAATTGATGATATCGAGTAGTGTTCTGGTGAAATCAGGGATTAGAAATACATGTAATGTAATGAATGATAGTGATAACCTTTATGCGTGATAGTGACAATAGTTATGCATAATAGTGATAGAAGTTGTGCATGACAGTGATAATAGTTGTGCATGATAGTGATAGTGTATAAAAGTAATAATAGTGATAATCTTTCTACATGACAGTGATAGTTAATTGTGTATGATAATGATAGTTGTATGATAGCTTTTGTACATGATATTAATAATAGTTGAATATGATAGTGATAGTAGTTGTGCATGATAGTGATAAAAGTTTTGCATGACAGTAATAATAGTTGTGCTTGACAGTGATAGTGTATAAAAGTAATAATAGTTGTAGATAATAGTGATAACCTTTCTACATAACAGTGATAGTAGTTGTACAAGACAGTGATAGTAAATTGTGTATGATAGTGATAGTTTTATGATAACTTTTGTACATGATAGTAATAATAGTTGAATATGATAGTGATAGTAGTTGTGCATGATTGTGATAAAAGTTGTGCATGACAGTGATAGAAGTTGTGCATGACAGTGATAGTTGTATGATAACCTTTGTAAATGATAAAAATAATAGCTGAATATGACAGTGATAGTAATTATTCATGATAGTGACACTAGTTTTGCATAATAGTGATAATCTTTCTACATGATAGTGATAGTCTTTTTTCATGGAATATGTTGTTTATACATTTTTATATTATACACTAGTATTGATTTTTTATTTCATTTACAGAGGAGTTACTAGATATAATACAATTTGAATCCCTTGAAGATCAACTAGAAGAAGGTGAGATCAATGATTGCACTTCAACAGATGGACAAAATATTGAACAAGATGCTTTGGTAGTAAATCAAGGTACAGGAGTCTAAAAAAATAAATAAAAATATTTATGTTATTTATAAACATTTATCAGTATATTTATGTAAGGTATTTACTTCAAATGCAGAATACAACGTTGATCTTGATGATACAAATGGTTCTCTAGTTGGTATGACCGAAAGGGACAGTTCATGAGATGCATAAATTGAACGTAAGAGGGTAAAAAGGCACTTTGAGAAAAATAAGAGGAAAAACGTGGATCGACTTCAGTTCTACAAATGGAATTTGGTTCAAAAACTCCAAATCCTCATTTATTTTATATTTTATCATATTGTAATCAATCAAATTTATATTTCATTTGTTATGCAATATAACTATTTCATTTGTTAGACTATCATTGTCATGTAAAAAGGTTATCACTGTCACAATTATCCACTATTTCTATGGTTAGTGTGAAAATTGCATGCTTATTTCAAGCACAAATCTCAGCACAATGGAAGCTGGTGATGATGATGTTGGATTGGGGGTGGAGAGTGATGAGCTTATCATTATCATGAAGAAATGTTATCACTGTCATGTAGCAATCTGTCACTATCATGCATAACTACAATCACCGTCATATATATATGTTATTACTGTCATGTAGCAATACTATCACTATCATGGACAACTACAATCATTGTTATGTATATATGTTATCACTATCATGAAGAAATGTTATCACTGTCATGTAACAATACTATCACTATCATGCACAACTACAATCACTGTCATGTATATATGTTATCACTGTCATTGATACGATTTTAGAAACAACAATATAACATCAATATCATGTTAAATGTTATCACTGTCATATATGAATATTATCACTATCACGTAGCAAATATTATCACTGTCATATAGCAAATATTATAATTGTCATCAACTATGTGGACTTGTTTATTTTGACTTGATAGAAGCACAAACACTTTTCTTGAAAATATAGACTACTCAAAAAATTTAAAAGTCAAGTACAATTAGAATTAGTTGAATTTACTTTTACGTACACATCACGAATAGAAACTAACATTGTTAAAAAAAGACTATAGACAACGTAGACTATATATATGTGATCTAATTGTTTGTTCTCGTTTTCCTTCTCTCAACAGCAACATTTTTCTTCTCTTCCAACACCTTCAAGACTTCATCTTTCTTCTCTTTAGCAATACGCTCGATCAAAGCTGGTTTGTTCTTATAAAAGTTGTACAACGATGGTTGTCTATGATAAGCATCTGACTGTAGGCTGTAGCAATTGAAGTTATCAACTAACCATTGTAGAATACCAGGGTTAGAACACGCGAAAATGTTGACGATTAAAAGTCCACCAAAGCCTATACTCCTCACATCATCCTTCTATTTTTCTAGAAAATTTCTTTACCAAATTACACAAACTTCTGGGCCTACTTTGACATATGAAATCACTGCACAAAAAAAAGAAAAAACAAAAATAGATAAACAAAAACATATTGGTGATTTTAAATTTAGTGAAGAAAATTAAAACCATTAATGGAGAAAAATGGTAGACTTCCAGAAAGTATAAAAATACAAGTATATCAGTGACAATATATATAGTTAGTTACTTATATATTTTAGAAACAACGATCACCAATATGTTAAATATTATCACTACCATGCATATATGTTATCACTATCATGAAGAAATGTTGTCACTGTCATGTAGAAATACTATCACTATCATGCACAACTACAATCACTATCATGTATATATGTTATCACTGTCATGAAGAAATGTTATCACTGTCATGTAGCAATATCATCATTATCATGGACAACTACAATCACTATCATATATATATGTTATCACTGTCATGAAGAAATGTTATCACTATCATGCATAAATAAATAATGTGTACATTTTATCAGTATTTTCTACAATATTCTTTTTTCTACAATCAATGTGAATAGTATCTTTTTTCTTGATTTTTTCCTTCAACAACACCGCAGTCGTGTTTAACTTTTCTTTCAAGTTTTTCTTTCGTATAGGAGATACATTTGCATCACCCCATCAAAACATATCTAGAGTTTTCAGTAGTTTGAGGTAATTCTAATTTGTTTGATATTACATTGTTTTAATTTATACAAAAAAAATTCAAGTTTGAATCACGATTTAGAAGATCATGATAGTGCTCAAATATAGCAGAGTGCATAAATGACTAAAGAAAGAGGAAAAACGAACTCACCGACGGCGACAGTGACAAGCGACGACGGCATGGCTGCAGTTAGGGCAACGACGACGGCTGCAGTTACGGCAACGACGGCAGTATTAGTGGAAAAAAGATGCGGTAGAAAGAATGCCCGCGGAATATGAAGGAGTTTGTATTGTATTTTTTTAAATATGATCCATTTAGTATAAGCGGGTCGAGTTATGGGTAGGGCAACCCGGGTTCATCCTATGAACCAGGTGCATACAAGTTTTTGCCCTTTCTCTGATAGTGTGCGCATGTGTATCTATGAACCGCCTAACCTTTAGCTTAATAAGGAAGTTTTCAATATTTTTAATATTATTATTATTATTATATTATTATATAATATATTATATATATTTATAACATATACTCACCACACTTTGCACACACGACACATACATTCTTATACATATATACAATATTATAAAATATAATATATATTATATTTTCTCCTTTAAATAAATTTATATAATTTAATTAAAGGCTAATTATTAATACTAATACTCAATTTATTAAAAATAATTACATAAAAATATAAATAATTCACGTAGTGATTTTGGGGTATTACAATCTACCCACCTTGTAAAAATTTCGTCCTCGAAATTCAGTTATAGCTTATATCATCACAACTCACTTTCTATGCTAAATTATCCTAGAAATTATTTCCTCATCCTTCTAATTCCAAATATGGTTCACATCTATACTATTAATCCTTATGATTAGTGAATCAATCCAAAATAATTTCTATGTTACACAATGCATAGATTATACTATATTTATCACTCTGTTTTTTCCATACTTAGTGCTAAAAGATAGCCCAAATGCATAATAACTATTATACCACAATTCAAAATTTATATCAGAATAATAAATTCATTCTTAAAATATTACTCCAAATCTAAACCACAAAACATAATTCACTGCATACACACTACAAATTTCATTCCTAAATTATTGCTTCAAATCTAAACCACAAAACCGTAAGTCATTGCATATGCACTACAAATTTCATTCTTAAATTATTGCTTCAAATTTAAACCACAAAAACATAACTCATTGCATACACACTACATATCAATATACCAGCATAATCACGCACGCTCACGAGCACACGCTGCCGTGGTTCAGCGGCTCAGTGGCGGCGATTACACAAAGTATATTGACTATAATGACATGATGCAAAAGTAATATAACTAAAATTAAGCTTATAGTCCATTACATATCCCATATCAAGCAATTTATAATTATCTAATGGGGTACACATGCACCAAAAATTGTAATTAAATTTAAAAAAAAAAAAATTCTAAACCCACAGTTGTATATAAAGCCAAAATTTTAATAAAACGGGACATAATGATATTTCATACCTTGTGGAGCTGTCGAGACAGGGAAGATGAAATCAAGTAATTTACAAACTTTCTTTCCAAAGAGAAGTTGGCTTATAATTATGAAGTAAATAATTTTTTTTCAATATAAATAGTAGCAAGTACAGAACCAAAATGCTCTGATACCATTTGTAACGCCCCGAATTTAAATAATAACACATAATAGCTGATGCGCTACCAAATTGGCTCGTTAACTTAATTAAAGGAAAAATTAAAATTGAATAAACGAGATTTATTACAAAATAATCATTTGAGATTTACAGCGGAAAACAACGCACACTAAATTACATGCACCTATCGCCTCGTACCCTGCTCGAGCTTCTTTAACCTGTAGAAAATCATGACTGTGGGGGATGAGTGTTTGAAAATACACCCAGTGAAGGAAACATCAATGATTGCACAGTTAAATGATATTCGTAAGCGTCATATAATATTTTTATATAGCTCATGAGAACATTTAATGCTTTATCACATAGTATGGGCCATCACCCGGCTTGAACATAATACAGGTCATTACCCGGCTTGAACATATATATTACGGGCCATTACCCGGCTTGAACATATTACACGGGCCATTACCTTGCTTGCACATTGTACGGACTATTACCCGGCTTGAACATAGTACGGGCCATTACCCGGCTTGAACATAGTGTGGGTTACTTCCCGTCTTGATTAATAATGTAATTTAACATAACAATCATAACATGGAATGTTAAACGCGATTAAGAGTGGAGATTGTCCTCACCTTAAAAACAGTAACGACAACAAATGATGCAATGCAATACCCCCTTAGTGATCCTCAATTCCTTGATAACGCACAATCTTAATGGTCTCATGTTTCTCCTTATATCCTACAAATAACATATACTCTTAATAATCTCCAATTCCAGACGCTACGAGCGTCAGATCAACAAACTAATTATAATTCTATAATTTACGAGTGGAAACGAGCATTTTAATATATAATACCACAATTAACAAAGATCGAATACTTATTAAAATGCTTCGAGATCTCTCTCTTCTCTCTCTTCTCTCTTCCCTCTCCCTTCTCTTTCTTTCTCCCTTCTCTCCCTCTCTTTCCTCTCCTGCGCCCTCTCTTTTTTCTTTCCTTCTTTCTTTGTTTTTCTTTCCTTCTAATTCCTTTCTCTGATAGTGTGGGCATGTATATCTATGAACCGCCTAACCTTTAGCTTAATAAGGAAGTTTTTAATATATTTAATATTATTATTATTATATTATATATATATTTATAACATATACTCACCACACTTTGCACACACGACACACACATTCTTATACATATATTTAATATTATAAAATATAATATATATTATATTTTCTCCTTTAAATAAATTTATATAATTTAAGTAAAGGCTAATTATTAATACTAATACTCAATTTATTTAAAATAATTACAAAAAAATATAAATAATTCACATAATGATTTTGGGGTATTACATTCACTGATACCATAAATATTTTATACGCTGATATCAATTTATAAGTATTGTAGTATTATTAAATGAAATTATGGTAATAGTGAATTAATGTAATAATAATAGTGGATCTTCCCAACTAAATTACTTTTCTTTTCCTTTTTTTTTTCTACTAGATTTTAGAACGTGCGTTGCACGTTATTTTTATTATAGCGGTGATAGATAATATATTTTTATCAAAATTGCATATTTAGGTGTTGTACTACAGAGGGGTGATAAAGTAAAAAAGTAAAAAGTATTAGTTGTTTCAGTAAATAATCTTAATTGTTTCACTACAGAGTATTTGTTATTTCAAGCGTCCCTATAAAGCTTAACATTTCATTTAACTTTTTTTAAGTTGTGGCCCCACATTTAAAATGAAATATTTTACATTTTTTCTTTTCTTTTTTTTTTTTTAAAGTTGTGGCCCCATAACAGAAGAGTGTCCCAAATGATTGTCGAGTCCCTTTCGTGGCGACTGGCCTTCGCGGGCGGGCTTTGTCTTGGTGGCAACAGCTGAAAGTGACTCACTATCGCTATGGTAAACCTCAGGTCGCTTCTTGGTGTTAGATCAAGAAAGTTTTGATGAGTTAAAAGAAGATTCAGATGATCAGATAACCCTGAAGAACAACTGAGACTAAGTCCCAGTATCGAACTGATCAGACTGGGTCATCGACTGAGCAAGTCAGCTGAAGACTGGAAAGTCACAAGTCATATGGAGACAAGCTCAAATCTAGTCATCTGTAGGAGATGATTATGAAGAGCTCAGACAAGGTCAAGATAAGCTGAGTAGAATAAGAAAGGCGAGTCTTCACCAAGTCAGCTGCAGACGAGTAGGATAAATCAGCTGAGGAGCAAAGCAGTTTTCAAGATTAAGTTTGTTGAGCAGTTTTAGTTTGTTAGAACTGACTAACAAACTAACTGTCTTTTCAGACTTATAAATAGGTCTAGATTTTCATTTTTTTTTAAGAAGAACATTTAACTTTTGCACACATCACGAATTGCGCATTACTCTCTATTCAGATTTCACAATCAATTCACATGTTTTCAAAAAAAGTTTTTCAAAACAATTCTAAGTGTTTGTAGAACACTTTACTTGTAATCTTCAAATTCCACTACTCACTGTAATAGTTAGATTCCAGAGAAGAAGTTAGGAGTTTTGAAGATCTGAAGGAAATTGTAAGTTGTAAGTCAGATTGTAAGTAAGTAAGTAGTAAGCTAGTCCCTTCTTCAAGTTCGAGAAGGAGAGTGGATGTAGGATTATTCATAATCCGAACCACTATAAACCCTAGTGTTCTTTATTGCTTTACTTTACTTTTCTGTCAATTTCAATTTCAGTTTATCAATCAAAGATTAATTTCAGAATTGATCTTGATCTTGATCAAGTTGAGTTTAAAATTAAATTCCGCTGTGCTACTTGGGTGCTTTGAATAATTTCGAAAGATTTGTAAAAATCTGAAAATCTATTCAACCCCCCTTCTAGATTTTCACTAGAAGGCTAGATCAAGTTGTAACTAATCTACTCAACTAAAGTGGGACCAACAAGTGGTATCAGAGCAGTGTTAAGCTGTTCTGATATTGATTTTAGGTCTTAACCAAGATTCTGAAATTTGTTGTTGATTATCTTCATCTTTCTTGTTTCACTAACTCTGCTACTAACAAGATCTTGTAAGCTTGTTTTTGGTTTTCTATCTCAACATGTCTTCTGTTAAGAGCAAGAAATCAAGAAGTCTACCTGATTTCTCAATCGAAAAATATGGCTACTGGAAATTTAGAATGGAGAATCATCTTAAAGCAATTCATGATAGAATGGAGGAGGTCCTTGAGGAAGGACCTATCAAATTTTATCATGGAGGTACAAGTGACGGCACTGCAGCAGCTGAAACAAGAGTTAGGCAAGAAAAGAAAAGCTCCGAACTCACAAGTGATGAAAGAAAGATTCATAATCTGGATCAAGTTGCTAGAACAGAGATCATTGAAACTTTGAGTAAGGATTGGATTGAAAAGGTAAAAAGATGCAAGACTGTCAAGGAAATGTGGGAAACTCTTGCTGGAATCTGTGAAGGATCAAATCAGGTCAAGAAAAACAAATTGCAATCAGTATTACATGTTTTTGACACTTTCAAGATGAAAGAAGGAGAATCCATTGATCAACTTGATGTTAGACTGACTAATCTTCTGTTGGTCCCTGAATGTTAAGTTGATTTAAAGCCTTGAGATAACCTTCTAGAACAAAATCTAGAAAGGGGGGTTTGAATAGATTTTGTAGATTTTTCGAATCTCTCAAAATCAATTCAAAATATCAGATTAAACACAGCGGAATATAATTGAGAACTCAACTTTTAACAAGATCAAAAGCAAGGCTGATATTCAGATTTTAGTTAAGATTCTGAACTTTAATCTTGAATTAACAAAATTGTAAATTGAACAGAAATTAAAGAAAGCAAGAAATAACACCAGGATTTATAGTGGTTCGGATTATGAATAATCCTACATCCACTCTCTTTCTTCAAACTTTGAAGAAAGGTCTTCACTAGCTGCTTACTTACTCACTGTACAATCTTTACAAATTACAACTTGAACTTCAGCTCTTCAACAAACTAATCAACTCTCTGAAATCTAACTCTAAGAATAAGATGTGTTTTTGAAGATGTGAAGTGAAGTGTTCTATAAACACTTAGAAAATATTTGAAATCTCTTTTTGACAAATACTCTGTGAAATCAATAATGAATAGTGTGAAAATCAAATTTGCATAATTATCTAGAAAAATAAAATCTAGTCCTATTTATAAGTCTGAAAAGACAGTTAGTTTGTTAGACAATTCTAACAAACTAGAAACTGCTTAACAAACCTATTCTTGAAAACTACTCTTGACCTCAGCTGATTCTTCCTTCTCGTCTGCAGCTGACTTGGTGAAGACTCGCCTTTCTTATTCTACTCAGCTTATCTTGACCTCGTCTGAGCTCTTTATGATCGTCTCCTGCAGATGATAAGATTACTGGAAATTTAGGATGGAGAATCATCTAAAGGCCATTCATGATAGGATGGAAGAGGTTCTTGAAGAAGGACTTATAAAATTATATCATGGAGGCACCAGCACTGGAGCTGAGTCAGCTGAATCCAGAACCAGACAAGAAAAGAAGAGTTCTGAATTGACAAATGATGAAAGAAAGGTCCACAATCTTGACCAAGTAGCTCGAACTGAAATCATTGAGACTCTAAGTAAGGATTGGATAGAAAAGGTTAAGAGATGCAAAACTGCCAAAGAGATGTGGCAAACTCTAGCCAATGTTTGTGAAGGATCTGATCAAGTCAAAGAAAACAAGCTACAGTCAGTCTTGCATACATTTGAAACATTCAAAATGAAAGAAAATGAGTCTGTGGATCAGTTAGATGTAAGGTTGACCATCTTCTCAACAAAGCAGCTGACCTTGGAAAGAATTATTCAGAGAAAGAGATTAATAACAAGATTCTGGAGATCATTAACCAAGAGATGGAGGAAAAATCCAATATCCTTAAGGCTACTCAAGATTTATCTTCTATTACTCACCATACTTTGTTTTCACATCTTAAGGCTCTAGAATATGATATTCAAATAGAAGACGAGGAAGATGAGATGGAGTCAAGTACCTCATCCAAGTCGGTTGCCTTTGTCAGTAAAGAAGACAAGGTGTCAACAGAGTCTGTAGGAGCTGATCTATCTCTGAAGGAGCAGATGGCTTTACTTACAAAGAGGTATGATAAATTGAGAATGAAATATAAAAGAAATAAATTGAGATTTGCAGGAAAGGATAAATCAAGATCCAGATCAGGTAGAAAGGAAGATGAATCAACAGATGATGATAAAAACAGAAATCAGACAAGGAGATACAAATCACCTGTCAGAAGAAATCCTTCTAGCCCTAGATCAGACAGGAGTGATAATTGTTATACATGCAACAAGCCAGGACATTTCAGTTATGATTGTCCTCAACTGACTCCTAAGGAAAGGGAAGAAAAGAGACAGGAGATTTGCAGATCAAAGGGCTCTATTGACTGAAGAAAAAGAGCCAAAGAAATCATCATCATCCTCATCTGATTTCAGATCAGATGATGAAATCTGTCTCATGGCTAATGAGGTAATCTACTATTCATCGTCAGATAATGATTCTTGTCAGTCTGCATCTGATCAGGACCAAACTGTTATCCATGAGTTATTGAAAGATTTAAAGACATCTTTGGCTGCTTATAAACAGCTAGAGACAGAGAATTTGAGTTTAAAGGATCAGATTCAAATTCTAATTAAAGGCAAGCAGGTGATGAACTGCTCAGAGACTGAAGAAACATTCAAGAGGGAATGTTTTCTTCAGACTGGAGCTGGTACATCAGCCAGCTTACCTGAAAGGTTATAAAATGAATTGAAAACTTTAAAAGACAAATTTGAAATAGTCTGTGCTGAAAATGAATCAATTAAGAATGACAATGAGAAGCTTGTCTTCAAAATCAGTCAACTTAATAATTCACAATCAACAATAGATCACATTTTTAATACTTCTCAAAAATCTCATGACAAGACAGGTCTTGGTTATGATAGGAACAATAAATCAGATGTCCAAAAACCTAGAAAATTTGTGAAAGCATCTGTTCAATCAAAGGATGTTAAAATTGGTCCATGGAAACCAACTAGTCAGATAAGGACTACATCTCCCAGCCTGAAACCAAGAATTCAGCTGAAAACTCCTTATCAGACTAGGAGAAATCCAAGAACCAAAATAAGAAGACATTCTTATTATAATCCTTTTGATGGAAAGAGCAAATGCTATCCTACATTTCCTAAGTTTAGGAAAATTACTCAATCTGAATACAACAAGTTATCATTCAAAAATGATATAATTGTAGACAGATTTGGTAGAAAAACAGAGTCTGATTTATTGTCTGGAGATGAGATGTTTATTTGGATACCTAAAGTGATATTTGACCTTAAATTTGGATACCTAAAGTGATATTTGACCTTAAAGGACCCAAGATCACTAGGGTACCTTATAACTGATTTGTTTTTCAGGATACACAGGGATCATCACTCAAGGAAGAGATCTTAGCTTCAATATGGTACATTGATAGTGACTGTTCACAACACATGACTCATAACAAGAGGCTGTTATCAAATTTCCAAAGCATTGATGGTCCAAGAGTTTTGTTTGGTGATAATAATTGTGGTCAGACTAAAGGTGTAGGTACTCTGATTATCAAGGATATTCAGGTATCTGAGGTATATTTTGTTGAAGGTTTGAAACATAATCTGCTATTTGTTTCCCAGCTTTGTGATAAAGGTTTTCTTGTCAAATTTTCTAAGGATAAATGTGATATCTTAGATGATTCCTCAGATAAGGTACTTTTAACTGGCTTCAGACATGGTAATGTCTATGTGGCCAACTTTAATAGTTGTCCCAAAGATACCTGTCTGATAGCTAAGGGTGGAGAAGACCTCAGCTGGCTATGGCACAAGAGGCTTAGTCATCTGAATTTCAAGACCCTTAGTAAGCTGGCTAAAAAGAACCTTGTTTATCTAATTTTTTCAATGAGTGTGGAATTATTCATGAGACATCTTCAGCAAGAACTCCACAACAAAATGGAGTGGTTGAAAGAAGAAATAGAACTTTGAAGGAAGCAGCCAGGAGCATGTTAGCTGACTATGATACCCCTCATAGGTTCTGGGCTGAAGCCATCAACACAGCTTGCTATATCCAAAACAGGTGCTTAGTTGTCAAAGACAAGGGTAAGACTCCATATGAGATTTGGAAGGGTAAGATTCCAAGGATCTCATATTTCAGAGCTTTTGGTTGTAAGTGTTTTATCCACAACAATGGAAAATCTAAGTTAAGAACTTTTGATGCTAAGGCAGCTGATGGAATATTCTTAGGATATTCTAATACTTCCAAGGCATTTAGAGTTTTTAACAAGACAACCCTTTGTGTGGAGGAAACCCCTCATGTTGTTTTTGATGAGCTGTATTCCTTCTCAGATAAAGTGAATCAAATTTCTGAAAGTCTAGATAAAATTGAACTGTCCAAGACTAAACATAGAACTGTCTATCTACCTAGTCTTGATTCAGAATCAGATGAAGAAGAATCCCCATCTGATAATCAGAAGACAACTTCTGATCAGACTCCATCAGATCAGACACCCTTGACATCAGCTGATCAGCGGGGGACAGCTGATGAAGGGGGAACGTCAGCTGAGGTTGAGTCAGAGGAGTTGCCTACTGAGACTCAAGATGAGGATCCTTCTCCTCACATAGGCAAAAGGATGAAAAGCTACCATCCATCTGATCAGATTATAGGAAACCCATCTAGTAGTGTGCAGACACGAATGATGTTGGACTCTGAAAGTCTCTTCAGCTGTTATGTGTCGCTTCTCGAACCTAAGTCTATTGAGGAAGCTCTATCAGATCCAAATTGGATAACTGCCATGCAGGAAGAACTGCATCAGTTTGAAAGGCAAAGTGTATGGGAATTAGTAGAAATACCTTTACACAGAAAGATTATAGGCACCAAATGGGTGTTTAAAAATAAAACAGATGAGAACAACATTATTGTTCGAAATAAGGCAAGATTGGTTGCACAAGGTTACTCACAGTCTGAGGGAATAGACTATGATGAAACCTATGCTCCAGTTGCCAGATTAGAGGCAATAAGATTGTTCTTGGCATTTGCTGCATATAAATCTTTCAAAGTCTTTCAAATGGATGTTAAGTCTGCCTTTCTTAATGGTGTGTTACTTGAGGAGGTCTATGTGGAGCAGCCTCCTGGGTTTAAGATCAATAACATCAAATGGTTTTTCAAAAGGCAAGATTGATAGAACTTTGTTTAGAAAGGAAGTAGATGACAACATCTTACTAGTTCAAATTTATGTAGATGACATAATCTTTGGTTCATCTAATCTGAAATTATGTGAAGAGTTTAGCATTCTCATGAAAAATAGGTTTGAAATGTCAATGATGGGAGAATTAACATACTTTCTAGGCTTACAGATTAAACGGATGAGTAAGGGTATATTTATACATCAGTCTAAATATGCTAAGGATCTGATTGAGAAATTTGGAATGACAACTAGCAGAGAAGTTAAAATACCTATGGCAACTAACTTCTCTATGGATTCGATGAGCGGGGATACCCACCGATGCAACGGAGTATCGTGGGACTGATTGGATCTCTTCTCTATCTCACCGCAAGTAGGCCGGACATAGCTTTTGCAGTTGGGGTATGTGCAAGATTCCAATCTAATCCTAAGAAGACTCATCTGGAGACGGCTAAGAAAATTCTTAAATATATCAAAGGAACCTTGCAAGTAGGGTTATGGTACCCAGCTGATGACAACTTTGAGCTGACAGGTTATTCAGACTCAGACTTTGGAGGATGTAAGATTGATAGAAAATCCACTTCTGGAACTTGTCAATTCTTAGGCAACAAACTAATTTCTTGGTTATCTAAGAAATGTATATCCGTTGCCACCTCTACAACCGAAGTTTGAATACATGGCACTGGAAGTTGTTGTTCTCAACTCCTCTGGATTAGTCAACAACTTAGAGATTATAATATTCAAACATCAGCTGTTCCTATTTACTGTGATAGTAATAGTGCAATAGCAATGACTTACAATACTGTTCTACATTCTAGATGTAAGCATATAGATATTAGACATCATTTCATTAGGGATCATATTGAGAAGAATGACATTAGGATTGAGAAAATTGCCACTGAATCACAAAAAGCTGACATTCTTACAAAACCATTAGCTGAGTCTAAGTTTAAAGAATTATGCTTAGAATTAGGATTACTTGATGCATCCTTAGCTGACTTCTAAAATTACTTGCATCTGATAATTGTATTCATATTTCTTCTTGTATCTTTTCTTTAAATTAATGTCTAGAAAGAATTATCAGACTTGATTTGAGTCAAAGGACAATCAGGTAGCTGATATCATTGATCTCCAGTTTAGGAATCAAGAATCAAGGATTTGTCATATTGACCTTATCTGACATGATAATTACTTATCTGACATAAGGTAAATCAGACTTGGGAACAATAGTCAGCTGATTGTCTTAAAAACAGATGACTATACCTCAGCTACTAATGAGTTTTTGACGAGTTGTTTGCAGGAACAGGTATATCAGATTAGATTCATAAATCTCTCCTTTCAGAAAACCTTCGTCTTTGTTCTTCTCAAAATTGTTGTATCCAAATAAAGTTCTTAAGTGTGTATTTCAAGTAATCTGAACTTTGTAATCAAACTGAAATTTTTTTTAACTTCCAAAAATCAGACTAGGAAAAAGTTTTCAAAAAAAAAAAATATCAGATAAGATCTTTTTGACCTAGTCTGACTTTTTACCAAGTCTGAAATAGAATACCTGAGTGTTAAGTAAGGCACCTCATTGCTTACGTCAGGTATACTAATTACTTCTGATAAAGTAAGTCTATTAGCAGTCTAATCCGTAGGATAAACGGTTACTTTTTACACAGTTCAAGACACGTGAAGGTCACGCGCCTGAATTTCAAGCGTTTTTCTCGCTAAACCATCGATGTTTTACACGCGCCCTCTAAAATCAACGGTTTAAAATAAAAACTCTGAGATCGTACCACGTTTTGCATTCCCAAACTTTCCCTCTCTCTCCTCTAAGTTTAAAAACTTACCTTCTTCTTAAAATTTTTTCACTTTCACATTTCACTTATCAAAATCCCCTGTAAAAATCCTCTCTTACAAAAACTTATTCAAAATGGCTTCTTCTTCATCCCAACCCCCAAGACCTCCCACTTATATAACCGCATCAGTATCAAATTTCAAAATGAATACTGAAGCTATTAAAAATAAACTCAAAGCCGAGATGTACGTCGACTTTGAAACAACTCAGGACAGAGAATCCAGTGAAATTCTAAGGCTGTTGGAAGCATCAAGACTTCGAGGGTTTTGCTCATTCAAATCCGCAGAAAACAAAACAATGGACTTCATAGGCGCAGAATTCCTGGTAAACTGTGAGTTTTCTGATGACGGGTTTAGTACCACTGTTGAGGGGACTAGATTAGAGTATACAAAAGAAAATGTGGCTAGGACTTTGGGTACATCGGCTGAGGGTGTGAATCTATTAATATATAAGGAAGAGGAATGGGAACAATCGTTTGATTTGTTCGCTAGGGTGACGTATAGGGGAACAAGGAGGGATTTGAAAAAGCACATGTTAAGAAGGAGATATAGGCTGTTGATGACGATAGTAACTAAGTCAATTCTGGGTGATCAGAGTTCACATGACGGGGTTACTAAGTCTAGGTTGTGCTGTATGAGAGCTATAGTGGATGGTGTGAGGGTTGATTGGGTAGAATTACTTTTTAGGAGGTTAAAGGAAGAACAGGCGAGGTTGGTGTTTAACCCTACGAATGGAGATTGGGTTCCTCAGTCTACTGTGAGTTTATTTAATAAGATCATAGTACTGATAGATGGACTGAATAAGAGGGTCCAGACGAGGGAAGGAAAGAAGAAATTTTCTAAGCAAAAGGGTTTGCTTACGAAAAATGAAAGATTGGGTGGACTGCCAGATTCAGACGATGAATCAGACGAGGCACGAGCCCAGAGACTGGAATTGGCAGCAGCTGGGGTGCAGAGGCAGCCAGCTGAGGTACCAGAGGCTGAGGTCCCAGCAGTCGAGGAAGAGGCACCAGCTGCTCTGCCAGTTGTGGAAGCAGCCGAGGTAGAAGTAGATGTGGCTCAACCACTCAGGAGAAGGACCAGGAGGAGGCTGGTCAAAGTTGCTGATATTACTGGGGAGTCTTCCTCAACTCCTGCTAGTCTGTTACCAGAGGAAGCTGTAACTCTTCAGATAGCTTCAGCGGTACAGGATGAGACGGAAGTGCTGGAAGACCCCAGCTCTGAGCGAACCGCATCTGCCGAAAGGCAAGCCTCTCCAGGTACATCCTCCAACATCTCATCCTCTGATAAATCCCCCATCCACCTAGGCGATGAAGAAGTATCCAAGGCTGGTACTTCTGAGCCTCTGAAACAGCCTACTCCCAAAATTATCCAAATACAAACACCTCCCACCTCATCTCCCATATCAAAAATACCTCCCACCTCATCTCCCATACCAGAAATACCTCCCACCGTATCTCCCACACCTGATATTCCTCCCACTTCTACTCAACCTTTTGATTTTCTTGATTTTCTCTCCACCAAATATCCCACTCCTTCACCCTAAATCAGTCCAATACACACTCCACGCCCAGATGGATCTGTAGGAAGCTTTGAGCTGTCCCTAAGATCAGATGCCAAATGGAGGTTAGCTGAGTTAATTCCTGAACTTCAGTTTAACCCTGAAGTAATGAAGGAATCCATTGAGATTTGGCTGGTTCATCATCTGAGAACTGGAGATCTGGAGGAGATGAGTCTCTTCACTGATGAAGTAGGCTGGGACAATTTCATCTTGTGGGAAAAGATTGTTTTGGAGTCTGCTGGGGTCACATCCGTATCTGTCATCTTATCAGAGACGCAGCTCCTGAATTTCATTCGAAGCCGCCTTGGCTTATCTGAAACACTACCAGCCGTCCCTCCCAGCAGCCCAGGATCCACCTTTTCTTCAATTCTAAACCAGCTGGAGAAGAGGGTAGAGGACAAGTTTACTCAGATGCTTACAATGAAGACTGCAGACATCGTGGATTTTGTCAGTGTAACTATGGAGGACATGCTAAAAGCATCTGAGGTAAATCTTCTATCTTCTATTTCAAATTCTGTAAAACTGGCTGTCAAAGAAGAACTGGAAGGAGTGAAGAAAGAGGTTGGCGAGCTAAGAATCCAGACCCAGGCTGATAATCAACTGCTGGCTGATGAGATCCTCCTTAATCAATCCTCAGCTTCCACCTATTTTACTGTTATCAAGGAGCAGCTTGCTATGCTACTTGATGATGTTAAAAAGGGGGAAGATGTGGAGATTGTAAAAGCCGAGCTGAACCAGATCAAACTTTCAGCAGCTAGCCAAACAGATGAGCTCACTGCCTTAAAAATCAGAATAGATCAGATTGAGGAAGCAATCAGGGCAGATGAGCAGGCTAGAAAGAAAGAAGCTGAGCTGAAGTCTGAAAGATATATGGCTAAGATCAGAGAGAGGAAGGAGGAGGCTAGAGCCAAAGCAGAAGCTGAGAAGGGAAAGGGGAAGGAGCTGGTGGTGGTTGAGAAAGAGAAGGAAAAGGAGATGGAGAAGGTCGTGTCGCCTATCAGGCAGAGCCTGATGTCCAAAGCTGCTGGAAAGAGGCCATTGAAAAAATCTGCTGAGCAGCTTAGGATAGAGGCAGAAAGGGACCGACGAATCAAGGCTGAAAAAGTATACTATGGCAGAAGGGAAGCAAGGAGAAAGATAAAGTCGGCAAAGAAGGCTGGTCGCATTTTTGACAAATTCCAGAAGAAGTGGGTAATCCCATCTGCTGGAGGAGCAGAGGCAGCTTGGATCAGACCTGAGGAAAGGACTGATGCCCCCCCAAAAATGATTGCACATCCTTCATGGGCAGCTGAGTACATGAAGTACGAAGCCAAGTGGACCTTCTTCTGGTATATTTGCAAAGGAGTTGGAGCATCATCAGCTGATGAGACGATTGCTTGGCATGATTGGATGGAGAAGGAAAATCCGAGTTTATACCAGAAACTTCTCGATGAAGGAGATGAATGGTATAACGTGGATTTGGTTGCTCCAGACTATTCATCCATTCCTATAAAGCTGAAAGATGATGGCTCGATAGACAAGGAATGGATCAGGTCAACTATCAACTATGGCATAAATCAGATGAAGTTGACTGATCCAAAGGAAATTGCTGAGCTAAGAATAAGAATATTTGATTGGATGCAGCTTCCAGAAGCAGACAGATGGACAGATTAGATAAGCTTAAATTTTCTTCCTTTATCTTCTTATCTGTTCCACATGTAAATTTGTAAATCAGCTGAATATGAATGAGATGACTGATTCTTATCTGTTTTACTTGTGTTTTTTTTGTTTTAAGAATCTTTAAATTTTTTAGTATGAAACATCTGAGAAAATTTATTATCTCAGACCCAGTATTGACAAAATTTTTTAAAATTCTAAAATTTTTTCTAAGTCCTAAGACTAAGTTTTTTTTTTCAAATTTTTTAAAGTCTTAAGACTTAAAGTTTTTTTAAGTATGAGTTAAAAATGCTTTAATCTGAATTGATAGTGTGAGTGAATTCTGACTTGCTTATCTGATTGATTTAAATAACTTTGACTAACATCAGCTGTGAGCATGTTTTTTTTATATATAGTTTTAACATCATCAAAAAGGGGGAAATTGTTAGATCAAGAAGAGTTTTGATGAGTTAAAAGGAACAATCCAGAAGAGCAGACAACGTTGATAAACAGCTCAGATCAGAAGTCGATGCTAAGCTGATCAGACTAGGTCGAGAGCTGATCAAGTTAAATCAACAATAAGATGTTGAGGTCGTTAAGCAAGAGATGGAGAGAGAAAGCTAATATTCTGAAAGCTACTCAGAATCTATCTTCAATTTCACACCACGCTTTATTTTCTCATCTCAAGGCATTAGAGTATGACATCCAAATCGAAGATGAAGAAGACGAAGCAGAATCTTCAACATCTGGAAAGACTGTAGCATTTGTTCATCAAGATGAATCCGAGAAGATCTCCAAGGCATCTGATTTGTCTATTAAAGAGGAAATGACTCTTTTGTTAAAAAGATAAGAAAGGCTGAGAATGAAGTACAAAAAAAACAAGAGAGACAATTCAGGTCGAAGGAATTATAGATCAAATAAAGAAGAAAAGAGTTCAGACAATGATAGGAAAAAGGATCAGACGAGGAAACACAAGTCACCAATCAGACGAGGAGATAGTAGTCCTAAGACAGACAGGGGTGATATTTGTTATACATGCAACAAACCTGGCCACTTTAGTTATGATTGTCCTCAACTCACTCCCAGAGAGAGAGAAGAAAAGAGGAAAAAGCGGGATAGAAGGTATGCTGATCAGAGAGCTCTTCTGGCTGAGAAAGAAGAAGTTCATAAGAGATCATCATCCTCATCCTCATCTGATTTTGGGTCAGATGATGACATATGTTTAATGGCAAAAGAGGTACATTACTATTCATCCTCAGATAATGATTGTGATACCTTATCTGAAACTGATCCTAGTCTTATTGAGAAACTTTTGAAAGATTTGGAGACTGTTCTATCTGCTTATACACAGATAGAGACTGAAAATTTTAATTTAAAGAATCAAATTACTGATCTGACCAAAGTCAATCAAACAAAGGATAGTGAGAAACCAGACTGTACATTCAAGGGGGAATGTCAGACTGAGACCATCACTAGTACCTTGTCTGATAAGACAGACAAGTTAGAACAGGAATTGAATTCTTTAAAAATAAAATTTTCAAATATCTATTATGAGAATGAAAGTTACAAGAGGACTAACAGAGAATTAAATCTAAAGTTAGGACTTCTGAATAACTCTCAGATCACAATAGATAAGATCTTCAATACCTCACAAAAGTCTAATGACAAGACTGGATTAGGTTTTGATAGGAGTAAGAAAAATGATCCAATAAAACCTAGAGTTTTTGTTAAAGCAACTAAACCAAAGATAGAAACTAGATTTAGTCCCTGAAAACCTAAGGAATTAATTACCTCATCTGATACTTCTGAAAAGAAAACACAGACGAGGAAAGTAGCTCCTAAGGTTAAACCTAAGACTAAGTCAAAGTCCTATCCTAGGTATAATGGCTTTGATGGAAGAAGTAAAACATATCCATTTTTACCAAGATTCAAGACAATTTCAAAAGATCAGTTAAACAAGATTGATCTTGAAAGTCTTATCTTAGTAGATAGATATGGATGTAAACTTCAATCTATGGTTTTGAGGAACATTGATATCTTTGTCTGGATTCCTAAAAGTCAACTTAACATGAAAGGACCCAAAGTACAAAGGGTACCTAAGCATTAAATTTGTGATTGCAGGAAGATAAGAAGATAGTTGAAAGAGGAGACATTCTTGAGGTCATCTGGTACATTGACAGTGACTGTTCCAAGCATATGACCTATGAAAGACGACTTCTCTCTAACTATCAGACCATAGACGGACCAAGAGTAACGTTTGAAGCACAATTTACTATCTGTTTCACAATTTTATGATAAGGGGTTGAGTGTCAAATTTACTCATAATGCATGCTTTGTATAAGATGGTATTAATGAAAATATTCTATTAGCTGGAGTCAGACAAGGTAACATTTATGTTGCTAATTTCAAAAGTTGTCCTAAAGACACTTGTCTTGTTGCTAAGAGTTCAGATGATTTAAGTTGGCTGTGGCACAAACGTCTTGGTCACTTGAACTTCAAAACTCTTAACAAAATAGCAAGAAAATCTTTAGTTAAAGGACTCCCTGATATAGTATTTTCAAGTAACCTTGTGTGTGATTCTTGTCAAAAATGAAAACAGACTAAAGCTTCTTTTAAAACAATAAGTAGTCCTTCCTCAGAAAGAATTCTGGAACTTCTTCACATGGATCTTTTTGGTCTAGTAACACCTCTCAGCTTTAGTGGAAGAAAATATACTTTGGTAATTGTTGATGATTTTTCAAGATTTACCTGGGTTATTTTTTTATACAAAAAGAATGAGACTATGATTAAGATTCCAGAATTTCTTAAAAAGGTTTAAAATGAAAAAGGACTAACTATTGTTAAAATTAGAAGTGATAAAGGTACTGAATTCCTTAATAAGCTGATTACTAACTACTGCATTGAGAATGGCATAGCTCATGAAACATCTGCAGCAAGGACTCCACAACAAAATGGAGTAATTGAAAGGAGAAACAGAACCTTGAAAGAGGCAGCAAGAACAATGCTATCTGAGTACAACACTCGACACAGGTTTTGGGCAGAAGCTGTTAATACAGCTTGTTATGTTCAAAATAGAAGTTTGATTGTTAAAGATAAATGCAAAACTCCCTATGAAATTTGGAAGGGAAGATCCCCCAAAATTTCATACTTTCATATATTTGGTTGTAAATGTTTCATACACAGCAATGGTAAATCTCAATTAAAAACTTTTGATGCCAAGATAGCAGATGGGATATTCTTGGGATACTCATCTGTATCAAAAGCATATAGAGTTTTTAATAAGACAACCTTGTGTGTGGAAGAAACACCCCATGTTGTATTTGATGAATCTTCTCTTGAGTATAGTAAGACAAGGGACATCACAAAGATATCAGATGATCTGGATCAGATGACTATCAAGAGATCAACCATAAAATTCTACAATCAAGAATCAGACTCAGATGAAGAAGAAGAACCAGATTCAAACACAGAGAAAGAACCTGGAACCTCTTCCTCACCAGCTGATCAGACGACCAACAACTCAGATGATCAGGTTGAGTCATCAGAAGGTAACATAGAATCATCTGAAATAAATAATTTAGACAAAACTTCATCTATTGTAAAAGACAAAGGTAAGAAAGTAATGTCATATCACCCAGCTGAACAGATAATTGGAGATTTAGACTCTGGAGTCTAGACGAGGACCCAACTAAATCAAGATTGTATGTTCAGCTGCTATGTGTCATTACTTGAACCTAAATCTATTACAGAAGCTGTAACTGATTCCAACTGGATTAATGCCATGCAAGAATAACTAAATCAGTTTCAAAGACAAGATGTGTGGGAACTTGTTGAAAGGCCTCATCATCAAAAAGTTATTGGAACTAAATGGGTCTTTAAAAACAAAAGGGATGAAAACAATATTGTGGTTAGAAATAAAGCCAGACTAGTTGCTCAAGGTTATTCACAATCAGAGGGGATTGATTATGATGAAACCTTTGCACCAGTAGCTCGTCTGGAAGCCATAAGATTGTTTTTAGCCTATGCTGCTTTTAAAAGATTCATAGTTTTTCAAATGGGTGTTAAGTCAGCATTTCTTAGTGGAATCCTAGCTGAGGAAGTTTATGTAGAGCAACCTCCTGATTTTGTCAAAGGAGACAATGTTTATAAACTAAGGAAAGCTCTATATGGACTTAAACAAGCACCTAGAGCATGGAATGACACCTTGTCTGATTATTTAATTCAAAATGGTTTTGTTAAAGGTAGAATTGATAGAACTCTCTTCAGAAAAGAATTTGGTTGTGATCTTTTGTTAGTTCAGATTTATGTTGATGATATTATTTTTGGATCAACTAACATATCTCTGTGTGAAGAATTTAGTCATCTTATGAAAAACAGATTTGAAATGTCCATGATGGGAGAGATGACTTATTTTCTTGGACTCCAAGTCAAACAGACTAAGAAGGGAATATTCATCAATCAAGCCAAATATACAAAAGATCTCATTGAAAAATTTGGAGTAGGTACCAGCCGAGAGGCTAAGATACCTATGATGACAAACTTTTCAATGGATCCAGACGAGAAGGGAGAAGACACTGATCAAACCAAGTATCGAGGTCTAATTGGTTTATTATTATATTTAACTGCTAGTAGACCTGATATTTCATTTGTAGTTGGAGTCTGCGCTCGATTTCAAGCTAATCCTAAGAAAAGCCATCTTGAAGCAGCAAAGAAAATTCTTAAGTATCTGAAAGGTACAGTAAATGTTGGATTGTGGTATCCAGCTGATGACAACTTTGAGTTTTCTGGATACTCAGACTCAGACTTTGGTGGGTGTAAGATAGATAGAAAATCTACATCTGGTACTTGCCAATTTCTTGGTAGTAAGCTGATTTCATGGTTGTCTAAGAAACAAATCTCTGTAGCTACTTCCACAACTGAACCTGAGTATATGGCAGCTGGAAGTTGTTGCTCATAGCTGATCTGGATAAGTCAACAGTGAAGGGACTATAACATTATCACCAAAGATGTACCAATCTTTTGTGATAGTAATAGTGCCATAGCTATTACCTAGAACCCAGTCCTACATACTAGATGAAAGCATGTTGATATAAGGCACCACTTCATCCGAGACCATGTTGAAAAAGGTGACATCAGACTAGAGAAGATCCTGACTGATTTCCAAAGAGCAGACATCTTGACTAAGCCACTGGCAGAGACAAGGCTTAAAGAACTATCTGTAGAATTAAGTTTATTAGATGCTTCTTTAGTTAATCTATGATCTTATTCTATATTTTTCATTCTTTGTCTCTCTCAATTTAGTTTATTATGTCTAGAAAGAATTATCAGACTAGATATGAGTCAAAGGACATATCATTGATCTCCTGTTGAGGAATCAAGAATCAAGGATTAGTCATATTGCTCTTATCTGACTTGATAATTACTTATCTGACATTTGGTAAATCAGACAAGGACGCAATAGTCAGCTGACTTCTATAGAATCAGATGACCATTGTATCTTATCTGACTTACCCTAGCTACTAATGGTTTCTTCAAGTTTATGTTTTTGCAGGAATAGGTCACAGATCAGATAGATAAATCGTATTGTTTCACCTCATCTGTTATAAACCTTCTCATCTGGACACCTTTATTTCTGAATACTCTCCATACATTGTGTTTCTCGATAAAACTCTTCTCAAATTATTGGATGGAAAAACTAACTTTTGAAAATTTAATCTGAGCCAGCTTATTTGAAATAAAATATTTTCTTAACTAGTCTTTAAGTTTGCCAAAAGATAAAACAAGATTGTTTTAAAACCCAGACGAGGTCATTTACCAGTTATCTTCAGAACCTTGTCTGTTTTAGAAAAACCTTTATGCAAAGAAAGGTAACACTAGGTTGACGTCAGGATTACTTACTTCTCTGCATAAAGTAACCCTACTTCGGTCAAATCAACAGTCTACAAAGTAACCTTTTACGCAATTCAAAGATTAGTGAACCACACGAGCTGAATCCCAATCGTTTATCCAAATTTTTAACCGTTGATTCAGCACAGTAAATCATTTCAAATAAATGGCTTAGATTAAAGTTAATTTTTCAAAGCGGTTTCTCTTTCCAATTTACCCTCCTATAAATACATCTTCTTCCTCTTGTAACCGTTTTCACTTTCAGAAAACCTGCAAATACTCTAAAAACTTTCCCAATCTCATAAAATTCACCATGGCCTCTTCTTCTAAAACTACCAAAACCTACAAGCCCACATATATTTCCACAAACTCTTCTCATTTTAAAATGAATGAAGAGTTGTTCAAAAACCGTTTAAAAGCAGAGATGTATGTGGACTTCGAAACCACTCAAGATCCAGAATCTGCAGAAATCCTCCATTTATTGGAAGCATCAAGGTTAAGGGGATTTCTATCAATGAAATCTCCTCAGAATAGGACTGCTGATTTGTTGGGGGCAGAGTTCTTAGCAAACATGAGGGATACCCAGGATGGGTTCGACACAACTGTGGACGGAATAGTGTTGAGTTACTCAAAAGAGAACATTGCCAGAATTTTTAACACGTCAATGGAAGGAGTCAATCCATTGACGTACAAAGAGGACGACTGGGAAGAGTCTTTCGATTTGATGGCAAGGGTTACATACAGAGGAACCCGTAGGGTTTTAAAGAAAAATTTGTTGAGAAAAAAGTACCGATTGTTGATGACGGTGGTTACCAAATCGGTGTTGGGGGAACAGAGTTCACATGATGGGTTAACCAAACCCAGATTGTGTGTTATGAGGGTGATTCTGGATGGAGTCCAAGTGAACTGGACAGACCTGCTGATTTACAAACTAAAGGAGGAGAAGAAATGGCTTTCCTTCAAGTCGTCTGCTGAAGGCTGGGAACCTAACTCGATAGTCAGCCTATTCAACAAAATAACAGTGTTGATTGAAGGGCTGAACAGAGCAGCTGACTGGAGAGTGGGTACGAAGAAGTACTCCAAGCAGAAGGGGATCCTCACAAAGGATGAGAGGCTTGGAGGAAATCCAGACTCAGACGATGAGTCTGATGCTGCCAGAAATCAGAGGCTGGAGGCAGTAGCGGAGGAAGCCCAGAGACCAGCAGCTGAACCAGCAGAGGTACCTCCAGCTGAGGTAGAAGCAGAGGGACCTGAGGAGGAAGCAGCTGGGGTCGCAACTCAAGTGGAAGCGGTTGTGATTCCAACCCAGGAGACGGCTGCTGTCATTCCGAGGGTTTCTCAGAGGCAGAAGAGGAGAAGGCTGGTAAAAGCCTCTGAGAAGAAGAAAGGAGAGGGTTCATCTGTTGTTCCCACCAAAGAAGCCTCAGAAGAAGAGGTGGTAGAGGAAGCTGAAATCCCATTGGTAAGGAGACCCAGACGAGCATCTCAAAGCTCTGAAGGCTCCACCAAATCTGGAGGGTCTGAGCAGCAGATGGACACAACAACTTTGCTACCAGAGGAGGTTCCTGTGCTGAAGATAGCAGCTGAGGTTGGTCAGCTCGAGGTTCTCCCTCCCCAACCAAGGAAGTTGTTCTTCCCCCGATCCCTGAAATAGGTACAAACCTATCTTCATCTCCTTCCTTATCACCTGCACCTGGCAATGAAGAAGTGCCCCAGGCTGGCACTTTAGAGCCTTAAATTCAGCCTGTCATCCCAACTGTCCAAACAGGCAATGAAGAGGTATCCCAGGCTGGTACCTCAGAGCCGCTCCAACAGCCTACTCCCTCAATAGTCCAAACTCAAACCCCACCCACTGAAATAGAACATACCTCATCCCAACCACCACCACCACTCATACAAACCTCATCTCCCATTCCCACCCCCACTATACAAACCCAAACATCACCTTTCCCACAAGTCCAAGCCTCAACTGTTCCCACTATATCCTACTCCTCTCTCCCAACTATACAAACACATCCTACCCCTCTCCCACCTACTAAAAAAGAACCAATCCCTTCCTCGTCCGATTCCTCGTCTGAGGAAGACGACAGTGACCTAAGCCCTATCTCAGCCATCTCCTCAATCCTCACCCTTGTGGAGAAAAAGATAAATTCAACATTCAGAAGGAAAATGAAGAGGAGGACAAGGAAGATGGTTGAAGCAGTAACTGACACGATGCTTGCAAGCATGAGAGAAGTGGAGGTAACCTTATCTGATAAAATCATATCTGTCACTAACTCTGTGCTGGCTGACAAAGTGAAAGCAATGGAGGAAGAGCTGAAGGCACTGAAAGAAGAAGTGAAGGGTTAAAATCAGATGGTGGTGAATGAAATGGTTGTAGACCAATCGGACTTCAGAGTCAAGTGCAATGTTCTTGATGAAAAGCTGACGAACTTGGCTGCTGAAGTTAAAAAGGGGGAAAAAGATGAACAAGAAAAGAGACAAGCCCTCACAGCTGTGGTCGAGGAGACCAGGAAAGAAGTAGGCACGAAGGCCAACACAGCTGATCTGGAGGCAGCTAAGGAAGACTTGAAACTCAAGTCTGATGAGCTAGCTGCTCTCCAGCTGAGGGTAAGTCAATTAGAGAAGGCGTTGAAGGAGGATGAGGAGAAACGAAAGAAAGAGGAGGAGGAGAGAACTGAAAGTCTCTTGGCTAAACTTAAAGAATCTGAATCTGAAGAAGCCAAGGGGAAGGGTAAAGAAGTAGCAGCTAGCGAGCCACGATCTGCTGAAACCTATTCCAGAGCTGCTGCTAAGGGGAAAGGAAAGAGGAAGGCGGATTATTCAAATCTTTCAGTAGAACAGATTAAGAGGATAAAGAGAGAGAAGGAGTTCTACGGGAAGAAGGAGAAGAGAAGGGTAAGGAAAGAAAAGGGAGCTGTTGTCTTCTGGAGTAGCACTGAGCGAAAATGGTTGGTCTAAGACTCAAGTGGTGCTAACTTCAGACCATTTCATCCAACAAATGCTCCGCCAAAGCTGGCTTGTGGCAAGTATGAAGAGGAGTATAGGAAAAAGAATCTGGAAGGAATGTGGATGTACTACTGGTACATTCTCAAAGCTCCAGGATCAACTCAGCAAGATCCAGACTTAGCTTGGCATGAGTGGATAGAGAAGATTGACAAAGACTTCTATCATCGGCTGCTGGAAGAAGTAGATGTGGAGTTCAATGTTAATCTTATCGTTCCAGCTTTTGAGTATGCCATCCCTGCCAAGAAATCAGATGGATCCCTGGACCTTGATTGGGTAAAGGGAATAGTTCAAAGGGCAGAGGCGGAGTCTGGACTTGTTCAGGAGGAGGAGATCAAGCAGCCGAGGAGGCGGGTATTTAATTGGTTAATGATCCCAAATGAAGACCAATGGGGAGTCTAATAGAAACAGGACGTTTACTTTTCCTTATTTTTCTTTTCTATTAGTCTCCATTTGTAATTTTTGTAAATCTGATGTGAATATACTGTGCTTTATCTGGTTCACCTGGATTTTCAGTTTTAAGTTTTTTTTGTTGTTTTTAAGAAAACATAAAAATTTTCTAAGTGTTAATAATCTGAGAAAATTTTCATCTCAGAATTAAAGTTTCTCCAACAATTTTTCTAAGTCTTAAAACTTTTCTAAGTTCCTTAAGTTTTAAAAACTTTTCACCAAGTCTAAATTCTTAAGACTTAAGATTATTTTTTTAAATTTTTCTAAGTGTGAATTGAGTGCTCTAACTTGAATAAATCTGATTCAATATGAGAATGTGCTCTAGTATACCTATCTGATAATCTTGATTAACTTTAAACTAACCTCAGCTGTGAGTGTGTCTCTTTTTTGTAGGTTTTAACTTCATCAAAAAGGGGGAAATTGTTAGATCAAGAAAGTTTTGATGAGTTAAAGGAAGATTCAGATGATCAGATAACCCTGAAGAATAGCTGAGACTAAGTCCCAGTATCGAGCTGATCAGACTAGGTCATCGACTGAGCAAGTCAGCTGAAGACTGGAAAGTCACAAGTCATCTGGAGATAAGTTCAAATCTAGTCATCTGCAGGAGACGATTATGAAGAGCTCAGACAAGGTCAAGACAAGCTGAGTAAAATAAGAAAGACGAGTCTTTACCAAGTCAGCTGCAGACGAGTAGGATAAATCAGCTGAGGAGCAAAGCAGTTTTCAGGATTAAGTTTGTTGAGCAGTTTTAGTTTGTTAGAACTGACTAACAAACTAATTGTCTTTTCAGACTTATAAATAGGTCTAGATTTTCATTTTTTTTAAGAAGAACTTTTAACTTTTGCACACATCACGCATTGCGCATTACTTTCTATTCAGATTTCACAATCAATTCACAAGTTTTCAAAAAGAGTTTTTCAAAACAATTCTAAGTGTTTGTAGAACACTTTACTTGTAATCTTCAAATTCCACTACTCACTGTAATAGTTAGATTCTAGAGAAGAAGTTAGGAGTTTTGAAGATCTAAAGGAATTTGTAAGCAGTAAGTTGTAAATCAGATTGTAAGTAAGTAAGTAGTAAGTTAGTCCCTTCTTCAAGTTGGAGAAGGAGAGTGGATGTAGGATTATTCATAATCCGAACCACTATAAACCCTAGTGTTCTTTATTGCTTTACTTTACTTTTCTGTCAATTTCAATTTCAGTTTATCAATCAAAGATTAATTTCAGAATTGAAGTTAAAACTAAAATATCAGTTTGCTTTTGATCTTGATCAAGTTGAGTTTAAAATTAAATTCCGCTGTGCTACTTGGGTGCTTTGAATAATTTCGAAAGATTTGTAAAAATCTGAAAATCTATTCAACCCCCCCTTCTAGATTTTCACTATAAGGCTAGATCAAGTTGTAACTAATCTACTCAACTAAAGTGGGACCAACACTTGGTCTAAATTTCTAAAACACGTGGAACGTGAATTCTTATCATTTAATTATTAATTATGAGTGTGTGTTGCATCAACTCCTGCATACTTTGCGCCAAAATTTCAGATCTGTTGATACCTATACAATACACAAGGAGCAAGAAACACATGGTGCAGAGACTGAGGACGGAGTGCAAAGAGGCAGCAACGGGGACGAAGAGGCGGCGAAGGAGAGACCGATCATTTGGGAAAGTCCTGTTGCTTTTATGTCGGTATGAAGCGAGGACATCACATCGGCTCCAGAAGACGGCTGAGGACTGAGTGCGAAAGAGTGGCGAAGGGAGAGAAAATAATGATTTTTAAATGGGGAGTGATAACTAAACAAATAGAATGTAAAATAAAACTGTAGGGACGAAATATACCAAACAAAACATTATAGTGGTAAAATGGTCCAAAAATAATTTACAACTCTAAGTCACTTTTTAATTATATTATAGATAGTTAATTGTTATTCTTACGACAAAAACAATAAATACGGGATTAAGTTTATATTAATGTGGTTAACCACTATACTATTGGTCAAATTCTTATATTTTGAACACATTTTTATATTAAATATGAATAATTTAAATAGTATAAAAACTACTTCCGCCATGACTATTTTTGCATACTTCTAGGGGCACAGAGATTAAAACAATTTAACTTTATTAACTTTTATGATAATAAAGTGTAGGAGAGAATAAAGTACAAGAATATTTTGGGTGATTTAATGAGGTAAACTAGGGGAAAGAATAAAACAGAGTAGAATAAAAGTGATATTTTGTAAACTTAAATGATATTGTGAGGGTGTTAATATTGTATGATATTTCCAGTTTAAGGTATGTAGAAAGAGTCGGGATGAACGGTTAAGTGTGCAGAAAGAGTATGGACAAAGGGAGTAATTATTTTAGATACTCTTGAGTTATAATATAATTCTCAAAATAAATTTTTGATACTCATGTAATTTTTAATATACTTAATCAAATACTTAATAATTTTTTTAAATACTTAATAATTTAAACCTTTTCAAACAATTTTATGCATTATTATGAACTAGGTTCATATAAATCTTTGTCTAAATACAAAATTTCATAAATTATCTAATTAAATTTGTAACGCCCCAATTATGCACTATTCTAATATTGGTGTTTAGACGTTACTAAATAGTAAAATTCATTTATTTACGGTATTTATATTTTATTTGAACACACATCCCATATTTTTTTAAAAAAAATGCTACCATAAAAGAAGACCTCTTTTATTTAATACTTGCATTAAAAATAAACATTTAGAGCATAGTTATAATAAGAATTATAGCAGAAGAAATTTAATAATAAATAAGCTTAATTCAGAAATATGTAAATAAAATTACAAATCATAAGTCATTCTTTCAATATAAATAAAAGATAGAGCAATCATAATTTATTATTCTCTTATTTCTTGGCCATAGCTTCCGAGATCATCCTTCCTTATCGAACTCCAGCACTGAAAAGTATTAAAGAAAGGGGTAAGTGTGTGAAAATACACTTAGTGGGGTAACTTTATAATTGCACAAACTAAATTTTGATAATATAATTATTATATAACTTGTAAAACTTGTAATAGTGCTGGCAATACCAGACTTTAACATGGAATTTCTGGCTGGGCCAGACATAACATGAATTTGCTGGCTGGGCCAGACCATGAATTGCTGGCTAGGCCAGACTTAACGTGAATTGCTGGCTGGCCCAGACATACATGAAATTGCTGGCTGGGCCAGACTTAACATGAATATTAATTATATAAAAAAAATTAATAAGGGCAATTACAATATTTGAATATTATAACTCAATTAAGAGTTGAAGTAAATCCCCACCTTCTGTAGTGCAAATCAGAAAATTTAAAAAAAAAAAATCTCTAGCGTCTCGTGATTTTCTTCTAGTAATAAAGTAGATTTTTATATATTCTTCATTCTTTCTTCCCAAAAAACGTAAAGAAGGGTTTATTTATAGCAAAAATTTATACATTAACTAGTAGCCATAATCGTTTATGCTACTAAGGTCTAGCTATTCTCCTTTTAAGGTTTGCCACCCAAGTTGCAAAGAAATAATAAATTAAAAAAAGTAAGTATTATTTCTTACCTACTATGTTATTTTATATTATTTTATAATATATTCATATATTGATTTAAAAATGTATATCATATATTTTATATCTTTATACTCATGAAGTTAGGTATATGCATTATTATTATTATTATTATTATTTTTTTAGTTAGATTACTAAATAGATATCATAGTAATTTAACTAAGTGTTATATTATAAAAATAATAATATAGTAATATTATATTTTGAACTATATGTTAAAAATATTATATATATATATATATATATATATATATATATATATATATATATATATATATATATATATATTATTTGATAAATGCACCCACTTGTAAATTATTCAACTTATGCATTGAAATAGAAAAAAATGACCCTTTTTAATTATAAAACTATAATACATTTTAGTGTGTAATTTGATAAATACACCCATTTAAATATTAGATATAATCTATTTATGCATAATTTGCTAAAATAATTTTATGTCTAGAAACCAAAAATATATATTATTTGGAATTTAAAGAATAAATTGTGTGTATATATATATATATACACACATATTCAAATATTATACATAATTATTTTGGGGTGTTGTAGTTTTTGAATTTTCCTATCGAGGATGGCTATTGGGGTTTCTTCCTACGTTAAGCGAATGTCAATTTCTATAGCATCTCGATTTACTATGTGGCTGGGGTCAGGTATATATTTCCGTAACATGGACACATGAAATACGTTATGCACTCCATCTAGCTCTGGCGGTAAAGCTAGCCTGTAAGCTAATTCTCCGACTCATTCGAGTATCTCGTATAGTCCAATATATCTTGGTCTCAACTTTCCTCGTTTTCCAAATCGAATGACACCTCTTGTTGGTGACACCTTTAAAAATACTTTATCTCCAACCTCAAATTCTAAATCTTTACGTCGTTGGTCGGCGTATGATTTTTGTCTGTCCTGAGCAGCTTGTATTCTTTCCCTAATTTTCTTGATCATCCCGATAGTTTCTTCTACTAATTCGGGACCTAAGACTTTCTTCTCCCCAACTTCGTCCCAATATAGAGGTGATCTGCACTTCCTCCCATAGAGTGCTTCATAGGGTGCAATACCGATTGTTGCTTGGTAGCTATTGTTGTAAGCAAATTCGACCAAGGGTAATAATTTTTCCCAATTTTTACCACAGTCGATGATACAACCTCTCAGCATGTCTTCCAATGTTTGAATTGTTCTCTCAGATTGTCCGTCCGTCTGAGGGTGAAAGGCAGTGCTGAAATTTAGCTTGGTTCCATGACATTCTGTAGGTTCCGCCAAAACTTCGATGTAAATCGTGTGTCCTTGTCTGATATTATTGAGACGGACACTCCATGCAACCTGATGACTTCCTCCAAATAAATTTGAGCCAACTTGTCAAAACCGAAGGTCATTTTAATTGGTAGAAAGTGTGCTGATTTTGTCAGACGGTCAATTATAACCCATATAGCTTGATTTCCTCTATGTGATCTTGGTAATCCGACCACAAAATCCATAGCTATATGTTCCCGTTTTCACTCAGGAATCTCGATTGACTTGAGTAATCCTGATGGTCGTTGATGTTCGGCTTTCACCTGCTGGCAAGTCATGCACTTTCGTACGAAGTCCCCAATACTTCCTTTCATGTTCCTCCACCAAAATAACTTCTTCAGGTCTTGATACATCTTTGTTCCTCCTGGATGGGCAGTGTAGGGCATACAATGAGATTCTTCCATGATTTCCCTTCTAAGCACTTCTACTTTTGGTATACAAAGTCTTCCATTGTAAAGTATCGCACCTTCGTGTGTTAATGAAAAATCTTTAATTTTTCCTTCTTCGACCTTCTTCTTCATTTTTTCCAAAAATTTATCTCCTTTCTGAGCTTCCACGATCTACTCCTTCAGGGTAGATTTTACCATCATGGATGTCACTCTTGCTTGGGTGGTATCTAGTGGTAGCACCACTTCTATGCTCATTTTTGCAAAGTCTTCAATTAGTTGAATCTGATTGGTGATACACATTAGTTTACTTCTCTCCTGACGGCTTAATGCGTCAGCTACCAGATTTGCCTAGCCCGGATGATATAGTATTGTGCAATCGTAGTCTTTCACCAATTCTAGCCATCTTCTTTGTCTCATGTTCAACTCCTTTTGTTCAAAGAAGTACTTTAAACTCTTGTGGTCCGTATAAATTTTGCATTTTACGCCATACAAGTAATGTCGCCAGATCTTCAGGGCGTAGACTACTACAGCGAGCTCCAAATCATGCGTGGAGTAGTTTTGTTCATGTGACTTCAATTTTCTGGAGGCATAGGCAACTACTTTCCCTGTCTACATCAAAATACACCCCAAGCCTTATTTTGAGGCGTCACTATAAATGATGAATCCTTTTGAACTATCTGGAATGGTTAGGACAGGTGTTGAAGTAAATCTTTGCTTTAGCTCTTGGAAACTGTCCTCGCTTTCTTTTGTCCAGTGGAATTTTACTTCTTTCCTTGTCAATTGTGTCAATGGCCTTGCAATCTTTGAAAAACCTTTGATAAATCTACAATAGTATCCTGCTAGCCCCAGAAAGCTACAAACCTCATTCGCATTCGTTGGAGTCTTCCATTGACTTACAACTTCTACCTTTGTCGGGTCGACCTCGATTCCACGAGCGGAGACGGTATATCCTAGGAAAATGAGTTGACTTAGCCAAAATGCATTTTTTTTTAACTTGGCGTAAAGTCTCTCTTTTCGGAGCACCTCTAGGGTGGTTTTGAGGTGTTCTTTATGTTGACTTTGATCTTTGAAGTAGACCAAAATGTCATCGATAAACACGATCACGAATCGATCCAGGTATGGATGGAATACTCGATTCATAAGATCCATAAAAATCGATGGTGCATTACTGAGCCCAAAAGGCATCACCACGAACTCGTAATGTCCGTAACGTGTTTTGAAGGCCGTCTTTGGGATGTCTTCCTCCTTGATCTTTACTTGGTGATATCCAGACCTTAGATCTATCTTTGAGAATATGCTCGTGCCTCTTAATTTATCCAACAAGGATATTTATTTTTTATGGTAAGTTTATTCAATTCTCAATAATCGATGCACATTCTAAATGTACCATCTTTCTTTTTCACGAACAGTACTGGTGCTCCCCAAGACGAGACACTGGGTCGTATGAAACCTTTATCCAAGAGTTCTTGTAGTTGTACTTTCAGCTCTTGCAGCTCCTTTGATGCCATTCGGTATGGTGCTTTCGAGACAGGTGCCGCTCCTGGTAATAAATCGATCGTAAACTCCACCTGGCGTTTTGGGGGTAAACCTGACAGGTCTTCTGGAAACACTTCCTTGTAGTCTCACATAATGGGCACCTTTTCGATTGTTATATCATATGTTTGGGTTTGTACAACATTTACTAGAAATGTCGTGCAATCTCCCATTATAAGCAACTTCGTTGCTTTTATTGCCAACACTATTCGAGGTAGTGTCCCTATTTTGGCCCCGTAAAAAGTGTTTGTTCCACCTTCTGAATTTTGAAAAGTCACTTCTTTCTCATGACACATAATGATGGCATGGTTGGTTGTAAGCCAATCCATTCCCAAGATTACATCAAAATCTCTCATGTTAATGACGTGTAAGTCAGCTATTAGGTTTTTATCTTCCAAACCAATCCTTATGTCTTTACATAGTTGAGTGGTTTGAATAATTGTACCTGACGGAACACTCACTTCTAGAGAATCTCTTTCTACTAATGTATTGATATTTCTTATTTTGTCAAACATTCTTTTTGAAATGAATGAGTGTGTGGCTCCCGTGTCAAATAATACTAGAGCAGGTGTACCAGAAATGGTCAACATACCTGCCATTGTCCCCTGGTTCATCAGCAGCCTCTTGTTGAGTCATCGCAAAGACACGAGCAGGTCCCACCTTCTGTTTTCCTTTATTTTTGAGTGCTGGACAGTTGGTTAGCCCATGGCCTGGTTCCTTGCAGTGGTAACATAATCCAGATTCGTACAAACACTACTCATCGTGGTTTTTCCCGCATTTTTGGCACGTTGGTTTGGTTCTTTGTGGGATTTGGCTTGTGCTTCCTTCTCGGTGAACATGCTTATTGCGAGTGTAGTCCTTTCCTTGATTTGGATTCACCGTCTTTCTTTTATATGGAAGTTCAACGACTCTTCTCTCTGAATTTTTAATTTTTAGTCGAGAGGTAATTTCCTGAGCTTTGGAAAAAGCCTCTGCATAGGTCAACGTTCCCTGCCTGGCCAAAATGCTGCTGATTTTTTGCCTTAGATTTTTCTCGAAGCGTCGAGCTTTCTTAAATTCGGTGTTCAACAAGTGAGGAGCGTATCTGCTGAGCTGACTGAATTTCCGTTTCTTACTCGAGTACCGTCATGGTGCCTTGTTTAAGGTGGATGAATTATGTTTCCTTTTGATCATGGAAAGATTGAGGCATATAATTTTGGATCATCGCTTCCTTGAATTCTTCCCAGTTTATGAAGGCATTTTGTGATGCAGTCTTTGTTCGGCAATAAGCTTCCCACCAGTAGTCTGCTTCGTCCGTCAATTGAAATATAGCACATGAAACCTTCTGCTCGTCAGTGCACACGATATGGGTGAATATCTTCTCGAGTGCTCTTAACTAATTTTTAGCTTCTGCAGAACTCTCTTTACCGATAAATGTAGGCAGACAGTAACGTCTGAATTGTTCCACTACGGTACTCATCTCGTTGCGGGGCGTTTGTGGGGATGGTGCGGTTAGTGAGGGTGAATATGAAAAATATTGTGCAAGGCCTCGAAGAATGGCCGCGATATTATTTCCTAGATCCTCATTAGCCGATAGCGGGGGTTCCTGAGCTGAAAGTTGTGTGCGGCGTGGGCGTCCACGACTCATTATCTGTTTCACCAAATTAGTTTATTAATTGAAATTTGGCTTTTTGAAAAAAAAAATGTTGAAATAGAATATTTATTTTAGTAATTACCTTACTTATGTATTACGACACGAAAATAGTAATTATGTTATTTACACATAAACATTCTTTATGAATTGATGCATGATTTGAGGGGGTATTTTAGTGCAAAAAGTGATCAAAAGTGTTAGATTTTGTGCCTAAATGTGTAGAGTAGCACTACTTTGCCTAAAAAGTATTACTTGATGGATTTTTGATTTTTTCGTCCTGTTTTTAGGTAAATCGGTGGAATTTGGCCAAACCGAGAGTACCGACATTCATAGGGTGAAGAGACGAATGAGACGGACGAAAACGGGGGTCAGAGGCAGAAGTCGGGTCGAGAAAATTCCCTGGACTCGACCTCTGGTCGAGGGCCAGGGACCTCGACCCGAGGGTGCCGGAAGGAGGAGAAATTCGAAAAATTGAAGCAAGCTCGACTCGAGGGCTGAGCCTTGAGTCAAGGATCAGGGCGAAAGCTACAAGCTCGAGTCGAGGGCTGGAGCACGACTCGAGCTTGGAGAAAATTTTGAAAAGCGCATCCACGACTTCACGAGCCTCGACTCGAAGGCACCAACCTCGAGTCGAGGGTGCCGAAAATTGAAATTTTGGGTTTTAAACCCATTTTAGCGGAAAACAGAGCATAATCTTCCCCATAGCAGTTAGGAGCAGTTTTTAGGGCGGTTTTCCAGTTCCATAGCTTAATTCTCATTGTAGGTTGATTAGATTGTTAGTTTTAGATTGATTTTGATTAATTATACTTTAGATTAGCATTTGATCCATTAGTTTTTTCAATTCAAGTTGTAATTCAAGTGGAGAAGAGATTGTATTTGAAGATACTTATGAAGATTGAAGCATTCCTATTACTGATCATTTTGGATTCATTTGGTGATGTTCTTCCTCTTTTCTCATTTCAATTCCTTAATTGTTGTAATTAGATTTGTGATTGTGCAATTAGATTATCTTTCCATGGATTTTGCTCTTTGCACCATGGGCTAATACTCTTGTGCTTGAGATAGTTGAAATTGAGGATGATTTGATTGTCTTAGGCTATGATTGTTGATGATTGTTGATCAATTGAGATAGATTGTTCCCTAATTGTGCTTCATGCATTTTTATCTCTTTAGATTAATGTTTGATCACTCTAGCAATAGGCGAGAGTTGAGCTAACGTGATTAGGGATTAATCGGGTTATAATTGTGTATGATTGTATGAATTGGGTGCTTCTTAATTGAGAGATTAGTTACACTAAGGATACTCACATTAGGCATTGTTTGATTAACGGAGACTTAATTGCATGATGGTTCTATGCTTTCTATCTTAGTTGATTGTCAATTTGATTCAATCATAGCTTATTGATCATTGATTCCTTGATGGATATTATCCCTAGCACCCCAATGTCTCATTGATTTTAGCTACTTGTTCTAGCATACCAAGTGTTCGATTAATTGCTTGCTTGTTGTTTGATTTTTAAATTCTAGCATTTGTAGTATAATTTTAGAGCCAAAACCGCATTGCAACAATAGTCATAGAGAACTTGTATTTCTAGGGACTCGCGGCCATACTTTTTCCCTTGGGTTCGATATACTTGGTTGTCTTAAAATCGCTTGCCCGATACCCGCAATCAAAATGGCGTCGTTGTCGGGGAATTAGTTTTTGCGCCTTAAGTGAGACTTTAGAATTGTTTGAAGTGGTTATTTGTTGTTTTTTTTTCTTTTTGTTTTATTGTTTGTTTTTGTTGGATTTTGATACTTGGATTGGTAGTTTGTAGGTGCATGATTACAAGGTCTAGTGGTATTCCACCCTTGCCACTCAATCCGGAAATTGAAGCTACAATTCGGAGAAATCGTGGGAGAAGGAGAAGAGAAATGATGGAAGGTGAAGAGTTGATGAATGAAGAGAGAGTTGGTGAACCTCATGTTGAGGAGGTTAATGGCAATGGAGAGGGGAGAGTGCAAGAGAATGGAGGAGGTAATGGGCACAATTTGCCATTCAATGCTCATGTTCCTTTCCCTCAAGGGATGCCACCACATCAATTTTCCTACCAAAATCCATACCCCTACCCTCCACAAGCTCACCAATATCCATATTATCCACCTCATCCACAACAATTCCCACCATATTATCCTCATATTTCATACCCCCATGAGCCAAGATATCAAGAGCCACCTCATATTCCACAAGCCCAACCACAACTGATGCAAGAGTGTCCACCTCAAGGTAGGTCATTAAGGGAATTCTTTGAGCTTCAACTTCGTGAGCATTATGATGGAATTGCAAGGCCGAGAATTGAAGCAAATAATTTTGAGATAAGTCCCGCACTTGTGAGAATGTTGAGAGAGAAACAATTTGAAGGGAGAGATGAAGAAGAGTGCCCCCATCAACACATGTCACAATTTTTAGAGATTTTCGACACTACGAAGTACAATGGAGTGTCCGAGGATGCGAAGAAGCTAAGGCTATTTGCCTTTACTCTTAAGGGGAGAGCCAAAGCATGACTCAATTCTATCCCTCCTAGAACCGTTCATACGTAGGAGGACCTAAGCAAAAGATTCTTGATGAAGTTTTATCCGCCATCAAAGACGGTGCAAGCCAAGGAGGCGATTTCACACTTCCGCCAAAAGAATAGAGAGACTATACCGGAAGCATGGGAGAGATACGGGATGTTTCTTATTAATTGTCCCCAACATGGCTTTCCGGAGGAGTAAACAATTATGTATTTTTGCAATGGCTTGACGGATGGTGATCGATCCTTTCTCAATGCATGTGCTAATGGTTCGATTTAGTCAAAGACGGTGGGGGTAAATGAATGAGATTATGGAGAATATTGCCCAAGATTCTTTCCAAGTATCGGTGAATCGAGGAGCTCATCATAGAGTGTCCCATGTGGAGGAGATTGAGTCTATGAAGACGATGATGATGACTATGATGGACCATTTGGGAGCCCTTACTACTTCTCAAGCTCAACAAAATGTGAGTCCATCTATCCCTCAAGTTGATTTGTGTCCAAGTCCTATGCCTATTGAAGAAGTGAACTATATGGGAAGACCTCCATACCATGGAGGATATCAATACAATTTCCAAGGTGCAAGGCCATATCAAGTGCCTTATCAAAATAGGCCTCAAGGTAATTTTTAACCTCAACCTCAAGCTCCATTTAATGCCAAAAATTGGAGGAGACACGAAAATTTCTCATATGCTAATCCAAAGGAGTTTTGTAGTGCTATCCAACTAACGAGTGGTGCTAGATATGAAGGCCCGAAGATGCCCAAGGAAGTTGAAGTTGAGAAAGAGGTGGAGAAAGAAGAAGTGATTGAAGAAAGTTGGTTGTTGAGAAAGAGGCAAGTGAAGAGATCAAAGCAAAAGGAGAGTCAAAGGAAGAAGAGAAGTCCAAAGATGCATGGGAAGTTCCCATGAGACCCACTCCGGTTCCCTATCCTCAAAGACTTGGGAGGAAGAAGCTTGATGAGGAGTTTGGTAAGTTTTTAGAAGTTTTTAAAAGCTTGCATGTTGATATTCCACTTTTGGATGTCCTTGAGCAAATTCCCCATTACAAGAAATTTTTGAGAGAAATTATGTCAAAGAAGAGAAGATGGGATGAGAAGGGTATGATCAAATTGGTGGAAGAATGCAAGGAGATTCTTGAGAGACACCTACCTCAAAAGCTAAAGGATCCGAGGAGTTTTATTATTCCGTGTGAAGTTGGAGAGAATGGGAAAGTTCAAGGCTTATGTGATTTGGGAGCTAGTATCAATGTTATGCTTTTGTCCATTTTCAAGAAGTTGGAGTTAGGAGATGTGACTCCTACAAATATTAATCTTCAATTGGCGGATCAATCTTATGCTCATCCTTTTGGGATTGTTGAAGATGTATTAGGAGTTGGCAATTTTATCTTCCCGGTTGATTTTATTGTGCTTGATATGAAGGAAGAGCTTGAGGCACCTATCATTCTTGGTAGACCTTTCCTTGCTACCGACAAAGCCATGATTAATGTTGAAAAAAGGGAGCTCAAGTTCAGCTTTAATGGAGAAGAGGTGACGTTTTCAAGAGCTCCATTAGAAGAAGATGCTCCAAGTACTTTGGAGAAGAAGACGTGTGGATACATTGAGATCATTGATTTATACCCTTCCATTGATAGGGATGATTCTACACCTTCTACTTCTTCTAATTCTTTAGTTAATGAGCATTTTATTCCATCTTGTAAAATGATTGCTAATAAGTCTTGTGTTTCTCTTGATGAGATTAGGAAGGAGAAAGCACTCATTGAACCTTTGCTTGATCTGGGAGATAAAAAGCTTGAAGAAGATGAGAAGACTTTGATCAAGCTTGAGCAATGCTCAAGTTTGGGGGTGTTAGAAGAGAGAAAGACACCACTTGAAAAGAAGGAAGCAAGTTTCATAGTTGGGATCAAGTGGTGTGGAGCGAATCGAATTGGAGTAGATTGCTAGGAGTGGAAAGACTCAAGGAGGTGTTGACGGTCAAGGAGATCAAGGAAGGAGGAAAGCTCCTATTGGAAGACAAATGGGGATGTTTCCATTTTACAAAGGAAGATCTTGTGAGGCACAAGGATGATCCTCAAGTCTTCATTGAAAGGGAAGTATGAACTCCTTGAGTTCCGTCCGGCAAAGGACGTTAAACCTAGCTTTAGATGGGAGGCAACCCATCCTTTTTGTTGTTTGTGTGTTTGTTGTTTTTGTCTTTGCTTGTTTTGGAGAATTGGCTTGGAACTATTGATCATGCCTTAGGGGATTGTTATATCATGCTATGGCTTATTTGGATTCTTGAGCTTAATTGATACCATTAGGAGTTGCATATGTATTTGTATCACTCTTGTGCTAAACTTTGAAATGCATGCTAACATTTAAGTTTGGGGGTGTTGATCGTTTATTGGTTACGTGCATCTTTTTATGGTAATAATTTGATGATTCTTATGCCCGATTGTAGGTACACTTGCTACATTGGATTGGGAAAGTGATTGATATTGCAAGGAGAATCAAGATCAAAAGAGGAAGTGCTTAAAAGTTGGTGAAAATGAGCAAAAAAGAAGAGACCCCGGTCTCCTGGATCGAATGAGCGACCGGGCTTAAATAGAGGGACCAAAAAGGTTAGTTTTTGCATATTTAGGTTTGTTGGGGTCAAATAGGTCATTTTTAGGAGTTTCGGGGGTCGGGCCGGGTCCGGGAATCTGTAAAAATTCCCTGGACTCGACCCCTGATCGAGATGACCAATCCCCCAGGTCGAGGGATCTATACTTAGGCTTTTTTTTTCAAAAATCTATCAACCCTCGAGTCGAGGAGAAATTTTGAATAAGCAGCACGACTCGAGGGCTGAGCCTCGAGTCGAGGGTCTTCATTTTTCGGATGCCCCGAGTCGAGGGCTGGAGCATGACTCGAGGCTGGCACCAAATTTAAAAACGTATCAGTTCATAGACATATCAATCATGAGTCGAGGCTCCTGCCCTAACCCCGATCCCCTTTGCGTTTTCACTCATTTTCGACCCATTGCACTTAGTTTCACCATACATTCATCGATTTTCACATCATATCATCATCCATATCATTAAATTCAAATTTTTGAGGGTTTTGTGAGATTAATTTTGGGGTTTTTGAAGAAGTTGTGTGGTGATCTTCCCTATCATTCCAAGGCCGAATTTATTGACTCAAGGTACGTAATTCTTACTCCCTAACACTTTTAATTTCGATCCTGAGGAGATTGATGCATGGGTAGATCAAAATTTTGCCAATTTTATGCTTTGAATGTTGAATTCATTATGGTATTTTTACGAACACCTTGTATGCATGATTGATTTGGACGAATTTGAGCTGTGTGATGGTGAATTTGGATTGATTGTTGAGGTAGAAGGCATGTTTAGGATTAATTGTGATATTTTGTTTATGCCTTTGTGAATTTTTGGCCATGGGAATGAATTTACCTAATTGTGATGGAGTTCCTAGTGAAGTTCATATAGTGAGTTTGGTCATGTTTGTTTGATAGATGATAGAAGTGCATGTTAGTGAGTGTTATTGTTCTAATTACTTGATTGAGTGGCCTATTATTTTTGGACAATTTTGTTGAGCTTAATTGCTTAGTTATTGTGAGCTTAATTGTTGATATTGATTGTTGAGGCCATTTACTTGAGTATGCATATTTGTGGGGATTTATTGAGCACTTCTATTGCCTATTTGCTTGAGTGTTGACTATTGAACAAATCGTTTTGGATAGTTAATTATTCACTTAGGAATTATTGATGATTGGAGTTGTGATGGTTGTCTCGTTCATGCTTCGATTGCTATCATATTTTGCTCGTATTGCTACTACTATTTGCTAATTGTTGCCTTGGAAAATTTTGCAGGAAAGATATTTTGAGGAGCCGACGGTCATAATTATTCTGAGGAGGACTTCCGTAAGAGAGAGAGGGCCGTTAGATTCGCTAACAAAATGCCGGCTCAGTTGGGGATTTTATGGGATGACTATAAGTGGAGGAAGCACTCCATTTTGTACGCTGAGATCTACAACAAGATGGTGAAAATCCGCCTTGTAGACCATGACTGTATGGTCTCGATGGGGATAGAGGACGATATCCCCCAGTTGTTCGAGCAGGTCGGCATGTCTGGGTTCTTGGCCAAGAGGCCACAGACATATTTGGGGCTCACTCTCGAGTTTCTGTGCACTGTGACCTTCGACAAGGCTAGGAAGACAAAGTTCCCACGGGCGATTACATTTGAGTTGGTAGGGAACGAGTATACTTTATCTGTGAACGAGATCAATAAGATTCTAGGGGCACCGACCGATCCTGACGGCTCATTGCTGAACATGAGACGAGAGTACAATGCCAAGAAGTTTTGGAGAAGGATATCAGATTCGGGGGCACCAGAGCAGTCGGAGTTCACCCCGGGGAAGTCTAAGAGTACTCGGATCCGCAACCCGATGATGAGATATCTAGAGAAGATCTTATCTAGCACTATATTTGCCTGATCTGAGGGAGGAGCAGTTGTGTTTGAAGAGTTATATGTTATGTGGTGCTTCCTCCACGGGATCAGATTCAACGCTACTGCTTATCTATGTTATTTGTTTGAGAGGGTGAAGAGCACCAGATTCAAGAAGATTCGGTTCGGAGGCTTGATTACTCTTATTGCCGAGCACTTCGGTATCCCGACGCACAACATGAGAGCGTTGGAGGGGCCTGACTTGACAACTGACACGATGAGGTGGATGAATACACTAGACCTCCTCGGGAGGACTTGGTGTTTTCAGCAGCACCTCGGAGGCCGATTCCCTCTTCCTAACAAGAGGTTGACTACTGTGTTCGGAGCCACAGGGCATGTGACTATCAACCTCTAGATGTGGTCGCAGCGACACACTGAGGCGATCGATGCCTATACTCGGGAGCACAGAGTGAATCTCAATGATGATGATGAGGAGGAGGAAGTGCAGCAGGGAGGATCCGGATCGGAGGAAGAGGCTGAGGCTGCAGATGAGGAGAATGAAGAAGAAGAAGAAGCTGACGAGGATGAGCCGGTGAGGATGGAGGAGGACGAGGAGTATATGCCAGAGATCAACTACTATTGGCAGGATGAGATGCGGAGTCGCCAGTTCGAGGTTGGGAGCTCGTCACAGAGGCAGTGGACACTCACGGAGGAGAAGTGGGCTGACAGTCAGAGGATGCAGCTCGAGTGCCTCACGCGATAGGACGAGTGCTTCCGAGCTATGGAGGAGTCCCGTAGATTCAATGAAGAGACTCGGAGGATGCAGAAAGAATCAGCAAGACATGTACTCTCTCCTCCAGCATATGAGCTCGTGGAACCTCAGGCCGGGCCACTACCCTCCTCCACCGCCTCCGACTAATGATTAGGGAGATTCCCCCTATTTCCTCATCCCTCTCCTTTAATTCATTTAGCTATCTCTTTGACTCCTCTTGGGTGATTTGTATTGGATTGATTATGGTTGCTTGGGTTGTACTTATTTCTTGAACTTGATGATTTCAATTGATGATGTGTATGGATGATTTGATGGTTTTGGATTTGTTGAGCTTATTGTTTATGGATTATTATGCTATATTGATGACTTGGATTCCTTGTACATATGATTGTTGGCACATATTTGTCTTAAGCTTAATTGTGGACTTATTGCATATCTTTGAGTAATCATTGTTGACATAGTGAGTGTGCTTGAGATTATGTACATGTGCACTTGTGCTTGATTTGAAAGATATATTGAATTTTGAATTGATCATGAGTTGACATGTGGCTTGAAGCTAGCATGATTGATAATTACGTGATGATGAATGTGATTGAAAATGCTTGATTCATTGCTCAATTTAAGCCCGTGAGCTTTTGTGCCTTTATAATCGTACATTTTATACGGTTGAATGAATTTCTTTGTGAGTGCATCATTCATGGATTTGTATGCTAGAACTTGCCTTTGGACTTGTTGAAATTGATCTTGGTGTGATTTCATGAATATGATAAGAGGCCATGTTTGATATGATAAGTCATTTTGCCAAATCTTTCCCCATCAAAACATTTGATTTCCTTAGTAAGCCATTTTGAGCCTATTATCCTTATTCTTTGGCAAGACAAGTGAAATTGAAGTCATTTGCCTATTTTTATGAGCCTTATTGTCCTATGCTTAGTAGAGCTTGATTGTTGGCTAGAAGATGATGCATTGCATGTAAAGTGTGGTGGAAAGATGATGTGCTAAGTTGATGATTGAGAAAAGAAAAGAGGTTGAGATGAAGAAAAAAAATTGAATTGTGAAAAAATTGTGAAATGAAAAGAAGAAAAAAATTCAATTGTGAGCTTATATGAAAGAAAGCTCAAAAGAAGGGTGGTGATTGAACTTTGAAATGCATGAGAATGAGTGTTGATTGAGAAGATTTGAAAGAGAAGTGTATTGTATTGCTTAGCTAACTTCCAAGTTCTCTACTACTTGAGTCACTCTTACCTAAATTCACCTACCCATTCCAAAGAGCTTACATTACAACCTTGATGAAAGACCTCTTTGATTCTTGATTGAACACAAAAGAAAATGATTGAGATTAGTCCTTTGGCAAGCTTATGGGATGCATGTTTGTGAATTTGATGATTGAGTGCCATTTTTACCTTGATACACTTGAAATGAGAGAAACACTCCATGGAAGGAGCAATGATTTGAGTATTGGATTTTGCATTTGTTTGAGCATGATTCATCTTGATTACTAGTTGAAAGTTTGCATTGAGACTTGAGTTCATTGATAAGTTCGATTGTCTTATATTTCTTCTTTGGTGCCATGAGACATAATTGATATCTGTTGGTCCCGGACGAGATGTGAACGGAGGTGTAAAGTATAGAAGGGGAGGGGTTGAATAGACTTTGTTAGGAAAGAAAAGTTGTATTTAGTTTTGATGTGTTAAAAAGTGTAAAGTAGGATGACCAGCTGAAGCATCATGTATAGACAGCTGAAGTAAGTGATTGTAAATAAAACTAAGTACAAGTAAGATGAGGATAAGAAGTCAGACTAGGACAAGAAGTCAGACTAGGTTAAGAAATCAGACTAGGACAAACCTCAGATGAGGACAAGAAATCAGATGGAGATCATATATCAGACAAGGACGACATGAAGAAGACAGTTAAGGTTCAATTCGATAAACAATCACCCAGACAAAGAATGAAGACGAAGATAGGGTGAGGCTAAATGCAGACAAGTAAGTGTTAGAGAAATTTCATACAAGTTTCAAGAAGCAATTTCAACTAACCAAGAGGAAGTTACAAGTTTCAGTTATATTGTTATAACTAACTAAAACAGAATTCAAGGAAGTTACAACTACTAAATAAATATCTCTATAAATAGAGATAGAAACTAGAATAGAAAACAACGAATTAGCAATCACAATTATTCATTCACATTCTCTTCACAACTTGTATTCAGAATTTCTGTAAACACACACAAACGTTCTATACGTTTCCAGTTTAGTGTTTGTAGAACACTTTTGCATAGGCCATCTTCAAGCCATAGATATTCAGATATTAGGAAGAAAGAGTTGTAAGGCTGAAGATTCACGGTTGTAAGTAAGTAAGCAAGAAGGAAGAAAGATAGTAAGTGAAGACCTTTCTTCAAGTTGGAGAAGGAGAGTGGATGTTGGATTATTCATAATCCGAACCACTATAAAATATGGTGTTCTTTATTGCTTTACTTTACTTTTCTGTCAATTTCAATTTCCAGTTTATTAATCAAAGACTAAATTCAGAATCAAAGTTAAAACTAAAATATCAGGTTGCTTTTGATCTTGATTAAGTCTTAACCAAGATTCTGAAATTTGTTCTTGATTATCTTCATTTTCTTTGTTTCACTAACAGTTCTACTAACAAGATCTTGTAGGTGTTTTGGTTTTTCTATCTCACCATGTCTTCTGTTAAGAGTAAGAAATCAAGGAGTCTACCTGATTTCTCAATCGAAGAATATGACTATTGGAAGTTTAGAATGGAGAACCATCTCAAAGCAATTCATGATAGAATGGAGGAGGTTCTTGAGGAAGGACCTATCAAGTTTTATCATGGTGGCACAAGTGATGGTACTGCAGCAGCTGAAACAAGAGTGAGGCAAGAAAAGAAAAGCTCAGAACTCACAAGTGATGAAAGAAAGATTCATAATCTGGATCAAGTTGCTAGAACTGAGATCATTGAAACATTGAGTAAGGATTGGATTGAAAAGGTAAAAAGATGCAAGACTGCCAAGAAAATGTGGGAAACTCTTGCTGGAATCTGTGAAGGATCAGATTAGGTCAAAGAAAACAAATTGCAATCTGTTCTACATATTTTTGACACTTTCAAGATGAAAGAAGGAGAATCCGTTGATCAACTGGATGTTAGGCTGACTAATCTACTGAACAAGAGAGCTGATTTGGGTAAAACCTATACAGAGAAAGAAATCAACAATAAAGTGTTGAGGTCATTAAGCAAAAGATGGAGAGAGAATATTCTAAAAGCTACTCAGAATCTATCTTCAATTTCACATCACACTTTATTTTCTCATCTGAAGGCATTAGAATATGACATCCAAATCGAAGATGAAGAAGATGAAGCAGAATCTTCAACATCTGGAAAGATTGTAGCATTTGTTCATCAAGATGAATCTGAAAAGATCTCCAAGGCATCTGATTTGTCTATTAAGGAGGAAATGACTCTTCTGTTAAAAAGATATGAAAGGCTGAAAATGAAGTACAAAAGAAACAAGAGAGACAAATCAGGACGAAGGAACTATAGATCAGATAGAGAAGAAAAGAGTTCAGACAATGATAGGAAAAGGATCAGACGAGGAAGCATAAGTCACCAATTAGGCGAGGAGATAGTAGTCCTAAAACAGACAGAGGAGATATTTGTTATACATGCAACAAGCCTGGTCACTATAGCTATGATTGTCCTCAACTCACTCCCAAAGAGAGAGAAGAAAAGAGAAAAAAGAGAGATAGAAGGTATGCTGATCAGAGAGCTCTTCTGGCTGAGAAAGAAGAAGTTCATGAAACATCATCATCCTCATCCTCATCTGATTTTGGATCAGATGACGATATTTGTTTAATGGCAAAAGAGGTACATTACTATTCTTCAGATAATGATTGTGATACCTTATCTGAAACTGATCCTAGTCTTATTGATAAACTTTTAAAAGATTTGGAGACTGCTCTATCTGCTTATAAACAGATAGAGACTGAAAATTTTAATTTAAAGAATCAAATTACTGATCTAACTAAGGTCAATCAAACTAAAGAAAGTGAGAAACCAGACTGTACATTCAAGAGGGAATGTCAGACTGAGATGATCACTAGTACCTTGTCTGATAAGTCAGATAAGTTAGAACAGGAATTGAGTTCTTTGAAAATAAAATTTTCAAATATCTATTCTGAGAATGAGAGTTACAAGAAGACTAACAGAGAATTAAATCTGAAGTTAGGACTTCTAAATAACACTCAGACTACAATAGATAAAATCTTCAATACCTCACAAAAGTCTAGTGATAAAACTGGATTAGGTTTTGATAGGAGTAAGAAAAATGATCCAATAAAACCTAGAGTTTTTGTTAAAGCAACTAAACCAAAGATAGAAACTAGATTTAGTCCCTGGAAACCTAAGGAATTAATTACCTCATCTGATACTTCTGAGAAGAAATCACAGACGAGGAAAGTAGCTCCTAAGGATAAACCTAAGACTAAGTCAAAGTCCTATCCTAGGTATAATGACTTTGATGGAAGAAGTAAAACATATCAATTTTTACCAAGATTCAAGACAATTTCAAAAGATCAGTTAAATAAGATTAATCTTGAAAGTCTTATTTTAGTAGATAGATATGGATGTAAACTTCAATCTATGGTTTTAAGGAACATTGATATCTTTGTCTGGATTCCTAAAAGTCAATTTAACATGAAAGGACCCAAAGTACAAAGGGTACCCAAGCATTAAATTTGTGATTGCAGGAAGATAAGAAGACAGTTGAAAGAGGAGACATTCTTGAGGTCATCTGGTACATTGACAGTGGCTATTCCAAGCACATGACCTATGAAAGACGACTTCTTTCTAACTATCAGACCATAGATGGACCAAGAGTAATGTTTGGAGATAACAACTATGGACATACCAAAGGTGTAGGGACACTGATGATAGGATATATTCAAGTACATGAAGTCTACTACGTGGAAGGATTGAAGCAAAATTTACTATCTGTTTCACAATTTTGTGATAAGGGATTTTGTGTCAAATTTACTCATAATGCATGCTATGTATTAGATGGTATCAATGAAAATATTCTATTAGCTGGAGTCAGACAAGGTAACATTTATGTTGCTAACTTCAAAAGTTGTCCAAAAGATACTTGTCTTGTTGCTAAGAGTTCAGATGTCTTAAGTTGGCTGTGGCACAAATGTCTTGGTCACTTAAACTACAAAACTCTTAACAAAATAGCAAGGAAATTTTTAGTTAAAGGACTCCCTGATAAAGTATTTTCAAAGAACCATGTGTGTGATGCTTGTCAAAAAGAAAAACAGACTAAAGCTTTTTTTAAAACAATAAGTAGTCCTTCTTCAGAAATGATTCTGGAACTTCTTCACATGGATCTGTTTGGTCCAGTAACCCCTCTCAGCTTTAGTGGAAGAAAATATACCTTGGTAATTATTGATGATTTTTCAAGATTTACTTGGGTTATTTTATTGTACAAAAAGAATGAGACTATGATTAAGATTCTAGAATTTCTTAAAAAGGATCAAAATGAAAAGGGGCTAACTATTGTTAAAATTAGAAGTGATAAAGGTACTGAATTCCTTAATAAGTTTGTTACTAACTACTGCATTGAGAATGACATAGCTCATGAAACATCTGCAGCAAGGACTCCACAACAAAATGGAGTAGTTGAAAGGAGAAACAGAAGCTTGAAAGAGGCAGATAGAACAATGTTATCTGAGTACAACACTCCACACAGGTTTTGGGCAGAAGCTGTAAATATAGCTTGCTATGTTCAAAATAGAAGTTTAATTGTAAAAAATAAATGCAAAACTCCCTATGAAATTTGGAAGGGAAGATCCCCCAAAATTTCATACTTTCATATATTTGGTTGTAAATGTTTCATACACAGCAATGGTAAATCTCAATTAACGACTTTTGATGCTAAGATAGCAGATGGGATATTCTTGGGATACTCATCTGTATCAAAGGCATATAGAGTTTTTAATAAGACAATCTTGTGTGTAGAAGAAACACCACATGTGGTATTTGATGAATCTTCTTTTGAGTTTAGTAAGACAGATAACATCACAAAGATATTAGATGATCTGGATCAGATGACTATCAAGAGATCAACCATAAAATTCTACAATCAAGCATCAGACTCAGATGAAGAAGAAAAACCAGATTCAAACACAGAGAAAGAACCTGGAAGATCTTTCACCCCAGTTGATCAGACGACCAACAACTCAGATGATCAGGTTGAGTCATCAGAAGGTAACTGATGCGTAAAAACTGACCTGGGCCTGTTTCCCAACCTGGATTCACGTGGGTAAAGCTTTTACGCACTAGGATCCTTAGCTTCCCTCATACAAACATACCTGCAAAACACGCCGGAGGGTTCTCCGGTGTAGGCACTCCGACGTCCAAGTCAGATAACCGGAAAACACTCAAGAAAAGTACGTAGAGAGTAGCTAAGTGAGAGGGATAGTAGTTTGATACCGTTACCTCCCTTCTGGGTGTGTTACTTATACGTAAGTTAAGAGCAATAATTGTCATCACGGTCTCCAGGCATTATCCCGCACGTTCTGTCATGATGTCGTGCGTGGATAACTTATTCCTCAAGAAATCTGTATTATACCTACGAATTCCCCCCTAGACGGAGGTTGGACCCAGTCAATGAGGAATATAGGGAATATTCCTTGACTTGGGCCTCAATTATCTCAACTACTCGTCACTTCTCAATTTTATTAGATAGATAACCGCTATGGGCTTGGTCAAATACTCGCATGTTCCCCAGATCTTGCCTGGGCCTCTCGGCCCACCTGTAACTAGGTCCGGGCCTCGCGGCCCACCTGTAGCCGGGTTTGGGCCTCGTGGCCTGTAATTGGGCTTAGGCCTCGTGGCCTAACTATAGTTGGGTCTGGGCCTCGTGGCTGTCTCCGTACAGGCTTAGGCCTCGAGGCCCCCCTGTAGGTGGGTTTATGGCTTCGTAGCCTTATTGTGGCCGATTTGGGCTCGAGCCCATCTCGGGTTTTCCTCCCTCTACCTAGGGTATTTGGTGACGTCATTGGGCCCTATTGGGCTGGTCGTACTTGGGCCCTACGTGCAGTTGGGCCCGATATTTTTATCCGCATCAACCACTCCCCCTACTCCGGTGAGCGATCTCGGAGCTCCCTGGAGTACGAAAGATTTACGCAGTCCTCCCTGCAGATTTACTCTCGAGGACACCCTCCCTGCAACTTTAGCTTTGGGATATCCTCCCTGCAGCTTTAGCTTTGGGATATCCTCCCTGCAGCTTTAGCTTTCCAAGATGCATCCCCCCTCGCTGACTGTTGGAGTCTAGTGACCCCTCGGCTCCCTGGGCCGCCAGCTGTCGAGCATGCATCTGCCCTTCAGCTTTTGTTCACTGATACACGTCCCATCAATTTCCTTCTTTATTTCAAATCAGTTCCGCTTCTTCTTCTCTTTCTCTAAATTCTCACTCCATCAGGACTTCTTCTGCAAAATCCTCCGCGATCACACTCTTCCAACCTTACTTCGGCTTTTTTCCACTATCCAGATAATCTTTCTTTCCTTTCTCTTGCTCGCTCATAAAAATGTTTTTAACTATGTCTCGGTCCGATTCTTCTCGAACCATTTCCGACGCCCAAAACTCATCTCAGAGTTCTCATCACTCTCCAATCCTCACTCTTTCTAGGGATTCCCCTCTTATTTCTTCTTCCTCTCCGGAGGTGGATAGGGTTAGGTTTTGGGACTCCTTCGCTGGTCCCTCAAATATCTCTAATAAAGCCCTAAACGACCTTATCTTCGGTGACTATATTTCATCGGGATATAGCCTATCCCTTCCCGATCGGGGGGCGCGCCCTAACTTAGCAACTCCCCCAACTCTAGCTTTTTGGCAGGCCCAGTTCGAGGCTGGGCTGCGTCTTCCTCCTCCAAAATTTATGTGTCAACTTTCGAATCTCTAGGCATTCCTCTTAACCAATTCGTACCGAATGCCATTAGGATGATGATCTCCTTCTATGTCCTCCTCAAGGGCAATGGAGGGAGACCCTCTGCTAAACTGTTCTTTTCTCAGTTTAACTGCAAAACCGCGGGACCCTTCTACTATGTGAGTAGTAGGGTCAAGGGGAAATGTTCATTTCTCGGCAAAATCCCCAACATCAACAAAGAATGGGGTGATCACTTTGTTTTCATCACTCCGGATAACCCCTGGCCTTTTCAGAACAAAAAATGGGTTTACCGAAACCCCTCTCCTCCAGCTCCTTCTAAACTCATTTCTTCTTCCACAAACCGTCGGGTTATTCATACCTTGAATGCCCATGTTCGTGCTCACGGGTATTTTGACTTACCCGAACTTTGCTTCAATCCTCGTGTCCTCTCCTATTTTAAATTCAGCCCGATGAAGGTCCCTCTCGAACCAAAGGATGGTAACTATCCCATTGTTATTTCCTGCATTTATGAGTACCATCGCATCTGTTATATAACTCACGTCGTTTTCTTATGCAGAAATGCTGTGGTTGTCTAAGGTTTTGGAAGGTCCCACTGACTCGCTTGAATCAGCCCCACCTCCTCCTGTCCCTCAAGGTGATGCTCTTGATGCACCTCCCTCTTCTCCTCTAGCTCCCCCAGAAGATCTAGAGGATAATTCTCCCCCTCCGAAGAAATCGAAAACCGCCAAGGGCAAAGCCTCTGCCAGCCAGGGTTCTCTCCATTCTCGGGATACTTTGCATCGCAAGTATCCCACTAGACACAGTCAAGGCCTCTCTTCAGCCCCTATTGATGACTCTTATTCCTCGGGTACCTCCGCCAGCAAGTTTTTCAGTGAACGGATTTCTGCAGAAGACTACGAGAAGCTTACCAGCCTTCCTCCGACCAACAGCAGCATCAGGCCGCGAGCCACTTTGCTCAGGTAACACTATTCCAGCTACCTTAAGTATTTCATTTTCTGATATAGCCTACTTTCTTTGCGCAAGCTTAATTTTCACTGTATTCCTGCTGCTTTTTCAGCTTGGCATCCTTCTGTCCAGTCTATGGAGCCCCTCCAACCAGCTCCCCTCTCCTCAGTTGAAGGAGTTGGAGGACTCTTTCCTGGCAGAGAAGAAGAAAACCACCCTCGCCTCCCTTCGTATTAAGAAGCTGGAAGAGGAGTTGAGAAAAGCCCAAGCGGCTCGTGAGGCGGCTGAGAAAGAAACGAATGACATGGCGGTCTACCATGCCCTGCAAGAATCTCAAGTGCACCAGGAGGCCCTGGTGAAGGGGGCCAGGTCCTTTCTGCAGACTCTTTTCTTCTCCGCACCTGGTTAGCATTTCTTGCACGCCATATGGCCCAGATTACGGGAATAATACCTAGGTCACCCCAGTTTCCTCGGGGATATGGGGCCTTATATTCGATTTTTCTATGACTACGGGTTTGATGCGGCTGTGCAGCAGTAAGGTGATTCCTCCTTCTCGGGGGAGTTTGATAGGAACAACCCTCTAGCCGCAATGCCTACTCCCCCACACTTCAAGGGCGACCCTTCAAGGTCTATTGAGGAGGACTGGTGGTCCCCAATCCTCAACAAGCTGACTGCTGAGCTAGTGCGGACGGAGGTTGTTGCAGCAGAGATGCCCCCGCTGATTCCCCCTCTATGCTCCCTGACCCTGGAAGTTCCCGCCTCCCAAGAGGAGGCGTGTATAGCTCGAGCCTTGGAGAAAGAAACGGAGGTGGCTGCTACTGTCGATGAAGCAGAGGAACCTCCCCTATCCCCAGTTAATTTCTGAAACAATTTCATATTTCCATGATCTGTAATGAATTCTCTCCTATCTCTCTCTTCTTATGCCGGTTTGGCACTTTATACTCTGTTCTCCTCTCGGTTGGGAGTTTACATTTGTTTTTTGAACTCTGTTGCCCCCTCGTCGGGGGCTTTTTGCTGCGAATGAATGGGATCCTCCCTTGCCGGGAGTTAATTTTCGCTTATCCTGCGTGTCTTCCCTTGCTGGGAATTAGCTTTCACAATTGATGTTTACCCTCCCTTTTTGGGAGCTTGTCATTGCATGTGTGTTTGTGTTCTCCCTTGCCGGGAGTTGCATGTTTTTTGTTGTGCTTCTCATATTTGATTTTTTGCTGCTTGTTTAAAAACTGTCCAGCTTCTAAGCTGTTTAGCTTGCATGCGTGACTTAGTCACTAGGAACATAATGCTAGTTTGCAGCATAAATGCATCCTTTCTCTCATAGGTTGATTTTTCATCTGTTTGAAACCCCTTTTTCCTCTCTAGGGTTTTAGGTTTTCCGTGTTTCCCTTGACTTCATAGTTCTGAGGGTTTCTCAAGATAGCTTTTTCTAAGCTCGAGTTTATCCTTTCCTTAGGTTTAACATAGTTTCCTTTCGAAAAAAACTGGTTAAGACCCTTTTCCTCCAATTTAGGTAAGCTCAAACCATTTTTGTAGGTTCAACTTAATATTTTCGAAGCTTTCTTAGCTTCGTTCTTTAGAAACCTTCCTTCTAGGTTTTAGTTAACCAAACCTTTTCTGCAGGTTTATGTTAGTCAACCCCTTTTTATAGGCTCCACTTCGAGCTCCTCTTATGAGACTTTTTTCTCAAGTTTAGGTCACTTAATCTAACCTGGAAAAAAAACCCTTGCTAGGTTTAGGTTAGTTAAGAGCTTTTCTTTATTCGAGATTTCCTCTTGACCTTCCTCCTTCATTACCTTTTCCCGGGCCTGAGTTAGGTAAAACCTTTCTGTAGGTTTCTATTTTCTAGCTTCTCAACCCTTCTTGGGTTCTAAGTCACCCCACTTCTTTGGGTTCCATGTGCATTGATCTCTTTGATGGGTCTATCCTGATCTCCCCAGAAATGACCCTTCCTTACTTTAAGTAAGTTTAGACCCTTCATATAGGCTAAACTTGTTTTGCACCTGTCAAAAACCCTTCTTAGGTTTGGTGCATTGATTTCTTTGATGGGTCTATCTTGATCTCCCCAGGAATGATCCTTCCTTAGTGCAGGTTTAGTTGAGCCCTTCTCGTAGGCTTGATCAAGGCTTTTCTTAAAGCCTTACTTTACACTTTACCCTTAGTTAGTTAAATCCTTGTTGTAGGTTTAACTAGGTCCTTCGAAGCTATCTTTCAGCTTTGATTCTTGCAACCTTCCTCAGGTCTAGATAGGTTAAACCTCTCTGCAGGTTTAACCTCGTCTTTTAGAGATTTTTCTTTTTTAACTTCTCTTCTAATAACCCTTCTAGAGATTTAGGTGGGTTACCCTCTCTGTTGGTCTAACTTTTAGTGTTTCGAAGCTATCTCTTAGCTTCTTTTCTAGTAACCCCTCTCTGGGTTTAGGTGGGTTAAACCCTCTCTGTAGGTTTAACTTTAGTGTTTTGAAGCTATCTCTTAGCTTCCTTTCTCGTAACCCTTCTCTGGGTTTAGGTGGGTTAAACCTTCTCTGTAGGTTTAACTTTAGTGTTTTGAAGGTTTAACTTTAGTGTTTTGAAGCTATCTCTTAGCTTTGTTTCTCATAACCCCTCTATGGGCTTAGGTGGGTTAAACCCTCTCTGTAGGTTTAACTTTAGTGTTTTGAAGCTATCTCTTAGCTTTGTTTCTCGTAACCCTTCTCTGGGCTTAGGTGGGTTAAACCCTCTCTGTAGGTTTAACTTTAGTGTTTTGAAGCTATCTATTAGCTTCGTTTCTCGTAACCCTTTTCAGGGTTTAGGTGGGTTAAACCCTCTCTATAGGTTTAACTTTAGTGTATTGAAGCTATCTCTAAGCTTCATTTCTCGTAACCCTTCTCTGGGTTTAGGTGGGTTAAACCTTCTCTGTAGGTTTAACTTTAGTGTTTTGAAGCTATCTCTTAGCTTCGTTTCTCGTAACCCTTCTCTGGGTTTAGGTTAGGTGGGTTAAACCCTCTCTGTAGGTTTAACTTTAGTGTTTTGAAGCTATCCCTTAGCTTCGTTTCTCGTAACCCTTCTCTGGGTTTAGGTGGGTTAAACCCTCTTTGTAGGTTTAATTTTAGTGTTTTGAAGCTATCTCTTAGCTTCGTTTCTCGTAACCCTTCTCTGGGTTTAGGTGGGTTAAATCCTCTCTGTAGGTTTAACTTTAGTATTTTGAAGCTATCTCTTAGTTTCGTTTCTCATAACCCTTTTCTGGGTTTATGTGGGTTAAACCTTCTCTGTAGGTTTAACTTTAGTGTTTTGAAGCTATCTCTTAGCTTCGTTTCTCGTAACCCTTCTCTGGGTTTAAGTGGATTAAACCCTCTCTGTAGGTTTAACTTTAGTGTTTTGAAGCTATCTCTTAGCTTCGTTTTGCTTGATGCGAATTCATTTCGTGAATGCTCATCGTATTTCTAATTGAATGCTATTCATGCATTTTATTTGTTTGTTTAACTTTTTCGCAAGTTATCAATTCTCATGTAATCACTCGTGTGTTGTGATGTAATCGTGTCGAATAACATGCAATCATATTGTTTCAATCGTAGTCAACGAAAGAATAAACTCATAAACTCATAGATAATGAAATATCGCTTTCATTAATCGATAAACAAATTTGCCCCATTGACCATAATCGATCAATGCAAGTTAAGGATTAACCTGGCTGGCCTCTTTAAAAAACCTCCCTGCGGTAAAACCCAGTGGGAAACCCGCAGGGAGGGGAAAAAAGAGTACCAGTGGAGCGACATTACAATTTATTAAGAATTCAAATAACATGAATAAAACAAATCTTGCATAAAAGGAACCACCTACTTGCAGCGAGGCAGGTGCTTTCTTCAGGTATAAAACCTCTTCAAATGGCAGACATTCCAAGGTCTTGCCAGCTGATTTCCTTTCTTGTCTTGTAGCTCGTATGCTCCTCCTCGGAGGACTTTGGTCACCTTGTACGGCCCCTCCCACTTGGGATCGAGCTTTCTAATGTTTTTCAGCGCGTCAGCTTGCCTCAAGACTAGATCTCCTTCTTCAAATCTCCTGCTTATGACTTTCTAGCCATAAGCAGCCTTTATGCAGCTTTTATATTTCTCAGCTTTGAGGTGGGCGATTTCGCGCTCCTCCTCTAGCATGTCTAGATTCTCCCTCATTAATTCTTCATTTCTTCCCTCCTGAAAGTGGGCTAAGCGATGTGTCTCCATCCCCACTTCTGAAGGTATGACTGCAGCTGCCCCATACACTAAGTGAAAGGGGGACTCCTCTGTTGGTTCTCTGGGAGTGGTCCGATAAGCCCACAAAACTGACTCCAGCTCATCGACCCACCTCCCTCCAGCTTTGTCGAGTCGGGCACGTATTCCGTTCATAATAGTTCTGTTGGTGACCTCCACCTGGCCATTGGCCTGGGGGTGTGCCACCGATGTGAATCTCTGGACAATCTTCAGGTTATCACACCATTCCCGTACCATGTTTCCCATAAACTGGGTCCCATTATCTGATACTAGGATTCTAGGTATGCCAAACCTGCAGCAAATATATCTCCATAAAAATTTGATTATGTTACCTTCTTCTATCCTTGCTAGAGGTACAGCTTCGACCCACTTGCTGAAGTAGTCCACTGCCACCAATAGAAACTTCCGCTGGCCCACTGCAATCGGGAATGGGCCCACCAAGTCCATCCCCCACTTCGCGAAGGGACATGGAGAGTGCATGGTCCCCATCTCCTCTGCAGGGAGGTGGATGAGGCAGCCATGCTTTTGGCATTTCTCGCACCTTTTCACCCAGTCTTTGGCGTCCTGGGTCATGGTACGCCAGAAGTATCCGGCCCTCAAGGCTTTCCAGACTATTGCCCGAGCCCCTGCATGGTCAGCACAACAACCTTCATGTATATCTTTAATTACGTACCTCCCTTCTTGAGGGGATAAACACCTCAAGTAAGGCTGCGTGAAGGATCGCCGGTACATCTTGTCTCCGATCATCGTGTATCAGATTCTCCAATTCTGAGCTTTCCTTTTATCCGGGCAGCTCTCCGGGTTCTGCAACACTCAATATATGCTAGTTCTCCAATCATCCTCAGCTCCGATGACCCCTAGTAGGGGAACCGTTGCTTCAGCTTCTGCAGTCACCAGGGTGATCTTCCCCCCTCCCTGCAGTGTTGCGGAACTCGCCAACTTTGAAAGGCTATCTACGCTGGAGTTTTCTTCTCGAGGTATTTGCCTAACCTCAAAGGAACTGAACCTTCCCTGCAGCTCGGCTACTCGCTGAAGGTAGGCCACCATCTTTTCATCTTTAGCCTCGTACCCACCTGTAACCTGCTGGGTTACAAGTTGGGAATCCGAAAATATGACCACCCGACCTGCTCCCAGCTCTGCGGCCATCTCCATTCCTCGAATCAGGGCCTCGTACTCAGCTCCGTTGTTAGAGGTAATAAACTCGAACCTTCCTACAACTTGCGTTTCCTGGCCCTCTGGATCAATAATTACGATCCCCGCTCCACAGCCCTACATAGATACAGAACCGTCCACATATACCTTCCATTCTCCTTCCTCAAGCGCACGTGTACCCTCCTGGATGAAGTCAGAGAGGGCATGTGCTTTAATGGTCCTCTGTGGCTCGAAATCCACATCATATTCTCCCAGTTCGACGGCCAACTTCACCATCCTCCCTGAAAGATCAGCTCTCCCTATCACCTGTTTCAAAAGGTAGTTAGTCCGAACAATGACCTTATGTGACAAAAAATAAAGTCGTAACCTCCGTGCCGTGACCATTATAGTCAGGGCTGCCTTCTCTATCTCCGAGTATCTCACTTCAGCTCCTTGTATGAGCTTGCTGATGTAGTAAACAGGTTTCTGGGTCGACCCTTCCTCCCTCACCAGCACGGAGCTAAGTGAGACCCCACCTACAGAGAGGTAGAGGTAGAGTGTCTCCCCTGGAATGGGCTTTGTTAACATAGGTAACTGGGCCAGGTGCTGCTTAAGCTCCTCGAACGCCTGCTGGCATTGCTCATTCCACTCGAACTTGGACCCCTTCCTCAAGATTTTAAAGAAGGGATGGCTCCTCTCTGCAGATCTGGCTATGAATCTACTCAATGCTGTAATTCTCCCATTTAATCTCTGCAGCTCCTTAATATTGGTGGGAGGCTGCATGTCGAGAACGGCTTTAACCTTAGCAGGATTAACTTCGATTCCCCGCTGGGTCACCATATATCCGAGAAATTTCCCGGACCTCACTCCAAAAGAACACTTGGCTGGATTCAGCTTCATGCCATTCCTCCTGAGCACTGAGAAAGCTTCCTCCAGGTCCGCCACGTGTTTTTCAGCTTTCACGCTTTTCACCAGCATATCATCAACGTAGACTTCCATGTTCCTCCCTAGCTGGTCTCGGAACATCTTATCAACCATTCTCTGGTAGGTTGCTCCTGCATTCTTCAATTCAAAGGGCATTCTAATATAGCAGAAAGTTCAACTAGCAATAATGAAACTAACCTTTGGGATATCTGGAGGGAAAATTTGTATTTGATGGTAGCCTTGATAGGCATCCATCATACTTAGCAGCTCAAATCCAGATGTGGAATCGACCATCTGGTCAATCCTAGGCAAGGGATAATGATCTTTAGGGCAAGCCTTGTTCAGATTTCGAAAATCTATGCACATTCTCCATTTCCCCCTGGTTTTGCCACCAACACGGCATTGGATAGCCAGGTGGGAAATTGGATTCGCTTGACATGTCCTGCCTCCAACAGTTTCTCTGCTTCCACCTTCGTAATGGCATCTTTTTCTGGCCCAAAGACCCTTAGTTTCCGCTTTACTGGTTTAGCCTTAGGGTCCACGTTCAGGTGATGCATCGCCACCTCCTCGGGGATACCTGTCATGTCAGAGGAAGAAAAAGCAAAAACGTCTGCATTTCTTCGTAGAGTTGTTATTAGGTCTCTCTCTAGCTCTGGCTCCAGCTGGGCTCCGATCCTTGTTGTGTATCCTCTCTTCTCTGGATACAACTCCACCATCATCAGCTCTTCGTCTGTTTCCATCTTCGGAGGATCGATTTCCTCAGAAATCTTACACCTCTTGGATTCTCGGTCCACCTCCTTGTCTCTTTTCAGGCTGCGATGCAGCTCTTTGTCGGCTATCTTTACTGCCTCCACATAGCATTTTCTGGATTGCAGCTGGTCGCCAGCTACTTCACCCACCTCATCATTCACTGGAAACTTGAGTTTCATGTGATAAGTTGATATAACCACCTGAAATAAGTTCAACACTGGCCTACCAAAAATCATGTTGTAGGATGAGGGTACATCAACAATCAAAAAATTTGCCATAACTACCCTCCTCCGTGGAGCTTCGCCTAGCCCCACCTGGAGGGTTACCTGGATTAAAGGGTGTATTGCCCCTCCTATGAATCCGTACAACGCCGTAGCCACTGGTTGCATTTCTATGTTCAAATTCATCTTCTTGAAGCATTCCAAGAATATGATATCTGTCGAGCTCCTCGTATCTACGAAGATCCGTGCTACCGTATATCCGATCACATCCGTCGTGATGACTAGTGCATCACTATGGTCCTCCTTCCTTAGGCTTCCATCCTCTGGAACAAAATGAATCCGAGGTGTATGGACAGCTTCTTTCTGATCCACGTCTCTTGACATTTCTCCTACCTCTCTCCTGAGGGTCCTTTCTCCAGCTTTTCTAGCGCGGAAGGAGTCTCCTTCTGCTGGACCTCCGACTATCATCTGGATAAGTCCTCTCTTCTGGGAGGGTCTCTCCTCCTGCCTCCCTTCGATCATCCTCCCTTTTTCCTCAGCTTTGTCATCAGCTTCCTTTCTTTTTTGCCCCCTAGAGCTGATCCGATCTTTGTAAACAAATTCTTTAAGATGTCCCGCTTGGATCATTCTTTCATTCTCATCACGTAAGTGGAAACAATTGTTAGTGTCATGCCCATATTCATTGTGGAAACGACAAAACTTATCTGACTAGGGCTTTTGATGCCCTCTGGACCGTGTCCATGGAAACTTCATTTCAGGATGGTCGGATGCCACTTCCAGTAGCTCTGCCGGCTCAAGCTTTAGGGGGGTATACTTGTCAAACCTAGAGCGAGGTCCAGATTTTGCAGCTTTCTCCGGCTCTGTTGTTGAGCTTTTCTTTGATGATTCCTTCTTCTTTTCAGGTCCACTTGGTTTGACCTCGGCTCTCTTCGCCTTTCTCACCTCCTCCAGTGTGACGTACTTCTCTGCCCTCCTTAGCAGTTCATCGAACATCTGGACTGGCTTCTTAGCCAAAGAGGAAAACAAGTCTCCATCTCGGAGGTTACTAGTAAAAGCATTAATTTTTACCTTTGGGGTGGCGGTTGGGACATCCAGTGCCGCCTGATTGAACCTCTTCATGAAGGCCTGTAGGCTTTCATTCTCACCTTGTTTCATGTTGAACAATGTTAGCGTAGCTCTAGGTTGCCTCCTTGCACTGGCGAACTGATGGAAGAAGAGCTCTCCAAACTGCTCAAAGGAGTTGATAGAGTTGGGCTCCAACTGGCTAAACAACTGTTGGGCTGCCTTGGATAGAGTAGTAAGAAAGACCCTACACTTCACACCCTCCCCATATCGATGGAGGAGGGCCGAATTTTCAAATCTCACCAAATGATCATAGGGGTCAGTCGTACCATCATATTCATAATTAAGAGGTTTAAAATTACTAGGCAACTCATCTTGTAAGATATTCTCAGTGAATTGACAACCTGTAACGGGTCGAGGCATACTAACCCAATTTTTCATCTGATGCTTCATGTTGTCCATTTGTTTCCTCAAGGATCTGATTTGGTCCTTCATGGCCTCAGACTGGGTGTCTCCTGTACCCTCTTCTTGGTCCTCGATCTTACTTCCTCGCTGCAGAGGGGCTGTCTACTTCCCCCGTGCAGCTTCCTCAGGACCAGCCTCCCTCGGTCGAAGGACTGCTGACCTTCTCTCCTAGACTCCTTCGGCTCCCAGAGTTTCCTCCTGGTTCCTGGACTCCACCTCTCTCCTTCGTTCTTCTTGATGCTCGTCCTGCCTACTCCCCCCTGGTTGGGACCAAGCAGGCAAGTTCCCTGGTCCTGGTTCTCCAGTCCTTCCTGCAGGTGGGGGTCCTCCCCCTTCTACAATTGCTCTGGCCATAGCCCGAGCTATCATGTCATCTAGCTGCTCCCGAGTCAGAACGACGGAGGCAACCGGTTCGGGCATTCTCTGAGGTATCCCCCTGGCTGGAGCATTGGCGGCTCCGGGGATCCCTGCTATAGGGATTCCTTCTAGAATCGCAGAGGAAGAGACAGGTGGATTCCCCCCTCCCTCTCTAGTAGCAGCTCCCACTCCTGGATGGCGTTGGCCTGGAGTCGAGCTCTCGTCTCGCACCACTGTAACAAGCGGTGGTCCTTCAGTGTTAGGCACAGCAACAGGAGGCACGGGGTTGGACACAGCTTCACCCGGCATTGGGTTTGCAGGGGTTGTCCTTCTTCGAGCCGGTATTAGTGAAATCGGTCTCATGGGTGGACGTTCGCCAGTCATAATGTCTTTCTTTCAATTAATCAGAAACGAAAAGAAGTTGAAACTCACGTCTCAGCTCCTCTTTTCCCACAGACGGAGCCAATTGATCTGCAAAAACTGACCTAGGTCCGTTTCCCCACCTGGGTTCACGTGGGTAAAACTTTTACGCACTAGGATCCTTAGCTTCCCTCGTACAAACGTACCTGCAAAACACGCCGGAGGGTTCTCCGGCGTAGGCACTCCGATGCTCAAGTCAGATAACCGGAAAACACTCAAGAAAAGTACGTAGAGAGTAGCTAAGTGAGAGGGATAGTAGTTTGATACCGTTACCTCCCTTCTGGGTGTGTTACTTATACGTAAGTTAAGAGCAATAACCGTCATCCCGGTCTCCAGGCATTATCCCGCACGTTCTGTCATGATGTCGTGCGTGGATAACTTATTACTCAAGAAATCTGTATTATACCTACGAGTTCCCCCCTGGACGGAGGTTGGACCCAGTCAATGAGGAATATAGGGAATATTCCTTGACTTGGGCCTCAATTATCTCAACTACTCGTCACTTCTCGATCTTATCAGATAGATAACCGCTATGGGCTTGGTCAAATACTCGCATGTTCCCCAGATCTCGCCTAGGCCTCTCGGCCCACCTGCAACTAGGTCCGGGCCTCGCGGCCCACCTGTAGCTGGGTTTGGGCCTCGCGGCTTGTAATTGGGCTTAGGCCTCGTGGCCTAACTGTAGTTAGGTCTGGGCCTCGTGGTCCATCTCCGTACATGTTTAGGCCTCGAGGCCCCCCTGTAGGTGGGTTTATGGCTTCGTAGCCTTATTGTGGCCGATTTGGGCTCAAGCCCATCTCGAGTTTTCCTCCCTCTACCTAGGGTATTTGGTGACGTCATTGGGCCCTATTGGGCTGGTCGTACTTGAGCCCTACGTGCAGTTGGACCCGACATTTTTATCCGCATCAGTAACATATAATCATCTGAAATAAATAATTCAGATAAAACTTCATCCACTGTAAAAGATAAAGGTAAGAAAGTAATGTCATATCACCCAGCTGAACAAATAATTGGAGATTTAGACTCTAGTGTCCAGACGAGGACCTAACTAAATCAAGATTGTATGTTCAGTTGCTATGTGTCATTACTTGAACCAAATCTATTACAGAAGCTCTAACTGATTCCAACTGGATTAATGCCATGCAAGAAGAACTAAATCAGTTTCAAAGACAAGATGTGTGGGAGCTTGTTGAAAGGCCTCATCATCAAAAAGTCATTGGAACTAAATGGGTCTTTAAAAACAAAAGGGATGAAAACAATATTGTGGTTAGAAATAAGGCCGGACTAGTTGCTCAAGGTTATTCACAATCAGAGGGGATTGATTATGATGAAACCTTTGCACCAGTAGCTCGTCTGGAAGCCATAAGATTGTTTTTAGCCTATGCTGCTTTTAAAAGATTCATAGTTTTTCAAAAGGATGTTAAGTCAGCATTTCTTAATGGAATCCTAGCTGAGGAAGTTTATGTAGAGCAACCTCCTGTTTTTGTCAAAGGAGACAAGGTTTATAAACTAAGGAAAGCTCTATATGGACTTAAACAAGCACCAAGAGCATGGTATGACACCTTGTCTGATTATTTAATTCAAAATGGTTTTGTTAAAGGTAGAATTGATAGAACTCTCTTTAGAAAAGAATTTGGTTGTGATCTTTTATTAGTCCAGATCTATATTGATGATATAATCTTTGGATCAACTAACATATCTTTGTGTGAAGAGTTTAGTCATCTTATGAAAAGCAGATTTGAAATGTCCATGATGGGTGAGATGACTTATTTTCTTGGACTCCAAGTCAAACAGACAAAGAAAGGAATATTCATAAATCAAGCCTGTTGGAACCACCGATCGCCGACTCTACGAAAATATCAGACTCGGGATCATAATCACACAAACGCAGCGGAAAGAATTGTACCTTTATTCACCGTAATAGGTGAAGATAAACCAGTTCTAAGGTCAGAACTGCGATCGAAGGATGAGCCTCGAACCTCACGGTCTTCTGCCGTATTCCTATCCCTTTCCCTTGGACGTCGAGTGGTCGACGATCCTCCAAGGAATCGAATCCGCCTCCCTCGGATCTCACGTTTTTTCACACGCTGAGACTCGATGTTAGGGTTTATTTATAGGCTACAACAGGGGACCCTAAGGAGGAATTAGGGTTGGGCCTCCCGATGGGCCTAAATATCCTGTGTTCGATCCGAACACTTTACTTAAGCCCATCAATTATAACTCAGTCCACTAAAGAATTATAATTGAATTACCGTCCTAATCCCATATTATTATATGGGCTCCTTTATTATATGTACGTTTATTTCCCGTGTTTAAGATATCGAATGTCCATAAATTAATTAAATTACGACAACTTAATTAATTTATATCTAATTCCAAGAGTAGTACCACTCATCTTTATTATTATGTCGGATTAAATCCACCTGCAGTAGGTTTACATAATAATCTTTATGAGCTCCTCAAGGGGACATCATCATCCTAAATAATTAGGACACGGATTCCTTCTATAATCAACAAAGACACCATATAAACAATGCTATCTCCCAATTCACCGAGCCTATTGATTTAATAAATCTCACCCATTGGTAAATCAAAGAAACATACATTGAGTACACGTGCCCATTATTATATAGGGATTAAGAAGACGTACATCCATAACAACAGAGGTCTTGTTCTTTTATATAGTCGGTACAAATTGAACAACCTCATATGGTCCTGCTCAATACATACAAAATGTACTAGTGTAACTTTATAGTCAAGATAGACTAATACCAAATTACACTACAACCGTTCCAATGATTTGTCTAAATCCATTTTGGTTGTGAGCTATTATTTATAATCTATAAGGCACCGATAACATGATCTTCTCGTGTGACACCACACACCATGTTATCTACAAGATAGATTAATCAACAAAATAATGATATATATAACAATCATAAACAATAAGTATTTTGATCATAATGAATCTCATATGAAAAAGATGTTCATACTCAAGAAAGATGTTCATACAAAAGCTAGGCTTATAGTATACATCCTAACAATCTCCCACTTATACTAAAAGACTATGCTTCCATAATTGCTTGCCATACATCTCGATTCCCATCCCTTCAACATGCCCATCAAAAGCTTTCACTTGGAAGAGCCTTTGTGAAAGGATCAGCTAGGTTATCCGCTGATGCAATCTTGGCGACAACAACTTCTCCTCGTTTTACGATGTCTCGTATCGGGTGGTACTTGCGCTCAATGTATTTGCTTGCTTTGTGGGCTCGTGGTTCCTTCGAGTTTGCCATCGCACCACCAATTATCACAATAAATTGTGATAGCTTTAGGCAAACTAGGAATCACTTCTAAGTCCATCAAGAAGTTTCGAGCCATACAGACTTCTTTGGGCGCCTCAGAGGCTGCTACATACATACTCGCTTCCATGGTGGAGTCCGAAACGCATTTCTCGCTTTACAATCCTCCATACTATGGCTCCACCTCCCAAGGTAAACACATAACCCGAGGTAGATTTATTGTTGTCCCTATCCGATGAAATCGTAGTCTGTAAACCCTCAAGAAGTAAAGTATCTGCTTGGTAAACCAAAGATATAATTTCTAGTCCTTTTCGTGTACTTTAAAATATGCTTTACCGCAGTCCAATGTCCTTGTCTGGGTTACTTTGATATTCAAGCTAACCATGCCCACGGCAAAACAGATATCTGGCCTCGTACATAGCATTGCATACATTAGGCTTCCTACGGTCGAAGCATAAGGAATCGCCTTCATGTCCTCTATCTCCTTTGGTGTCTTAGGACACATTTCTTTAGATAAAGGTACTCCATGTCGAAAAGGTAGAAAACCTTTCTTAGAGTTTTGCATGCTAAAACGAGCCAAGATAGTATCAATGTATGAAGCTTGAGATAAGCATAACATTCTTTTCTTGCGATCCCTTATAACTTTGATCCCAAGAATATGTCCAACTTGTCCCAAGTCCTTCATATCAAACTCGCTTGGACAACCATACCTTTACGTCTCGACAACACCTTGACATTGTTGCCAATGAGCAAGATGTCATCTACGTATAGTACAAGAAATACCACCACGTTTCCGTCACTCTTCTTGTATACACATGACTCATCCGGACATTGAATAAATCCATAAGACTGGATTACCTCATCAAAACGGATGTTCCAAGATCTCGAAGCTTGTTTCAACCCATAAATGGACCGATTAAGCTTACACACAAGATGCTCTTTGCCCTTTGCGATGAATCCTTCGGTTTGCTTCATATAGATGTTTTCTTCAAGACTTTCATTAAGGAAAGCTGTCTTGACATCCATTTGCCAAACCTCATAATTCATATGAGCAAAGAATAGACAAAAGAATCCGGATAGACTTAAGCATGGCTACCGCGAAAAGGTTTCCTCATAATCGATTCCTTCTTTTTGAGTGTACCCCTTCGCTACAAGCCTTGCTTTGAAAGTTTCTACTTTCCCGTCGATCCTCTTTTTCTTTTATAGACCCACTTACAGCCAATGGCTTTTACACCATTTGGTGGTTCTACTAGCTCCCGAGACTTGATTAGAATCCATAGATTCTAATTCGATTTCATTGCTTTTTCCCAAGATTCTCGCATCTTTATCTTGGAGTGCTTCGTCATAGCTCCAGGATCCGATTCGTGTTCACTGTACTAAGTCCGAAGACTCTCCCAAAAACATGAATCTATCGGGTTGTCTAACAACCCTCCCACTACGACGAGGCACTTGTGGTAATAGTGTATCATTAGTAGCATATGGTGCTGACACATGTGGTATCTCATCTTGTACTCTTGGTACTAAGGTAGAAGTTTCTCCCCTTATTTCTTCTAAAATAATTTTACTCATGGGCTTGTGGTCCATTACATAGTCCTCTTCTAAAAATCGGGCATTTGTGCTAACAATTACCCTCGATCTTTAGGACTATAAAACAAACCACCTTTCGTTCCTCTAGGATAGCCCACAAACAGCCGAACTTCATGCGAGATTCCAACTTATCAAGATCTCCTTTCAAAGACATGTGCTGGACTACCCCATATCCGAATATGTTTCAGACTAGGCTTACGCCCATTCCACAATTCTGTGGGAGTAGAAGATACTGTCTTAGAAGGAACCAAGTTCAAAATGTACGCTGCCGTTTCCAGGGCATACCCCCAAAACGAACTCGGCAATTCCGAATAGCTCATCATCGATCTAACCATTTCCAAGAGTGTCATATTCCTTCGTTCCGCCACACCATTCTCGTTGGGGTGTACCAAAGTGAACAATTGGGATTGAATCCCGACTTTCCGATAAGTAATTCCTAAACTCTCCTAAGAGGTACTCGCCACCACCACGATCGTATCGTAGTGTTTTGATATATTTACCATGACGCTTCTCCACATCAGCCTTGTACTCTTTGAATTTATCAAAGCACTCGGACTTGTGGCGCATCAAATAAATATATCCATATCTCGAATAATCATCTATAAAAGAGACAAAATATTCGAAACCACCCCTTGCTTGAGTAGACATAGGACCACATAAATCGAATGAACCAATTCCAACACTTCTTTGGCTCTATACCCCTTGGCTTTAAAAGGCCTTTTGGTCATTTTTCCTTCCAAGCGGGACTCGCAGTCGGATAGTTTTCCACTTCCAATGAACTCAAAGGTCCATCGGCTATCAACCTTTGAATCCTACTCAAGTTAATGTGACCTAATCTTAGATGCCAAAGATATGTTTGGTTCATTTTTGAAGGTTCTTTTCGCTTATTTGAGTTAGAAGATGTACTATTAATTTCCATTTGTTGCTTTGTGGGAGTTATTGGATTAAGAGTATATAAATTGCCAATCAACGTACTGAAATAGATAATAGCACTATTTTTCTTGACAACCACTTTGCTATCAAAAGAAACAGAATATCCATCCAAAAATAACTTAGAAACTGAAATCAAGTTCTTTCTAAAACAAGGTACGTAAAGACAATTTCTCAAAACCAAAGTCTTATTCTTATTAAAAATAAATAAACATCTCCCATCGCAATAAATTGCTACTCTCGTAGCGTCGCCCATGTAGATGGTAATCTCACCCTCACTAAGCCGCTGGTTTCTCTCGGAACCCCCGCAAAGAATTGCGAGACATGATCGGTGGCTCCCGTATCTACACACCAGTGCCGGTAGATAACACCGCTAAACATGTTTCAATAGTTAGTGAATAAGATATACCTTCTTTTTCCTTTTTACGGGGCAATCTACCTTCCAATGTCCTGGCCGCTTGCACAAAAAAAGCATTTGCCCTTAGGCTTCTTCACGCCATTTTTGGTGTACCAATTTTCTTTGGTTCACCCGCTTTCTTTGCCAAACCAGCTTGTTTCTTTTTCTTCATCACTTTGCCTTTTGGCTTAGATGTAGAAACATTTTCAGCAATATAAGCTTGAGAAGCTTGACGAAATAACCCTTCTCACGCTGCTGGAGTTACGGGAAGTTCCGCCATCGAATACAACCTTTTGTTCATGTTGTAGTTCAGGCGAAACTGCAAAAAACTCTTAGGCGAGTGTCTGGAGAACGATATCGACACTGGTTTCCCCATCGATTTCAGCTCCAAGGACTTCCATCTCATTCAAATGAGCCATCATCTTGAGGATATGATCCCTTACGGGTGTCCCCTCGGTCATGGTGGTCGTCATTAAGTTTCTCATGGCTTCTTGCCTGGGCCCGACTCGTGTCCGAAGAGTTCTTTGAGATTGAGCATCATCTCATAAGCGGAGGTCATGGCCGATGCTGATGTTGCAGCACATTTGACATAGAAGCCAAAATGTAACACCGCGCCATCTCATCTGCCTTGACCCACTTCTTATAAGCCTCTTTCTCCTCTTCACTAGAGTTTTCATCGGGTTTTTCAGACACAAACCTCGGTGAGTACAAATTTGTACTCTTCAAAGAAATCAAGACAATGTCCAAGTTTCTTTTCCAATCAATGTAATTAGGACCAAGAAGTTTGTTTTCTTTAAGAATAACAGCAAGTGGATTGAAAGCCATGATAAATCCCGAGGAACACGTAAATTCATTATGATCAAAATTAAGAATTTAAATCAATATTATTTCCCTCAAACAATACAATTAAATTCACCAACACCTCAAAACACCGTGAAGTTTGTATGCCACGATAGTGTGGACGTATACTAATTCAATCATTTGCAAGAGGAGGTTTTAACCATTAATTTCATCATTTTGTCAAACAAAATAAAAATTAATAGTTGGTTTGTCTTTAGCCATACAAATAACAGCACTTACTCCGATGGGGAGGATATCTGTATATGCATCTAAGTGTATACCATTTCTTAATACCAAGTCAATTACCTAGGTTTGTGCCTCTTCAGATGGAGAAGATAACACGCTCCTAAATAACTTACTTATAATTATCCATAAGGAAGTTTGATCTAGTGGTCCGCAAACAAACACATCCGATATGGAAGAAGGCACTTAAAACCAACGTTCATGTTTGAATGCATCACTTACAAACCAGAAATGGAGGCTATGGGATTTGTTGAAAAATAACCCCTCTCCCACTTAGTTACTTAACATGATGGATATTAATATGCACGAAATATGAAACACATAAAGCATGCTAAACACAATAACACATATGAGAAAGAGTAAACATGGAAAATAAAATTCCAACTATTATGGCCTCTTTCATGCTCCCATGTGCTTGAATGTTCTCCGTCAAACGGGGTGCGGGGCAGCGCCCTGCAATACGGGGATCGACCTGGCCGCTCAGGTCGCGGGTTTAATACATGCATAAACATACATACTGACCATAATAGTTGGATTTAGGGTTCCTGCAAAAATTATCAGAATATTCGCATACCCAAAAAGACTACGATTAACATCGAATCCCTAATATAACAGATTTATGATAAGCATGCAAACCCTAATATGACAGATTTACAAATACCATGCAATCTTATTCAATATCAGATTAAGAAACCCTATTATAATAGATCAAGAAACCCTATTATAACAGATCAAGAAACCCTATTATAACAGATCAAGAAACCCTATTATAACAGATCAAGAAACCCTATTATAAAAGATTTACAATAATCATGCAATCCAAATAAATCAGATCTATGAAAAACCGAATCAATTGCATAGAGTCAGAAAACACGGCTCTGATACCAATTGTTGGAACCACCGATCGCCGACTCTACGAAAATATCAGACTCGGGATCATAATCACACAAACGCAGCGGAAAGAATTGTACCTTTATTCACCGTAATAGGTGAAGATAAACCAGTTCTAAGGTCAGAACTGCGATCGAAGGATGAGCCTCGAACCTCACGGTCTTCTGTCGTATTCCTATCCCTTTCCCTTGGACGTCGAGTGGTCGATGATCCTCCAAGGAATCAGAATCCGCCTCCCTCTGATCTCACGTTTTTTTCACACGCTGGAGACTCTAATGTTAGGGTTTATTTATAGGCTACAACAGGTACCCTAAGGAGGAATTAGGGTTGGGCCTCCTGATGGGCCTAAATATCCTGTGTTCAGTCCGAACACTTTACTTAAGCCCATCAATTATAACTCAGTCCACTAAAGAATTATAATTGAATTACCGTCCTAATCCCATATTATTATATGGGCTCCTTTATTATGTGTACGTTTATTTCCCCGTGTTTAAGATATCGAATGTCCATAAATTAATTAAATTACTGACAACTTAATTAATTTATATCTAATTCCAAGAGTAGTACCACTCATCTTTATTATTATGTCGGATTAAATCCACCTGCAGGGTTTACATAATAATCTTTATGAGCTCCTCAAGGGGACATCATCATCCTAAATAATTAGGACACGGATTCCTTCTATAATCAACAGCACACCATATAAACAATGCTATCTCCCAATTCACCGAGCCTATTGATTTAATAAATCTCACCCATTGGTAAATCAAAGAAACATACATTGAGTACACGTGCCCATTATTATATAGGGATTAAGAAGACGTACATCCATAAAAATAGAGGTCTTGTTCTTTTATATAGTCAGTACAAATTGAACAACCTCATATGGTCCTGCTCAATACATACAAAATGTACTATTGTAACTTTATAGTCAAGATAGACTAATAGATCTTGTGTGTGACACCACACACCATGTTATCTACAGTATAGATTAATCTGAACAAAATAATGATATATATAACAATCATAAACAATAAGTATTTTAATCATAATGAATCTCATATGAAAAAAAATATTCATACTCAAGAAAGATGTTCATACAAAAGCTAGGCTTATAGTATACATCCTAACAAAGCCAAATATACAAAAGATCTCATTGAAAAATTTGGAATAAGTACCAGGCGAAAAGCTAAGATACCTATGATGACAAACTTTTCAATGGATCCAGACGAGAAGGGAGAAGACACTGATCAAACTGAGTATCGAGGTCTAATTGGTTCTTTATTATATTTAACTGCTGATTGGAGTGAATTGATACATGTTTTTAGGGCCTATTTTAGTGCAAAAAGTGAGCTAAGGTGTTGATTTTTGTGCTTAAATGTGAAAAGTATCACTCTTTTGCCTAAAAAGTATTATTTGTGAGATTTTGATGTTTTTCGTCCATTTTGCAGGTAATTCGATGGAATTTTGCCAAACCGAGAGTACCACTAGGCTTAGAATGAAGAGACGATCATACGGGACGAAAACGGGGGTCGGGGCCGAAGCCCCGCGCGAGAAAAGTGCCCTGGACTCGAGCTCTGGTCGAGGAGCAAGAGCCTCGAGTCGAGGGATATGCAGAAAGGACCAAAATCAGAAGAAAAACAGGCACCTCGAGTCGAGGCATGACCCTCGAGTCGAGGGCGAGGATTTTTGCATGAGCCTCGAGTCGAGGCCTGAACCTCGACTCGAGGGGGAGGTTTTTTTCCAAAAATTCGTATTTAAAGCAGGGCAGTTCAGAGAGCTTAGATACAACTGTCATAATAGCAGTTAGTAGCGGTTTTGGGGCGATCTCTCAGGCCCCAAGCCAATTTCTTCCTTAGGTAGAGTAGAAGTTAGATTTAGGATTAGATTTCAATTGATTGTTGTTAGATTAGCATTAGATTAGCATTTGATTCTTGTAATTCTTTCAATTCAAGCTTGTATTTCATTTGGAGATTGGTGTTGAAGACTCAAGCATTCCTATTTTTGTTGATTGAAGATCAATTGGTGATGTTTTTCCTCTTTTGTCTCTTTAATTTCTTAATTGTTGTGATTTGCTTTGTGTTTGATCAATTCTATCTTCTTCCCATGGATTTCACCATGGGCTAAATCTCTTGTGCTTGGGTTAATTGAAATTGATGATGATTTGATTGATGATGCTATAATTGTTGATGATTGGAGATCAATTGAGTAGATTGCTTACTAATTGTGATTCTCATTTGTGCTTCATGCATAATTATCTCTTTAGATTAGTGTTTGATCACCCTAGCTATAGACGAGAGTTGCGCTAACGTGATCCGGGATTAATCGGGCGATAATTGTGTATGACTGTGTGGATTGGGTGCTTCGTAATCGAGAGATTAGTTGCACTAAGGATACTCACATTTAGTTTGTTTCCTAATTGTGATTCTTAATTGTGCTTTGTGTAAATTGTCTCTTTAGATTAATGGTTGATCAACCTAGCAATAGGCGAGAGTTGAGCTAACGTGATTAGGTGTTGATCGAGTTTCAATTTTACATGATTGTATGAATTGGGGATTTCTACATTGAGAGATGGGAAAGACTAAGGATACTCACATTAGGCATTGTGATTTTAATGGAGTGATTAATTTCATGATGGTTTATGCTTTCTATCTTAGTTGATTTGCAATTTGATTCAATTGTAGCTTGTTGATTGATGATTCATTGATGGATGTTAATCCTAGCACCTCTATTCCACCATTTATTGTTGTTGTTGTCTTTGCATTCTAAGTGTTCGATCATTTGCTTGCTCCTTGTTGTTTTGTATTTTTGCTAAGTGTTTTATTGTTTTTAGTCCAAACCATTGTTGCAACTCTAGTCACTAAGAACTCATATTTCTAGGGCCTCATGTGCATACTTTTTCCCTTGGGTTCGATATTTTGTTGATTGGTCTTAATAACTCTTACCCTATACACTCCAATCAAATGGCGCCGTTGCCGGGGAATTAGTTTTTGCGCCTTAAGTGAGACCTAGGAATTGTTTGAAGTGGCTACTTGTTGCCTTTGTTTTTGTGTTTGTTTTGTTATTCTTGTTTGAATTTGATACTTTAATATCTTGTCTATAGATGGAAGGATACAACTCATACATGTGGAATCAAGAGTATTATCAAGATGGTAGAGTGTATTCTCCACACTTTGAAGATTTTGGATACAATAATTGGATGAGCTTTGAAGATAATTCTCAATGGCAACAAGTTCCATCTAATTATGAAGATTGGATTTATGAAGAAAGTCCTTCCCCACCTCAAGAGATGTTTCCATACTATGAGCCTTATGATCAAACATTTGATCCATGTCTTGGATTTGAGTGTCAAGGAGCATTGGAAGGAGGTGATTGCTATGATGATAGGAGAAGCCATGAGAACGATTTTCCAATGCCACAAGCTTCTCCTCAATTTAAAGAATGGGGACTCCATGATATGAGAGCCATATTGCAAGAGACGCTTGGATTTGTGTTGGAAAAATTTGAGGAAGATGATGCTAGATGTGATCAAATGCTTCCCTTGTACGAAGAAATGTATGAGACCAAAGAAAAGGTCAATTCATGGATAGAGGGGAACATGGAGATCACCGGAGTGCATTTCATGTTTATCAAGAGTCAACTCAAAGATTTCCTACGCCAAGTAAAAAACATGACTATCATGGAGAGTCAAGAAGAAGAAGGGGAGGAAGAAAGTGAAAGAGATGATGTAGTAGAGGGTCCAAGCGAAGAGGTAAAAGTAGAAGGCTTCCTTGTCAAAAAGGAGGAAGAGGAGTGTCCATTAATGGACATGAGCTTTAATGAGGAAGAAAATCAAAGAGCATCGAATGAAGCTTTGAAGATCGAAATGAGCATTTCTATACCCTCTAACTCTTCAATTTGTGATTTTATTGAAAATGATGCTTCTAATGAATTAATGTTGCCTCTTGTGAATTTTGACTATAGGGAAGAATTAAAGAAACGCTTGGGCATCCTTGAAAGGAAAGAAGAATCGAGAAGGATGGCAAGAGAAAAAGGGGGACAACCATGGACACTTTGCATATCTATCGGGGGTTGTCCTATCTATTCGGTGAACCTCCTAGATTTTAAAGCACAAAGATCGAGATACAATGGGAAGGAGGATCGCTACCCTTGGCCATTCCGATGAAGGATGTTGGACGTGAAAAATAAGTCCGGCATAGGACAATAAAAATAGCGCTTGATGGGAGGCAACCCATCCGTTTTATTTCTTTTCTTGTGTTTTTTTTCGTAGATTAGTGTTTTTTTTTTTTAGGAGATTTGGCTTGTTGCTACTTAATTGCTAGTTCTAGGAAATGATGCTCTATGCTTTGAGATTTATATATTGTTGAGCTTAATTTGATATCATTATGAGTTACATATATTTTGAGCCAAACTTGAATGCATGTCTTCATTCAAGTTTGGGGGTGTGTGTCATTTAGGGTAGAAATGCATCTCTTAGTGATGATTATTTTGATGATTTGTTATGGCCGTATGTAGGTATACTCACTACTTGGAGTGAAAAGGATCGTAATTGCAAGGGAATCGAGGAATTGAGAAGGAAAGGAGAGCTTAAAAGTTGGTGAAAATGAGCAAAAAGGAAGAGAACCCGGTCTCCTCGATCGAATGAGCGACCGGGCTTAAATCGAGGGACCAACACGGTAAATTCTTGCATATTTGGGTTCGTTAGGGGCATAGAGGTCATTTTTAGGAGTTTTGGGGGTCGGGTTGGGCCCGGGAATCGTAAAAAATTCCCTGGACTCGACCCAGGGTCGAGATTGCATGGCCCCCGGGTCCAGGGATTTACACTTAGGAAAAATTTCAGAATTTGACACATCCCTCGAGTCGAGGGTGGAACCTCGAGTCGAGGAGCTTTTTTTTGCATATCCCCCAAGTCGTGTGTGAGACCTCGAGTCGAGGCAGTCGAAATTTTAGGATCCCTCGAGTCGAGGCATGACCCTCGACTCGAGGCGCGTGTTTTTTATATATACGCCGGTCAGATTGCAGACCCCGACTCGAGGGTTTGACCTGCAGCGCCGTTTCCTTCCTTCCCCACCCTATTTCCGGCGAGAGTGCGTCGTTTCCACCGTAAAATCACCATCATTTCATCATTTTATTATTACATTTGCATAAAGATAGGATTTTGAGGGTTTTTGGAATCAAATTTGGGGATTTTTTTGGGTGGATTTGATTGGGTGTCTCTATTGTTCGTTTTTGGCCAATTCTTCACACAAGGTACGTAATTCATCATCTAAGGGCTTTCAATTTCATTGTCGTGATTATTAATTGCATGGGTGTTATGATTTGTGCTTAAATTCTTGAATTTGGAATATTGTTTTTGGGCATGTTGACAAACACTTGAGATGCATGATTTATGTGTATGAATTGGAGCCCTTATTGAGTATGTTGGAATTAATTGATGATTTTAGGAGCATGTTTAGGTTGTATATGATATGTTGTTCGCTTATTTGGGGAATTTTGGCTTGAAATTTGGTTATGGCATTTGTAGGAATTCCTAGTGTAATTGTTTGGATCATTTGGTCAAGTTTGAGTTATTCTAATGATAGAAGTGTATGAATTGATGATGCATATTTGTTTAATTACTTGCTAATTTGCCTATGATTTTTGGGATTTTATTGAGCTTACTTGTGAGTTAATTGTTGAGGCCATGTTAGTAAGTATACATATGTTTGAGGATTTTTTTAGCACTTCTATTGGATATATTTGTTTAGTTGACTCATTGACCATAGTTGAGGCTTAGTTGCTAGTCACTAGGGATTGTGTTTATTTGAGATGTTCTTGCTTGTTGACTCATTCATGGTATGCTTAATATTTTTTCTGAGCTTGTATTGTATTCTTGGATGTTGATTTTTGCTCTTGGGAATGTTTTGCAGGAACAATGTTTAGAGGGGCCGACAGACACAACCTCTCTAAGGCGGAGATTCGCGAGAAAGAAGCTGCCATCCGATTTGCAGACAGGATGCCCGCTGAGCTCGGAATTCAGTGGGATGATCACCAATGGAGGACACATATTAATTTATACTCCGAGCTCTATAACCGGGTGGTCAAGACCAGACTAGTTGATCACGAGTGCATGATATCTATGGGGATCGAGGAGGATATTCCTCGTCTGTTTGAGCAAGTTGGGATGGGGGGCTTCTTGGCGAAGAGGCCTAGGACGTATATCGGACTCACTCTCGAGTTCCTTTACACGGTGAGAGTTGATAAGGCCAGGAGGGCCAAATTCCCGAGGAGTATTACTTTTGAGCTCATGGGACACGAGTATTCGTTGACTCTGGACGAGGTCAACAAGATTATTGGAGCACCTATAGACCCCGACCGATCACTGTTGAACATCAGGAAGGAGTACAATGCTAAAAAGTTTTGGAGAAGGATTTCAGATTCTGGGGCTCCTAATCAGCCTGATTTTGTTCCGGGGAAGTCTAAAAGCATGCATATCCGGAACCCGGTCATCCGATATCTTGAGAAGATTCTTGCGAGCACCATATTCGCGAGATCGGAGGGAGGAGCCGTGGTTTCCGAGGAGCTGTATGTTATTTGGTGCTTTTTACATGGAGTCAGATTTAATGCGGCTGCCTACCTTTGCTATCTATTTGAGAGAGCCACGAGTACGAAGTTTAAGAAGATTAATTTTGGTGGCATGATTACATTGATCACTGAGCATCTTGGGATCCCGACGCACAACCTAAGAGCAGTGGAGGGCCCTGACCTTACTCTTGATATCATGCGGCGCATGAGGACGCTTGACCGCATCGGTAGGACATGGTATCTCCAGCAGAACCATGGTGGCCGATTCCCTCTTCCTAATAAGAGGTTGATGACAGTTTTCGGATCTCAGGCCTTTGTGACCATTAATCTGCGTATGTGGTCACAGCGTAACACTGAGGCTATAGATGCCTATACGAGGGAGCATGGGGATGTTCTCCGAGATGAGGATGATGATGACGCTGGGGGTCAGCAGTCGAGTTCAGATGATGATCAGGGTGATGGAGCTGCAGAGGGAGCAGAGGTAGAGATAGGAGATGATGATTCTGAGGACGAGGATGATGAGGAGCCGGAGCAGGAGGAGCCGCCAGTACAGATGGACGAGGATTACCAGCCAGAGATTAACATGTACTGGCAGGACGAGATGAGGAGTAGAGAGTACGAGGCGGAGAGTTCATCTCAGAGACCGTGGGTTTTGACTGAGGAGATGTGGGCTGACAGTCAGAGGATGCACATTGAGAGTCTGACCCGGCAGGATGAGATGTACCGGATGCTTGAGGAGTCCCGCAGATTTAATGAAGAGACTAGGAGGATGCAGGAGGAGTCTCTGAAGACTCAGCATGACATGTACGCACTCCTGCAGCAGATGAGCTCGTGGAACTTCGGGCCGAGCTACCCTCCTCCACCGCCGCCGTCCGACTACTAGGGCTATCCCCTATTCCTCATTCCCTCTTCTTGATCTTTAGATTCTGATCTTCTTGTTTTTCTTTGTACTTTTGATGGTGATTGTACTCTTGACTTGATGATTGTGATGATTTGATGAATTTGATGTTTTAGATTGATGGATGATTTTATGGATGCTATGATTTTCTTTATCATATTTGAGCTTATTATCTATTGATGAGTGTGATTCGATGATCCTTTGGATTCTTTATTCCTATGATTCTATATTCTTTGACTTGAGCTTCATTGTGGATTTAGTGTCATATTTTTTAGTATCATTCATGTGGTAGTGAGTATGCTTGGACTTATGTACATGAGCATTTGAGTTTGATTTGCAAGACTTATTGGATTTTGATATGATCATGAGTAGATTTGTAGCTTGAAGCTAACTTTCTTGATTAATTGTGTAAGGATGAATGTGATTGATGATACTTGATTCATTGCTCAAGTTAAGCCCGTGAGCTTTTGTGCCTTAATAATCGTACATCTTATACGGTTGATTGATTTCTTTGTGAGCGCATCATTCATGATTTGTATGCTAGAACTTGCCATTAGACTTGTTGATATTGATCTTTGTGTGATGTCTTGAAAGTGATAAGAGGTCATGTTTGAGATGTTGTGTCACTTTGCCAAATATTTTTCCCACCAAATACATTTGATTTCCTTAGTAAGCCATGTTGAGCCTTATGATCCTTATTCTTTGGTAAGCGAAGTGAAATTGAAACAATTTAGCCTATTTTTATGAGCCTTTCTTGTCCTATATTTAGTTGAGCTTGAATGTTGGCTAATGATGGTGATTTGATTGCTAAGAGTGGGAAGATGATGAGCTAAGTGATGAATGAAGCATAAAAGAAAAGAAAGGTTCTGAAAAGATTGAATTGTGGAAAAATGTGAATATGAAGTGAAGAAAAATTCAATTTGTGAGCTTAAAAAGAGAAAGCTCAAGTGAATGGTGGATTGAATTGAAATTCAAAAGGAAGAGTGTGCTTGATGAAAAGTGAAGAGATTGTGCATTTGTATTGATTAGCTTACATTCAAGTCTCTACTACTTAGTCACTCTTATCCAAAAACATTCCACCTTTCCAAAGATCCTACATTACAACCTAAGAGAAAGACCTCTTTGATTCTTGATTGATCATAAATGATTTTGATTGAGATTAAGTCTTTTGGCAAGCATATGGTGTACTTATTCATGAATTTGATGATTGAGTGCTTTATACCTTTATACACTTGAGTGAAGAGTAAAACACTCCATGGAAGGAGCAATGTGTTGAGTATTTGATTGAGCATTTGTTTGAGCATGATTCATCTTGATTGCTAGTGAATAGTTGCATTAATACTTATGTTCATTGATGAGTTCGATGGTCTTATTTTTCGTCTATGGTGCCATGTGACATAATTGCAATCAATTCACTCCTTTGTTCTTAGTTTCTACGTACCTCGAGGACGAGCAACAATTCAAGTTTGGGGGTATGATTGGAGTGAATTGATACATGTTTTTAGGGCCTATTTTAGTGCAAAAAGTGAGCTAAGGTGTTGATTTTTGTGCTTAAATGTGAAAAGTATCACTCTTTTGCCTAAAAAGTATTATTTGTGAGATTTTGATGTTTTTCGTCCATTTTACAGGTAATTCGGTGGAATTTTGCCAAACCGAGAGTACCACTAGGCTTAGAATGAAGAGACGATCATACGGAACAAAAACGGGGGTCGGGGCCGAAGCCCCGCGCGAGAAAAGTGCCCTGGACTCGAGCTCTGGTCGAGGAGCAAGAGCCTCGAGTCGAGGGATATGCAGAAAGGACCAAAATCAGAAGAAAAGCAGGCACCTCGAGTCGAGGCATGACCCTCGAGTCGAGGGCGAGGATTTTTGCATGAGCCTCGAGTCGAGGCCTGACCCTCGACTCGAGGGGGAGGTTTTTTCCAAAAATTCGTATTTAAAGCAGGGCACTTCAGAGAGCTTAGATACAACTTTCATAATAGCAGTTAGTAGCGGTTTTGGGGCGATCTCTCAGGCCCCAAGCCAATTTCTTCCTTAGGTAGAGTAGAAGTTAGATTTAGGATTAGATTTCAATTGATTGTTGTTAGATTAGCATTAGATTAGCATTTGATTCTTGTAATTCTTTCAATTCAAGCTTGTATTTCATTTGGAGATTGGTGTTGAAGACTCGAGCATTCCTATTTTTGTTGATTGAAGATCAATTGGTGATGTTTTTCCTTTTTTGTCTCTTTAATTTCTTAATTGTTGTGATTTGCTTTGTGTTTGATCAATTCTATCTTCTTCCCATGGATTTCACCATGGGCTAAATCTCTTGTGCTTGGGTAAATTGAAATTGATGATGATTTGATTGATGATGGTATAATTGTTGATGATTGGAGATCAATTGAGTAGATTGCTTACTAATTGTGATTCTCATTTGTGCTTCATGCATAATTATCTCTTTAGATTAGTGTTTGATCACCCTAGCTATAGACGAGAGTTGCGCTAACGTGATCCGGGATTAATCGGGCGATAATTGTGTATGACTGTGTGGATTGGGTGCTTCGTAATCGAGAGATTAGTTGCACTAAGGATACTCACATTTAGTTTGTTTCCTAATTGTGATTCTTAATTGTGCTTTGTGTAAAATTGTCTCTTTAGATTAATGGTTAATCACCCTAGCAATAGGCGAGAGTTGAGCTAACGTGATTAGGTAACGTGATTAGGTGTTGATCGAGTTTCAATTTTACATGATTGTATGAATTGGGGATTTCTACATTGAGAGATGGGAAAGACTAAGGATACTCACATTAGGCATTGTGATTTTAATGGAGTGATTAATTTCATGATGGTTTATGCTTTCTATCTTAGTTGATTTGCAATTTGATTCAATTGTAGCTTGTTGATTGATGATTCATTGATGGATGTTAATCCTAGCACCTCTATTCCACCATTTATTGTTGTTGTTGTCTTTGCATTCTAAGTGTTCGATCATTTGCTTGCTCCTTGTTATTTTGTATTTTTGCTAAGTGTTTTGTTGTTTTTAGTCCAAACCATTGTTGCAACTCTAGTCACTAAGAACTCGTATTTCTAGGGCTTCATGTGCATACTTTTTCCCTTGGGTTCGATATTTTGTTGATTGGTCTTAATAACTCTTACCCTATACACTCCAATCAACTGCTAGTAGACCTGATATTTCATTTGCAGTTGGAGTCTGTGCTCGATTTCAAGCTAATCCTAAGAAAAGCCATCTTGAAAGCACATGACCTATGAAAGACGACTTCTTTCTAACTATCAGACCATAGATGGACCAAGAGTAATGTTTGGAGATAACAACTATGGACTTACCAAAGGTGTAGGGACACTGATGATAGGAGATATTCAAGTACATGAAGTCTACTATGTGGAAGGATTGAAGCACAATTTACTATCTGTTTCACAATTTTGTGATAAGGGGTTTTGCGTCAAATTTACTCATAATGCATGCTATGTATTAGATGGTATCAATGAAAATATTCTATTAACTGGAGTCAGACAAGGTAAAATTTATGTTGCTAACTTCAAAAGTTGTCCTAAAGATACTTGTCTTGTTGCTAAGAGGTCAAATGACTTAAGTTGGCTGTGGCACAAACGTCTTGGTCACTTAAACTACAAAACTCTTAACAAAATAGCAAGGAAATCTTTAGTTAAAGGACTCCCTGATAAAGTATTTTCAAAGAAACATGTGTGTGATGCTTGTCAAAAAGGAAAACAGACTAAAGCATCTTTTAAAACAATAAGTAGTCCTTCTTCAGAAAGTACTCTGGAACTTCTTCACATGGATCTGTTTGGTCCAGTAACCCCTCTCAGCTTTAGTGGAAGAAAATATACCTTGGTAATTGTTGATGATTTTTCAAGATTTACTTGGGTTATTTTCTTGTACAAAAAGAATGAGACTATGATTAAGATTCCAGAATGTCTTAAAAAGGTTCAAAATGGAAAGGGGCTAACTATTGTTAGAATTAGAAGTGATAAAGGTACTGAATTCCTTAATAAGTTTGTTACTAACTACTGCATTGAGAATGACATAGTTCATGAAACATCTGCAGCAAGGACTCCACAACAAAATGAAGTAGTTGAAAGGAGAAACAGAACCTTGAAAGAGGCAGCTAGAACAATGTTATCTGAGTACAACACTCCACACAGGTTTTGGGCAGAAGCTGTAAATACAGTCTGCTATGTTCAAAATAGAAGTTTAATTGTTAAAAATAAATGTAAAACTCCCTATGAAATTTGGAAGGGAAGATCCCCCAAAATTTCATACTTTCATATCTTTGGTTGTAAATGTTTCATACACAACAATGGTAAATCTCAATTAAAGACTTTTGATGCTAAGATAGCAGATGGGATATTCTTGGGATACTCATCTGTATCAAAGGCATATAGAGTTTTTAATAAGACAACCTTGTGTGTAGAAGAAACACCCCATGTGGTATTTGATGAATCTTCTTTTGAGTTTAGTAAGACAGATAACATCACAAAGATATCAGATGATCTGGATCAGATGACTATCAAGAGATCAACCATAAAATTCTACAATCAAGAATCAGACTCAGATGAAGAAGAAAAACCAGATTCAAACACAGAGAAAGAACCTGGAAGCTCTTCCACCCCAGCTGATCAGACGACCAACAACTCAGATGATCAGGTTGAGTCATCAGAAGGTAACATAGAATCATCTGAAATAAATAATTCAAACAAAACTTCATCCACTGTAAAAGATAAAGGTGAGAAAGTAATGACATATCACCCAGCTGAACAAATAATTGGAGATTTAGACTCTGGTGTCCAGACGAGGACCCAACTAAATCAAGATTGTATGTTCAGTTGTTATGTGTCATTACTTGAACCTAAATCTATTACAGAAGCTCTAACTGATTCCAACTGGATTAACGCCATGCAAGAAGAACTAAATCAGTTTCAAAGACAAGATGTGTGTAAGCTTGTTGAAAGGCCTCATCATCAAAAAGTCATTGGAACTAAATGGGTCTTTAAAAACAAAAGGGATGAAAACAATATTGTGGTTAGAAATAAGGCCAGACTAGTTGCTCAAGGTTATTCACAATCAGAGGGGATTGATTATGATGAAACCTTTGCACCAGTAGCTCATCTGGAAGCCATAAAATTGTTTTTAGCCTATGCTGCTTTTAAAAGATTCATAGTATTTCAAATGGATGTTAAGTCAGCATTTCTTAATGGAATCCTAGCTGAGGAAGTTTATGTTGAGCAACCTCCTGGTTTGTCAAAGGAGACAAGGTTTATAAACTAAAGAAAGCTCTATATGGACTTAAGCAAGCACCAAGAGCATGATATGACACCTTGTTTGATTATTTAATTCAAAATAGTTTTGTTAAAGGTAGAATTGATAGAACTCTCTTTAGAAAAAATTTGGTTGTGATCTTTTATTAGTCCAGATCTATGTTGATGATATAATCTTTGGATCAACTAACATATCTTTGTGTGAAGAGTTTAGTCATCTTATGAAAAGCAGATTTGAAATGTCCATGATGGGTGAGATGACTTATTTTCTTGGACTCCCAGTCAAACAGACAAAGAAAGGAATATTCATAAATCAAGCCAAATATACAAAAGATCTCATTGAAAAATTTGGAATAAGTACCAGCCGAGAAGCTAAGATACCTATGATGACAAACTTTTCAATGGATCCAGACGAGAAGGGAGAAGACACTGATCAAACTGAGTATCGAGGTCTAATTGGTTCTTTATTATATTTAACTGCTAGTAGACCTGATATTTCATTTGCAGATGGAGTCTGTGCTCGATTTCAAGCTAATCCTAAGAAAAGCCATCTTGAAGCAGCGAAGAAAATTCTTAAATATCTTAAAGGTACAGTAAATGTTGGATTGTGGTATCCAGCTGATGACAACTTTGAACTGTCTGGATACTCAGACTCAGACTTTGGTGGGTGTAAGATAGATAGAAAATCTACATCTGGTACTTGCCAATTTCTTGGTAGTAAGCTGATTTCATGGTTGTCTAAGAAACAAACCTCTGTAGCTACTTCCACAACTGAAGCTGAGTAAATGGCAGCTGGAAGTTGTTGTTCACAGCTGATTTGGATAAGTCAACAGTTAAGGGACTATAACATTATCACCAAAGATGTACCAATCTTTTGTGATAATAATAGTGCCATAGCTATTACCCAGAACTCAGTCCTACATACTAGATGCAAGCATGCAGATATCAGACACCACTTCATCCGAGACCATGTAGAGAAAGGTGACATCAGACTAGAGAAGGTCTTGACTGATTTCCAAAGAGCAGACATCTTGACAAAGCCACTGGCAGAAACAAGGTTTAAAGAACTATCTGTAGAATTAGGATTATTAGATGCTTCTTTAGTTAATCTATAATCTTATTTTTTGTTTTTCATTCTTTGTTTCTCTCTCAATTAGTTTATTATGTCTAGAAAGAATTATCAGACTTGATATGAGTCAAAGGACAATCAGGTAGCTGATATCATTGATCTCCTATCTTGGAATCAAGAATCAAGGATTAGTCATATTGACCTTATCTGACTTTATGGTTACTTATCTGACATTTGGTAAATCAGACAAGATCACAATAGTCAACTGACTTCTATAAAATCAGACGACCATTGCATCTTATCTGACTTACCCTTGGTACTAATGACTTGTCTAAGTGTCTTTGATTTCAGAAGAACAAGGTTTGATACACATCTCTAAATACAAGATAAGGTCTACTTATCCAAGTATTCATGAAACAGACTATGATGCTATCAATCCAGACAAGGTGAAGTCTTCAGGAAGTATCTTCTAAATTTTTTTTTAACTGTCTATTAAATTATGAATATTAGGTTCATATAATTAATATATGAATTTAATATCATAATCTTTTTAATATTTCTTCAAAAATGAAGTTACTTAGTATATTAAAAATATTTTGTTTTACAAAATAAAAGGATAAGGGTTCAAATTTTTTTTACTAAAACTTGTATATTTTATTTTATCTCTCCAATTAACTGAAAAGTATTTTCTTAAATAAGTAACTCTGTCAGGAGAGAAGTTACTACGGACCCGAAATCTTATCAAATTTACTTTTGAAATACACTGAGTACACTTCACGCGCATGAAATGGAGGCGGTTTCTGAAATATGAACCGTCTTAATATCACGCGCGACATATTTAATAATATTCTCTGCACTTTTTAAAATAAATGTCATAATTGCATTAATGGCGATTCGAAAGCCTATATTTACACTTTTTCAGGCAATTATTAGTTTTATAATTGTTTATTATTATATTTCTCCATATATAAAGGAATTCGTGTGCATAATTTCAGTTACGCAGACATAAAACCCTTCATATTTTCTCAAACTTTTCCTTTCCCTCCTAAACCTTCTATATTCATCAATGGCGGAATCTAAGAAAGCAAACATCAAGTTTGAATATGATCTTACTTCGATTCGAGATAAAACAAAGTCAGAGATGTATGTTGAATGGGATATTTCAACTGATCCCGAGACCAGAGAGATTTTGAATTTGCTCGAGTCCAGAGGTTTGAAACAACACTGCACGATGAAACCATCAAGGAATCTTATTGTGGATGATCTTTCTGCCGAATTCTTAACCAGGGCAAAGGCAACTGATACTGGTTTGGAATCGCAAATCCGAACCAAAGGAAAGAAGAAGAAGGTGGTATTATCCATTGCTGAAATTGGAGAAATTTTTGGCTTAAGTATTGTCGGAGAAAATCCGTTTACTTACAAGGCATCGGAATACTTGGAGAGTTTCTGATTAATGGCAAGAAGAACTTACCAGAACGCAACGGCAAATTTAAAAAGACCAATGTTGAAGAGGAAGTATCGATTATTAATGTGGATTTTGACAAAATGCATCTTGGGAGAGCAGCAGAGTCACGATGGGTTGACTAAGCCAAGGATCTGTTGTCTGAGAGCAATAATAGACGGAGCAGAAATCAATTGGGCAAGATTGGTATATTCAAGAATGATGGAAGAGAAGAAGAAGTTTGTCAAAACCCCTGTATCTGATGAATTGATGAGATGGTCTTTGACCAAAATCACAAGTATGATGGCCAGGATTACCATCATACTTGAACACAAGCTGGGGTCAGACAACCTGGACTGGAAGGAGGGTGTGAAGAAGTACACCAGACAGAAGGGACTCCTGATCAAGGATGAAAAACTCTATGGACCAACAGATTCAGAAGGAGACGGGGATGCTCCAGCTCCACCCCCAGCTCCTAGGAAGAAGGCTTCAAAAGCCAAGACAAAGGAGGCCAAGACAGTGTTGGTGGATGAGTCCTCGTCTGCTGAGGCTGAGGCAGCAGAAGAAGAAGAGGAGGAGACAGCTTCCCAAGGAGGGAAGTGTCTCAGCTGAGGCTGGAGAAAGCCCAGGACAAGGAGGAAGGGTCGAAATCTCATCTGGAGACGACCAGGACAAAGAACAAGCCAAATCTTCATCCTCCTCATCTGAGGATGAAGTACCAGAACCCTCCACATCCCAACCTGGCGATAAAGAGGCAGGTAAGACCGCTGCCTCTGAGCCTCTAAAACGGTCCACTCCCAGAAGTCCAACTCAAACCCAACCCTCATATGATCCATTCTCTTTCTTACAATCTACCTCATCTGAACCAGACCTATTCCTTAACTTTCCAAATCCATATGGTATCATGGGTCCAACAGAAACCTCCCTAAGGGTACTTGGAAAGAAATTCCTTCTCAGAAAGGAATCAGCCCTTGCAGACGAGCCTGAGCTACTTAAAGAGCTAATTGATTTATATCTTCTAAGAAGACTCAGATTAGGCTCATTTGAAGAGACAGCCATCCTAATATCAGAAGCAGGTGGAAATAATCTAGCTATCTGGGAAAAGGAAGTTCTTAAGAAGGCAAAACTCAAATCCTTCCAAGACATTTTAACGGAGAACACCTTTGTAGACTACGTTCTACAAAGAGTATATCTTGGAGATGAGGCACCAGAGGAGGTGGAGAAATCTGTTGAAGAGAAGGAGAAGGAGCTGAAAAAGGATGATATGCCTGAGAAGGGAGTTGAGGTAGAAAAGATGGAAGGAGTGACTGGTGGAGCTGCCGATGAGCCAGCTGAGATGGATACAACTGAGGAGGCACAAACAGAACAGATGATGGAGCCTGTACAAGCTGAGGTGGAATCCGGAGTGCCAACAACAACACCACATTGGGCAGATTCTCCTCCAGCTGCAACTGAAGCTATTATTCCTATTGAGGAGATAGATTTAACTCTATCTTCTCCATCTGAAGAGATAGCAGGACCTTCAGCATTTGTGTCTGTATCCGAATTCAATGCTCTGAAGGAGGAAGTGCTGAATCTGAAGAGAACCAGTCTGAGTGATCTACAGCTGGTCCCTGGAGTTATAACATCTTTAGTCAAAGAAAACATAGAGGCTGCTGTTCATGAGAAGACAAAGATCGACCTCTATTTTTCGGGAATTAGGCATGAAGAAAACATGGCTAAGGTCAAACAAAAGGTAGCTGAGGAAATGAACTCTCAAGAGGCCTGGATCAAACAATACGTTCGAGATGCTTATCGAGAAATTAGTGATAGCGTTGAAGATCAGGTCAAGGAATCCTGGAAAGCAAAAGAAGGTTCATTTTCTCAAGTACTGAAGATGCAATTAGCCATGGAAAAAGATAGGCAGGCGGCTATTCTAAAACTGTTCATGGAAAATGAATTCAAACGAACAGAAGCCGCTCGTAAGAAGCGTTATGATCAGCTGGATCAAAAGACTGGACTTGTAAGGCATGAGCTGATGGGCCAGATTGAGCAAGTGGCCACTATCTGCAACACCCGATTTGCTGATGTCACAAAGGGGGAAGATAGTGAGCTCAAGAAAAGAGTTCAGTTGCAAGATGATCAGCTGCTGGCCTTGAATCTCAGATTAGATGAGCTGTTTGAGCAGTTGTTAAGAGCAGAAGAGGAGAAGAAGAAGGCAGCAGAGGAGAAGTCTCAGAGAGCCTTAAGGAGACTGAAGAGGAGATCAAGGACGACTGAATCCACCGAATCTGAACCTGAGCCTGAACTGCCACCTACTGCTGATCCTGTCCCTGTCCTATCAATCAAATCTCCCTCTTCCTCAACAAAAGCAGCCGGGAAAGTAAAGACTTCTAGTCAACCTCAGAAGACCCAGTCTGAGATAGAGGAGGAAGAAAGAATTCTAAAGAGGAGAAGGGAAGAGAAGGAAAAATATAAAAGAAGGAATGCTAAGAGAAGAAGGGAGCGGGAAAAGGCAGCTGGGAAATCTTATGACAGAAAGACGAGGAAGTGGGTTCAGAAGTCTAAAACCAAAGAAGGAGAAGAGGTCTTTCGCCCATTCCATAGAACAGATGATGTGCCCAAGGAAATCCTTCCCATGGATCAACAGGCCAAATAGAGAGCTTATGAAGGGGAATGGATATTCCTGTTCCATGTCTGCAAAATAATCACTTGGGGCACAGACGAGAATATTGTATTTCATGAATGGCTGGAGGCAAAAGATCACAACTTCTATCAGTACTTGATCGATCTCGGAGATGCGGAATTCAATGTGGACATAGTCGCACCACCTTATTCAACCATGTCTGCTCCGCTTACGCAAGATGGTCGTCTAGACAGGGAAAAGGTAAAGCAGATGCTAATCCAAGCAGAGACGATGGCCAATCTAGCTGAAGGAGGGGAGACATTGTGTCTAAAGAATCGTGTCTTTGACTGGATGACCATTCCAGAAGAAGACATGTGGTATGATTAAGTCTTATCTTATTCTACTTATCTGATTGCCTGATGTATTGAATATGAAGAATGTGCAAGTCTGTGAATATTTGTGAATATACTTTTGAACTATTCTCATGAATTTGATTGTCTAACTAACTTGTATTATTTTCGAATTGACTAACTAATTTTTGGTATAAGTAACTGGCTTATAAGTTTATAACACTGAACCATCTGAAACTTTCTAAACTTATTATGTATGTTTACTTCTGATTATCTGACCTCAATCTTGATTAAGTGTATTGCTCTGATCATCTGATTATAAAGTCTATTGGTCTGATTATCTGATTACATAGCTTAAGTGTATACTATGTAATATTCTTATCTTCTAAGAGTACTAACATTTTTCTTTTCTTGAGCTGTGTTTTAACATCATCAAAAAGGGATAAATTGTTAGGAAAGAAAAGTTGTATTTAGTTTTGATGTGTTAAAAAGTGTAAAGTACGATGACCAACTGAAGCATCATGTATAGACAGCTGAAGTAAATGATTGTAAATAAAACTAAGTACAAGTAAGATGAGGATAAGAAGTTAGACTAGGACAAGAAGTCATACTAGGTTAAGAAATCAGACTAGGACAAACCTCAGATGAGGACAAGAAATCAGATGGAGATCATATATCAGACAAGGACGACATGAAGAAGACAGTTAAGGTTCAATTCGATAAACAATCACCCAGACAAAGAATGAAGACGAAGACAGGGTGAGGCTAAATGCAGACAAGGAAGTGTTAGAGAAATTTCATACAAGTTTCAAGAAGCAGTTTCAACTAACCAAGAGGAAGTTACAAGTTTCAGGTATATTCTTATAACTAACTAAAACAGAATTCAAGGAAGTTACAACTACTAAATAAAGATCTCTATAAATAGAGATAGAAACTAGAATAGAAAACAACGAATTAGCAATCACAATTATTCATTCACATTCTCTTCACAACTTGTATTCAGAATTTCTGTAAACACACACAAACGTTCTATACGTTTCCAGTTTAGTGTTTGTAGAACACTTTTGCATAGGACATCTTCAAGCCATAGATATTCAGAAATTAGGAAGAAAGAGTTGTAAGGCTGAAGATTCACGGTTGTAAGTATGTAAGCAAGAAGGAAGAAAGATAGTAAGTGAAGACCTTTCTTCAAGTTGGAGAAGGAGAGTGGATGTTGGATTATTCATAATCCGAACCACTATAAAATCTGGTGTTCTTTATTGCTTTACTTTACTTGTCTGTCAATTTCAATTTCCAGTTTATTAATCAAAGACTAAATTCAGAATCAAAGTTAAAACTAAAATATCAGGTTGCTTTTGATCTTGATTAAGTTGAGTTTAAAATTGAATTCCGCTGTGCTACTTGGTTTTTGAGTAAGTTTGAAAGATTTTATAATAATCTAAAAATCTATTCAACCCCCTTCCCCCCTTCTAGATTTTTCCTAGAAGGTTGATTCAAGTTTTCCTAAGATACTCAACTAAGTGGGACCAACAGACTTTACCACACTCAAAAACTTTTTCAACTTTTCGTGAGCTGAGTGTGAGGTTAGAAGACCTTGAAGTCTTCTGCAGCAAGGTACTCAGAGGTGCTAAGTGAAAACAGCAGACTTCGGAAACTCGAAGTCTTCTGACGATGCGGAAGCTAATCTCGTGAGTGTTATTGAAAAACCCTTTTGATGAAAACCTTGGTAATAAAAATTTAGCAAGTTTGATGCAGGTTTATTAAAACGATGATGAATGAGTAGTTATAAGAATGTATGCAAAAAGCTTGTAAAGGACACAAAGATTTTTATAGTGGTTCGGATATAACGATCCTACGTCCACTCTCCCTGATTCCACAGGGGCCTTACTATCCACCAAACTGGTCTTTTCTCCTCTAATCTCCTTGAGGATTCGACCACAAGAAGTTTAACAAGTTCCTGGCCTTGGTACAAACAATGTGATCTTCGAGTGTTAACTCTTAGATTTGAAATAATCAACCTTTTCTCGTACAGAGATAATGAAAGGTGATTTACACTTCCTTGACCAAAAATAAATCTCTTAAGAATATCAATGTATTGGATCAATTTCTGGTACGAAGAATTATGCGTGTACTTGCAATGTGTGAGTGGATTTTTCTTGATGTTTCTCGCGCGCATATCTTATTTCAAAAATTCTTCACTTCAGTTTATATGGTCCTGAATTTGACTAGCCGTTAAGCTAATTTGTCAATCAGGTCTTCAAGAACAGGTAAGTGACTGTTGGAAGATTTGTTGACTTTGGATAATTAATTGTCTGATATCAATCAATTATCTCTTGATTGATCTTGATTGGAAATCCAATCTTCTCTAAATTGATTATGAATATCTCTGATCGATTCTTCTGACTTTTATCAATCCTGATAAATCTCTCAAAGTCAACTCTAGCAATCTTGCACATCTTGCTTCAGCACAGTCCCCAAGCTTGTTGTAGCAAGGATTCCAACCTTGCTGTCTTCACGTTAACCTTTCTTGACACCACCTTTTTTGCATATATCTTATTATCTCTTCTTGATCTTCACGCAACCCTTTTAGGTATCTTCGAATGTAATCTTTCTTTGATCTTTAGGTCTTCTTATCAGCAGCCTTCAGTTCTCAACCAATATGGATCTTCAGGTCAGGCCTAGCAAGATTAACTACACTAAGACATAAACCCTATCTAGATCAGCTGACTAACAGGCTCAGCTGGTCCTATTACACTTGGGTTTTAGGAACATCATCAAAACATACAAATTCTAATCCTAAAAAATTCCCCCTTTTTGATGATGTTAAAACCTTCTTGAGAACAGCACGCAAACAAAGACATTTGAAAAGAAGACAAGAAGAGACCTTTGAATAGATCTCAAACGAAAACAGTTGACAACGAGAGGTTGTCTTAGCGCAAAACATTCACTTCTATTAATATAAATAGATCAGTACATATTACAGAAGTGAAAGACAAAAAGAGCAAAAGATAACAAAGAAATGCTCAGAAAAGATAATCACAAACTTCATCAGCTTCCCAACCAGCAACCTTCAGAACTTTCTCAGTCATACCTTTGATACCCTGTTGGAACATTCAGCCACTCATACACTCTATCATAGAGTTCCCTGTTATCTGTTCCAATGGGTGGGCTGACCTCAGCCAAGCAGATTTTGAGTGTCCTGCGAACACTCAGCTGATCAAACTTTCAATCTGCTGTGACTGGAGTAGGGATCTTTTCAAACTCTGGCGCTTGAAGGTTTAGGTTGAACTCAACAGAAGCTTTCAAAATCTCTGCCCAAAGGTCACTGTGCCTTTCTTCCATCCAAGCAAGGAATGTTTCATTTGTTGTGGCCCCAATGCCGATACTTTTGCATACATAGTATGAGCAAATGAAATCTCTCTTTGCCATTTTCCATTCCTCGATCCTCTCAGGAGGGCAGCAGTCATCCACATATCCATCAGTGTTGTGAGGGAGAATAAAGTCTTCCTCAGCCTCTGCTCCAGCAGGTTTCTTACCTTTCCTACTCTGCTTCTTCTTTGACACAGCAGGCTTTGCAACAACTTTCTTTGGTATAAACATCTTCTTCTGTTTATTGTCCAAGACATCCACATCTTTTACTTGTTTTCCAAGGAGTTTGAACATCTTATGACTATCCTTTTCTTCCATTATCCTTGTTTCTAAATCAGCAAGAAAAGCTTCCTCATGCAAAGCTTCCAACTCTTCTTCAGCAGACTTCCCTTTGTCAACCTTTTCAGATATCTTAACCAACCTTCTCCTTTTCAAAGGTTGAGAACTTTGACCTTCGCCCACTCCAGAACCATGTCCAGATGACTATCGCAAAGCTCTCTTCAAATCTGCCTTCTCTTTTCGTTCCAGCAAAAAATTCTCAACAGCCTCCAGCCTATCTTTCACCTCCTTCAACTTTTTATCCTTCGCCTCATATCTTGCAACCATATCAGTTCTCAACTGACTTTCCCCCTTTTTAACATCATTCAAAAGAGGGGTCCAGCGAGCTTCCATCTCCAGCATCTTGGAAAGAATATCCCGTCTGTACGAACTGAACTTCTCTGTAAACGACTTCAGTTCAGCAAACTCAGCTGCTATAGGGGAAGCAATCTTCTCATCAATCGCTAACATATGCTTAACAGCGGCAGCAGTGTCAGCTGCAGTTGCTCTGGCAGTGTCCGTCAATCGAGCATTCGCCTCTTGCACGGTAGCAATTTGTTTTCCCATCTCCAGCACGGAAGAATGGATGGCCGCATTCTGATCAATTCCTTCTCGTAACTGCACATCCATACCACTGAGTTTCGTTAAATGATCCTCCATTTTTGTCCGAAATCTGTCCTTAATCAACTCTCTTTCAGCAAACACCTTCCTGAGATTAGCTTCAGCTTTCTCCCCTTCAGCCTTTACACTCTCAACGTGCTTCCTAACCTCATTTATGTTGTTCAACATCATGCCAGATAGAGTTTCGATAATATTCTCCTGTTGCTCAGTAAACATGTCAGCAGCAGTTTGACGGATCAATGAGGGAGCCGTCTGAATAGCAACATCGATGCAGGACTTTGAGGACTTAATCGACTCAGCAAGAGGGGTATACTTAGCAGCCAATACAGAGAACATGGTAGCATACTGTTGTGTTAACTCAACAAACTTTGTAGAATAAGAATTATACAAATCCTCATGAACAACAACAGGCATGAATTTTGGCAAGCGTACAGATGTAAAATTAGGAAGAGGAGGAGGGATAGAAGAGACACCTTTCCTGATCTCTTCAGGCATTGTAAAGGGAGAACCTGAACTATCTTCTGCAGGCTCTGGTTCATCCAACAATCGAGCAACTAGACAAGCAATCGGATGATCCGTTGTTAAATCAAATGCTTTGGCCACTCCAGCCTTGGTCTGTAGCTCAAATTCCCACAGAGAGAACTCATTATGACCAATCTCATTTGCCAGAAGAATGAGATCATCAATAGCTCCAAGCCTTGCATTCTTCCATACCAGGATATCTATCAGCAAACTACGCTCCTCTAAAAAATCACGCAATCTAGGAAACTTGCTGTCAACCCAAGTAGAAGCCTCGGACATCAAACATTTCTCAAATGGTCCGCGAATTCTTCCAGCAAGATTTACCATTTGCACAGACTCCATCGGATATGTTCCAATCATATCTTCACCGAGATCACCCTCAGCAACCTGGGTGATAGGCTCTGGCGCGGCACCCATGCCCGCGACATCATCGCCAACTTCCATTGGTACAGCTGACTTCGAAGAAGAAGGAATTTCAGAAAGAGAGGGAAACGAAATTGGTACCTGTTCCTTCTCACTAGCAATTGCATGAGAGACCATATCTTCGTCGCCCGATAATGGAGAATCATCAACCTCCATGACATCTTCTGCAGACGAACCTTTCTTGCCAGGAGACACCTTAGGAGGCAACTGTGCTCCTCTGGTGCGACTACTCACTGAATCTTTCCGAGATACCATAGTTACCTTCTTGACCTTCCTCTGTGGTAACTGTGAAATCGGAATCTGATCTTCGCTTCCCGAAGACTTCAAAGTCTTCTCCTCTGAACTAGCAACCTTGGAGCTTGTTGGTGCCTTTTCACTGATTCTCTTAGATGAGTTGTCCGAATCCTTCACAATCTCATCCTTCCCGTCATCATCAGTCACAGGAGCAACTTCTCTAATTGGTATCACATCAGCGGGTTCCCCCTCAATTTCAGCCGGATCTTCTTCATCATCAGAATCAGGAGGACCACTAAGCTCCTCGTCCTTATTCAGCATGAACTTTGCCTTGGTATAGAATTTTGTCCACTTCTGGTCCCACGCTGTATTAGGCAACATCTTCTCTGTTGGTCCCTGAATGTTGAGTTGAATAAAACCTCGAGATAACCTTCTAGAACAAAATCTAGAAAGGGGGGTTTGAATAGATTTTGTAGATTTTTAAATCTTTTCAAAATCAATTCAAAGAATCAGATTAAGCACAGCGGAATATAATTGAGAACTCAACTTTTAACAAGATCAAAAGCAAGGCTGATATTCAGATTTTAGTTAAGATCCTGAATTTTAATCTTGAATTAACAATATTGTAAGTTGATCAGAAATTAAAAGAAAGCAAGAAATAACACCAGGATTTATAGTGGTTCGGATTATAACAATCCTACATCCACTCTCCTTCTCCAAACCTTGAAGAAGGGTCTTCACTAGCTGCTTACTTACTTACTGTACAAACTTTACAAATTACAACTTGGTCTTCAACTCTTCAAAAATCTAATCAACTTTCTAAAATCTAACTCTAAGAATAAGATATGTTTTTGAAGATGTGAAGTGAAGTGTTTTATAAACACTTAGAAAATATTTGAAATCTCTCTTTGAAAAATACTTTGTGAAATCAATAGTGAATAGTGTGAAAAATCAAATTTGCATAAGTGTATTGAAGAATAAAATCTAGTCCTATTTATAAGTCTGAAAAGATAGTTAGTTTGTTAGTTAGTTCTAACAAATTGGAAACTGCTCAACAAACTTAATCTTGGAAACTGCTCTTGACCTCAGCTGATTCTTCCTACTCGTCTGCAGCTGACTTGGTGAAGACTTGCCTTTCTTATTCTTCAGCTTGTCTTGACCTTGTCTGAGCTCTTCATGATCGTCTCCTGCAGATGACTAGATCTCAGCTGACTGAATTGGTTCTAGACCTCGTCTGATCTGTTTAGCTTAACCTCAGCTGATCTTCAGATCGTCTGATCAACTGAGCTGCTTCTTTTTAACTCATCAAAACTTCTTGATTCAACATTCTCCAACAAGACTGTGATCTTATTGGACATAGAGACATATTGTTCCACAGCCCACACCTTAACATCTGGATGTCCGTCAACTTCAGTATGAAAGAACCGTTTCTTCTCCTTCTGCAGAATCTCAAAGAACTTCGGGTCCCACGCTGTATTTAGAATCTCCACCGCCTCTCGCTGACGTGTTGTTCGGAAATCCACCGATAATTCACTTCGTACTTTCTCCGATAGGGCCAAGGGATCTAGAGTCTTGTGTTTCCCTACCACCTTTTTCGAAGATGAAGATTGTTTAGGAGCCATTTGATATTAAAGATGAAAATGATCAAATTCCAGAAATTCGGAGGATATAGAGTAGAAGTAATGAAAGAGGAGGAAATGAGAAAATCAATTTATAAGAAAGAGGAAGGAAACCGCTAAATTTTTTAATTACAAAATAAGATTTGAACGTTGATTGACATATTGCACGATCAGATCGAACGGTTATGGATTAAACAGTTCGAATTCTGAAAAGTGCGTGACCTTAGGTTTGGACTTGAAAAAGGTATTTTCCAAAATTGAAAGATTTTCGGGTCCGCAGTAATAGGATATAAAATAATATTTTAAGGAAAAATTACCCCATAACTTGTGGTTGAAAATATTTGATTTGACAGTTCACAAAATTAATTCCCAATGCTGAGGATAAACGAAGGAATAAAATATTCCAAAAATTATTTTAACCACATGGAACAAGGAATATTTTATGTCAAAATATTTTTCAAACGAATAGACAGAAGCAAATTGAGAGAGAGAGAGAGAGAGAGAGAGAGAGAGAGAGAGAGAGAAGTAAGAATAACATATCTGTCAGTTGATATTGTAATCAACTGATACCATTGAGCGCTGTAGCAGTAAGGTTTTAGAACCTTCTTCAGCAGGTTTGGAAGTTCTCTTCAACAAGCTTTATACTCTCTTCAGCAAGCTTTATACTCGGTAGCCTTTTTCCAGCAAAGTTTTAACATAATCTTCCTGGATCCAGTAGGCCTAATTCTACCGATAAATCTCTAACCCGTGCTTCTGCCAAAGGTTTTGTAAGAATGTCTGCTCTCTGTCGATCTGTATGAATCTTTTCCATTCTAATGTTTTTCTTTTCCACATGATCTTTGATAAAGTAATGACGTATATCCACATGCTTGCATCTTATGTGAAGTACTGGATTCTGAGTAATAGCAATAGCATTGTTGCTATCACAAAAGATGGGAATTTCTTTAGTGACAATGTGATAGTCTTGCAATTGTTGACTTATCCAAAGTAATTGTGAGCAACAGCTCCCGGCAGCCATATATTTTGCTTATGTGGTTGACGTAGCCACTGAAGTTTGCTTCTTAGAGAATCAAGAAACCAGCTTACTTCCAAAAAATTGGCATGTACCCGTGGTTGATTTTCTATCAATTCTACAACCTCCATAGTCTGAATCAGAATATCCACTGAGTTCCAGGTTGTGGTCAGCAGGATACCAAAGACCTAAGTTTGTTGTACCCTTGAGATACTTTAAAATCTTCTTTGCTGCATCCAAATGACTTTTCTTTGGATTAGCTTGAAATCTAGCGCATACTCCAACTGCGAAAGAAATATCAGGTCTGCTTGCTATAAGATATAGCAAGGAACCTATTAATCCTCTATACATGGTCTGATCAACACTTTCACCATCCTCATCTGGATCCATCTTGTAGTTTGTTACCATAGGAATTTTTGCATCCTTGCTTGTTAACATCCCAAACTTTTCTAGCATATTTTTGGTATACTTTGCTTGGTTTATGAATATTCCTTTAGGAGTTTGCTTGACTTGAAGACCTAGGAAATAATTCATTTCTCCCATCATAGACATTTCAAACTTACTTTGCATCAATTCACTGAATTTTTCACAAAGCTTTTTGTTTGGAGATCCGAAGATTATGTCGTCCACATAGATCTGTACTAATAGAATATCTTGATCTTCTTCAATTCTGAATAAGGTTCAATCAATCTTTCCTTTACTGAATCCATGATCAAGTAGAAACTGCGATAGCGTGTCATACCAAGCTCGAGGAGCTTGCTTTAGTCCATATAGAGCTTTCTTCAGTCGGTAAACTTGACTTCCTTGTACAAAACCTGGGGGTTGTTCAACGTATACTTCTTCAGCAAGAACTCCATTTAGAAACGCAGACTTTACATCCATTTAATATACTCTGAATTTCATATATGCTGCGTACGCAAGGAATAGTCTTATAGCCTCTAATCTGGCTACTGGCGCAAACGTCTCGTCATAGTCAATTCCTTCTGACTGTGAGTAACCTTGCGCGACAAGCCTTGCTTTATTTCTAGTGACTTCATCTTTCTCATTTTTCTTATTCTTGAAAACCCACTTCGTTCCAATCACCTTTTGATGTTTTGGTCTATCAACAAGTACCCAAACATCTTGTCATGTGAATTGATTCAGTTCATCTTGCATAGCTTCTATCCAGTTTGTGTCCAGTAATGCTTCTTCAATATTCTTAGGTTCTTGTAGAGAAACATAGCAACTAAATAAACCATCTAGATTTATTTTTCTTCTTGTTTTGACTCCATCTTGAGGGTTACCTAAGATTAGATCACTGGGATGATCTGTCATCCAATTCCTTATATTAGACACGTTTAACTCTTCTGAGGGTATCGTTGGAACATCATCTAGCGTCGTTCCCCCTTGATTTGATAAATTCATATCTGGTGTTCTAGGTGAGTCATCCGCAGTCCTAGGGGCTTCTTCAGCAGACTTTGTTTTGCTTGAGTCTTCTCTCATTTCTGGAACAGTTTTTCCTTTTTCTGCTGACTTTGAGATTTGCTGATCATCTTCAGAATCCGAGTCTAAAATGGGTAAATGAACTTTGACATATTTTGTCTTATCCTTGAGTTCTAATTTCCCAAATCCTTTTGCCAGTAACTCTTCTCGTTCTATGTCCTTAGACTCAGCAATAGACTCATTAAAAACCACATGAGGTGTTTCTTCCACAACAAGGGTTTTCCTATTAAAAACTCGATAGGCCTTGCTTGTGCTGGAATATCCTAAGAATATTCCATCAGCAACCTTGGCATCAAAGGTTTTTAACTTGGACTTGCCATTGTCATGAATGAAACACCTACAGCCAAAAACACGAAAGAAAGAAACACGAGGAATTCTACCTTTCCATAACTCGTACGGTGTCTTTCCATGGTCTTTGGTCAGCAAGCTTTGATTCTGAGTATAGCATGTTATATTCACAGCCTCTGCCCAAAACCTCTGAGGAACATTATACTCTGCTAGCATTGTTCTGGCAGCTTCCTTAAGTGTCCTATTTCTCCTTTCAGCAACGCCATTTTGCTGTGGAGTACGAGCCGCAGACGTTTCATGCTGAATCCCAACCTCTTTGCAATATGTTGTTATATGAGAGTTTAAAAATTCTGTTCCTTTGTCACTTCTGATCCTTACGACATTTTCTCCCTTCTCATTTTGTAATCTTTTCAGTAATTCTAGTAACTTTGTGATAGTTTCATTCTTTTTGAACATAAATATCACCCATGTGAATCTTGAATAGTCATCTACCACCACCAGAGTGTATTTTCTGCCACTGAAGCTTAAAGGAGATACAGGACCAAATAGATCCATATGAAGTAATTGTAGTACCCTACTTGATGTTGGTACAGAAACTTCCTTGAACGAAGCTTTAGTTTGCTTTCCTTTTTGGCAAGAGTCACAGATCTGATCTTTTGAGAAAATCTCATTTGGCAAGCCCTCTACAAGAGACTTTCTGGCTATCTTGTTTAGCGTTTTGAAATTTATATGACTCAATCTCTTGTGCCATAACCAGCTAGCTTCTGAATTACTTTTTGCTACAAGGCATGTATTGCTTGAACACTTCTGAAATTCTGCAACATAAACATTGCCATTTCTCAGGCCGGTTAAGAGCACCTGATCGTTTAAACCACTTAAAACAACGCACAGAGAACTAGAGAACTTAACTGAGTATCCCTTATCGCAAAATTGTAAAACTGAGAGCAGGTTATGCTTTAATCCTTCCACGTAGAAAACTTCATCAACACGTACATCTCCAATGTATAGAGTCCCAACACCTTTGGTAATACCAAAGTTATTGTCTCCAAATACCACCCGTGGGCTATTTTGTGATTTTATTGAGCTCAAAAGTTGCTTGTCTCCAGTCATATGCTTCGAACACCCACTGTCGATGTACCAGACAGTATTTCCAGCAACCTCTCTTTCATGTCCCACGGCGTCCTGCACGTTTAGTTAAGTTTTAGGTACCCATTAGATTTGGGTCCTTGAGAGTTAACACAATCTTTAGGAATCCATAGGAATAGATTCTTCTTATCATGTTCAGAAGATCTTATCCTTCTTCCATACATATCAACATAGACAATCTCATCCTTTGGTGCCTTCTTGAATGTATGTCTATGGGTGTTGACTGTGTTCCTTCTAGAAGACTTCTGATCCTTCTGAGGTCCTCTAGATGGAGTGATCAGTCGTTGTGCAATGGTCCGAGGGTTTTGATGATAAGGGTACGTTCTACTTGAGCCATCAAAAGATTCATATCTCATAGGCACAGAAGACTTAGTAGACCGTTTAGCAAGCTTTGAAGTTTGCTTAGGTTGTGTAGTCTTCAGCTGAGACTATCTCCTCAGAGATGGTTTCGGCTGATGTCTACTTTTCTGACCTTGCTGAGGTTTCTTAAGTTGGAATTCCCCCTTCTTTTGATACCTCATCAGTTGTTTAGGTTGTTGAGTATAACTACTCTTCTTCCCATTCAACTGATTTGCTGGGTCAGCAACCTTTTTACCCTTATCAGTAGGTTTAGGTTTGGAACCCTCTCCTACCAAATCATTACCCTTAACATGTGTACTCTTCTTAAGTACACTTGGTTGAACCTATGAGGATTGGGCAATGGTAAAACCAATTCCCTTCTTTACGTTAGGTGTTTGAGACGATTCAACTATTGTTTGAACTGCATGAGAAGCTTTGTTCAGTTGATCCAACCTCAAACTTAAATGTTCCTCACTTGATTTTATACGCTCATGCTGATGGAAAAGTTCATCAAACTTTGCTTGTAGAATTTTCAACTGATCGGTTTTCTCAAGATTCTCAGCAAGCAACCTTTCTACCAGTAGACCCTGTTCAGTGTACTTCATTTTAAGAGTGTTTAACTCTTCTGAAGTTATCTGATTAAAGTCTGCTAATGTCCCAGATGACTTGCTAATAGATTCTTGTGTAAATAGATCAATTTTTTCTTGTAAGCTCACATTCTCCTTTTCCACACAGTTGTAAGCGTTTATAGCAGTTTTGAGATCTTCCATTAACTTATCAACAAAGTTATGGTCAAACTCTTCTGCAAGAGAAACACGAGAAGCGGACGAAGAACAGGAATCAGAAAATACCTCATCTCCATTGGCCATAAGACATAAATCATTGTCTGAAGAGAAGTCCGAAGATGATATTGAATCACTTGAGAGAGTATCCTCCTCTTCAGCCACTAAAGCACGCTTGTCAGCAAACTTCCTATTCCTCATTAACCTCTTTTCTTCTCTTTCTCAAGGAGTTAATTCTGGACAATCATAACTGAAGTGTCCACATTTATGACAAGTATAGCAAGCATCACTTCTTGAAGATCTTCTTCGGCTAGAATCCCTTTTAGGAGAAAAATCTCTTCTTCTTGGACTATCTTCTCTTCTTCTTTCTGGAGTTTTGAACCTTCTATCATCTTTGGAATCTTCTGATCTCCTATCTGAATTTACTGAAGATTTGTTTCCGGATCTGAAACCAGCTTTCTTTGTGTTTTTTAATGTTTTCTGTATATCCCCAATTTTGAATTCATTTTATCAAACTTTCTAGTCAGCAAAGCCATCTGTTCTTTTAAGCTTAAATCCTCTCCAACACGCTCTTTAGATGACTGATTTGAAGTGACCTTGAAAGCAACTTCCTTTCCCATGGAATTTGAATTTCCTTCATCCTCGTCTTCTTCTTGTTTCAGATCATATTCATGAGCTTTCAAGTGCGAAAATAGCTCATGATGACTGATTTTGCTAAGTTCTTTTGTATCTTTAATCACTGTAATCTTGACTCTCCATTTACTAGTTAGAGATCTCAATATTTTGTTGTTGATCTCCTTCTCAATGTAAGATTTACCCAAAGAACTTGCCTTATTGATTATATTTGTCAGTCTCAAATCCAACTGATCTATTGTCTCATCAGGCTTCATCTTGAATGTGTCAAACGAATGTAGAATAGACTGCAACTTATTTTCTTTTATTTGCTCCGATCCTTCACAAATAAGTGCTAGGGTTTCCCACATTTGTTTGGCAGTCTTACATGTCTTGACTTTCTCCGTAACTTCTCTGGTTAGAGTTTCTATGATCTCAGTTCGAGCAACTTGATCAAGATTAAATAGTTTCCTTTCATCATTTGACATCTCACTCCTTTTCTTTTCAACCTTCTGTCGAGTAGATGCTTCTGCTCCACTGCTTCCAGAACTTACTGGTTCAAAGTAAAACTTTATTGGTCCATCTTCAAGAGTTTCGAGCATTCTATCATGAATTGCACCAAGATGATTTTCCATGCGAAATTTCCAGTAGTCATAGTCTTCAATAGAGAATTCTGGTAGCTTTCTTTTACTGCTCTTATGAGAACTCATTGTTAGTAATAAAAACAGTTATGCAATTAATGCAATGAGTTTTATGAAAATGGTTTTTCAAAAAGATCTGTTCAGATGACCACAATAGTCTTTCCTCAAAGACTATTGGTAACCAAAGCCAGTGGTCGGTTGAACCACTGCTCTGATACCACTTGTTGGTCCCGGACGAGATGTGAACGGAGGTGTAAAGTCTAGAAGGGGGGGTTGAATAGACTTTACCACACTCAAAAACTTTTTTAACTTTTCGTGAGCTGAGTGTGAGGTTAGAAGACCTTGAAGTCTTCTGCAGCAAGGTACTCAGAGGTGCTAAGTGAAAACAGCAGACTTCGGAAACTCGAAGTCTTCTACGATGCGGAAGCTAATCTCGTGAGTGTTATTGAAAAACCCTTTTGATGAAAACCTTGGTAATGAAAATTTAGCAAGTTTGATGCAGGTTTATTAAAACGATGATGAATGAGTAGTTATAAGAATGTATGCAAAAAGCTTGTAAAGGACACAAAGATTTTTATAGTGGTTCGGATATAACGATCCTACGTCCACTCTCCCTGATTCCACAGGGGCCTTACTATCCACCAAACTGGTCTTTTCTCCTCTAATCTCCTTGAGGATTCGACCACAGGAAGTTTAACAAGTTCCTGCCCTTGGTACAAACAATGTGATCTTCGAGTGTTAACTCTTAGATCTGAAATAATCAACCTTTTCCCGTACAGAGATAATGAAAGGTGATTTACACTTCCTTGACCCAAAATAAATCTCTTAAGAATATCAACGTATTGGATCGATTTCTGGTACGAAGAATTATGCGTGTACTTGCAATGTGTGAGTGGATTTTTCTTGATGTTTCTCGCGCGCGTATCTTATTTCAAAAATCCTTCACTTCAGTTTATATGATCCTGAATTTGACTAACCGTTAAGCTAATTTGTCAATCAGGTCTTCAAGAAATGGTAAGTGACCGTTGGAAGATTTGTTGACTTTGGATAACTGATTGTGATCTTGATTGGAAATCCAATCTTCTCTAGATTGATTATGAATATCTCTGATCGATTCTTCTGACTTTTATCAATCCTGATAAATCTCTCAAAGTCAACTCTAGCAATCTTGCACATCTTGCTTCAACACAGTCCCCAAGCTTGTTGTAGCAAGGATTCCAACTTGTTGTTTTCATGTTAACCTTTCTTGACACCACCCTTTTTGCATATATCTTATTATCTCTTCTTGATCTTCACGCAACCCTTTTAGGTATCTTCGAATGTAATCTTTCTTTGATCTTTAAGTCTTCTTATCAACAGCCTTCAGTTCTCAACCAATATGGATCTTCAGGTCAGGCCTAGCAAGATTAACTATACTAAGACATAAACCCTATCTAGATCAGCTGACTAACAGGCTCAGCTGGTCCTATTACACTTAGGTTTTAGGAACATCATCAAAACATACAAATTCTAATTCTAACACAATCAATTCACTCTTTTGTGCTTAATTGCTACGTTGCTCGAGGACGAGCAACACTTTAGGTTTGGGGGTATTATGATTGGAGTATTTTAGTGCAAAAAAATGATCAAAAGTGTTAGATTTTGTGCCTAAATGTGTAAAGTATCACTACTTTTTCTAAAAAGTATTACATGATGGGTTTTTGATGTTTTTCGTCCCGTTTTCAGGTAAATCGGTGGAATTTGGTCAAACTGAGAGTACCGGCATTCATAGGGTGAAGAGATGAATGAGACGGGTGAAAATAGGGGTCAGAGGCGGAAGTCGGGTCGAGAAAATTCCCTGGACTTGACCTCTGGTCGAGGGCCAAGGACCTCGACCCGAGGGTGCTGGCAAGGAGGAGAAATTTGAAAAATTGAAGCAAGCTCGACTCGAGGGCTGAGCCTCGAGTCGAGGATCAGGGCAAAAGCTGCAAGCTCGAGTCGAGGGCTGGAGCACGACTCGAGGTTGGAGGCAATTTTGAAAAGCGCATCCACGACTTCACGAGCCTCGACTTGAGGGCCCCAACCTCAAGTCGAGGGTGCCAAAAATTGAAATTTTGGGTTTTAAACTCATTTAAGCGGAAAACAGAGCATAATCTTCCCCATAGCAGTTAGGAGCGGTTTTTAGGCGATTTTCCAGTTCCATAGCTTAATTCTCATTGTAGGTTGATTAGATTGTTAGTTTTAGATAGATTTTGATTATTTGTACTTTAGATTAGCATTTGATCCATTAGTTTTTCCAAGTCAAGTTGTAATTCAAGTGGAGAAGAGATTGTATTTGTGATTGTGCAATTAGATTTTCTTCCCATGAATTTTGCTCTTTGCACCATGGGCTAATACTCTTGTGCTTGAGACGTGACGCCCTAATTTGTAAAAAACTTGGATTTTAAATAAGTAATTGAAATTAAAAGATTTGAGACGCCAAAATTAATTTTGAAATAATGCAACGATAAACTTTATATGAAAAAGTTAACATCTAATTCTTCAAAAGTGTAATAATGTTACTGCGGAAACGTAAACATTTAAATAATTTCTAGGAAAAACACAAATCCTTAAGTTCAACATAAATTCATTAATTAAATAAATAGTAAAATTAAAATCATGAGCAAGATGTCCCTCGTCATCACTCCTCGCCGTCCAGCTCATTACCTCAAATGGAGTTTATTGGGGGGTGAGTATGCAAGCACACTCAGTGGAGATAAAATTTATTCAAAATTTAATACACAAGTAAATACATGATAATCAACTAAAATTAAATAAATTCACATGAACTTTGCCAATAATAAACTTTGTCAACTTTGCCATTAATACTTTGTCACTTTGCCAATGATACTTTGCCAACATAGAATGGAGTTGTGAGCCTTTGATGAGATTCCATTATAGATTAGGAAATATTAGAAATTAATTTAGATTGATTTAATTTAGATTATTTAATTAGGATATATATTGATTTATTAGTTGATTAGATTAGATATCCCACTTAATTAGGGATTTGGTTATTATCCAAACTCTATATATTGTACTCTTGACAATTATGAAAGGGGAATGAAAATAGAATAGTATTTTGACAAATTAATGTCAATTTATCTTTCGAGGGCTTGCTAGCCTGAGCTAGGGCCTCGATTGTGGTTTCGTATGCTTGCCGGCCCGAGTCGGAGCGACGAATTTACGATGTGGAAATCGCGGTTCGCATCATTGGTGCTTTCATTGAGAGAGTTTCGAACCGCGATTTATTAATCGAATACTTTCTAGCCCGAGCTAGAGTATCGGTTTGAGTTTCATTGCTTGTCAACCTGAGTTGGGTATCAAAAATTACGTAGGTTTGAGGAGTCCGTTGCTTGCCAACCTGAGTTGGGGCATCAATATCATCGATCCTAATCCGCGTTTCGATTGCGAATCTGTGGACGTGATTTTCAGATCTTAACCTTGAGGACAAGGTTCGTTTCAAAGACGGCGGTAATGATGAGATTCCATTATAGATTAGGAAATATTAGAAATTAATTTAGATTGATTTAATTTAGATTATTTAATTAGGATATATATTGATTTATTAGTTGATTAGATTAGATATCCCACTTAATTAGGGATTTGGTTATTATCCAAACTCTATATATTGTACTCTTGACAATTATGAAAGGGGAATGAAAATAGAATAGTATTTTGACAAATTAATGTCAATTTATCTTTCGAGGGCTTGCTAGCCTGAGCTAGGGCCTCGATTGTGGTTTCGTATGCTTGTCGGCCCGAGTCGGAGCGACGAATTTACGATGTGGAAATCGCGGTTCGCATCAGCCTTCCCAAAGCCATTTAAAGACTCTGGTATTCTCACACGTAGAATGGAGCACGGCGGGTTAAACCCGAAGATCCGTCGATCCCGGACCACATTAGGGCCCCTGGCTATTAGACTTTGCCATTGAGCACGGCGGAATACACCCGAAGACCCGTCAGTCCCGGGCCTCATAAAGGCCCCTGGCTATTAGAATAACATGGAATAATATAATTCAAGCAGATAATCACATAATTTACAATAGGCATTAAATATTGAATAAAACATGCAATACTCTACGATACCACTGTAGAGCTTAGAGCAATTAAATCCCCAGCTTAATTGATCACTGTAGGAGTGTAACAAATAGCCTCGTAAAATTAGCCTTCGCAACTTTCGTTACCTAGCATTAATAATTATTTATATTTAATTAGCACATATCCTAATCAAATTTTTAAGAGGACTAATGGTCTTAGTTATACATTTATTATAAATTTGTGGATCAAATTGCAAGGATCTCAACTAATTTTGGACTTAATTATAAGAAATCATAAATTAATTTGGGATAATCTAAATCCCCAAATTAAAACCCTAATTCTCAAATGGTACAACAACTAAATTTATATTAATAATAGTGAGGTAAGAATTACTGCATAATTAATCATATAATTATAATTTTTAATAGAATAGAATAAAATAAAGTAATATTAATAGAATAAAATAAATAAAGTAAATATATAAAAAGAAATGCACTGATAACTCACGCACACTATGATCACACACTCAAAATTACACACACATATTGTACACACACAAAACTCACTCCACACACAACACACTCAACACACGCAACACAGAAACACACACTGCACCTACACCAATCTTGCACACACACACACAATTACTCACACACACCACACAGTGCGCACAAACACAGCACACACACTGTACAACGCACGCACACACACGGCGCACCTTCACACAACACCCAAATATATATATATATATATATATATATATATATATATATATTATTATGTATAAAATATTTGATATTTTATATACATCAAATTAAACATGGAGATATGAAAAGAATTAATAGAGACACAACATAATATTAATCATATTAATTAATTAAATACAAAGAATTGAAAAGAACTTGGTAGAATGAAAATACCGTTATTCTTGAGAAATTGGAAAGCTGCTGCCGTCTTTGAGAAATATGAGATTTATTTTGTGTGCGTAGTTTTTCCTAGGTTAAAACTCTTATATAAATAAGTATTAGGAATGGGTTTGGGCTTGGGCTTGGGCTTGGGCTTGAGTGAGATAAGGACTAAAAAAAATATTAGAATTTAATTGAAAAATAAGAATTAAAATTTAAATTTAAATCAGTTAAAAATTGAGGGTGAAATTGAATTAGGGATTTAAAAGATTAATAAAAATAATTAATAAAATAAAATAAAAATTACATTAAATATAATATTATATATTATATAATTATGGGTATTACATGAGATAATTAAAATTGAGGATGATTTGATTGTCTTATACTATGATTGTTGATGATTGTTGATCAATTGAGATAGATTGTTCCCTAATTGTGATTATAATTGTGCTTCATGCATTTTTATCTCTTTAGATTAATGTTTGATTACCCTAGCAATAGACGAAAGTTAACGTGATTAGGGATTAATCGGGTTATAATTGTGTATGATTGTATGAATTGGGTGCTTCTTAATTGAGAGATTAGTTGCACTAAGGATACTCACATTAGGCATTGTGTGATTAATGGAGACTTAATTGCATGATGGTTCCATGCTTTCTATCTTAGTTGATTGTCAATTTGATTCAATCATAGCTTGTTGATCATTGATTCCTTGATGGATATTATCCCTAGCACCCCAATCTCCCATTGATTTTAGCTACTTGTTCTAGCATACCAAATGTTCGATTAATTGCTTGCTTGTTGTTTGATTTTTGAATTCTAGCATTTGTAGTGTAATTTTAGAGCCAAAACCACATTGCAACAATAGTCATAGAGAACTTGTATTTCTAGGGACTCGCGGCCATACTTTTTCCCTTGGGTTCGATATACTTGGTTGTCTTAAAATCGCTTGCCCGATATCCGCAACCACAGGGCGGCGATAATATGCGTAAATATAGTACATCCTACGCCTAGGACAAAATGAGTCCAAGCTTATCTTGGACGACACCACAAATTAGTAGTAGGCACACAAAATACGATAGGTCCTGGTCCTATTCATAGGTCTAATATGATCTATTCGAGGATTGCTGAGTGTTAGTCTCTTATTGAAAAAACGTAACAGGCCCTGCTCCAACCACATGATTTTCTGCCACTTCACGAGTATGAGGTTGGGTTACCACAACTCCATGTGCGTGCTGAATGGTTTGCTCAGGCATAGGGGGATGACCCTCCCCGATCCAGTCCCAGTATAGCCCAACCGAAAAACACCTATAACATACACTGCCATATTCGCCAGCCATGTTGAGATATAAACGATAAGCGTGGAACTTCCAGGCATCTGGTAGGGAGTGGATTAATGTCCAGCATGCTTTATTTTCGTTTATTGGGGCTCCTATTCGATGAGACATTCTCCAAATTGCTGCCATCTCGCCAATATGGGCACCGATGTCAGTAATTTCGTCTCGTCCACGAGTAATACACCTTTGCATTCTGGTAGTAATTTACGATTCAACCGGGTCTATTCTAATCACCACAAGAGGATTTTTAAAACTTAACTTTTACTTTAATAGGGTTATTACGTTACGTAATAGTATATATATATATATATATATATATATATGTATAAGATAAGAAATAATGAGTACATAAAAGGTTAATAATGTACTTACTTAAGTTCGTTACGGATGGATAATCGGAGCTATGGCCTTCAGAAGGACGTTTCTTATTTCTTGCGTAAGTTATTGAAAGGCATGCATGCATATATATAGGGAATGACCAAGGGGTTAATCTCAAATTTTTTTTTACATGCATATACATATATATGTTTATCTATTTAGATGTTACAATTATTTGAGCTAGTCTACAAAATCTTAATCTCGCTCTGATACCACGTTGTAATGTCCCAATTATGCACTATTCTAAAATTGGTGTTTAGATGTTACTAAATAGTAAAATTCATTTATTTACGGTATTTATATTTTATTTGAACACACATCCCATATTTTAAAAAAAAATGCTACCATAAAAGAAGACCTCTTTTATTTAATACTTGCATTAAAAATAAACATGTAGAGCATAGTTATAATAAGAATTACAACAGAAGAAATTTAATAATAAATAAGCTTAATTCAGAAATACGTAAATAAAATTAATCCCAATACTTAAAATTACAAATCATAAGTCATTCTTTCAATATAAATAAAAGATCGAGCAATCATAATTTATTATTCTCTTATTTCTTGGCCATAGCTTTCGAGATCATCCTTCCTTATCGAACTCCGGCACTGAAAAGTATTAAAGAAAGGGGTAACTGTGTGAAAATACACTTAGTGGGGTAACTTCATAATTGCACAAACTAAATTTTAATAATATAATTATCATATAACTTGTAAAACTTGTAATAGTGCTGGCAATACCAGACTTTAACGTGAAATTTCTGGCTGGGCCAGACATAACATGAATTTGCTGGATGGGCCAGACTTAACATGAATTGCTGGCTTGGCTAGGCTTAACGTGAAATTGCCAGACTTAACATGAATATTAATTACATAAAAAAAATTAATAAGGGCAATTACAATACTTGAATATTATAACTCAATTAAGAGTTGAAGTAAATCTCCACCTTCTGTAGTGCAAATCAGAAAATTTTTAAAAAAAAATCTCTAGTGTCTCGTGATTTTCTTCTAGTAATAAAGTAGATTTTTATATATTCTTCATTCTTTCGATGGCCCAAAAAAACTAAAGAAGAGGTTTGCTATTTATAGTAAAAATTTATACACTGCTAGTAGCCATAATCATGATGCTACTAAGGTCTAGCTATTCCTGATAAGGTTTGCCGCCCAAGTTACAAAGAAATAATAAATAAAAAAAAGTAAGTATTATTTCTTACCTACTATGTTATATATATATATATATATATATATATATATATATATATATATATATAAATTGAAATAGGAAAAAATGACCCTTTTTAATTATAAAGAATACATTAGTGTGTAATTTGATAAATACACCCTCTTGTAGAATTTAATCTATTTATGCATAATTTGCTAAAATAATTTTATGTCTAGAAACCACAAATATATATTATTTGGAATTTAAAGAATAAATTGTGTATACCTATATATATATATATATATATATTCAAATATTTTTTTTTTTATAACTCGGTATCCGGCCCAAGGACCGACTAATCCGGGGGACCAATCCCACCGTCCACTAGCGGGATATATTCAAATATTATTCATAACTATTTTTTTGGGGTGTTATAAAATTACTCGTTCCGAATCGATATAAATTTTCATGGCTGGGCACAAGGATAAATGATATAATAATATATTTAAAATAAGTAATGTGATGGTGAGCTAAGAATAATTAAGCGGAAATAAGTGTATATAAAAATAAAATACAAAAATATATATTTAGAAGATATTTGTTAAAAATAGAATAAAATCTTGTAATGAGACGAATCGAAATGAAAAAAATAAAAAGTTTATGTCGTATCAAAGAGAGTGTTTTAAGTTTTGCTGAGGCATACTCCCTCTGTCCCACATCAGTTTTCACACTTTCATTTTTGGTTTGTTCCACATTAGTTTTCACATTCTAAAAAAGAAAACTCCTCCTTAAACTTCATCCTCACAATCCCTATATTACTAATAGGGAGTTTGTTTTTGCTTATGTGTCAACTTGTGGTGAATTCTGCTTAGGTGTCAATTTTTAAAGAGTATGTTTATGTTTAATGATTATGTGTCAATATATAATTAGTCACCTATAACTATTAACATATTGAGTAAAATGATTAAAAAAGATTGACTCAATTAATTTACTTTATTTCACCCTAATAATTATATATATAAATATAAGTATCATTAAAAAAATTAATATAATCATATATGATATTTATTGCAAATATAAGATATATATATATATATATATATATATATATATATATTTATTCGGAGTAATATTTATGCATCAATTATATAAAAAAATCTATTAATCATCTCTTTTTTTTATTAATTGTAATAAATTTAAAACAAATCTTATAGTAAATTTTCACATAATTATAATAATTCTAATATCTAACCTGAATTGTCATACAATTAATATTACCATTATTTAAATTTAATATTATAATTACACAAAATTTTATACATATATATTATTTTAATATATATATATATATATATATATTATTTGAAAATATTATATATATAATATATTATATTGTATAATTTATTTAACGAACATACAACGTAATACGCGGGAGCTCATCTAGTATTCATATATTTACACAAAATGTCATTATTTTTTACACTCAATCCAATCATCTACCTTATTTTAATAAAAAAAAATTTACAAAATTATCATTCAATACTCCACTCATTATAATTTTTTTTAAATGTGTGTCCAAATTAGTATGAAAACTAATATAATACAAAGGAAGTACTATTTAAAAAGTTAATAATTTAGAAAAAAGAAAAAAGAAAAGACCAAAATGGTTATTAATTTAACCTCTTTAGTCTAAGATAGAGATGTTAAACGGGCCGACTCTAACCCATTAGGGCCAGTCTTACAGGGCCACGGGACTAAACGGTCTCAGGCCTTATCAGTTCATTCTTAGCGGTTCCATAATTGTTGGAACCTAACCCTAAGCCTAGCGGACTACGGGCTAAACAGGCCACTAACATGCTTCGGAAAAAAATTATTTTTTTAATATAAAATAGTACTCCCTTCGTTCCAAGAAGTTATGCTCATTTTTCTTTTTCGTTTGTCCCAACAAGTTATGCACACTCATAAAATGGAAACATCACACAATATTAATACCCTCACAATATCATTTAAATCACTAAAATACCACTCTTATTCTACTCTCTACTTTATTCTCTCCCCTATTTTATCTCATTAAATCACCCAAAATACTCTTACACTTTATTCTCATAAAATTCAACAAAATTAATTTTTTTTTAGTTTCCGTGTCTCAAAAAGTGTGTACAACTTCTTGGGACATAGGGAGTAAATTATTATAATCATAATACAACACAATACAAACTTAAAATCTAAACATTGTTCATAAATTCATTAAAATTACATCAACATAAATATAATTATAAAAGTTCTATTCAAACATTAACAATTATAAAAGTTCAATTCAAATATTATCGCTACATTAAGAGAAAAAAATAAAAATTCGAATGAAGGGAAACAGTATGATAGTTGATAAAAAAACATAATTTTCTGATCAAAAAAAATTTGATAAACAACATAATTAATTTGTATATTTTAAAAAATAAATATTCATTAAGATAAAGAAGTTTGTCTAATAATAAAGAAAAAAAATAATGAAAATAATAAATAATTTAATTAATTATATATACAAATATATATAACAAAAAAAAAATGGAGTAGCAGGCCAGCCCGAAAAACGGACGGATCAAACTAAAAAGATCTAGTTTAAAACCGACGGATCAAACTAAAAAGATCTAGTTTTAAACGGATCACTGAAACCATAAATCTAATCTTCCATTCTTCGGGATTAAATGGGTCAACCCAGCATTCCGCATCGATTTTAACATTTCTAGCAAGACATAATACCAAGTTACAACACATACACAGCAGTCAACATACACCATCTTATTTCTATACACCGGTCCACCCCCACCAAACCCCCCCCCCCCTCCCCCGGTCTCTCTCTCTCTGCAAATGAGGGGGAACTTCCAGAACCGTCAAAGAAACAAAACGCCCCTGAGATGACGACACCCTTCTCAGCCGTCATAGCCGCCGCCGCTATACTATTCCTGTTACCAGTGTTCCCACCGCCGAAGCTAGCGTACGCGCTCGGCGGCTCCGCTGCCACCATCGCCGTCGTGTACGGCTCCGCCACTACCATCTGCTCCGTAGTTGCTGATCAACCCATCCAACAAATACAGTGCTGGAGTAATGGCCAATTACTGCCGCCTATTCTCCCAATAACTTCCTTCGACGCCGTTGCCGGCGGCCGCGACATCCTCTGCGGCGTTCGCTCCGGCGGCTTCAGCCTCCTCTGCTGGAACACCACTTTCGCCCCCAAGAGAATCTACAACAATGCTTCTGCTCCATTGACTTCTCTCTCGATCGGTGATTTTCAAATCTGCGCACTGAGAAACAGCACACCGGAAAATGCCATTTGCTGGAGAGGAAACAGCGTTTCCGCCGCCCAAATCCCAAACGGAAACCCTCAATTTCGATCAATTTCATCGGGATTGGGATTTTCCTGCGGAGTTCTACACAGTAGCAACCGAGTTTCATGTTGGGGAGACGACAATTTCTCCCAATCGCTTCAATTGGAGTTCGAGAACTCATCAATGGCGGACATTCATGTCGGAGGAAGACACGCCTGCGGATTCAACACATCGGGATTTGTAATCTGTAGAGGCGAAAGCACCAATTCCCAAACAAACATACCTTCGAATTCCCCCAACGAATTCAGAGCTCTCGCCCTTGGATCTAATCACACCTGCGCCATCAGAAGATTGAACGGCACAGTTCTTTGCTGGGGTGGAAATGGCGAATTTTCACCCAATATCACAAATCGAATCTCCTTCGAATCCATTGTTGCAGGTTTGAATTTCACCTGCGGATTAACTACCAGCAATCTGTCAGTAATCTGTTGGGGACCCGGTTTTCAAAATCAATCAGAAGCAGAGCTCCCTTTCCAGAAAACCCTACCCGGTCCCTGCATCAACACACCCTGTCCCTGCAATATATATCCAGGATCTCAATCTCTTTGCTCCAGAAATGGCCATATTTGCCTGCCTTGCGAGATTCCGATTTCAATTCCACCTATTTCTCCACCAACACCTTCTGTTACCCCTCCCCCCTCTAGGGAGCTCAAAAGGGGTTTATTAGCATTCGCCATTATCGGATCAGTAGGTTGTTTTGCAGGGATTTGTTCAGTGATATACTGTTTGTGGGCCGGCAGGAAGAAGAAGATTCATAATTCTGTTCAACCCACCATTACTGTCTCTAACGGCGCTCAACAATCGAACAGCAATCCTCCTTCACGATCATCGACTCTTAGAAGACAAGCATCGATTCTCATGAGGCGTCAAAGGAGTGGCACATCTGGTAAACACTCTGATAAAGCAGAGGAGTTTCTGTTATCAGATCTATTAAAAGCTACCAACAATTTTTCACCGGAAAACAAGATCGGTGCCGGCAGTTTCGGCGTTGTCTACAAAGGGAAACTCGTTAATGGCCGTGAAGTCGCCATTAAACGAAGCGAATCCGGCCCGAAAACGAAGAAATTCCAAGAGAAAGAGACGGCATTCGACTCTGAATTGTCCTTTTTATCGCGTTTACATCACAAGCATTTGGTCAGTTTAGTTGGATATTGCGAGGAAAGGGAAGAACGCCTGTTGGTTTATGAGTACATGAAGAATGGAGCTCTTCATGATCATTTACACAACAAGAACAACGTCGAAAAGAGTAGCAGCTTTGTAAATTCATGGAAAATAAGGATCAAGATTTCTTTAGACGCAGCTCGTGGAATTGAGTATCTTCATAGCTACGCAGTTCCTCCGATCATTCATCGAGATATCAAATCTTCAAACATTTTACTCGATGAGAATTGGACAGCAAGAGTTTCCGATTTCGGGTTATCGTTAATGGGGCCGGTCGACGATCGGGATTTCCGGCCGATGAAGGCGGTGGGGACGGTCGGGTACATCGACCCGGAATATTACGGGCTGAATGTTTTAACAGTGAAGAGCGACGTTTACGGGTTTGGAGTAGTGTTGCTTGAGCTTTTAACGGGGAAGAGGGCGATATTTAAGACGGAGGAAGACGGTGGTGCGCCGATAAGTTTGGTGGACTACGCCGTGCCGGCGATCATGGCCGGGGAATTGAGCCGGATTTTGGACCGACGGATCGAGGCAGCGGAAACGAATGAATCGGAGGCGTTGGAATTGGTGGCGTACACGGCTATGCATTGTGTGCATTTGGAAGGGAAAGATAGGCCGACGATGACGGATATTGTTGCTAATTTGGAAAGAGCTTTGGCTCTTTGTGAAGATAGCCATGGGAGCATTTCTAGTGGAAGAATCTCCATTATTTCTGATTGATTTTTTTTTTTGGTTAGATGAAACTAAAGAAAATGATTCTTTTTATTTTTTGGATTTTGAGATTGATTTAACAAAGATGATTTGGTGTAGTTTTTTTGTAACTTATTAGGTTTAGATTTTTAGGATTTTGTAAATAAGTGATACAAATCAGTCTAATTATTTGCTCAAAGAACAATGTCAAATTCTATATTTGTTTGAAGTATATATGTTAGGAGGTTCAAAGAATTGGTTTATTGGGGCAAATATAGGTATAAGTAAAGAGTGGAATTAGTCGAATATTTGTATACACCAGTTACATTAATTGGTGTGTATTTTTTCTTTTTTCTTTTTTTTTTTTTTAATTGGTGTGTATTTTTTCTTTTTTTGAAAACAATTGATGTGTATTTTTAAGGTAAAATTTTGTGTAAATACGTTTCACGGTGAAACAAGATTCATTTTATTAAAAGGTATCGGTCATAATAAGTGAATGATATAATCTACTACATCTGTCTTGGCCTAAGTGTCCCAACACTTTTGAGCACAAAAATTAAGAAATGTAGTATAATAATAATATAGTATAAGTGATGTGATGGAGAAAAATGAAAAAAAAATATATATTTAAATATTTTAAATGAGTGACATATTGTGTAAATATGTATGTAGTATATGGATAATTATAATAGTAGGGTATTCCAAAAAAAGAATGAGACATTTTGAGTGGAACGGATGAAAATAGCAAATTGAGACACTTACTAAAAGATATCAGTCGTGATATTTATACTAAAGGGTATGACTATATTACAAAAAAATATCAGTTATGATAACTGAAGGTTATGACCAACATTACCACAGGTATTAGCCGCGATAACTCAAATGTATGATCTATATTACTAAAGGGTATTAGTCGAAATATCCGAAGGTTATTAGTCAATAAATCTGGATCCATCTTTGCAATGTGATTCAGTTTCCCCGTGAAACTTGTTTACATAAGACAATACTCTGTTTTATGGTATTGAATATTTTCATTGGACCGTATTAATTGTTTTAATTAGTATTCGCTGTTTATACTAAATTGTATTGGTTGGTTAATATTTATTATTTCCACTAAACAATATAAGTTGTGCACTAATTATACAATGCAACTGGTGCACACAGGTGTTACTAATAATATATACTACTAGTAACCAAGGGGGCATAGCCCACTTGGCCACCTGGCTCCTCATTTAAGTGGGAGACCTGGGTTCGATTCCCTTCGGGAACGAATTGGAGTGGGAGATATAAGGAGACTTGGAGAATTTGGATTTGTAAGAAGACTTGGCGAACTAACTTCTAACCACTAACAACTAATATTTACCGATCAAAATATATATATATATATATATACTAGTAAATAAAGAGAAGAGTGAGGTTATTCACCCAATTTACAATACAATTTATCATCATGTATCACTAAATATAATTATAAAATGGGTGTATTGAGTAAAATTTTGGGTGTATATAGCAAAACCCTAAGGAGAATTTAACAAACTTCAAATACTTTTAAACTAAACAGAGGAAAATAAATTTTATCTATTTTTATCTATAAATGTAGTATTGGTAAAACCATATGTCACACATCGTTGAAAATACATCTATTGAATTTGTCTAGAAGGTTTTAATGCATTTTAAAAGGAAGAAAGTCTAATTCTATGGTGAAAAGGATGCTCCCAATTGAGTACTTTTCTTCGTCTCTATATATATACACAATCGTTTAGTCATTATTATGTATTAAAAAGGCGTAACCTAACCTGTATGCTTTTTTCTTGGGAGAATATTGATTTTGAAGTTTTCCTCTACTTAAAGCAGTCAATCAAAGCCCCAAGATGTTGACGCATTTGGAATAGCAATGTTTATGGGGCGAGGATGGGGATTGGGGTGCAACCGTTCCTCATTTCCATTCCAGTGAATTCGGCATTCTCATTCGTGTGAAGTAAAAGTAGAAAAATTTTCTTCTATCCCCATATATATATATATATATATATATATATATATTTATTTAATTATATTTTGTTAATTATACTAAAAAATATATAATATAAAATATATTAATTTATACAAATTAAAAAATATATATAATATATTAATATTTACTAATAATATATAAAATAATACCTTTTATAATATATATATATATATGTATATATATATATATATATATTTTTTTTTTTTGAACAGGCAAAGCAATATATTATAAATGAGAGTACAAGGGGTACTCAACCCGAATACAAGAGTTCATGTATCTAGTCTTAGTGAGCGAAGACAGATCCATGGAACACCAAGCCAAGTGCTAAGATTACAATTAGACAACATAGCCTCCCTACACATAATCATATGCCAAAGTTTAATTTGAATCGAGACAAACACCCTATCTATGTTAAAAGAGGCATTATTAAATAAGACGTCATTGTGTAGATTCCAAATGCTCCAAACCGTAATAATCCATAGTGACGAGGCAATTTTACGGAGTTTACCATTTCCCAAGCAATCGCTAAATTGTAGGAAGTGTATGGTCGAATTAGAATGAAGAGCCATAGCCAAACCAAACCATTTCAATATAGAAGACCAAAGAGAGATGACCATTTTACATGAAAAGAAAAGGTGGCTAATGGTCTCTGATTCCTCCAAACAAAGCTTGCAGGCAAGGAAGTTTGGCCCTGAAGATACCCCACGTTTCTCAAGTTCATCGGCCGTAGCTATCCTTCCTTTCACGATTCTCCAAGCGGTGATAGAAGCTTTCTGTATTGCCCAGCTTTTCCAGATTCGATTGAAGGCGAGCTTAGCGGCAGGAGTCACAACATCCGAGCTCGCAGCAGGCTGCCGACTTTGAAACCAAGTGTACGCTGAAGTCACAGAGTATCCACCAAAATTTGAGTGTTTTCAGGTCCAGCAGTCCACTCCCGTACGAGATGGTAACTACTTGCTAATAAGAATAAGAAGGGAGTCAAAAGCATCTTTATTTCTAGAGGACAAAGATCTACTCCACTCAAGACACCACTCCCAACCGCCCTCTGACCATCGACCCATTTCGCTCACCTTCAAAGACTTTTGACAACTAAGCCTAAATAGTCTAGGAAAACACTCTTTAAGTGGCCTCTCCCCTACCCATAAGTCACACCAAAAGGAAGTATCTCTCCCCTCCCCTAGCTTTTTACAGAAATTGTCTCTCAACCCCGCCCCAGAAGAGCCCCAATAAAGCCGACATAGATCCCTCCACCAAGACGAAAAGTGGGCAGCCCCCCTACCCGATACAAAAGACTCCCTAGAGTCCTCAAGACTCCCATATTTTGAGTGTATGACCCTCACCCAAAGCCTATCTTTCTCATCTAACAGACGCAGATCCATTTCCCCACAACAGCTAAATTAAAGGATTCTATATTCCTAATTCCCAAGCCCTCCTCTTTCTTTGGTTTGCAAACATCATACCAACTTACCCATGAAATTTTTGCGTTGAGTGAATTTTCGCCCCAAAGGTAGCCCCACTGAACCTTTGTAAGACTTTTTATAGTGGCTTTAAGAACAAAAAATAAGGACAAGACATAAATTGGAATAGAGGAGAGAACAGATTGGATTAAGGTGGCCCTGCCCCCATTGATATATTCTTACCATCCCATCTTGCAATCCGATTTTTGACTTTTTGGACAAGCCATTCCCAGGGAGCCTTACATTGTGAATTGATACCGATCCTCAAGCCAAGATAATTAAAGTGCCCCTTTTCCACCTCACAACCCAAAAAAATCAGCATAGGCATTAAGTTCTGCTTCAGGTACATATACTCCGAACAATTTACACTTTTGAAAATTTACTTGGAGCCCAGAAATCAGATTAAACAATCTCAATAGACGTTTAATTAGCAGGATATTCTCAAAGCCATTATCACAAACAAACACAACATCATCAGCGTATTGAAGAAGGCCAATTCTAACCTTTTCCTTCCCGACCGTCGCCAATTGTAACAGACCCAAGTCAGAAGCTCTTTGAGTAAGGAGGCCAAGACCCTCTGCGGCTAAAAGAAACAAGAATAGAGAGAGGGGGTCCCCTGACGTAGTCCCCTTTAAAGAGGAAAATCTCCACTTGGGCTTCCATTGACTAAAACAGATGCTGATGCAGACTCAATACAACCCCTTGTAACAACAAATTTCGTGAATTTAATTTATAAAAACACGAAAAAGTTTACAATTTTATTTTAATCGGATTGAACCGATTAAATTTTAGCGGACCCTAACTCTAAATTTAATCCTCTGATTCTTCTCTTCAAAATCGGTGTTAACTTGGACAATTTGACGGATTTGGTGGATTTGGTGGACTTATAACGTTAATCCAAGGGCTTAAGAGCCTTATTTTGGATTAAACACTATTTACGGAGGCTTCTTGGATGAACGTTCTTGAAGATCGGATGAACGCCTTTGAATCTTCAAGAGGCCGCGATGAACGCCTTTGAATCTTCAAGGAGAAACGTCTGATCAGAGGGGTTGAACACCTTGATCCCGGATTGGACGCCGTTCCCGGTTGACTTGCTTGAAGAACGCCCTTGAATGCCGCGAAGAACGCCTTTGAATCTTCAAGAACGTCTGAAGTCTGCTCTGAGCTCTGGAGTTGAGTCTGGAATTGCCTCTGATATTGTGTGTGGAATGAATGAATGAAGACCCCTATTTATAGTTGTGGGGTGAGATTGATTTAATGGGCTGGGCTCAGAAGCCCATCAGACCTGATTTGATTTGATCTGATTGATTTGATTTGATTTGATTTGTTTCCATGTGGGACAATTTGATTTAACTTTCCATTTAACGAGATTTTATATGTTATATGGTAAGTTAATTACTTTGCCAACAAGTTACGAATATTTAAAATTCGTAGGATTTAATTTCGATTTTCACGTGTATATTTAATATCAATAAATTATTTAATTTGAGAATTAATTTAATTAAATTTCCATAATATAAATAATTAAATTTATTCGATATTAATACTTAATTTCCACGTGTCGCCATTTAATTGGGTGCAACATTAATTTGCTTACACCCCTAATCCAAGATCTCCACTTCTCACAAAAATTAAAGCCATGCATAATGTTATCTAAACATGTCCAATCCACCGAATCAAAGGCTTTGGCAAAATCTACTTTGAAGAGGATGCGTTGTACCTTTTTCTTTTTTGCTTTGTCCAAGGTTTCATTTAGGATTACAATTCCATCAAGGATTTGCCGCCCTTTGATGAATGCCGATTGCCGATCATCAATCACAGACCCAATGACCCTACTTAGTCGATGAGCTAGGACTTTCGCCAAGATTTTAATTTCCACGGGAATCCCCACGGAGCAAAGTATGATCACTTTCCTGCCAACAGGGAATGATTTATCCCCAGTCCCATGGAAACACATTCAGAGATTCTCTGACCGTTGTCAAGCCTGTTTGGAGGCCTTAGATCAAGACATTTGTACAATAGGGGCCTTTCTATCCATTTGGCTTCAACATTTTTGAATTATTTTAGTAAAAATAATCATTCTAAAATATACTGTGAAACTATTTCACTATAAGACTTATTTGTATTTTGTGTGATCATTTTTTTTAATCGGTGTATTTGTGTGATCATTTTAATAATATTAATGTTTCAATAAAATATTTTCCTATTAATTTTATAATAATTTTTATATATTGTATAAAGATTAATTTTTAGGAACTTATGTGGTAGCACCACATTCATTATATTTCACCATATTATTTATATGTTCTCGCTAAAAATTAGTTAAATTTTTAATCTCAACCCTGCATGTTCTACAGATAATCTTGACCATTAAATTTAAAAATATTAAATAAGAGAACTATGCATTAAACCAAGGAGGCTTATCCCACTTGGCCACCGGGTTCCCACTTTAGTGGGAGACCTAGGTTCAATTTTCTTTGTGAACGAATTTGGAGTGGGAGGTATAAGGAGGCTTGGAGAATTTGAAATTGTAAGGAGACTTGACGAACTAACTTCTAACCACTAACAACTAACATTTACCGATAAAAAAAAAAAAAAAGAGAACTATGCGTTAATATTAATGAATTGTAATCAATTTTTTATATTATATTCTATAATTAATGTATCTTATTAAAAGAATTATATTTAATTATAAAAATAAAGTAATCAAATAAAATAAATATTTAACGTATTTATTTTAAAAATTAATAAAAAAAATTCATCCCATATAATATGTGTTAAAGTACTCCCATGAGTTGCGGGCATCTAATTAATTAACATTTATTTCCCTATAAAAAAAAATAATAATAAAAATACTCAGCCAACACACAACCCACCCGCACGCTTGAACTGAACATGTCATCCATTTTATAAATATGCTTATCAAGAACATTGTAGGTAGCTTTTTGATAAATTAAAAACATATTGAGATTATTTTTAATAACGTTTATCTTTTTCCATAGTATCACGTCTTTCATGCTGCATCAATTGTCGTATATATAAGATCATCTCACATAACAATATTTGTACAAATATTATATACTAATAATTGGGGTATCAAAATAAAATTGAATTTCTTCATTTAGTAGGTATTGATGAGTAGTAATAAATTTAGAAATATTTGAGACGTTGGGAGTGGTGGTGGAGGATTTCTTGGTGGCCGGTGAGACAAAACCCACCTCCTAGTATGTGAAATATTTGAGACGTTGGGGGTGGTGGTGGAGGATTTATTGGTGGCCGGTGAGACAAAACCCACCTCCTAGTATGTGTTCATATTGCATGAATATATATTTGAGTCAATATTACATGCACTAAGGTCCACTATTTCACACTCACGTGGGATCCATATATATTAAATTCTAAAGGATTGTATTTATTTAATTCAATCCATAAATATAAAATTCTAAAGGATTGCATTTTATTTAATTGATTCACATTATATTAAATTCTAACGGATTGTATATATTTATTTATTTGAATACATAAATATAACACAAAATTTAGTGTGAAACAGTTTCATAATATGAAATTAATGTCATTACATTTATCACTGTAACCATAAAAATCATTTAGTGATTCCATTACACCTATAAACTGATATCACAATATCAATAGTTATGATATCAGTGAATGACTACTATAGTATCAATGAATGATTCTAATAGTACCAATTTTATACTATGAAACTGATTTACAAAAGAGTGGCTCTAAACATAAATTGTAGAGGTTTTTTTTTTTTTTTTTTTTAATTGAATCAATATAAAACACATGTATATATTGGCTCAATACCCAACATAAAATCTAAAAGTATTGGCACTACAACAAAAACTACATATTGCGACACTTTTTTGGGTCATTTTTTTTATAAGTGTCTCTAACAATTATTTTTGGGACACTTAATTAAATTTGCACATTATATTTAATTATTGAGACACTTAAAAATGTAGTATATAGACTTAAAAAGTGCCCCTAACTCTATTGGGACACTACACTTGGAGGCACATGTGAACTGCCTCAAAATTTATAAGTGCCCCAACAGAGAACATATTGGGGCACTTTTCAATATCTGGAAAGCCCTTTTTTGTTGTAGTGTGAAAATTTCTAACATGTGACCTAAAGAAAATTGTTTTATTAAGTACAAGTCTATCCCACAATAAAGTTTTATACGATAATTGTTCATGACAAACTTATCATGAAACTTATTTAAAAATTTAATATATCAAATATTTGATCAAGATATTAAGAATTTCATCAAGTATCAAGAATTAGGGTAAGTGACATTATATTATTGTTTAAAAGTATCAACAACAATTAATTATTTTACGATATAGATTAATTAAAAAATATTATAATAATCATATTTAAGTTAAAAGTATCAAGATTAAAAAAAATTAAAGTATCAAGTGTTTGAACAAAATTATCAAATATATATTTGAGTAAAAAAACTCTTTTTAAAAAAAAAAAAAAATTGGCAAAAAACTGTTTTGACTATACATAATAAAAAGGATTATGTGTGATAAAAACTTTTACACACTGGTGCAATTGATTATTTTAGGTACCCCATAAAAAATGGAATAAAGAGTGTTTTACTCTTCCTTTTCACTAGAAGCTTTTCATCTTACTAGCCGTCTGACACGTGCGTTGCACGTTGTCGTATTCTTTGCTAGTTCAAATGATCTGGTTTTTTGGTAAATTATTTGTTAATATGCTGAATATATTTTCTTTTAAGAATCGTAGAAAGTTTTTTTTTTAATCCTTTTCTTTTACATTAAAATCTCCTTGTACACAATGTTTCGAGTCAATTGTTTTTCTTTTGCTTTGACCAGCACTTTCGTATCTTGTTTCGACATTCCTCTGGAGAGCGCGACGTAAAGTTGGCCATGAGAGAACACATGTTCAGGGAGGTACACTCCGACCTTTTGAATGGTTTGTCCTTGAGCTTTGTTTATTGTCATTGCAAAGCAAATACGAACTGAGAACTGTTTTCGAATGAACTTGAAAGGGTATCCTTCGTCATTTGCTGGGCTCATAGGTATGCGCGGTATGAAAATGTGTTTCCCCATATGTTCCCCGGTCGCAATTTCTGCATGGATCAAATGTCGAGTGAATCCTCGACAAATCAAGCGGCTTCCGTTGCAAAGTCCATTTGCTGGGTCCAAGTTCCGTAACAACATAATCAGACAATTTTCTTTCAGGAGCAAACGATGCGGAGGAATTCCATTTGGCAACAAAGTATTCAGAAACTCTTCTTGGTAGTGGTTCCCTGTATCGTCCACCGCGCTATCATAACTAACGAATTCATTTTCTTGTCCTGAGAACTTTTCGATCATTATTTCATTTATTTGATCGACATACTCATTCTTGGTAGTTAGAATTGCTCGCTGAGTGATGTACTCCATTGATCCCATGTTCATCTCCGCTTCAGAGTAGATGGAATGGATCAAACTGTGTTCTTAGTTTTTTTCGTTCTCAGGTGCAACAGTTATTTCTTTCGGTAACATTATGAGATCGTCCCCTGTCGTGGGTTCTGTCCCGTTGCCGATTCGGAGCAAGTATTCAGCAAACTGCGGATCTCCTACAGCTCTCATGTTCTTTTTTAGCTCATGTTTTTCCATTTCATTCCATAGGTAAGAGCGTGCCAGACTTTCATTAACTGTCTGTTGTCTTGTTGCTTTCGGAACAACTGGAAGTACCTGTCTGAAATCGCCTCCAAATACCATTACCTTTCCCCCGAATGGTTGAGTATCATTCATTATGTCCCAAAATGTCCTATCAACAGCCTCGATTGTTGTTTTTTTTGCCATCGGTGCTTCATCCCATATAACCACTGCTGCTCTTCTGATGAGTTCGGCCCGACAGCTCTACTTAGATATGTGACAGACAGTTGTTTCGTCTGTTTGCAAAGGGATGTTAAATCTTGAATGAGTTGTTCTTCCCCCTGGCAGTAGAGAAGCTGCGACTCCTGAAGTTGCAGTTGCAAGTGCAATCCTACCACTCATTCTAATTGTTGCCATCAATGCCCGGTATAGGTATGTCTTTCCTGTTCCTCCTGGTCCATCTACAAAAAACAGCCCATTTTTTTTGCTCTCTATCCTTTCCAGTATGGTTATGTATGCTTGCTTCTGATCAACGTTCAGTTTCTGAGACGCTTCAATATCGCTTTCCGGTGTCTCGATTGCTAGTTCTTCACTGTATTCTTTTGACATTCCGTCATTGGTCTCAGAGTCGTTGTCTTTTATCTTCGGCAAGTCATATGCAGTTATTTTTTTCCCACTGATTCGAGGGAGTTTTCGAGGTCTCGAAGTGTGCGCTGTTGCTTTTCCTCGATTGTTGAGCTGTTTTCTCTTTCGAAATCTTCCGACATGGGTTCGAAGTAAAGATCCCATATTTTTCTGACATCTGTTGGCTCGCAGTGCGTCAGTATCGTTGCAAACAATCTTCTTAGTTCTCTCAGCATTTTAAATGTTGTCGCTTCGTCCATGCATTCGATTATGCTTTGATCTGATTCAAGAAGTCATCTTCTCTGTGCAGCTTCCTTAAAAGTCCAGTACTATACCCCATTAACGTTCATCAGATCCTCAAACGATTTGGGCCCCCTTTTGTGGGTTAGCAATATTCGCTCGTAGTATCTTTCACCTTCGGATGGGTTTGCGTTTGCTATCCTAGCAATGACGTTGCCCCTCTGTCTTTTCGTCCACTTTCGGTTCTGCTTGTTCCATACATAGTGTTGTGGAAATTCTCTGTACAGAAGAGCTCTGGCCTCATCATGATTTCTGCACATTTCGAAAAATTCTGTAAGCATTGGCTTAGATATCCCCTCATCTTGAACGACTTTGCGCAAGTCCTGTTTCTCCCAATATGTTACGAACTGTTGGTTTGGGAGGTGTAGTTGTAGAGTAATCACTGGTGGTGATATCTCATTTAGTGGGAACTCGTACAATCTCCAAAATGCTTCTTGTGCAGATACCCATCTTGCGTCTTGAAACTCTTGAATTTCGTCAATTGCTTTATGCTCGTCCTCCTGACTCACGTTCACTGCTGCTCTGTCATGGCCTTTATACATGTATTTATATAAGTACTTAACAGCTTTCAGTCCTGAGCACATCTCGACATTGATATGACAATTATATCTCATTAACAAGAATGGGTTGTAAGGAACGACCCATCTGTTGTCAAGGTCAATATTTCTTCTTTGCACCTGTGGCATTTGAGTTATGTCATATTTTTTTCGAATGTGATTATTTTTTAAATAATGTAGAGCTTTTTATTTAGTTTACCTTGGTCCCATCGTCTCTTCTTCGATAAATTAGGTACGCGTCCTTTCCTTGTACAATTTTCGGGGAGTACTGTCTCGGGTAACGAAACCTGCATTTTTTGTTAACCATGCAAGGACATTTAGGGTTGAGGTCTCCGCATGGTCCGTGGAGCATGTGTTTCACTACAGCTTCATACAGCGGCAGATTGTCTTTGTTGTCAGGAATTTCTGCACTGACGTAGTTGTCGTACTGATCCGCGTTTGTTATTTTATGACCGCTCTGTAGGATTATTAACATGTGAACATGTGGGAGTCCTCTTTTTTGAAATTCAATGACATATACAAATGCTGCAACTTTGCCAAAGATTTCTTTCTTTAGTATTTGATCTTTAAGATCCATAAGTTTTCCTCTGAAAACTCTTGTTGACAGATCTGGTCTATCCTGTGGGGTTTGTCCCGGAAGAAGTGCATCCTTAATTTCTTTCCACTCAGAGTTGCAAGTCATTGTTAGGAAAACATCTGGTTTCCTAAAATGTTGGACTAATGCCATCGCGTCCAAATACCGACGACGCATGTCTCTCGGTCCTCCGATAAATGTTGGGGGCAAGACCTTTCTTAGACCAACTCTATCTCCTCTTGTTTCTCCTGCATTGATTGTGTCGATTATCCCTTGGTATAGTTCGGATTGAATCTGACTCTGCTGATTTCTGAAAAAGTCAAGTCTCGTTGTTTCCAGCTTTATGTACATATCCACTACAAATTGTTGTAGAAGCCTTCCAGCTCGAAGAAGAATGGATTTGCTTCTGGGCCTTATCTGTAGTTTGTAGCAGTAGTATTCTCGGCATGAGACCTTTGCCTCTCGATTTCGTGAAAGTCCTAGGAAAAAAGAAATTTAATGGTTTATTGTGTTGTGTTTTTCTAATGTTTTAGGTTCTTTTGAATGTATAAGCGTGTAATTTATTGGTTACCTTGTTGTTCATTCTGAATTATCTCTTCAACGCTTCTTATTTCCGAGAGATTTTGTGTGTCTTGTTCTGGTTCTTCGAACCGACTGTTACTTGGGGCTGTTAGATTGTGTCTTTTAATGCCCTGATGCCAACCAGCTTCCCCTTTTGGAAAAAGCAGAGGGTACTGAAGTGAATCGTAACAGCTGAAGTAATGTTGTATCCTATGTCGGTTTCCCGATCGCGCATGAACAACAATCTCTCTCTCAAACGGAATGTTCTGGTTGTTTCCTTCGATCCATATTGCTGCCACCTGATCTCTCGCTGGTGTATTGTATACACGTTGGTCAACTTTTACGTTGCTAGCAATGTGTATTTCTATGTCTTAAAGAGATGGTTGCTCGTTGATGCTGCGGAAGAATGTAGCATAGGGGTTACCCTGCATTATCTGAATGAGTTTTTGTATAATAGGTATCTCTACCTCTGCTCCCTTCAACTCGTTAAATCTGTTTTCCACTTCGTTTTCCGTGTCATAAAAGTACAGTTGGAAGAACACCGGTTTTTTATCTGGCAAAAGTGCTGGAAGGTCATGGTATGTTTGTCCCTGTGCCCTGAACGTGTAAACTCCTTTATTTGACGTAGCTAGTTTTTTGTCCAAATTGACTCCGAAAGACGTGAATGAGAACATGCTGTTGAAGGCTCTAATATTTTTTCTGAAGTGAACACCTTCGTCTGTTTGAGAGTCGAACAATCTGAACAACTCTTCTGGTGCTTCGGTTTCTACCAGACGTACCTAAATTTAAAGAAATTTGTTTATGTTTTCTTGTTCTCAGGTTTGCTTCCTATATAATTCAATATTTTTCGGTATTTTTTTTCCTTTGTAGTTGAGAGTTTTTGCATGTTACCTGACCATTTTGACAGCAGAATGTTGGAGTTTCGTTTTCAAACTTTGTCGCCTCGCAAAAGGAGCATGTTGTCTTTGTTTTCAGCTCGTGGATTGGAGAGGAAAATGACGTCGATGGGTTTGAATTTATTGTTTGTCGTTTTTTCCTGTTTTCAAGGGTACGTTGGATCTTCTGCATGCGCTGATCTTCGGAGAGCATTGAATAACGTGTTCTTTTATTTTTGTTCTCCATTTGTTGCTTTCCTAAGGTTCCAAATTTTGTTAAAAAAGTTGTTTGAATTTTGAAACACAAATGTTAAATTATCATTAAAAAACAACATTGCTATGGTTTAAGTTATTTTTTTTGTTATGTTATAATTAACATTTTTTAATCTTTCTTTTTTTTGTATTAAAATACAGTCTATCTCGATGAATCGTCTTTCTGGAAAATTCCATTAATTTCTAGACATGCTGGGAGGTTTGATTTTTGAAATTATATGTCAATTTTTTTCTTGTGTTTTTTCCCCAAAGTTTTAGGGGGTGTAGTTCTTTTTTTTTTTTGTGTGTGTGTATTTTCTAAATTTGTTTTTCATATAAGGGTTTGCATTATACAGTTGTAGTCAATTAGAAGGTGTGTTAATAAAAAAAATGGGGTGAAAAAAATGTGTTATTGATCTTACATAAATTGGTCAATTTGCTGCGTGTTATATAAATTTTAAGTAATATATAAAAAATCATTATTACATATCTTTAGACTATTTTAATTAAAGAAATCTAAACAGTTTAGACACTGCGTAGTTTAAAAAAAAGTATTATATATATATTTTTTAAATTTCAATAATACTGTTTTCTTATCTTCCCGTATTTTTCTTATACATGTATAGTGTATTAGACTACTAAATAAATATAAAAATGACACTTGGATCTATATATGATTATATACAATTAAAATAGGGAATTTTTTTATATTAGGATCAATTTTTAGGTTAAGTCTCCTTTTAGGTTTTGAATTTTAAAGTATCTTAAATTATGGTTTAATTTTTTTTTTTAATTTAAGATTCTATTTTTTTTATGATGTCTCAATTTAAGACCCAAAAATTCTTTCTAATTTTTATTTTTTATTTATGCACGGGTAATTTTTTTATAATTTTTTTTTATTATGTATTATTTTTCTCATCTACCTTCTAACCGTATTTATTAAAAGTTCTCCCGTTTATCACCTAGATTAAAAAATAAAAAATTAAAATTTTTCTTTTTAAATAAATCTAATGCAAGTGTCAATACAAATTTTAATTTTTTAATTTAATATATTATTATATAACAATTTAATTAGAAAAAAAAAGTTATTATACGTTTGAGGATTTTATAAAAAGAAAATGAAGTCAAATTGATCGGGTTTTGTTTGAACTAAGACAAAAAAAAAAAAAAAAAAACAAAACAAAATATAGAACCTAATTTTAGACACTTTAATTTTCAACCCTTAAAATGAGGCTTGTCCTAAAATTTTAACCCTAATATAAAATTTTTTCTATTAAAATTTTTAAAATAAAAAATAATTTAAGAACATATGAAATCTAAAATTCATAATATAGGTATATGCTGATACGTAATGAATAAAAAATATGAATTTGGATGGTGTTTGGCAAACTTTTTTTTTTTTTTTAAAATAATAAACTCTTTCGTTATCGTATTTTAAATACGAGTTGTTTGAATAATTTGGCTAATCTGATATGATGAAGCTTATAATTTAAATGAACACCAGCTTTAAGAAAAAATAAATAAAATTAAAAATATTATGAAGTCTATTTATAATTAAAATAATTATTTATGTATATTGCTCAATAATAATTTGAGTAATTGAGTCATAATGAAAAATGTGAATATAAAGTGATTGTTCTTATAAATGGTATATGAACAAATTCAGAGAACAAACTTGTTGAACAGAGGTAACATTTGTTATGATAATTATGGAATTTAAGATATTACAAAACGCATAAACAAAATATTATTAATTGTATAATAGATAATTATTTATTGTTGCAGCGAGATGGGAAATAATAAAAAAAAACTATTATTAGTGTAATTATATGAAATTTCTTCCTTTTTTTTGGTTGTTACGATGATTTCAAGCCTAGGGTCAAGAGTCAAGACTTTGACCGTTCCAACAGTTTTCTCAAACAGAAAACCAATCCCTCACTAAATATATATCCTTAACCCAAAAAAGTTTTATGTTCGTTTTCATTATTTCTCTCTTTCTCTCTCATCTATACAAATATAAGGTGAGAGAGATGGTAAAAAAATTTAATTCTTTTTATGCATGTTGCTTAATTATTCATATCATTTTTCTAAATAGGAAGGTAAAAAATCTTATGTTCTCTATCTATTTTTTTTCAGTAAGAAGATCGAGATAATGTCAAGGGGCTATGTGTCCCCTAATACAAATAATTACATTTGTCTCATCGGTTGTTATTGCAAGAATGGTAATCCTCAGAGGGCTAAGGAAAGTTTGGATAAAATGATCGAGATGGGGTGAAGCCTAATATAAGGATGTATGCTACAGTGTTCATATAAAGGTAAAAAATCTTATGTTCATATAAAGCCTAACATGGTGCTACCAAAGGTTTCTAAAAATTATATAGTTTGAATGTAAAAAAAAATTAAATAAATTGTAAGTACCTTTTTCTTTTTTGTTGCAAAGAGTTTTTTCTTGAACTTGTTTTTTATCGTGTTGGCTCGCAGGTTCAAGTCCTCAATGGCAGTGAAGGAGATTGTGGAGCAGAGGCCGTGGAACAGAATACTTTTCGTCTTGTTGTTGGGAAAGATTGTTTTGTCTTTTGAAGGTAAATGTTGTTTGGTAGGGTAAATATATAACTTGTTTGAATGTTCTTGTGAAAAACAAATGTTAGGTGAAAAATCTTTTTTTGTTTTGAAAGTTTGATTTGCTATTAAGTTTCAATTTATGATTGGTTTAATAATGAATATTTAGTTTTAAAATATCATTATTTTTTTTGTCACATTTCAAATATTTGAATTTTAAGTTTCAATTATGATAGGCTTAATAATGAGTATTTAGTTTTAAATGTCTTTATTCTATTGAATGTGATTTGCACACAAATCTTTGAAAAGCATAAAGCTACTATCTATACTTGATTAATAGAGGATTATCCATCATTTCCCTCAGCAGCTCTCCATCAGTAAGAAATTTTATTCGCGTGAGTTCCTGTTCCCAGGTAGAGTTTAATTGTTACTAGTACGCTTATGATAAGCACATGAGTAAATTGCTTGTGGCAGAAAAATGTCGCCAGAACCTGTGAAACAGCATTTTTCATATGAACATCTGCAACTCGTATAAAAGAGAGACAACATCATAAAAGAATGCAAATTAGACAAGAAGAAGCATGAATTCTTACAACATTTGTAATATCTTCAAATCGAATTGTGTAACCAACTTCTTCACTTAGGGGGGTGTATTCATTTAGGATTCTATGGGATTTTTATGGATTTTGAAAATCTAGGGGTATTCAATATGGATTCTTAAAACTCCTTTAAAATCTGATGGTATTCATTTAGGATTTTTTAAATTCCATCCAAATCTAATGGTATTGAAAATTTCATTGACTTCTTAAGATTTTATTAATTGATAGATTTTGTAGGATTTTAAGTGCCTTCTTAAAAATAAAAAGCTCCTCCAAAATCTCTTCTCTCACCATAAGATTTTGACGTATTGTCTCCCCGAAAGCGGAAGATGAAACAACAAGAAGAAAAAAATACGAACTGACGGCCACCACCTAATTTTCTCTGGTTTTCTTTTGATAACAAAAGTACATATTTGTTTTTTTGTTGTACAAATCTTGCTAAATCAATTTCTTCTGGTTTTCTCCTATTTCTATAAATTGACGAATGCATAGTAATGATGTATTTTTTATTTGATTTCTTTGTTCGGTTTACATATGTTAATAAGTATAAACATTATATAAAAATATTACTTTATTTTGTGTATATCAATATAATAATATTAAGGGACACTCTTGTGTGAGACCGTCTCATGCATGAGACGGACATGAGACGGAATCACTTTTTAATAAATTGTTATCACTTTTTCATAAATTGTTATCACTTTTTCATATATTGTTATCACTTTTCAATTTGTTATCACTTTTATTCTAATTTGTATCACTTTTTTAAAAAGTGATAACAATTTATTAAAAAGTGACTACGTCTCATGCATGAGACGGTCTCATACAAGTTTTTGCCTAATATTAATATGGGAGACTCACAACAAGATACGAAAAAAAGGCATCTTATTAGCAAAGTTACTGTTAGAACTAATGGTTGATACTGTGGCTCGTGAATGACGAGATAATAGTGGTATTTTTTTAAAAAATAACGGTGGAAGAAATAATACTTTCTAGTCTTAACTCAAAACTTGGTTATTTTATTCAAACATATTGCGATTTAGCTCTGATTTTGGATTTTATATTAATTTAAGAACAAATATAAAAGATTATTTAAATTATTAATTTTAATTATAACCATTAAAATTATATTTGAGATTTTTTAGATAATTATTAAAATTGTATTATAATATATTTAAATAATCATTAAGCTATATTTGTATATATCTATAGTATATTTGTTAAAATATATTTTAAATTTTAAATAAAATTGACAACATACCCTCACGCGTGGCAAAGGGTGGGGTGAAGTTTTTGGAGGTGGAAAAAAAGTTTGAATCTAGCAGCAAATTAATTAAAAAATATTTTAATTTTTCTTTTAAATTAATTTTTTTTTTAAAGAATGAATATTTATTTACAATTTGTGTATTTATAATTTCTGAATTTTTTATAATACAACACTTCTCCTATTTATACTAACCCAACGATTACGAGATGTTCTCTACAATCTATAGACTTTATAAAATCTATAGAAACAATCTAATAGAAACTGCTAAACTCTACATAGATTTAAAACAATCCATCAAAATTAGCAAAATTCAAAAGAATCCATGGATTTTAAAAAGTCTGACAAAGTCTTTTAAAATCTGGATTGAATACACCCCTCTTAGTTTAACACCCATCTCTTAGGAAACTCTTGATGCAACAGACTGCATAGCAAATAAACTTAGTTTCATGAGGTTAGTGATAAACTTATTGAAATATCTTAACTAATACGCCAGGAACTCCCAAGTACCAGGTAACTACTCAAAGTTAATCTTCAAAAGGCATCAATTAAGAAGAAGTTGTAGGTAATGCAGGCCTCTATTTAAGGTCAACAGTAAGTTACAAGAAAGCAATCAAAGGCAGAAATATTAATAGTACATCCATGTAGTAGTAATCATTTACGGGTTTACTGTCCATAATCTATTATCACCCTTGATGAAGATTAAGTTACACGTAAAGTGCCACCAGAAGCATCATTCAACCCAGACATCAACTAAATGCCTAGTTTCCAAGGTACAGATTGTTTCTTCAAATAACTACATGCAGTTTGAATTACAAAGAACCAAATGAGCACATCTACACCCAAGCACTGGAAATTTCTACTTGCAAACCGGCAGGCATAAGAAAAACCTTATTACTTGGGAACTTGACGAAAAAATTTGGAATCTAATTTATATTAAACCATGTGTGCAGTAACACGGAATAAAGGAAATACAAAAAATTGGGCATTAAAAAATCATGCCTGCACAGCCAAGCGTCTCGGTTGTGTGCATGCTATCATTCGTCACCCCTCCGCCCATCCAACTTCTTGCAGGTACTGACACGGTGACACCCAAGAAGATGATTAACTCATTTATTACCACCAAAAAGAAAAACTCAAAGTGAAGATTCAGTGCAGAATAACACATAAAAAATATTATAATGCATCTTCCTTAATAGTGTCTAGTACCTCGCCAAGCCAATCAAAGGCCCCAATGAAACCTCCATAAATCGTGGAGAATATAACATAAAAAATCTGGGTGTCCATGAAGTAAACCTGCGTGAAAATTAGATCAACTATGAATCATTTACGGAGAATATAGAAATAGAGTAACGAAGATTGAAATGGAGTATAATATGAAAACCAATATTCAAGTGAAAAAGCTAATGCTACGAAAAACGCACAAGGATGACAGGCGTCCAGAGTGCAATACAGAGATTACAGGTTGCAAGGTTAGAGAGAGGGGACTTACATTGTTGAAATCCTTTTTTAAAGTGCATAACCATTGCATCAGAATTTCCAGCCACATACATATACATATATGTATATATGTATATATATTTTTTTGTAAATTCAAGAAGTAAAAAAATTCATCAATATACACAAACTAAGTAATAGCAAAAATATGAAGCTTAAATTCTAATCAAAGAAACAAAAATAAAAATATTAGGAATAATGCAGCAAATTCAAAATAAAGAGAAATATCTGTTTATCACTACGTAAAGATCAGCAAGTCCAAATTTTGTCTCATGATAAAACCAACTACAATATCAAAATATCTATTTCAATTGAATAATCGTGTAGCAACAGCCTAATGATCTAGAATAAAAAATGAAAGAGTTATCTATAAATCCGAATGGTGTTGGGGTAGGTAAATGTGAGATCTATTCCATGCATTCTAGCTTCCGTTTATTTGAAGATGATCCCTCTTCGAACTGAACTGTATCCACCTTGACGACTTCTTCAATAACTATTCTCTTTTCAGCTCTTTCTTGATTTCTTTTGCTGTCCATCTTCACTAAAAATTTGAAAGTCACCTCTTGACAACACATCAAATTCTTGTAGTAGACGCACTCATTTTTATCTTGAGCCTGAATTGTTTTTAAATATACATACCTATGATTATGATTTATCGAAAAGTTATGCTCCAAGAAAAAAATCTTAAATAAATTTTACCGTTAAAATTTTTTCCGCAAAATATGGGCAGGGCATCCTACAATAGCTTCAGCTGCATCAAAAAGGGTGGCATACACTTCTTCTTTTCCATCGGTTACAATCATTTTCAGCAAATAATACCTTGCGAAATAGCTTTTGTCGTCATCACACGTGTTGCACCTCACATGTTTGTTGTTTCCTTCAGGATGCACCATTGAATTGCATTTGATGCACTTGTCATACCACATGGTGTTTTTGCTTAAAAGTTTGACTACTTTTCCAGTGAATGTGCAAAACTGCTTGTCAACGTTGCTTGCAATAATGTTCGCTAAACTTTCTTCATTGGCTTCATTCATCCTTTTAGACGGACAAAATATTTTTTCCATCCCTCCTCCAACACTTAAAAAGAATATTTAAATTAGGAAAAAAATAGCAGAACACATTTCAAATATAGGTAGATTTCTTTAAAAAGATTAAAATTATGTATATATAATTGTCAATTATGAAATGTAGCTACCTTTGTTGAATTTTCTCGCTTTCATCTACTTCAGGATTCATTTCAATAATGCTTATATAGGACGTCGAAAGTTTTACTTCCCCTGATATTGAAAAGGTGTGTAAGTGTTTTATTGAACTTTAAATAGTTCTTGAATATAGAATATCGATTATCATTTATCTTGTAAAAATTGTCATACCTTCGTACTTGGTAACAAATACGTTCAAAGCAGCTATTATGGGCCTCAACATAACCATGCTTTCAATTATTTCTCCTTCATTGGAAGCTAACTCTCCCCATAACTCCAGTATAATTGTGTTGGACCTGCAGTTTTTTAACCAAAAAAAGAACAAAAAGGCTGCAAGTAAAAATCTTTTATTTTTGTGTAAAAGGTTTAAAAAGTGTTGTAGTTTCTGTTTAAATATATATAAATTTTCTTACAGGTGGTCCAAAAGAATGACTTCTCTTTTTTTGGTTTTTTGGTTCGTATCCCTTCTCGTGATGTCATATATCGGCCTCATTTTAATCACCATGCCAACGATATCTGTACATTATATTTTAATTAAAAAAATATTTGTTTGTAAAAAAAGTTACAGAACTCAAGTTTGGTGGAAAAAACACTTACCCATCAATCTTTGTTCTTTGGAAAAACTCTCTATGTCGTGGAAGTTTACAAAAGGTCTTGACCTCTTGTAAGAAATTTTCTCATCAATTTCTTCGACTACTGTAGCAGCCGTGAACGATATTTCTACTTTTTCGTGGACATTGTCAAGAAATTTCTTAATGTGTCTTACGTTTCCATTTTGAATAACGTAAGTTTTTCCACATTCCAATTTGTCTATGAATTTGTCAATCACCTCATTGAATAAAGTGGCTTGAACAATACTTCCCTAAATGTAAAAAAATTTATTGGTTTAGGGAAAAAAAAATTAAAAATATAAGCAAGGGGGGGAAAAAAAAAACAAACCTCCTGGTCCAGTAGGAATATCTTCAAAGTTTGAGTTTGTCTTCCATTTTTGTTATGTAATTGTCTTGAAGTTTTCCGTATAATTCTAACCCGAATGACCCAATCATCCTCGTAAGGAATTAAATCCCTTATAGCTTTCTGTGCCATGTTCTCCTATTAAAAAAAAAAATGTTAGCAAAATTTCTGCAAAGTTTCAGCTTTTTTAAATATTAAAATCTAAATCCAATGTTTTTTTTTAACACAAAACCAACTTTACCTTAGTAATCCAGTCATGTCATGTGATAGTTGCTATCTATTTTAGTTGTGCTGTTGTGGATTTTAAAAAGAGAATATTCTTCTATTGATTTACATAGAGTAAAAACGTTATATCCTGAAATTTTAATATATAATTAAGAATTTTTTATCATATGAAACGATATTTTTATCACATTAACTAATACTTTCGACTATTTTCTATATTATTTGAAAAAAAAAAAGTTGTTTGATTGAAATATTTCAAAATTAAATCAAAGTTACATGATTTGTACTATGTATTCTGTGCACTGGAATTTTCCTCATAACTAACAACAATAATTTAAGGAAATCTTTGTATAACATAAGTTCTTTGTTCATATAAACAAAATAAATTATTGAATATATATTTATTTATTTGTTCAAAAGAGTACAACAAAAGGCCATTAATTTGACATTTGCACTATCACCGTACACATCCGACTAGTTCCGGGTTCGAATCCCGGGCAACCCACATCGGTGCCACAGGTCTGTTTCTCAATCCCCTTGAAGTTTTGTTTGTTTTTTTAAATTTTATTTTTAACTCATAAAATTTCAATTTCTTCGCATTGTGTAGAAGTACAACATCTATTAGGTACAATCTTGTCCCCATGCTTCACGTTTTAGTATTAAATTTTCTGCTCTCTTCTGCTGATAAAATTCCTAAAATTTATGGTAAAAAATTTATAGTTTGACTATAAGGCTCACATTTGCATTCAAAAGAGCTAAACCAATATACGAAAGTTTAGAAGCAAAGAGTTACAAACAAAACATGAAAGCTACAATAGTAATGAGTAAAAAAATTTAACTTAAACATGTACCTTTAGTTGTAGATTGTAGCCAACTAAAAAGAGAACAATTGATAACAAAAAGTTTCCATACAAAAGAGATAAACAAACAGACGAAAAATTAGAAGCAAAGAGCTACAAAAAAATCATGAAAACTATAATAGTAATGTGCAAAAAAAGTTAATTTAAACACATACCTTTTGTTGTAGATTCTTTGTGCTTTGAAGAGTTGCAATATTCTTATAGTATCTTTATTTGAGAAGAATCCAAATACTTGTAAGATGAAAAATGATGATGATAAAGGTTTTATTAGTGATGATATTTTGTAACAGAACTGTTAGTGGTTAAAATATTGACTGCACAATAATTACAAAGTTATATGTGCATTAAGTATGATTTAGGTGAAGAGTTTGTACCTTTAAAATGAAAAAGTGGTGGTTAATTTTTTAATTATTACATTTAGAAGAGAAGAGATGTTACTTTGTAACAGTAAGTGTAGTAGTTTAAATATTCATTGCACATTAATTAGTTATTATGCATATACACTTCCTGACTGCACGGCCTTCTATCACCATAAGTAAAAGATTAAAATATTAAAAAAACAGCTAAAAAATAAAGATAACTTAAACGTTTATCTTGCAAATTAAAATATATGGGATGAAGGAACTTAAGAAATGTATGATAAGGGTCTGTAGGGTTACCCCTTTCATGAGTGAATGTGCTTCTTGAGTCAGATATGCAGGCAGCTTCAATTTGTCTTTAATTATCTTTCGCTGAATTTTATCCCTGTTTCCACCAACAAATGGAGGCTGCTATGCAAAAAAAGGAAATTGTTAGAAGGTAAGAAAAATGAATTTATTAGACATTATTCTTACGGTGCAAACAACATTTTCCAAGTTAACTTAAGAGTACTCCTTTAAAACTTATTACGGGTTTCCAAGATAGCCAATTGGGCGGAGTTGGGGGGCAGTGAGTGGTATAATAAACTAAGCTTAAAAGAGTAGAAAATGCAGGGTGGTTCAAATAACTTAAACCTGCAAGTAAACGACATATTTGACATGAATCAAAAAGCATACAACCATCACATAAACTAAAAATGGAAATTTACAAACATAACCTTTCCAGTGAGCATCTCAAACAACAGGATTCCAACACTCCACCAATCAGCAGCCTTGTCATGACCCTTCCCGATAATAATTTCAGGTGACATGTATTCTACAGTACCACATATGGAAGTTGATCTTGCATTCTCTTCCCACTCTTTTGCCAATCCAAAGTCGGTGAGTGTAGCCTAAAATAACATTTAAAAAAAAAAAAAAAAACTGTTTCACCAATAGACAAAAATCAGAATCATATTGAAAGAAAAAGGCATAGATTCATTGATAGAAACTGTTAGATGATTAACCTTCTTGAGGACAGAAGTCCCCGGCCATGTTCAGTCAACTGTAGAAGCTGAAGTGAAGGTATAATTGGAGGCAACCTCTGGCAGGCAACAAATTTTAATGGCTAGCGATCCTGCCTTCTTGAAATGGTGACAAAGACTGTTTCATGTTTTCAGTGCCTGGGGAGATCCAATAAAAGCGTGATAATAAAAATTAAATTTATATAAACAACCGCACGTCGCATAAAAAAGGAAATTAATTGTTTTTTAACCGATATATCTATAAGTCAACAAAACATTAATTTTATGAACTTTTGGCAGCAATGCGAAACTGCAAAAGCAGTATATTTTAGCAGTGAGGGCGAGTCTAAATTGGTCAACCTGGTAGGTCCTCATTATATATACATACACAATCTCAGCGCATGGAGCATGTAATGTATCCTTTTTAGTTTTGTTATATATACACACTAATAGGATGAACAAGGAATTGGGACCTAAGGGAAGCCAACTGTATTGTTTTCAATTCCAAGAGCCAATGAAGGACTTAGAGTGCAGACCTTAACTTAACCATCATATTACTACGGATATGGACATCAACTTTGGGTTTTCTTCCTTCCAGATTCTAATCTAGTAAAATTCAAGTTCAGTTGAAAAAAGTTCGATTTATCATGAATGAAAGTCTAATAGAGGTATACAAACCAACGTAAAGAAAACACTGCATGAAAAATCCCCCTAATAACATGCAAAAACAGTAAGGGGGGACTTAACAAAGTAACAAGAATGTGAAGACCATTCCTTAGTTAAAACATCAAAACTTACGCAATAGGGACACAAGACAATCCACTTGTTTCAGCAGCATCAATTAGTTCCTTCTTACACATAAATTCGTTTTCATCTCTTGTCTCCCTAAACTAATTGAAATAGAGGTAATTCTTATGATATCAATTCTTGGGGAAAAAAATTAAGAAAAAGGAATTGGTAGGGCATAAAAAGATACAGGAGAAAGTGGTACATATATACTACAATCAGATTCTAATGAACTACCTGAAGAGTCTATTATTGTTTCATTCAGGTTTTCTTCATCTTTGCCTGAATCTATTACAGAAAATGGCATCCCTAGTTTTAAGACATCATCACAATTTTCTTGTCCACTCTAGTAGTGACCCAAGTATATATGTGTGCATTTACATACAATCTACGATTTTGACAATGTCTTATAATAGCATATCTAAATCTCAAAACAAACATGCATTTTACTATCAAAATCTCAAAACAAACATGCTTTTTCATAATTGATTTGACAGAAAGCAACAATCTCACCCTATCAAATTCTCAACACATGCATACATTTTATTACTCATCAGAGCAGTAAGAACTATTGCCTATGCTAACAATCAAACAACCAAACAATTCAACGTCACAGCTGACAAACTCTTAAATTTCGATACTCAGAAAAATTAAAATATGGAGGTCTTAACCTGGCATACTGGAGTGATCAGTAAAAATACTGGCAAATCTTCTCCAAAATAATGGTACTTATCTCCGGAAAAGTAACCTCTCTGTGCTCCGTTTCAGCAAAACCTCGTACAAGTGTGCAAGTACATATCATATAAAGAAATTAAAAAAAAAACAAAAATTGTATAAATAGTTGGTAGAAAATAATAGGAAAGAATTAAAATCAAAATTTAAATAAAAAGCTAAGATTTTATGCATGTCATTTCATGAGCACAATTTTTTTTTCTTAGCATCAATATCAAATGGAGTAATAGTTCTAAATAAATACGTTCATGATACTATTTCCAGATTCTAAATAAATATCAAATGGAGTAATAATTTTTTTTTCTTAGCATCAATATCAAATGGAATACATTCGAAGCACTTATTATGTCCAGATTTCTTAGAATTAGAATAATATGATTAAACAGTTGTACATAATTCCAAGCTACTCTCAAAACTCCGTAGTTTTTAGGACAGAGGACAGCAACGAACCTCTTTCAATTATGTTCATTGGACTAAACCATTTGTAAGAGAACAATACTGTGCAGCAGAACTTAATGAAATTATAAAGCAAAGCAAGTGCAAACTTTGAAAGTGTAAACAGTGTAGATGTTAATGAGAGGAGTCAAACGAAAAAATAATTAGGCAACAACAATAAATTTTTTTGTGCCTTACTCATATTAATTTCAAAAAGGAAAATAAACACCAATCACGCACCTCGGCAGAACCAGGAGCAATCCCAAGCAGGGTAAAAATTAGCATCACGCTGTTTGAAGAAAACGGGAAGTCTAAAAACGGTCAAGGCAAGCTCCGCTGTGCCATTAAACATCACATTGATAAGGCTGAAAAACAGTGCACCATAAAATTTTCCACCATCAGCTAATTGGCCAGTTTGCATCTCTATTCTAAAGGACACCGTGAAGGTAATGATCGACAATATAGTTAAACCGCCATCAGATGAACACGGCCTTAATTTAGAAACATAAAACGGGAAAAAATGCTGGAATTTTAAAAGGGAAAAAAAGTTTTACAATAAAGCGATCCCATGCGAGCTATATTCCTTATTAAAATTCAAACCTTAAGTTTACTCACCAGACACATTCATCTAGTAGGGCTAGGACCATGATACGTGCTTCGAGCAAATCCGGTGGAGTGCATGAGGGATCTGGTGGCTACCTATCATATTTTTGGGAGCACCATGCCCTCTTCTCTTTGCATTCTGGCAAAATGAGAGGAATTATTATTGCAAACTTAAAATTAAATGCAGCAAAAATGAAATACACTCATAGTTGCAGTCATAACAGATGAAAACAGAGTTGGGGCTGTTGATGACCAAAAATATAAAAAATAAAGTGGCAACAGAGAAAAGATAACTCACACCATGGTGTTGCACACTACTAAAGTCTCAAACTGCTACAGAACATTCTAAAATTACGTCACCACCTCTCCCACCATTCCCACCTGCATTATGCACCAAAACAAATTAGGCAGTGAAGATAGGGCAGGACTATAGTGGTAAATCAAAGTCTTGCATGCTTGTTAATTGATTCTAATAAAAGATAAGGCAACTAATTTGGGTTATTAATCCACATAAAGTAGATAAAATGGGTCCATAAGCTCTATCAGACGCAATACAAAAAACTATTCCACTTTTAAAATTTCCATGTCCCCTCTCCTGAACAATTCAACAACAGAACAACTATGAAATATACACATGCTCAACTTCAAAATGTATAAATTATTTTCCATGCTCAGCCAGAGATAAGAGAGTGGTCAAAGAGGTTAATAAGCACAATCAAGTGGTTAAATAACAAAGCAAGTCCAGGAAAATAAATTAAAACCTACCATCAGCTCTACCATGACGAAAATGACAGCTGCGATTAAGGCTTGAACAATTGTTTCCTCCATCACCTCCTTTAGCCCATAGCCTTAATCAATCGATCATTCTGTGCTCCAACATCATAACAGAGAAAACAATATATAAGAATATTTAACTACTAACATAAAAAGAAAAAAGAAAATAAATATAAATATAAATATACAGTAAGCATGTAAAGAAGAAACAAAGTAACTTAGTAGTGTATAAGGCAATTAAGTTTCACATGATACACAAAAAGCATACAAGAAAGTGAGAAAGAGAGTCGTTTACTTGTAATGGTGCCACTTTTGCTCTCTTGCAACTGTTAATTTTGAGTCGAGAAAGAGACATATTCTTGTTCTGAGGAGTGCCACTAACAACCCAGGTATTGGCTGTGATAAATGCTTGAACTGAAATCATTTATAAAAAAAAAAAAAAAAATTAGATGAAATGAAGTCCATCAGACAACACTGGATTGAACAAAACCATAAGCACAACATAAATCTCAAATAATATTTGCATTGGCATCTACAACCCAAACCACTGTGACACTGTCGGAGAACGAAATGAATAGCTAAAAAATATTATACAAAAGGAATAAATAATTCATAGCCTGAGTGAATATTTATCAGAATAGCCATCAGATAAACACGACGTTAATTTAGAAACATAAAATGGGGACAAAATCCTGGAATTTAAAAAGGTAAAAAAAGTTTAACGATAAAGCTGACCCACGCGGGGTATATTTCGAATTAAAATTCAAACCTTAAATTTACTCACCAGGCACATTCATTTTGTGGGGTTGGGACCACAAAATGTGCTTCGAGCAAATGCGGTGGAGCGCAGGAGAGATCTGGCGGCGACAATGACATCAAGACGGGGCGAAGGTAGATGGCGTGAAGAGGGGAGCGATTCATTTGAGGAAGAAGGATGAAGGTCTCTCGGAAAAGAAGAAACGGGGGAGGGAGGATGACAAACGCATGTGGAACATAAATTCGTTTTCATCTCTTGTCTCCCTAAACTAATTGAAATAGAGGTAATTCTTATGATATCAATTCTTGGGGATAAAAATTAAGAAAAAGGAATTGGTAGGGCATAAAAAGATACAGGAGAAAGTGGTACATATATACTACAATCAGATTCTAATGAACTACCTGAAGAGCCTATTATTGTTTCATTCAGGTTTTCTTCATCTTTGCCTGAATCTATTACAGAAAATGGCATCCCAAGTTTTAAGACATCATCACAATTTTCTTGTCCACTCTAGTAGTGACCCAAGTATATATGTGTGCATTTACATACAATCTACGATATTGACAATGTCTTATAATAGCATATCTAAATCTCAGAACAAATATACATTTTACTATCAAAATCTCAAAACAAACATGCTTTTTCATAATTGATTTGACAGAAGCAACAATCTCACCCTATCAAATTCTCAACACATGCATACATTTTATTACTCATCAGAGCAGTAAGAACTATTGCCTATGCTAACAATCAAACAACCAAACAATTCAACGTCACAGCTGACAAACTCTTAAATTTCGATACTCAGAAAAATTAAAATATGGAGGTCTTAACCTGGCATACTGGAGTGATCAGTAAAAATACTGGCAAATCTTCTCCAAAATAATGGTACTTATCTCCGGAAAAGTAACCTCTCTGTGCTCCGTTTCAGCAAAACCTCGTACAAGTGTGCAAGTACATATCATATAAAGAAATTAAAAAAAAAAAACAAAAATTGTATAAATAGTTGGTAGAAAATAATAGGAAAGAATTAAAATCAAAATTTAAATAAAAAGCTAAGATTTTATGCATGTCATTTCATGAGCACAATTTTTTTTTCTTAGCATCAATATCAAATGGAGTAATAATTCTAAATAAATACGTTCATGATACTATGTCCAGATTCTAAATAATTATCAAATGGAGTAATAATTTTTTTTTCTTAGCATCAATATCAAATGGAATACATAGGGCGAAATTAATATAACCAGTACCACCAAATGTCGTATATAAATTCTCCCAACTCAGAGGAAGATTGTTGACAAATTGGTCAGTTATGGAGGAAATGGGACGAAATAGTAGAGTAACTATTCAGTGATAAAAGGAAGAAAATGTGGAAAAACTGACCAATTTATTTTTCAGGTGCATCATGTTTCTCGTTGGCATCAAGACGGGGCGAAGGTAGGGCCGATCGCATTAGCGGTCTGCGGATGACGTTCGCGTGAAGAGGGAAGCAGTCCATCCATGTTTCTAAGGCGACACAATTACCGAACGGATTGAAGAGGGGAGCAGCGTCAAAATCATAGAAGGAGAATCGGGGGAAGAAGAATCGGTGGAGGGAGGATGGCGGCTTCTTCCCGAGTAAAAAATGCATGTGGATGAATGAAGGGAGAAGAAAGGGCAGAATACAGAGAATCAAAAGATTGGGGGAGTTTCGGAAAAGACCTAGATTGGGGCAAATTGTGGGGGGAAAAATTGTGCAGGGTAGAAACGTCTAAAAATGTTTCTCATATCCAAGGCACTTTTATGTATAGTATGGATGGGTGCTCACCAAAAGTTTCTCGTTCCATATTTTGAAAGCAACTGACCCTAGTTCATCAAGTAATTATCTCTACATTTCATTTATATTTTATACTTTTTCCCTTTCCGTCCCAAAGCTATTTTCACAACTGATTGGGCACGGAGATTAAGAAAAGTAATTTTTTGGGTGTTGACTACACATAAATGAAGGATATAAGGGACAATTTCATGGATAAGGAAAAAAATTAAATTTTAGATTTAAAACTGATCTGCAACAGTAAAAATCATTCTGAAAACTATAGAAAATTAAAAATTACAGATTCCCTTCAAAATAAATTACAGGATTCCCTCCAAAATTACAGCTGCCAACTTAAATTACAGATTCCCCCTAAAATTATAGATTCTCTCCTTAAAAATTACAGATTCCCTCCATCAAATTGCAACATTAAAGAGCAATTACAACATCAATAAATACCCATCAGAATACAACATTTATTGAGGGTAGCTACTACACATTCAATGACAAACAATAGAAGAAAAATTGATCTAACTCCATCAGAGAAGCAATTAATATTCTAGTTTCTCAACCAACATAATACCAATGGTAAAATCCATCAAGAGAAGATAGCAGAAGCCACATCATCATATGGAGTTTATGGGAGGACAATTCAAAATGTGTGGGCAGCTGCAAGAAAGAAAATCAATGAGACACAGCCTGTTGTATTCAAGTCTAATAGGGTGGGAGTTCCAAGTAAAATTCAAGTGGAACTTAATGAAGAAATGATGAAGAGTATACATTTTGAAAAGAGGGGGACCGTCAGAAGACTTGCTAAGGAGCTGAATGTGAGCAAAAGTGCAGTAGGAAGATGGGTTAAGAAAGGAAAAATCAAGCCACATACAAATGCTATCAAACCTGCCCTTACAGAAGCTAACAAAGTTCAAAGGCTCAAATAGTGTTTGAGTGCCTTACAATTTGAAACCATGCACAATGTGGTTCACATTGATGAGAAATGGTTTTATATGACTATATCAAATGAGAGGTATTATATGGTCCCAAGGGAGACTGAACCACATAGGACATGCAAGAGCAAAAGGTTCATAACAAAGGTCATGTTTATGTGTGCAGTAGCAAGACCTCACTATGCAAGTGATGGTTCACTTATTTGGGATGACAAGATTGGGATTTATCCATTCACCATGAAAGAACCAGCAAAAACAGAGTTAGGGGCACTATGGTTACAAAACCATATCAGAAACATTTCACTAAAGAAGTTACCAAAGGTTGCATATTGAACCAGGTAATTTCCCTATCAGAAACAAAATTTCAATTTTTTTCAAGTTTTTCCAGTTTTGATGACATCACAATAGGAGTACCAGTTTTGATGACATTATCGTAAGTCTCCAAAAATTGAAAAATGAAAAAAAAAATCCCAGTTTTGATGACATTACAGTAAGTCTCCAATAACTAATAAATTTTGATCACATTATAATTTTCTATAGATTATTCCAGCAATTAAGGCATCTTGGCCAGCAAGTGCAAGAAAACACATATTCATACAACAGGATAATGCAGAACCCCATATTAAAGACACTGACCCTGAGTTTAAGGCTGCTGCAAGCTCAGATGGATTTGATATCCAATTGATTTGCCAGCCACCAAACTAATCAGATACCAACATCAATGACTTATGTTATTTCAGAGCAATACAATCATTACAAGTAGATACTAGATCATGGAATGTGGATGATTTGGTGGCAAATGTGTTTTTATCATTTGGAAGACTAACACAAATTACTCTTAACAATGTGTTTCTGAGCTTGCAGAATTGTATGATAGAGATTATGAAGGTTTATGGTTGCAATAATTACAAGCTGACACACATGAACAAAACACAACTAATCAATGAAAAAAGACTTCCAAATATTACATGTGGATGAGATGCTAGTAAGAGGATGCATAGATTATTTGGTAAGTAATGGCCACATGGAGAATGATGAAGACTTGGGTGCTTTGATGTCTAGCTTAGGGTATTAAAGGATTGAAGTATGTCTACCTTTTGAAAACGTTTTGTAAAGCTTTTGAATCATCATATGTTTACAGCATAAACATAAGTTCATCAATGCTTAAGCTGTAAACATAAATATGTGTAACTTTTTGCAAGTACTTTAATGATAATCATCTAGTACTTGAATGATAATGATGCAATTATTTGAATTTTCCTCAGAACATTCTCATCACAGGGAGTTCATGACCTATAAGCCTCCTAAAGAGAGTTTTTATTACCCTAATGGTGGCATTATAAGATTCATAACCAAAGGGATGCATAACTCATAACCAAGCTGACAGGTTCATGCACTAAAATTGAGTGAGTTGGTGGCATTAAGTAATGAGGCGGTGGCATATGGTATATCCTGGCATAAGATAAACACACACTAAGAAATAGATTAGAAGGAAAGATAAACAAAGAAAGAAGAAAGAAAAAGGGAAGAAAGAAGAAAGAAAGGAAGGAAAGAAAGAGATGGCGCGAGGGAGGGAGAGAGGGGGAGAGAGGGAGGGAGAGAGAGGAGAGAGAGATATCGTCAGAATATTTTGGTAAGTATTTGATTTTCGTTAATTGTGGTATTTGTAAACATAAATTTTTGTATTTAAATAAATAAATAACGAAAATTGGAATTACAAAGATAATTAAATTTTAAATTAAGCGATTGTTCGGGTACAATCTCTATAAAACTCCTCTGATTCTCTCTTCGTAGTTGACTTTGACTTTGACTCTCAAATTCGTCGGGGTTGAAACCGTTGTTGATGAACTTCAGAGGAGAAAACGTCAATCGGAGGGGCTTAGCACCTTGATCTCGGATCGAACGTCGTCTTTGACGAAGAACTTGAAGAATTCTGCGGGAGAAACGTCAATCGGAGGGGCTTAGCACCTTGATCTCGGATTGAACGCCGTTCTTGATGAAGAACCCGAAGAACTCCTTGATCTCGCCAGACTTGATCCGCAAAGCTCGAAATCCAGTGTATTTCGATGCTCTCCGTATGCTTCTCTGTCTTCTAAAATGGCTGAAATGAGACCCTATTTATAGATGATGGAAACCCTAGGTTTAACGGGTCTGGCCTGTTAAACCAGGGAATATTCCCGGCATCTTCAGGAATATGCTTCCATGATTTGATTTGTTAAATTTGATATGATTTGTTGGGCTTTAGAAACCTGACATGATTTATTGGGCTTTAGAAGCCCAACTCAATTAATTGGACTTTAGAGGCCCAAATTGATTTATTGGACTTAAAAGACCCAATGCAATTAATTGGACTTTAAAGGCCCAAATTTAGTTTATTGGACTTTAGAGGCCCAATTCGATTTATTGGACTTTTGAGGCCCAAATTTATTCATTGAGCTTTAGAGGCCCAAATTTATTTATTGAGCTCAATTTAATTTATTAGACTTTAGATACCCAATTTAATTTATTAGGCTTAGAAGCCCAAATTGATTTATTAGGACTCAATACTTGGATTGGGCCTAATTAATTTAATAAGCCAATTAAATTATCAATTATTTATTATATTAGAAATTATATGTATTTAAATTCCTAAATAATAAATTTAATTGATATTTAATATGTAATTTCCACGTGTCGCTTCTTGATTTGGCAATTAAATTTTACCTGCTTACAGTATTATATATCAAAATATCGTATCCACTCGTAGATTATAGAATTATAATTGATTTGTTGATATGACGCTCGTAGCGTCTGAAATTGGAGATTATTAAGAGTATATGTTATTTGTAAGATATGAGGAGAAACTTGAGACTATTAAGATTATGCTTTTTCAAGGAATTAAGGATTACTAAAGGGGTATTGCATTGTATCATTTGTTACAGTTATTGTTTTTAAGATGATGGAAAATTCCACTCTTAATCGAGTTTAACATTCAATGTTATGATTGCTATATTAAATTGCATTATTAATCAAGACGGGTAGTAACCTGCACTATGTTCAAGCCGGGTAATGACCCGTACTATGTTCAAGCCGGGTAATGGCCCATGTAATATGTTCAAGATGAGTAATGATCCATATTATGTTTAAGTCGGGTAATGACCCGTAATATATTCAAGCAGGGTAATGACCCGTGATATAGCATTAAATGTTCATATGAGCTTTATATTGAAAATATTATATGCCGCTTACGAATATTATTTAACTATGCAATCATTGATGTTTCCCTCACTGGGTGTATTTTCAAACACTCATCCCCCTCACAGTTATGATTTTCTACAGGTCAAAGGAGCTCGAGCATGGTACGAGACGATAGTTGCATATAATTTATTTTACGTTGTTTTTCGTGTAATTTCAAATGATTATTTTGTAATAAATCTCGTTTATTCAATTACAATTTTTTCTTTAACGGGACAATTTGGTAGCGCCTTACCTATTATGTGTTATTGTTAAATTCGGGGCATTACAAAGGGAATATGTTCATGCACTATAAGCCTCCTAAAATAGAGTGAATTACCCTATTTGGTGGCATTACAAACATCATAAAATTACAGATTCCCTCCAAAAATACAGTTAATGCCTCCTAAATAGAGTGAATTCACCCTATTGGTGGCATTATAATCATAGAAACATAAATCAACAGAGCATCTGGTATCACAATTGGCATGCATGAGTAAATTACCGGTATTCAAAAATAGCCAAAGCATCTGATAGCCTAAATTAGAAGAACAAAAAACAAGAATCACATAGTAACATAATTGTTAAATCAGGAGAAGTTTTGATGAGTTAAAAAGGATCAACTCAGATGAACAACCAACTTCGAAGAACAGCTGAGGTGAAGATCCAGTACTAAGCTGATCAGACTAGGAAGAACTGGATAAGTCAGCTGAGGTCAGAAGAGGCAGAGGACATCTGGAGACGAGCTCGAGACAAGTCATCTGCAGGAGACAACTATGAAGAGCTCAGACAAAGTCAAGACAAGCTGAGTAGAATAAGAAAGGCAAGTCTTCACCAAGTCAGCTGCAGACGACTAAGAGCAAGATCAGCTGAAGATGAGAGCGGTTATCGAGATTAAGTTTGTTAGACAGTTTTAGTTTGTTACAACCAACTAACAAACTAACTGTCTTCCAGGCTTATAAATAGGTCTAGGCATAACTTTATTTTCACAAGAATAGTACACAACGAATTCACTTTGTATTCTCACTTTGATAATTCACAAGTTTCCAAAAGTTCACACAAGTTTTCAAAGGAATTTTTCACAAATTCTAAGTGTTTATAAAACACTTCTCTGTACATCTTCAACACACTTCTTGCACTGTAAAGTTAGATTTTCCAGAAAAGTTTAGGAGTTGAAGATAGATTGAAGATCAGAAGATCATCATTGTAAAGTTGTAAGTTGTACGTTGGAAAATAAGTAAGTAAGTAGTGGAAGAGACCCTTCTTCAAGTTGAAGAAGGAGGGTGGATGTAGGACCAGTTAGATCTGAACCACTATAAACCATTGTGTTCTTTACTGCTTTCATTTACTTATCTGTTTATAATCAATTTCAACTTTAAATTAAGTACAATTTCAGATTCACAATCAGACTAGTTATCAGATTGCTTTTGATCCGTTTAAAGTTGAGTTAAAAATTAATTTCCGCTGTGTAAACTTTGGTGTCTTGAATTGATTTTCTTATTTTGAAAAAGTTGGAAAATCTATTCAACCCCTCCTTCTAGATTTTCCCTAGAAGGCCATTTCAAGTTTCTCTTTGTTATACTCAACTCGTGGGACCAACAAGTGGTATCAGAGCAGTGTTAAGCTGTTCTGATATTGATTTTAGGTCTTGATAAAGATTCTGAAATTTTTTCTTGATCATCTTCTTCATCTTTAAATCACTAACCTTGCTACAAACAAGTTCCTGTTAAGTTTTTCCTTGTTTCATCATGTCATCTGTGAAAAGCAAAAAGTCTAGGAGCTTGCCTGAATTTTCGATTAAGGAATATGATTACTGGAAATTCAGGATGGAGAACCATCTGAAGGCTATTTATGACAGAATGGAAGAGGTTCTTGAAGAGGGACCCATCAAATTCTATCATGGAGGGACCAGCGATGGTACTGCTGCAGCTGAGACTAGAGTCAGACAAGAAAAGAAGAGTTCTGAGCTGACTAGTGGTGAAAGAAAAATTCACAACTTGGATCAAGTGGCTAGGACGGAAATCATAGAAACTCTAAGCAAAGATTGGATTGAAAAGGTAAAGAGGTGTAAATCAGCTAAGGAGATGTGGGAGACCCTTGCCAATGTGTGTGAAGGATCAGACCAAGTGAAAGAAAACAAGCTGCAATCAGTGCTACATGCTTTTGATACATTTAAGATGAAGGAGAATGAAACAATAGATCAGCTGGATGTGAGACTAACCAATCTTCTCAATAAAGCAGTGGATTTAGGGAAGAATTATTCAGAGAAGGAGATTAACAATAAAATACTCAGATCTTTGACCAAGAGATGGAGAGAGAAGTCAAATATCCTAAAAGCAACTCAAAACTTATCCTCTATTACTCATCATACTTTATTCTCTCATCTAAAAGCTTTGGAATATGATATCCAGATAGAAGATGAGGAAGACGAGATAGAGTCAAGCACCTCGTCCAAGTCTGTTGCTTTTGTCAATAAGGAAGACAAGACAGCAGCTGAATCAGTAGGAGCTGACTTATCTCTTAAGGAGCAGATGACATTGCTCACAAAAAGGTATGATAAATTGAGAATGAAATATAAACGTAATAAGCTGAGGTTTGTAGGAAAGGATAGATCCAGATCAGGATCAAGAAGAAAGGAGGATGACTCAACTGATGATGATAAGAAAAAGAGCCAGACAAGAAGGTTCAGATCACCTGCAAAAAGGAATCCTACCAGTCCTAAGTCAGATAGGGGAGATACTTATTACACCTGTAACAAGCCAGGACATTTCAGTTATGATTATCCCTAGCTGACTCCTAAGGAACGAGAGGAGAAAAGAAAGAAATGAGATAGAAGGTTTGCAGATCAAAGAGCCCTTCTTGCTGAAGGAAAAGAATCAAGAAAGTCATCGTCATCCTTATCATCCTCATCTGATTTTGGGTCAGACGATGAAATTTGTCTTATGGCCAAAGAGGTAGTCTATTACTCTTCTTCTGATAATGATTCATATAAATCTGTTTCAGATAATGACCAAATTGTCATTCAAGGATTATTGAAAGATCTAAAGATGTCTTTGACTGCTTATAAACAATTAGAGACAGAAAATTTGACTTTAAAAGATCAGATTCAGATTCTAGTCAAAGGCAATCAAGTTGTGAACTACTCTGAGACTGAGGAAACATTCAAGGGGGAATGTTTACCCCAGGCTGAGGCTAGTACATCAGCTGATTTGTCTGAAAGATTAGAAAATGAATTAAAATCTTTAAAAGACAAATTTGAAATGGTTTGTACTGAGAATGAGCTAATTAAGAAGGACAATGAGAAGCTTGTCTTCAAAATAAGCCAGTTTAATAACTCACAATCAGTCATAGACCACATCTTTAGCACTTCACAAAAATCTCATGATAAGACTTGGTTATGATAAGAATAATAAATCAGGTATTCAAAAACCAAGGAAATTTGTGAAGGCATCTGAAACTTCAAAAGAAATTAAGATTGGTCCTTGGAAACTACTAAGTCAGATAAGGATTGCATCTCCTAATCTGAAAACCAAAATTCAGTTGAGGAGTCCATATCAGACTAAGAGGGTTCCAAGAACTAAGATAAGAAGAAACTCTTTTTACAGTTCTTTTGATGGGAGAAGTAGGTGCTATCCCAATTTTCCTGAGTTCAAGAAAGTCACTAAATCTAAATACAATAAACTATCATTCAAATGTGATGTGTTTGTAGACAGATCAAATCTAATTTATTATTGAATAATGAGATGTTTGTTTGGTTACCCAAAGTGATTTTTGACCTTCAAGGACCCAAGACCACTAGGGTACCTCATACCTGATCTGTTTAACAGGAATCACAGGGACTATCACTTAAGGAGGAGATTCTAGCTTCAATTTGGTACATAGACAGTGGTTGTTCACAACATATGACTTGTAACAAGAAGCTATTATCAAACTTTCAGGATATTGGTGGCCCTAGAGTTCTTTTTGGAGACAACAACTGTGGACAAACTAAGGGAGTTGGTACCTTGATTATAAGGGATGTCCAGGTATCTGAGGTGTATTTTGTAGATGGTTTAAAGCATAATCTATTATTTATTTCTCAACTCTGTGTCAAAGGCTTTCTTGTAAAATTTTCTAAAGATAAGTGTGATATCTTAGATAGCTCCTCAGACAAGGTACTTCAAACTGGCTTCAGACATGGAAATGTCTATGTGGCTAACTTTAACAGTTGCCCCAAAGATACATGTCTTGTAGCTAAGGGTGGAGATGACCTCAGCTGGCTATGGCACAAGAGGCTTAGTCATCTAAACTTCAAAACCCTCAGTAAGCTAGCTAGAAAGAATCTTGTTAAAGGACTACCTGAGAAATTATGCTCATCTGATTTGAAATGTGATGCATGTCAAAAAGGAAAACAGCCCAGACACTCATTTAAAAGTATTAACACATCCTCATCTGAAAGAGTTTTACAACTCCTTCATCTTAATCTGTTTGGACCTGTTTCGCCTCTCAGCTTTAGTGGAAGGAAATATACTCTTGTTGTTGTTGATGATTTTTCTAGATACACTTGGGTAATATTTCTTTTCAAAAAGAATGAGACTGTGAACAAGATCCCTGATCTGTTCAGACAGATTCAAAATGAGAAAGGTGTTAATATTGTTAAAACTAGGAGTGATAAGGGCACTGAATTTTTAAATTCTTGTTTATCTAACTTTTTAAATGAGAGTGGCATAGTTCATGAGACCTCATCAGCCAGAACACCACAACAAAACGGAGTAGTTGAAAGAAGGAATAGAACACTCAAAGAAGCAGCCAGGAGCATACTAGCCGAGTATGGAACCCCTCACAGGTTCTGAGCTGAGGCCATCAATACTGTCTGCTATACCCAGAACAGGTGCTTGCCAGTTAAAAGTAAGGGTAAGACTCCCTATGAGATCTGGAAGGGTAAGGTTCCAAGAATCTCATATTTTCGGGCTTTTGGTTGTAAATACTTCATCCATAACAATGAGAAGTCTAAGCTGAGGACCTTTGATGCTAAGGCAGCTGATGGAATATTCTTGGGATATTCCAACACTTTCAAAGCTTTCAGAGTCTTCAACAGTGTGGAAGAAACTCCTCATGTGGTTTTTGATGAAATACATTCTTTTTCAGATAAAGTGAATCAGATTACAAATAATCTAGATAAAATTGAACTAACCAAAACTAAACATAGAACAGTCTATCTGCCTAGTTTTGATTCAGATTCAGATGATGAAGAATCCCCATCTAAGAATCAGAAGGCAACCCCTCTTCAGACTCCATCTGAGGAGATAACCTTGACATCAGTTGATCAGCTAGGGTCAGCAGATGAAGGGGGAACGACTGCCCAGACAGAGTCAGATGAGTTGTCTGCTGAGTCTCAAGATGAGGATCCTTCTACTCAAATAGGCAAGAGGATGAGAAGTTATCATCCAATTGATCAGATCATTGGGGATCCATCCAGTAGTGTGCAGACACGAACTATGGTTGATTCCCAAAGTCTGTTCAGCTGTTATGTATCACTTCTCGAGCCTAAGTCTATTGAGGAGGCTCTATCCGATCCAAACTGGATAACAACCATGCAGGAAGAACTACATCAATTTGAAAGATAAAATGTTTGGGAATTAGTGGAAAGACCCTTACATAGAAAGATTATAGGCACCGAACGGGTGTTTAAGAATAAAACAGATAAAAACAATATTATTGTTCAAAATAAGGCAAGATTGGTAGTCCAAGGTTACTCACAGTCTGAAGGGATAGACTATGATGAAACCTACGCTCCAGTTGCTAGATTAGAAGTAATAAGGCTGTTTTTGGCATTTGCTGCTTATAAATCTTTCAAAGTCTTTCAGATGGATGTCAAGTCTGCCTTCCTAAATGGTGTGTTACTTGAGGAAGTCTATGTGGAGCAGCCTCCTGGGTTTAAGATCAACAATAAGGTCTATAAACTCAATAAGGCCCTATATGGACTGAAACAAACACCTAGGGCTTGGTACGATACCTTATCTGAATTTCTGATTTCAAATGGATTCTCAAAAGGTAAAATAGATCGGACTTTGTTTAGAAAAGAAGTAGATGACAACATCCTGTTGGTTCAAATTTATGTAGATGATATTATTTTTGGTTCACCTAATCTGACTCTGTGTGAAGAATTCAGTGTTCTCATGAAAAATAGGTTTGAGATGTCTATGATGGGTGAATTGACATATTTTCTAGGTTTGCAGATTAAGCAGACGAGTAAGGGCATATTCATACATCAGACTAAAAATGCTAAGGACCTTATAGAGAAATTTGGGATGACTACTAGTAGGGAAGTTAAAATACCTATGGCAACTAACTTCTCTATGGATTCAGATGAGCAGGGGATACCCACAGATGCAACGGAGTATCGTGGACTGATTGGATCCCTTCTCTATCTCACTGCAAGTAGGCCAGATATAGCTTTTGCAGTTAGGGTATGTGCAAGATTCCAATCTAATCCCAAGAAAACTCATCTGGAGACTGCAAAGAAAATCCTTAAATATATTAAAGGGACTTTGCAAGTTGGGTTGTGGTACCCATCTGATGACAACTTTGAGCTGGCAAGATATTCAGACTCAGATTTTGGAGGATGTAAGATTGATAGGAAATCTACCTCTGGAACTTGTCAATTCTTAGGCAACAAATTAATTTCTTGGTTATCTAAGAAACAGACATCTGTTGCCACCTCCACAACTGAGGCTGAATACATGGCAGCTGGTAGTTGTTGCTCTCAACTCCTCTGGATTAGTCAGCAGCTTAGGGATTATAATATTCAAATATCATCTGTTCCTATTTACTGTGATAGTAATAGTGCAATAGCCATGGCATAAAATCCTGTTCTGCATTCTAGGTGTAAACATATAGACATCAGACATCACTTCATTAGAGATCATGTAGAAAAGAATGATATTAGGATAGAGAAGATAGCCACAGAATCTTAGAGAGCAGACCTTCTTACAAAACCATTAGCTGAGTCTAGATTTAAAGAATTGTGTTTAGAATTAGGATTACTTGATGCATCTTTAGCTGATTTTTAATTGCTTCTGTTTGCATCTGTTGTTTGTTTTCCTTCTTTCTTTCCTTTCTTTAAATAAATGTCTAGAAAGAATTGTCAGACTAGATATGTGTCAAAGGACAATCAGGTAGCTGATATCATTGATCTCTTTTTTAGGAATCAAGAATCAAGGATTAGTCATATTGACCTTATCTGACTTGATGATTACTTATCTAACATTAGGTAAATCAGACAAGGACACAATAGTCAGTTGATTTCCTCAAACAGATGACTATTGCATCCTATCTGACTTACCCTGGTTACTAATGGTTTCTTTAAGTATGTGTATTTGCAGAAACAGGTCACAGATCAGATTGTTAGATCAGATAGAATATACTCATCTGCTACAAACCTCCTCATCTGATCACCCCCTCCTTAGTGTCCTCATAAAATTTGTTTTCAAACATACTCTCACAAATCATCTTTTTAAAAAAAAAAAAAAATTGTTTAGATAAACTGTTCCCTTCTGAGTCTGTTTTGTTTAAAATAAAAATGATGCTTTAACTTGTCTTAAATCTTGCTAAAAAGAAAACAAAACTAGGCTGTTTTTGAAAAACCCAGACAAGGTCTTTTCTCAGACGATCTCATAACCTTGTCTGTTTTAGGAAACCCTAATGCAAAGAAAAGTAAACCTAGGCTGACGTCAGGTATACTTACTTCTCTGCATAAAGTAACCCTACTTCGATCAAATCAACAGTCTACAAAGTTACTTTTTACGCATTTCAAAGTCGAGTTATCTACACGCGCTGAATCCCAATCGTTTATCTTGTTTTTAACTGTTGATTCAGCACAGTAAATCATTTCAAATGAACGACTCAGATTAAAACCCGCTTTCCAAAGAATTTCTCTTTCCAATTTTCCCACCTATAAATACATCTTCTTCTTCATTCAAACGTTTTCACATTCAGAAAAATTACTTAACCTCTGCAAATTTTCAATCTCCCTAAAATCCTTCTCAAATTTTTATGAGCCATTCTCAAAAACTTCTCGGAGTAACTGCAACAATGGTGGATATCAATAAAGACATGTTCAACAAAAAGATTAAATCAGAAATGTATGTCGACTTTGACACTACCACCGATGAAAAGTCAAAGCAGGTTCTGAGATTATTGGAACGATCAGGATTAAGAATGTTCTGTTCGAAAAAGTCTGATTCGAACAAGACATTGGATATGCGTGGAGTTGAGTTCTACGTGAATGGGGAATATGAAAACGAAGTTTTTAAAACTAAGGTGTACGGCGAAGACTTGGTGGTAACGACGACGGAGGTGGCCAGGATTTTTGAAACAAGCAATGAGGGCGTGAATTCCCTCACATACAAAACCGCAGATTGGGTAGAGTCATTTGAGATGATTGCCCAAATGTCGATGAAGGACCGGAGATCGGAGCTAAAGAAGAATATGCTCCGTCGGAAGTATTGTCTGCTCATGACGATACTGACGAAAGCTATTCTTGGGAAGCAGAACTCCCACGATGGGCTGACTAGACCCCGACTGAATTGCCTGAGAGCCATCATAGATGGGGTCTAAGTCAATTGGGCTGAGATGTTGTTGAATAGGTTTGAGACGGAGAAGAAACGGTTGGAGCTGGTGAATGGTGAGTGGACAGCTAAGTCCATCACCAGCTTATTCAACAAAATCACCGTGCTGCTGGAGAACCTGCTGACCACACAGATTAACTAGAAAAACGGTGTGAGAGCCTATACAAAGCAGAAGGGGCTCCTTATAAAAAATAAGGTGATCAGCGGGCCAGCTGACTCTGACGTGGAGGCAGCTGAGGTGAGGGTACAGGAGTCCTCAGCTGAGGAGGAGGAAGAAGAGCAAGCTGTTGAGCCGACCGTGAGCTCAGCTGAGGCTTCACAGCCAATGAAGTTGAAGGAGAAGGCGACGAAGAAGAGGAGGCTGGTGAAAGCCTCAGAGAAGGGGACATCGTCTGCTGCTCAGCCTGGTCTGCTGGCTGAAGAAGTTCAAACACTGGAGATAGCTGGAGAGGTGGTCCAGTCCGAAGAAGTCCAAGAAATTAGCTCTGAAAGGACACCATCCCCCTCTCCTAAAAAGGTACAATCCTTCGGGGCCTCTGCAAGTCTTTCTCCCTCCCCCTCTCCAACCCAATCTGGCGATGAAGAGGTGTCCCAGGCTGGCACCTCAGAGCCTCTTAAACAACCTACTCCCATACTAGTCCAAGCTGGAACCTCATCATCTCCTCTCCCCCAAACTCAAGCCACCTCTCCACTCCCCATCTGACTTTCTTTCTTTTCTAACCGGACCCGTCTACTCCCCAACCCCTATAACCACCATCTCCCCCCCAGCCTTACTACCTTCAACCTCAACCCCACCTCAACCCACAGCTGAACCCACACCATCCCCCCCTCAACCAACCACTTCTCAGCCAACACCATCTCCACCACCCACCTCATCTGAAATGCCACCCCTTCCATCTTCTCCACCACCAGAAATCCCCCCTCCCCCACCATCAGACTTACCCACCTCTTCTCAACCCTCCCCACAAGTCCAAGCTCCGGATCTCTCCCATAACATTTTTGGAGATATCCGGATAGGCTCCCCCAATCCAAAAACCCCCTCCCCCTCCTCATCGTCTGAATCTTCAGAAGAGGACCCCAGCCCAATCTCTTCCATCTCCTCTGCCTTTGAAGACTTGCACAGAAAAATTATCAGAAAGGTGGAGAAGATGATGGAAAAGAAGACGCAGCAGGTGGTCAGGGCCATAACTGAGACAATGCTGGCCAATATGCGGATAGCCGAGATGAACATCTCCCGCAATTTATCAGACAAACTCGGCTCTGCAATTGGTGGTCGTCTGGGCAGCCTGGAGGAGGAGGTTAGGCTGCTTAAGGAAAAGGTAGCAACAGACAACGAGATTCTGGTACAAGAGCTGACTGCAGACAAATGTTGTTGGTCCCGGAAAGTTGAGTTGATTAAAACCTTGAGTTAGCTTCCTAGAACAAAATCTAGAAAGGGGGGGTTTGAATAGATTTTGTAGATTTTTCAAATCTTTCAAAATCAATTCAAAATATCAGATTAAACACAGCGGAATATAATTGGATTCTCAACTTTTTATAAGATCAAAAGCAAGGTTGATATTCAGATTTTAGTTAAGATTCTGAACTTTAATCTTGAATTAACACAACTGTAAATCAAACAGAAACTAAAGAAAGCAAGAAATAACACCAGGATTTATAGTGGTTCGGATTTTAATAATCCTACATCCACTCTCCTTCTTCAATCTGAAGAAGGGACTTTGCTTACTACTTACTTTCTCACTTTCAGCTTACAACTTACAACTCGTACAAATCTTCAAATCTTCAATCTCCTAACCCCTTCTTCTAGAAATCTAACTATTACAGTGTGTATTGGATTTTGAAGATTACAAGAAAAGTGTTTTAAAAACACTTAGAACTTTTTGAAAAACTCACTAGAAATACTAGTGAAAAGATTGTGATTGAAATCTGAGTAGTGAATAGAGTGAAAAATCAAATATGCATAAGTGTTCTATATATCAAAAATGAAAAACCTAGTCCTATTTATAAGTCTGGGAAGACAGTTAGTTTGTTAGTTAGTTCTAACAAACTTGAAACTGCTTAACAAACTTAAACTTGTAAATTGCTCTAGACCTCAGCTGATTCTTCATACTCATCTGCAGCTGACTTGGTGAAAACTCGCCTTTCTTATTCTACTCGGCTTATCTTGACCTCGTTTGAGCTCTTCATATTTGTCTCCTGCAGATGACTAGATTTGAACTTGTCTTCAGATGACTAGCATGATATCAGACCTCAGCTGACTAGGTTGGTGCATGACCCCGTCTGATCAACTTATATCCTCAGCTGTTCTTCAGGTTGGCTGATCAGTCTGATCTGCTCTTTAACTCATCAAAACCTCTTGATCCAACAATTTCCCCCTTTTTGATGAAGTTAAAACCTATAACAAGGAAACATACTCACAGCTGAAGTTAGTACTAGATTTAGCCAAATCAATCAGATAGATACAGCACATTTTCACACTTCAACAGATTCAGTCACATTCAAGACATAAAAAAAATTAAGTCTTTTAGACTCTTTTAGAAGTACTTAAAAAATAAAAAAATTTAACAAAAATTTTTAACTGTGAGATATAAAAATTTCTCAGATGATTTATACTTAGAAAAATTTTTAACTCTGAGATATAAAATTTCTCAGATGATTTATACTTAGAATTTTTTTTTTTTTAACTCTGAGATATAAAATTTCTCAGATGATTTATACTTAGAAATTTTTTTTTTTTAAAAAAAAATTTCTAAGAAACTAATACACAAAATTCACACAAGTCTGAATATATTCATTCACAGAAATTTACAGATTACAAAATAAGAGAACTGATAGAAAATAAAAGATAAGGAAAGAAAAATCCTGTTCTATCAGATTCCCCATCGGTCAGCCTCTGGAATGTTTAGCCAGCTGAAAATCCTTGCTCTAAGCTATTTCAGATCATTCTCATCTGTGAGCTCGGATTCCCTTTCTGCTTTGGCTACAACTGTTCTGACCCATTCCAGATCAGGAGAACCATCTTCTTTAAGCTTGGGGGTGACTCTGCTCATAGGTCAAAAGATCGGATCGCAGCTGAACACATTATGTGCCTCATCGAGCAGCTTCCCATAAAGATCTGCGTCCTCCTTCTCCATCCATTCATGCCAAAGAGATGTCTTCGTTGGCTGCTCCGGATGGTGATGCCTTCAAGATGTACCAGTAATACATCCATTTGGCATCCAGGGCTTGCTTTTTATATTCGGCCGGTGTATCTCCCGATACCATCTTTGGAGGAGTCAGTAGTGCGATGGACAGGCGGAAGTCCGCTTCATTTGTAGCTTTGGATAGCCACTTCCGAGTATCCTGTCCCACTTCATCTCAGCCTTCCCCATCTTCTTGACCTCTTCTTTTCTCTCTTTTCAAACATCTCCTTCTCAGCACTGATTCTTCTGATCTGCTCAGCTGATAAGTTGGAGAAGTCTGGTTCCTTTCTCTTGCGCTCGGCTGATCTGGGGCTGATCATCTGCTCGGCTGATGGAGTCTTCTCATTCTTTCTTCGCTTTTTCCCCTTTACCTTTGCCCTTGGGCTCCGGTTCCTCGATTCTTTCATGCGAGCCAGCAGCTTCTCTGTTTTCTCTTCTTCCTCCTTCTTTCTCTTCTCCTCATCCTCTCGGATGGCCTCTTCAATCTGGGTTACCCTCAGTTGCAAGGCAGCCAACTCGTCTGATTTGATTTTAATTTCCACCTTGGCTGCCTCCAACTCAGCTGTGTCTGCCTTTGTATCAAGCTTATCGGTTATTGACATGACACCAGCTGTGAGGGTTTCCAATCTGCTCTCAGCACCTTCCCCCTTTTTAACTTCATCTTTGAGAGACTGAAGCTGGGCCTCTATCGCTGCACAACGTCGTCTGAAGTCGTTCTGATCAGATGTGAGTGTTGAGACCACGACTTCGTTGTCAGCTGCTGATTGGAGTGAATTGATGCATGTTTTTAGGGCTATTTTTAGTGCAAAAAGTGAGCTAAAGTATGATTTTTGTGCCTAAATGTGAAAAGTATCACTCTTTTGCCTAAAAAGTATTACTTTGAGAGGTTTTGATGTTTTTCGTCCATTTTGCAGGTAATTCGGTGGAATTTTGCCAAACCGAGAGTACCATTAGGCTTAGAATGAAGAGACGGACATCCGGGACGAATGAGGGACGGGGACGAAGCCCCGTGCGAAAAAGTGCCCTGACTCGAGCTCGGGTCGAGGAGCAAGAGCCTCGAGTCGAGGGTCATGCGCAGAAAGGCAAAAATTGGAAAAAGGCAGCAGCCTCGACTCGAGGCATGACCCTCGAGTCGAGGGAGAGGATTTTGCAGAAACCTCGAGTCGAGGCCTGACCCTCGACTCGAGGGGGAGAATTTTCCAAATTTCGTTATTTAAAGAGGAAAAGCAGGGCATTTCAAGGGGACTGAAAATCATCTTTCATAGTAGCAGTTAGTAGCGGTTTTGGGGCGATTTCTCAAGCCCCAAGCCAATTTCCATTTTAGATTAGAGTAGAAGTGAGAATTAGATGTAGATTTCCTTTGATTGTTGCTAGATTAGCATTAGATTAGCATTTGATCCTTGTAATTCTTTCAATTCAAGCTTGTATTCATTTGGAGATTGGTGTTGAAGACTCAAGCATTCCTATTTTTGTTAATTGAAGATCATATGGTGATGTTTTTCCTCTCTTGTCTCTTTAATTTCTTAATTGTTGTGATTTGCTTGGTGTTTGTTCAATTCTATCTTCTTCCCATTGGTATTGTTTGTGGTACCATGGGCTAAATCTCTCTTGTGCTTGGGTTAATTGAAATTGATGATGAATTGATTGATGATGCTATAATTGTTGATGATTGGAGATTAATTGAGTAGATTGCTTACTAATTGTGATTCTCATTTGTGCTTTATGCATAATTATCTCTTTAGATTAGTGTTTGATCACCCTAGCTATAGACGAGAGTTGCGCTAACGTGATCCGGGATTAATCGGGTGATAATTGTGTATGAATGTGTGGATTGGGTGCTTCGGAATCGAGAGATTAGTTGCACTAAGGATACTCACATTAATTTATTTCCTAATTGTGATTCTTAATTGTGCTTTGTGTAAAATTGTCTCTTTAGATTAATGGTTAATCACCCTAGCAATAGGCGAGAGTTGAGCTAACGTGATTAGGTGTTAATCGAGTTTCAATTTTGCATGATTGTATGAATTGGGGATTTCTACATTGAGAGATGAGAAAGACTAAGGATACTCACATTAGGCATTGTGATTTTAATGGAGTGATTAATTTCATGATGGTTTATGCTTTCTATCTTAGTTGATTTGCGATTTGATTCAATTGTAGCTTGTTAATTGATGATTCATTGATGGATGTTAATCCTAGCACCTCTATCCCACCATTTATTGTTGTTCTTGTTCTCGCATTCTAAGTGTTCGATCTATTGCTTGCTTGTTGTTTAATTGTATTCTTGCTTGTGTTTTGTTGTTTTTGTACCAAACCATTGATGCAACTCTAGTAACTAAGAACTTGTATTTCTAGGACCTCATGTGCTTACTTTTTCCCTTGGGTTCGATATTTTGCGATTGGTCTTAATAACTCTTACACTATACACACCAATGAAATGGCGCCGTTGCCGGGGAATTAGTTTTTGCGCCTTAAGTGAGACCTAGGGATTGTTTGAAGTGACTACTTGTTGCCTTTGTGTTTGTTTTGTTATTTTTGTTTGAATTTGATACTTTGAAATCTTGTCTAGATGGAAGGATACAACTCATACTTGTGGAATCAAGAATATTATCAAGATAGTAGGGTGTATTCTCCACATTTTGAAGAATTGAGCTACAATGATTGGAGGAACTATGAAGATAATTCTCAATGGCAACAAGTTCCATCCAATTATGAAGATTGGATAAGTGAAGAAATTTCTCCCCCACCTCAAGAGATGTTTCCATACTATGAGCCTTATGATCAAGCATGCAATCAAGATTCGGGATTGGAATTTCAAGGGGCATCGGAAGAGGAAGCTTATTATGATGATAGGAGAAGTTATGAGAACGATTATCCAATGCCACAAGCTTCTCCTAAAATTGAAGAATGGGGACTCTATGATATGAGAGCTATATTGCAAGAGATGCTTGGATTTGTGTTGGAAAAATTTGAGGAAGATGATGCTAGATGTGATCAAATGCTTCCCTTGTATGAAGAAATGTATGAGACCAAAGAAAAGGTAAATTCATGGATAGAGGGGAACATGGAGATCACCGGAGTGCATTTCACGTTTATTAAGTGTCAACTCAAAGATTTCCTACGCCAAGTAAAGAACTTGAATATCATGGAAAGTCAAGAAGAAGAAGGGGAGGAAGAAAATGAAAGAAGAGATGTAGTAGAGGGTCCAAGCAATGAGGATGAAAGGAAGAAATCTCTTGTCAAAAGTGAGGAAGAGGAGTGTCCATTGATGGACATGAGCTATAATGAGGAAGAAAATCTAAGAGCATCGAATGAAACTTTGAAGATCGAATTGAGCATTTCTATACCCTCTAACTCTTCAAATTTTGATTTAATTGATAATGATGCTTCTCATGATTTAATTTTGCCTCTTGTGAATTTTGACTATAGGGAAGAATTGAAAAAACGCTTGGGCATCCTTGAAAGGAAAGAAGAATCGAGAAGGATGGCAAGAGAAAAAGGGGAACAACCATGGACACTTTGCATATCTATCGGTGGTTGTCCTATCTTTTCGGTGAACCTCCTAGATTATGAAGCTCAAAGATCTAGATACAATGGGAAGGAGGATCGATACCCTTGGCCATTCCGATGAAGGATGTTGGATGTGAAGAATAAGTCCGGCATAGGACACTAAAAATAGCGCTCGATGGGAGGCAACCCATCCTTTTTATTCTCTCTTCTTGTTTTTGGTAGTTTAGTATTTTTTGTTTTTTTTAGGAGATTTGGCTTTTGCTACTTAATTGCTTATTCTTGGTACATGATGCTCTATGCTTTGAGATTCATATATTGTTGAGTTTAATTGTTGATATCATTATGAGTTGCATATATTTTGAGTCAAACTTGAATGCATGACTTCATTCAAGTTTGGGGGTGTGTGTCATTTAGGGTAGAAATGCATCTTGTAGTGATGATTTTGATGAATTGTTTTGGCCCGTGTGTAGGTATACTCACTACGAGGATTGGAAAGGATCGAATTTGCAAAGGAATCGAGGAATCGAGAAGGAAAGGAGAGCTTAAAAGTTGGTGAAAATGAGCAAAAAGGAAGAGAACCCGGTCTCCTCGATCGAATGAGCGACCGGGCTTAAATCGAGGGACCAAAATGGTAATTTCTTGCATATTTGGGTTCGTTAGGGGTATAAAGGTCATTTTTAGGAGTTTCGGGGTTCGGGTCGGGCCCGGGAATCGTCAAAAATTCCCTGGACTCGACCCAGGGTCGAGAGTGCATGGCCCCCGGGTCGAGGGATTTATACTTAGGCAAAATTTCAGAATTTGACACATCCCTCGAGTCGAGGGTGCCACCTCGAGTCGAGGAGTTGGTTTTGCATATCCCCCGAGTCGTGCGTGAGACCTCGAGTCGAGGCAGTCAAATTTTTGGATCCCTCGAGTCGAGGCCTAGCCCTCGACTCGAGGCGCGTGTTATTTTTAAATACGCAGCAGACAGAACACAGAACCCCGAGTCGAGGGTTAGCAGCGCCGTTTTTCAGTTTCTTCCCCCATCTATTTCCGTCGTTTTTGCGTCGATTTCACCATACAATCATCATCATTTCATCATTTTATCATATACCTTGAATAAAGATTGATTCTTGAGGGTTTTTGGAAGCAAATTTGGGGATTTTTGGTTGAAATAAATTGGGTGTCGTCCAAATCCGTTTTTGGCTAAATTTTCAAACAAGGTACGTAAATTCTACTCTTCTTGGCTTCAATTTCGTTGTTATATTGTGATATTTGCATGGGTGTTATGAGTTGTGATAAAATTCTTGAATTTGGAATATTTCATTTGGGCATTTTGATAGGCACTTGAGATGCATGATTATTTTGGATGATTTGAAGCCTTGTATGAGTATATTTGGATAGTTGATGAGAATAGGAGCATGTTTAGGATTGAAAATGATATTGTGCTCGTTTATTTGTGAATTGGGATTGTAATTGTGAATTATGGCATTTGTAGGAATTCCTAGTATAATTGTTGGGATCATTTGGTCAAGTTGAAATATGGTGTTAATAGAAGTGTATGAATTGATGATGCGTAATTGTTGAATTACTTGCTAATTGGCCTATGATTTTTTTTTTTTGGGATTTTATTGAGCTTAATTGCATGATTATTTGTTGAGCCTACTTGTGAATTAATTGTTGAGGCCATTCTAGTAAGTATACATGTTTGAGGATTATTTTGAGCACTTCTATTGGATATATGTGTTTAGTTGACTCATTGACCATTGTTGAGGCTTTGTTGCTAGTTACTAGGGATTTTGTTCATTTGAGATGATTCTTGATCGTTGACTCGTTCATGGTATGCTTGATATTTTTCTGAGCTCGTATTGTATTTGTTGGTATTGATTTTTGCTTTTGGGAATGTTTTGCAGGAACAATGTCTAGAGGGGCCGACAGACATAACCTCTCTGAGGCGGATATTCACGAGAAAGAAGCTGCTATCCGACGTGCACACAGGACACCCGCTGAGCTCGGAATTCAGTGGGATGATCACCAGTGGAGGACACATATTGAGTTATATTCTGAGCTCTATAACCGGGTAGTCAAGACGAGATTAGTTGACCAAGATTGCATGATATCGATGGGGATCGAGGAGGATATTCCTCGCTTATTTGAGCAAGTTGGGATGGGGAGTTTCTTGATGAAGAGGCCTCGGACATATATAGGACTCACTCTCGAGTTCCTGTGCACGGTGAGAGTTGATAAGGCCAGGAGGGCCAAATTCCCGAGGAGTATTACATTTGAGCTCATGGGGTATGAGTACTCGTTGACTCTGGACGAGGTCAACGAGATTATTGGAGCACCTACAGACCCCGACCGATCACTGTTGAACATCAGGAAGGAGTATAATGCTAAGCAATTTTGGAGGAGGATTTCAGATTCTGGGGCTCCTAATCAGCCCGATTTTGTTCCGGGGAAGTCTAAGAGCACACATATCCAGAACCCGGTCATCCGATATCTTGAGAAGATTCTCGCGAGTACCATATTCGCGAGATCTGAGGGAGGAGCCGTGGTTTCCGAGGAGCTGTACGTCATTTGGTGCTTTCTCCATGGAGTCAGATTTAATACGGCTGCCTATCTTTGCTATTTATTTGAGAGAGCCACTAGCACGAAGTTCAAGAAGATTAATTTCGGTGGCATGATTACATTGATCGTTGAGCATCTTGGGATACCGACGCATAACCTCAGAGCAGTGGAGGGCCCTGACCTTACTCTTGATACCATACGGCGCATGAGGACGCTAGACCGCATCGGTAGGACGTGGTGCCTACAGCAGCATCATGGTGGCCGATTCCCTCTACCTAATAAGAGGTTGACGACAGTTTTTGGATCTCAGGCATTTGTGACTATTAACCTACGTATGTGGTCGCAGCATCATACTGAGGCGATCGACGCCTACACGAGAGAGCATGGGGATGTGCTTAGAGAGGTTGATGATGACGATGGAGGTCAGCAGTCGGGTTCTGATGATGATCAGGGTGATGGAGCTGCAGAAGGAGCAGAGGTAGAGATCGGAGATTATGATTCTGAGGACGAGGATGATGAGGAGCCGGAGCAAGAGGAGCCGCCAGTACAGATGGACGGGGATTACCAGCCAGAGATTAACATGTACTGGCAGGACGAGATGAGGAGTAGAGAGTACGAGGCGGGGAGTTCATCTCAGAGGCCGTGGGTTTTGACTGAGGAGATGTGGGCAGACAGTCAGAGGATGCATATAGAGAGTCTGACCCGGCAGGATGAGATGTACCGGATGCTTGAGGAGTCCCGCAGATTTAATGAAGAGACTCGGAGGATGCAGGAGGAGTCTCTGAAGACTCAGCATGACATGTATGCACTCCTTCAGCAGATGAGCTCGTGGAACTTCGGGCAGGGACACTACCCTCCTCCACCGCCGCCGTCCGACTATTAGGGCTATCCCCTATTCCTCATTCCCTCTTCTTGTTGTTCTTTAGATTCTGATATTCTTGTTTTCCTTTGTACTTTTGATGATGCTTAAACTCTTGACTTGATGATTGGTTTTGGATTTTTGGATGATTTTATTGATGGTTGTTATTATCTTGATCTGATTGAGTTTGATGGTCTATTGATGATTATTCCTTGATGATTTCTTTGGATTCCTTATTCCTAGGCTTTTGAGATTTATTGATTTTGAACTTCATAGTGGATTAATTGACATATTTTTTAGTATCATTCATGTGGTAGTGAGTGTGCTTGAGATTATGTACATGAGCATTTGAGTTGAATTGCAAGACTAGTTGGATTTTGATATGTTCATGAGTAGATTTGTAGCTTGAAGCTAGTTCTTGATTTATTGTGTAAGGATGAATGTGATTGATGATACTTGATTCATTGCTCAATTTAAGCCAGTGAGCTTTTGTGCCTTAATAATCGTACATCTTATACGGTTGATTTGATTCCTTTATGAGTGCATCATTCATGATTTGTATACTAGAACTTGCCACTAGACTTGTTGATATTGATCTTTGTGTGATGTCTTGGAAATGATAAGAGGCCATGTATGATATGATGAGTTACTTTGCCAAATACTTTCCTACCAAATACATTTGATTTCCTTAGTGAGCCATGTTGAGCCTATTATCCTTATTCTTTGGCAAGCCAAGTGAAATTGAACCATTTAGCCTATTTTGATGAGCCTTTCTTGTCCTATGCTTAGTAGAGCTTGATTGTTGGTTATAGATGGTGATTTACATTGTTAAGTGTGGGAGAAAGAAAAGCTAAGTGATGAAGCATGAAAGAAAAGAAAGGTTGTGGAAAAAATTGAATTGTGAAAAAAAAATGTGAACATGAAGTGAAAGAAAAATTCAATTTGTGAGCTTAAGAGAAAAAGAAAGCTCAAGTGAATGGTGGATTGATTATTGAAGTTCAAAAGTAAGAGTGTTGCTTGATGAAAAGTGAAGAGATTGTGCATTTGTATGGATTAGCTTTCATTCAAGTCTCTACTACTTAGTCACTCTTATCCAAAAACATCCCACCTTTCCAAAGAGCCTACATTACAACCTAGAGAAAGACCTCTTTGATTCTTGATTGGTCACAAATGATTTTGATTGAGATTAAGTCTTGTGGCAAGCATATGGTGTACTTATTTGTGAATTTGATGATTGAGAGCTTTAAACCTTGATACACTTGAGTGAAGAGTGAAACACTCCATGGAAGGAGCAATGTGTTGAGTATTTGATTGAGCATTTGTTTGAGCATGATTTGTCTTGATTGCTAGTGGATAGTTGCATTGATACAAATGATCATTGATGAGTTCGATTGTCTTATTTGTCGTCTATGGTGCCATGTGACATAATTGCAATCAATTCACTCCTTTGTTCTTAGTTTCTACGTTGCTCGAGGACGAGCAACAATTCAAGTTTGGGGGTATGATTGGAGTGAATTGATGCATGTTTTTAGGGCTATTTTTAGTGCAAAAAGTGAGCTAAAGTATGATTTTTGTGCCTAAATGTGAAAAGTATCACTCTTTTGCCTAAAAAGTATTACTTTGAGAGGTTTTGATGTTTTTCGTCCATTTTGCAGGTAATTCGGTGGAATTTTGCCAAACCGAGAGTACCATTAGGCTTAGAATGAAGAGACGGACATCCGGGACGAAAACAGGGGACGGGGCCGAAGCCCCGTGCGAGAAAAGTGTCCTGGACTCGAGCTCTGGTCGAGGAGCAAGAGCCTCGAGTCAAGGGCTGTGCAGAGAAAGGCAAAAATTGGAAAAAGGCAGCAGCCTCGACTCGAGGCATGACCCTCGAGTCGAGGGAGAGGATTTTGCAGAAACCTCGAGTCGAGGCCTGACCCTCGACTCGAGGGGGAGAATTTTCCAAATTTCGTTATTTAAAGAGGAAAAGCAGGGCATTTCAAGGGGACTGAAAATCATCTTTCATAGTAGCAGTTAGTAGCGGTTTTGGGGCGATTTCTCAAGCCCCAAGCCAATTTCCATTTTAGATTAGAGTAGAAGTGAGAATTAGATGTAGATTTCCTTTGATTGTTGCTAGATTAGCATTAGATTAGCATTTGATCCTTGTAATTCTTTCAATTCAAGCTTGTATTCATTTGGAGATTGGTGTTGAAGACTCAAGCATTCCTAGTTTTGTTAATTGAAGATCATATGGTGATGTTTTTCCTCTCTTGTCTCTTTAATTTCTTAATTGTTGTGATTTGCTTGGTGTTTGTTCAATTCTATCTTCTTCCCATTGGTATTGTTTGTGGTACCATGGGCTAAATCTCTCTTGTGCTTGGGTTAATTGAAATTGATGATGAATTGATTGATGATGCTATAATTGTTGATGATTGGAGATTAATTGAGTAGATTGCTTACTAATTGTGATTCTCATTTGTGCTTTATGCATAATTATCTCTTTAGATTAGTGTTTGATCACCCTAGCTATAGACGAGAGTTGCGCTAACGTGATCCGGGATTAATCGGGTGATAATTGTGTATGAATGTGTGGATTGGGTGCTTCGAATCGAGAGATTAGTTGCACTAAGGATACTCACATTAATTTATTTCCTAATTGTGATTCTTAATTGTGCTTTGTGTAAAATTGTCTCTTTAGATTAATGGTTAATCACCCTAGCAATAGGCGAGAGTTGAGCTAACGTGATTAGGTGTTAATCGAGTTTCAATTTTGCATGATTGTATGAATTGGGGATTTCTACATTGAGAGATGAGAAAGACTAAGGATACTCACATTAGGCATTGTGATTTTAATGGAGTGATTAATTTCATGATGGTTTATGCTTTCTATCTTAGTTGATTTGCGATTTGATTCAATTGTAGCTTGTTAATTGATGATTCATTGATGGATGTTAATCCTAGCACCTCTATCCCACCATTTATTGTTTTTTTTGTTCTCGCATTCTAAGTGTTCGATCTATTGCTTGCTTGTTGTTTAATTGTATTCTTGCTTGTGTTTTGTTGTTTTTGTACCAAACCATTGATGCAACTCTAGTCACTAAGAACTTGTATTTCTAGGACCTCATGTGCATACTTTTTCCCTTGGGTTCGATATTTTGCGATTGGTCTTAATAACTCTTACACTATACACACCAATCAGCTGTTGTCTTCTCTTTCAGTGCCTTGACCTCTTCTTCAAGCGCACTCAGTCTGGATCCAACAGCAGTGCTGAGATTGGCTGATAAGTTTTTGGTCATGTTGACCTCAGCAATCTGCATGTTGGCGAGCATAGTGTCTGTGACTGCTCGAATCACCTTTCGTGTTTTCTTCTCCATCATCCTCTGAACTTGGGAAATGATTTTGCTGTGGAGTTGTTCAAATGCAGAGGAGATGGCAAGAATTGGTCTGTCCTCTTCCTCTGAATCAGACGAGGAAGAGGTGGTAGGAGAAGTTGGACTAGGGGAGCTCATGGGAATATCCCCAAAGATATTTGAGGTATCCACATGAGGTTCGGCTGGGATGGATGAGGTGGGAGTGTCTGATGGTGGGGGTGGGATTTCTGGTGGGGGAGATGATGGTAAAGGTGGAATTTTTGAAGTGGTAGGTGGAGGAGATTGGAGTGATTGGAGTAAGATGAGTTGGGGTTGAGAAGTTGTGGGTAAGGCTGGTGGAGATATGTAGATGGGAGTTGGGGAGAATACTGGTCCAGATAAAAAGGACAGTATATGAGATGGAGATGGTGGAGGAGATGAAGTTTGGATTTGGGGGAGAGAAGATGAGGTTGGACTTTGGACAATTTCGGGAGTAGGCTGTTTCAGAGGCTCTGAGGTGCCAGCCTGGGACACCTCTTCATTGCCAGTTTGGGTTGGAGATGGGGAGGGGGAGAAATGTACCTGACCTCGGCTGGGGGAGGGGGTCCCTTCAGAACTTATTTCCTGGACCTCCTCCAGCTGAACCACCTGAGCTGCAATTTGCAGCGTGGATACTTCCTCAGGAAGAAGAGTTGGCTGATCTGCAGATGATCCTCCCAACTCAGAGGTTTTCACCAACCTTCGTCTCCTTGGTGCCTTCTCCTTCAGCTTCATCGGCTGTTCAGCCTCAGCTGAGCTCACAGTTGGCAGCTCCGCCTCCACATCTTCCTCCTCCTCCTCCTCAGCTTCTTCTTCAGCTGGAGCTTGAGCTCCGACCTCAGCTCCACCTTCATCAGAATCAGCTGGAGCCCCGAGTGGCTCATCTTTGGTCAGAAGCCCCTTCTGCTTCGTGTAAGATCGGACCCCGTCTGACCAATTTATCTCGGCTGACAGCAAGTCCTCCATAATCACAGTCACTTTGTTAAAAAGACTGGTGATCGACTTCGCCTGCCATTTCCCATTCACCACCTCCAGACGCTTCCTTTCCGTCTCCAGCTTCTCCAGTAAAAGACCAGCCAATTGGCCTGAACCCCATCCAAAATAGTTCTCATCACGCAGAGTCTGGGTCTGGTCAGCCCATCGTGAGAACTCTGTTCTCCCAATATCACCTTTGTGACAATGGTCATCAGAAGGCGATATCGTCGTCGGAGCATCTTCTTCTTTAACTCCGATCGGCGATCCTTCATAGAATTCCGGGCAATCATCTCAAATGATTCTACCCATTCATCAGATTTGTAGGTGAGGGGGTTCACACCCTCACTGCTCGTATCAAAAATCCTGGCCACCTCCGCCGGAGAAACGGTCAAAACCTCTCCATATACCCTGGTTCTAAAAACTCCATGTTCATATGTCCCATTGACATAGAACTCCAGCCCTCTCATATCCAATGTCTTATTGGAAGGGGATTTCTTGGAGCAAAAGGTCCTCAATCCAGCCCTTTCCAATAAGGACAATATCTCCCTGGATTCTGCGTCGGTGGTGGTGTCGAAGTCGACATACATCTCAGACTTCACCTTCTTAGCGTAGGTTTCATTTTGTACATCCACCATTGTTGATGTTACTCCTCTTACAGAAATACACATATACAGATTTTAGAGAAAGTTTGAGAAAACTTGCAGAGAGTTTTGAGATTTTCTGAAAGTGAAAAGAATGAATTTGGAGAAGAAGATGTATTTATAAGGGAATAGATTGGAAAGAGAAACCGCCATTTTTGAAAACTTGAATTAATCCTTAGCCATTTATTCAAAAAGTTTTTACTGAGTATTAATCGACGGTTAAAAACTAAGATAAGCGATTAGGATTCAGCGCGTGAACTGTAATCGCCTTTGGAATGCATAAATAGTTACTTTATAGACTGTTGATTTGACAGATGTAGGTTACTTTATGCAGAGAAGTAAGTATACCTGACGTCAGCCTAGGGTTATCTTACTTCGGCTAAGGGTTTGTAAATCAGATGAGTTTGAAAAACAGACTAGTTTTAAAAACAGATGGGTTTAGAAAGTCATCTGATAAAGTAACCTGTCTGATTTCGCAAATCAATAGCTTAGATGTAACTTTTTAGCAAAGTTAAAAAGAGTTAAAAAAAAAACTCAGATTTAATTTTCTAAAACTAAGTTGTTCATTTATTTTTTTAAAAAAAAAATTTATTAAGAAACAAAAGAAATAGAATAAAGGAGTTTGAATAAAAGAATGAAACAAAGTGTTATCTCAGGACTGCCTCTAAAAACATAAACTCAAAAGAAACCATCGAAGCTTAAGGTAAATCGGATAGGATGTAAATAGTCATCTGATTTTCTCGGAGATTCAAATGACTATTGTGTCCTTGTTCGATTTACTCAATGTCGCACAAGTAATTATCAATTCGTATAAGGTCAATATGACTAATCCTTGATTCTTGATTCCTAAAAGGAGATCAATGATATCAACTACCTGATTGTCCTTTGACACATATCTAGTCTGATAATTCTTTCTAGACATTTTAAAGAAAAGAAAAGAAACAGACATCTGTTGCCACCTCCACAACTGAAGCTGAATACATGGCAGCTGGAAGTTGTTGCTCCCAACTTCTCTGGATTAGTCAACAGCTTAGAGATTATAATATTCAAACATCAGCTGTTCCTATTTACTGTGATAGTAATAGTGCAATAGCAATGACTTACAATCCTGTTCTACATTCTAGATGTAAGCATATAGATATTAGGCATCATTTCATTAGGGATCATGTGGAGAAGAAAGACATTAGAATTGAGAAAATTGCTACTGAATCACAAAAAGCTGATATTCTTACAAAACCATTAGCAGAATCTAGGTTTAAAGAAATGTGCTTAGAATTAGGATTACTTGATGCATCTTTAGCTGATTTCTAATTTGTGTGCATTTGTTTCCTTATTTCTTTTCTTTTCTTTAAATTAATGTCTAGAAAGAATTGTCAGACTAGATATGTGTCAAAGGGCAATCAGGTAGCTGATATCATTGATCTCCTTTTAGGAATCAAGAATCAAGGATTAGTCATATTGACCTTATCTGAATTGATAATTACTTATCTGACATTGAGTAAATCAGACAAGGACACAATAGTCAGCTGATCTTCTGAGAAAACCAGATGACTATTTTCATCCTATCTGATTTATCTTAAGCTTCTGATGGTTTCTTTTGAGTTTATGTTTTTGCAGAAACAGGTCACAGATCTTACTGTTCCATTTCTTCTTATTCAAACCTCATTATTCTGATTAATTTTTTGTAAATAAACTATTTTTTTTTTCAAAATTATTAAACAACCATGTTTTAGAAAAGTAAATCTGAGTCTATTTTGTTTAAACTTGTTTTGAAATTGCTAAAAAGTTACATCTAAACTGTTGGTTTTCAGGATCAGACAGGTTACTCTATCAGATGACTTTCTTAAACCCATCTGTTTTTAAACTAATCTGTTTTTCAAACTCATCTGTTTCAAAAATCTTTAGTTGAAGTAAGATACCACTTGGCTGACGTCAGGTATACTTACTTCTCTGCATAAAGTAACCTATATCGGTCAAATCAACAGTCTATAAAGTAACTATTTACGCATTCCAAAGGCGATTACAATTCACGCGCTGAATCCTAATCGCTTATCTTAGTTTTTAACCGTTGATTAATACTCAGTAAAAACTTTTTGAATAAATGGCTAAGATTAATTCAAGTTTTCAAAAATGGCGGTTTCTCTTTCCAATCTATTCCCCTATATATACATCTTCTTCTTCCCTAATTTATTTTCTTTCCATTCTCAGAAAACCTGCATATATTTTCAAACCCTTTTCAAATATACTTTCACAAAACCTTCAAATGGCATCCTCTTCCAAAACCACCAAAACTTTCAAACCTAAATACATTTCTACAAATATTTCTCATTTCAAAATGAATGAGGAATATTTCAAAAACCGTTTAAAAGCGGAAATGTATGTTGATTTTGAAACCACCAATGACCCAGAATCTGCAGAAATTCTTCGTCTTCTCGAAGCCTCACGACTCAGAGGTTTTCTATCGATGAAGTCTCCGCAAAACAGAACGGCAGATTTGCTGGGGGCAGAATTTTTGGCAAGAATGGAGGACACCTAGGAAGGATTTGATACCTCTGTTGATGGAACAACACTGAGCTATTCAAGGGAAAGCATTTCTAGGATTTTTGATACGTCAATGGAGGGAGTTAATCCATTGACGTACAAAGAGGATGAATGGGAAGAGTCTTTTGATATGATGGCGAGGGTCTCTTACAGGGGAACTCGCAGGGATTTAAAGAAGAACTTGTTAAGAAGGAAATTTAGGTTGTTGATGACGGTGGTTACTAAGGCGGTGTTGGGTGAGCAGAGCTCACATGATGGGTTAACTAAACCCAGATTGTGTGTGATGCGAGCCATTGTGGATGGGGTGCAAGTGAATTGGGTAGAGTTGTTGCTTCATAAGCTGAGGGAGGAGAAGAAGCGCCTCACCTTCAAGTCATCTGCAGAGGGTTGGATTCCCACTTCTACAGTCAGTCTCTTCAACAAAATCACTGTACTTATTGAAGGGCTAAATAAGGAAGCTGACTGGAGAGTGGGTACCAAAAAGTACTCAAAGCAGAAGGGCATCCTCACCAAGGATGACGAGTGGAGGAATCCCGCATCGGATGATGAGTCTCGATGCCGCAAGGGCTCGAGGGCTGGAGTTAGCAACAAGGAGATCCGACAACCGGCAAAGCAAACCGATTGAGGTGGCTCCAGCAGGTCGAAACAGGGGACATGAAGCGGCGGCAGCTGAGGTCGCACCTCAAGTAGAATCTGCTGAAATAGTTGCTGCAGATCCCAAGGACGTTTCGAGAGGAGGAAGAGGAGGTTGGTGAAAGCCTCCGAGAAGAAGAAGGGGGAAAGCTCGCCTCACGCTCTCGCCAAAGTCGCCTCGGATGAAGAGGAAGAAGAGGAGGCTGAAATCCCTTTGGTAAGGAGGCCAAGACGAGCAGCTCGAGCTCAAGGATCCACCAAATCTGGTAGCTCCGAGCAGCGAGATGGAATTATCAACTCGCTACCAGAGGAGGTCCCGATCCTTCGATATAGGCCCGAGGTTGGCCAGCTGGAGGTTCCACTCTCCCCAACCAATGAAGCTGTTCTTTCCCCTATTCCCAGAAGCGGTATAAGTCTTTCTTCATCTCCTACCTTATCTCTTGAACTCAGCAAAGAAGAAATGCCCCAGCTGGCATTTCGAGCCTTTGCCTCACTTTGAAGTCCCACCACCCAAATTGGCAATGAAGGGATATCCCAGGCTGGTATCCCAGAGCCTCTCCAACACCTACCTCCCCCCTACAGTCCAAATCCAAATTCCACTTACAGAATCTACCCCATCTCCTCTATCCATCCCTACTACACGACCTCAAACATCTCCCCCACCCTCATCTGAACAAATACCTCTCCCCACAGTCCAAACCTCTCCAATACCAATAATATCTTACTCCTCTCTTCCAACTATCCAAACTCAATCTATTCCTCTCCCATCTCCTCAACCAGAACAAATACCCTCCTCGTCTGACTCCTCAACTGAGGATGAAGACAGTGATCTAAGCCCAACCACAGCTATCTCCTCTATTCTATCCATTGTCGAGAAAAAGGTCAATGCTACATTTAGAAGGAAAATGGAAAGGAAGACAAGGAGGATGGTAAAAGCTGTTACAGACACGATGCTAGCCAGCATGAGAGAAGTTGAGGTAACATTATCAGATAAAATTATAAATGTCACTAACTCTGTGCTGGCTGGTAAAGTGAAAGCAATGGAGGATGAGCTAAGAGCTTTGAAAGAAGAAGTAAAAGGGTATAATCAGCTGGTTGTGAGTGAATTGGCTGGAGATCACTCAGACTTCAGAGCCAAGTGCAATATATTGGATGACAAACTTTCAGCCTTGGCAGATGAAGTTAAAAAGGGGGAAAAAGCTGAAGCGGAGAAAAGACAAGCCCTCACAGCTGTGGTCGAGGAGACCAGGAAAGATGTGGGCATGAAGGCCAACACAGCTGATCTGGAGGCAGCCAGGGAGGAAGCTCGGATCAAATCTGATGAGCTGGCTGCTCTCCAGCTGAGGGTGAGTCAACTGGAGGAAGCAATAAAGGAAGAAGAAGAGAAGAGGAGGAAAGGACAGAGAAGCTCTTGGCTCGGTTAAAAGAATCCGAATCTGAAGGAGCCAAGGGGAAGGGAAAAGAAGTAGCAGTCGCTGAGCCCAGATCAGCTGAACTTGTTACCAGGGCTGCTGCTAAAGGAAAAGGGAAGAGGGAAGCTGATTATTCTAATCTCTCAGAAGAGCAGATCAGGAGAATTAAGAGAGAGATGGAATGTTTTGGCAAGAAAGAAAAGAAGAGACAGAGAAAGAAGAAAGACTCCAACATCTTCTGGAGCACTGCTGAGCGGAAATGGTTAATCAAAGATCAAGGCAGTGGGAAATTTAGGTCATTTCACAACACGTCTGCACCTCCTAAGCTGGCCTGCGGAAAATATGCTACTGAATACAAAGACAAGAACCTGGAGGGAATGTGGATGTACTATTGGTACATTCTTAAAGCTCCAGGGGCAACTCAACAAGATCCAGATTTGGCTTGGCACGAGTGGATTGAGCAAGTAGACGCGGATTTCTATGCTCGGCTGCTGGAAGAAGCTGATGTAGAATTCAATGTCAACCTGATCTCTCCAGCCTTCGAGTATGCCATTCCTGCAAAGAAGCCTGATGGTACCTTGGACCTAGACTGGGTTCAAGGGATTCTTAAGAAAGCAGAGGCCGAATCTGGACTTACTCAAGAGGAGGATCTGAAGCAGTTTAGGAGGCGTGTATTCAACTGGCTAATGATTCCAGATGAAGAGCAATGGGGAGTTTAATAGAAACAAGACTTTTCTTTTCCTTATTTCTATTTTTCTATTATCTTCTCATCTGTAATCTTTGTAAATTCAATGTGAATATACTTTGTTTGATTCATTTTACTCGTATTATTTTCTTAAAGTTTTTTTTACTGCTTTAAGAAAAACTTAAAATTTTCCTAAGTATAAGTCATCTGAGAATTTTATATCTCAGACTTATTTTTTTTAATTTTTAACTAAGTCTTGAGACTTGTTTTTTATATAAAAATTTTTATGTGAATAAATCTGTTGCAATGTGAAGAATGTGCTTTGATATACCTATCTGTTGATCTTGATGACTTCAGCTATGAGTGTATCTATTCTTGTAGGTTTTAACTTCATCAAAAAGGGGGAAATTGTTAGATCAAGATTGTTTTGATGAGTTAAAAGACTGTTTCAGATGAGCAGACTATGATAAAGAACTGAAGACTAAGTTCTAGTACGAAGCTGATCAGACTAGGTCAAGAATAGTTCAAGTCAGCTGGAGACGAGGAATGACAAGTCATCTGGAGACAACCTCAATCCTAATCATCTGTAGGAGACAAGTATAAAGAGCTCAGACGTGTTCAAGACAAGCTAAGTAGAATAAGAAAGGCGAGTCTTCACTAAGTCAGCTGCAGACGAGCAGGAAGAATCAGACGAGGTCTCAAGCAGTTTTCAAGATTAAGTTTGTTGAGCAGTTTCAAGTTTGTTAGAACTAACTAACAAACTAACTGACTTTCCAGACTTATAAATAGGTCTAGGTTTTTCATTTTTCATATATAGAACACTTATGCATATTCGATTTACACACTATTCACTACTCAGATTTCAATCACAATCTTTTCTCAAGTATTTCAAGAGAGTTCTCAAAAAGTTCTAAGTGTTTTTTTTAGAACACTTTTCTTATAATCTTCAAAATCCAATACACACTGTAATAGTTAGATTTCTAGAAGAAGGGTTTAGGAGATTGAAGATTTGAAGATTTGTACAAGTTGTAAGTTGTAAGCTGGAAGTAAGAAAGTAAGCAGTAAGCAGAGTCCCTTCTTCAGATTGAAGAAGGAGAGTGGATGTAGGATTATTAAAATCCGAACCACTATAAATCCTGGTGTTATTTCTTGCTTTCTTTAGTTTCTGTTTGATTTACAATTGTGTTAATTCAAGATTAAAGTTCAGAATCTTAACTAAAATCTGAATATCAACCCTGCTTTTGATCTTATAAAAAGTTGAGAATCCAATTATATTCCGCTGTGTTTAATCTGATATTTTTGAATTGATTTTGAAAGATTTGAAAAATCAACAAAATCTATTCAAACCCCCCCTTTCTAGATTTTGTTCTAGAAAGCTAACTCAAGGTTTTTAATCAACTCAACTTTCCGGGACCAACAAAAAGTTTTTCAGGTAATCCCTTGACAAGGTTCTTCTTAGCCAGCTTACTAAGGGTCTTGAAATTCAGATGACTAAGCCTCTTGTGCCATAGCCAGCTGATATCTTCTCCACCCTTAGCTATCAGACAAGCATCTTGGGGACAACTATTGAAGTTGGCCACATAGACATTACCATGTCTGAAGCCAGTTAATAGTACCTTATCTGAGGAATTATCCAAAATATCACATTTATCCCTTGAGAATTTTACAAGAAAACCTTTATCACAAAGCTGAGAAACAGATAGCAGATTATGTTTCAAACCTTCAACAAAATATACCTCAGATACCTGAATATCCTTGATAATCAGAGTACCTACACCTTTAGTCTGACCACAATTATTATCACCAAATAAAACTCTTGGACCATCAATACTTTGAAAATTTGATAACAGCTTCTTGTTATGGGTCATATGTTGTGAACATCCACTATCAATGTACCATATTGAAGCTAAGATCTCTTCCTTGAGTGATGATCCCCGTGAATCCTGTAAAAAAAAGATTAGTTTTGAGGTACCCTAGTGATCTTGGGTCCTTTTGGGTCAAGAATCACTTTAGGAATCCAAATAAACATCTCATCTTTAGACAATAAACGACTCGATTTTCTACCAAATCATGTCTACAATTATATCATTTTTGAATGATAACTTGTTGTATTCAGATTGAGTAATTTTCCTAAACTTAGGAAATGTAGAATAGCATTTGCTCCTTCCATCAAAAGAATTATAATAAGAGAAACTTCTTATTTTGGTTCTTGGATTCCTTCTAGTCGATAGGGAGTTTTCAAATGAGTTCTTGATTTCAGATCGGAAGATGTAGTCCTTATCTCGACTAGTTGGTTTCCATGGACCAATTTTAATATCCTTTGATTGAACAGATGCTTTCACAAATTTCCTAGGTTTTTGAACATCGATTTATTGTTCCTATCATAACCAAGTCCTGTCTTATCATGAGATTTTTGAGAAGTATTAAAAATATGATCTATTACGATTGTGAATTATTAAGTGACTAATTTTGAAGACAAGCTTCTCATTGTCTTTCTTAATTAATTCATTTTCAAAGACAGACTACTTCAAATTTATCTTTTAAAGTTTTCAATTCATTTTCTAACCTTTCGGGTAAGGTTTGGTGATGTACTAGCTTGATCAAAGAAAACATTCCCCCTTGAATGTTTCCTCACTCTCTGAAAGCAGTTCATCACCTGCTTGCCTTTATTTAGAATTTGAATCGATCCTTTAAAAACAAATTCTCTGTCTCCATTTGTTTATAAGCAGCTAAAGATGTCTTTAAATCTCTCAATAACTCATGAATAACAGTTTGATCATGATCAGATGCAGACTGACAAGAATCATTATCTGAAGATGAATAGTAGATTACCTCATTAGCCATGAGACAGATCTCATCATCTGATCCGAAATCAGATGAGGATGATGAAGATGATGATGATTTCTTTGGCTCTTTTTCTTCAGCTAACAAAGCTCTTTGATCTGCAAATCTCCTGTCTCTTTTCTTTCTCTTTTCTTCCCTTTCTTTAGGAGTCAGTTGAGGACAGTCATAGCTGAAATGTCCCGGCTTGTTGCATGTATAGCAAAAGTCACTCCTATCTCGATCTGGGACTGGAAGGATTTCTTCGACAGTGATCTCGTATCTTCTTGTCTGGCTCTTGTTTTTGTCATCATCTGAAGATTTATCCACTTTCCTATCTGATCTGGATCTTTGTCTATCTCAACCTGCAAATCTCAATTTATTTCTCTTATACTTCATTCTCAATTTATCATACCTTTTTGTAAGTAAAGCCATCTGCTCTTCAGAGATAGATCGGCTCCTCTGACTCTGTTGACACCTTGTCTTCTTTACTGACAAAGGCAACAGACTTGGATGAGGTGCTTGACTCCATCTCATCTTCCTCATCTTCTATCTGGATATCATACTCTAAAGCTTTAAGATGAGAAAATAAAGTATGGTGAGTAATAGAGGATAAATCTTGAGTTGCTTTAAGGATATTGGATTTTTCCCTCCATCTCTTGGTTAATGATCTTAGAATCTTGTTATTTATCTCTTTCTCTGAATAATTCTTTCCAAGGTCAGCTGCTTTGTTGAGAAGATTGGTCAACCTAACATCAAACTGATCCACAGACTCATTTTCTTTCATCTTGAATGTTTCAAATGTATGCAATCGATCGTAGCTTGTTTTCCTTGACTTGATCAGATCCTTCACAAACATTGGCTAAAGTTTGCCACATCTCTTTGGCTGTTTTGCATCTCTTAACCTTCTCTATCCAGTCTTTACTCAGAGTCTCGATGATTTCTGTTCAAGCTACTTGGTCAAGATTGTGGACCTTCCTTTCATCATTAGTCAATTCAGAACTCTTTTTTTCTTGTCTAGTTCTTGATTCAAATTGTTTCTTCTCCGATCTTTGGTGCCTCCATGATAAAACTTTATAGGACCTTCCTCAAGGACCTCTTCCATTCTATCATGAATGGCCTTCGATGATTTTCCATCCTAAATTTCCAATAATCATAATCTTCAATGGAAAATTCAGGAAGATTCCTAGACTTTTACTTTTACCTGATGACATGATGAAACAAAGACAAAATACTCCACAAAAGCTTATTAGTAGCACTGTTAGTAATGAAAGAAAATGAAGAAAATCAAGATAATTCCAGAATCTTGTTCAAGACCTAAAATCAATATCGTAAACGACTTAACACCGCTCCGATACCACTTGTTGGTCCCGGAAAGTTGAGTTGATTAAAACCTTGAGTTAGCTTCCTAGAACAAAATCTAGAAAGGGGAGGGGGGTTTGAATAGATTTTGTAGATTTTTCAAATCTTTCAAAATCAATTCAAAATATCGATTAAACACAAATGGAATATAATTGGATTCTCAACTTTTATAAGATCAAAAGCAAGGTTGATATTCAGATTTTAGTTAAGATTCTGAACTTTAATCTTGAATTAACACAATTGTAAATCAAACAAAACTAAAGAAAGCAAGAAATAACACTGGATTTATAGTGGTTCGGATTTTAATAATCCTACATCCACTCTCCTTCTTCAATCAAGAAGGGACTTTGCTTACTACTTACTTTCTCACTTTCACTTACAACTTACAACTCGTACAAATCTTCAAATCTTCAATCTCCTAACCCCTTCTTCTAGAAATCTAACTATTACAAAGTGTATTGGATTTTGAAGATTACAAGAAAAGTGTTCTAAAAACACTTAGAACTTTTTGAAAAACTCACTAGAAATACTTGTGAAAAGATTTTGATTGAAATCTGAGTAGTGAATAGAGTGAAAAATCAAATATGCATAAGTGTTCTATATATCAAAAATGAAAAACCTAGTCCTATTTATAAGTCTGGGAAGACAGTTAGTTTGTTAGTTAGTTCTAACAAACTTGAAACTGCTTAACAAACTTAAACTTGTAAACTGCTCTAGACCTCAGCTGATTCTTCATACTCATCTGCAGCTGACTTGGTGAAAACTCGCCTTTCTTATTCTACTCGGCTTATCTTGACCTCGTCTGAGCTCTTCATATTTGTCTCCTGCAGATGACTAGATTTGAACTTGTCTTCTGATGACTAGCATGATATCAGACCTCAGCTGACTAGGTTGGTGCATGACCCCGTCTGATCAGCTTATATCCTCAGTTGTTCTTCAGGTTGGCTGATCAGTCTGATCTGCTCTTTAACTCATCAAAACCTCTTGATCCAACAAATGTGATTACAGAATCCGTTGTACTGAGTTGGAAGACCAGCTCTGAGCCCTCAAGGATTAAGTTAAAAAGGGGGAAGGAGCTGGGCAAGGAAAGGTGGACACCCTCACAGCTGATGTCCAGGCAATTTCAGACAGGCTACACTCAAAAGCCTACAAAGCTGAGTTGGAGGCGGCGAAGGCGGAGCTCAAAGAAAAATCAGACGAGCTCGCCGCCTTACAGCTGAGGGTGACCCAGATAGAGGATGCCATCCGTGAGGATGAGGAGAAGAGGAAGAGGGAAGACGAAGAGAAGACATAGAAGCTGCTAGCCCGACTAAAAGAATCTGAGAAGCCTAAGGCCAAGGGTAAAGGCAAAGGGAAAGCAGCATAGAAGAAAGCATCAGCTGAGCTGACCATCCCCAGACCAGCTGAAAGAAAAAGAAAAGAGCCTGACTTCTCCAACCTCTCAGCTGAGCAGATTAGGCGCATTCATGCTGAGGAAGAAATGTATGAGAGGAAGGAGAAGAAGCGCCTTAAGAAGCTGGGTAAGGGAGCAGAGCTGAAGTGGGATAGGGATTCTCGAAAATGGGTGTCAAAGGCCGCAGATGAAGCTGACTTCCGACCCGACCACCGCACATCGGCTCCTCGCAAGATGGTAGCTGGCAAATACACGGAGGAGTATAGGAAGAAAGCAATGGATGCCAAGTGGATGTACCATTGGTATATCTTAAAGAACTCTCCTACCGGTGCAGCTGATGAAGATTTACAGTGGCATGCTTGGATAGAGAACGAAGATGTCGATCTGTATGGCAGGCTGCTTGATGAGGAAAGCCAAGTGTTCAACTGCGATCTCATCGCCCCAGCCTTTGAGCATGCCAAGCCGAAGCTAAATGAAGATGGGACACCTGACTTAGCTTGGGTCAGGACAGTCATTGCAAAAGCCGAAGTGGAGTCCAAGCTCACAGACGAAGAAGAACTTAAAAAGCTTAGAGCAAGGGTCTTCACTTGGCTGGATGTCCCCGAGTCAAGCCAATGGGGAGTCTGATAGATCAGGACTTTTTCTTTCCTTATCTTATCTTTTATCAGCTCTCTCTTTTTGTAATCTGTAAATGTGTGAATGAATATACTGAACATTATCTGATTTACTTGTCTTATTTTTAAGCTTTCTTTACTGCTTTTTAAGAAAACTTAAAAAAAATTTCTAAGTATTAATCATCTGAGAAAATTCTCATCTCAGATTACGAATTTTCAAAAATTTTTTAAGTTTTAAAATTTTTCTAAGTCCTAAGACTTAAAACTTTTCTAAGTATGAGTCCTCTGAAAGAGTCTTATGACTTAAAAAAAAATTTTCAAAATTCTTAGTAAAACCTTGTTCAAAATTTTTCTAAGTGTGAATTAAGTGCTTTAATATGAATAAGTCTGAATTAAGTGTGGTTGTGCTTTAATATGCCTATCTGATTATCTTGTATAACTTTGACTAACATCAGCTGTGAGTGTGTCTCTTTCTTGCAGTTTTAACTTCATCAAACAGGGGGAAATTGTTAAATCAGGAGAAGTTTTGATGAGTTAAAAAGGATCAACTCAGATGAACAGCCAACTTTGAAGAACAACTGAGATGAAGATCCAATACTAAGCTAATCAGACTAGGAAGAACTGGATAAGTCAGCTGAGGTCAGAAGAGGTAGAGGACATCTGGAGACGAGCTCAAGACAAGTCATCTGCAGGAGACAACTATGAAGAGCTCAGACAAGGTCAAGACAAGCTGAGTAGAATAAGAAAGGCAAGTCTTCACCAAGTCAGCTGCAGACGACTAAGAGCAAGATCAGCTGAAGATGAGAGCGATTATCGAGATTAAGTTTGTTAGACAGTTTTAGTTTGTTACAACCAACTAACAAATTAACTGTCTTCCAGGCTTATAAATAGGTCTAGGCGTTTTCAAAGGAATTTTTCACAAATTCTAAGTTTCCAAAAGTTCACGTAAATTTTCAAAGGAATTTTTCACAAATTCTAAGTGTTTATAGAACACTTCTTTGTACATCTTCAACACACTTCTTACACTGTAAAGTTAGATTTTCCAGAAAAATTTAGGAGTTGAAGATAGATTGAAGATCAGAATATCATCATTGTAAAGTTGTAAGTTGTACGTTGGAAAGTAAGTAAGTAGGTAGTGGAAGAGACCCTTCTTCAAGTTGAAGAAGGAGAGTGGATGTAGGATCAGTTAGATCCGAACCACTATAAACCATTGTGTTCTTTACTACTTTCATTTACTTATCTGTTTATAATTAATTTTAACTTTAAATCAAGTACAATTTCAGATTCACAATCAGACTAGTTATAAGATTGCTTTTGATCCGTTTAAAGTTGAGTTAAAAATTAATTTCCGCTGTGTAAACTTTGGTGTCTTGAATTGATTTTCTTATTTTGAAAAAGTTGGAAAATCTATTCAACCCCTCTTTCTAGATTTACCCTAGAAGGCCATTTCAAGTTTCTCTTTGTTATACTCAACTCGTGGGATCAACAATAATCAATTTAAGAATAAGCATGCTGGTATTAAAAAATAACCAGAACATCTGGTAGCATAAATTAGAATAACAAAAAACAAGAATCGCATACTAATAGAATCAATTTCAGAATAAGCATGCATTAGAAAATTACCAGTATTAATAAATAACCAGAATATTGATTGGAGTGTAGGGTAAGAGTTATTAAGACCAATAAACAAAATATCGAACCCAAGGGAGAAAGTATGCAAACGAAATTCAAGGATAAGAGTTCTAAATGGCTAAAGTTGCAACAAGTTTTTGGACTAAATCACTACAAAATGCAAGAAATTAAATGGCAAGATTATGCAAACAATCTATCAAACACCTAGAATGCAAGATCAAATATACTAAAATCAATGGGGGAATTGGGTGCAAGGGATAATCTCCATCAAGGAATCCATGATTAACAAGCTATGATTGTATCCAAATGCAAATCAATCAAATTAGAAAGCATAAACCATTATGAAATTAATCACTCCATTAATATCAAAATGCCTAATGTGAGTATCCTTAGTTCTTCCCATCTCTCAATGTAGAAGTCCCCAATTCATACAATCATGCAAAATTGAAACCCGATTAACACCTAATCACGTTAGCTCAACTCTCGCCTATTGCTAGGGTGATCAACCATTAATCAAAAGAGACAATTTTTCATGAAGCACAATTAAGAATCACAATTAGGAAGCAAGCTAATTCAATTGATCACAATTATCAACAATCATAGCATGAAGCAATCACTTCATCCCTAATTTCAATTATCCCAAGCACAAAGCTATTAGCCCATGGTGCTACAAGCAAAAGCCATGGGTAGAAAATTTAAGAAAGCAAATTAACAATCTAATCACTACAAACAATGAATTAAAGAGAACAAAGGGTAAGAACATCACCAATTAAACTTCAATAGGCAAAAATAAGAATGATTAATCATCTACAATGCTTCAATCCAACTTCAATTCTTCCAAATCACAGCTGCAAACTTCAATTACAATCTATCAAACTACTAATCTAGTGGACTAAATGTAGAATCTACCCTAATTCTAACAATCTATGGCAATTACAAGTAAATTCAAGCTACAAAATGCAAAATTCGCCCAAAGAAACTCCTAGAAACTGCTCTGAACTGCTAGAATGAAGATATGCTCTGTTTTGGCTTCCAATAGCTTTAAAACTGAATTTTTCGGTTTTGGGCACTCCTCGAGTCGAGCTTCAGGCCCTCGAGTCGAGGCCTAAGAGTCGCTAACACGTTTCTTCAAAATATCTCCTGCCTCGAGTCGAGGCTCAGCCCTCGAGTCGAGGATCCTGCAATTTTCTCATCCCTCGTCTTGAGGCTCCTCCCTCGAGTCGAGCTTGCTGTCTTTTTTAAAATGTTTCCCTCCAGCATGAACCTCGAGTCGAGGTCTGTGCACCCTCGATTTCAGCCCGAGACCAGGGAATTTTTATCGAGAAGGGCTTCGGGCCCGACCCCCATTTTCGTCCCGTATGTTCGTCTTTTCATTCTAAGAATATCGGTACTCTCGGTTTGGCAAAATTCCAGCGATTTACCTGCAAAACGGGCGAAAAACATCAAAAACTCACAAAGTAATACTTTTTAGGCAAAAGAGTGATACTTTTCACATTTAGGTACAAAAATCACACTTTAGCTCACTTTTTGCACTAAAATTGGCCCTAAAAACATGTATCAATTCACTCCAATCATATCCCCAAACTTGAATTGTTGCTCGTCCTCGAGCAACGTAGAAACTAAGAACAAAGGAGTGAATTGATTGCAATTATGTCACATGGCACCATAGACGAAATAAAAGACAATCGAACTCATCAATGAACATTTGTATCAATGCAACTATCCACTAGCCATCAAGATGAATCATGCTCAAACAAATGCTCAATCAAATCCTCAACACATTGCTCCTTCCATGGAGTGTTTCACTCTTCACTCAAGTGTATCAAGGTATAAAACACTCAATCATCAAATTCATGAACTTGCACACCATATGCTTGCCAAAAGACTTAATCTCAATCCAAATCAATTGTGATCAATCAAGAATCAAAGAGGTCTTTCTCTTAGGTTGTAATGTAGGCTCTTTGGAAAGGTGGGATGTTTTTGGATAAGAGTGATTAAGTAGTAGAGACTTGAATGTAAGCTAATCAATACAAATGCACAATCTCTTCACTTTTCATCAAGCAACACTCTTCCTTTTGAACTTCAATGATCAATCCACCATTCACTTGAGCTTTCTCTTTTTAAGCTCACAAATTGAATTTTTCTTCACTTCAATGTCACTTTTTCAATTTTTTTTTCACAACCTTTCTTTCTTTTATGCTTCATTCATCACTTAGCTCATCATCTTCCTACACTTAGCAATCAAATCACCATCATTAGCAAACATTCAAGCTCAACTAACTATAGGACAAGAAAGGCTCATAAAAATAGGCTAAATGGTTTCAATTTCACTTGGCTTGCCAAAGAATAAGGATCATAAGGCTCAACATGGCTCACTAAGGAAATCACATGTATTTGGTAGGGAAAATATTGCAAAGTAACTCATCATATCAAACATGGCCTCTTATCACTTTCAAGACATCACACAAAGATCAATATCAACAAGTCTAGTGGCAAGTTCTAGCATACAAATTATGAATGATGCACTCTCAAAGAAATATATCAACCGTATAAGATGTACGATCATTAAGGCACAAAAGCTCACGGGCTTAAATTGAGCAATGAATTAAGCATCATCAATCACATTCATCCTTACACAATAAATCAAGAATGCTAGCTTCAAGCTACAAATCTATTCATGATCAAATCAAAATCCAACTAGTCTTGCAAATCAAACTCAAGTGCTCATGTACATAAGTCCAAGCATACTCACTACTACATGAATGATACTCAAAAATATGTCAATGAATCCACAATTAAGCTCAAGTCAAAGAATATGGAATCATAGGAATAAAGAATCCAAATAAATCATCAAGTCACAATCATCAATAGACAATAGGCTCAAAAATAGATCAAGGAAATCATAGCATCAATAAAATCATCCATCAATCCAAAACATCAAATTCATCAAGTCATCACATCATCAACAAGTCAATCAACAACAATCACCAAGATAAAGAGTACAATCCACCAAAATATAAGCATCTAAAATCTAAGGAGAGGGAATGAGGGATAAGGGGTAGCCCTAGTAGTCGGACGGCGGCGGTGGAGGAGGATAGCTCGGCCCAAAATTCCACGAGCTCATCTATTGAAGGAGGGCATACATATCGTTTTGAGTCTTCATTGATTCTTCTTGCATTCTCCTAGTCTCTTCATTGAATCTACGAGACTCCTCCATCATCCGGTACATCTCATCCTGTCGGGTCAGACTCTCAATGTGCATCCTCTGACTGTCTGCCCACATCTCCTCAGTCAAAACCCACGGTCTCTGAGATGAACTCCCCGCCTCGTACTCTCTACTCCTCATCTCATCCTGCCAGTACATATTGATCTCTGGCTGATACTCCTCTTCCATCTGGACAGGCGGCTCTTCTTGCTCTGGCTCCTCGTCATCCCCGTCCTCAGACTCAACCTCCTCCTCAACCTCTGCTCTAACTGCAGCTCCCTTATCATCAGAAGAATCGGAATCTGACCCTGACTGCTGGCCTGCCTGATTATCGTCATCCCCCTCATCTCTAAGCACGTCCCCATGCTCCCTCGTGTAGGCATCTATGGCATCGGTGTGACGCTGCGACCACATGCGCAGGTTGATGGTCACAAAAGCTGTGGATCCAAAAACCGTCGTCAACCTCTTATTAGGAAGAGGAAACCGGCCACCATGGTGCTGCTGAAAACACCACGTCCTCCCAATGCGATCCAGTGTCCTCATGCGTCTCATAGTGTCTGTAGTAAGATCTGGACCATATAATGCCGTGAGGTTATGAGTCGGGATCCCAAGATGCTCAGCTATCAGAGTAATTATCCCACCAAAATTGATCTTCTTGAATTTTGTGCTCGTCGCTCTCTCAAACAAATAGCAGAGGTATGCAACCGCGTTAAACCTCACTCCATGTAAGAAGCACCACAAGACATATAACTCTTCAGAGACCACGGCTCCTCCTTCCGATCTCGCGAATATGGTACTCGCGAGGATCTTCTCTAAGTATCGGACCACCGGGTTCCGAATGTGCGTGCTCTTAGACTTCCCCGGCACAAACTCGGGTTGACTTGGAGCCCCCGAATCAGAAATACGCCTCCAGAACTTTTTGGCGTTGTACTCCTCTCTAATGTTGAGCAATGATCTATCAGGGTCACTAGGCGCTCCAAGTAGCTCATTGATCTCGTCCAACATCAATTCATATTCGTTCCCCATAAGCTCAAAAGTGATCTTCCTTGCAAATTTGTTCCTCCTCGCCTTGTGGACTTTAACTGTGCATAAGAACTCGAGAGTGAGTCCAAGATGGGTCCGAGGCCTCTTAGCTAGAAAGCCTCCCATGCCTACTTACTCGTACAATCGAGGGATATCATCCTCAATCCCCATAGAGAGCATGCAATTATGATCAACTAGACGAGTTTTAACCACCTTCTTGTACAACTCAGCATACAGGATGATATGCTTTCTCCACTTATAGTCATCCCACTGAATTCCCAATTCAGCAGGCATCCGGTGTGCAAAACGTATTGCTTCTTCTCTCTCTCGGATCTCAGCATCCGAATAATTGTGGCCATCCACTCCCCTAAACATGATTCCTGCACAAATAATCCCAATAGCACAAATTAGTCACACAATTAAAATGTTAGCTCAAAATATCACTCTACCGTGGACGAGTCAACAACACTATATCCAATCTCAACAACATTCCTAATGACTAGGCCATAAATCCTCAACAAATGGTCAATGTGTCAATGAAAGCACATAAAATCAATAGAAGTGCTCAACTAATCCTCAAAATATACATACTTATCTAGATGGCTTCACAATAAACACCAAAGAAACTAATCTCAACGAATGATCATGCAATTAAGCTCCAAAAATCATATCTCCAAAACATGAACCAACTAGCAAGCATTTAGACAATTAAGCATTAATCACAATCAACTTCTATCATCATCAAATCCTCAAATAGACCAAATTTCCAACAATTTCACTAGGAAATCCTATCATGCTAAAAAAAAATCACAATTCAAGCCAAATTCACAAATAAACGAGCAACACAATATATACAATCCTAAACATGCTCCTACAATCCTCAATTAACTCAAAAATTCTCCATAATGGCTTCAATTTATCAACATCAATCATGCATACCAAGTGTTTGACAAAATACCAAAATGAAATTCTAATTCAAATAAATTCATGCAATTTTATCAACACCCAAGCATCAATCATACACCAATCATGAAATTGAAAGCCAAAAGAGAAGAAATTACATACCTTTTTTTAGGAAATTCGGCTTGGAATGATAAGAATAGGACACCTACGCTCCTTCCACTAAAAACCCCAAATTTGGTTTCACCAACCCTAAAAATCCAATCTTGGATGCAATGATATGATAATGTGATGAATTTGTGATGTTTAATCAGTGAAAATGATTGGGATTTATCGAAAATATGGAGAAACGGCGAAGGGAATCAGCAATTTGGGGTAAACCCTCGAGTCGTGGAATGTTATGACTGAATCGCGATTTTTATAGCAGACACCAGCCTCGAGTCGAGGGTCAGGCCTCGACTCGAGGAACACCAATTTTTCAAAAGCCTCGACTCGAGGTTCCTCCCTCGAGTCGAGGAATGTGCCATTTTCAAAAAAAATTATGTCTCAATGCCTCGACTCGAGGACTATGCAAGCTCGACCTAGGGTCGAGACCAGGGAATTTTTTACGATTCTCGGGCCCGACCCGACCCCCGAAAATCCTAAAATCGACCTCTACGCCCCTAACGAACCCAAATATGCAAAAAATTACCGTGTTGGTCCCTCGATTTAAGCCCGGTCGCTCATTCGATTGAGGAGACCGGGTTCTCTTCCTTAATGCTCATTTTCACCAACTTTTAAGCTCTCCTTTCCTTCTCGATTCCTTGAGTCCTTTTTTCAATTCCCTCATTTTTCAATCTCCGTAGTGAGTATACCTACAAACGGGCACAAATAGTCATCAAATAATCATCAAATAATCATCACTAAGGGATGCATTTCTACCCTAAATAACACACACCCCCAAACTTGAATGAAGATATGCATTCAAAATTAAGTATGAGAATGATACAATTATGCAACCCTTAAATGATGTAAACAATTAAGCTCAATATTCAAATGCACTATCCATCAACTAACATCTTCTCCTAAGCATGAGCAATTCCCAAGAATCCAAGGCAAAAATCCAAAAAAAGAAAGACAAACACAAACACAAAACAAACACACCAAAGCAATAAAATGATGGGTTACCTCCCATCTAGTGCTAGGTTTAACGTCCTTTGCCGGACGGAACTCAAAGAGTTCACACTTCCCTTTCTTTGTCAATGTAGAGACCGGCTTTGTGCTCCACTAGGTGTTCCTTTGCAAAAAGGCAACACCCCCACTTATCCTCTAGGAGTAGCTTTCCTCCTTCTTTGATTTCTTTCACCGTAAGCACCTCTTTCGGTCTTTCAACACCAAGTAGCCGACTCCAATTTGATTCACACCACACCACTTGATCTCCTACTTCAAACTTTTCCTCCCTTTTCTCAAGTGGTGCCTTTTTCTCAATCAATACCCCCAAACTTGAGCCATGCTCAAATTTGGTCAACTCTTTTTCACTTTCTTCTTTGTTCTATTGTTCACCGGGGTCAAGCAAAGGGTCCTTTATCGATTTCTCCTTCCTATAATCATCAAGGGAAACACAAGACTTGTTAGAGATGATTTTACAAGAGGGAAGGAAATGCTCATTAACTAAAGGATAAGTAGAAGTAATAGGTGTAGAAACTTCCCTTTCAATGGAAGGGCATTTATCAACAATCTCTATGTATCCACACGTTTTCTTCTCTACCTTGCTTTGAGCAACCTCTTCCTCATGAACTCTTGTAAATGTCACTTCGTCACCATTTGAGCTCAACTTAAGCTCTCCTTTTTCCACATTAATCATAGCTTTGCCCGTTGCAAGAAAAGGTCGACCAAGAATTATCGGTGCCTCAAGTTCCTCCTTCATGTCTAATACAATAAATTCCACCGGGAATATGAGTTTACCAACCCCTACTAACACATCTTCAATTATCCCAAATGGTTGAGCATATGATTGATCCGCTAATTGAAGATTGATGTTCGTAGGAATCACCTCCCCTAAATCCAATTGCTTGAACACGGACAATGGCATCACATTAATACTTGCTCCTAGATCACATAAGCCTTGAATGTTTACCTTCTCTCCAATCTCACATGGGATAATGAAGCTTCCCGGATCCTTCTTCTTTTGTGGCAAGTGTCTCTCCAAGATGTCTTTGCATTCTTCCACTAGCTTGAGCATCCCCTTCTCATCCCAACTCCTTTTCTTGGACATAATTTCTCTCAAGAACTTCTTATAATGTGGAACTTGTTCAAGGGCCTCCAAAAGTGGGATATCGACATGCAAATTCTTGAAAATCTCTAAAAACTTACCAAACTCTTCATCAAGTTTCTTCCTCTCTAGTCTCTTTGGAAACGGAACCGGATTAGCCTTCATTGGAACTCCCCATTCATTCTTCGATTTTTCTTCCTTCTTTGCATTTCCCCTCACTTTCACCTCTTCTTCACTTTTCTTCTCCTCCACAACCACTCTTTCTTGTCTCTCTTCTTCCTCATTCACCACCTCTTCTTCAAACTCCCCTTCATTCTTCATTTTTGGACCTTCATAGCTAGTGCCACTCCTTAGCTTGATTGCACTACAAAACTCTTTAGGGTTTGGCTCGGTAGTGGATGGATACTTTCCTTTGTTTTGTAGATGGTCCACCGTAGACGAGAGCTTCCCAACCGTAGTAGCAAGTTGCCCTACTTGATGCTCGATCGTCTTGAAACGAGTGTCCATTTGCTTCCCTATATCATCAAGCCTTGAGTCATTAGCTTCCAATTTCTTCTCAATCAACCCCAAAATCTCCTCCGTGGTAGCCTTTCCTTCATTGTTTGGAGCCTTTGCACCCGGATCAAATCCAGGAGGAAATTAAACGGCGGCTCTCGGATTGGCATATGAAAAATTTTCGTGTCTCCTCCATGTATTCCCATCCGTCAAACCATTGCAAAAGTACATAATGGTTTGCTCCTCCAGAAAACCGTGTTGAGGACAATTGATAAGTAACATGTCATACCTCTCCCACGCCTCCGGTATTGTCTCCCCATTCTTTTGTCGGAAGTGGGAAATAGCCTCCTTAGCTTGCACGGTCTTTGATGGTGGGTAAAACTTCATCAAAAATTTCTTCGACAACTCTTCCCATGTACGTACGGTCCCGGGCGGTAATGAATTAAGCCATGCTTTTGCTCTTCCTTTCAATGTAAAGGCAAAGAGCCTCAACTTCTTTGCATCTTCGGGTACCCATGGTATTTTGTAGTGTCGGCAATCTTAAGAAATTGTGTCATATGTTGATGTGGGCACTCATTTTCATCTCTTCCTTCAAATTGCTTCTCCCTAAGCATTCTCACCAAAGCGGGACTTATCTCAAAGTTATTAGCATCTATCCTCGGCCTTGCTATCCCATCATAGTGCTCTCTAAGTTGTGGTTCAAAGAACTCTCTCAAAGGCCTTCCTTGAGGTGGTGGCTCATTTACGGGTTGTGGTCGGGCATTTGGTATGTGAAGTGGCTCATGATATCGTGGCTCTTGATTATACGGCATATGGGAATAGTATGGTGGAAATTGTTGTGGATGAGGTGGATAGTAGGGATATTGATGAGCTTGAGGTGGATAAGGATATGGATTTTGGTAGGGGTAATTTTGTGGTGGCATCCCTTTAGGGAAAGGGCCAACTTGAGCATGGAAATGATTCCCATTACCTCCATTCTCTACTCCTCCTTCTCCTTGTCCATGTACCTCCTCTACTTGAGGGTCACCCACTAGTCTCTCCTCATGCCTTTAATCTTCTTCTTCCATAGCTTCCCTTCTTCTTCTCACACGATTTCTTCTCAACGTAGCCTCAATTTCCGGGTTTAGTGGCAAGGGTGGAACACCACTTGATCTTGTTAGCATACACCTACAATGCCATAAATCCAAGTATCAAATTCTAACTAATAAAATCAACAAAAACAAAAACAAAAGCAACAAATAGCCACTTCAGACAATTCTCAAATCTCACTTATAGGCGCCAAAACTAACTCCCAGGCAACGGCGCCATTTGATTGGAGTGTATAGGGTAAGCGTTATTAAGACCAATCACCAAAATATCGAACCCAAGGGAGAAAGTATGCAAACGAAATTCAAGGATAAGAGTTCTAAATGGCTAAAGTTGCAACAAGTTTTTGGACTAAATCACTACAAAATGCAAGAAATTAAATGGCAAGATTATGCAAACAATCTATCAAACACCTAGAATGCAAGATCAAATATACTAAAATCAATGGGGGAATTGGGTGCAAGGGATAATCTCCATCAAGGAATCCATGATTAACAAGCTATGATTGTATCCAAATGCAAATCAATCAAATTAGAAAGCATAAACCATTATAAAATTAATCACACCATTAATATCAAAATGCCTAATGTGAGTATCCTTAGTTCTTCCCATCTCTCAATGTAGAAGTCCCCAATTCATACAATCATGCAAAATTGAAACCCGATTAACACCTAATCACGTTAGCTCAACTCTCGCCTATTGCTAGGGTGATCAACCATTAATCAAAAGAGACAATTTTTCATGAAGCACAATTAGGAAGCAAGCTAATTCAATTGATCACAATTATCAACAATCATAGCATGAAGCAATCACTTCATCCCTAATTTCAATTATCCCAAGCACAAAGCTATTAGCCCATGGTGCTACAAGCAAAAGCCATGAGTAGAAAATCTAATAAAGCAATTAACAATCTAATCACTACAAACAATGAATTAAAGAGAACAAAGGGTAAGAACATCACCAATTAAACTTCAATAGGAAAAAATAAGAATGATTAATCTTCTACAATGCTTCAATCCAACTTCAATTCTCCCAAATCACAGCTGCAAACTTCAATTACAATCTATCAAACTACTAATCTAGTGGACTAAATGTAGAATCTACCCTAATTCTAACAATCTATGGCAATTACAAGTAAATTCAAGCTACAAAATGCAAAATTCGCCCAAAGAAACTCCTAGAAACTACCCTGAACTGCTAGAATGAAGATATGCTCTGTTTTGGCTTCCAATAGCTTTAAAACTGAATTTTTCGGTTTTGGGCACTCCTCGAGTCGAGCTTCAGGCCCTCGAGTCGAGGCCTAAGAGTCGCTAACACGTTTCTTCAAAATATCTCTTGCCTCGAGTCGAGGCTCAGCCCTCGAGTCGAGGATCCTGCAATTTTCTCATCCCTCGACTTGAGGCTCCTCCCTCGAGTCGAGCTCGCTGTCTTTTTGAAAATATTTCCCTCCAGCATGAACCTCGAGTCGAGGTCTGTGCATCCTCGATTTCAGCCCGAGGCCAGGGAATTTTTATCGAGAAGGGCTTCGGGCCCGACCCCCATTTTCGTCCCGTATGTTCGTCTTTTCATTCTAAGAATACCGGTACTCTCGGTTTAGCAAAATTTCACCGATTTACCTGCAAAACGGGCGAAAAACATAAAAAACTCACAAAGTAATACTTTTTAGGCAAAAGAGTGATACTTTTCACATTTAGGCACAAAAATCACACTTTAGCTCACTTTTTGCACTAAAATTGGCCCTAAAAACATGTATCAATTCACTCCAATCAAATATCTGGTAGCATAAATTAGAATAACAAAAAATAAGAATCACATACTAACAAAATCAATTTCAGAATAAACATGCACCAGTAAATTACCAGTATTAAAAAATAACCAGAGTATCAGGTACCCTAAACTAGAAGAACGAAAAACAAGAATCACATACTAACAGAATTAATTTCAAAATAAACATGCATCAGTAAATTACAATTCAAAATTAACCATAACATCTGGTAGCATAAATTAGAATAACAAAAAATATGAATCACATACGAACAGAATCAATTTTCAGAATAAGCATGGATCAGTAAATTACTAGTATTAAAAAATAACCAGAGCATCTGGTAGCCTAAATTAGAAGAACAAAAAACAAGAATAACAAATTAACAAAATCGATCAATTTCAAAATTAACATGCATTAGTGTTAGGTAAAGAAAGAGTTGTATTTAGTTTTGATGTGTTAAAAAGTGTAATATAGGATGACCAGCTGAGCATTTTGTATAAACAGCTGAAGTAAATGTTTGAAAATAAAACTAAGTATAAGAAGTCAGACTAGGTTGAGAAATCAGATAAGGACGAGAAGACAGACAAGGATGAGAAATCAGATGGGGACCAGATATCAGATAAGGACGACACAGAAGATAGTTAAGATGCAATACGATAAAAAACACCCAGACAAAGAATGAAGACGGAGACAGGGTGAAGTAAGTAGCAGACGATGAAGTGTTAGAAGAAATTTACACAAGTTTCAAGAAGCAGTTTCAACTAACCAAGAGGAAGTTACAAAGATTCAGTTATATTGTTATAACTGATCAAAATAGAATTCAAGGAAGTTACAACCACCAAATGAAGATCTCTATAAATAGGGATAAGAAATTAGTTTAGAAATATACTTGATACTTTGCATTCATCGATATACATATTTTATTCACGAGCCACAAATATTGTACACATTCACAAACGTTTTGTACGTTTTCCAGTTTTAGTGTTTGTAGAACACTTTTCACAGAACATCTTCAAGCCATAGATATTCAGAAATTAGGAAGAATTCGTTGTAAGGCTGAAGATTCACAATTGTAAGTAAGTAAGCAAGAAGGAAGAAAGTAAGTACGTGAAGACCCTTCTTCAAGGTTGAAGAAGGAGAGTGGATGTAGGATTGTTATAATCCGAACCACTATAAATTTTGTGTTCTTTATTGCTTTGATTTACTTACTCGTTTCTTTTCAATTCTCATCTTATCAATCACAGATTAATTTCTGGATTAAAGTTAAACATATAATATCAGTTGCTTTTGATCTTGTTGAAGTTGAGGTTAATAATTGTTTTCCGCTGTGTACATCTGGTACTTTGAATATATTTTGAGAGATTTGAAAAATCTACAAAATCTATTCAACCCCCCCCCCCCCCTTCTAGATTTTGTTCTAGAAGGTTAATTCAAAGTTTTAATCAACTCAACCAATCGGGACCAACAAGTGGTATCAAAGCAGTGTTAAGCTGTTTTGATATTGATTTTAGGTCATAACTAAGATCCTGAAATTTGTTCTTAATTATCTGTATTTTTTTTGTTTCACTAACAGTTCTACTAACAAGATCTTGCAAGCATTGTAGTTTTTCTGTTTCACTATGTCTTCTGTTAAGAGCAAGAAATCCAGGAGTCTGCCTGATTTTTCAATAGAAGAATATGACTACTGGAAGTTTAGAATGGAGAATCATCTTAAAGCAATTCATGACAGAATGGAGGAGGTTCTTGAGGAAGGACCTATCAAGTTTTATCATGGTGGCACAAGTGATGGTACTACAACAGCTGAAACAAGAGTGAGGCAAGAAAAGAAAAGCTCAGTACTCACTAGTGATGAAAGGAAGATTCATAATTTGGATCAAGTTGCAAGAACTGAAATTATTGAAACATTGAGCAAGGATTGGATAGAAAAGGTTAAAAGATGCAAGACTGCCAAGGAAATGTGGGAGACTTTTGCTGGAATCTGTGAAGGATCTGAACAGGTTAAAGAAAACAAGTTGCAGTATGTTCTACACGTTTTTGACACTTTCAAGATGAAAGAAGGAGAGTCTGTTGATTAATTGGACGTTAGGCTGACCAATCTACTGAACAAGGCTGCTGATTTGGGAAAAACGTACACAAAAAAAGAAATCAACAATAAAGTGTTGAGGTCATTGAGCAAAAGATGGAGAGAGAAAGCTAACATTCTGAAGGCTACTCAAAATCTATCCTCAATTTCTCACCACACTTTGTTTTCTCATCTGAAGGCGTTAGAATATGACATTCAAATTGAAGATGAAGAAGATGAAGCAGAATCTTCAACATCTGGGAAGACTGTAGCTTTTGTTCATCAAGATGAATTTGAAAAGATCTCTAAAGCATCTGATTTGTCAGTAAAAGAAGAAATGGCTCTTCTGTTAAAAAGGTATGAAAGATTGAAGATGAAGTACAAAAGAAACAAGAGAGACATGTTAGGTCGAAGGAATTATTAAATCAGACAGGGATGAAAAGAGTTCAGACAATGATAGAAAGAAGGATCAGTCAAGGAGTCATAAGTCACCTATCAGACGAGGAGATAGTAGTCCAAAAACAGACAGAGGAGATATATGTTATACATGCAACAAGCCTAGTCACTACAGTTACGATTGTCCTCAACTCACTCCCAGAGAGAGAAGAAAAGAAAAGAGGAAGAAAAGAGATAGAAGGTATGTTGATCAAAGAGCTCTTCTAGCTGAGAAAGAAGAAGTTCATGAGACATCTTCATCCTCATCCTCATCTGATTTTGGATCAGATGATGACATCTGTCTGATGGCAAAAGAGGTACATTACTATTCATCCTCAAATAATGATTGTGATACCTTATCAGAAACTGATCCCAGTCTTGTTGATAAACTTTTGAAAGACTTGGAAACGGCTCTATCTGCTTATAAACAGATAAAGGCTGAAAATTTTAATTTAAAGAATCAAATTACTGATCTAACTAAGGTAAATCAAACTAAGGAAAATGAGAAATCAGACTGTACATTCAAGGGGGAATGTCAGACTGAGATGATCACTAGTACCTTGTCTGATAAGACAGATAAGTTAGAACAAGAATTGAGTTCTTTGAAGATAAAATTTTCAAATATCTATTCTGAAAATGAGAATTATAAGAAAACTAAGAGAATTAAATCTCAAGTTAGGACTTCTGAATAACTCTCAAACCATAATAGATAAAATTTTCAATTCTTCACAAAAGTCTAGTGATAAAACTGGATTATGTTTTGATAGGAGTAAGAAAAATGATCCAATAAAACCTAGAGTCTTTGTCAAAGCAACTAAACCAAAGATAGAAACTAGATTTAGTCTCTGGAAACCTAAGGAATTAATTACCTCATCTAATAATTCTGAAAAGAAGAAACAGACGAGGAATGAAACTCCAAAGGTTAAACCCAAGACTAAATCAAAGTCTTATCCTAGGTATAATGGTTTTGACGGAAGAAGCAAGACATATCCATTCTTACCAAGATTCAAGACAATTTCAAAAGATCTGTTAAATAAGATTGATCTTGAAAGTTTTATCTTAGTAGATAGATATGGGTGTAAACTGCAATCTATGGTTTTAAGGAACATTGATATCTTTGTCTGGATTCCTAAAAATCAACTTAACATGAAAAGACCCAAAGTACAAAGGGTACCTAAGCAATAAATTTGTGATTGCAGGAGGATAAGAAGATAGTTGATAGAGGAGACATTCTTGAGGTCATCTGGTATATTGACAGTGGCTGTTCCAAGCACATGACCTATGAAAGACGATTTCTCTCTAACTATCAAACCATTGATGGACCAAGAGTGATGTTTGGAGATAACAACTATGGACTTACTAAAGGTGTAGGAACACTAATGATTGGAGATGTTCAAGTTCATGAAGTTTACTATGTGGAAGGATTGAATCACTACCTACTACCTGTTTCACAATTTTGTGATAAAGGGTTTTGTATCAAATTTACTTATAATGCATGTTATGTTCTAGATGGTATCAATGAAAATATTTTATTAGCTGGAGTTAGACAATGTAACATTTATGTTGCAAATTTCAAAAGTTGTCCTAAAGATACTTGTCTTGTTGCTAAGAGTTCAGATGACTTAAGTTAGCTGTGGCACAAAGAACTTAGTCACTTAAACTTCAAAACTCTTAACAAAATAGCAAGGAAATCTTTAGTTAAAGGACTCCCTGATAAAATATTTTCAAAGAACCATGTGTGTGATGTTTGTCAAAAAGGAAAACAGACCAAAGCTTCTTTTAAAACAATAAGTAATCCTTCTTCAGAAAGAATTCTGGAACTTATTCACATGGATCTTTTTGGTCCAAAGAACTCCTCTCGATTTTAGTGGAAGAAAATATACCTTAGTAATTTTTGATGATTTTTCAAGATTTACTTGGGTTATTTTCTTGTACAAAAAGAATGAGACTATGACTAAGATTCCAGAATTTCTTAAAAAGATTCAAAATGAAAAAGGATTAAATATTGTTAAAATTAGAAGTGATAAAGGTACTGAATTCCTTAATAAATTTATCACTAACTATTGCATTGAGAATGACATAGCTCAAGAAACATCTGCAGCAAGGACTCCACAGCAAAATGGAGTGGTTGAAAGGAGAAACAGAACCTTGAAAGAGGCAGCTAGATCTATGTTATCTGAGTATAACACTCCACACACGTTTTTTGGGCGGAAGGCATTAATACAACTTGCTATGTTCAAAATAGAAGTCTGATTGTTAAAAATTTGTGTAAAACTCCCTATGAAATTTGGAAGGGAAGATCCCCCAAAATTTCATACTTTCATATATTTGGTTGTAAATGTTTTATGCATAACAATGGAAAATCTCAATTAAAAACCTTTGATGCCAAGATAGTAGATGAGATATTCTTAGGATACTCATCTGTATCAAAGGCATATAGAGTTTTTAATAAGACAACCTTGTGTGTAGAAGAAACACCTCATGTGGTATTTGATGAATCTTCTTTGAGTTTGATAAGACAGGGAACATCACAAAAATATCAGACAATCTGGAACAGATGACTATCAAAGAATCAACCATAAAATTCTACATTCAAGAATCAGATTCAGATGAAGAGGAAGAATTAAACAAAGGAAAGGAACCTGAAAGTTTTTCCTCACCAGCTGATTTGCCAACTAATCAGACAACTAGCACATCTGATGTTCAGGGATCAGAAGGTAACATAGAATCATCTGAAATAAATAGTTCAGACAAGACACCATCCACTGTAAAAGATAAAGGTAAGAGAGTAATGTCATATCACCCAGCTGAGCAGATAATTGGAGATTTAGATTCGGGTGTCCAGACGAGGACCCAACTAAATCAAGATTGTATGTTCAGTTGCTATGTGTCATTACTTGAACCTAAATCAATTACAGAAGCTCTAACTGATTCCAACTGGATTAATGCCATGCAAGAAGAACTAAATCGATTTTCAGACAAGATGTGTGGGAGCTTGTTGAAAGGCCTCATCATCAAAAAGTCATTGGAACTAAATGGGTCTTTAAAACAAAAGGGATGAAAATAATATTATGGTTAGAAACAAGGCCGGACTAGTTGCTCAAGGTTATTCACAATCGAGGGTATTGATTATGATGAAACCTTTGCACCGTGAGCTCGTCCGGGAAGCCATAAGATTGTTTTTAGCCTATGTTGCTTTTAAGAGATTCATAGTTTTTCAAATGGATGTTAAGTCAGCATTTTTAAATGGAATCCTAGGTGAGGAAGTTTATGTAGAGCAACCTCCTGGATTTGTCAAAGGAGACAAGGTCTATAAACTAAGGAAAGCTCTATATGGACTTAAACAAGCACCAAGAGCTTGGTATGACACCTTGTCTAATTATTTAATTCAAAATGGTTTTGACAAAGGTAGAATTGATAGAACTCTCTTTAGAAAAGAGTTTGGTTGTGATCTTTTGTTAGTTCAAATTTATGTTGATGATATAATATTTGGATCAACTAACATATCTTTGTGTGAAGAGTTTAGTTCTCTTATAAAAAGCAGATTTGAAATGTCCATGATGGGTGAGATGACTTATTTTCTTGGACTTCAAGTCAAACAGACAAAGAAGGGAATTTTCATAAACCAAGCCAAATATACAAAAGATCTTATTGACAAATTTGGAATAGGTACCAGCCGAGAAGCTAAGATACCTATGATGACAAATTTTTCAATGGATCCAGATGAGAAGGGAGAAGACACAAATCAAACTGAGTATCGAGGTCTAATTGGTTCTTTATTATATTTAACTGCTAGTAGACCTGATATTTCTTTTGCAGTTGGAGTATGTGCTCGTTTTCAAGCTAATCCTAAGAAAAGTCATCTTGAAGCAGCAAAGAAAATTCTCAAGTATCTGAAAGGAACTATAAATGTTGGACTATGGTATCCAGCAGATGATAACTTTGAGCTATCTGGATACTCAGATTCAGATTTTGGTAGGTGTAAGATAGATAGAAAATCTACATTTGGTACTTGTCAATTTCTTGGTAGTAAGTTGATTTCATGGTTGTCTAAGAAACAAACCTCGGTAGCTACTTCCACAACTGAAGCTGAGTATATGGCAGCTGGAAGTTGTTGTTCACAGCTGATTTGGATAAGTCAACAGCTAAGGGACTATAACATTATCACCAAAGAAGTACCTATCTTTTGTGATAGTAATAGTGCCATAGCTATTACCCAGAATCCAGTCCTACATAAAAGATGCAAGCATGTAGATATAAGACACCACTTCATCCGAGACCATGTCGAAAAAGGAGATATCAGACTAGAAAAGATTCTTACTGATTTTCAAAGAGCAGACATCTTGACAAAACCACTTGCAGAGACATGGTTTAAAGAATTATTTGTAGAATTAGGATTATTAGATGCTTCTTTAGTTAACCTATAATCTTATTCCTTGTTTTTTTTCTTAAATCTCTCTCAATTGGTTTATTATGTCTAGAAAGAATTATCAGACTAGATATGAGTCAAAGGACAATCAGGTAGCTGATAACATTGATCTCCTATCTTGGGATCAAGAATCAAGGATTAGTCATATTGACCATATCTGACTTGATAGTTACTTGTCTGACATAGGTAAATCAGATAAGGACACAATAGTCAACTAACTTCTACAGAATCATATGACTATTGCACCTTATCTGAGTTACTCTTGATACTAACGATTTGTCTAAGTGTCTGTGGTTTCAACAAGAACAAAGTTTAGTACACATCTCTAAATAACAAGACAAGGTCTAATTATCCAAATGTTCAGAAAACAGACAGTGATGCTATCAATCCAGACGAGGTGAAAGTCCAGGAAGTTTCTCTTAAAAACTCTTAATTATGAATATTGAGTTCATATAATTAATATATGAATTTAATATCATAATTCTCTTTAACATTTATTTAAAAATGAAGTTACTCAGGTTGTTAAAAATATTTTGTTTTACAAAATAAAAGGATAAGGGTTCAAATTTGGTTTCTAAAATTCTTAATATTTTATTTTATCTCTCCAATTAACTGAAAAATAATTTATTAAATAAGTAACTCTGTCAGGAGAGAAGTTACTATGGACCCGAAATTTTATCAAATTTACTTTTGAAATACACTGAGTATGCTTCACGCGCCAGAAATGGAGGCGGTTTCTGAAATATGAACCGTCTCAATCTCACGCGCGACATATTAAATAATATTCTCTGCACTTTTCAAAATAAATGTCATAATTGCATTAATGACGATTCGAAAGCCTACATTTATACTTTTGCAGGTAATTATTAATCTTATAATTGTTTATTATTATATTTGCCATATAAATAGGCACTCGTGTGCATAATTCCATTTACGCACACATAAAACCCTTCATATTTTCTCAAAACTTCTCTTTTCCCTCCTAAAACCTTCTGCATTCATCAATGGCGGATTCTAAAAAGAAAATCAAATTCGAATATGATCTGACTTCCATTCGAGACAGAACAAAGTCAGAAATGTATGTCGAATGGGATGTTTCAACTGATTCCGAAACCAGAGAAATACTGAATCTACTCGAATCAAGAGGACTAAAGCGATACTGCACAATCAAACCTTCGAGAAATCTGACGGTGGATGATCTGTGTGCCAAGTTCTTAACCAGGGCGAAAGCAACAGACACAGGCTTAGAATCTCAAATCAGAACAAAAGAAAAGAAGAGAAGGGTAGTTTTATCAATTTCTGAGATTGGAGCAATTTTTGGTCTAAGCACCACTGGAGAGAACCCGTTCACATACAAATCATCGGAATATTTGGAGAGTTTCCGAATGATGGCCAGGAGAACATATCAAAATACGACGGTGAATCTAAAAAGGCCGATGTTGAAGAGGAAATACAGACTTTTGATGCTGATTCTAACTAAGTGTATCTTGGGGGAGCAACAGAGCCACGATGGGCTAACCAAGCCAAGGATATGCTGTCTAAGGGCTATCATAGACGGGGCTGAGATCAACTGGGCGAGGCTGGTTTACTCGAGGATAATGGAGGAGAAGAAAAAGTTTACAAAAACCCCAATATCAGACGAGCTGATGAGATGGTCTCTGACCAAACTTGCAAGTATGATGGCCAGGATCACCATTATACTTGAGCACAAGGTGGGGACAGACAACCTCGACTGGAGTATTGGTGTCAAGAAATACACAAGACAGAAGGGGCTCCTAATCAAAGACGAGAAGCTGTATGGGCCAACAGATTCAGAGGGAGATGGAGATGCTCCAGCTCCACCTCCAGCTCTAAAGAAAAGGGCTTTAAAAGCCAAGGGGAAGGAGGCTAAGACAGTGTTGGTAGATGAATCCTCGTCTGCTGAGACGGAGGAAGCAGAGGAGGAAGAGGAGAGGACTGCTTCCCAAGGGGGAAGTGTCGCAGCTGAGGCGGTAAGAGTATCGGGGCAGACGGAGACTGTGGATGTCTCGTCTGAGGAGGAATCAGAAGGAGAGGATGCCAGATCACCATCATCATCTTCATCCTCATCTGAGGATGGAGTACCAAAACCCTCCATATCCCAACCCGGCGATGAAGGGGCAAATGAGACCGCTGCCTCTGAGCCTCTAAAACGGTCCACTCCCAAAAGTCCAACACAAGCTCAACCGTCAATTGATCCATTTTCTTTCCTACCCTCAACCTCATCTGAACCTGACCTATTCCTGAATCTACCCAACCCATTTGGGAAAATGGGTCCAACTGAAACCTCACTGCGGATTCTTGGAAAGAAATTCATCCTTAGACAAGAATCCACTCTCAAGGACGAGTCTGAGTTACTGAAAGAGCTGATAGATGTATATCTGTTGAGAAGACTTAGGCTGGGTTCGTTTGAAGAGACGGTTATTTTGATAGCAGAAGCAGGGGATAATAACTTAGCTATCTGGGAGAAACAAGTCCTAAAGAAGGCAAAGCTCAAATCATTCCAAGATATCCTATCAGAAACCACATTTGTTGATTATATCCTACAAAGGGTATATCTTGGAGATGAGACCCCAGAAGAGGTGGAGAAAGTACTTGAGAAGGAGGAAGAACAGAAAAAGGATGAGATGGCTGATGTTGAGGATGAAAGGGTGGAGGAAGGAGTAACTGGTGGACCTGCCGATGAGCCAGCTGAGATGGATACAGCTGAGGAGGCACAAACAGAGCAGATTGTGGATCAAGAAACAGCTGAAGTGGAAACAGACGTGCCAACTTCATCGACATACTTGGCAGTTTCCCCTCCAGCTACTGTACAAGCTGAAGCTGACATTGAGGAAATAGATCTAAGTCTATTTCCTCCCCCTGAAGAGCAGAGCTTGCCCACCACATCTGCGTCTGTATCTGACGTGGAAGCACTGAAAGCTGAAGTTGAGAATCTGAGGAATGCCTGTCTGAATGCATTCCAGATGGTTCCAAGTGTCATAACCTCTTCACTAAAGGAGAATATAGAAGTCGCAGTTCATGAGAAGACCAAAATTGATCTATACTTCTCCGGAATCAGACATGAAGAGAATATGGTCAAGGTGAAGCAAAAGATGGCTGAAGAAATGAACTCTCAAGATGCCTGGGTCAAACAGTATGTCAGAGATGCATTTCCCCAAATCAGTGACAGTGTTGAAGACCAGGTGAGAGAGTCTTGGAGAGCAAAGGAAGCTTCATTTCTTCAAATTCTATCGATGCAGCTAGCCATGGAGAAAGACAAACAGACAACCATCTTGAAAAAATTCATGGAGGATGAATTCAGACGAGCTGAGGTCGAACAAAAGAAAAGATATGACCAGCTTGATCAGAAGACAGGGCTAGTTAGAGAGGAACTCATAGGGCAAATAAATCAAGTGGCCACTATCTACAACACCCGTTTTGCTGATGCTAAAAAGGGGGAAGATACAGGATGATCAGCTGATGGCCCTGAATCTAAGGATAGATGAGTTGTCTGAGGAACTGCTGAGAGCAGAAGAAGAGAAGAAGAAAGAAGCAGAGAAGAAGTCTCAGAGAGCACTGAGGAGACTGAAAAGGAGAACTGCAACTGAGTCTACCGAGTCTGATCCTGAATCCGAACTTCCACCCACTGCTGATCCTGTCCCCGTCTTATCAATCAAGTCTCCCTCATCCTCATCCAAAGCAGCTGGGAAAGCCAAGGCTTCAAGCCAACTCCAGAAAACCCAGGCTGAAATTGATGAAGAAGAGAAAATCAGGAAAAGGAAGAGGGAGGACATGGAAAAACATAAAAGAAGGGATGCCAAGAAAAGACGAGAGCAGGAGAAAGCAACAGGGAAATTCTATGATAGATCTCTGAGGAAATGGGTCCAGAAGGAAAAAGATGAGCAAGGCAGGGATGTCTTCAGGTCAGTCCATCGAGGTGAGGTCGTTCCCAAAGAAATCCTACTCATGGAAGATCAGGTGAAATGGAGACCCTTTGAAGTCGATTGGGTCTTCCAGTTTCATGTGTGTAAACATATCAAATGGGGTTTGGATGAGAACGCAACATTTCACAACTGGCTGGAAGAAAGGGATCCTTAAATGTATCAGTATGTGATAGACCTTGCACATGAGGAGTTCAATGCAGACGTAGTCGCACCTTCCTATTCTCAGATGGAATCTCCACTAACAAGAGATGGTCGACCAGATCGTGAGAAGATCAAGCAGTTGATCATCAAGGCCGAATCCATTGCTGATCTTGCAGAAGGAGGAGAGACAGTATCTTTAAAGAATAGAGTCTTTGATTGGCTAAAGATACCTGAGCAAGATAGGTGGTATGACTAGTTCTAAATCTCTCTTTTTGTGATCCTTATCTGATCTACATGAGATATGTGTGAATCTGTGAATATATCTGAATATCTGATTGGACTTCTCTCAAACATTGGTATTCTAACTAACTTGATATTTTTTCCTCTAAGTAACTTGTTTACAATTTCATAACACTAACTTATCTGCAATCTTCAAATCTTGTCTATGTTGTCTTCGAAGTATTTGACCTTAACTTTGAGTGACTATATTGCTCTAATAATCAGCTTATTGAATATATTGCTCGATCATCGATTATTAAATCCATTGCTCGATTATCAGACTATGTGACCTAGTTGTATACTTTGCAATATTTTTATCTTTTGAAGAGTTCTAACATTTTTCTTTTCTTGAGCTGTGTTTTAACATCATCAAAAAGGGGGAAATTGTTAGGTAAAGAAAGAGTTGTATTTATTTTTGATGTGTTAAAAAGTGTAATATAGGATGACCAGCTGAGCATTTTGTATAAACAGCTGAAGTAAATGTTTGAAAATAAAACTAAGTATAAGAAGTCAGACTAGGTTGAAGAAATCGATAAGGATAAACCTCGATGAGGATGAGAAATCAAATGGGGACCAGATATCAGACTAGGACAACACAAAGAAGACAGTTAAGATGCAATACGATAAACAAACACCCAGACAAAGAATGAAGACGGAGACAGGGTGGAGGAAGTAGCAGGCGATGAAGTGTTAGAAGAATTTTTACACAAGTTTCAAGAAGCAGTTTCAACTAACCAAGAGGAAGTTACAAAGATTCAGTTATACTGTTATAACTTATCAAAACAGAATTCAAGGAAGTTACAACTACCAAATGAAGATCTCTATAAATAGAGATAGAAATTAGTTTAGAAATATACTTGATACTTTGCATTCATCGATATACACATTTTATTCACGAGCCACAAATATTGTACACATTCACAAATGTTTTGTACGTTTTCCAGTTTTAGTGTTTGTAGAACACTTTTCACAGAACATTTTCAAGCCATAGATATTCAGAAATTAGGAAGAATTTGTTGTAAGACTGAAGATTCACAATTGTAAGTAAGTCAGCAAGAAGGAAGAAAGTAAGTGAAGACCCTTCTTAAAGGTTGAAGAAGGAGAGTGGATGTAGGATTGTTATAATCCGAACCACTATAAATTCTGTATTCTTTATTGCTTTGATTTACTTACTCGTTTCTTTTCAATTCTCATCTTATCAATCACAGATTAATTTCAGGATTAAAGTTAAACCTATAATATCAGTTGCTTTTGATCTTGTTGAAGTTGAGGTTAATAATTGTTTTCCGCTGTGTACATCTGGTACTTTGAATATATTTTGAGAGATTTGAAAAATCTACAAAATCTATTCAACCCCCCCCCCCTTCTAGATTTTGTTCTAGAAGGTTAATTCAAAGTTTTAATCAACTCAACCAATCGGGACCAACAATTAGAAAATTACAGCAAAAAAAAAAAAAGAACATTAGAAAATCTACCTTTTGGAAGGAGTTTAATAGGTGGATAGTAAATAGAGAGAAAATCGAGGAACTATTGAGGGGTTTCACGAACAGGTTCCTCCAAAATCTCCTCCGAGTTTGACCCAAGAGGGGTTTCAGGAACCACTTCCCCCTCAGAGTCATACGGATTAGGCACAATAGGACTAGGAGACTCTTGGTCTGAAAAATCGTACTCGTCGGACTCCGACTCCACCGTCTCAACGGTGAAGGGTGTCTCTGGTATGCTACCCATCAAAATTTATCGAAGCCCAAATCGGACTTGTTTACTGAAGTCTAAATCAGACTTGTTTACCGATCAACCCCAAAAGAAATTCTTATTTGCCGATCAAAACCCAATAAAGAAGAGAGAGTGAATAGATCGGCGACAGTATGAGAAGGGTTTCGAGAGAGAAGAGAGATTATATCGAGAGCAGTGGAAAGAGAGCAGAAGCGGCGATGAGAGAAATGAAGAATCGAGAAACTAGGGTTTCTTGAGTAATGAGAGAAGAATCTAGAATCCGATGATTTTTGTATGGATAATTGTTTGGAATGTGTTAATTTGGTTGGGTAGGTTAATTATATTGGGCCGATTAGATTAGGTTAATTTATTTTGGTTAATTGTGCTGCAAGTGTTATTAATTATGGTTAATTATGTTTTATTGGATAAAAAAAATAATGACAATTGTGTAAATAAATGTGAAGGATATTAATGGATGATAAGTGGAAAATTATGCATAGTTTTATTAATAAAAAGTGTGATTATTTACACTTGATTATGTTAACGTTTGCATATTTTCGTACTTATGTTGATTAATGATTAAATCTTCACTTAAATATTTTTCTTGTGATTTTTGGATGATTTAGGTCCTTTTTGGATAAGAGGATATAATTTAGAAGAAGCTCAAATACTTGTAAGAAAGCCCACACTGGATGACCCAGTCACCCAGTGTCAGATTTTGAATTTTGAATTGTGAGCGAATTTTGGAAAATTCTAACAAACTTATCAGTTCAGTCTGATTTCTTGGGAAATCTCAACAAACTTTGACACTTATAAATCAAGAGATACAACAGAATGAAAGAGAGGTTGAATACGACAGAATAGAGAACAGGAAACACGCAGAGATCTTAGAGTTTTTGCAGTTTTGATTTTAAATTAATTTTTGTTTATTTCAATCCTGGGGATTTTCGAACTTGTGTTTTGATGAATGTTAATTGACTCGTTTCGTTTCTGAAATTTTATTCCGGATTATTTATATCATCTATTTTTCTTATTCCTTGTCTAAATAATTAATTTAGATTGACCACCTAGGTTATTTATTCTTGCATGAATGCTAGTTCATATTTCGTAATTCGTAATTGTTGCGAATTTATAGCAATTGGTAGCAACTAGTATTTTACTAGGGCGATATAAATTGGGTTTTTTCGAATCAAGCTTGCGTATTCGAGAATTTGTTTGACCTTTATCCTAGTGCTTAATGCTTTTATCGGGTTAAATCTAGATCGTATCTAGGTTATTCGTTTAAAAAGGTTCGTTGAAGAGCTTGTTTCAATTGAATAATATTAAAGGATAAAACTAATAAATAAAGCTTGTTATTTATTGAGGATCATTAATCCGGAGTAAAGTGGAACAATCATTACGTTTAAATTAACAAAAATGAACTGTGGATTAAAGCCTTTTTATTATTGATAGAATTTATAACTCTCAAAGTGCTTATTAATTATCTCTTTATAATTCTTTTTTTTTTATTATTATTATACCTTCCTGTCTCATTAAAATTCCCTTGTGTTACTTAAGCCTAGGGATGACAAAACGGCCCGCCCCGCAGTCGCCCTGCCCCGCCCCACTCCGACTGGGTCAGCCCGCCCCGCCCCATTTTGAGAATGGGGCAAGTCAGCCCCGCACCGCGCATGGAGTAAGTCGGACATGGGTTCTTATATTTTACTGCCCCGCCCTGCCCCTCACTACATATATATATATATATATATATATATATATATATATATATATATATATATATATATATAAATAGTATTATATAATAAATAAATCAAATAACTATATATCTATTAATAATTTTTGAATTTTGAACAATTGTATACAATAATACTATACAATTTTGTATTTTAATGTTGTTTTGTATTTGTGGACTTGATTATGTATTTGTTTTGGACATGAAATTTTTTAATTTTTATGTTGTCATTTTGGATATGATTTTTTTTTTATAAAAGCAAAGAAAAATATTAATAGATGTTTCAATTTTTCATTTAAAAAAAAAAAAAGAGAGAGAATAGGGCAGGGCGGGCTTGGGGTACAACTTGCTGCCCCGCGGCAAGGCATGGGGCAGGGCGGGGCAGGTGGGTATAGGCGCGGGGCGGGCATGTGTATCTAGATACCCGCCCTGATCTGCCCCATTGCCATGTTAAGCCACCAAAAGTCTTGTTGAGACAATTAAAATGATTTTCATATTTCGTGTGGGATCGACCCCTTGCTTATCCTACTACATAGTAGTGGATTCATTAAGGTGAATTATAAATATTATTTTTGGGCGCCGATAAAAATATAATTTTTTTTTTTTTTTGCTATTTATGGGTGTGAAAAATCTTTGAGACGGACTAATAAAGAGCAACTATGAAAACAGGGAGGGAGTATATCTCTTTCAATCCTCATTATCCCACGCTTCACTTTATACTCTATTTTTAGTTACCTCAATTGTCCTACATCTTATTTTATATTAATACTCCTTACACTCTTGAATTCCATAATGATTACTACTAGTGTTTATTTAAGTTGGATTCATGTTGACATTTTCACTGGTGGGCTCTGTAAAATTCTTTATGTTTGTGAATAGTTCAAAAATTTTTGGTTCGCCCGATCAGAATGTGGAGAAGAACAAATGCTCAGAGATTCCCTCTTTCAAGCAATTCTCTTCATTTCCGTAAAAAAAAAAAAAAAAAAAAAAAAAAAATTATGTTCATTCAGTTGTTTTTTATTTTATTATTCCCTAAAATTTTGTAATTTTTCATTTTTTTTTTCAAAAATTTTGCGAATTTTCAAATATCCACAAAATTTAGAGATATTTTGATGTTTTTTTTCTTCTGTAAAAGTTCAATTTTTCCCGGAATGTTAAAAAAATTTTCAGTTAGATGATAAAAAAAAACATATGGGCTCGGTGGTGGTTCAGCGACATCAATGGGTGTAAATTAGAATTTAAATGAGTTATATTTTATTTAGATTGATAAAGCGGTAATATAGTCTTTTTATATGTATAATTTTTCTTAGTTAAATTTTTAGTGGGTGTACTTACTACTAAAATCGGGATGCAGAAAACTTGGGCTAAGAAAATCGAATGTAGTCAAAAATACAAAAAGCCCAAAAATATTATTCAATACAATTCATGGTCCAAGAGATAAAAAGAACTAGACCATATGTCTACCGGCCTGTAGAAAATCCAAACACAAAATGAATTAATTTTTTTTATGTTTTTTTTTTTTTTAGAAATAATCGCTGACAATTATCAAACTTGAAATTAATCCCAATTTCTTGAGAACTACAACCTAAATACATACATAGAATATCAGCCCGTAACTAGAGTAGCAAATCACCGTTTTTTTCCGGCAAATTACTTTATCCAGTATCAAAAGATTTTTAATTAGAGAAAATATATAAAATTACCAAATTTCATAAACAAAAGTTTTCTAAATAAAAAAATAATAATTTTCTACTATGCAATTACTCAACAAATTCCATGTTTGAGTTTCACCTCCATTTATATTAAATAATAAGAACCGAGAAAAAATCAATAGTGCAGCTCGTTGATATATAATGGAGTATATATTAATTAACGTAAATTCTTATGTGCAATACTCAATTTTAATTTAATTTTAGATATATTTTGACCTATTTAAAAATAAATTAAAATTGCACTATATACTGCACGTAAACGCGAATCATTAATTAATTCCTAGGAGAACACATGAATATAATTTTGCAGCTATAAGTAGTAGGTTAATTAGTTTAAGCTACTAATGTAACGAGATATAATACATTGATTGATGCATAGTAATACTAGTTATATATAATTAAAGAAACTGGAATCGCATGAGCAGCTTGACAGACTTGTACCTCTCCCCCCTGCGTGAATGAAGTGGTACCGCTCGGATGCCTGTCCTCAGCTCTGATATCGGGAGGCACGTTTGTCCCGCGAAGTCGTCCGACTCGGAAGTATCGTGCTCGTGAACTTCGACACGAAGTAGCGCCAGTTCAGGAACGGCTAATGGGAAGTCGAACACCTTGTCCCATGTCGGGATCCAATTATCGTAGAGGACCCTTGTTTTTCTCATTACAACATCACCTGGAACTCCGGCTATTCCCACCTGAGGATGGAAGATTATAAAAAATTGATGAAAAGTCTTGATTTTTTTATTCCGTAGAATCAAATCAACTATCTAAAACATTAGTAATGAAGAACAAACCAGGTGGCTTAGCCCACCGAATTTCTCACTTTATTGGGAGACCTGGGTTCGATTTCCTTTGAGAATGAATTTTGGAATTATAAGGTTTGTTGGAGTGTTTGGGTGATTGGTGACAAACTAACATTTACCGATAAAAAAAATAGTGATGAAGAACAAATACTGTGAATCTAGAATTCTATGATAATTTACAATAATTATTACCCAAAATGATTTAGTTTCAATGTAGATAACATAAATAAAAACTAACATATCAAAAGATTTCCAGTTAAAAGATAGAGTCTTTAGTTATTTTTTTAGTCCCATTGACATGTACAACTTTGATTAAAAAAAAAATTAATTCTCTGGTGATTTTAATTTGGGCAAAATTAAATTAGACAAACATTTTAATACCGGAACCAAATCGAGAATGTTAACTTTTATAGGATCAAAATTGAGACAAAAATAAATTAACTCATTAAAGATAAAAAATATCAAGACTTGTCTTCATCTCCATCAGTTTAGTATCAAATATAGTTTGGTAGCAATCAAAAACAATGAAAAAACTTCATCTCATTTAAAAATTAGAATTTTTAGAGGATGTGTATAATTAATAGGATGTGTATAAGCATTTATATTAATTCTCTGACAAATAGATGCATACCCTTGCATAAAAATCTGGAGGAGAATACGTATCAAAGTGTGTATGTCGGAACTCATAATACCATCCTTCACCCATATACACAGTCACCTAATTAACAAAAATGAATGATGTAAGAATATTGTGAGGAAGAAATATTATAAAAAATGATATTAATTAATTATTTGAAATTACAAGTTACCCTCAAAGTAGTTTTAACAGGCAATTCAGCTTTAGGGTCAAAGATGTCATCACCAGCCTTTAACAAAATATCTGGTTTTTTTACATATCCACACCCATTGTTGGCCCTGAACATGCCATGCATCAACCAAAGCGATTTTCCATAACCCTGTTGCAAAATACTCACAAATTAAACCTTACTCTAATTAAAAATGCAACTTAATTACAAGGAATTTTCTTGTATTATAAGAGAAGGGTTAAGAGTCCGCATGGGAGAAAAAGAAATTTTTGGACCCATCACTTTTTGACTCTCCAATTTTGATCAAAAAAAAAAAAAAAAGGTTCCACAAACAGTCCCAAATTTCAAAAGTTTGTTCGCTTTTAGTCCCATTTTTGCCGAAAAATTTGAAACGGCCACGTTTTGGCCCATGTGCACGCCACGCCATTACAATTTCCAGCGACTTTGCTGACTCAACTGCGTATGTAGAATTTATTTATTAATAAAAAAATTTATTCCTAATATTTAGACAACATTTAAAAATAAAACTGAAAACAAAAAGAAGTTAAAATTTAAAACACGCTTCTCAATATTATAAACAAAAAAGGGTTTGCTGACGGAATTCACACAATCAACATAAACTTGAAAAAAATAGGGCAAAATCAATAAAAGGAATTGGAGAAGATAAAACTGTTGCTCGTCGCATCACTAAGAGGAAAAAAAAGGGTATTTGTTCCAAAATTAAAAACAAAAGAAAGAAAGTCAAATTCTTCTAAGAACCCTAGTTTGTGAGCGTGTAAAAAAACCTCAAATTGATTCTCAAATTGAAGGTGTTGAAGGTCAACGCACACTAGATGGAATGTCTGAATTAAGTGGAAGCAGTTTACATACACTAAAAGTTTGGTGACGGGATTCACACAATCAACACAGACTTGAAAAAATTAGGGCAAAATCAAGAAAATAAATTGGAGAAGATAAAACTACACAAACTTGAAAAAAATAGGGCAAAATCAAGAAAATAAATCGGAGAAGGTAAAATTGTTGTGAGCGTGTAAAAATCTCTAAATTGATTCTCAAATTGAAGGTGTTGAAGGTCGACGCACATTTGGTGAAATGTCTGAATCAAGTGGAAGCAGTTCACATACACTACAAAGGGTTTGGTGACGGGATTCACACAATCAACAAAGACTTGAAAAAATTAGGGTAAAATCAAGAAAAGAAATTGATGAAGATAAAATTGTTGCTCATCGCCGTCGCGGTCACCGTCACCATCGCTTTTTCCGTATGAGGAGAAGATGGTATTTGTTCCAAAATAAATAAAAAAAAAGCCAGATTTAAAAAGCCCTAATCTTCTCTTCCAAGTACACTAGTTCGTGAGCGTGTAAGAAATTAGGGAAAAATCAAAAAACGAAATTGGAGAAGATAAAACTGTTGTGAGCGTGTAAAAATTCCTACATGAATTCTCAAATTGAAGGTGTTGAAGTTCGACGCTCATTAGGTGAATGTCTGAATCAAGTGGAAGCAGTTCTCATACACTAAAAAAGGATTTGTTGACGGGATTCACACAATCAACACAAACTTGAAAAATTAGGGCAAAATCAAGAAAAAAATTTGGGGAAGATAAAATTATTGCCCGTCGCCGTTGTGGTCAACGTCACCCGTAGCCGTCGCTTTTTCCATAGTAGGAGAAGATGATATTTGTTCCAAAATCAGAAAGAAAAGAAAGTCAAATTTAAAAAGCTCCAATCTTCTCTTCTAAAAAACCCTAGTTCATGAGCGTGTAAAAATCCCAAATTGATTCTCAAATTGAAGGTGTTGAAAGTCGACGCACACTAGGTGGAATGTCTGAATCAAGTGGAAGCAGTTCACATACACTAAAAAAAGGTTCGGTGATGGGATTCACACAATCAACACAGGCTTTAAAAAATTAGGGCAAAATCAAGAAAAAAAATTGGAAAAGATAAAACGGTTGCTTGTCACCATCGCTTTTTCATAGGAGGAGAAGAGGATATTTGTTCCAAAATCAGAAACCAAAAAAAAGAAAGCCATATTTAAAAAGCCCCTATCTTCTCTTCCAAGAACACTAGTTCTTGGCCGTGTAAAAAATTAGGGCAAAATAAAAAAAAAAAAAAATTGGAGAAGATAAAACTGTTGCAAGTGTGTAAAATTTTCTAAATGGATTCTCAAATTTAAGGTGTTGAAGGTCGATGCACAATAGGTGAATGTCTAAATCAAGTGGAAACAATTCACATACGCTAAAAAGAAGTTTGGTGACAAGATTTACACAATCAACACAGACCTGAAAAAATTAGGGCAAAATAAAAAAAAAAGTTGGAAAAGATAAAACTGTTGCTCATCGCTATCGCAGTCATAGTCACCCATAGCCGACGCTTTTTCATAGTATTTGAAGATGATATTTGTTCCAAAATCAGAAACAAAAGAAAGAAAGTAAAATTTAAAAAGCCAAAATCTTCTCTTCTATAAACCCCAGTTCGTGAGTGTGTAAAAATCCAAAATTGATTCTCAAGTTAAAAGTGTTGAAGGTCAACACACACACTATGTGAAATGTTTGAATCAAGTGGAAGCAGTTCACATACACTAAAAAAGGATTTGGTGATGGGATTCACAATATCAACACAAACTTGAAAAAATTAGAGCAAAATAAAAAAAAAAATAGAGAGAAGATAAAATTATTGCGAGCGTGTAAAAATTCCCACATGGATTCTCAAATTGAAGGTGTCGACGCACACTAGGTAAATGTCTGATTCAAGTGGAAGCACTTCACATACTTTGGTGACGGAATACACACAGTCGACACAGACTTGAAAAAATTAGGGCAAAATCAAGAAAAGAAAAATGTTGCTTGTCGACTTCGCTTTTTCGTTCGTGGGAGGAGAAGATGATATTTGTTCCAAAATCATAAACAAAAAAAAAAAGAAAAAAAGAAAGCCAGATTTAAAAAGCCCCAATCTTCTCTTCCAAAAACATTAGTTCGTGAGCGTGTAAAAATCCCAAATTGACTCTCAAATTGAATGTGTTGATGGTCGATGCACACTGAGTGAAATGTCTGAATCTAGTGGAAGCCGTTCACATACACTAAAAAAGGGTTTGGTGACGGGATTCTCAAATTGAAAGTTTGAAAGTCGACGCACACTAAGTGAATATTTGAATCAAGTGAAAGCAATTCACATACACTAAAAAAGGGCTTTGGTGACGGGAGCTGTCGCTTTTTCCAAAATCAGAAACAAAAGAAAGAAAGCCAGATTTAAAAAGCCCCCGTCTTCTCTTCTAAGAACCCTAGCCAAATTAATTTTCAAATTGAAGGTATTGAAGGTCGACGCACACTAGGTGGAATGTCTAAATCAAGTGTGCGCAGTTCACTTACACTAATAAAGGGTTTGGTGACGGGATTCACAATATCAACACAGACTTGAAAAAATTAGGGCAAAATAAAAAAAAAAATTGGAGAAGATAAAACTGTTGCGTGCGTGTAAAAATTCCTACATGGATTCTCAAATTGAAGGTGTCAATGCAACCTAGGTGAATTTCTGAATCAAGTGGAAGCAGTTCACATACACTAAAAAAGAGTTTGGTGACGGAATTCACACAATCAACACAGACTTAAAAAAATTAGGGCAAAATTATGAAAATAAATTGGATAAAAAAAATATTGTTCGTCGCCGTCACGGTCACGGTCACCTGTAGTCGTCGCTTTTTCCATAGGAGGAGAAGGTGATATTTGTTTCAGAATAGAAACAAACGAAATAAAGTCATATTTAAAAAGTCCCAGTCTTCTCTTCTAAGAAGCCTATTTGTGAGCGTGTAGAATTTGGAGAAGATAAAACTATTGCGAGAGTGTAAAAATCTCCGAATTGATTCTCAAATGTAAGGTGGAATATCTGAATCAAGTGGAAGCTGTTCAACAAACACTTGAAAAAATTAGGGCAAAATCAAGAAAAAAAAGGTAAAACTGTTGCTCATCGCCGTCGCTTTTCCGTAGGAGGAGAAGATGATATTTGTTCGAAAATCAGAAACAAAAGAAAAAAAACAGATTTAAAAAGCCAAATTAATTTTCAAATTGAAGGTGTTGAAGGTCGACACACACTAGGTGGAATGTCTGAATCAAGTGGAAATAGTTCACACACTTTGTAAAAATCCCTTTTTAAATTTCAACTTCTTTTAGTTTAATTTTTATTTTAAAATGATGAGTAAATATTAGGAAAAAAATATTTATTAAGAAATAAATTCCACATACGCAGCTGAGTCTGCAAAGCCAAAAATTGTAATTACGTGGCATGCGCGTGGGCAAAAACGACGTCGTTTCACTTTTTCCACCAAAAATGCGACTAAAAGCGAACAAACTTTGTAAATTTGGGACTGTTTGTGGTTTTTTTTTTTTTTTTGACCAAAATTGGAGAGTAAAAAAGTTATGGGACCAAAAGATTTCTCGTCCGTTTGGCAAAGCTTATAAGCTGTTTAGGAGCTTATAAATTCTAACAAAGTGTTTGTTCAAATAAGATATTTAAAGTAACTTTAAGATGTTAAAATAAGTTTTTTACAACTTATAAACTTAAAAAAAATATAAGTTATCATAACTCAACTTATTTTTCTAAAATTTTTAAGTTATCCTTAAAAAATAAATATTACTCACTCTACCCACCACCTCACCCCACCTAATATTAAAATTAAAAAATATATTTTTCAAATTATCAAATAGCTTATAAATTTTATTAGTCAAACTCTTTAATAACTTATAAGCTATTTTTTTTTAACTCTAGAAACAACTTATAACATGTTAGAAATATAAAAAAATTAAGATAAACTTAGCCAATCGAACTCTAATTGTGTGAATTTTTGTTTATTATTAACGGAAATAGGTGAGCGTGTCACACGTGCCTGTTAGTGGATACCCCATTCCCATTTCAATCTCGAATTAATTCTGAGAAAACTTACATACCCAAATCGCACACTCCTTAGAACCCTAGTTTTTTTTCACTAAAATTGCACTCTTAGCACCCTCAATTTCAACCAATATGTAATGGTTGATACCAAAAATGTCAAATATAAAGATCATTTTCACATACAAGTGCCAAAAGTGCAGACTTGTGCAAATCTTAATTGCAATTAACTCTATATATAGGTATATAAAGGTGTTTTAATCAAGAAACTATCTTACTTGCATATTCAATGCAACCATTTGAGCTCCATGCATCCATCCAATCATGGGGTTGTAGTTTGAGGAGTCCACACGAGTGCCTTTTGGGTAAACCCTCAGCAAGTTCTTCTGTGTAAATCTGAATCACAACGATATGAAAGAATTTTATCTCATTTAAAAATCTAAAAGTAAGACTCTAATATTATAAAATAATTTCATCTCATCTAAAAATTTAAATTTGTAGAGAAGGGTGAAAAATCAATTTCCGTAACATATATGAAATAAATTGTTGATGACTTTTTAATTTTGGCAAAATATCATATACAAAGCTTTTTATTTTTCCTAATTTCGTTTGTTGAGTTAGCAAGTTTTTTGCCTCGTTGGTTCCAAGAAATCTAGTTATTTCAATTTATTCTCAATATTCAAACGGTTGTCCAATTTTGGTCCTAAAATTGTCGGGAAATTAAAATGGTATCGTTCTATGACTTGAGAGTTCAATTTAGAGCAAAAAATGGACAGTGGACAAGTTATGGAGCCAAGATTGTACATTTCACGTAACATAAAACGATACAATTTTCAATTCCAGTTATTTTGAGTTAAAATTTGACAATTTTGTGGAAATATTTATAAAAGAGAAAATTGTAGTTTTGGTCCCAAGAGAATTTTTCAACAACAATGTTAGTCCCACGTTCTTTTTTTGTCTTTTTTTTTTTTTTTTTTTTTTGCAAAAATTGTCCTAACCATTATTTTTTAGAACCAAAACTGCAATTTTATCTCATTCTCTCGGGAAACTGCAATTTTTTTTGGACTAAAAATGTCAAAAAAAACTATGGGACCAAAAGTTTAAAAAAAAGGACCATTTTGCAAACCAATCATTCTCTTGGGGCCAAAAATGCAATTTACCCATTTATAAAAATTTAGACAAAATTGAACATTAAACGAGCTATGAAAGTCTGGATTGTTAATTAAAGTACCTTACAATATCTTGAGCATATGTTATAATAGCCTTTTCGAGCTCTTGTTCACTCAAGCTAAGGCGTCGGGCTTTAAAAGGATCCACCCTAAGCCAATCTTGCATTCCACCTTTCCCCTTTCCAGCATGAATAGCTATTAGATGCCTATATTCAGGCACTCTATATTTCTTTGACTTGGAATCCTCTTCGTCAACATCATCATCTTCGTCGTCGTCTTCATTCTCTCCATTTAAATCGCCATCCTAGAAAGAAATTGGAATTTAGTAGATAAATTAAATGCAAGAAATAGCTGAATTAATGCACCTTACGAGGGAATAATTTTTTGTAAGGACCGTCACTTAAAAGGGTGGCATACAGGATCGTAACTCTATGAGTTGGTAATTTAAGGAAAATAGCTTTTAAAAGTCGTGAATATAGGTCGAATCAGCATGAATCTGGCCAAAATAAAATTCAGCCCAATTCGGGTCAATCAACCCGGATTTTTGTCTGATTCAACCCAAATCAGATCAATTAGCCTGAGTTGGGTTGCTTCGGGCTTATTTGACCTCAATCGCAACTTTTAAAATTTATTGTTCTTAAATTGTTAGCCCGGATTGTTACCCTTCTCATTTTGCCACACCCTAAATTACGGTTCTTAAAAAGAATTATTCGCGATCATCATGATTTCGGTTTCGAAACTTGGGATTTATGTTCCTTAACTGAAGCTTTTGTGTTGTCCACTTGTGCTTTAACATTATCCTTGGTCTGTAAGTACTCTTTGGGGGGCTTTGTTGATATAATGACCCTTTTCTTTAGAGATTCTGGGGAGGGAAACTCACTCAGGCATTGTGGACTACCATGTGAAAATAGCATGTCTCCAAATGTTTGAGTTATCATCTAAAATTAACCACATATATGCTCAAATTAGCTACGATGTACTAATGAAATTAGTGGTGACTAAATCGGGAAAATAGTATTTTTAGTCCTGTAAATTATTTTTGTATGAGTTTCAATCCAATGATTTTATTGAATTTAAAAAAGTACTGTCAATTTTAATTTTTCGACATTTTAGTCTGATAATCTATAGGAGGTGAAACATCCAGTTAATATATTAGACTCTGTCACATCAGCGTCGTTTCATCTCCTATAGCTGGATACCAATCTAAAATGTAGAACAGTTAAAAGTTGTCAAGTACCTTTATGCACCTGACGCACCATACAATTCAAATATATTTTTAAATTTTATTAATTTGTAATATAAAAAGTATTGGTTGCATATTATTAGTTCCTTTGGGATATAATTTTTTTAAGTCCCATAACTTTTGCACTTTTTCAAAAACATCCTAAAAAAGTTAATTTTTTTAATTAAGTCCCAAATTATTGCTAACTATACAATTTGCGTCCCAAAGTTCGCCGTAGGAGACAATACGCTGTCATTTTGCCCCATGTGCGCGACACATGACATATAAATGATGGGGCGAAACGACAACGTTTCGTCTCCTCCGGTGAACTTTGAGACGTAAATTGTATAGTTAGCAATAATTTGGAACTTAATTGAAAAAATTAACTTGTTTTGAACGTTATTGAAAAAGTGCAAAAGGTATGGACGTAAAAAAAATGTTAACCTCAGTTATTTTCACTGAATAGTGTAAACTGTGGTATAAAAGTTACCAAACTAATCGATTCGAACTAGCGGTAACGTAAAGGACTAAAAAAGCAGTTTTCCTGGATGAAGGCTTACAAACATTATATATATACCTGAGCTGTTTTGGCCTGAAGATGAGGGGTAAGATGGTCTTCGAGTGTTATTATAACAGGATATTGAGATGCAATAAAAGCGTGTTCCTTAATAGACCTCAAGCATTTAATCAGTGGAACTGGAGTTGTAAGCGTCCTGCATATATTATCATCACACTTAAAAGCAGTTTGATTCCTTTGTTCCATTTTTTATTTTTTTTTAATTTCAATTGGTGTTTCATCCTACTAGATTATTAATACATATTTTAATATGATGCATAACATAAATTTATTATTATCTCCGTCCCATACTCGTTGTAACTTTTGCCAAAAAGGTTTGTCCCGTACTTGTTGCATCATTTCCTTAAATAGTAATAAAAAACTTTTTCACTTTTATTTATCCACTCAAACACTGCAATATTACACCATATGTCACTACTTTTTCCACAGTAACCCAATTTAATACTATTAAATAACTATTTTATTAAAGTTGAAAAGACTATCCTACCCCCATATAAAAACAAACTTATATTATTAAACAATTCTTACATTAAAACTTGTGTCAAACAGATATCACAATGAGTATGGGACGGAGGGAGTATTATTTTACCCCGCACGTGTCATTCATCTGCACTATTGAACACAAAATAGAACATCAAATATGGAATAGATGATTTTATTTGCACTTTAAGGGGCCAAAACATAAAGAGGCAAGAAAATGACAGTTTGATTCCTCTGTTCCACTTTTTCGTATTCCACTTGGTGTTCTAATTTGTTAGATTTTAATAGATGTCGATGTGGTGTATTCAATTGATTATTATTTTAATGATATGTCTTTATTCACAATGTTTATAAAATGGAACATCAAATATAATATAGATGATTTCGTGTGAGAAAATAAGGACTACAATCATCCTGGAATAGTTGAATTGCACTTATTGAAAAAGTCGATAATCAAATCACAAAAAATTGTTTTAATTCGACGGTCATGGCGTTAATATGGCGAGACCAAACTCGAATTTAATTTGATCATGTTGACTTGTACGGGATGAAAATAAATAAATCAAAGATAAAGTTTTATATAAAATTGGTTCATAATAATTTTATCATGAAATTGTTTGAAAATTTTAAATTATCAAGTATTTAATTAAGAATCTTTTTAAAGTGTATAAAAAATTAGGGTCAATAATATAATATTATTGTTTACGAATATCAACAACAATTATTTTATTTTTTACTATTTTTTAATTATTCATATTTAACCCTCCTTCCATCTCAATATTATTCACACACTTTCCTTATTAATTTGTTCGTCCAAAAATTATTTAATACTCCCTCTATCTCAATAATATTCCCACACAAATTAACACCATCACAATACCATTTAAATTTAAAAATGATTATCTTGTTGTACTCTATTTTATTCTCTCTTACACTTTATTTCATTAAATCAACCAAAATACCTCTACATTTTGTTCTTTCTCCTACACTTTATTCTCACAAAAATAACTTTTCCTAAATGTGTGCACAAAAAAGTGCGTGAATTATTTTGGGACGAAGGGAGTATAAAAAATAATATTATATTTATAGTTAAGTTTAAAGTATCTAGTTAAAAAAAAAAACATTTAAAGTATCAAGTATTTGATTAAGAATATCATATATTTGACCAAAAATATTAAAAATTGAACCGTAATTCATAAAATTAAATAATTAATGCTTCATATCATGAATCATTTACATATAAACCGTACCCATAAATTAAATATAGGGAATATGTACCTTCCATGCAGAACATCAACATTGTCACCTGTTGAATTTGGCCATATATCAAGTTCAATAACCCTAACGCCTCTATGCAACGCTTTTACGATGGGGGCGTCACTACAGACGCTGCTTAGTTGGTTGCCCGTTAGATACGAATTGTGGCCGGTATATATGAAGTAATGTGACAGCGGAGCATTCATATCATGCCTAACCTGCACAAACCAAATCGTCATGGGACGTGTGTCAGAAAGTTCTAAGTTCATACGGGTGAATCCAAATGAAACGTAGTCTAAGGAGATCATGAAAACCAATTCCATGTTCTCATTCATAACTACTCGCGCGTCTCACTTTTTTCTGATGTTTTTTTTTAACCTCGTAATTTCGGGGATTGTGTTTTAATTTTACGGATCTGTGAATGTAGGATGCTATATTTTAAATTTGTAAATGTGGGACAATTAATCTCAAATTAGCTCAAATCAGACTTAGTTGCATGTGGGTTGTACGATTGTTCTACATTTATAAATTTACGGATTGCGAATATAGAACACTATGGAGATGAAAAAAATATTTCATTCTTATTGAAGAATTAGACATAATTGGCCTTAATTATTATTTTTTTAATCATTCCATCATATTTTCCGGTCAAAGATTATTTTTTATCTCAATATTTTTCAAAACTATTTCTCTTTAATCATTCTATCAGCTCTTTTAAAATTAGAGTATATAATATCACTTGTATTGTTAATCACTATTAGATCACTCTATTATCCCATTCCAGTCAAAATTACTTTCACACTTTCCTTTTCTATGCAAATCTCAATATTATTTTTACATCCTTAAAATAAAAATATCACACAATATTAATATTCTCACTATACTATTTAAATTTAAAAAAATATCATCTCATTTTCTCACTTTATCCACTCTTCTACATTTTATCTCATTACCATCCTTTATTTGACCCCACATTCTTTGTACATCTTATCTAAGTGTGCAAGTAATTCCGATACGTACCATCTACCTCGAAGAGTTTGAGAAACAGTCAAAAAATAAAAAAAAAAGAGAAATATAAAAAGAAAGAAAAATAAATTAAGTAGAGAAAATTACGCGGGGTTTGGGATTTAGAGGCGGATTAAGATCGGCAAACAAGTACTTAAAAAATCCGGCGAGATTGAGGCCCCTCTTATGAAATAAAGTCAGATGCTTGAGCTCATGGAGGCGAGCCTGCGCATCCTCCAGCGTGGCATCTTCCTCCTTCTGCACCTCCACCAGGAACCGCCGCAGCTGATCCACGCCCATCACGCCGTTCGTCGAATACTCTGCGAAGATGCCTTTGATGTCCTCCGGCGCCTCCGCCGCCGCCATCCGGAACCTCCGCCGGAAACAGAAGCACACCTGATACGTCTGTTTCGACATTGGGAATTGAATCCGAATTAATGCGATAGAAGTGGGATTTATAACTTGCTTCGGAGCTTAATTGGTAGAAGAGAAAGGAATGGAATAATTATTGTAAAGTGAGGGAGTTTTGATTGTGTCAGTTGTAGTGACGGATTCAGGAATTATAATTTGGAGACGGGTTCATAAAGAGGGAGTTCACGACACACTTTAAAAAAAAAAAAAAAAAAGGAATAAAAGTTTATTTAATTGTGTATGTGTAAGTAAAAAAATAATGTCATTTTATATAAATTAGTAAAAATTGTGAGGGTAGAGTTTATAAAGAGTTTTTCATTTTAAGGATGTTTTATTATAGTACGACAGACGAAAAAAATTATAAAAAATTTTATGGAATGGATGAGGGAGTAACACTTACATATTAACATAAGGTAAATTCTTGTATGAATAAGTGCCATCATGAAATTGATTTGAAAGGTACTTAATTATTATACTATTAAAGAATATTCTCTCAGTTATATTTTTTATTGCTCAAAATCCTAAAATAGACGTTATATTTTTGTTTTGTTATACTCAAAATAACAAAAAAAAAAAATCCTTACTCTATCAAACTTAAACTCTTACAAGCATCTCTCATTTACACTTTTTGTCACTTCATTTATCACTATAATTAAATCTCTCCACTCAATTACTCACTTCATCAAAACCTCTCACCCTTCACTTTACATTTTTTAATACTAATGAACAACATTTTTATTTAAATTTGTATCATTGATTTTTGAGCAATCTAAAATGTAATAGAGAGAGTATTAGTTCTTTATATTATAAGATATTAGTTTTGAATGATATTAGTTGTTTTATTAATGATAGTTAAAGAGTATTAATTATTTTACTATAATGTATTAGTTTTGAATGATATTAATTATTTTATTTTATTATACTATTAACCATTGCTAAGCGGCTGTCGGATTCGTTAATTTCACCCCTCTTAGAAAGGAGTATGAATCTGATACTGAATTATGGTATTTTTAAAAGAATTCGTATATCTTATTAAAAAAAATCCTAATTAATTAATTAATTAATTAATTGATAGTACTTTTATTTTAGTTATATACAGAATCCTATATTATTTGAAGAGTCGCATTACCTCTGAGAATGATATGTCCCGCGCATATGAATTTCGAAAGAATGACATGTGTATACAAATTCAGGGAGAACGTCAAAAATATATATTTTTTTAAACAAATGTGTATAGGAATTTTCTATCGAGTTGCATATTGTTGAACAAACAAAATAATTTATCAAATTTGGCCTGTTATTTATTATATAAAAACTAAAATAAGTTTTTTTAGCAATCAATGTCAAGAGCGAGTATTAATTTATTCGAATTTTTATTTCACGAAACTCCAAATTGGATAGTTAAACGAATTTCTGCTCCTGAAAAATAAAAAAAAATTGACAAAATTGTTATTCATAACGAAAAATATGTATTCATATAAATGAAGAGTATCAATAGTTTGTATATGAATTATTATTAGCATTTTTTAATATAAAATATATTTTTATTCCATGAACTAATATTTTTACCACAAACTCTCTTTGAAACTGGTTCACTATATTACTTGATATCATTACATTCATTCACTAATATCATAACATACATTGAGTAATACAATTATACTTATGAATTAATATCACAGTGTAAAATATTATGGTATTAATTTTAAGAGTAATAGTATTATTGAATAAATATAATGATGTCAGTTTTATACGGTGAATAAGTTTCACTGAACAGTGGCTTTATTTTTATTATAACTGATATTTTCAACTTGATTTTTTGTACTAATACACACATTATTGGATAGAGTGTGATCATGCACTAGTTCCACAGAAGTGTTACTCAAAAGAATTTGATTGTATTAGAAAATTTGGAGATTTTGTTAATCTTTTACATGTGAGATTATAGAATAAAAAGACACTTGTGTGAACAAGTTTATTCATAAAATTGATTTGAAGAGTATTAGTTTTTTTATTAGAGGGTATTAAGTGTTTATAATATAAGGTATATTTTTGTAGTGGTATTAATTATTTTGGGATTTAGATTATTTTCGTCCTCTAACTTTTCACCTTTATTGAAATGGTCCTCTAATTATCTACCTTATCAATTTAGTTCTCTAACATTTCACCTTTATTGAAATGGTCCTCTAATTATCTACTTTATCAATTTAGTCCACTATGTTTACATTCTTTACCAATTTAGTCCACTATGTTTACATATTTTTCCAATTTTGTCCAAATTAGCCCACCATGTAAAATAATATAAAATAACTAATTTGGACTAAATTGGCAAAATATATAAAATAGTGGACTAAATTGGCAAAATATGTAAATATAGTGGACTAAATTGATAAAATAGATAATTAGAGGACCATTTCAATAAAGGTGAATAGTTAGAGGACTAAATTGACGAAATATGTAAACATAGTGGACTAAATTGATAAAGTAGATAATTAGAGGACCATTTCAATAAAGGTGAAAAGTTAGAGAACGAAAATAATCTAAATCCCTAATTATTTTATTAAAGAGTATTAATTATTTTATTAAAGAGTATTAATTATTTTACTATAAAATATTAATTATAAATCAAATTTATGATAAAAGTGATCACACAAGACTAATTCATAGAATAATTAGGTAGACCACCTGGAAAGTAAAGAACAAAAGAAAACAAATAAAATACGTACAAATATTCTTATTCTTTATGCTTCTTTTGATTTGTGAGGGCAAGCAATATAAGAAGGGACATTCTTGTCAACAATTAGGTTACGTTTGGATGGAGTCATTTAAAATTAAGGAATTTGAGGATAATACACCATACATTTACAAATCAAAATGGAGAAAAACTAAATGAATGTATTTACTTCACACAAATATTACTTATAAGTGAGAGGATTTCAAATAAAACAAAACCTAGTCATTTTGAAATCCTCTCACTTCTCCCACTTGTGCTTAATATTTGATTATATCAAATCCATTCATTTAGTTTTTTTTTTTCATTTTAGTTTGTGTGAATGCATGATATATTATACTCAAATTCCTTGATTTCAAATCCACTTCATCCAAATGGAGCCTTACATTCTTCCTTGCGAAATGTTTCGTTATATAATATATTAATGAGAGATTAAATAAAGAACAAGATCTTACATTAGCATATACGAATATATATAATATATTAATGAGAGATTAAATAAAGACAAGATCTTACATCAGCATATACGAATATAATATTTCTTCGTCGTAAATCAATTTTCATATATATATATATTTTTTTTTTTGCTTTTTTCTATATCAGTTTGCATATTAAACAATAAAAAATTTACTCATAATTCTTATTCTAATATACGTACACTTATATATTTACCTTTTAGATTATTATTTTCTAACATAATTAACTTGCAACCACTCATATCATAGATTTAATTCCAAAATACGTTTACGTTATTATGATAATTAATAAAGTAAAAAAAAGCCTCTTTTTATTTTATTTTATACAGGTTAGAGGGAGTAATATTTATCAAATCATTTATAAGGAAATAGTCTCAAGTGGTATTTGTATATATAGTTTATGAGTATCCTTTTCTATGATCAAGTAGTATCTGTCACTGCTATAATATATTTGTTGTATGACGATTTATTCGCCCCTAGGCCCAACAGTCAATGGGCCCGCCCAATCCCACTTGGCCGAGCTCAAAGGAGCTTGGCACCACTGAAGGCCAGTTTGTCGGGAGACGGCGAGCGAGCCCGGTCGAGCGAGCAGGACCCTCCGGGCTCGGCCCCGCCGAGGGACCCGCTCGCCTCGTCCAGGCGAGCACACCTATCCAGCGAGCGGATAGAATCAAACAAGACGAGGTGTCAAGCTCGGCGAGAGATGGCGAGCTCGGCGAAGACACTTATCGACCTAGCTCGGCAGGCTAAAGACTTGCCGACCAAGCCACCCCCGGAATAGTACCAAGTACGAAGTGGTAGTCCCAATTTAATGTCAACCTTACCCGGAAAGGAAAGAAATTCTCTCAGCCGACAAAAGATCCCCTGCCAGAGGACAGCTGGCAGGACGCGAGTGGCCAGCCGCCTGCCCAGGTGCAGGGCTGGTACACCCCAATTACTTGGGGTTGTACAGAATTAATTGTATTTTGTACCTTTTGTCTGCCCAAAAGGCAATCAATACCATGTATAAATAAGACCTATAAGGCACAATAAACGGATCTGAAGCATCCACCCTTAGCCTGGGACTAACACTCCCAGCAATCCTTGTGTTCTTTACTTGCTTTTCTGCATTTATTTCCACATTCATTGCACTTTATTAGTTATGATTGTTCTTGGATATTTATCATCATAAATATCTCAATCATTATAATTTTAACCGATTAAAAGCCACATCAATCACTCACAAATATTTCGGTTAACAACAATTGGCGCTAGAAGGAGGGTGTGCTCCTTACTCTCACTGTTTTATTGAAATTTCTGGGAAAAACCTCGAAAAACACTCATATTTCTTCGAGTCAAAATCCTTCTAGGAACATCCCTTGTTCTTCACTCTGCAATCCATCCCTTGCAAAGAAGATCCTGGTTCTTTTGGAAGATGGCGAAGGCTGGAAACGCCACTCCCATAGGGGAAAACCCCACTGTTACTGGTGCTTGCGTGGAACCAATGCATGTTCATGATGATGAACAACCCCAGGGGGAAGTCACCCCCACCAGGGCTGCTGGGGGATTTACCCCTATCCCTCTCCAGGAGTATCAGACTCCTGAGCAGATTCAGACGGCCATCAAGCTCCTCCAGGCTCGAGGTCGTGAGCTTGCTACGGCCAACCCTGGCCCATCCACTGCTCCCCAAAAGAGCAAGGGGAAGAAGAAGAAGAAGGCCCAGCGAGCTCGGGACGGCCCCGGATCCCCTAATAGGGGCGACCAGCTCCTGGGGTCCAGGATTGTTTTTGAGTGACTTGGGTCGTCTCGCCAACTGGACTTTGGATCAGAATCCAAAACGGAGTCCAGAACTGGAAGCACCGCGGCTCGGCGAGTGGCCAAGGACCGTCGGCCCATCAATAGGGCCCCTGCGCCTAGCGCAACCCTTGAACGCGAGGCCAGAAGGGTCTCGACCAAGGATAGGCTAGGCCCAGCTCAGCCTGAGCACTCTGACTGCCCAAGCCCTCTCCGTGAGCCTGAACCTGACTCTCGTGATGCTCTTTTCGTCGCCATGCAGAAGAAGATCGACGAGATGGAATCCCACTTCGGGGCCCGCAATGGGCAGCCAAAGCGAAGTGTGGCGAGTGAGCCACTTTCTATGGAGGTTGAACATGCGCCAGTTCAACCCAAAATCCTCCCCCCTCAGATGCCTGTTTATGAGGGGAAGACTGATCCGGAGACCCACCTCAGTAAATACAATATTTACATGGTCGGGAGAGGGGCCTCCGATGCTACCAAGTGCCATCAGTTCCCACTAACCCTGAGCGAGCTCGCCCATAAGTGGTATGTCTCTCTTCCCACCCGCTCGATCCGCATGTTTGATGAGCTGGGCGAAAAATTCGCCACCTACTTCGCCTCCAAGATTCCCAGAGCCGAGAATCGGCAAAGACTGATGGGAATCAAGCAGGGGAAGAATGAGAGCGACGAGGCCTACCTCGATCGCCTGGACGAGGTTCTCCTCACTGGGGAACCAATTGGAGATGAGCTCCAACTGCATGTAGCCCTCAGCGGCTAAGACTGGAATCCTACATGTTTCGACACATGACAAAGAACTACCCCACCTCCTACGCCGAGTTCCACCGGCGGGCAGGCGAGCTCATCACTAGCCAGAAAATGCTCGCCCGAAGGCTGGGCGAGGCGAAGGAATAGGGGGAGGAGAAAGCAGACAAGGCCGCAGCCAAGGCGCCCTCATCCGCCGAGCGCGGCTCTAACCGAAAAAGGGGCCAGCAGAAAGGCGCCGGGGGGACCTTCAAGAGCTTTGAGGACCCCCCGCCCCCGCACAAATCCGTCCAGGTCGTGGAGAAGCTCAGATGCTCCCCGGCCTTTGTCTTCAATGCAATCCAGCACACCGGGCTAATCTCGAAACCCAAACCCATCAGGGTGGACCCCGCCAAGCCAAACACCGGCAAATTCTGCGCCTACCACAACTCCCCTAGGCACAACACCAGCCAGTGTCGGTACCTGCTGAAGTAGCTCTAGAGGCTGTTCGAGGACGGGCTTCTCGACAAGTTCGTCAAAAGGCCTCCTCTACGGCCGGACACTGAGGAGCGAACTCCTAAGCGGCAGAGGGTGGTCTCCCTTGAGAGGGTCGCAGCTGTCGAGGTTGCGGCTGAAATGGAGGCGTCCGGCGATGACCTCCCCATTGCCCGCCCTGGCGGACGGATCAACATGATCCAAGCCGGAGGGGGGGGTATAGCCTCGGCGGACTGGTTGAGGTCTTCAGCCAGTCAAACAGGAAGAAGAAGGTCGAGCTGAGGGCCATCGACCACATCCACCTGGTCAGCACGCCGCCAGAGCCCACCATCTCCAAGACCGCGGTAATTTCTTTTTCCAACGCTGACCGCGAGGGGGTTCTTTGCCCCAAGAATGACGCTCTGGTCATCTCGGCCAACATCTTGGGAATGACGGTGGACCGAGTTCTGGTCAATAATGGCAGTTTCTGCAACATCATCTTCAAGTCCGCCTTGGACCAGATGAGCAACCTCACCAAGTACATCAAGCCCTACGACCTCCAGCTCCGCGGCTTCGGCAACACCGTGGTTTCTACTTACGGGAAGATCAAGCTATCTGTCGAGCTAGTCGACTTTGCAAATGATAGGGTTAGGATCACTAGGCCTATTGAATATGTAATTGTTGACCTGTCGAACATGTATAATGGCTTTTTTGGTCGCCCTTTTCTTGAAACTTTTGAGGCAGTTGTCTCGTCTTACTTTTATTGTGTTAAGTTCCCTACTGTTGAAGGGGAGGTTGGCACGATAAAAGGTGATTAGAAAATGTCAAAGAAGTGTTTGAACTACTCGTGTCCAGATTTAATTTCCGCACTTAGTTTAGACTCTTCTTTCATTTTTACTCTTGCTGAACAACAAAATGTCGAGCTCCCTCAAGAGCGCATCCCGCCTAGCGAGCTCGATATCGATCAGAATGAAGCAACTCCAATGGATTGCACACCAACTCCCCCTCAAGCTGAGCAGGCCCAGGACGAGCCCGCTCGCTCGGCCCCGACTCCTATGGAGCTCGGCCAGATGGGCAAGCAAGACTTGGAGCCTCACCTCGGCTTCGAGCCGATGCCCCTGGACATTGATCCGAGGGGGAATCTACAGGATCCCAATGGCCAGCGGCTGAAATGCACCGCTCCAGTCGAAGAGCTAGAGCGCATTCCAGTGGATTCTGCTCGCCCTGAGCTGGAAGTCTCAATCGGCTCCAAAATTCCTGCCGAAATGTGGGGGGATATCATAGACTTCCTCAGAAACAATGTGGACGTCTTCGCCTGGTCGCACCAAGATATGGTCGGCATAGACCCAAATCATGCCTGCCATCACCTCAAGATCGACCCAACTCGCAAGCCAATCTCGCAAAAAAGGCAAAAATTCGGCCCAGAGAAGTATGCTGCTCTGGCAGAGAAGGTGAAGAAGCTGCTCGACAACAAACTGATCGAGCAAGTAGAGGATGAGCCCCAGTGGGTGGCAAATGCCGTGCTCGTCAAGAAGACCAATGGGTCCTGGAGGCTATGTATAGACTTCACGGATCTGAATGCAGCATGCCTGAAAGATCATTTTCCAATGCCTCACATCGATCATCTGGTGGACAGCACTGCCGGCCACGAGATGATGTCCTTCATGAACGCATTTGCAGGCTATCACCAAATCCCGATGGCCGTGGAGGATATTAAACATACCTCCTTCCACACTGAAAAGAACGTTTACTCCTGGCTTAGGATGCCCTTCGGGTTGAAAAATGCGGGGGCGACCTATCAAAGGTTAGTAAATAAAATGTTTGCTGAGCAAATTGGGAAAACAATGGAGGCCTACATAGACGACATTGTTGTCAAGAGCGTGAAAAAAGAGGATCACTTGAGAGACCTAGGCGAGACCTTCGCAATCCTCCGGGAATACAATATGAAGCCTAACCCTAAGAAATGCAGCTTTGGGGTCGGCTCCGGCAAGTTCCTCGGCCACATTGTGAGCCAAAGGGGAATCGAGACTAACCCCGCCCAGATCAAGGCCATCCTCGATATGGAGGAGCCCCGCAATGTCAAGCAAGTCCAGAGACTCACTGGGTGTTTGGCGACCTTGAACAAATTTATTTCCCACCTAGGCGACAAAAGTAAGTCTTTCTTCGCTACCATTAAGAAATAAAAATTCTCTTGGAACAAAGAAAGCCGAGACACTTTCCTTAAACTGAAGGAATACCTCGCCAATCCCAACATTCTCGCCAAGCCAGTGCCGGACGAGAAGCTGTACCTGTATCTGGCAGTGTCCGAGTCCGCCCTGAGCGCCGTGATCGTCAGGGCGGAGGGGCAGGACCACCTGTCAATCTACTTCGTCAGCCAGGTTCTCCATGATGCCGAGCTCACGTATACTCCTTTGGAGAAGCTGGTGTATGCCCTTATTATGAGTGTTAGGAAACTGAGGGCCTACTTCTTCGATCATCAAGTCGAGGTCCTCACGACCCTTCCACTCCGGCAAGTCCTGCACAGACCGGACACCAGCGGCCGCCTTCTAAAGTGGTCGCTCGAGATCGCCCAATACGACATAACGTATGTGCCGAGGACGACGATCAAGGGACAAGCGCTCGCCGACTTCGTCGCCGAGCTCACTTTCCCAAACAATCCCTCGACCCTAATCATCCCGCCGTGGAAACTGTATGTTGATGGCTCCTCAACACAGTCATGCACCGGAGCTGGAATTGTCCTAGTCGGATTGGAGGGGCAGTGCTTCACGAACGCCGTCAAATTCGAGTTTTCAGCCACCAACAATGAGGTCGAGTACGAGGCTCTGGTCGACGGTCTAGAGCTCACCGCTGCAGTGGGCGTTCGATGACTCCACATATTTACGGACTCCCTTCTGGTAGTCAACCAAGTCAAGGGAGAGTACGAAGCTCGCGGGGAGCAAATGATCAAGTATCAAGAGCTCGTCGCCTCTATGTGCAAGAAGCTTCAACAAGTCTACATCGAGCAAATCCCAAGGGAACATAACTCCCAGGAGGATGCCCTTTCCAAGCTCGCCACCTCGGAGGGGGCGGTGGACATGTCCAACATCATCCTCACAAAACTCGCCAGCTCGGCCATCAGTGGCCGAGCGGTGGCCACCGTCCAGACCGAGGAGGCGAGCTGGATGATGCCCATCATCCTTTACCTCAAAACGGGCGCACTCCCGGATGACCGAGTTCAAGCCAAGCAGCTCGAACTGCGAGCAGCAAGGTACACTCTGATTGAGGATGCGCTTTATAAACGAAGTTTCTTTCTACCCCTACTCAAATGCATCACTCCCGAGGACGAAAGTTCTAGCTGATATCCACGATAGAGTCTGTGGAAATCACGCTGGGGGGTAAGCGCTCGTTTACAAAATAATGGGACAGGGCTATTATTGGCCCACCCTCCGGCGAGATGCCATTGCCTACGCCAAATCATGTCACGAATGCCAAGTCATGGCACCCAACATCAAGCTCTCCCCGGAGCACTTGAAGTCAATCTTTAATTAGCCCCTGGCCCTTCGCCTAGTAGGGGATCGACTTGATCGGACCCCTGCCGGTGGCGCTTGGGGGTTGCAAGTTTGTAGTGGTCGCCGTCGACTATTTCACTAAGTGGGCAGAGGCCGAGCCTCTGAACAAAATCGATCATTAGGTAATCATCAGATTCATTTGGAAGAACATTATCTGCACATTTGGCCTATCCCAAGCCATAGTCTCGGATAATGGGAAACAGTCCGACGGGCTCAAAATCTTAGAGTTCTACGAGAGATGGAAGATCAAAAGGCTGTTCTCCACTCCATACCATCCTCAAACAAATGGTCAGGTGGAGGCGGTCAACAAGATAATCAAACACACTCTCAAAACCAAGCTTGAGGAGAGGAAAGAAAAGTGGGCGGCCAGCCTACCTGACGTCCTATAGGCATACAGGACGACTACCAGAAATTCTACGGGTGAGACCCCCTTCGCCCTCGCCTTCGACACTGAGGCCGTCATCCCTGCCGAGGTCGCCGTGTTGAGCTTCTGCACTTCGCAGGAACTCGGCGAAGACAATGATCAGGCAAGGAGGCTTGACCTCGACATGCTCGAAGAGCACCGACTCGACTCAATCCACAAGAATGCAGCCTACAAATAACGATCGGAAAAATATTACAATTCCAAGGTCAAGCTCAGGCAGTTCTCGGTCGGCGACCTCGTCCTAAAAAGATTCACGGCCCCAACCAAGGCATATTTGCCCGAACTGGTAGGGACCGTTCAGGGTGTCCAAATAGCTACCCAATGGAGCATACGAGCTCAAGCACCCAGATGGCACTCCGGACCAATACCCTTGGAACGCATGCCACCTCAAGAAATACTATAAGTGAGAAATTGTCAACTAAATCTTTTCTTGTAACTTAGAAAATTTTTCAGTTATGATTAGAAATTTTATAAACTTTGTGAATCTTGTAAACCCTTCGCGAGATTTCTTTGTAAATAAATAAAAATTTTCGGAAATTCAATTCTTTGTGCTCCAAATCCTCGCAAGAGGTATCCTTGCTGGCCCACTCGAGGCCGAGCGCCAAGAGCGGGTCCCTCCAATACTCGCACAGGTCAAAGTACCCGCCAAGGAAGGGTTCAATCCCTAAGAAACTCCTCGTAACGAGCTCAGTCTCCAGGCGAGGTCCGCCCAGTCCGTGAACTGGGAGACTCCTACTAAACCCCTCGTGACGTGTCCTGTTACCGTCCGAGGTCACCTGGCTTTCCTGGTCAGTGTGCCCCTCAAATTCCTCATGACGAGCCTAGTCTCCGGCCGAGGTCTCCTAGCTTTCCTGGCTAGTGAGGTCCGCCAGCTCTTCGGAGTTAGGACAAAAGTCGTGTGTGGTTTGATCTTAGTGATCAGCCCAGAGCGCAGAGCACGCCACTGGACGCATCTCCATAAGTCGTCTGAAGTGCACCGGGTTTCCCGGAGAACAAGTCTCCCGGCGAGCAGCCACTTCGAGTCATTCCAGCAGATGGATCAGTGGCCTAGACTCAATTTGGTGAGCACCTTCATCAGCTCGCCCCGACCGAAGTCACAGTGCGAGGACTGGTTTGGGCGATGAAGGGACTAGCGGGCCGTCAACCCTCCGAAATACGCCTGGGCGAGCCAAGCTCCCCGGGTAGAACATCACTTAGCGAGGGCTGAGCTTGCCAGCGCCAAGACCAAATCGGAAAGGCATAGGCCGAGCTCGAACCCTCGGACAGGTAAGGCCGAGGCCTGACAAGCCAACCATAAACGGTTTGAGATACTTGCAAATTTTTTTAAGGAAAAATGCTAATTGTTGAAAACTGATTATCCATGCAAGGGTGAGCCGAGCTCCCCATACCGATCCTTACTCGGCCGAAGTCTGAGCTCGCCTATACCAAAACTAGAATGAAAAGGTATGGGATAAGCTTGACCCTTCGACCAAGTAAGGCCGAGGCCGGACAGAATACCCCAGTTTGACATATTTGGGAAATTTTACAAAAATTTTCTAAGTATGGAGAACTACGTTACGAAGCAAGGAAATTAAAGCTGAGACAAATTGGAAATTAAAAGCGAAGATTTCATTGATATTAAAAGAGCGGCCTGTGGCCGGTTACAAAAGATAGCCTGCGGCTGATTACAGAAAGACCCCGAAGGGCGTACAAGCAAAAGAAAATATAAACAACTTCCTAGGCTTCCTCACCCCCAACTCCGGCGCCCGCTGCCTCACCCCCGGCCCCTGCCGCCTGATCCCCGGGCCCGGCCGCCTCATCCAGCTCCTCACCGGGATAGGCCAGCTGACCCCGATCAGGGTACTAAGAGAGGTCGACCCCGTAATCCCTCTCCAAGTCCTTCACCTCCAAGACTAGTTCGCTGTGGAGAGGGTGGGCGAGTGCATATTCTTTGAAGTACCTCTCCATGGCGCCCGTCGGGTCCCTGACTTTCTTTGCCTCCCGGATAAGGTTGGCGGAGGCCATGTAATAGGTAAATTCGCCCATCATGGCCGGGTCCTAGTTCGGCGGGAGAACGACTGTCTGTGGGGTCGCAAAAGCCGCAGCCAGGTGGCGCTCGGTTTCGGCCACCTTCTCAGCCAGCCCAGCCTTCTCACTGACAAGCCTGGCAGCCTCTTCCCAGCTATGATCCCTCTCCCTCTAGAGCTCGGCCGCCAGGTCACGCTCCGCCCTTAGCCGGTCCGCGGCCACCTTCTCGACTGCCACCCGGTCATCCTCACGGAGCGCACCTTCTTGGCCTGGGCGAGTTCGCAGCGGACCTCGCGATGCTGGGCAACCTCGCGGTCCCTCCCCTCCATGCATCGTTCTAGCACCACAGAGCTCTGGAACCCCAAAGCTTGGGCTAGCAAGAACGAGCTCTCCAGATTCCAGGAGGACTCTGCGTCCAGCTTGACTGTCCAGGCCGGCGGAATCTTGTCCATGGCCCGGACGACATAGTCCGGGAGCTCTCCAGGGGATGGGTTCCTTCGTGAGGTGAGGAAATCCACCACTTGCGGGGGGCGGCGACGACCACTGAAGAGGAATCTAAAAAAAAAAAGGACACTAGTGAGTAACTCGGAAAATAAATTGAATGAAAAAGTAAAGTACAAAACTTAAACTTCGTAGAGGGCAGGGTCACGCCCCAGAAAGGATAGGTCCACAGGGCTCCGGGCCGGCATGCTGTGGGGGCGGAGGACTCGCTTCCTCCACCCGGGGCCTCTTGCCTTGATGGCGGGAAGAGCCGCCCTCCACCACCTCCACGGAGGGCTCCCTTTCCCTCTGGATGCCGCGGGGGGAGGTAGGGGTTGATGGCTCCTCGGCCTAGCTCGAAGGCCCCACCTCCCCGGTAGGCTCGCCGGCAGGAGCGGCAGCAGTTGGGGCAACAGGCACCCCCTCCGGGATTAACTCGGCGGCCTCCTCGTCCGCTGACCTCTTCTTCCCCTTCGGCTTGCTGGCCTTCCTCACTTGGGTCTTGGCCCGGCTGAACAGGCCGGCACCGCTGACATAATAATGGAGTGGGCCGAGCGGAGAGGAGGATAGTTGAAGCCTGCAACATCCGGAGCGGTTAGTTCCTCTTCGGCGAAAAAGTGAGAAATAAACACAACTCTTAATGAAACCTTACCGGCGTCTCGGCGGAGGTGATGAGGATAGCAGAAGAAGCGGGCCTCGAGCTGGGATTCGTCGTTATTCACCCGGGAGCACTTTCTGTCGGTGTAGGGGACGATCAATAATTTGGCGTGTGCGAGCCAAAAATCGGTATTCAGCTCCCCCTCCTTTGGGACGAACCTCTGCAAAGAAAAAAAGGAATTAGATCAGTCTTAACCGGGCGAGCGAGAACTAAGAATCTTACTTGTGGGTTTGTGCCCAAAAGTGAAAGGGATCTCCAGGCCGGAATCGAAGTCTGCCCCGGCTAACTGCCAGGCCCCGGCGACAAAGAACCACCTCCGCTGCCAGTCGCGGAGCTTGGAGGGGATCCCATTGAAAAATGTCCCCACCTGCCGAGTCCGAATGTACAATTCCTTCTTGGACTCAGACAGGGTGAAGATGAAGTTCACCTCGGCCGCCGTCGGCATCCGGTATAGACGGAACTTCCCCAGCCAGACGAATAAGGTAAGAAGGTTCACCCAGCCATTGGGGTGGATCTGGAACTGGGCGACCCTCCAGGCGGCAAAGAGGTGGGAGAGGTTCGGGTGAAGAGGGAATCGGAGCCCGGCCTCCATCATATGATAATTGACAGCGAGCATTCCCCTCGAAGGCTGGTCAGGCCTCTCATGCTCGGTGGGCACGTAGAAGTGCACGTCACTCGGGACCTACCACCTCGCCCGCCACGCTTCCAGCTCGGCCTCCATCACTGAACTCTTCCTCTCTTGGGCGTTCGCGGGCCAGTCCGAATTCAGTGCTGTTGGTCCCACGAATTGAGTATTTATTAAAGAACTTGAAGCAACCTTCTAGGGAAAATATAGAGGGGGGGGGGTTTGAATAGATATTCAAACTCTTTCAAGGATTAGAAAATCAATTCACGATATCACAGTCCACACAACGGAAAGCAAATTTAAACTCAAATTTTATGGATCAAAAGCAATCTGATTGCAAGTCTGATCGTGAGTCTGAAATTGAACTTGATTTAAAGTTGAAATTGATTGAGAACAGATAAGTAATGAAAGCAGTAAAGAACACAACTATGTATAGTGGTTTGGATCAAATGATCCTACATCCACTCTCCTTCTTCAACTTGAAGAAGGGTCTCGACTTACTTTCTTCCTTCTTCCTTCTTACTTACTTACAGTGCAGTTCTTCAGCCTTAATCTTCTTTCTAAATTCTGAATTCTAATGGCTTGAAGATATTCGTGAGTAGTGTTCTATAAACACTAAGAACTAAGAACGTGAAGAACGTTCGTGCGTGATTACAATATTTGTGAATGTTACTTGTGTGTTGAGAATACTAGTGAATTCGTGAGATTACAAAAGTTAATTCTACTCTAATTTCTAGATCTATTTATAGAGATCTTTGTTGGCAGTTGTAACTTCCTTGTTGATTCTTCTTTAGTTAGTTATAACAAACTAACTGATTCTTGTAACTTCTTCTTGGTTGGTTATAACTGCTTCTTGAAATCGCTTGAAATTTTCTAACACTTCATCGTCTTGTCTTTAGTCTTGATTCACCTTATCTGCTTCTTAGTCTTCAGTTTAGATGACTGTCTGTTTGTCGTCCTCGACCTCGTCTATCTTCCTCAGTCTGTCTTCATCTGATTTCTTGTCATCGTCTGACTTTTTGTCCTCATCTGACTCCTTGTCTTCATCTGACAGTTTGTGTATCCTTATCTATTCTTTGTTCTTAGTTTTATTTACATATCATTACTACATCAGCTGTCTATACAAGATTCTCAGCTGGTCATCCTATTTTACATTTTAACTCATCAAAACTAAATACAACTTTCTTCCTAACAATTTCCCCCTTTTTGATGATTTTAAAACATAGCTTAAGAAAAGAAACGTGTTAGTAATCTTAGAAGATAAGTATTCCACAACATATGCACTTAGATTACATAGTCAGATAATCAGAGCAACAAATTTCTCAGTTGGAATATCACAGTCAGATAGACAGAAGAAAACGATGTAGTCAAGATTTGTGAATTACAGATGATTTAGTGTTATGAATTTTTAATCAAGTTTATTTCAGATAGTTACACTAAAAACTAATTAGAAAATCAAAGCAAGTTAGTTAAACAATAAAATCATAAGAGTAGTTCAAAAGTATATTCACACAGATTTCAGATACATCATGATTCATCATATTTTCACAGATCACAACAAACAGTTAGACAAGGATTATGGGATAAGACTTAATCGTACCACCTGTCTTCTTCTGATATACTGAGCCAGTCGAAGACTCTCTTTTTCAGAGACACCGTTTCACCTCCTTCAGCTAAGTCAGCTTCGGCTTCTGCTTTGATAATCAACTGCTTGACTCTTTCATGGTCCAGTCGACCATCACTTGTTCTCAGAGGTTCCATCGGTGCATAGGCGGGTGCGACCACGTCGGCATTGAATTCCTGATGAGCAAGGTCGATTAGATATTGGTAGAACTGAGGATTCTTTTCTTCCAACCAGACATGGAAGGCGATGTTCTCTTCAAGTCCCCATATGATCTTCTTGAAGACATGGAAGGCAAAGATCCACTCTGCCTCATATGATCTCCACATCTCCTGATCTCCCATTAGCAAGATCTCCTTGGGTACTACATCGCTTCGGTGGAATGGTCGGAATACTTCGGCTCCTTGCTCATCTAGGCTTGTCTGAACCCACTTCCTCTGCTTTCTGTCATAGAACTTCCTGGCTGCTTTTTCCTGCTCCCTCCTCTTCTTTGCATCTCTTCGTTTATACTTCTCATTTTCTTCTCTCTTCCTCTTCAGATTTTTTTCCTCCTCTTCTATCTCAGCCTGGGTTTTTGGTTTGCTCGCAGCTTTGGCTCTCCCAGCTGGCATAGATGAGGATGAGGGAGATTTGATTAATAGGGCGGGGACAGGGTCTTGAGCAGCAGGTGGCTCTTTCTCAGCCTCTTGTTCAGATTCTGTGGATTCAAATGCCTTTGTCCTTCGTCTGATTCTCCTCATTACTCTCTCAAACTTCTCGTCAGCTGCTTTCTTCCTTGCTTCTTTAGCTTTCAGTAGCTCCTCAGACAATTCTTCTATCTTCAGGTTCAATTCCAGAATTTTATCATCTTGCACATCCACCCTTTTCTTGAGCTCACTATCTTCCCCCTTTTTAGCATCAACAAAACGGGTATTGTAGATAGTGGCTACTTGTTCAATTTGGCCTATGAGTTCATGTCTGATGAGCCCTGTCTTCTGATTCATATTTTCGAAAATTTTGACCTGAGAAGCCTCCACCTTCCTTAATTCATTTTTCAGCCTTGTAGTCGTTGAAGCTTGTTCCATAGACATGGATAGATTCAGGATTTGTTGAAATGACGCCTCTCTTTCTGCCCAAGCCTTCTTGGTTTGTTCCTGAACCATATCCTTTATCTCAATGTAAGCATCTTGAACATACTTCTTTACCCATTCCTCCTGCTTGCTTTCCTCCTGTGCTATTTTATGCTCGACTGCAGCCATTTGCTCTTCAAATCTAATTCTTGAAAAATAGAGATCAATGTTCATCTTGAGCTTGACTGCTGCATCGATATTTTCTTTTGTGACTGAAGTGACAAAGTCTGGAATTCGTTGGAAAGCATTAAGACAAGCAGCTTTCAGATTTGTCACTTCCTCCTTCAGAGCTTCTACATTGGATGCAGACACAGATGATGAGGGTTGAGCAATCTCTTCTGGAGAGGATAGTGTGAGATATATCTCCTCAGCTGGAATTAAAGCTTCAACCGTAGCTGGCGGTGAGATATATCTCCTCATCTTCCTTTTCCTCCACTTCCTCTGGTTGCATATCCCCAAGGTATACCCTTTGCAAAATGTAGTCATAAAATTTATCATCTGAAAGGATTTCAAGAAATGATTTCAGATTGGCCTTCTTGAGGAGTTCTTTCTCCCAGATAGACAAATTATTTCCTCCTGCCTCAGCTATAAGGATAGTTGTTTCTTCAAACGAACCCATCCTTATCCTCCTTAACAACCATACGTCAACGAGTTATCCTAGTAGATCGGGTTCATCTACTAGGGCTGATTCCTTTTTCAACAGAAACTTCTTTCCCACAATTCGGAGTGAGAGCTCAGTTGCTCCCATTTCTCCAGAAGGATTGGGAAGGTGAAGGTATAGGTTGGGCTCTATTTGGGATGAGGTCAGGAAAGAGAATGGATCATATGTAGGTTGGGGTTGGGTTGGACTTTTGGGAGTAGACCGTTTTAGAGGCTCTGAGGCAGCGGTCTTGTCTGCCTCTTCATCGTCAGGTTGGAATGTGGAGGGTTGGGGCTCAGCATCCTCAGATGAGGAAGATGATGATGAAGATGATTTGGCTTCCTCCTCATCTTCAGGTTCATCTCCAGATGAGATAACCACTCTTTCTTCTTGCCCAGACACCCCGGCAGCCTCAGCTGAGACACTTCCCCCTTGGGAAGCTGTCTTCTCTACCTCCTCTTCAGATTCTTCTCTGTCTCAGCAGACGAGGACTCATCCTCCAGCACTGTCTCCACTTTCTTCGCCTTGGCTTTTCCAGCCTTTCTTCTTGGTGCTGGTGGTGGAGCTGGGGCGTCCTCGTCTCCTTCAGAATCAGATGGTCCAAAGATCTTCTCATCTTTGACCAGTAAGCCTTTTTGCTTGGTGTACTTCTTTACACCTTTCTCCCAGTCTAGGTTGTCTGCGCCCAGTTTATGTTCGAGTATGATGGTGATTCTGGCCATCATACTTGTCACATTCTTTAGAGACAACCTCATTAACTCTTTCGAAATTGGGGTTTTAACAAACCTCTTCCTCTCCTCCAACAACCTCGAATACACCACCCTAGCCCAATTTATTTCAGCTCCGTCATAAATGGCCCTAAGGCAGCACAGTCTCGGCTTCGTCAAGCCATCGTGGCTCTGCTGCTCATCCAATATACATTTCGTCAGGATTAACTTCAACAACCTATAACGTTGTTTCAACATTGGCCTCTTCAAATTCATCGTCGTATTCTGGTGTGTTCTCCTCGCCATTAACTAAAAACTTTCCAAATATTCACTCGCCTTGTACGTGAACGGATTCTCACCTTCAGTACTTAAACCGAATATCTCACCCAAATCCTCAATCGACACTACCACCTTCTTCTTTTTTCCATTTGTACGAACCCTAGTTTCTAACCCGGTTTCAGTAGTCTTTGCTCTGGTCAGGAACTCAGCAGCAAGGTCATCGAGGGTTTTGCTCCAAGAAGGCTTCATAGTACAGTACTGTTTCAATCCCCTTGACTCCAGTAACTGTAAAATTTCTCTGGTTTCGGGATCAATAGATATATCCCATTCTATAAACATTTCTGATTTAGTCTTTTCTCTGATAGATTTGAGATCATATTCGAACTTAATCTTCGGTTTCTTAGTGTCCGCCATTGATGAGAGTATAAGGGTTTTTAGAGGGAAAGGAAAAGTTTGAGAGAAATATGAATGAGTTTTATGTGTGCGTAAATGAAATTATGCACACGTACTCCTATTTATATGTAATGATATATAATAAACAATTATAAAACTCATAACTGACTGAAAAAGTGTATATATAGGCTTTCGTGTCACCATTAATGCAATTATGACAATTAATTTTGAAAAGCGGAGAGAATAATATTAAATATGTCGCGCGTGAACTTTCGACGGTTCATATTTCAGAAACCGCCTCCATTTCCAGCGCGTGAATGTTACTCAGCGTATTTCAAAATTTGATTTGATAAAATTTCGGGTCCGTAGTAACTTCTTTCTGACATAGAGTTACTTATTTTCTTTACTTTTCAGTTAATTGGAAAGATAAAATGAAAAGTACACAAATTTTAATAAAACAAAATCGGAACCCTTATCTTTTTATTTTGCAAAACAAAGTATTTTTAATAAACTGAGTAAATTCATTTTTGAAAGAATAATATAATTATGATATTAAATTCACATATTGATTATATGAACTAATATGCATAATTTTATTATAAAAAGAAAAGGTTAGAAAATACTTCCTGATAGTTCTACCTTGTTTGGATTGATCGTAACATTGTCTGTTTTATGACTATTCGGATAAGAAGCCCTTGTCATATGTTGAGAAATGTTTATCAAACTTAGTTTCTCCTGAAATCAAAGATGCTTAAGCAGTTCATTAGTAACTTTTGTGAGTAACTCAGACAAGGTACATATACTCATCTGTTTGATTATGACAAACGACTACTATGTATTTGTCTGAATTACTTCATGTTAGACAAGTAAGTATCAAGTTTGGTCTAAGATCAATAGATTAATCCTTGATTCTTGATTCCTTTTATGGAGATCAATGATATCAGCTATGTGATTATCCATGTGATCCTCTACTCGTCTGATACTTCTTTCTAGACATAGTAAAATAATTGAGAGAGACTGTTAGATCAAGAAGTTTTGATGAGTTAAAAGAAACAGTTCAGATGATCAGACGACCTGAAGAACAGCTGAGATCAAGTCCTTATACTAAGCTGATCAGACGAGGTCGAGGACCGAACTAGTCAGCTGAAGACTGGAAAATTACAAGTCATCTGGAGACGAGCTCAAGTCTAGTCATCTACAGGAGACAAGTATGAAAAGCTCAGACAAGGTCAAGACAAGCTGAGTAGAATAAGAAAGACGAGTTTTCACTAAGTCAGCTGCAGATGAGTAGAATAAAATCAGCTGAGGTCTAGAGCAGTTTCCAAGAATAAGTTTGTTGAGCAGTTTCTAGTTTGTTAAAACTAATTAACAAACTAACTGTCTTTTCAGACTTATAAATAGGTCTAGGCACTTCATTAGAAGAGAGAGATCACACAAATTATTCATTTTAGCAACAGATTCTCACAATTCACAAGATTTCGAAAAAGCACAAAAATTGTTTTCAAGGATTTCTTCGTAGATTTTTCAAAGTGTTTATAGAACACTTTCCTATACATCTTCAAACACTCTTCTATCACTCTAGAGTTAGATTTTTCAAGAATAGTTTAGAAGATTGAAGATTTGAAGATCATGTTGTAATTTGTAAGCTGTACGATTGAAAAGTGAGTAAGTAAGCTAGTAGAAGAGACCTTTTTTCAAAGTTTGAAGAAGGAGAGTGGATGTAGGATTGTTATAATCCGAACCACTATAAATCTGGTGTTTTTTTATTGCTTTCATTTACTCACTTGTTTATTTCAATTTCCAGTTTATCAATTGAGTATTAATTTTAGAATCGAAGTTAGAACTAAAATATCAGTTTGCTTTTGATCTTATTAAAGTTGAGATTAAAATTGTTTTCCGCTGTGTTACTTTGAAGTTTTGAATGAGTTTTAAAATATTTGCAAAAATCTATAAAATCTATTCAACCCCCCTTCTAGATTTTATCATAGAAGGTTAACTCAAGTTTTTCTTAATCAACTCAACCAATCGGGACCAACAAGTGGTATTAGAGCAGTGTTAAGCTGTTCTGATATTGATTTTAGGTCTTAACCAAGATTCTGAAATTTTTTTCTTGACTATCTTTATTTTCTTCGTATCACTAACAGTTCTACTAACAAGATTGTGGAGTGTTTTGTTTTCCTATCTCATCATGTCTTCAGGCAAGAACAAGAAATCCAGAAGTCTACCTGAATTTTCAATTGAAGAATATGACTATTGAAAATTCAGAATGAAAAATCATCTCAAGGCTATCCATGATAGGATGGAGGAGGTTCTTGAAGAAGGACCTATTAAATTTTATCATGGAGGCACCAGCAATGGCACTGAATCAGCTGAAACAAGAGTGAGGCAAGAAAAGAAAAGCTCAGAACTCACAAGTGATGAAAGAAAGATTCATAATCTGGATCAAGTTGCTAGAACAGAGATCATTGAAACATTGAGTAAGGATTAGATTGAAAAAGTGAAAAGATGCAAGACTGCCAAGGAAATGTGGGAAACTCTTGCTGGAATCTGTGAAGGATCAGATCAGGTCAAAGAAAACAAATTGCAGTCTGTTGTGCATGTTTTTGACACTTTCAAGATGAAAGAAGGAGAGTCTGTTGATCAACTAGATGTTAGGCTGACTAATCTACTGAACAAGGCAGCTGATTTGGGAAAAACATATACGGAGAAAGAAATCAACAATAAAGTGTTGAGGTCATTAAGCAAAAGATGGAGAGAGAAAGCTAATATTCTGAAAGCTACTCAAAATCTATCTTCAATTTCACACCACACTTTGTTTTCTCATCTGAAGGCATTAAAATATGACATTCAAATCGAAGATGAAGAAGATGAAGCAGAATCTTCAACATCTGGAAAGACTGTAGCATTTGTTCATCAAGATGAATCTGAAAAGATCTCCAAGGCATCTGATTTGTCTATTAAGGAGGAAATAACTCTTTTGTTATAAAGATATGAAAGGCTGAGAATGAAGTATAAAAGAAACAAGAGAGACAGATCAGGACAAAGGAACTACAGATCAGACAAAGAAGAAAAGAGTTCAGAAAATGATAAGAAAAAGGATCAGACAAGGAGGCTTAAGTCACCAATCAGACGAGGAGATAGTAGTCCGAAAACAGACAGAGGAGATATTTGTTATACATGCAACAAGCCTGGTCACTATAGTTATGATTGTCCTCAACTCACTCCCAGAGAGAGAGAAGAAAAGAGGAAAAAAAGAGATAGAAGGTATGCTGATCAGAGAGCTCTTCTGGTTGAGAAAGAAGAAGTTCATGAGACATCATCATCCTTATCCTCATCTGATTTTGGGTCAGATGACGACATCTTTTTAATGGCAAAAGAGGTACATTACTATTCATCCTCAGATAATGATTGTGATACCTTATCTGAAACTGATCCTAATCTTATTGATAAACTTTTGAAAGAATTGGAGACTGCTCTATCTGCTTATAAACAGATAGAGACTGAAAATTTTAATTTAAAGAATCAAATTACTGATCTAACTAAGGTCAATCAAACTAAGGATAGTGAGAAACTAGACTGTACATTCAAGGGGGAATGTCAGACTGAGATGATCACTAGTACCTTGTCTGATAAGACAGATAAGTTAGAATAGGAATTGAGTTCTTTGAAAATAAAATTTTCAAATATCTATTCTGAGAATGAGAGTTACAAGAAGACTAACAGAGGATTAAATCTCAAGTTAGGACTTCTGAATAACTCCCAAACCACAATAGATAAAATTTTCTATACTTCACAAAAGTCTAGTGATAAAACTGGATTAGGTTTTGATAGGAGTAAGAAAAATGATCCAATAAAACCTAGAGTTTTTGTTAAAGCAACTAAACCAAAGATAGAAACTAGATTTAGTCCCTGGAAACCAAAGGAATTAATTACCTCATCTGATACTTCTGAAAAGAAAAAACAGACAAGGGAAGTAACTCCTAAGGTTAAACCTAAGACTAAGTCAAAGTCCTATCCTAGGTATAATGGCTTTGATGGAAGAAGCAAAACATATCCATTTTTACCAAGATTTAAGACAATCTCAAAAGATCAATTAAATAAGATTGATCTTGAAAGTCTTATTCTAGTAGATAGATATGGATGTAAACTTCAATCTATGGTTTTAAGGATCATTGATATCTTTGTTTGGATTCCTAAAAATCAACTTAACATGAAAGGACCCAAAGTACAAAGGGTACCTAAGCAATAAATTTGTGATTGCAGGAAGATAATAAGATAGTTGATAGAGGAGACATTCTTGAGGTCATCTGGTACATTGACAGTGGCTATTCCAAGCACATGACCTATGAGAGACGACTTCTCTCTAACTATTAGACCATAGATGGATCAAGAGTGATGTTTGGAGACAACAATTATGGACTTACCAAAGGTGTAGGAACACTGATGATAGGAGATATTCAAGTACACGAAGTCTACTACGTGGAAGGATTGAAGCATAATTTGCTATTTGTTTCACAATTTTGTGACAAGGGTTTTTGTGTCAAATTTACTCATAATGCATGCTATGTATTAGATGGTATCAATGAAAATATTCTATTAGCTGGAGTCAGACAAGGTAAAATTTATGTTGCAAATTTTAAAAGTTGTCCTAAAGATACATGTCTTGTTGCTAAGAGTTCAGATGACTTAAGTTGGCTGTGGCACAGACGACTTGGTCACTTAAACTTCAAAACTCTTAACAAAATAACAAGGAAATCTTTAGTTAAAGGACTCCCTGATAAAGTATTTTCAAAGAACCATGTATGTGATTCTTGTCAAAAAGGAAAACAGACTAAAGCTTCTTTTAAAACAATAAGTAGTCCTTCTTCAGAAAGGATTCTGGAACTTCTTCACATGGATCTTTTTGGTCCAGTAACACCTCTCAGCTTTAATGGAAGAAAATATACCTTGGTAATTGTTGATGATTTTTCAAGATTTACTTGGGTTATTTTCTTGTACAAAAAAAATGAGACTATAATTAAGATTCCAGAATTTCTTAAAAAGATTCAAAATGAAAAAGGATTAACTATTGTTAAAATTAGAAGTGATAAAGGTACTGAATTCCTAAATAAGCTGATTACTAACTACTGCGTTGAGAATGGCATAGCTCAGGAAACATCTGCAGCAAGGACTCCACAACAAAATGGAGTAGTTGAAAGGAGAAACAGAACCTTGAAAGAGGCAGCTAGAACAATGTTATCTGAGTACAATACTCCTCACAGGTTTTGGGAAGAAGCTGTTAATACAGCCTGCTATGTTCAAAATAGAAGCTTAATTGTTAAAAATAAGTGTAAAACTCCCTATGAAATTTGGAAGGGAAGGTCTCCAAAAATTTCATACTTTCATATATTTGGTTGTAAATGTTTCATACACAACAATGGAAAATCTCAATTAAAAACTTTTGATGTCAAGATAGCAGATGGGATATTCTTGGGATACTCATCTGTATCAAAGGCATATAGAGTTTTTAATAAGACAATCTTGTGTGTAGAAGAAACACCCCATGTGGTATTTGATGAATCTTCTTTTGAGTTTGATAAGACAGGGGACATCACAAAGATATCAAATGATCTGGATCAGATGACTATCAAGAGATCAACCGTAAAATTCTACAATCAAGAATCAGACTCAGATGAAGAGGAAGAATCAGACAAAGGAAAAGAACATGAAAGATCTTCCTCACCAGCTGATCTACCAGCTGATCAGACAACCAATACATTAGATGATCAGGTAGAGTCATCAGAAGGTAACATAGACTCATCTGAACTAAATAATTCAGACAAAACATCATCCACTGTGAAAGATAAAGGAAAGAAAGTAATGTCATATCATCCAGCTGAACAGATAATTGGAGATTTAGATTCTGGTGTCCAGACGAGGACCCAACTAAATCAAGATTGTATGTTCAGTTGCTATGTGTCATTACTTGAACCTAAATCTATTACAAAAGCTCTAACTGATTCCAACTGGATTAGTGTCATGCAAGAAGAACTAAATCAGTTTCAAAGACAAGATGTGTGGGAGCTTGTTGAAAGGCCTCATCATCAAAAAGTCATTGGAACTAAATGGGTCTTTAAAAATAAAAGGGATGAAAACAATATTGTGGTTAGAAATAAGGCCAGACTAGTTGCTCAAGGTTATTCACAATCAGAGGGGATTGATTATGATGAAACCTTTGCACCAGTAGCTCGTCTGGAAGCCATAAGATTGTTTTTAGCCTATGCTGCTTTTAAAAGATTCATAGTTTTTCAAATGGATGTTAAGTCAGCATTTCTTAATGGAATCCTAGCTGAGGAAGTTTATGTAGAGCAACCTCCTGGTTTTGTCAAAGGAGACAAGGTTTATAAACTAAGGAAAGCTCTATATGGACTTAAACAAGCACCAAGAGCCTGGTATGACACCTTCTCTGATTATTTAATTCAAAATGGTTTTGTTAAAGGTAAAATTGATAGAACTCTTTTTAGAAAAGAATATGGTTGTGACCTTTTGTTAGTTCAGATTTATGTTGATGATATAATCTTTGGATCAACTAACATATCTTTGTGTGAAGAATTTAGTCATCTTATGAAAAACAGATTTGAAATGTCCATGATGGGAGAGATGACTTATTTTCTTGGACTCCAAGTCAAACAGACAAAGAAGGGAATATTCATCAATCAAGCCAAATATACAAAAGATCTTATTGATAAATTTGGAATAGGTACCAGCCGAGAAGCTAAGATACCTATGATGACAAACTTTTCAATGGATCCAGATAAGAAGGGAGAAGACACTAATCAAACTGAGTATCGAGGTCTAATTGGTTCTTTATTATATTTAACTGCTAGTAGACCTGATATTTCATTTGCAGTTGGAGTCTGTGCTCGATTTCAAGCTAATCCTAAGAAAAGCCATCTTGAAGCAGCAAAGAAAATTCTTAAGTATCTGAAAGGAACAGTAAATGTTGGATTATGGTATCCAGCTGATGACAACTTTGAGCTGTCTGGATACTCAGACTCAGATTTTGGTGGGTGTAAGATAGATAGAAAATCTACATCTGGTACTTGTCAATTTCTTGGAAGTAAGCTGATTTCATGGTTGTCTAAGAAACAAACCTCTGTAGCTACTTCCACAACTGAAGCTGAATATATGGCAGCTGGAAGTTGTTGTTCACAGCTTATCTGGATAAGTCAACAGCTAAGGGACTATAACATTATCACCAAAGATGTACCTATCTTTTGTGATAGTAATAGTGTCATAGCTATTACCCAGAACCCAGTTCTACATACAAGATGCAAGCATGTAGATATCATACACCACTTCATCCGAGACCATGTAGAGAAAGGTGACATCAGACTAGAGAAGATTCTGACTGATTTCCAAAGAGCACACATCTTGACAAAGCCACTGGCAGAGACAAGGTTTAAAGAACTATCTGTAGAATTAGGATTATTAGATGCTTCTTTAGTTAATCTATAATTCTATGTTTTTCATTCTTTGTCTCTCTCAATTTAGTTTACTATGTCTAGAAAGAATTATCAGACTAGTTATGAGTCTAAGGACAATCAGGTAGCTGATATCATTGATTTCCTATTTTGGAATCAAGAATCAAAGATTAGTCACATTGACCTTATCTGACATGATAATTACTTATCTGACATTCGGTAAATCAGACTAGGGCACAATAATCAGCTGATTTCTTGAGAAACAGATGACTATCTGCACCCTATCTGATCTACCTCAAGTTACTAATGTTTTTTTTCAAGTCTATGTCTTTGCAGGAATAGGTCACAAATCATTTTGATAACTCAGACTGTTTCACCTCATCTTTCATAAACCTTCTTATCCAAACACCTTTGCCCCTGAATAATCTTCATATATTGTGTTTTCTTATAAAACTCTTATCGGATTGATTGGTTGGAAAACCTAACTTTAGAAAATTAAATCTGAGCCTATTTATTTAATTTTTTTTTTTTTTTTTTTAAAAAAATCTTTAAGTTTGCCAAAAGATAAAACTAAGCTGTTTTAAATTAAGACGAGTTACTTTATCAGATGACTTTACAAACTCATCTGTTTTTGTAAACCCTTATACGAAGTAAGGTAACCCTAGGCTGACGTCAGGCATACTTACTTCTCTGCATAAAGTAACCTACATCTGTCAAATCAACAGTCTATAAAGTAACTATTTACGCATTCCAAAGGCAAGTAGCCTACACGCGCTGAATCCCAATCGTTTATACAGATTTTTAACCGTTGATTCAGCACAGTAAAACTTTTAAATAAACGACTTAGATTAAATCAGATTTTCTAAAAACGGTTTCTCTTTCCAATTTTTCCTCCTATAAATACATCTTCTTCTTCAATCAAACTTTTTCACTTTTAGAAAACTATACTTATACTCTGAAAATTTTCAAAAACCCTTAGTCAAATTTTTATGAGCAAATCCAAGAAAACTATCTCAACTACATCAACAATGGTGGAAGTACATACTGATACATACAACAAGAAGATCAAGTCGGAGATGTACGTCGACTTTGATACAACCACTGATGGTGAATCAAGACAGATCCTCGATTTATTGGAGAGGTCAGGATTGAGGACTTTTTGTTCCAAGAAATCCAACTCCAATAAAACCCTGGATATGAGAGGCATAGAGTTCTACGTCAACGGGACATTTGAAAATGGGATATTCAAAACCCGTGTTTACGGCGAGGTGTTGGCAGTAACTCCGGCGGAGGTGGCGCGGATTTTCGATACGAGCAGCGAAGGAGTAAACCCCCTCACATACAAATCAGATGAATGGGTAGAATTATTCCAGATGATTGCCCGGAATTCAATGAGGGATAGGAGGTCTGAGCTGAAGAAGAAAATGCTCCGACGGAGATATCGTCTGTTAATGACGATATTGACGAAGGTCATTTTAGAGGAGCAGAACTCCCATGATGGGCTGACGAGACCAAGGCTGTGTTGTATGAGGGCCATCCTAGATGGAGTGCAAACCAACTAGGCTGGGATGTTGTTGGGAAGGTTTGAAACTGAGAGGAAGAGGTTAGAAGTAGTAAGTGGGAAATGGCAGGCAAAATCAATCACCAATCTGTTTAATAAGGTGACGGTGATTTTAGAGGATATGCTGACAGCCGAGATCAACTAGGCTGATGGAGTTAGAGCCTACACCAAACAAAAAGGGCTGCTAACCAAGGATGAGCCGCTCGGGGCTCCAGCCGACTCTGACGAAGGAGCAGCTGAGCACAAGGCTCAGGACCCCTCAGCTAAGGAGGAGGAGGAAGAAGAAGAAGAGGAAGAGCGGACAGCTGAGCCTTCAATGACCTCTGCTGAGGCATCACAACCAATGAAGCAGAAAGAGAAGATCCCAATGAGAAGGAGGCTGATAAAAGCCTCAGAGAAGAGAGGAACCTCTGCTGATCAGCCTAGCCTTCTAGCTGAAGAGGCACTTACACTAGACATTGCAGCAGAGGTTGTTCAATCAGAAGGAGTACAGGAGATCAGCTCCGAAAGGACCCCCTCTTCTTCTCCCAGAAAGGTACAAATCTCTCCCTCCCCCTCTCCAGTCCACTCTGGCGATATGAAGAGGTGACCCAGACTGGCACCTCTGAGCCTCTAAAACAGCCTACTCCCACTATAGTCCAAGCCACAACCTCAACCTCCCTTCCTCAAACTCAAATCTCGTCTCCTCCACCCTCCCTATCTAATATGTTGTCCTTCCTCACTGGACCAGTCTACTCCCCCACCCCCATAACTACCATCTCTCCACCAGCCTTACTCCCATCTTCCCCAACTCTCTCTCATAGCCCACCCCAACCTACTATCCCACAGCCAACCCCTTCTCCACCACCCACTTCATCCGAAATACCACCCCCACCTGAGATTCCCCCTCCACCACCATCAGACGCCCCCACTTCCTCTCAACCCTCTGATCCCCAACCCGTGGATACCTCCAACATCTTTGGAGACATCCACATGAGCTCCCCCAGTCTAACTTCTCCCACCCCATCTTCCTCATCTGATTCTGAGGAAGTGACCAGTCCAATTTTTGCCATCTCCTCAGCCTTTGAGGATTTACACAAGCAGATTATCACCAAGGTTCAAAGGCTGATGGAGAGGAAGACGAGGAAGGTGATTCGAGCAGTCACCGATACAATGCTCGCCAACATGCAGATTGCCGAGGTCAACATCACTCGCAACCTATCAGCCAACCTTGGCACTGCTGTTGGTACCCGGCTGAGTAACCTGGAGGAGGAGCTGAAGGTGCTCAAGCAAAAAATGGCCGCAGACAATGAAGTCTTGGTCAATGCCCTTACTTCAGATCAGACAGACTTCAGGGTTCTTTGCTCTGCCTTGGAAAAACAGCTCCAGACCCTGCAAGATGAAGTCAAAAAGGGGGAAGGAGCTGAAGGAAGAATGGACACCCTCACAGCTGGAGTCATGTCCCTCACAGATAAGCTAGACTCAAAGGCAGACACAGCTGAGTTGGAGGCAGCTAAAGCTGAAATCAAGATCAAATCAGACGAGCTGGCTGCCTTGCAACTGAGGGTGACCCGGATTGAGGAGGCCATCCGTGAGGATGAGGAGAAGAGGAGAAAGGAGGAAGAGGAGAAGACTGAGAAGCTGCTGGCCAAGATGAAAGAAGCTGAGAAACCCGAGGCCAAGGGCAAGGGTAAAGGAAAGGCAGCAGCAGCAGTCGAGAAGTCTTCATTAGCTGAGCAGCTGACCAGCCCCAGACCAGCAGCCGAGCGCAAGAGAAAAGAACCTGACTTCTCAAATCTCTCAGCTGAGCAAATCAGAAGAATCCACGCTGAGAAGGAGAGGTATGAGAAGCAGGAAAAGAAGAGGCTGAAGAAGCTGGGAAAGGCGGAGCTAAAATGGGATAGGGATACTTGGAAATGGGTGTCAAAAGCAGCAGATGAAGCAGACTTCTGACCTGTCCACCGCTCATCAGCTCCTCCGAAGATGGTGTCTGGTCAGTACACCAGCGAGTACAAAAAGAAAGCTCTGGATGGCAGATGGATGTACTTTTGGTACATCTTGAAGGCATCTCAATCCGGTGCAGCTGATAAAGACAGGCAATGGCACGAGTGGATGGAAAAAGAGGATGCTGATTTGTATGGAAGACTGCTCAATGAGGCACATCAGGTTTTCAACTGCGATCTTGTCGCTCCAGCCTATGAGCAAGTCTCTCCCAAGCTGAACGAGGATGGATCTCCAGACATGGAATGGGTCAAATCGGTCATCATCAAAGCTGAAAGAGAATCCGAGCTCACAAACGAGAATGAACTCGAACAACTTAGAGCGAGGATTTTCAACTGGCTGAACATTCCAGAAGCAAGCCGATGGGGAATTTGATAGACAGGATTTTCTTTTCCTTATCTTTTATTTCTATCAGTTCACCTATCTGTAAATTGTAAATACGTGAATAAATATACTTGGACTTACGTGACTTACTTATCTTATTTCTTAAAGTTTTTTTTCTGCTTTAAGAAAACTTAAAATTTTCTAAGTATTAATCATCTGAGAAATTTATCTCTCAGACTTAAAATTTTCTAAAATTTTTCTAAGTCCTAAGACTTTTTTTTTTTCTAAATATTTCTGAAGAGTCTAAAAGACTTGAAAAATTTTCTGTTATGAATTAAGTGCTTTAATTTGGATGAATCTGTTTTAATGTGAAAATGTGCTCTGATATACCTATCTGATTATCTTAACTAACTCTAGAACTAACTTCAGCTGTGAGTGTGTTTCTTCCTTGTAGGTTATAACTTCATCAAAAAGGGGGAAATTGTAAGATCAAGAAGTTTTGATGAGTTAAAAGAAGCAGTTCAGATGATCAGACGACCTGAAGAACAGCTGAGATCAAGTCCTTAGACTAAGCTGATCAAACGAGGTCGAGGACCGAACTAGTCAGCTGAAGACTGGAAAATTACAAGTCATCTGGAGACGAGCTCAAGTCTAGTCATCTACAGGAGACAAGTATGAAAAGCTCAGACAAGGTCAAGACAAGCTGAGTAGAATAAGAAAGACGAGTTTTCACCAAGTCAGCTGCAGATGAGTAGAGTAAAATCAGCTGAGGTCTAGAGCAGTTTCCAAGAATAAGTTTGTTGAGCAGTTTCTAGTTTGTTAAAACTAATTAACAAACTAACTGTCTTTTCAGACTTATAAATAGGTCTAGGCACTTCATTAGAAGAGAGAGATCACACGAATTATTCATTTTAGCAATAGATTCTCACAATTCACAAGATTTCGAAAAAGCACAAAAATTGTTTTCAAGGATTTCTTCGTAGATATTTCAAAGTGTTTATAGAACACTTTCCTATACATCTTCAAACACTTTTCTATCACTCTAGAGTTAGATTTTTCAGGAATAGTTTAGAAGATTGAAGATTTGAAGATCAGGTTGTAATTTGTAAGCTGTACGATTGAAAAGTGAGTAAGTAAGCTAGTAGAAGAGACCCTTCTTCAAAATTTGAAGAAGGAGAGTGGATGTAGGATTGTTATAATCCGAACCACTATAAATCTGGTGTTCTTTATTGCTTTCATTTACTCACTTGTTTATTTCAATTTCCAGTTTATCAATTGAGTATTAATTTTAGAATCGAAGTTAGAACTAAAATATCCGTTTGCTTTTGATCTTATTAAAGTTGAGATTAAAATTGTTTTCCGCTGTGTTACTTTGAAGTTTTGAATAAGTTTTAAAAGATTTGCAAAAATCTATAAAATCTATTCAACCCCCCCTCTAGATTTTATCATAGAAGGTTAACTCAAGTTTTTCTTAATCAACTCAACCAATCGGGACCAACAGAGACAAAGAATGAACAACATCAGATAAGGTTATAGATTTAATAAGGAAGCATCTAATAATCCTAATTCTACAGATAATTCTTTGAACCTTGTCTCTGCTAAAGGTTTTGTCAGGATATCAGCTCTTTGAAAATCAGTCAAAATCTTTTCAAGTCTGATGTCACCTTTCTCCACATGGTCTCGGATGAAATGATGTCTTAGGTCAACATGTTTGCACCTGGTATGTAAGATGGGTTCTGGGTAATAGCTATGGCACTATTACTATCACAAAAGATTGGTACATCTTTGGTGATAATATTATAGTCCCTTAGTTGTTGACTAATCCAGATAAGCTGTGAACAACAACTTCCAGCTGCCATATACTTAGCTTCAGTTGTGGAAGTAGCTACAGAGGTTTGTTTCTTAGACAACCAAGAAATCAGCTTACTTCCCAGAAATTGGCAAGTTCCAGATGTAGATTTCCTATCTATCTTACACCCACCAAAGTCTGAATCTGAGTATCCAGACAACTCAAAATTGTCATCAGCTAGATACCACAGTCCAACATTTACTGTACCTTTTAAGTATTTAAGAATTTTCTTTGCTGCTTCAAGATGGCTTCTTTTTGGTTTAGCTTGAAATCGTGCGCAGACTCCAACTGCAAAAGAAATATCAGGTCTACTAGCAGTTAAATATAATAGAGAGCCAATTAGACCTCGATACTCAGTTTGATCTGTATATTCTCCCTTTTCATCTGGATCCTTTGAAAAGTTTGTCATCATAGGTATCTTAGTTTCTCGGCTGGTACCTATTCCAAATTTTTCAATAAGATCTTTTGTGTATTTAGCTTGATTAATGAATATCCCCTTCTTTGTTTGCTTGACTTGAAGTCCAAGGAAGTAGGTCATCTCTCCCATCATTGACATTTCAAATCTGCTTTTCATAAGATGACTAAATTCTTCACACAAAGATGTGTTAATTGATCCAAAAATGATATCATCAACATAAATCTGAACTAATAAAAGAGCACTACCAAATTCTTTTCTAAACAAAGTTCTATCAATTTTACCTTTTACAAAACCATTTTGAATAAATAATCAGACAAAGTATCATACCATGCTCTAGGTTCCTGTTTAAGTCCATATAGAGCTCTCCTTAATCTATAGACCTTGTCTCCTTTGACAAAGCCTGGAGGTTGCTCTACATAAACTTCCTCAGCTAAGATTCCATTAAGAAAAGCTGACTTAATATCCATCTGAAAAACTATGAATCTTTTAAAAGCAACATAAGCTAAAAACAATCTTATGGCTTCCAGACGAGCTACTGGTTCAAAGGTTTCATCATAATCAATTCCCTCTGATTGTGAATAACCTTGAGCAACTAGTCTGGTTTTATTTCTCACCACAGTATTGTTTTCATCTCTTTTGTTTTTAAAGACTCATTTAGTTCCAATGACTTTTTGATGATGAGACCTTTCAACAAGCTCCCACACATCTTGTCTTTGAAACTGATTTAGTTCTTCTTGCATGGCATTAATCCAGTTGGAATCAGTTAGAGCCTCAGTAATAGACTTAGGTTCAAGTAATGACACATAACAGCTGAACATACAATCTTGATTTAGGTGGTCCTTGTCTGGACACCAGAGTCTAAGTCTCCAATTATCTGCTCAGCTGGGTGGTATGACATTACTTTCTTACCCTTGTCTTTTACTATGGATGGAGTTTTGTCTGAAGTATCTATTTCAGATGATTCTGTGTTACCTTCAGATGTTTATACCTGTTCATCTGTGGCATTGGTTGTCTGATCAGCTGGTGAGGAAGAGCTTTCAGGTTATTTTTCTTTGTTTGAATCTGGTTCTTTCTCTTCATCTGAGTCTGATTCCTGATTGTAGAACTTTACAGTTGATCTCTTGATAGTCATCTGATTCAGATCATCTGATATCTTTGTGATGTCATATGTTGTACTAAACACAAAAGAGGATTCATCAAATACAGAGTTTCTTCCACACACAAGGTTGTCTTATTAAAAACTCTGTATGCTTTGGATACAGATGAGTATCCCAAGAATATTCCATCTGCTATCTTGGCATCAAAAGTTTTTAATTGAGATTTACCATTGTTGTGAATGAAACATTTGCAACCAAATATATGAAAATATGAAATTTTGGGGGATCCTCCCTTCCAAATTTCCTAGGGGGTTTTACATTTATCTTTAACAATCAAACTTCTATTTTTAACAAAGCAAGCTGTATTAACAGCCTCTGCCCAAAACCTGTGAGGAGTGTTATACTCAGATAACATTGTCTTAGCTGCCTCTTTTAGAGTCCTGTTTCTCCTTTCAACTACTCCATTTTGCTGTGGTGTCCGTGCAGCCGATGTCTCATGAGCTATGTCATTCTCAGCACAGTAGTTAGTAACAAGCTTATTAAGGAATTCAGTGTCTTTATCACTTCTAATCTTAACAATATTTAGTCCTTTCTCATTTAAACCCTTTTAAGAAATTCTGGAATCTTAATCATAGTCTCATTCTTCTTGTATAAGAAAATAACCCAGGTAAATCTTGAAAAATCACCAACAATTACCAAAGTGTATTTTCTTCCACTGAAGCTGAGAGGAGTAATTGGACCAAAAAGATCCATATGAAGAAGTTCCAAAATTCTTTCCGATGAAGGACTATTTATTGTTTTAAAAGAAGCTTTAGTCTGTTTTCCTTTTTTACAAGAATCACACACATGGTTCTTTGAAAATATTCTATCAGGGAGTCCTTTTACTAAAGATTTTCTTGCAATTTTGTTAAGAGTTTTGAAGTTTAAGTGGCCAAGACGTTTATGTCATAGCCAACTTAAGTCATCTGAACTCTTAACAATAAGACAAGTATGTTTAGGACAACTTCTAAAGTTAGCAACATAAATGTTACCTTGTCTAACTCCAGTTAATAGTATATTTTCATTAATACCATCTAGCATATAGCATGCATTATGAGTGAATTTAACACATAATCCCTTATCACAAAATTGTGGAACAGATAACAAGTTGTGCTTCAATCCTTCCACATAGTAGACTTCATTGACTTGAATATCTCCTATCATCAATGTCCCAACTCCTTTGGTAAGTCCAAAATTGTTGTCTCCAAACATTAATCTCGGACTATCTATGGACTGATAGTTAGAAAGAAGATGTCTCTCATAGGTCATATGCTTGGAACAGCCACTGTCAATGTACCAGATGACCTCAAGAATGTCTCCTCTTTCTACTATCTTCTTGTCATCCTGCAATCACAAATTTAGTTCTTAGGTACCCTTTGTAATTTGGGTCCTTTCATGTTAAGTTGACACTTAGGTATCTAGACAAAGATATCTATATTCCTTAAAACCATAGACTGAAGTTTACATCCATATCTATCTACCAAAATAAGACTTTCAAGATCAATCTTATTTAACTGATCTTTTGTGATTGTCCTATACCTTGGTAAAAATGGATATGACTTGCTTCTTCCATCAAAGCTATTATACCTAGGATAAGAATTTATCTTAGTCTTTGGTTTAGCCTTTGGAGCATCTCTCCTCGTCTGTGTTTTCTTTTCAGAAGTGTCAGATGAGGTGATTAGTTCCTTAGGTTTTCAAGGACTAAATCTAGTCTCTACCTTTGGTTTAGTGGCTTTGACAAAAACTCTAGGTTTTATAGGATCATTCTTTTTATTTCTATCAAAACCTAAACCTGTCTTGTTATTAGACTTCTGTGAAGTATTGAAGATCTTATCTATTGTGGACTGAGTGTTATTTAAAAGTCTTAACTTGAGATTTAATTCTCTGTTAGTTCTTTTATCTCTCATTCTCAGAACAGATACTTGAGAATTTTATTTTTAAAGAATTCAAATCTTTTTCCAACTCATCTGTCTTATCAGACGAGTGCTAGTAATAGTCCTAGTCTGACATTCTCCCTTGAATGAGCAGTCTAGTTTCTCATTATCCCCTATATGATTGACTTTAGTTAGATTAAGAATTTGACTCCTTAAACTAAAATTTTCAGTCTCTATCTGTTTATATGCAGATAGAGCAGTCTCCAAGTCTTTTAGAAGTTTGTTTATCTGAAGAAGAATAATAGTGTACCTCCTTTGCCATCAAACAAATGTCATCATCTGATCCGAAATCAGATGAAGACGAGGATGATGATGTCTCTTGAGCTTCTTCCTTCTCATCTAGAAGTGCTCTTTGGTCTGCATACCTTCTATCTCGCTTCTTCCTTTTTTCTTCTCTCTCTATAGGAGTGAGTTGAGGGCAATCATAGCTGTAATGACCAGGTTTATTGCATGTGTAACATATATCTCCTCTATCTGTCTTAGGACTACTATCTCCTCTTCTGATTGGTGACTTGTGCCTTCTAGTCTGATCCTTGTTTCTATCATTGTCCGAATTATTTTCTTCTTTATCTGATTCGTAACTCCTTCGGCTTGATCTATCTCTCTTATTCCTCTTGTACTTCATCTTTAACCTCTCATAGCATTTCATTAAGAGTGTCATTTCTTCCTTAATTGATAAATCAGATGCCTTAGAGATTTTCTCAGATTCTTCTTGATGAAGAAATGCAACCGTCTTCCCAGATATTGAGGATTCAGCTTCATCATCTTCGTCTTCGATTTGGATATCATACTCTAGTGCCTTGAGATGAGAAAACAGGGTGTGGTGTGAAATTGAGGACAAATTCTATGTAGCTTTGAGAATGTTGGCCTTTTCTCTCCACCTTTTGCTTAAAGACCTTAGCACCTTGTTGTTGATCTCTTTCTCCGTATAGGTTTTACCCAAATCAGCCGCTTTGTTAAGAAGATTAGTCAGTCTAACATCCAGTTGATCAATGGTTTCTCCTACTTTCATTTTAAATATGTCAAAAGTATGTAATACTGATTGCAGTTTGTTTTCTTTGACTTGGTCTGATCCCTCACATATACCAGCAAGAGTTTCCCACATTTCCTTAGCCGACTTGCACCTCTTGACCTTCTCTATCCAGTCTTTGCTCAAAGTTTCAATGATCTCTGTCCTAGCTACTTGATCCAAGTTATGGATCTTTCTTTCATTACTGGTCAGCTCTGAACTCTTATTTTCTTGTCTGACCCTGGTTTCAGCCGCAGCAGTTCCATCACTGGTCCCTCCATGATAGAATTTAATAGGTCCTTATTCAAGAACCTCTTCTATCCTATCATGAATTGCCTTTAGATGGTTCTCCATCCTGAACTTCCAATAATCATACTCCTCGATTGAAAACTCAGGCAAGCTTCTGGACTTTTTGCTTTTGACAGACGACATGATGAAACAAAGAAACTCAACAGGAACTTGTTAGTAGCAAGGTTAGTGGTTTGAAAATAAAGAAGATGATCAAGAAACAATTTCAGAAACTTATCAAGACCCTAAACCAATATCAGAATAGCTTAACACTGCTCTGATACCACTTGTTGGTCCCACGAATTGAGTATTTATTAAAAAACTTGAAGCAACCTTCTAGGGAAAATCTAGAAGGGGGGGGGGGGTTGAATAGATTTTCAAACTTTTTCAAGGATTAGAAAATCAATTCACGATATCATAGTCCACACAGCGGAAAACAAATTTAAACTCAATTTTTATGGATCAAAAGCAATCTGATTGCAAGTCTGATCGTGAGTCTGAAATTCAACTTGATTTAAAGTTGAAATTGATTAAGAACAGATAAGTAATGAAAGTAGTAAAGAACACAACAATTTATAGTGGTTCGGATCAAATGATCCTACATCCACTCTCCTTCTTCAACTTGAAGAAGGGTCTCGACTTACTTTCTTCCTTCTTCCTTCTTACTTACTTACAGTGCAGTTCTTCAGCCTTACAATCTTCTTCTCTAAATTCTGAATTCTAATGGCTTGAAGATATTCGTGAGTAGTGTTCTATAAACACTAAGAACTAAGAACGTGAAGAACGTTTGTGCGTGATTACAATATTGTGAATGCTACTTGTGTGTTGAGAATACTAGTGAATTTGTGAGATTACAAAAGTTAATTCTACTCTAATTTCTAGATCTATTTATAGAGATCTTTGTTGGCAGTTGTAACTTCCTTGTTGATTCTTCTTTAGTTAGTTATAACAAACTAACTGATTCTTGTAACTTCTTCTTGGTTGGTTATAACTGCTTCTTGAAATCGCTTGAAATTTTCTAACACTTCATCGTCTTGTCTTTAGTCTTGATTCACCTTATTTGCGTCTTAGTCTTCAGTTTAGATGACTGTCTGTTTGTCGTCCTCGACCTCGTCTATCTTCCTCGGTCTGTCTTCATCTGATTTCTTGTCATCGTCTGACTTTTTATCCTCATCTGACTCCTTGTCTTCATCTGACAGTTTGTGTATCCTTATCTATTCTTTGTTCTTAGTTTTATTTACATATCATTACTACATCAGCTGTCTATACAAGATTTTCAGCTGGTCATCCTATTTTACATTTTAACTCATCAAAACTAAATACAACTTTCTTCCTAACAAGTGCCCTCCGGAACATCTGACGTGTGCGCTCGGGGCGGGCATAAGGGTGCTCCCGCAGGTATTCTGGGTAATTAAAGGTGGGGGCCGGCCTCGCCAACCAGTCAATATAGGCCTCATAGGCAACCGTGACCTGCCCGGTGGCCTGGTCAGCCTTCTCCTTGCCCGTCTTCCTCGCTTCCTTCTCTATCTCCTCCTCCTGGACGCGCTCGCTCTTGTCCAGGAGCTCGGCAGCCGAGGGACCACGAGCGACTGGCCAGGCCTCGGCCGCGCCTTCACTCACAGTCACTTCGCTGTCATCCTCGCCGAAAGACAGGAGCTCGGCCACCATCTCTTCTGTGGCCCTTTCGATCCCCACATCGACTGGGGGCATCCCCAGATCCTCGCCGATGTGCATGTCGATCCCCAGATCGCCCAGATCGGCGAAAGGGGCATCGCCAACCATTCCCTGGCCTCCTCCGCTGGCGGAGGTGGCGCTCGAACTTCTAGCACAACTGAAGACCGGATCAAGGCTGTCCTGATCAGAAAGACCGTATCTACGGGGTGGCGTTTGCCATCTCCCCCATGAGGTGCCACCCCTGGCAGCGGCGCTGCGCACCGGAACAGTAGAACCGATTCCTCGAGATGATGCTCCTCGCGATCGTACCATTTTAATCAGACCAAATGAAGAGAAATTAAAGAAAAGAAGGTTCTTCAAAGTTTGAAAGGTGTTTACCGATTAGAATGCGGATTCGAAGCACGAACGATGAAGAAACTCTGAAATTGCTTGAAGAAGCTCTGAAATCACTCAAGGCTCTCTGAGAATCGAAGGTTTGGAAAGGTTAAATTGAAGAAGGCAACCCCTATTTATAGGGAGCAGGAAGGACCTCTTTGCAAAGCCCCAAAAGAACTTTTCGAATTATGGGGCAAAAGCGCAATTATTTTTCTAAAAGGTGACCGTTTGGCACCGCGGGGGCACGCCACGTGTCCACGCGTGGTGGTTGCAGGCTGTCACCTCCAACCTCCACGCGCCCTGCAAAAACGTGGGAAAAAGTGACCCCTTGTCTAATCCAACTGCCATTTTTCCCAAGGCCTTATCCAACTCCCATCAGTTGAATCCCAAAGGGTTCTCGGCATAATGAAGCTCGGCACCGAGGGCGAACAATTCCTCAAGAGACCAGCTCAGCCTCCGAACTCCTTCAGAGACCTAACTGAGGGGCAATTGTTGTATGACGATTTATTCGCCCCAAGGCCCAACAGTCAATGGGCCGGCCTAATTCCACTTGCCCGAGCTTAAAGGAGCTCGGCACCACTGAAGGCCAGTTCGCCGAGAGACGACGAGCAAGCCCGGCCGAGCGAGCAGGACCCTCCGGGCTTGGCCCGCTGAGGGACCCGCTCGCCTCGCCCAGGCGAGCACACTCATCCGGCGAGCGGATAGAATCAAACAAGACGAGGTGTCAAGCTCGGCGAGAGATGGCAAGCTCGGCGAAGACACTTATCGACCCAGCTCGACAGGCCAAAGACTTGCCGACCAAGCCACCCCCGAAATAGTACCAAGTACGAAGTGGCAATCCCAATTTAATGTCAACCTTACTCGGAAAGAAAAGAAATTCCCTCAGCCGACAAAAGATCCTCTGTCAGAAGACTGCTGGCAGGACGCGAGTGGTCAGCCGCCTGCCCAGGTGCAGGGCTGGTACACCCCAATTAATTGGGGTTGTACAGAATTAATTGTATTTTGTACCTTTTGTCTGCCCGAAAGACAACCAATACCATGTATAAATAAGACCTATAAGGCACAATAAATGGATCTGAAGCATCCACCCTTAGCCTGGGACTAACACTCCCAGCAATCCTTGTGTTCTTTACTTGCTTTTCTGCATTTATTTCCACATTCATTGCACTTTATTACTTATGATTGTTCTTGGATATTTATCATCATAAATATCCCAATCATTATTGTTTTAACCGATTAAAAGCCACATCAATCACTCACAAATATTTCGGTTAACAACAATATTATAATTAATATAATACTACAATATAACTTAAATTATATAACACCCAAAAAATATTATTTAATATGTATAAAGTGTTATCTATTTCTAATATATAACACTTTTAATGGTGTTGCAGTTGCTCATGTAGTATAAAGTTTAAGGTAGCATTTTATATAATTTATGTATCACTTTAAAAAAAGGTGTTACATTATGTAACATCTAATGGTAACACTTATAAAATATATATATTTTTTTGGTCGTACAAGATACATCTTTCTATAATCATGGACAAGACTTAATATCATGTAACCAATAATCCACCCTATTACCAATCCAATCAGGAGAATTGATCGGTGTACCCGTACACTTGGCCATGATATGCGCCGCCTCATTCAATTGCCTACTAATGTGGAAAATTTGTCCATCCTCCACATTATATAATTCTCTCTTCACTGCAATCAAGGTGTACCCACCCCAATTCCACATCGCATTGTCTTTAATTGCATCACAAGCTTCCTGACAATCTGTTAATATTACAATCTTGCCTTGTCCCATCGCCTTTGCTACATTCACTCCTTTTGCAATTGCCATCAGCTCAGCCTCAAAAGGAGAATCAGCGACACCCAGCTTAACTGATCTTGTTTCCACCAGATTTCCTTGAAAATCCACAAGTATAATACCTCCCCCACTAAGTCCACTGCTCCAATTAAAGCTTGCATCAGTAAAGGCTAACAACCCCTTAGGCGAAGCAGAAATCTTTTCCCTCAAGGATTCAATCATGTTTTGCATTTCTGCCTTTACAGTTTTGCCTCTAGTGATTTGGAATTCATCCACTAAATTTAATGCCCACTGAATTTGATATTTCGTAATCCGTGATCTCAGTTTTTTACAATCACTATCATGAATCCATTTACATCTTTTCCTCCAAAAACCCAATGTTGCTACCACAATCATTTCAAGCGGTGTTTTGGAGTTAAGATGTAACATGTGTTCTAGGTAATCTGTCACGGCTACTTCCTTATCATTCATGTTAGGAATCGACACATTAAGTTGTTTCCAAAGTTGTTTGACCAAGGCACACTTAAAAAGCGTATGCACAGTATCTGCATATGCGTTTCCGCAAAGTTTGCATGAGGGCGATACAGGAATATGATGTCTTGCTAGATTATCTTCAGTGGGGATAATGTCACAGGATACTTGCCACCAAAAGGCTCTAAGCTTCGGAGGAACCTTAACTGATCAGAGCCTCCGCCACCAAACAGTGCACATATTAGAGCAACCCGATTTATTTTTGTACATTTCATTAAGATAGATTTCAAAACCTTTGTGATATCCTAAACTCACAGTATATACTCATTTGGGGTGTCCTTTCCAAAATCTATGATCATTTTCTCCTCTTGATTTAATATGGGTGGCCAAAATCTCCTCTGCTACATAATTGGCAAAGTCTCTCCTGATTTTCTGTTCTTTTCAATGTTCATTGTTGTTGATATATGCCACAACTTTATTGCCCTTAATTTTTCAAGAGGATGGTCTCGTGATTACCTATTGTCCAAACCATTCTCTACCATTTGCTTCAATGTCCTTCCCATTCACGACAACCCAGCCTAGAGTCTGTCTAATAAGTTCCCTGCCCCAACATAGTGATCTCCTCACAAATGACGGGTTATTGCCAAGCCCTGCCTTCATGATATCAGTATTGCGAAAGTACCTTGCTTTAAAAACCATTGCAATCAAAGAGTCCTGCTGTGAAATTATCCTCCATACCTATTTTGCCAATAATGCTTGGTTGAAGATTGTAAACTTTCTAAATCCCAATCCCCCTTGTTCCTTCGACTTGCATAATTCATCCCACTTCTTCCAGTGGATGTCTGGGTCTCGTTTGGAGGAATCCCACCAAAACTTTGCATATATAGCTTCTAGTTCTTTGCATAAGCTCGTCGGAATCCGAAAGCATCCCATAGTGAACGTCGAAATAGCCTGTAGAACTGATTTAATTAGCACCTCTTTGCCACCTTTAGAAAACTTCTTTTTGCTCCATAGCTCCACCCTCTTAAGCATTCTTTCTTTATGAAAGCCAAATTGAACCCTCTTCCTTCTTAACGAGAAGGATGGAGCCCCCAGATAAAGTTCATGACTTCTACTCTCCCGAATTTTCAACACTTGCTTCACCCTTTCTTGGTTAATTTTAATCGTGCAAGAACTAAAGGTTAAAGCCGATTTATCAAAATTAATAACTTGTCCTGAGGCCATTTCATGGCGATCGAGGCAATCTTTGATGTTTCTACAGGTAATCAGATCTTTTTTAAAAAATAATAAGCTATCATCGGTAAAGAAAAGATGGGTGAGAGTAGGACCTCTAGTAGACATCCTTAGTTCCTTGATCAGCCCCCTAGATAGGAAATCATTCAATAATGAGGATAGTCCTTGTGTGCAAATTACAAACATATATGGCGAAAGGGGGTCACCCTGGCGAAGGCCTCTAGTAGGAAAGATACGATCCATAGTATTTGACACAATCACCTTTTTGACAACCCAACTAGAAACACTAATTTCACAAGAAAAGTGAGTTGTGAATAATTTTACAAGAAATGACTCGTGCGCACGTGCGAATTTTTTTTTAAATGCTTTAACAGAAAGACAATGAGCACTTCCAAACATGACAAAAAGGACTCATAATATCATTTACAAAACTTTTATAAAATACAACTCAAAATACATGCCCACGGTTTGACCCAACAGGTCGTCATCTATGTACACAGCCACTCAAAACCCCGTAGGAGCTGCACACCTTGTCCAGTAGAACCACAACGTCACAAATCATCAGATTACCTACAATGCATAAACTATGTGAGATTTATAAATCTCAGTAAGCAGAAATTATGCATGATGTGATGTTTAGTTCGAAAACCTCCCAATGCACAAAGCACTCTCTTTAAAATCATCAATTTATTTATAAAACACTCGTTAGGGCCCCTGACTCACTACTATGCACCGTAACATGAGCACTAAGCTCAATTCATTTATATTTAAGTGGCCACTATATGTATGACCTCGACGTGAGGCCCATCCTCTTGTGGCCACTAAGGGTCCCCCCTATCGTGCCCCTCATGACCACCAAGAAGTTATCTCTCCACGCCGACCCATACTGTTGAGTATTCCACCCTCTAACGGCCTAGCGAGGTCCATCACCAAACTTGACCCCCTGTCCGTTCAGAAGTCCCCTCTGTAAAATCAATAAATGTGCGACAACACCATAGCACATGAGACGGTGGCCTACGCTAGGTAGCATACGCCAGGATCTGTTTGGTCGCCTTAACTCCTAGGTCGCCCCTGCCGTCCTCGGTGCATAATCAGTGGTCAATCACACCATTTGATAAAATATTTTCATGTTAATGCATGATATGCATGATGCAATGCGCATGTACACACAGTAGAATTACATGCTCAAAACACAATTTCCATTTCTGCAATAATCGTATAATTTACAAATTCATTTCACGATAATCTTTGAACTCACAGGTTCATTCAGCAACAATTAAACTCGGTGGCCCACTCTAGGTAGCATACGCCAGATTCCATCTGGTCACCTTAACTCCTAGGTTGCCCCTTCTGTTCTCACTTTGAAATCCCCTAATTCATTTCTAATCGCGTACCTAATTCATTTATAATCGCTCACGCCTAATTTATTTCTAATCACCCACCTAATTCATTTCTACTCATTTGTCGGGGGCTCTAAACGTACTGATATATGCCGGCGTACGCTCAATATAAAAGCCATCACGTGGCCGATATAAATAATTTCTTTTGAAATCATCTAATTTATTTCTAATCACTCGCCTAATTCATTTATACTCACCACTCACCAATTCAATCACCCTATCTATTTCTATAATAATCACAGAACTCAGGAGTTCATTTCACAATAATCATGAAAATCACAGGTTTAATTCACAATAATCACTGAACTCACAAGTTCATTTCACGATAATCACTGAACTCACATATTTAATCCACATAAAATATTGAGCTCACAGGCTCTTTCACAATGACCATTGAATATCAATCAAATATCACAATTAACGTAATGTTCACATATCATCAATTAAACATTAATACTTCGCAAAATATTATATTTATGCATTGTAGGTGCAAATGAATTTCTACTTACCTCAAGTCTGCAAAACGTCGATATAAATCAAACCCTTAAACCCTTTTTATTGTCTTTCACTATCAAATAAGAACACATATTAATGATTTGAGGGTAGGGTTTTGTTCTACTCATCACGAGCTTCAAAACTGTGTAAAATTTGTCAATTGACGGAAGTCGAACACTTACCAAAATACTTCGAGATTTTGCACGACACAATCCTCTCTATTCTCTCTCTTCTCTCTATCTTTCTTTCTCTCCTCTTTGATCTCTCGTGTATGTTTATTATGCGAGAAGGGGCTTGGATATATCCCAAAAGCACCGCCAACTATTTAGCTTCCCTTGGAAGCTTTTATATTTTATTATTTTTTTTCTTTTCTTTATCTTAATATATTTATCTTGTTTATCTAAACATATTTATATATATGTATTACACGCACCCATACATATATACACATTACAATTATATTATACATATATAATTAATAGAAACAATTAGTATTATAATTAATCTCATTAATATCACTAATAATTATATAATTTGTATTACTACTCAAACACCATGAAAATCTCAATCACTTATAAATTAATTCTCTCACCACTAAACATATAAAGACATATGTAATTAATTCAGTATTTAAAAGCACAATAAAATAATGCAAGATAAGATAATTAAAAATCACAAGTAGCACATAATTATTTAAAAATGCACTCAATGCATGAAATATATTAGTTAATGAGTAGTGAGAAACTCGGGTATCACAATTATAATTAATTTTCACGATAACACTAGAGGTAGTAACAATTGAATAGTACAAAAAGAATTAAATAAAATCTTATAATAAAGTCGAGATTACAAGTAGCACACAACTAAATAATTGTATGAAGTATATTGACTTATGAGTAATTGACAATTTATTTATATTAATTTAGATTTAACAATTTAGTAGAAGTTTATGACTACTAATAAAATATCAAATATTTAAAACTTAAGGAGTAAAATGGAAAGAATTATAAATAAAGAACGTGTCACTCATATAAGTTAATAAAAATGAGTAAATTTTATTAGTAAATAACTAAAGAAATATTCGGATATCATAAAAATATATGATACAAATTTCACATATTGGAGGATCAGTGTTATCCATTTTGCAGAGAAACCCATTTTTCAGAAAATAGCCTCAAGGAAACGCCATTCGACTCTGTCATATGCCTTACTCATATCTAGTTTGAGAGCTGCATAACCTTCTTTACTTTTTGAATTCCCAAGCTAATGCATGCACTCAAAACCTATGAGGATGTTATCCGCAATAAGTTTCCCTTGAATAAAGGCGCTTTGATTTCTATCAATAGTCTTGTCCATAATCATACACGTACGATGTGATCGCTTTCGCCACTATTCTATAACTTACATTGCATAGGCTAATTGGCCTGGAGTCATTCACCTTTTCCGGCTGTTGTTGGTCTTAGAGGAATCATGTTTTTAGAAATGTGAAATCTAGAGGGGGGAGGAGGGGTTTCTTAATAGAAATTTTCCTTTCAATGAGATGATTTACACAAAACTTTATCAGAAACACAACGGAATAGATTTTATACTTGATCATTTAGTAATCCTTATTAAGAACAATGATTAAACATATATTCAAAGAACAATTAATAGAACTGAAAGATAAATGAAAGCAACAAAGAACACACGGATTTATAGTTGTTCGGATTTGAACAATCCTACATCCACTCTCCTTTCACAACTTGTGAAAGGGACTTCACTAAGTTTCTCACTTACTTAAGGTCTTTTCAAATGCAATGACAATCTTCAAGCCTTCTACACTTTTCACAATTTTTGGAATTTGGCTTTTGAAGATTCAAAGGAAGTGTTCTACAAATACTTTGAACTAATGAAACGATTCTAAGAACTGTGAATACTCTTTTTCGTTTGATGGCTCTCTTGAATGCAAAGATAAAAGTAACAAGTGATTCTAAATTACAAGCTCTTGGTAATTGTAACAGATTTACTAACTTCTGGGATTTATTATACCTAACTAACTTCTTCTTGGTTTGTTGAAAACCGTTTCTTGAGTAGTTGCATCTGTTTCTGTTATTAAGTTGTAACCGCTTCTTGAAACCTTTAACTATTTTTTTCTTCATCTACATCTTGATTCTTCAGATGACTTATCGTCGTCTGATTTTTGTCATGTCTTTCTTATTCTACTCATCATGTCTTGATCTTCTCAAGGATGTCATCGTCTGATTCATCTCCTCGTCTTATTCTTTACTTCGTGTGCCTTGAGTCATCGTCTGATCTTCTTACAAGATATTTATCTCTTACTACTTCAGCTGTCTACACAATATTTTTCAGCTAGTCATCTTATTTTACTACTCATCTTAACTTCATCAAAACTACATTTTTGTCCTAACAGCTGCTTTATCTTTGGGATCAAAGTGACCATGGTATTCCATCCCTTTTTATGCAAGCTCCTCCATTCAGAACATTTTTCACTTCAATATATATATATATATATATATATCTTCATCAATCTAGTTCCAAATTTGATGATAAAAACCCGCGGAGAAGCCATCAGGTCCTGGCGCCTTGTTGTCACTAATGTCAAAGACTACTTTATAAATCTCTTTCTCTATGAAGTCTCTTTCCAAATATTCGTTCATTTTGTCATCCACTTTTGTTTCCACATGTTCAACCACATAGTCAATGATATTCCAAGAAGGCGTAGTTGAAGCGAAAAGCTTAGAATAAAACTTGACAATGCATTGTTTGATACCTTGCTCCGACGTCCATGCTTTTCCTTCTTGAATTGATCAATATGATTCTTGGAATGGCATTGTTTCATACAATGATGAAAGAATGATGTATTTTCATCACCTGCTTTCAACCATTGATTCCTTGACCTCTGATGCTATCAGATCAGGATTTTAGTTTTGATGAGTTAAAGTGTATAGACTAGAACTAGCTCAGGTAAATAAGATGATCAACTGAGAATGTATAGAACAGTTGAAGTAGTAAACATTAGTGCTAGACTGATCAGACTAGGTAGAGCTAATGAAGTCAGCTGAGGTCGAGAAAGAGAAGGTCATCTGAAGACGATCTTGAAGAGGACATCTGTTGGAGAGAATAATGAAGAGCTCAAGACGAGGTCAAGACCAGCTGAGTAGAATAAGAAAGGCAAGTCTTCACCAAGTCAGCAGCAGACGACTAACTCAAGATTTTCAAGATAAATTTGTTAAACGGTTTTTAGTTTGTTACAACAAACTAACCGTCTTACAGACTTGTAAATAGGAGTAAACACAGTTCTAAAAAGAACTCTTAGCACTCGTAATTCTGATACTCATAATTTTCAAAGCACTCACAAGTTTTCCAAAAAGCTTTTCATAAAATTCCTAAGTGTTTAAAGAACACTACCTTGTATATCTTCAAACACATTCTGCACTGTATCTTTCTAATTCTCTAGATCGATTGATAGTTTGAAGATAGGCTGAAGAAGAAGATCTTCAAGTTGTTGTAACTGTAATCTCCAGTAAGTAAGTAAGTGAGTAAGTAGCCGAGGCCCTTATTCGAGTTGAAGAAGGAGAGTGGATGTAGGATCATTTTGATCTGAACCACTATAAACCCTGTGTCTTTTACTTTCTGAATTTATCTTTCTGTTTATATTCAATTGCATTAACAAAATTAATTTCAGACTGCTTTGGATCCTTGTTAAAAAGATTGAGTTAAAACTGTTTCCGCTGATCATCTCTGGTCTCTTGAATTGATAATCTGAATTTTGGGAAAATTTGAGATAATCTATTCAACCCCCTTCTAGATTATCTCTGGAAGGTGAACTTAGCTGTTTGTAACTACTCAATCTTGGGGGCCAACAAGTGGTATCAGAGCAGTGTTAAAGTCGTTCTGAATATTTCTTTTGGTCTAAGTGTTCTTTGAATATTCTAAAATCTTGAAATAAATTTATTTTTGAACAATCTCTGCTGATTTTCTTGTTATCTTTTTTTTTTGTTAAGGAGGAAATACCCGAAAACGTAACCCCCCCCCACTTGTACCAGAGGCCCCTTGGTCAGGCGAGTTGTAAATCGAGGGATGTGCACGAGTGGCAGCCATGCAAGGGAGAGGACTTTTGGGAGACACGAATCCAGCAACAACCACTGTAATATTTCAACAAAGAATTATCACCACACGGAATCAAACCAGTGGGGGAAATTTTAGATTTGTTGGTTCAATTTCTTGTTATGCTCTTTGTTTATTTTATTAATTTCATGAGTTTAATTTCTTTAATTATGCTTGGCTAAATTCCTAGTGCTAGGGTGTTTTGATGCTTATGGGTGATTGAGTATTGTGAGGAATTCTTATGGGTTATTTTGATCGTTGATTAATTGATTGGATTGAAGAGGTTTGATTGATCTATTTGTTTAATTAATTTCTAATTCCATGCATAGTTGTTTAATTATCACAAGGAGACTTGAGTATTTAGATAACTCATTTGGGTGAGGGAATTAATTAAGTAATTAGAGTGTATATTAGCTTACTACAAGGAGACTTGGTTATTGCTATTAGAAATACATCAATTCCACACTAATACTTAGACGATCAATCGGGTAATTAGTGAAGAGACCATAGGTAAGGTGCCTTAGTATCGAAGGGGAGACACGCTAGGGGAACCTATTGACTCGTGTTCTTATCCTGGGAGAAAAGGGTGACTTAGTCCTTTCAAACTTTCGAGCTTAAATCGTAGCATAATTCCTAGGCTTACCAAGTAAGGAATAATTGTTTGATTAAAAGTTTGCTCTTATTAATTGATTGACATGATAAATGCTCATTTGAATTCGTTGCATATTTGATCCCCATTAGTTGATAAGCACCCGAGCACCTTTTTATCATTGTTTACATCTCATTGCTAGTTAATTTTGTTGTTTACTTTAATTAATTGTTGCTTGAATCTTATTGATCTTGTTGAATGGCTTGTGCTACAATTATGACTAAACTAGTCAATTTAGGGCTATCTCACACTTGATTCCCTTGGATCGATAATTTACCGGGTAACTTACTTGCTACACGATCCCTTTATACTTGAAGGGTGAGTGTTGGCTCTTAAGCCTATCAAGTTCTTGTTATCTACTAATCATGTCTGTGAGTAATGATAGAAAGGTCAAGAATATTCCAGATTTTGACATTGAAGACTATGATTACTGGAAATTTCGTATGGAGAATCATCTCAAATCTTTTCATCCTCGAATGGAAGATGTTCTATCTGATGGGCCAATCAAATTCTACCATGGTAGCGTAAGTGATGGAGCAAGCAGCTCAGAATCTCGAACTCAAACGGTGAAAAAGGTGCCTGAATTGACCAATGATGAAAGAAAAGTGTATAATCTAGATCAGGTGGCCATGAATGAAATTATCGTAACTCTCAGTAGAGAGTGGTATGAAAAGATCAAGAAGTGTAAAACAACCAAAGAAATGTGGGACATCCTAGCTCATACGTGCGAAGGCACAGATGTTCTCCATCTATTTGATGTTTTTAAAATGAAAAAAAGTAAATCTATTGATCAGTTGGATATGAGAATGACTAATCTGATCAATAGAGCCACTGACTTGGGTAAAGTTTACACTGAAAAAGAAATTAATAATAAAATCCTTAGATCTCTAACCAAGCGTTGGAGGAAAAAAGGAAATCTGATTAAAGCCACTAAGGATCTCTCCACTATGAGCCATTACACTTTGTTTTCTCACTTGAAAGGTTATGAGTTTGATATTCAGTTAGAGGATGAAGAAGATGAGATGGAGTCAAGTACCTCATCTAAGACTGTAGCTTTTGTCAACAAAGAAGACAAACCTGTAGCTGAGTCAAAAGAAGATGATCTTTCTTTGAAAGAATAGATGGCTTTATTAACTAAGAGATATGATCGTTTGAGAATGAAATATAAGCGTAACAAGTTGAAATTTGCAGAGAAAGACAGATCAAGATCAAGATCCAAAAGGAAGGATGATGGTGAATCAACAGATGATGATAGAAGAAGAAATCAGACAAAAAGGTACAAGTCACCTGTAAAGAAGAATCCTAATAGTCCTAAATCAGATCGGGGAGATACTTGTTACACCTGTAACAAGTCAGGGCATTTTAGCTATGATTGTCCCCAGCTGACTTCTAAAGAAAGAGAGGAGAAAAGAAAGAAAAGAGATAGGCGCTTTGCAGATTAGAGGGTTCTTCTTGCTGAGGAAAAGGAATCAAGAAAATCATCATCATCATCTGATTTTAGATCAGATGATGAAGTATGTGTGATGGTAAAAGAGGTAGATTACTATTCTTCAACTGATAATGAGTCTTATAAATCAATCTCAGATAATGATCAAACTGTAATCAAGGGACTTTTGAAAGATCTAAAAATATCTCTAAGTGCTTATAAACAATTGGAGACCGAAAATTTAACTTTAAAAGATCAAGTTCAAACTCTAATCAAGGCAAACAAGTTGTAACCTACTCTGAGTCTGAGGAAACATTCAAGGGGGAATGTTTACCCCAAGGTGAGGCTAGTACTTCAGCTAGTCTGTCTGAAAGATTAGAAGAAGAATTGAAGTCTTTAAAAGCTAAATTTGAAGTGGTATGTAATGAGAATGAGTCAATTAAGAAGACTAATGAGAAGCTTGTCTTCAAAATGAGTCAACTTAATAACTTACAATCAGCTATAGACCATATTTTTAGAACTTCACAAAAATCTCATGATAAAACAGGACTTGGTTATGATAGGAATAATAAATCAGATACTTTGAAATCAAGGCAATTTGTGAAAGCTGCTGAAACAACAAAAGGGATTAAAATTGGACCTTGGAAACCACAGAGTTAGATAAGGACTGTATCTCCTAATCTGAAAAATAAGAATCAGATGAGGAATCCTAATCTGATAAATAGGATTCCAAGAACCAAGATTAAGAGACACTCTTATTATAGTTCTTTTGATGGAAGAAGCAAATGTTATCCTTTATTTCCAAAGTACAAGAAAATCACCAAATCTGTTGGTCCCACGGATTGAGTGAATTAATAAAGAACTTAGACAACCTTCCAGTGAAAATCTAGAAGGGGAGGTTGAATAGATTTTCAAATACTTTTTCAAAGACTAGTTAATCAATTCAAAGTATCAAAGCTTATGCAGCGGATAACAAGTTTTAAACTTAATCTTCAAGGATCAAAAGCAATCTGATTAAGATTTTGAAATTGACTTTGTTTGAAAGTTGATGAACAACAAGATAAGTAAAATAAAGTTGTTGATGTCACCGAAGTTAAATATTTTTGTTACCACCAATGTTGTAACATCGTGTGCAACATCAGAATTCGCTCTTTCTCCTAACAACTAACTTTTTGTGTTTCAGTGTTGTCTTTGATGTTGTTGACTGTAGGTTGACGATCTGGAATCGACTCCAATACTCCAGAAGGATCTACAAGGATCAAGAATAAAGGGGAGTTATCTAGATCAAGCGGTTACAAGTCAATAGCAGTTATTAGAGGTAGTTTCTCGGCGGTTTCTCACTGAGATTCATGAGCTGAATGATAAGAAATGAGCAAAGAACCTTTGCAACCTGTCCAAATGGGCCTTCCTTGCCGAACTTACATTCAAGAACCTTGGGGTTCACGCCGCCCGCCCTGAATAAATAGGAAGCGTGGGCCACAGGTCGCACATAAGCCGCCGGAGATTTCTATATCCATTCACAAGGATCTATGATGCTCTTGAAGGTTGTATTCGATATCTATAAATAGATGGTCAAGCTTCAAGAATGAAATACAAGGAAATACGAGCTGATCAATCACAAATTATAAGAGCCTAGCGTGAGAAGTAATCGAGTATCAGACTGTTGAGTGCGATAAGTGCATCCAGATTGATAGGGCCATTATTTCCCGGTTTATGTTACATTTGATGATGCCACATTACATGTAACAATAGATTCTATTTAGATTGTTAGTAGACAGGGTGTTCTTTAACATATCTAGATAGGTCACCTTTGACGGTGTATTTCATACACTTAGCCAGGTTAGATCATAAACATTTTGTTTAGGTCTTGTAGTGGTTTATTAAGAAGATTCGAATTGTGAATCGTTCTCTACTTGATTTGTATTCATTATTAACATAGTGAATCGTTTCCTTATAGATTATTATTTAAAATAATCTATGAAAAATTTTATCCTTGTTTGCAAAGATTTTGACTAAGTCTTCCGCTGTTATAACTGTCAGTGTTACTCTCATTGTTACAACATTGACAGTAACAATCTCTGATCTCAGAAAACACACACTTTCAGTTGGCACCAGAGCCATAACTTGACGTTACTAAGTTAGATCCTGTGTCTAGTGTGTTGTCTTTGCAATGGATTACCCACTGTCTCAATCACTTAGGCCTCCTGTTCTAGATGGAACAAACTATGCCTATTGGAAACTAAGAATGAGGATGTACATCAAGTCAATTGATGAACGTGCTTGGAGAAGTGTACTAGCAAGTTGGACGCCCCCAAGGACTAATGCAGATGTTGAAGGAGAGACCATTGTCAAACGTGAGTTGGAATGGACGAATGATGAAAGCACAACTGCAAGCTTTAATTCCAAAGCATTGAATGCAATCTTTGTAGCAGTTGATATGACCATGTTCAAGCTCATATCAAACTGTGTAAGTGCAAAAGATGCTTAGGATAGGCTGCAAGATCATTGTGAAGGATCAGAAAGTGTTCGAAGATCCAGACTCCGAATGCTAGGGACAAAGTTTGAGAACCTAAGGATGAAGGAGGATGAAACCATCTCTTCTTACAATGAGAAGTGTTAGATCAAGAAAGGTTTTGATGAGTTAAAGGGATCAATTCAGATGATCAGATGACTTTGAAAGACAGCTGAAGCCAAGTTCCAGTACTGAGCTGATCAGACTAGGTCAAGGACTGAACAAGTCAGCTGAAGATTGAAAAGGTGCAAGTCATTCGGAGACAAGCTCAAGTCTAGTCATCTGCAGGAGACGATTATGAAGAGCTCAGACGAGGTCAAGATAAGCCGAGTAGAATAAGAAAGGCAAGTCTTCACCAAGTCAACTGAAGACGACTAGGAAAAAATCAGCTGTGGATAAGAGCAGTTTTCAAGATTAAGTTTGTTAAGCAGTTTGTAGTTTGTTAGAACTGACTAACAAACTAACTGTCTTTTCAGACTTATAAATAGGTCTAGGTTTTCATTTTATACACGAATAACACATTATTCAATATACTCAGATTTCTACTTTCACATCAATTCTCAAGTTTTCAAAAAGAGTTTTCAAAAAGTTCTAAGTGTTTGTAGAACACTTTACTGTACATCTTCAAAGCACCTATCACTATAAAGTTAGATTTCAGAAGAGTCTAGGAGTTTGAAGATTTGAAGATCTTTGTAAGTTGTAAACTGTAAGCTGGTCAGTGAGTAAGTAAGTGGTAAGAAGAGACCCTTCTTCAAGTTGAAGAAGGAGAGTGGATGTAGGATTTTCATAATCCGAACCACTATAAATCTTGGTGTTCTTTATTGCTTTCATTTACTTATCTGTTTATATCAATTTCAGTTTATAATCAAAGATCAATTTCAGAATTAAAGTTAGACAAATTATCAGTGTGCTTTTGATCCAAAAAAAGTTGAGTTTAAAAATAAATTCCGCTGTGTGACTTTGGTGTTTTGAATAAGTTTTCAAAGATTTGTAAAATCTGGAAAATCTATTCAACCCCCCCTTCTAGATTTTTCCTAGAAGGTTGATTCAAGTTTTCTTCAACCCCCCCTTCAGCTACTATGTTTCACTCTTTGAGCCTAAGTCTATTGAGGAGGCTCTATCTGACCCAAGCTGGGTAACGGCCATGCAGGAAGAACTACATCAATTTGAATGATAAAATGTTTGGGAGCTGGTGGATAGACCCATACATAGAAAGATTATAGGCACCAAATGGGTGTTTAAAAATAAAACAGATAAAAACAACATTATTGTTCGTAATAAGGCCAGACTAGCAGCATAGGGTTATTCATAGTCTGAGGGGATAGACTATGATAAAACCTATGCTCCAGTCGCCAGATTAGAAGCAATAAGGCTTTTTTAGCATTTGTTGCCTATAAATATTTCAAAGTCTTTTAGATGGATGTCAAGTCTGCCTTTCTGAATGGAGTGTTACTTGAAGAAGTCAATTTAGAACAGCCTCCAGGGTTTAGGACTAATAATAAAGTCTATAAACTTCACAAGGCATTATATGGACTGAAGCAAGCACCCCGAGCTTGGTACCCTGTCTGAATTTTTATTATCAAGTGGATTTTCTAAAGGTAAGATAGATAGAACACTGTTTAGAAAACAAGTAAATGGTAACATCTTATTATTTAAAATTTATGTAGATTATGTTATATTTGGTTCACCCAATCTGACTTTATGTGAAGAATTTAGTGTTCTCATGAAAAACAGATTTGAAATGTCTATGATGGGAGAGCTAACATACTTTCTAGGCTTGCAGATTAAACAGACAAGCAGAGGGATCTTCATACATCAGACTAAGTATGCAAAGGACCTCATAGATAAGTTTGGGATGACTACTAGTGGAGAAGTTAAAATACCTATAGCAACTAACTTCTCTATGGATTCAGATGAGAATGGGATATCCACTGATACAACGGAGTATCGTGAATTGATAGGATCCTTGTTATATATCACTGCAAGTAGGACATATATAGCCTTTGCAGTTGGGGTATGTGCAAGGTTTCAATCAAATCCCAAGAAAACTCATCTGGAAACAGCTAAGAAAATCCTAAAGTATCTTAAAGGTACTCTGCAGGTTGAGTTATGGTACCCATCTGATGACAACTTCGAGCTTTCAGGTTATTCAGATTCAGATTTTGGAGGCTGTAAAATTGATAGGAAGTCCACGTCTGGAACTTGTCAATTTTTAGGCAACAAGTTAATTTCTTGGCTTTCTAAGAAACAAACTTCAGTTGCAACCTCCACAACTGAAGATAAATACATGGCAGTTGGTAGTTGTTGCTCTCAGCTTCTCTAGATTAGTCAGCATCTTAGGGATTATAATATTCTCACATCGTCTGTGCCTATTTTTTGTGATAGTAATAGTGCAATAGCCACGACAAACAATCCTGTTTTGCATTCCAGATGTATGCATATATAAGACATCATTTTATTAGGGGTTCATGTTGAGAGGAATGATATTAGGATAGAAAAGATAGCAACCGAGTCTCAGAGAGCAAATATACTTACAAAATCCTTAGCTGAGTCTAGATTTAAGGAACTGTGTTTAGAATTAGGATTACTTGATGCATCTTTAGCTGATTTATGATTTCTATTGTATGTATCTTGTATTTTCTTTCTTTCTTTCTTTCTTTTCTTTAAATCTTGTCAAGAAAGAATTATCAGACTTGATATGTGTCAAAGGACAATCACAGAGCTGATATCATTGATCATCTTTCAAAGGAATCAAGAATCAAGGATTAGTCATATTGACCTTATCTAACTTGATAATTTCTTATCTGACATTAAGTAAATCAGACAGGAACATAATCAGCTGATCTCTTTAAGAATCAGATGAGCTTATGTAACTTGTCTGACTTACTCTGTCTACTAATGGTTTCTTGAGTTTGTGTATCTGTAGGAACAGGTTATAAATTAGCATTATTAGATCAGTATAAACCTTCTCATCTGATAAACCTCCTCTTCTGAACAAAACCTTTTCTTGTCTTCTTCTTAAAATTGTTTTCAAAATTACTCTCACAGCTCATCGTTTTCAAAAATTTTCAGATGAGTTGTTCTTTTGAAAACCCCAACTGAGTCTAATATTCCTATATACTAATTATATTTGGATATAAGACTTGGTTTATTTAAAATAAAGGCATGAAATTAACTCAGTCTTAAAATTCTTTGTTTTCAAAATAATCAGACTTGGAGAAATTTTCAAAATCTAAGACAAGGTCATTTTTTATCAAGTCTGTTAAAACCCAGTCTGAAATAGGAAACCTTTATGCAAAGAAAGGTATAATTTGGGTTATGTCAGGTATACTTACTATCTCTGCATAAAGTAACCCTATTAGCCGTCTAATCCGTAGCTTGGGCGGCCACTTTTTACAATTTCAAGACGAGTTAATGCCACGTGCCAGAGGTGAAGCGACTAATTTATATAGCCGTTGATATACTTGATGCATCTTTAGTTGATTTATGATTTCTATTGTATGTATCTTGTATTTTCTTTCTTTCTTTCTTTTCTTTAAATCTTGTCAAGAAAGAATTATCAGACTTGATATGTGTCAAAGGACAATCACAGAGCTGATATTATTGATCATCTTTCAAAGGAATCAAGAATCAAGGATTAGTCATATTGACCTTATCTAACTTGATAATTTCTTATCTGACATTAAGTAAATCAAACAGGAACATAATCAGCTGATCTCTTTAAGAATCAGATGAGCTTATTGATTGGAGTGAATTGATACATGTTTTTAGGGCTATTTTTAGTGCAAAAAGTGAGCTAAATTATGATTTTTGTGCCTAAATGTGAAAAGTATCACTATTTTGCCTAAAAAGTATTACTTTGAGAGGTTTTGATGTATTTCGCCCGTTTTGCAGGTAAATCGGTGGAATTTTGCCAAACCGAGAGTACCGGTATTCTTAGAATGAAAAGACGAACATACGGGACGAAAACGGGGGTCGGGCCCGGAGCCCTTCTCGATAAAAAATCCCTGATCTCGAGTTCGAGTCGAGGGTGCACAGACCTCGACTCGAGGTTCATGCTGGAGGGAAACAATTTCAAAAAATCAGGAAGCTCGACTCGAGGGAGGAGCCTCGAGTCGAGCGAGACGAAAATTGTAGCGAGCTCGACTCGAGGGCGAGGCCTCGACTCGAGGCAGGAGAGATTTTTAAAGAAACGTGTTAGCGACTTTTAGGCCTCGACTCGAGGGCCTGAAGCTCGACTCGAGGAGTGCCCAAAACCGAAAAATTCAGTTTTTAAGTCATTGAAAGCCAAAACAGAGAGAGAGTGGATTCTAGCAGTTCAGAGCAGTTTCTAGGAGTTCCTTTGAGCGAATTTTACATTTTGTAGCTTGAATTTACTTGTAATTGCACTAGATTGTTAGAATTTAGATAGATTCCACATTTAGATCATTAGATTAGTAGATTGGTGATTGTAATTGAAGTTTGCAGCTGAGAATTGAGAAGAAGTGAAGTTGAATTGAAGCATTGTACAAGATTAATCATTCTTATTTTTGACTATTGAAGCTTAATTGGTGATGTTCTTACCCTTTGATCTCTTTAATCCATTGCTTGTAGTGATTAGATTTTCAATTGCTTTCTTAGATTTTCTAGCCATGGTTTTTGCTTGTAGCACCATGGGCTAATAGCCTTGTGCTTGGGATAATTGAAATTAGGGATGAAGTGATTGCCTCATGCTATGATTGTTGACAATTGTGATCAATTGAATTAGATTGCTTCCTAATTGTGATTCTTAATTGTGCTTCATGAAAAATTGTCTCTTTTGATTAATGGTTGATCACCCTAGCAATAGGCGAGAGTTGAGCTAACGTGATTAGGTGTTAATCGGATTTCAATTTTGCATGATTGTATGAATTGGGGACTTCTACATTGAGAGATGGGAAGAACTAAGGATACTCACATTAGGCATTGTGATATTAATGGAGTGATTAATTTCATGATGGTTTATGCTTTCTAATTTGATTGATTTGCATTTGGATACAATCATAACTTGTTAATCGTGGATTCCTTGATGGAGATTATCCCTTGCACCCTATTCCCTCATTGATTTAGTCTATTTGATCTTGCATTCTAAGTGTTTGATAAATTATTTGCATAATCTTGCCATTTAAATTCTTGCAATTTGTAGTGATTTAGTTCAAGAGCTTGTTGCAACTCTAGCCATTTAGAACTCTTATCCTTGAATTTCATTTGCATACTTTCTCCCTTGGGTTCGATATTTTTGTTGATTGGTCTTAATAACTCTTACCCTATACACTCCAATCAAATGGCGCCGTTGCCGGGGAGTTAGTTTTTGCGCCAATAAGTGAGATTCTAGGATTGTTTGAAGTGGCTATTTGTTGTTTTTATTTTTGTTTTTGTTGATTTTATTGGTGAGAAGTTGATACTTGGATTTGTGGCATTGTAGGTGCATGCGAACAAGATCGAGTGGTGTTCCACCCTTGCCACTAAATCCGGAAATTGAGGCTACGTTGAGAAGAAATAGTGTGAGACGACGAAGGGAAGATATGGAAGGAGAAGATCAACGGAATGAGGAGAGAGGGGGTGGTGAACCACAAGTTGAGGAGTTGAATGGACATGGAGAGGGAAGAGTAGACAATGGAGGTCATGGGAACAATTTTAATGCTCAAGATAACCCTTTATTTCAAGGGATGCCACCACAACACTTTCCTTACCAAAATCCATACCCTTATCCTCCACAAGTCCATCAATACCCATATTATCCACCTTATCCACCATACTTCCCTCAAATGCCTTACATGAATGAGCCACGATACCATGAGCCACCCCACATTCCGAATGCCCAACCACAACCACAACCTATGAATGAACTACCACCTCAAGGGAGGCCATTGAGAGAGTTTTTTGAGCCACAACCTAGAGAGCACTACGATGGGATAGCAAGGCCGAGAATAGAAGCCAACAATTTTGAGATAAGTCCTGCTTTAGTGAGGATGCTTAGAGAGAGACAATTCGAAGGCAAGGACGAAGATGAATGCCCATATCAACATATGGCACAATTCTTAGAGATTTCGGACACTACAAAATACCATGGGGTACCCGAAGATGCAAAGAAGCTTAGGCTTTTCTCCTTCACTCTTACGGGGAGAGCCAAAGCTTGGCTTAATTCTATTCCACCCGGAACCGTACGTACATGGGAGGACCTTAGCAAAAGATTCTTGATGAAATTCTATCCGCCATCCAAGACGGTGCAAGCAAAGGAAGCTATTTCGCACTTTCGGCAAAAGAATGGAGAGACTATTCCGGAAGCATGGGAGAGGTATGATATGCTACTCATCAATTGTCCGCAACATGGTTTTTCCGATGAGCAAACTATTATGTATTTCTATACCGGCCTCAATGATTCCGATAGAGCTTTCTTGAATGCTTGTGCCAATGGGTCAATTTGGTCCAAGTCGGTGATAGAGATGAAACAAATTATGGAAAATATTGCTCAAGATTCGTTTCAAGCAAGTGTTAGTAGGGGAAACCACCATCGGGTGTCTCAAGTGGAGGAAATGGAGAGTATGAAGTCTATGATGATGGCCATGATGGACAAGATTGGAGCTCTTACCGTGTCACAACAAGGGGGAAATCCTCCACCACATGCTCAAGTTGATAGTTTTCAAAGCTTAATGCCTATGGAAGAAGTGAACTATATGGGGAGGCCTCCATTTCAAGGAGGCTATCAAGGAAGCAATCATCAAGGCAATCTCCAAGGTGCAAGGCCCTATCAAGTGCCATACCAAAATAGACACCAAGGAAGTTATCCACCTCAACCTCACTTCAATGGCAACAATTGGAGAAGTCACGAAAATTTCTCATATGCCAACCCGAGAATCGCCGTCCAAACCCCTCATACTAGATCCGGGTGCCAAAGCTCCTAATAATGTGGGGAAAGCAACTACGGAGGAGTTACTTGGGATGATAGTGAAGAAGTTGGAGGAAAATGATGCAAAATTCAAGACCATTGAGCACCAAGTGGGACAATTAGCCACAACGGTTGGGAAGCTTTCTTCTACGGTGGATCACATGCAAAACAAGGGGAAGTATCCATCTACCACCGAGCCTAATCCAAAGGAGTTTTGTAGTGCTATTCAACTAAGGAGTGGTGTTAGCTATGAAGGCCCAAAGATGCCTAAAGATGGGGATGTTGAAAAAGAAGTGGTGCAAGAGGAAGAAGTTATTGAAGAAAATGTGGTTGTGGAGAAAGAAGAGTCAAGTGAAGAGCAAGCAAGAAGAGAGTCCAAGAAAAAAAAGAAGTCCAAGAAAGGTGCATGGGGAGTGCCTATGAAAGCTAATCCGGTTCCCTTTCCTCAAAGACTTGTGAGTAAGAAGCTTGATGAGGAGTTTGGTAAGTTTTTAAAGGTTTTTAAAAGCTTGCATGTTGATATTCCACTATTGGATGCCCTTGAACAAATACCCCACTACAAGAAGTTCTTGAAGGAGATTATGGCTAAGAAGAGGAGTTGGGATGAAAAGGGTATGCTCAAGCTAGTGGAGGAGTGCAAGGAGATCTTGGAAAGACACTTACCACAAAAGAGAAAGGATCCGGGGAGCTTTATTATACCATGTGAGATTGGTGAGAGTGGGAACCTTAAAGGCTTGTGTGATTTGGGAGCTAGTATAAATGTCATGCCTTTGTCCGTGTTTGAGAAGTTGGAGCTAGGAGAGGTGACTCCTACAAATATAAATCTTCAATTGGCGGATCAATCATATGCTCAACCATTTAGGATCATTGAAGATGTATTAGTAGGAGTTGGCAAGTTCATCTTCCCGGTTGATTTTATTGTTCTTGACATGAAGGAAGAACTTGAGGCACCTATCATACTTGGTAGACCTTTCCTTGCAACCGGAAAAGCCATTGTGAATGTGGAAAAAGGGGAGCTCACGTTGAGCTTTAATGGCGAAGAAGTGACATTTTCTAGAGCTCCAATGGAAGAATTTGCTCAAAGCAAGATGGAGAAGAAGAAATGTGGCTACATAGAGATCATTGATTTGTGCCCTTCAATTGATAGGGATGATTCTCCACCTTCTACTTCTTCTAATTCTTTAATTAATGAGCATTTTATTCCTTCTTGTAATATGATTTCTAATAATTCTTGTGTTTCTCTTGATGATTTTAGGAAAGAGAAGGCTCTTCATGTACCTTTGCTTGATCCGGGAGATAGGAAGAAAAAAGAAGGAGTGAAGGAAGTGACCAAACTTGAGCAATGCTCAAGTTTGGGGGTGTTCGAAGAAAGGAAGCCACCACTTGAGAAGAAAGTTGAAAACTTTGTGGTTGGAGATCAAGTGGTATGGAGGGAGTCAAATTGGATGAGACTACTAGGAGTAGAAAGACTCAAAGAGGTGTTGAAAGTGAAGGAGATCAAAGAAGAAGGAAAGCTCCTAGTGGAAGATGAAATGGGATGTTGTCTATTGACAAAGGAGATCTTGGTTAGGCACAAGGACCCTTCCATCCCAAAAGAAGTGCCTAACATTCTCGTAGATAAAAGGGAAGTATGAACTCTTAGAGTTCCGTCCGGCAAAGGACGTTAAACTTAGCGCTAGATGGGAGGCAACCCATCATTTTATTGCTTTTGTGTGTTTGTGTTTTGCTCTTTTTGTGGTTTTTGCCTTGTATTTTTAGGAATTGCTCATGCTTAGGAAATTATGCTCTTTGTTTTGAGATTCATAGGGTATTTTGAGCTTGATTGTTATTATCATTTAGAGTTGCATATTTTTATCACTCTCGTTCTAAACCTTGAATTCATGCTATCATTCAAGTTTGGGGGTGTTGGTCGTTATTTGTTTCTTGCATCTCTTAGTGGTAATTATTTGATGTGTCTTATGCCCAATTGTAGGTACACGCACTACATTTGTTTGGGAAGTGATTGAAATTGCAAGGAAATGCAAGATCAAGAAGGAAAGCGCATAAAGCATGATGAGCCCTACATGTTTGAAGAAAGATGGAGTTTAAAGGCTTGTTGGTACAACATTTCCTTTCAAACTTAGACTTGTCTAAGTTTGGGGGAGGTGTTTTTCGTAATTTGCCCATCTTTTGTGTTATTCTATGATTATGGGGTTTATTGAGCTTATTGCTTATTGATGATGAGGCTATAATTGTGACTTGTATTTCTTGCATATCTTCTTGGATTGATTGATTTTGAGCTTAATAGTGGATTAATTGACATACTTTTGAGTATCATCTTGATATAGCGAGTATGATTGAGGTTATGTACATGAGCATTGGTGCTTGAGTTGTAAGATTGTTGAATTTGTTATGATCATTAGTAGATGTGTAGCTTGATGCTAGTTGCTTGATTAATTATGTGAAGATGAATGTGATTGAAAATTCTTGATTCATTGCTCAAGTTAAGCCCGTGAGCTTTTGTGCCTTAATAATCGTACATCTTATACGGTTGATTTGATCCTTTGTGAGTGCATCATTCATGATTTGTATACTAGAACTTGCCACTAGACTTGTTGATAGTGATCTTTGTGTGATGTTTTGAAAATGATAAGAGGCCATGTTTGATATGATGAGTCACTTTGCCAAATACTTTCCTACCAAATACATTTGATTTCCTTAGTGAGCCATTTTGAGCCTATTATTCTTATTCTTTGGCAAGCCAAGTGAAATTGAAACCATTTTAGCCTATTTTTATGAGCCTTTCTTGTCCTATATTAGTTGAGCTTGAATGTTGGCTAATGATGGTGATTTGATTGCTAAGTGTGGGAAGATGATGAGCTAAGTGATGATGTGTTAAAAGATAGAAGAGAAGAAAGGTTGTGAAAAGATTGAATTGTGAAGAAAAGTGAAATGAAAAAAAGAAATGATTCAATTGGTGAGCTTTAAAAGAGAAAGCTTAAGTGAATGGTGGAATGATCATTGAAGTTAAATAGAAAGAGTGTTGCTAGATGAAAGTGAAGAGATGTGCATTGTATGGATTAGTTTACATTCAAGTCTCTACTAATTAGTCACTCTTATCCATAAATATCCCACCTTTCCAAAGAGCCTACATTACAACCTAGAAGGAAGACCTCTTTGATTCTTGATTGATCACAAATGATTTTGATTGAGATGAAGTCTTTTGGCAAGCATATGGTGTACTTATTTGTGAATTTGATGATTGAGTGCTTTAAACCTTGATACACTTGAGTGAAGAGTGAAACACTCCATGGAAGGAGCAATGTATTGAGTATTTGATTGAGCATTTGTTTGAGCATGATTTGTCTTGATTGCTAGTGGATAGTTGCATTGATACAAGTGATCATTGATGAGTTCGATTGTCTTATTTTTCGTCTATGATGCCATGTGACATAATTGCAATCAATTCACTCCTTTGTTCTTAGTTTCTACGTTGCTCGAGGACGAGCAACAATTCAAGTTTGGGGGTATGATTGGAGTGAATTGATACATGTTTTTAGGGCTATTTTTAGTGCAAAAAGTGAGCTAAAGTATGATTTTTGTGCCTAAATGTGAAAAGTATCACTATTTTGCCTAAAAAGTATTACTTTGAGAGGTTTTGATGTATTTCGCCCGTTTTGCAGGTAAATCGGTGGAATTTTGCCAAACCGAGAGTACCGGTATTCTTAGAATGAAAAGACGAACATACGGGACGAAAACGGGGGTCGGGCCCGGAGCCCTTCTCGATAAAAAATCCCTGATCTCGAGTTCGAGTCGAGGGTGCACAGACCTCGACTCGAGGTTCATGCTGGAGGGAAACAATTTCAAAAAATCAGGAAGCTCGACTCGAGGGAGGAGCCTCGAGTCGAGGGAGACGAAAATTGCAGCGAGCTCGACTCGAGGGCGAGGCCTCGACTCGAGGCAGGAGAGATTTTTAAAGAAACGTGTTAGCGACTTTTAGGCCTCGACTCGAGGGCCTGAAGCTCGACTCGAGGAGTGCCCAAAACCGAAAAATTCAGTTTTTAAGTCATTGAAAGCCAAAACAGAGAGAGATTGGATTCTAGCAGTTCAGAGCAGTTTCTAGGAGTTCCTTTGAGCGAATTTTACATTTTGTAGCTTGAATTTACTTGTAATTGCACTAGATTGTTAGAATTTAGATAGATTCCACATTTAGATCATTAGATTAGTAGATTGGTGATTGTAATTGAAGTTTGCAGCTGAGAATTGAGAAGAAGTGAAGTTGAATTGAAGCATTGTACAAGATTAATCATTCTTATTTTTTACTATTGAAGCTTAATTGGTGATGTTCTTACCCTTTGATCTCTTTAATCCATTGCTTGTAGTGATTAGATTTTCAATTGCTTTCTTAGATTTTCTAGCCATGGTTTTTGCTTGTAGCACCATGGGCTAATAGCCTTGTGCTTGGGATAATTGAAATTAGGGATGAAGTGATTGCCTCATGCTATGATTGTTGACAATTGTGATCAATTGAATTAGATTGCTTCCTAATTGTGATTCTTAATTGTGCTTCATGAAAAATTGTCTCTTTTGATTAATGGTTGATCACCCTAGCAATAGGCGAGAGTTGAGCTAACGTGATTAGGTGTTAATCGGATTTCAATTTTGCATGATTGTATGAATTGGGGACTTCTACATTGAGAGATGGGAAGAACTAAGGATACTCACATTAGGCATTGTGATATTAATGGAGTGATTAATTTCATGATGGTTTATGCTTTCTAATTTGATTGATTTGCATTTGGATACAATCATAACTTGTTAATCGTGGATTCCTTGATGGAGATTATCCCTTGCACCCTATTCCCTCATTGATTTAGTCTATTTGATCTTGCATTCTAAGTGTTTGATAAATTGTTTGCATAATCTTGCCATTTAAATTCTTGCAATTTGTAGTGATTTAGTTCAAGAGCTTGTTGCAACTCTAGCCATTTAGAACTCTTATCCTTGAATTTCATTTGCATACTTTCTCCCTTGGGTTCGATATTTTTGTTGATTGGTCTTAATAACTCTTACCCTATACACTCCAATCACTTATGTAACTTGTCTGACTTACTCTGTCTACTAATGGTTTCTTGAGTTTGTGTATCTACAGGAACAGGTTATAAATTAGCATTGTTAGATCAGTATAAACCTTCTCATCTGATAAACCTCCTCTTCTGAACAAAACCTTTTCTTGTCTTCTTCTTAAAATTGTTTTCAAAATTACTCTCACAGCTCATCGTTTTCAAAAAAATTTAGGTGAGTTGTTCTTTTGAAAACCCCAACTGAGTCTAATATTCCTATATACTAATTATATTTGGATATAAGACTTGGTTTATTTAAAATAAAGGCATGAAATTAACTCAGTCTTAAAATTCTTTGTTTTCAAAACAAATCAGACTTGGAGAAATTTTCAAAATCTAAGACAAGGTCATTTTTTACCAAGTCTGTTAAAACTCAGTCTGAAATAGGAAACCTTTATGCAAAGAAAGGTATATTTTGGGTTATGTCAGGTATACTTACTATCTCTGCATAAAGTAACCCTATTAGCACCTCTCCCACAAATTCAAACAACCCCACTCTCTCAAGTCCAATCAGCACCTCTTCCAACCCCTTCTTACTCCCTTCTCCCAAATATCCAAATCCGATCCCCTACCCCTCCATCACCCTCTCAAGAAACAATATCTTCCTCCTTGTCTAAGTCCTCATCAGAGGATGAAGACAGTGACCTGAGCCCAGCAACTGCTATCTCTTCGATCTTCACCAAGATGGAGAAGAAAATGAAATCAGCCTTCAAGAAGACGATGAAGAAGAGGACGAAGAGAATGGTGGAAGCTGTCACGGAGACCATGATAGCGAGCATGAGAGAAGTCGAGGTAACCATAACTGAAAAAATTACATCCTTGACTAACTTTGTCTTGGCTGAAAAGGTGAAGGCACTAGAGGAAGAGATGAAGGGGCTAAAGGGCCAGGTGCAGGAGTACAATGAGATGGTGGTGAATGAGCTAGCCCTGGACAAGTCTGACTTCAGAGTGAAGTGTAATGATCTGAATACCAAGCTGACAGACTTGTCCAATGAAGTTAAAAAGGGGGAAAGGGCAGAGGAAGAAAGAAGACAAGCCCTCACAGCTGCTATAGAAGAGACGAGGAGAGATCTGGGCACTAAGGCCAATGCTGCTGATCTGGAGGCAGCCAAGGAGGATGTCAGAATCAAGTCTGATGAACTGGCTGCTCTCCAGCTGAGGGTAAGTCAACTTGAGGAGGAAATGAGGGAGGATGAGGCTAGGAGGAAGAAAGAGGAGGAGGAGAGGTCAGAGAAGCTCTTGGCCAGGCTGAAGGAAGCTAATCAAGCGGAGGCCAAGGGTAAAGGAAAGAGGGTAGCAGCTGATGAGCCTAAATCAATCGACATCAGCCTGAAAGCTGCTACCAAAGGCAAAGGGAAGCGAGAAGCCAACTTTTCGAATCTTTCCGAAGAATAGATTAAAAGAATCAGACGCGAGAAGGAGTTCTTCGGGAAGAAAGAGAAAAGGAGGCTGAAGAAGTTGGAGAAGGACTCCAACGTCACCTGGAGCAAAACAGAAAGAAAGTGGCTGGTTCAAGGCCAAGTAGGTGAAAGCTTCAGACCCTACCACACCACGTCTGCCCCTCCGAAGATGGTCTGTGGACAATACGAGAAAGAGTACAGAGAAAAGAACCTGGATGCCATGTGGATGTATTTCTGGCACATCCTCAAAGCTCCTGCGGCAACTCAGCAGGATCCGGACCTCGCCTGGCATGAATGGATCGAGAAAGTAGATGAGGACTTCTAGCGTCGGCTGCTCATCGAAGCTGATGTGGAGTTCAATGTCAACCTGATCGCTCCAGCCTTCGAGTATACAGTCCCAGCCAAGAAAGCCGATGGGACCCTTGACCTAGACTGGGTCAGGGGTATCGTTCAAAGGGCGGAGACTAAGTCTGGACTCTCTTAGGAGGAAGACTTGAAGCAGCTTCGGAGGAGGGTGTTCGACTGGTTGCTGGCACCAGAAGCTGATCGTTTGGGTATTTAGATAAGAGCTCATCTTCTTATATTTTTCTTTATCTAAGTGCTCCAAATTGTAAAGTGTAATTTGTATCTATGAATATGAATGAGATTATGTGAACTACCTTGTATTATGTTTTTTATGTTTTTTTTTTAGCTTTTTAAGAAAACTTAAAAAAATTTCTAAGTGTTAATCATCTGAGGAAATTTTCTATCTCAGATCAAAATTTTCTTTAAAATTTTCTAAAACTTAAAACTCTTAAAGAAATCTTTCTAAGTGTTCATAATCTGATAAAACTTCTAAATTTAAGAATTTTTCTTAAAATATGGAAATTGTCTTAGTATGGAAATTTCTTAAGTATGAATTAGTGCTCTTATGTAAACTTATATGAGTAAAAGATGCTTATGTGCTTAAATGTGCTTATGTGATTATCTTGAATAATCTTGACTAACACCAGCTATGAGCTTGTTTTTTTCTTGTAGTTTTAACTTCATTAAAAATGGGGAAATTGTTAGATCAGGATTTTAGTTTTGATGAGTTAAAGTGTATAGACTAGAACTAGCTCAGGTAAATAAGATGACCAACTGAGAATGTATAGAACAGCTGAAGTAGTAAACATTAGTGCTAGACTGATCAGACTAGGTAGAGCTAATGAAGTCAGCTGAGGTCGAGAAAGAGAAGGTCATCTGAAGACGATCTTGAAGAGGACATTTGTTGGAGAGAATAATGAAGAGCTCAAGACGAGGTCAAGACCAGCTAAGTAGAATAAGAAAGGCGAGTCTTCACCAAGTCAGCAGCAGATGACTAACTCAAGATCAGTCGAAGTCAGGACAGTTTTCAAGATAAGTTTATTAAACGGTTTTTAGTTTGTTACAACAAACTAACCATCTTACATGCTTATAAATAGGAGTAAGTACAGTTCTAAAAAGAACTCTTAGCACTCGTAATTCTGATACTCACAATTATCAAAGCACTCACAAGTTTTCCAAAAAGTTTTTCATAAAATTCCTAAATGTTTAAAGAACACTACCTTGTATATCTTCAAACACATTATGCACTGTATCTTTCTAATTCTCTAGATTGATTGGTCGTTTGAAGATAGGCTGAAGAAGAAGATCTTCAAGTTGTTGTAACTGTAATCTCCAGTAAGTAAGTAAGTGAGTAAGTAGCCGAGGCCCTTCTTCGAGTTGAAGAAGGAGAGTGGATGTAGGATCATTTTGATCTGAACCACTATAAACCCTGTGTCTTTTACTTTCTGAATTTATCTTTCTGTTGATATTCAATTGCATTAACAAAATTAATTTCAGACTGCTTTGTATCCTTGTTAAAAAGATTGAGTTAAAACTATTTCCGCTAATCATCTCTGGTCTCTTGAATTGATAATCTGAATTTTGGGAAAATTTGAGATAATCTATTCAACCACCCTTCTAGATTATCTCTGGAAGGTGAACTTAGCTGTTTGTAACTACTCAATTTCGGGGCCAACAGATGCCAATGGAGTTCCTCTTGTAGGAGTAGTTTTTATAACTCCCTTTCCTTATGGATAAGTACTTCGTCTTCTTTCTATATATCTTCATTCATCCTAAGTTGGTCAATTTCCTTGGACAGGGTATTGATTTTCTTCTTCGTATTTCCCACTTCACTATCTGCCCATTTTAAATGGAGTTTCCCACGTTGCTCCAAATTATTAAGAAAAGCATTATCTCTTCTAGCTTGTCTCCAACATTCGCCAGCATGTTTCACGAAGTTCTGTTCAAGTATCCCCTTATTTTCAAAAATAAATTTATTGGGAGGGGTTTTGCTTTCTTTCCCATTTTTGGTAATTTAGTGAAAGCTTGATTGCCTTATGCTTCGATCCAAAATAACCGTAATTAGTTACGCTAGCTTTGGGAAAGTTACTTCGCCACCAAGGATTACAAAGGAATCGATCCAGCCTCTATTTAATGTTATTTGTTCCTCGTCGCTTGTTCGTCCAAGTGTACTTCAAACCAGAAGCCGAAATGTTTTGTAGATTAATATTTGTGCATCAATCTCTGAAATTAGCAGAATAATAATCTCTTTTTGTATTCTCACCTTTCTTCTCAGAGGCAAACCATATTTCATTAAAGTCTCCCCCAATAACCCGTTTCTCATATTTGTCCAACCTAAGACTATACAATTTATAAAGCAGTTCCCTAAATATTTTGCTCTCCGCAGGAACAGGAGGAGCATAACAACCAGTGACTCCACAAAATAGAATCCCAAACAACAAAAACATCAATATGGCTATGAGAGTACGAGCGCAAAATAACTTCAACATTACTAGACCAGAATAATAACAGACCCCCTTTAATACCTAAGGGATCAACACCAACTATACCAGACATATTCAATCCAGACAACCAGTACGTAGCATTCTTACATAGGATTTTAGATTCAGAAATAAACAAAAGTTATGGTTTAAGTTCAGCAACTATCTGCTGAGTTTAAGGAATGCACATTTTCCCCCCAAGCCACGTGCATTCCACACCACTATACTTGAAGGTGTGTGTTTTCTGAAATCAGAGATTGTTACTGTCAATGTTATAACAATGAGAGTAACACTGACAGTTATAACAGCGGAAGACTTAGTAAAAAATCTTTGCAAACCAGGATAAAAAATTTCATAGATTATTTTAAATAATAACCTATGAGAAAACGATTCACTATATTAATAATGAATACAAATCAAGTAGAGAATGGTTCACAATTCGAATCTTCTCAATAAACCACTACAAGACCTAAACGCACTGTTTATGATCTGAAACTGGCTAAGTGTATAAAATACACCGTCAAAGGTGACCTATCTAGATATGTTAAAGAACACCCTGTCTACTAACAATCTAAACAGAATCTATTGTTACATGTAATGTGGCAACATCAGATGTAACATAAACCGGGAAATAATGGCCCTATCAATCTGGATGCACTTATCGCACTCAACAGTCTGATACTCGATTACTTCTCACGCAAGACTCTTATAATTTATGATTGATCAGCTCATATTGCCTTGTTCTTCATTCTTGAAGCTTGACCATCTATTTATAGATGTCGAATACAACCTTCAAGAGCATCATAGATCCTTGTGGATGGATCTAGAAATCTCCAGCTCATTCCCTATCATTCAGCTCGTGAATCTCAGTGGAAAACCGCCAAGAAACTGCCTCTAATAACTGCTATTGACTTGTAACCGCTTGATCTAGATAACTCCCCTTTATTCTTGATCCTTGTAGATCCTTCTGGAGTATTGGAGTCAATTCCAGATCATCAAGCTACAGTCAACAACATCAAAGACAACACTGAAACATGAAAAGTTAGTTGTTAGAAGAAAGGGCGAATTCTGATGTCGCACCCGATGTTACAACATTGGTGGTAACAAAAATATTTAACTTCGATGACATCAACAGTACTCATTTGCCGAGGCGGAGCTGGCCTACTCCAGACTCTGCCTTATGAGTAGTAGTGTCACCCGACTTACGAAGGTCCTTTGCTGCTCCATTTGCCATTCTATCCTTTTGTATTATCATCCTAGTCTCCATCTGTGTTCCTCCCACCAACAATCCTGCTTCCTCTTCTGTGTTGTTGGTAACTCCAGTCCTCAATTTCTTTGCACCTTGGTGACCTTCTTCAACCCCGCTTCCTCCCTGCTTCAACCAGCTATCTTTCTGTGAAGCTTTGTGGCATGTTAATATTACTTTAGCTTTTTCGTGTCCACCTCTGATAGGCTTCTTCCCCTTGTCTGCGTTAGAGCCTTGTTCAACTTCTTTCTTCCTATTGCTTGACTGCATACTTGCCACCATTACTCTGTTAGGTTGTTCCACATTAATAGCATAGTTCTGCTCTGAGGTTCCCTGATGAAATCCCCCGAAGAAAGCCTGGCTAGCATCAAAAGGCATTGTAGCTGATCCCCAAACATTACAATTGGCCCACTCATGACTCTCATTGAACTAAAACAAAGATTCATTATAGGACTCAGCTGAGGTGCAATGTTGGCCCCCAACGAGGTCGCCATATTAATGTGGTTGAAGCCCGCCGAAGTAATGATCTATCCCATTCCAGTGTCCATTCTCTGCACCATACATTCGAGCCCTTCGGAGTTACCCTGGAAGATAGTCTTGTTTCCTGAAGTTTCTGCCATCTTTTGAACACCTTCTTGCATAACACTAAGGTTGGTCCCACATTGCATAATTTGCAAGGCTAGTTCCTCTCCACCTATTTCTTATATATAGTCATCTGCCTTGTCGTCTTCACGTTCCTGATTTTGTTTCTTCTTGATTTTGACTGATCGATCAATTTTCTCCTGAGTAACACCCATGAGGCCATCTGTCTTTAGCCAGATGTCGAATTGCCTCTTTCATCGGATTGACTAGATCTCACTTGCATAAAGAGTTGGACAATCTCGATCAACATAGTCCTGCTTCCCGTATATGAAGCAAAACTCCCCCAGCTTCTCATAACAAAAGATTACATATGAAGTAGCCCCATTAAAGTTTACTTTAGAACCCCTTTTCAGAGGCTTAGTGACATTAACTAGCACTCTAACCCTTAAGCACCTACCCTAGGCTAAGGATTTACCATAGCAATCAACTTCCAAAACCCTTCCCACTTTACTTCCTATCACCTCCCCCACGTACCTCATTAAAAGTGGTATCTCCAGACCATGAATCTGAACCAAAACGGTACCTCATTAAGTCTGAGGTCTGAAATCCGCTTGTTTCCCATAGCTTTCTTGAACACCATAAGTGTGTTGCTAAGATGTCATTGTTGTTTTGCCAATACCCTATTGTAGTCTGATGCACATTCAAAACCCACCAAATTGACTTCTTCCCCCACCGCAAAGAGATTGACTGGGGAGTTAGGCTTCCATATAGCATTGAGTGCCAGTTCCAGGTCCTTGATGCCGATTGTCTTCCGAGCTACGAACCAAAAAATTAGAGCATTGATAATCTGAGGTATCATATTCCGGTCAATCGTCACCTCATCGTTCTCCTCCTCCGAACCTGGCTAGATTGACCATAGTTCCGCAAGACTATCCGGTAAGCTGGAGAATTCTCTCTCTTAAAAAGACTCTCTCCCTTCTCTCTAAAAAAATTTATCTCTCTAAAACTCTCCTTCCTCCCCTCTTCACTCTCCATCTCCCCTCCCTTCCACTCCTTTTTCTCCCCCTCCCCGCCGTCTGCGCCGCCTCCGTCAATGCACGCCTTTGCCACCGTCCTCCTCTACCTTTGTTGTTGTCATCAACTAGTTCGTCCTCCAACTTTATTTTTTTTTTATCTATAAAAATTTGTTTATTAATAAAAAATAAGGCCGAAGCCCGAATACAAAGCTGAGCACGAGAATACTCAGACCCAATCAATAAGGAGTCCTCACCACGAAAGGTGAAAAAGACCCCCCCCCCAAAGCCCATCCGCTGTCACTAAACCCCTCCTGTGGAAAATCTGATGTAGGAAAAACCATAGAGGAGGGGAAGAGCCACGGGAAAGCTAAAGATGATCCAATACAGGGAAGATAAAAAAGACTCACAACAAGAACAGGGCACAAAAACAAGTCCAAAACATGAAGGATAAGAAAAGTGAAAACCAATACTAAAAAGCCTAAAACATGTAGGATCCTGAAAATTCAAGGAATAAAGCAAACTTAATTCAGTCTTCTGCCTGCACCACGCTAAGAAATTGCCTGAAAGATCATAACAATGAATTAGCATCACGACAGTGAGCATTAAGTGTATGGACCACCTTCGGCTCGGCCATCAAGAGTCCAACACTCATCTTTTGGCCGCAATGCCACCAGTCGCACGCTTTAATCTTTTACCTTTGCCTCGCCCCGAAAATGCCTGGAAAATTATCACAATGAATTGGCATATCTCGGCAGTGAGCTTTAAGTGTATGGATCATCTTCAGCTCAGCCATCTGATGGAACACGCCGGTGAAGGCGGTCCGATCCCAAGATCGTTATTGGATGCCAAACGTACAAAAACAGAGAACAATATAAAATAAAACCTAAACATGCATCTAAAGCAAAGTTTAGATTCGTTACCCTTGAAGATCAAGGCATTGATTTCACTAAAGACCTTCTAGTCTGTCTCCCAACCTCGTTCGAACATCGGGTCGACGGCGAGCTATCGAATCATGGTGAAAAGGCTGCTGCAGCCCTTTTTTTCACTTATGTTTAAGCGGACTGAAGCCCCCTTTTATATACACTCATTAGGTTTTTCATGGGCCAGACTAGGGATCCATTAGAAGGTATATGATTTGGGTTTCTTTCAGGTCCAAATACTCTTATGTTCAGCCCAGAACATTATTTGGCTCGAAAATATTAATTCATCCCATTAGAGAATTAATGTTGCACTCCTGTCCTATCCCGAACCGAATCAGGACTTCTATTAGACTCTATAACTCCCCGTGTTAAAGATTTCGCACGTCCATTAATTATTAAAGCTTTTGACTACTTTAATTAATTAATATCTATTATTCCTTGAGTAGTACCACTCAACCTCGTTGTCGTACGGATTAAATCCACCTACAGGGTTTAATACGACAATCCTTTATGAGATCCTCAAGAGGACGTCATCACCTGGATGACTAGGACACAGTGCCCTAATGCCAACAAATAGACATCATGCGAGTGATGTCACTACCCAAAATATAGAGTATGTTGAATCTAATAAGATTCTCACCCATGATAAATCAAAGTAGTGAATAAGCACCCCACACACCTAAATATTACACTTAGGGTTAAGAATTATAAGAGTCACCAAGACCTCTAGTTCTTCATGACAGTTAGAATAGAAGAACATGTCTTATATGTGATCCATTCAATACGACACAGTCGTATTAGTATAAACTAATGACCAAGACAAGCCACCAACAAGTTCATACTACAACTTAAACCAATAGTTATGTCCAGAACTATCTTAGTTACTGTTTATATCTTATAAGGAACCGACAATATGATCTTCTGTGTGACTACAAACCCACCACATTGTCTACAATATAAGATAAATAGACATACAAACAATCACTAAAAGAAAGCAATAATGTGAAAAACATTTATTTCAGATAATAAAGAAATCAAATATACATCCACAAAGCCAAACAAAAGTTTTCTTTACATTATACTCCAACACCATCAACAGTCTAACACTTAGCTCCTTACCGCAATGCCACCAATCCATTTTAAGAAACCTAGACTGTTGTCTTTGCAACGAGAGAGACCACACCCCATCATCCATAATCTACCTGGTGATGGCCAAATTAGTACTAGCCCAATACATTCTTATCATCGATTTTATGCAAGAATCGATAAATATCAATCTTAATGCACCTGACCACTTCACCCACGGAGGATCTTTTGCCATAAAAAATGATCTCGTTCCTAACTCTCCAAAGGTGGAAAATCGTGGCTAAGATGCAAAGCAGCCTGCCCCTTCTCTCCACTTTGCGATGACCCCTTATTCTTTTGATCTCAATCAGCATCCTTTGCAAGGATTTAGGGGCTGAGTTCCAATTTGCCCAGGATTTAACTTGTCTCCATATGGAGTTGTTATAAGGACGCTCCCAAAAAAGATGCCTCAAGGATTTAATTCTTCAAACACAATGTGAGCACCAAGGGTCGATATCAAGAAAGGAGAGTCTATCCTTTGTTAATAATCGCCCCCAAAGCATCACCCAAACAATAAACAAGAACTTGGGAGCAATAAAGCCCCGCCATATGTTGCCATAGCGAATCAAAGTCCTGTCACATAAAGGTCGGAGGATTATATACATTTTAGCAGATTTATACTTACCTCCACCATTAATGAAAGTCGGGTCAGCTTTGGCCCGATCGACTCCACCAAATAGATCTACCAGATCACCTCTTGTATCGGCTATGGTTTTGAAAATTTTGGAATCCAACCCTCCTAGGTGTAAAATCCCAAATTTCACGGTCATCAAGGTATTTGGTATTGACAAATCGAATCCATAAGCTATCACGCTTGTTTTGGATGTCCCAATTAATTCTAGCAAGCAAAGCTTTGTTCCAAGAAGAAATGTCTCTTAGGCCCAGGCCACCTCTCTCTTTTGGCATACAAACGTCCCTCCAATCAACATGGCCCCGTCGAGAGCCCCACAAAAAAGTCTTGCAAAGGCTTTCAATTCTTCTAATGATGGTTTTGGGGAGGGGCAACACTGACATCCAAAAACAGCAACACCCTTGAATAATCGATTTGATCAATTCTAATTTTCCAACGTAAGAAAGGTAAGTAGAAGACCATGTTCGGATATTCTCGACCAGCTTATTAATGAGTGGATCATAATGACGGACTTGCACCGTAGAGGTAGCTAAGGGGGTTCCTAAATAGCGGACAGGCATGATCCCTTCATCAAACCCGACACGATCAAGCACCCTTCTTTTCTCTTCACCAAAACCCACATAAAATATGGCAGATTTGGCTGGACTAATTGCCAGCCCCGAGGTATGCTCAAATTCGACCAAAGTATCTCTCAAAACACCAATGGACCCCTCGTCACCACGGGCAAAAAGAAGCACATCATCAGCAAACGTAAGATGTGTAATTTTCAATTCACGACACATGGAATGGTAATTAAAAATATCAGCATTGGTATGAACATTCAATAATCTCGAAAAATATTCCATACAAAGAATGAAAAGAGAGGGAGAGAGTGGGTCACCTTGGGGTAGACCGCGTTTCCCTTCAAAGAACCCTCTAGGTGAGCCATTCACCATGACTAAGAAACTGGGAGTGCTAACACATTCCATGACCCAACGAATGAATAAGTCGTGGAACTCCATGCCTCTTCGCACATCCTTAAGAAACTTCCACGAGACTGAGTCATAAGCTTTCCTAATATCGATCTTCAGCATCACACGAAGAGAGATGCGATTTTTACCATAACCTTGCATAAGGTGTTGGGCAAGCAGGATATTATCATAGATGAGTCTTCCAGGAAAAAAAGCTGCCTAAGCTCTATCCACGATCTTTTGAAGGATAGGCCCTAGCCTAGTAGTCAAGATTTTTGTGATAATCTTGTACACCACGTTGCAATAGGCTATGGGTCTGAAATCCTCCACTCTCGGGTCATGGACTTCTTTGGGATCAAATTAAAAAAGGTGCAATTAAGATGCTTCAAGATTCTGTCGCGCTCGAAAAAAAATTTAACAGCCCCATTAACATCATTTTTCACGATATTCCAGCTTTGCTTGAAGAAGGCAGCAGAAAACCCATCGGGCCCAGGAGTCCTATCGTCTCCAATGTCCCATAAGACTGTCTTATTTTATTCATTAGATATGATTTTAACAAGATCTATGCCATCTTGACTAGAAATACGGTCACCCGAGTCTAAAATTCCCTCAGAAATGCTTTCATCGAGAGAAGGGATCCCGAGAAGCCCTTCGTAATACTTGACAAGGTGCTCAGCCACCTCTTCTTATGGTTGAGGCCACGTCCTCTAAGCCTACCCCAACCATAAATTCTCTAATCTCAATTAAAGAATTATCCGGTAAGTCAGCTGTTGGAACCACCGATCGCCGACTCTATGAAATTATCAGATTTGGAATTATAGTCACAAAAACACAGCGGATAGGATTGTACCTTTATTCACCGTAAAAGGTGAAGACGAACCAGTTCTAAGGTCAGAACTGCGATCGAAGGATGAGCCTCGTACCTCACGATCTTCTACCGTATTCCTATCCCTTTCCCTTGGACGTCGAGTGGTCGACGATCCTCCAAGGAATCAGAATCCGCCTCTCTCTGATCTCACGTATTTTTCACTCATCTGGAGGCTCTGATGTTAGGGCTTATTCATAGGCTACAACAGAGACCCTAAGGAGGAATTAGGGTTGGGCCTCCTGATGGGCCTAAATATCCTGTGTTCAGTCCGAACACTTTACTTAAGCCCATCAATTATAACTCAGTCCACTAAAGAATTATAATTGAATTACCGTCCTAATCCCATATTATAATATGGGCTCCTTTATTATGTGTACGTTTATTTCCCCGTGTTTAAGATATTGAATGTCCATAAATTAATTAAATTACTGACAACTTAATTAATTTATATCTAATTCCAAGAGTAGTATCACTCATCTTTATTATTATGTCGGATTAAATCCACCTGCAGGGTATACATAATAATCTTTATGAGCTCCTCAAGGGGACATCATCATCCTAAATAATTAGGATACAGATTCCTTCTATAATCAACAGCACACCATATAAACAGTGCTATCTCCCAATTCACCGCGCCTATTGATTTAATAAATCTCACCCATTGACAAATCAAATAAACATACACTGAGTACACGTGCCCGTTATTATATAGGGATTGAGAAGACGTACATCCATAACAATAGATGTCTTGTTCTTTTATATAGTCAGTACAAATTGAACAACCTCATATGATCCTGCTCAATACATACAAAATGTACTAGTGTAACTTTATAGTCAAGATAGACTAATACCAAATTACACTACAACCGTTCCAATGGTTTATCCAAATCCATCTTGGTTGTGAGCTATTATTTATAACCTATAAGGAACTGATAGCATGATCTTCTGTGTGACACCACACACCATGTTATCTACAGTATAGATTAATCTGGACAAAATAATGATATATATAACAATCATAAACAATAAGTATTTTGATCATAATGAATCTCATATTAAAAGGATGTTCATACAAAAGCTAGGCTTATAGTATACATCCTAACATCAGCCCCACCATCTTTTTCCTCTCTATATAAGATGCTATTAACGTCCCCAGTAAGAACACAAGACAGATTGGTTGAGGTGCCAATCCTGAGCAGATCGTCTCAATGAAACCTTCGTAGAGCCACTGAGTTTCTACCATAAGCCATGATCCATTGCGTCTAGTAATGAAACAAAAGACATCAGCTGCAATAAATTGGTCCAACATTTCTTTTACCACCACAGTGACGAGGGTCAGATTCCATAGCAAAAGAACGTGCCCTCCTGAGCTTTGATCGAAGTTATGCACAAAGTTCCACCTATTGAAGTTGATATGTAAAAATAAATCCACATCATTAGATGATAATTTTGTTTCACATAAGCCCATCAAAGCAATATTATTATTACGAATCAAATAATTCAAATGATCAAGAGTGGACTAAACCCTCAATCCACGAATATTCCAAGAGAGAATAAACATAATGAAACAAAAATAAAGGGAAAGACTCACAAATCAAATCAACAATTACCTTCAATTTTTCTGTCTCCCTCATCGTCCCCTGAAGGTCCCTTCAGTTTTGTCTTTTTTCTTGATTTCTTTTTCTTCAAAACATCTTTTACGGCTTCGGCTAGGATACCTCAGTACCAAGAGGTGCAGTTTTCTCTTCAGGAAGAGGCCTTTTGTTTGAGCCCCCAAGCTCAAAGACAGTCAGCTCCGTCCCTTTGGTAACAACATTCTCCAAGTTTTCCTTCAAGCCACCAACATCAACGATAATAACCTCATCAAGGGGCTTCCCAGCTATAATATGATCTGCCCCATCAAAGGTTGGCGGATCACAAGCAACAAAATTCTCAGGATCATTATGGCTGCATTTTTCCCCTTCTTTATTATGCTAGGAATTGATCAATGAGCCTGGAGTGGAAGGCTCTTTTCCAGCAGCATCGGAATTCTCCGGATTTGTGATCTTAGTCCCTGGGTTCCTTTGCAAGCATCAATTGTGGTGGCCAAAACAGTATTTATATCGTGAGGCATAGCCCTAACTTTTTTGGGTCCCCAAAGCTTCTTCTTGAATGTAGTCCTTGGTGTTGAGGATTGAGGAGTATCAGTTTTAACTCCATTACCGAATGGATTTGTCTCCTGAACATCCTCTCTCAAAACATCAAATCTGCCAAAGACACTGTTTTTGCCCACCATGTTGGCATTCGGATTACTTCTCTCTGTCATCACAGCTGCCCCTTTCTTAGTGTTGGTTTTCTTCTTATTTCTGACCTCAACAAAGTCATCGTTCTCTGTATCCATGGTTGTTGCTTTCTCTTTGCCTTTCTTCGAAATATATTTGGATTGCTCATATGGGTGTTGAGCTTCGGAAGCTTTTTCCTTGGCAGGATTTTCCTCGTCACCAGGACCATTGCTATGAACCGGGCAATGAGCTAAATCGTGACCAAATTTACCACACGGCTTGTAATACTTTGGTTCGAATTTGAACATGGTCGGTTGCTTCCATAGGGCATCTCCAACTTGGACAAACACCTCACGGACTAGGGGTGCTACTGCATCAACTTCAACAAGCACCCGAGCATACGATACTCATTCTTTTGATTAAGTCATCTTGTCCGTATAAAGTGGCCTTCCTACCTTAGAGAAAATTCGGCTTAGGAACTCATTTTTCCAGCAACAGAGGGGTAGATTTGGTAGCTTGATCCAAAGAGGCATTAAAGAGATTTCTTACGAATCGAATCTGAACTTCATTAGTATTTTTTTAAGCATTAACACCCATCCCCAAACAGAGTATGGTCCTCCATTTAAGACCTTGTTCGCGTCTTCTTCATTCTGCAAACGGAACAGCAGTCATCCGTTATCGTGGGTTTTGATTGAGAACTTCACTCCCCATGATTTACAAATCTCAAAAGTTGCTTTGAAACCAGGGTACCTGCCCGTGAAATACCCTATGAGGGTGTTGTCCCAATCAAGATCAATCTCATTATAATTTGTGTGAACAATCGTCGATTATTCTTAAATGTAAGATAAACGTCCCTCTTTGGTGACTTGCCGATTGTCTTTGAATAATCGTGCAGAATCTCCCTTTTCCAAGCTTTATTGGAATTCTTGGGATTCTTGGGATCCTCATTGTTAGCCTTTATCCGTGTGGAGGAATCTTCCATGTTATCATCATGGTTAAGAAGATCTTCCACGTTAGCTCGAATCTGGTTCTCCCTTTTAATATCAATTTCATCTTTATCACCCATCGGATCATCAAAAGTAATTTCAAGGGCACAACCCTTGTCGGTTTGCAACCAGCTGGCTTAGCCCACCTGACCACCTGGTTCCTCACTTAAGTGGGAGACTCGGGTTCGATTCCCCTTGGGAACGAATATTTACTGATAAAAAAAACCCTTGTCGGTTTGCATAGCTTCGTTTTCTATTAATGATGAAGATGGCTCAGCCTTCGCACCTTCAGCCTGGGACGAAAGGGTGTTTGCCATATCCTGTTGCATTTTTCCAGAAGAAACAGAATTATGAGCAGCCCCTTTCATGGATTCCTTACGAATAGCCTCTCCCAAGGTAGGATATTTCAAAAACAACTGGGCCTTCAGCCTCTATCGTTTCATCTACATCGATAGAATTATGCAGATTCACATTTATTTCATTAGAATCGGAAATAGAATTTGAAATTGAGCCAGATTTATCCCCATTCATGGTGTCCATATTTGAATCCATGAACAAAGGATTCAAGACAGAATTCATCACAACGGAATTGCAGGACTTACCGTTGGTTTTTCCCATCGGAGATTGGTTTCAAGCCACTTCCAAATTGGCTGAAGTATGCCCCTTCTTCGAAAAAACCTTCCCAGGGTTAGAAGCAGGGACCTTGTCCCTCCCCATGGTCAAAGGAAGAAGATAATCCTGCCAAGCACTGAAACTAACACCAAGAAATCTGAATTTGGGGAAAAAATCCACAAAAAATCGGTTGCAACTTCTGGAACAGGCAGTTACTTCCACAGACTCGAGCAAGAAAACTGAATTGCAAAGAGCAATTTGGCAACAACGAACAGGGAACTGCCGCCGATGGTTCCGCCGGACATGGCCCGACACCTGATCACCCGAAGGGATGCGATAAACGTGAGAAGCAGAATGTAGACGATGATGTACAATCAATGTACCAGAAATTGGTACGAAGAAGAAATTCCAAGAAGATGGAAAAGAATCGCTAAGGTTTCTTGCTACTTCTCTCTCCACACTCTCTCCTTTACTTCCACACACGCAATGTTTGTCCTCTAACTTTATTTGTGGTCAACGGGATGGTTTCTTCAACGACGTTGTGCATGCGATGGCTAATTGACGGATCGTTTCGTTGACCCCTTTTTTTGGTGTTTTGATTTGATTTTTATGTTGTTAATTTATTTGTAGTCTTCTAGTTTTTTTTATTTCTCTCCTTTTCTTGGTTTTTTCTCTAAGTGGTTCTTCGCTGTTTCATCTTCCGATGGTGAATCTTTAACGCAGGTTTGATCTTTGTACCTGTGGGATGGAAACAACAATGCTTACCATCTAGACTATTAAAATATATTTAACACAATTTGTACATATATTTTATTTAACTCATTATTATTTTTTTATTTTTTAAATAGAATATTCATTAATATCAAGTCACTTTAATAATTAGCATTAATTCTCAATGGACCAAATAATTTTCTGCCTACTTATTTAAAAAAAAAATCCATAAATGATATAATTATATATATATATATATATATATATATATATATATATATATATATTAACCATATAATGATTTAATCTCCTATGTTTAGTGCACTGGAGACCAATTTTAAAAATTGAATATTATGTATAATTTACTATGTCTATAATATTATGTATAATTTAAATTTTTATATTAATATTGAATTTCATCATTATATATACTAATGACTTTAAATTGGTAAAAATTTGTATAAGATCATCTCAGCGTGAGCTCATTATCACTTTTTAATGTAAAATGTAACATATTTAAATTTTAACTTAAATAATATTTCTTCAGTCCCTCTTTAAATTTAATATTTTTTTTATTTGGGTGTTCCTTTTAAATTTTAACATATTCTTCTTTTCTGAAAAATTTTGGCCCCACATTTATAATAAAATACTCTATTTTTTTACCTTCTCTCTCTAACTTTTTGTTTTTCTTATACTTTTCACCAATAATTTTATACTAAACTACTATATTTATTAAAACGTGTGTCTTCCCTCAAATGTTAAACTTGAAGAAAGAAGGAGGTATATTTACATATATATATTTTTTTAAAATGTGATACAATTTATTTAATATGAAGTGTATTACTATCTAAACTTTTGCCTTAAAATATAAAATTTTACTTACATTTGTTTATAAGTGATAATATTTCTATTAGAAGGTTATAATGATCCAACAGTGAAACTGAGATAATCTTACACAAAATGTATTCTTTCGAATTTTGGATTTATATAGTTTTGATTTTTTTTCTTGTAGTGCGATAATGACACGTTATTTGAACTTACTCGTTTACCCGTAGCTCACTGGGAGTTGCTTGAGTGATGAAGACAGTATGACTGGTCGGGAGAACTTGCATACATCAAAGAAATGCTAAAAAGAAGTCTTGAATGGAAATACAAAAACAATTTGAAAAAAAAAAAAATCCCTCATGATATTCCCCAGTTATTTATTTTCCCTGGCAAATGCAGCAACTGTACAAATCTCACTCAAATTCAAAAATGGACCCAAAAAAAAAAAAAAAACCAAATTTCATTCAAAATGAAACCGCATAAGAAGCCTCACTGATTTAAATTTCTGACCCTTTTTGTCGTAAAGGGGTACTGCTCGTATCCCCGGTCTCAATTCAGAGACCGGGAAGCACGTCTGCCCACCAAAATCGTCCTTCTCCGATCTATCGTATTCTTTTACTTCGATCCTTAACAAGGCGAGCTCGGGAACTGTTAATGGGAATGAGAAGTCTTCATCCCAATTTGGAGACCACTCGTCTTCTATTATCCGAGTTTTCTTCTTTGCAACATCTGCTGCTACACCCGTTATATATATCTGCAAGTATAGAAAAAGAACTAGTTAATCACTACCCGGTTCTTGCAAAATTGATAGGATTTTGGTGCAATGCTGAAGTTAGTTTTTGAAATTGGTATTCTGTTGTGATACTTAAATTTAAAAATATTATAAAAATAAGCAAAAATACCATGTCTCACTCCCTCGCAACTTGTATTGTTGAGTCAACAAATTCACGCAAATGGAGTTTTATTGGTATAAGTCCCGAAAGATAGGTTAATTATCAATTCAGGGTCTGAAAGATAAAATTTATTAATTCAGGACCTGAAAGTTGTTTATATTAAGAGATTTTATCGGTTCAAGTCCTGAAAGATATGTTATTTATCTATTCGGGACCTTAATATATATATTTTTCAGGACTTGAACCGATAAATTTTTTTTAATATAAACATCTTTCAGGTTCCGGATTGATAAGTTTTATCTTTCATGCTCCGAATTGATAATTAACATATTTCTTGGGGTTTGGACCTATAAAAATCCAACTAAAAATGATTGGATGTCCAAAATGTAGCATAAAGTAATGTGCCAATTAATGTTGTACCATATTTTAGGGCATATATCAACTAACTAATATTGAACATGTTATTTCTCACAAGAAAGGGACTATTTTTAATCACAATAATAAACAACTTTTATATTTTTTTTTAAATGCTACGACAGCTTAAAAAAATAAAATTGGAGAACTGTTTGTAGTGATTAAAAACACGCCGAAAGTATCTCATTTATCGATTAGTCCGTATAGGTAGCGTACCTTTGTGTAGAAATCAGGGGGTGAATACGAGTCGAAGTGAGTGTGGCTGAAGTCCAGTCTCCATCCATCTCCCATGTATACACTTACCTGTACAAATGGAATTTAGTTCAACTCATGTCCATATACTATATATACATTGGTTCATTATACTCTAGTAAACTTATTAACATTATAAAATTGATACCATTATATTCATTCAGTAATACCATTACACTTATAAACTAATACCTTTAATGTTTTCTTTACTGACAATCTTAATCTGGGATCAAAAACATCATTGTTTGGACCTCTTGTCATGACCAAATCTGGCTTCTTCACATAACCACATCCTCCATTGGATCTAAACAATCCATGCATCATCCTAAGTGATTTTCCATGACCCTGTTATAAGTTCAAAATGTCAAAAATTGTTGAGTAAGACATTTAATTACTAAAAAAAATTATCTCAAATAAAAATTCGAATTTATAGAGAGATATGAAACTAATTTATTTATATTAAATTTCCTAACAAAAACAAATGCTCTTATGACATAATGTAATTAGGGATTGTATATATTCTTTAAGACAGAGCTCCAAGCTCAACCATCCTTATAATAAAAATCAAAACTCAAACTCACTTCAATCGACAATTTTGATCCTATTATGTTATTTTTCTCAATTTTAGTCCTTTGGGATTTTAGTGTTCATTTGGGTCATTTTTTCCCGGGCTTGTTCTCATATGCACTCACATCTGTCATAATAAATATTAGGTGTTATAACTGAAAAGTATTACTTACTATAAATAAAAAGTGTCAGTTATAATAACACAAAAAGTGTTGTCTTAGTATCACTGAAATATGCCAACAAAATTAACTGAAAAGTAACATAATAAAATTTGAGTATATGCATACAATCACCCCACAAGAGATCAATTTTTTTCTCAAAATTGCCATCCGCCCAAATTGATGAGGTGGAGACGCCAACGCAACTAAATATATATGCCACACCATATTAATTTAATTTAGTGGCATTTTTAAATTTAATTTTTTTTTTTTTAAGAAAATGGATAGCTGACATGGCTTCAAATATACGGTTGGTGTCTCCATGTCATCAATTTGGCCGGAGTACCTAAAATCTCCAATTTGGGTGTTATAAATTGAAATTCCAAACAAAAAGGATCCAAATAAAGGACTAAAATTAATAAAATACTGCACAACTAACATTGGATTCAGCCTAATTATATTTAAAAGATAATTCTTGATATTATATATAGCATAGAATAATGAAGAACTGACTTGCATATTAAAGGCAACCATCTGAGCACCATGCATCCATCCAGTAATTGGCCTAAAATTGGATGAGGTTACTCGTGTTCCCTTAGGATATACCCTCAAAATATTCTTCTGCGTGAACCTAATTACAACAAGTCAAAAGAAAGAATTAAAGTTGAATAATGATCACATATAACAAGAATAGAGCAAAAAAGATTTTAAGGTCAGTAATTTAGGGGCAAGAAAAAAAGGATCGTAAATCATTCGGGTGACAATTTAAATACCGCATGTTTAAAAATTCACAAATTGAGGTCAAATTGACCCATATCAACTCAAAAAATCGGAGTGACAATTTAAGGATAGCAGGTTTAAAATTTCGCAAATTGAGGTAAAATTGACTGACACACTTTGGCTCGATTCGGGTCAATTTGATATAAATTGTGAATTTTTAAACTTACGGTCCTTAATTTGTCAGTTCGAGAACTTACAGTCCTCTTTTTGCTAGCCCTAATTATTTCCACGGGGAGCAATACGTACCTGATAACATCTGTGGCGTATAAATCAGCAGCCCTTTGAAGGCGTTGTTCGCTCAAACTGAGTCGACTCACCTTATGACTTGCATTTCTTAATGCATGCCTCAACCCCTTTTTGGCACCCCCTGCATGAATGCCTATCAGACGCTTATATTCTGGCGCTGCACCTCCAACATTCCCTGATTCCTGTTCATTATCTTCATCATCCTCGTCGCTCTGACTCTAGTGTTTTCGGAAACGTAAATAAGATAAATTTATCTGAGAAATTACCATTTTTGTCGAAATTCTTTGAAATAATTGGAAATAAATTCACTGCATTTTGATACTTTTAGACCTTTTAATATTGAGTAAGTAACACTTATAAAATTGGTGATCAAATTGTAAAAAATAAAAGTATGGTGTGTACTTCACTAAGACATAAAAAGTTCTATAAACTTGGTGAACTTCGTTTATCATGTTAAGTAATACTCCCTCCGTCTCAGTAAAAACTTTTTATTTTTTCCATTTTGGTTTATTCCACTATAAGATACCTATTCTATTTTTAGTAACTACCAACTAAATTTCTATCCCTACACTTTACTATTATTTACACATATTGCCTCTCATTTACCCTTACTTTTACCTAAATCTCTTGTTTTTTCTTCTTTCTCCATCACCATCACATCATTTGTATTATATTTATATTATATTAATTACTTACCTTAATCTTTGTGCCCAAAAGAAACAAGAAGCAAATACCGAGACGGATGGAGTACTGTTTAGCATATGAAATATTATTGTTTAGCGATTTTGAGAAAAACAACAGAAAATCATATATTTTTTACCTTATAGTCATCTTCAGGTTCAGCTGATGTCTCCCTGAGCAATTGTTCATCTTCAGATGAATCATTATCCTGCAGAGGAGGCAGTGTTTGTTCATCCTTGTTATTAATGTTGGATCCCTCCTGTAAGTACTCTTTTGGTGGCTTGGTGGAAAGTATAATTCTGTGCTTTAATTCTTCCGGTGAAGGAAATTGCTCCAAGCAATCTGACTTGGGGCAATACAGCATTTCTCCAAAAACTTGTGTAACCATCTACCAAAAACAAATTATATTCTCAACAAAAAATATTAAAAAAAAAAAATTCCACTTTTTAACATTTTGATCGGGTAATCGACTGTAGAAGGTCAAATATACGATTGATAGTGATGTGACAAAGTTGCAAAGTTTAATTGGTCAACTTAGTGTCTCACCTCTTACAATCGGTTATTAAATCAAAATGTTAAAAAAATTAAAATTACAGGACTATTTTCATAATTCATAAAAGTCGATAAAACTATATAAAAATGGATTACTTACTTAAAAAACCTATTTTCCTTTCTTTACTTTACCCTAATACCTTCATTAATTATAAATCTAGCAGTTCAATTCCTCAGTGCCACTTTTCATGTTCCAATATGTATTCCACTTCCTGGATCTTTAACACATGGACCCAAAATTGTGGCGGTTCGTTGGATTATTTTTAATATGCCACGTGTCATCCATCTAGGTTATGGAACATAGATTGGAATACAGAAAATGGCACAGATGATTTCATGGGTAAATCTAGTGACCTTCGTATTTTCCTTGTACTTCGTTTTTTTTAACCCCCAACATTTTTTTTCTTTTTTATTCCATATGCTTGCTACTTTTATGTTTCTTATATGAATAACACTTGTGTCAATAAGTTGATTTTTTCAACTGATTTCCGAATAATATCATTTAGTGAAACGAGTAATACTGTTCAGCAAAATGAGTAATATGATCATTCAAAAAAAAAGTAGACGATGCCGATTATAATTACAAGAATTTGTCGAATTAAAAAATTCTTACCGTGGCGACTTTAGCTTGAAGATGCGGAGTAAGGTGATCCTCTAATGTAATTATAACAGGATATGGAGATTTATCAAACGCATGCTTTTTAATTGACTCTAAGCATCTCATCAGCGGTACAGGTGCTGTCATAGTCCTGCACAACACCAATTCACCTAAGCATATTCTGAATAACCGTTTCTAAATGTCTTTCACAGGCTAGAGCCCAAAGAAAATGAAGTAATGATTGAAATTTTGAAAGATAGTTTTTTAAACATTTACGTATAAAGATAAGAAATCGGTTGTATTATATGTATGTGTGGTCCAAAAATAATGATAATTTATATAAATTTGTATATATTATAAGTGTAAAATTTATGGAAAGTACGTATTTTTATGGGATGGATAAAAAAAAAGTGAAGATACTCTAGGACGGAGATTGGTTTCTTGAGAATGTTATAATTAATAATAAATAAATGTAGAAGAATGAATTGTATAATTTTTATTAATTACCTTCCATGAAGAACATGGATATCATCTTTTGCAGAATTAGGCCAAAGATCGAGCTCTATTCCTCTTACACCATTTTCCAGAGCTTTTATAATGGGAATTTCACTACAATTACTGTTCAACTGATTTCCTGTTAAGTAGGAATTGTGGCCTGTGTATATAAAGTAATGTTGCAGTGGAGCATTCATATCATGATGAACCTGCAAATATATATATATATATGCATGTCAATGTTAAAATTAATTATACACATATTAATTAAGAGGCAATCAGGCAATCTCTATAAATTTCTTTAAATTATACTCCTAAGACATGTGTAAAACACGGCAACATTTGGAAAAAAATGGACATAAAATGAGCAATGTACAAATTTACAAAACTAAAATGAATCTTTTAACTATTATGAGACGATTTGGAAAGATAAAAATTATGGGACTAAAAATATTTTTAACTTTAATTATTATTAGCTAGCATAGTCCACACGTAATATTGCATAGTGTATTATATTTTAAATAATTTAAAATGTTTTGAGAATATGTATCACAAATTATTATTGATAAGCATTAATATTTATTTTATAATATTTTTTGTCAATTTTTAACCGTATAAATAGTTGTAAAGAAAAATATATATATGAAAGAATTTTATGACTTTCAATTCATATGCTAAGTATATGATATACGCAAAGAATGATCAATGACATGTGGTAGAAATAATTATATATCTAAATATAGGTAGAAACTAATCTCACCATTGGTACAAATTTTGGAACTGTGTAATAGACTTTATGTCAGCTATTCCTTCCGTCCCTGAAAAGTTTATATAGTTGACTTTTTTAACGGTTTTTGTGTGAGAATTATTTCATAGTAATATATGTACAAAAATTATTTTATATGAATGGTATGCTAGTTAATAAGATCAACTAGCATATCATTTATATAAAACAACTTTTATAAACGTATTATTATGAAATAATTCTTATACAAAAATCGTTAAAAAAGTCAACTATGCAAACTTTTTAGGACGGAGAGAGTATTATAAATAAAAGTAATCATTTTGCTTATATGGTCATGAATATTCATATTCAACAGATTAAAAGAATATGTGTAGAACTTCACATATTAACACTTAAAAGCACTATTGTACTACTATTGTATCGTGCAATATTTCCTAAATATATAAATAAATTAAAATCTTGCGGGGGTCAAATCGGGCTGTAACGACAATTACACGTATAGTATATTAAGTTAAACGGTTACACATTATATATAAAGCATGGAATATTACATTATTGTTCGTGTAGTAATGTTGTTTACTACATAATACTTTAGGGACAACAATACTATTTGAGGTAAATGGCAATAATATCTTTGTAACCCGCTTCAATCTGATTTCGACCCACTATTTTTTTAAGGTATCGAATGATATTTCCTCGTCTCTAGTTAATTTGCACACGTACCTTTCTGAGACATTTTATATTAACTTGCACTCTTCAAAAATGAAAAATCACTTATAAACTCCACCATTATAATATTCTCATATTTACATAAAATATCATTATAAAACAATTCAATAAAGCAAAAGATGCATTTTGTTACAAAATTGTGTAATACAAGTCAATCCTTTCAAACATAAAATATATTTTTCTTATTTTATGTGCTCAAAAATTGGTGCAATTTAATATGAGATAGGGGTACAATATTAGTAACTTGTAAAACTTTAAACAAATAAATTGGGACAATGTTAAATTTAAATTACTAAAGAAATCATTTTATATTAAGTTATAAGTATACCTAATTATTTCCGGTAAAAAAAACTATACCTAATTATTTTTTCTAAATCAATAAAAAAATCTAAATTTTATAATTATTCCGAGAATATTATCCAAGTACTGCTAACATAACGGTGTACGAAATTGGAAAATCATATAGCAATATCTAGATACGGATTTCTTATAACCACAGGTGGGTACCAATTTATATATCCACCGCTTATGTGGCATGTCAATCACCTATCATGTCATGCCACATATACAGGGGAGCCCACTATTATTTAATTAATTACTTATGTGGCATCACATAATTGGTGGTGGACATATAAATTGATGTCCACCTGTGGGCATAAGATCAAATCCGTATCAAGATAATAAATTTATTTGCAATTCTTTTTAAATTGCCGATTATCACGTCTGCAATAAATTTGACGAACAGGGTTTCACAATATACAGAGCAAATATATTACTATTTGTGAATTAACCTCCACCCTCCAAATTTTTTTTTTTTTTTTTTTTTAAGTAGAGTGATTCTATACATTTGGTTATATATGGAATTATGATTTATGATATATACGGTTATATATGGAATTCTATATATATATATATATATATATATATATATATATATATATATATATATTAATAAAACTCAATTTTTACTTTTTTCTCAATTTGAGTTTGGGTTTAAATTTTTTTTGTCTCAATTCAAGCCCAATAAAAATTAATTATAATATTTTATTATATAATGTATGCTTTTTCTTTTAATAATGATAACTATTAATTTATTTTCCAGATTAAAATCATACAATGCAAATTAAATTAAAATCACACGATAATAAAAATAAAAATTACAGACGTGCATTATTAGTTAAAAAAATTAATGATGATTTTTTTTTCAAATTAATGATGATATTTTTTTTTATAATTAACAGTTTTAATTTAGAAATTTGATTTTCTATAGGGCCTTGAATTAAAATAAAAACATTTAATTCAAATCTTAAATTGAGAAAAAAGTAAAAATCAAGCCTTGAATTGAGACACATGTAAAATCAATACTTATATTGAGACTCAACCAAAAAATTGGGTCTTGATATGAAAATTTTTCTTTTTGATACTCATGGTGAGTTTCTTAATGTTATTGATCATACTTTAAAATTTTCTGAACTAATAATACGATAATTTTACCGTATTATACAAAACACATACCGGCTCAAAATTTTATATTTTTTTAACCCGCGTAATACGCAGGGTTTCACTCTAGTGGATTGCTAAAACCATAAACTCGTGTTATGTGTTACAATTGAAATAAGGCAAAGTCTATTATAAACAAGGGTTTACAGTGAAATTTGATTCATTTATTAAAGGGTATCAGTTGTAATAATTGAAGGATATCACTTATAATACTAAAGGGTATCAGTTGTGATCACTGAAGAGTATGTTTTATATTACTAAAGGGTATCAATCATAATAACTGAAAAGTATTAACCATATAGTTTATATTACAACAAAATAACATTACAAAGAATATTAGTAATAATAAACGAAGAGTATGACCTTATTAAAGAGAATTAGTTAGGATACTGAATCTTTTTTTTTTTTTTAATGTGGATCAAGTTTCACCCTAAAATTTAGTTCAAATGAGACACACTTTTGAAATAATGTGAAAAAAGGTAACGCAACTAAAACTTTTATATATATTTCATACATTCATAATAAGAGAATGATAATTAACTTTATGTATTTAGGTGTAATATTATACTCCCTCCATTTGTTTAAAAAAAAAAAAAAAGTTCATCCCACACTCGATCGTCTGTTTCAAAAAAGCAATAAAGTAAACCACATTTTATTCTTTAAAATACTAAAATATCCTCAAGAGTAACTAAGAATCATCTACTTTAATCGTAAAGTAGAAAACATTAAAATATCCTAAAAAAATTATCTCTTTAAATACTAATAAATAACTCTCACATTAAAACTTATATCAAAATTCAATAACCAACAAAGTATGGAACCGGGGAATATGAATTAGAACAACAAATTACATTATACTAAGATGTGTTTTGAAATTTTATTAATTTCTAAAAAATGAAAGTAATTTTTATAGTAAAATTAAAAGTGAGGAATATTTGAAAATAAAATAATTTTAAATCAAACTAAAAAAGTAATGTGTTTGAAAAAAAGTATTTTTATTAACAGGGAGAGTAATTATATGTGACGTGATTGCCTTATTATTATTATCTTCACTCAATGAGAATAACTTCTAGAGAATTCAAAAGCAATAAAACTAATTTTTTTAAAATAGATTTTAAGTGCTTAAAAAAGTGGTTGCAAACATTATACAATTAATTTTTTTTTCTAAATAAAAGTAATTATCCCCATTAAATTGAGTTTACAAACACACACTAAATATATTATAATGACAACGTATATTGTGAATAAGTTTTATCATGAAAATTATTTGTATTTTGTATGAATTTTTCAATCATATCAATTATTTCATAAAAAATATTAATTTAATAATAATATTATATAATAAAAATAATTAATACTATTTTAAATTGACGATGAAACTGACTTACACGATGCTTATTCTATTATATGAATATGTAAATATTAAAACAAAAAAATGGGGTATAGATCTCAATGTCATACCTATATTCCCGGTTCAATCTCTTTTTTTTTATTGTCCAACTTAATAATTCCGATTTCTTTTCCCATCATTACATTCTTTCTTGTCTCTCTATATGTCAACGCATTTACCAAGATAATTATTAGTATCTAAACATTAATTAAAAAAATAAGATACATTAATTAGGGATAAAAATAAAAATGAAAAATTAATGATATATTAAATATAGTAATGGAGTTATATTTGTGGAATAAATAAAAATAAAATAAAATTAATAATATATTAAATATAATAATTGATTTGACTTTGTGGAATGGAGAAAGAAAATAAGGTTAGCCTACTCGAGAGAGTATTTGTTTTCTAAGAAAAATAATGTAATTACAAGAATAGTTAAATATCTAGATGTATACTTGAGATTTGGTGAAGACAAAAGGGGCCGGCAACGACTAATATATAATGATTAGTTTTTCCACATACATGATACATCCTTCTAATTAAGTAATTAACTACCTTTGTCGTAATAAAATAGTATTTCTCCTAGGTTCAACCTACATAAGAGAATTAAATAAATATAATAATCTAGGTTCAACCTACATAAGAGAATTAAATAAATATAATAATCTAGGTTCAACCTAAATAAGATTAATAAAAATACAATAATAGGTTATTTAAGGGAAAAGTCAATTATTAAATTTAAAATTGTTCGAATGTTGATTACAAAAATAAAAAAAATCAACCCAAACTTCTTTTTTGATGAAAAAATTAACCCAAACTTAATCGAGGGCAGAATAATTGATAATTGAACAGTTTTATAAGGATGTATTACCAAACACAAATAATCATACCCTTTAATTTGGCAATGCACCACTTGAAAATTTTAGAAAACAAGAAACAATTTTATCTTCAATGGTATTATTTCAAAAACAGTTAAGATAGTGGAAGGTGTTAAGATTAGTCCCTGAAAATGGTTACAAGCTCATTTTTCTTATTGGTTTTGCTATTTTTTAAACGATTGGTGCTCACATTTTTTAGATTGTTGTCCATCTAAGTTGTAATGTGTTCTGTTTGAATGTATTTCTTTGATTTTTGAAACTGTTAAGTACTCCCTTAAACTCAATATTTATTTTATTGAAATTGATTTATAATTAATATTTTTAGTTAAAAATAATACTTTCAAATTAAATTTTACAATAAAACTTGTTCCACAAATATTTTGACTTATTTTTCTATGACATTTAAAGAAATAACCAAACTTCAACAACCAATATCTATAATAAATGTGGGGGCAAAGGATTAAAGCATTTAATATTTTTCTTAAAAAAAAAATTGAGGAAAAATATAGATAATTGGAAAAGATACCTTGGGATTGATTGGGCCATTGAGTTCATCTTGGAAGAGGAATTCGAAGAAGTCGTCGAGGGTAAGACCGTAACGCTGCCCCATGTGGTGGCGCCGCCGCAAGACTTTATGCATGATCGCCTCCGCGTCGGCGACGGTGGAGCCTTCCTCCCCTTGGTACTCCACCAAGAACTTGAGCAGCTGAGCCGCCGTCATTTGGTCGGCTCCGTCGGCGTAACGGCGGAACGCCTCCCTCACGTCCGGTGGCGGCTCCAACTCTCTGATCTTGAACTTCCGTTTAAAGCACCCAAATACTCGATAGTAATTGTAACTCCCCATTCTCTGCCTCTCTCTCTCCTCTCTTTCTCTCTCTTGATCACAATATATATATACATATATATAACTACGGTTATTATTTGTGTGTGTGTATATATAGTCGTAATATATACGCGTATATGTAGTGTTTGGCGTGTGTGTGTGACGCGTCGAAGGATGTAATGTTGTGTTACTTGTGTAAATTGGTTGAATGGTTCTTTCTTGGAAAGCTCTTCTTGCTTTCTTTCTTTTTTTTTTAAGCTCTTCTTTCTTAGTTACATGATTTTACTTTGATTCCTTCATATGCATCGTTTATTAAATATAGAATGCTGAAAAATTGTTTAAATAAAAATAAGAAATTGCATTTTTGTCGGGGGAGAGACTTTTGGCTTTTGGATCATGTGGCCTGTTTGTTTAATTTGATTATTAGGGATATATATATATATATATATATATATATATATATATATATATATATATATATATATATTTAATTTTGAATTGATTTAAAAAAATTGTTGGTTATCGTTGAATTTTATTACTTAAAACCTGAAAAAAAAAAAGTTTTTCAATATGTATTTTCTCCTTTTTGAGTAAATGTATGTACTTCGCTTCATTTGATATTAATATTATCTCACGATATTGATAAGTGATTGATAAAATAACTTTTTTTTTCTAACAAAACTCTTCTAGATGGGTATAATTATAAAATTTAAATTTATTGCATTAATTAATTTAATAAAAACATAAAAACGTTTTCAAAAAAAAAATAAAAACATAAAAATTATTATGACTCATAGTAAATCAAGTTGTAATATTTTTTAATAAAGTTAAATATATTACACATATATTTCAATACCCCTTTAAATTTATTAGTCAATCAGGCTTTTAATTTGGATAGGGATAAAGCCACATGCATGCAATTAAGGAGCAATTGGTAGCTGGATCGTTTTTATAAGTATATTTATTAATTTATTAATTACTGGGAAACGCTAGTGGGAATCCATGACTTTGCGTTTCCTTGGTATTTTTTATTGTTGATGATAAAATAGCTACTTTATTTATTTATTTATTTATTGAAAAAAAAATTAGGTACCTTATTAGTTTAGGTATTATTATATATTTTTGGTTTTTTATTATTTTAATTATCTCATGTAACATTCAATCACTTATTTTTCGATAAGAATAAAACCAAAATGTTAAACATTTTTATAGATTTAAAATTAACCCAAATACAATATGAGTATATATATATATATATATATATATATATATATATATATATATATATTAGTTCACTAATTATTAATTATTTTTTATTTAATAATAATGTGGCCAAGGTTATAGTATTTGGGTTGACATTCTCAAGAGATAGAAAACAAAAAAAAGTATATGTGTAACAAGAGATCCGTGTGATGGATTGACAACTTAGACATCTTGGCTCATAGACGTCACATGCAAACATTAAAGTCATGACGCCTTTCACACAACATGTGTAAAGTATTTGTATTTTATAATATTTCTTAAACTTAATTTTATTAGTGTTTAAAAAGAGTTAAATGCACGAGTACTTCCAAAATATATATATATATATATATATATATATATATATATATATATATATATATATATATATCATTGCAAAAATGGTCCTTTTATTAATAATAACAATCATTTTTATATAAGAAAGTGTAAAAAAAAATTCTCGTGGGACTAGTTTTGGTAGTAAAACACACACACAAAAGAACCAATTTTGATACCAAAAGTGCAATTAAAAAAATTCTCTTTATATCATTTTTGCATTTAACCCGTGTTTAAAATATATAACACCCAGTGTTTTTTCTAGCAACTAATTTATAAAGGAACACTACAAAAAAATTGTCATTTACCGCAGAATTTCATCGGTAGAAGTGGTCACCGATAAACTGTTTTTCGTCTTTATTTTAACCTCACATGGAAATCGAACCCGGGTGGCTAGGTGATGAGAGTGAATTGATGCATGATTTTTGAGGCAATTAATTGCAAAAATTGATGAAAAGTGTTAGAATTTGTGATTTAAGGTGTAGAGTATCACTCTTTTGCAATTAAGGTATTACTATGTGAGAATTAATGGTTTTCCGAAGTGTTTCGTCTCATTTTCAGGGTTTTCAGAGGAATTAGACTGAACCGAGAGTACCGGGATTCATACGGCAAAGAGACGAACACGTGGAGCGAAAACGGGGGTTTAGAGGTCAAGTCGGGCCCACAAAAATCCCTGGACTCAACCTAAGGTCGAGCCTGAGGGAGCTCGAGTCGAGCCTAGAACGTGATCGAAGAATTGGCTAACATTTGAGCAGCTCGAGTCGAGCTATAATGCCTCGAGTCGAGGTGCTGGTCGAGGTCGATTAGCTCGGGTCGAGCTTGAAGATGAAGTGAGGAAATGTTGAATTTTTGGTGTGCTTAAGTCGTATAGATATTACCAAAGGCGTGTTTATTTGCAAAATTGTGCCCAGCCATGATGGTAAGGCGCTTCCGTGTGTTCGCGTGACATCCCAAGTTTGAACCCTGCTAGTGGCATTTTCTTTGATTTTTTTAAAAAGCGCCCATGCTTCTCCCAGATTAATATATGTACTATAAAAAACATCTTTATCACCAAGATTGTGGCTAGTTGAGACGGCAAGGAGCTTGCTTGCCCATATCTGCCCACAAGTCCTGAGTTCAAACCCTAGAAATGTGAAATTTTCCATTTTTTTAAAAAAGTGCCCCAAGCTCGAGTCGAGGCCTTTTGGCTCGATGCGAGGCGCCCTAAATTCAGTTTTTTTTTCCTTTTTAAACTCCCTTGGACAAAAAATAGAGCATAAGTTAGTTTAGGGAAGTTACCACTCATTTTGAGGGCCATTTTTGCATTTTCAATCCATTTTCCACTTCCTAGATCATTAGATTCAAGTTTTTAGTTAGATTTCAATTAATTGTTATTTAGATTAGCATTTTCTCCTTTAGATTAGTCATTTGAGATTATATTTCCATTGAAGAAGAGGATTCCATTGTAGAAGATCAAGCATTCAATTCCTATTGCAATTGATTCAATTGGTGATGTTATTTCTTTCTCTTGATTTCTATTTCTCTATTGTTTTGATTTTCATGTTGATCATGCTATTTGATTTTTCGCCCATGGATTTTGCACTTTGCTCCATGAGCTAATTCTCTTGTGCTTGGGACAATTGAAATTGAGGATGATGTGATTGTTCTTGCTATAATTGTTGATGATTGTTGTTTAATATTGAGATAGATATTCCTAATTGTTGATGCTAATTGTGCTTCATACATTTTTATCTCTTTTTGATTGATGTTTGATCACCCTATCAACAAACGAGAGTTGAGCTAACGAGATTAGGGATTAATCGAGTTATAATTGTGTATGATTGTATGAATTAGATGCTTTGTAATTGAGAGATTCATTGCATTAAGAATACTCACCTTTAGGCATTGTGTGATGAATGAAGACATTATTGCATGATGTTTATACTTTTTATCTTGATTGAATGGTGATTTGAAGCAATTATAGTTGTAATCATTGATTCCTTGGTGGAGATTATCCCTAGCACCCTATCCCCATTTGATTACTTGGAAGTTTGCTTAGCTAGTTTTATTCCTTGCTATTAGCCTAATCATAGTTTAATTGTTGTTTGATTGTCCTTATTGCATCTTAGAAGTGCATTTGACACCAAAACCCTGCTTGCAACAATAGTCGTTGAAAACTCATGTCCTAGGGCCTCATTGCATAACATATCTCTTGGGTTCGATAAACTTGATTTGGTCTTAATAACACTTACTCGATTATACCACAATCACTAGGCGTATGAATAGGAATGTCTGGCCACTAGTACAATATTATAATTTGTTTATATGTTACCAATATATATATATGGTCTCATATAAACAAGTTTAATAGTATAAAACTTGTATTTGGCCCATTCTCCCGCCCATTAAACTGACCCTAAACCTAACCCATTGACCCCTACCCACAAAATCTGAATCAAAATATAAGCAAAATCAAATACTGAAAAATTAATTAGGGGAAATTGGTGCAGAAAATAGGGCAGCGCAGTTCAGCGTTATCTCAGCACAATCTCAACGCGGTTCTAGTGCGATTCTGTTGGATTTCAAACGAATTCAGATAATATTCTGACACCATTTCAACTTAGGAGCTTTTTGACAATTTCAGGCTCGAATTCGTATGAAAGTTCAAAGAAGACATTGAAATTGAGAAACTATATAGATGATCCTGCAATTAAATTTTTGTTAATAATGTCTACAGAACCTTCAAATTCTGAATCAAGTAGATACATCACAGGTACTGATTTTGATTTTGATAGATTTGCTTATAGCTACAACTTAAAGATCGAGTTCACTGGTTACAATGCAATAGTTGAACAAGGTATAGAAATAGAAGAAGAGAAAGATGATGAAATTGAAATGTTTGAGCAAACTGCTGAAATTACAGATGAAGGAATGAATTCTAAAATTATATGTTGATGCTTATTATTACACAAACTAATTGATACCAACATTCATTCAATCACCAAAATAACATAAACTTTCTTAAACAGAACATAATGCTCAATCTGAAGATGTGAATGGTAGTTTACTTGGATTTTCTTAAACGTTATGATATTAGTTTGTGTTTGTAATGATATTAGCGTATTTTTGTTATGTTATCAGCGTATTTTTGTTACAATAGATTTTGGTGACTGAATGAATGTTGATATCAATTAGTTGTGTAACGATATAAATGTGCCTTATGGTATCATCGTATTTTGTTATGATATCAATGAGTTATTGATATGGTATCATTTGATAAATGTTATGGTATCAGTTTGTTTGTGTAATGGTATTAGCGTATTTTTGTTATGGTATCAGTGAGTTATTGATATGGTATTGAAAGTGTGTGTTTTCTGAAATCAGAGATTGTTACTGTCAATGTTGTAACAATGAGAGTAACAATGACAGTTATAACAGCGGAAGACTTAGTCAAAATCTTTGCAAACCAGGATAAAATTTTCAATAGATTATTTTAAATAATAATCTATGAGGAAACGATTCACTATGTTAATAATGAATACAAATCAAGTAGAGAACGATTCACAATTCGAATATTCTCAATAAACCACTACAAGACCTAAACAAACTGTTTATGATCTGAAATTGGCTAAGTGTATAAAATACACCGTCAAATGTGACCTATCTAGATATGTTAAAAAACACTCTGTCTACTAACAATCTAAACAGAATCTTATATTGCACGAAATGACACAACATTTGATGTAACGTAAACGGGAAATAATGGCCCTATCAATCTGGATGCACTTATCGCACTCAACAGTCTGATACTCAATTACTTCTCACGCAAGGCTCTTATGATTTATGAATGATCAACTTGTATTGCCTTATTCTTCATTCTTGAAGCTTGGCCATCTATTTATAGATGTCGACCACCACCTTTAAGAGCATCGTAGATCCTTGTGGATGGATCTAGAAATCTCCAGCTTAATGCCTAATATTTAACTTGTGAATCTCAGTGGAAAATCACCTAGAAAACTGCCTTTTGTAACCGCTATTGACTTGTAACCGCTTGATCTAGAAAACTCTCCTTTATTCTTGATCCTTGTATCCTTCTGGAGTATTGGAGTCGATTCAGATCGTCAACCTATAGTCAACAACATCAAAGACAACACGAAAAGTTAGTTGTTAGAAGAAAGGGCGAATTCTGATGTCGCACCCGATGTTACAACATTGGTGGTAACAAAAATATTTAATTTCGGTGACATCAACAAGTATCATTTAATAAACGTTATGGTATTAGTTTATTTGTGTAATGATATCAACGTATTTTTGTTATGGTATCAAAGTATTTTGTTATGACATCAGTTGATAAATGTTATGGTATCATCTGATATGTGTAATGGTATAATTTATAAACAGCTTAAAATGCTCAATCTAAAGATGTGAATGGTAGTTTATTTGGGATAACAAGACTCATAGTTCAGGAGATGTACGAACTATATTGTTAACATGCTTGAGCAAAAGGATTTAGTGTACGGAAAGCAACTACAAGATACTCGAGCACCAGAGTTGTCACATCCTAATTTTATAAATAATTTTAACGCTGACTTGAATAAAAATACCTTTTTTTATTAATGGGAAACAATTTAATAAATACCATCAGCGAAAACATGAACATGAGAATCTTTAATAAATAAATAAAAAAAATGTCAACTAAATTAAATTGCATAAATTGTCTCAATTTTCTTAAAAACTTAATTCACTCCAAAAACAATCTTACGGAAAGAAATTTAATGTCATGCTATGAATTAAAAATGCTAAAACAAAATAACACCATTCAATCCACCTTGTCTCCGCTGCAACTCCGTTAATCTTAATCTGCAAAAGCATTAATTTGATTGGGGTGAGCAACCAACTAGCTCAGTGGGGTCCTATTTGTCACAGTTAAATATCCAATATAATCAAAACAGCAACTCACATACCACATAACCATAACATTTGTCAGCAAAGCCAACCATAGTAACGTAGCATCATAATCGGTCCTTTCCACCGAAACATAGTTCTTAAACTCATTATATCACACGGTCCTTTCCACCGGAACATAAATCATAGTCTATTATGTTGCACGATCATTTCCACCGGAATATAAATCATAGTATACTATGTACACGGTCCTTTCCACCGGTCATACACATAAATAGTATGTTTTACGGTCCTTTCCACCGGAACATACCCATATCATATCATATAGCACATAGTAGCAAACAACAAATCTCAATCATGCAAGGTATTTAAAAGTGATAAATAATTATCAATCATATAGAGAAAAACTCCACCTTACACCTTGATTATCCTTCGTAAAATATGTAGATATTTTAGAGCGAGACCTCCTTGGCACCTAAAATAATAATTAATAAACTTGTCTTAGTGTCATAAATTTATTAAGTCTTAAATCTCAATCTTAGTATTACTATTAAATATTTTAGTATTAGGTTTAATAAAGAGTGATTTATCTAAAATCTTAGTTAATATTTTAATTAAAGCATATAATATAATATATACACCAATTCTATTTTGTAGTCTTGCGCAAATAATAAACTGGGTATCTTGAGTTTCTGCTAGTAGTTAATTGATTTTCCATAAGCAATTGATGCACAAAATATAAAGGCTTTAGAGAGAAGAGAATCGAGTAACTAAAATTGTTAATCCACTTTCAAGATAAATAATTGTGAATAAAATATTTGAATTTTTCCTACAGGGTATTTCGGCTGTTTTAGAAGGAAATGTTCATGCAAATATGATTTTTAATAATAAATAATATGGAAAGTTTGGCCATGAGATTCCTTTACAGATTTAGACTTTCAGCTTTATCAAACTTGGTTTAGAAAAAAAAAACTAAACGACTAATGAATTAACAAAATAGGGAAGAAGAAGATGTTACCGAAACAACAAGGAGATGAGAGACGAAATATTTTGATGCTCCAGAGAGAAAACTTGATTTTATGGTGAATGAAGAAATAATTTTTGTGCGTGAGTTTTTTTTTCTCAGCCGTGAACTTAAAATATTTATTAAGGTGGAAGAGATATTTTTTTTGTTGAGATAAAAAGGGAATTTGGATCTACAAAATCTTTTATTGAGATAAAAAGGGAATTTGGATCTACAAAATCTTACACTAAAAGATAAGATTCTTAATTTAAATTTTGAATTTTTTAAAGAATAAGAACTATATATTTTATTAATATTAATATAATTATTAATAAAATATAACATAAATAAAACTAAAAAAAATATTAATAATTAATATTATAATTGTAACTTACGCAAAATTTAATTTACTTATGGTGATTGATACTCCTGGGTATTACATCCTACCCCCTTAAAAAAAATTTAGTCCTCGAAATTTAAAACGTACCATAGGCAAACCAATCAGCATATTTGGCGCGTATCTCATCCTCACGCTCCCAAGTCGCTTCTTTCTCACTATGTTGATTCCACTGAACTTTGATTAACATCTTTGTTCCTCAACCGGTGAACCTTTCTATCCAAAATCGTCAATGGCTTCTCCTCATAAGCTAAACTATTATTTATCTCTAAAGTTGAGTAGTCAATCACGTGACTAGGGTCTTGCACATACTTTCTTAACATAGACACGTGAAACACATTATGAACAGGTGAAAATTCTGGTGGTAAAGCTAAACGATAAGCTAAATCACCAACTCTCTCGAGAATCTCAAACAGCCCCACATACCTCGGCTTCAACTTTCCTCTCTTACCAAATCGTATCACTCCTTTAGTAGGGGAGACTTTCAAGAACACTTTTTCTCCTTCTTCAAAATGCAAATCTTTTCTACGTTTATCGGCATAAGATTTTTGTCTATCTTGAGCTCGCTTGATATTCTCCTTTACTTTCTTCACCACTTCCTCTGTATCCTTCAACATCTCTGGTCCTACTAATTTCCTTTCTCCAACTTCGTCCCAATACAAAGGCGATCGACATTTCCTCCCATATAATGCCTCATAAGGGGCCATTCCAATAGTTGATTGAAACTGTTGTTGTACGCGAACTCCACCAACGACAAGTAATACTCCCAACTGAGGCTCAAATCAAGTACACAAGCTCGCAACATATCTTCTAGAATTTGAATCGTCCTTTCTGATTGCCATCGGATTGCGGGTGAAAGGCCGTGCTAAAATTCAACTTAGTCCCCATAGCTGACTGTAAGCTCCTCCAAAACTATAATGTAAATCTAGTATCCGATCCGACACGATTAAAACTGGCACTCCATGCAACCGTACTATCTCCCGAATATAAATCTGTGCATACTGCTCCATCCTAAAAGTAGTCTTTACCGAAAGAAAGTGAGCAGACTTAGTCAATTGATCCACAACAACCCATATTGCATTATTCCCCTTTACCGTCCTTGGTAAACCCGTAACAAAATCCATGATTATATGCTCCCACTTCCACTCTGGGATCTTAAGTGGTCGTAGTAATCCCGATGGATGCTGGTGTTCGGCTTTCACTTGTTGGCAAACCAAACACCTCTCCACAAATTCAGCAATGTCCTTTATTCCATTCCACCAAAACATTTTTCTTAAGTTATGATACATCTTAGTGCTACCCGGATGAGCAACATAAGGTGTACTATGAGCTTCCTCAAGTATTATTTTCTTTAGTGCTGCCTCTTCAGGCACACAAATCCTCCCTTCATAATACAGTGCTCCATCATCAGCCACTGTAAAACCTTTTCCTTCCCCTTTGAGAATTCCCTCCCTCGTTTTGCGCAGAAAAATATCATCGAGTTGAGCACTCATAATCTTGTCCTTCAAATCTGGTTGCACTACTAAAGCTGCTAAGACCATCTCAACCCTTCTTGGTGGGGTCACCACCTCGATCCTCATATTCGCGAACTCCTTCACCAACTGATCTTGCTCGGTTAACACGCATAAACCGCTCTTTGTCTTCCGACTTAAGGCATCAGCTACCACGTTAGCCTTGCCCGGGTGATAGTGAATTATACAATCATAATCCTTCACAAGCTCTAACCATCTTCTTTGCCTCATGTTCAACTCCTTTTGTGTGAAAAGATACTTCAAACTCTTGTGGTCTGAGTAAATCTCACACTTCCCTCCATACAAGTAGTGTCTATAAATCTTCAATGCATGAACAACAGCGACTAACTCTAAATCATGTGTTGGGTAGTTCACTTCATGCGTCTTCAATTGCCTTGAGGCATAGGCAATTACCTTACCTTGTTGCATCAAAACACAACCAAGGCCTAGCTTCGATGCATCACTGAAGATCACAAACTCTTTAGTTGGACCAGGTATCGTCAAAACCGGAGCTAAAGTGAGTCTCCTCTTGAGTTCTTGAAAACTCTCCTCACACTTCTTGCTCCATTCAAACTTCTCCCATTTCCTTGTCAAACGTGTCATCGGTGCTGCTATCTTCGAAAATCCTTCAATGAATCTCCGATAGTAGCCTGCTAATCCCAAGAAACTACGAATCTCATGAGCATTCGTAGGTCTACTCCAACCGTTAACAACTTCTACCTTTGACGGATCGACTTCAATCCCCTTAGCTATAATTACATGTCCAAGAAATGCTACCTCCTTCAACCAAGACTCGCACTTACTAAACTTGGCATACAACTTCTCCTTGCGAAGGGTTTCTAACACCACCCTCAAATGCTCTTCATGTTGTGCCTCGTTCCTTCAGTATACCAAGATGTCATCTATGAATACTATGACAAATTGATCTAAGAACGGATGAAAAAGTCGATTTATCAAATCCATAAACACCGCAGGTGAATTGCTTAATCCAAAAGGCATCACCACAAACTCGTAATGCCCATATCGAGTTCGAAAAGCTGTCTTCGACACGTCACTCTCCTTGACCTTCAACTAATGGTAGCCCGATCGAAGATCAATCTTAGAGTATACTCCACTACCTCTCAATTGATCAAACAAATCCTCGATCCTGGGTAATGGGTACTTGTTCTTTATGCTTACAGTTTCGAATATACCGGCATATGTACTCTTTGATACTGGAGCTACACATTCGTTTATGTCTGCAAAATTTCATGCTTTATCTGGAAGTAAAAGTGTAAGAGTAGAGAACCATAGTAATTAATATTATAATTGTAACTTATGCAAAATTTAATTTACTTATGGTGATTGATACTCCTGGGTATTACAAGAGTTGCATTAGCAAAATTATTTGTTTGCTCCTGTGCTGGAATGAGAAAAACAACAATTATACCAAGGGAAAGAAAGGTTGAAATTACAAGGACGGATTGCAAAGCATTGATTAATGTTAAATTGAAAAAAGATGGTGTTTATGAGGTTATAAAGCATGAAATGTCATATAATCATCCACTGACAAGAACAGAATGGAGCCATTATCACTGTTCAGGGAGGCACATCACAAATGAGCTATATTGCACAGATTCTCTAAAATAATCAGGTATTCAAGTATCGGATACGCGTAGGGTAAGATTCGCGTAGGATATGCGTGGGATACGTCACGTGGCGTATCCCTATTTTTTATTTTTTATAATGGAGGATACGCGTATCCGATACGTTTTGGAGGAGTATCGCATACGCATAGGGGATGTGTGGGGTTATTTTGCAAACTTTCATTATTTTTTGGGCAAATTTTAATAATTAAAACTAATTCTAATTTAATATTCTAATCTAAACAAACAAAACGTGGAAAACTGAACATCAAAAGTCATGCATCGTCAATTAGAAAAAAGAGAGAAGAAGAATAGGAAGAAGAAAGAAGAGAGGGCAACGAACGAAGATATGCGACCTCGGCTACGGCTACAATACGCGTGGTTGCTTACAGTTACATCCATATACAGGTATGTATTTTTTTTTTTTGGGAATAATTTGGGGATTGTTTTTTAGGGTTTGTAACCAGCCGAAAATTATCAGAGTATGAATGATTAGAACCACTCAAAAGTTTATTATGTATCTGCAAGTCTGTGGGAGCTGCATCAAGGTTGAGCTTACAAGTTTTAGACATTGTATGATAATTCATTAATAATGAAGAATTTATGTGCAATATTCTCTTTTTACTCTTGAGTGTACATGGTTATTAAAGCTTCATTGAAAGAATTTGTAACAAGAAAAAATCAGTTATATAAAACCCTAGGCTACTGTTTGAGTAGTGCTCGTTTTGAACCTGTTTGAGTAGTGCTTGTTGTGGATAATTTTGATTATTTCTCTTCGTAGAGACCCTTTTTTTAGGCGACTAATTAGTGTCATAATAATTGGTATGTTTTATTAGTTTTTATATGCTCACTGCCTGGATAAAATGCTGTATTTTTATGCTCAAGGACAAAGATCCAAAATAAGAATCATTTTTGGGTATTAATATAAACTAGTGTTGGTCCCGAGATTGAGTTTAGTCTTCTAGAGATAATCTAGAAGGGGGGTTGAATAGATTATCTAAAATTCTTCGAATTTCAGATTGTCTACTCAAGTTGATTTTCTATATTATCTAAAGTACTCAGTGGAACTTTATACTCAATCTTATCCGAGATGGATCTAAAAATTCCTGATATGATTATGAATCAACAAGTTAATTCGACTGAAAAGTAAATGTAGAAAGTAAAGAACACATAATTTATAGTGGTTTGGATTATAAAATCCTACATCGACTCTCCTCCTTCAACTTGAAGAAGGGACTTCACTTGCTTTCTTACTTTCTTACTTCTTTTAGATTACAAAATTGAAGACTTCGATCTTCAGACTATCTTCCTTCTTCTAATTCTATCTACTAATCTACGGTTACAGTGCAGTTTAGAAGAAGAAGAAGATACACACAAGTGTTATACAAACACTTAGAAAATATTCTATACTTTTTGCTGGTGCTTGCTAAGAGTGCTTCTAAAAATATGAATTATAGGTGTGTCAAAAGTTCTTTTCAGAATTGTGCCTTAGTCTATTTATAAGAGAACATGAGACGGTTAGTTTGTTAGAACAAACTCTAACCGTCTAACAAACTTTCTTGAAAACTGCTTCAACCCCAGCTGATCTTCTTTGAAGTTGTCGTCTGACTGACTTGGCTGAGATCCTTCTTTCTTATTCTACTCAGCTGATCTCTTCGTCGTCTAGAGCTCTTCATATTTGTCTCTTGATCAGATGACTTCCTTAAGAGAAAAATTGTTGATGGTTCTCTAGAAAAAGCATTCAATGCACAAGCTCGAGAGATATTAGATGGTGAGATTACAAGAATGTTTTACTCAGCTGAGCTTCCTTTTAACCTTGCTAAAAATATCCGCACTAAATCAAGTCTTTCAGTTTAGCTGCAAATAGCATTGTTTCAGGTTATAAACCTCCAGAATATAATGCTTTAAGAACAAAATTGTTGCAAAATGAGAGGTTAAATATTTAGAATTTGCTTGAACCTGCTAAAAGCACATGGAAGATGAAAGGTGTGAGCTTAGTGTGTGATGGTTGGACGGACTCTCAAAGTAGGCCTTTAATTAATTTTATGGCTATAAACGAGGGTGAACCAATATTTCTTCGCTCAGTGAATTGCCAAGGTGAGTATAAAGATAAGTTTTTCATATCTACTTTAATTAAGGATGTCATATCGGAGGTTGGAGTTTCTAATGTGGTTCAGGTTGTTACTGATAATGCCCCAGTTTGTAAAGCTGTGGGAATGTTAGGTGAACAAGCATATCCAAGTGTATTTTGGACTTGTGATGTACATACTTTGAATCTTGCTTTGAAAAATATTTGTGCTGCGAAAAACACAGAGTCAAATGAGATCACATATGTGGAATGTAGTTGGATTAGTGAGATTGTTGCCAACGGTGTTATGATTTGTAATTTCATTATGAATCATTCTATGAGACTTTTCATGTTCACTGAGTTCTCCAAACTTAAATTGTTTGTGGTTGCTGAAACTCGATTTGTCTCGATGATTATTATGTTGAAAAGGTTTAGAACTGTTAAATGTCAATTACAGGCCATGGTGATAAGTGAACGATGGTCTATGTACCGTGAGGATAATATTGTGAAAACTAGAATTGTGAAAGAGAAGTTGTTGGAGGATGGTTGGTGGGATGCAGTTGATTACATTCTACATTTTACTGAGCCGATTTATTCTATGTTGAGAAGTTGTGATACAGATAAGCCTTGTCTTCACTTGGTTTATGAGATGTGGGATACTATGGTATTTGAAGTGAAAAAGGTTATCTTTGAACATGAGATAGGGAGTGATGTTGAAGATTCAAGCTTTTGGAATGTTGTACAAAAAGTGTTGGAGGACAGGTGGAGTACAAGTAACACTCCTTTATATTGTTTGGCTCATTCATTGAATTCAAGGTAATTCATTCTTATATTTTTAGTTTTACATGCTTTAAACACTTACACGACTAATATTCTAATTGTTCACATGTGCACCACAGAGGATTGAAAAAAGAAGCACTCACATCTTACATCACCAGATCAAGATCCTGAGGTGTCTAAGATGAGAAAAATTTGTATTAAACGTCTTTTTCCTGATGAGGAAACACAGACAGCCGTGACGTTGGAGTTTACCAATTTTTATGGGTGCTTTGAAGATTTCGGTGATGAAGATTCTGTACGAGATAGATCGAAGTTGGATCCACTGAAATGGTGGGTAGCTTAAGGTATAGGAGCACCACATCTTCGCCCTATTGCTGTGAGATTACTTGGTCAAGTTTCTTCCTCATCTTGTTGTGAAAGGAATTGGAGTACTTATTCATCCACTCTGCAAAGAGAAATCAAATAACTCCAGAACGTGTTGAGGATTTGGTTTATGTACATAGCAATCTCCGTTTGTTATCGGGAAAAGCTCCTCAATATACGAAAGGAGAATCCAAGATGTGGGATGTGGCAGGTGATGCATTTGATGCCATGGATGATATTGGAATTCTTGGAATTGCGAATCTCTCCCTTGATGAACTTGAGTTGGAGTCTATTTTATTTCGTGATGAACTAAACAATGATGATTGTCTTGGACCGAGTGTTATTTGAACTTCATTTGAACTTTGTTATGTATTGAATTTATAATTATGACTTATGTATTTGAATTTTATTTGAACTTTGTTATGTAATGACTTATGTATTGAATTTCTAATTATGAGTTATGACTTATGTATTGAATTGATGATGGTATATTGGTATTTCAATAAATGTTTTTATATATATTACAGGTATTATATATATAAAAAAATATTAATAAAATAAATGTATTATTTTCGTATCGCACCCTAAAATTTTAAAAAAATAGAATCCCCGCACCCGTATCCTATCGGATACGCACCCGCTCCCTCGCACCCATGTAACACAGCAAATGAGAAAGCAGAAGTTATTGAACATATGATTTTGTCAGGAATGAAAACAACTGAATCATACCATTACATGACACATGATGCAGGGGGGGAAGAAAACTTAGGTCACAATTTTAAGGATCATATAAACTTTGTAACTTGAATGAAGATGAAAACAATAGAGGCAGGTGATACGCAAACATTTGTGAATATGATCCAAATTGAAAATTCTCAGGATCCAGAATTCTTCTACAGTATGAAATTGGATGATAAAGCAAGATTGTCTAATATATTTTGGAGAGACTCTCTTATAAAAGATGATTACACAATATATGGAGATGTGGTAGTGTTTGACACAACATATAGAACAAATATATATAACCTCATTTGTGCACCATTTGTCGGCATCAATAACTATTGGAAATATGTCATGTTTGGATGTGCTTTCATTTTCTGACGAGAAAACTGAAACATTTGAGTGGTGTTCAATGAATTCAGGAAATCAATGGGAGACAAATATCCTATAACAATATTCACATACCAAGATTTGACAATTGCAAATGGAATAGAGAAGGTACGTAGTGCATTCTTTTATGTTGAAAGTTTCTTTATAGTTACAATATTGTAGTTTAATTTTTAATTTATAATAAACACAGATTTTTCCAGAGACAAGGCATAGATTGTGTCTTTGGTACCTTCATCAGAACGCAGTATCGCACTTTAGGGAATTAAAAACTCAAAATACTTTTAAGGATTCATTTAATTGATGCTTGTCTGAGCGTGCTGATGAAACTGAATTTTAGGATTGTTGGAATGCCATGACTGAAAAATATGATCTTGAAGACCAACCTTGGTTCACAAGATTTTTTGGACTAAAAGAGAAGTGACAATCTGAATAAAATCAAATAATCTAAAAGGTTGAGTATAAACATTTCCGCTGTGAACTTTAACCTTTGTCACTCAACCGAGGGACCAACACAAACAAACTGATACCATAACAATCATCCGCTGATACCATTACACAAACAAACTAATACCATAATGTATATACAATTATACTTTTTCAAAAATTAAGTGATAATACTTAGGCTTTACAAAAAAGTTTCCATTGTAAAAAAATATGCAAAAATATTCGAAATACATATCAAACAATTTTTCTTTTCCATCTTCCCAAATCATCAGCTTCAAGTTTCTTTTATTTATCAGCTGCAACTTTCTTCTTTTCTTCTGCAACTTTCAAGGCAGCATGCCTCTTTCTCTAAATAGTGATCCTTATCAATTCAGACTTTTTTTTGTAGAATTCATAGACTTTCTGAATCACCTCATGTTTCACTTCGTTGTAATTTGAAAAAATAAGAACACCAATTTTTATCTTCAATAAAAGTCTAATAGAAGGCTGCAAAATAAAATTAACAATCACAATTATAAGTACTTAAGCTTCAACAAATTTACGATACTACTGTATTAACATTGTACATTTGTCATATTTGAGAATGCATAAGGCTTGCCACTAAAGTGTTTCATGTGGTGCATCATGTAGATACCACAGTCATTATCAGCATTCCTAGTTTGCCATTTGAATTGAACATTTTCAAATGCATATCCTAATATATCATTTGCTTTCGGGTGACTCTTGTTTTCCAAAAAATCTGCAATCAAGAAGCACTACAAAAGAAATTGTATACATTATTAAATAACATAACAATTGATACCATATCTTTCATCCACTGATACTATTACGCATATAAATTAATACCATATCATTAATCCACTAATACCATAACACTTGTCAACCAATAACATTGTACCACAACTTTCATCCACTGATACCATTACACATATAAAGTAATACCATAACTTTTATCAACTGACACCATAGTTAATTACCAGAACTTTTACAGACACGGTGAACAAATTAATCACATTATCGTACTTTCGATTGTCCAAATACTATAACTTTGAATCAACAAAATTTATAGCAACAACATAATGACTTTTTAAGATGGGATAAAGATCTGCAATAAAAAAAATATACTAATCATTATTATAACTAGTCGAATTACAAAAATTAAAAAAAAAATCATTTACAAGTCTAACCATATCAACATATAACAGTGAATCCCTTGAAATTGATAGCCATTGATCCCACCCAGCAAAAAAATGACCTTTAGCATCAGTAGCATCCAATTGTAGTACCATTAGCTGCCTTAAATAATTCTATCTGCAAAAAAATATATAGCTAATGATAAATAAAATGAAATAAGAAAATAAATAACAATAATCTAAAAGAATACTTACACTGTATCTATCATCTAGAAGACAATCATTATTCACCTTTATACACCAAGCATTAACAATTGGAGAATAAATTTGACTGTTTGGCAAAAAACTCATGAGATCTCTTTTGACCTAAAAGAGGAACACTTTGTATTTATAATAATGAAACCTACAAAACAAAAAATATATATATAGAACATCAATTAAAACATACATATAGAACATCAATTAAAACATACAAATATCTAAAACAAATAAAAATATAGCGCTAGTAAATAAGATAACTTACAAGTTATTATGTCCTTCATAATACATGATATCAACAACTTCTTTATGAGTTTGAGGCATATCAAGAAAAATTTTCTTGTTGGTAGTAAACAGCTTTGACACACAAACAACATCATCATCAATATTCCAAAAAGCATTATTAGCATCCATTTCAACTCTCTTCTCCTTAGACCTCACAGAACTCATGGTATTATTAAGCTCACAACCTTTGTTTTACACCCTCGACTAAAAATGTCACAGTCATCTTCCCCTAAATTAACCCCTTCAACCTCAACTTCATCAACCACATCATCATCACTAAGATTAGTCTCATAAACAACGGGTTCTGGGGTAAGTGAATTGAAGTTTGCCCTCTCAACAACCAACTTTTTGGTCAGCAAAACATGCTTCATCAGATTGTCTACATACCTATGAAGTTTTTCATTCATGAAAAACTTGGTATCAGACACATCGAATTCAGATGTTTCTGCGGTTCTTTGACTAACGTTGACTGATCGATTTTCTTCAATTATTTTCATCAGCCTATTCATATACTTCTCCACATATTCGTTGCAATCCTTTTGAATGGATAGCAACAAATCCATAAGATCCTACAAAAAGATGTAGAACATATAAGTATTTTTTGTAGAAAAATAAATGCAATATTAATTAAAGCAAATTAAACTAATACAACTTGATTTACCTATGACGATCATTAATGCTCTCCTTAACAACGCTTTCTTTTGAAAAATCAGCAATTTTCAACCCGCCATTCTTCGTCAAAGGGAATACATCACTTACAAATTCCCCAGAACCATAAAACCCCGTCCTTTCTTCTTGCAAATATCTAAGTTTTATCTTAGAATCAGTCCAATGTTTAATCAAAGGAATAGAACGGGGTTCAGGAATACCCCGCCATATTAACCTATGAAAATAAACTAACTGGAGCAGTAAGATACATCCACTGATATTCTTTGAACCATTATGATACTGAGTAATCGAATTACACAACTTCTCAAGAAAAAGGGTGCACCAATCATAAGTTGAAATTTTCTCAACATCCTCAAGAACCATAATATACCTAATACTCAATAAACTATTAGCATTGGTGCAAAGAAAAGATGACACACAGTAAAGCACACAAACCCTCTTAAAATCATCTCCACCACAACATAAATGACCTTTGATCAACTCAGACAGTTTCCTAATAGGAGTCCTAGACCTAATATCATATTTATCACCAAAGTTATTTGAAAATCCAACATCCTCAGTCCATGAATAACAAGGAACATGATTACCTTGATTTCTAGGCAACATTAAGACATCATACACATCATCGGCAGTGATTGCAAACTGATGATTATTATATATGTACAACATACGACTAGTCCCATTAATATTCTGAACTAACCATTTCAGCATGTTGTGGTTAGTACATAGCTTAATATTCAATTCTAGCAAACCCCCAAATCTGATACTCTTAACATCATTCCTTTGTTGCTCGTTCAGATTAGAAATGACTTTGGTTAGACCTTCCGGCCTACACTGAGTAATAAAATTATTGCAAAAAAATAAAAATAAAAATAAAATAGCAGGAAAAAGATTAAAAAAAAGCATTAATACCATAAAGAAACGAACCCAATACCATTAGACAACAAAATAAATACCATAAAGCAACAAAAACCATACCTATTATCAGCATTTATACTAGTGGCAGAATCTGGATCAATTTTACTCCTGTTCTTGTTTCAAGTGGCAGAATTTGGATCAACTTTACTCTTCTTCTTGTTAGGCCCCATATCTTTCGTGCAACATTATTTAGACTTCATAACTAAACAAATAGAAAAATACAAAAATATTATAAACTAATATTGTAAAATAGATAGAAAAGATATCACAAATATACATAAAACTTCCAAATGTCAGTATTTCAACATCAACTAAATATTATTTACTACAGAATAAGTCAGAATTTGTTGATAAGGTATTGATCCTAAATGTGATAAATTTCAACAATAATTATTATCAGAAATTTCAGCAATAACCTTGAGTAGCAAAACCAGAAATATTTATCAATTATCTCAATTGCGAACCAGCAATCAAACATAAAATGTAGAACCTCATCCATCAAGAAACCGAATAGGTTAATATGTGTTCTCTTAACTTACATTTATCTAAGTGGAAAAATGTCAAACATATTGTGGGCAATCCAATTCAAACAAGCTGATAACTGAACAACTGAAATCTCAATCCCAAATACATGTCCCTCTAACCGTGACATGGATAGATGGACAATAAAAGTGATATGTAATCACAACAAATCAAGAGTTGAAAATTCTCTCAAATCGAAAAATCATCGAACCAAGAACTGGATTCCAAAAAAATGCTAACATCTAAATCCGAATCTAGAATATAAATCGAAAGAAAGAATACCCAAAAATGAATCCATAACACAGAGGTTGAAGAAGAACAATTCAAAAAAGAGATCATTCTGAGAAAATTAGAATAACAACAAAAATCACCTGAAATCGAAGAAGAAATTGAAAAAAAAACTTCTTACCTCTTAGGCCAATAAACGTGGATCGATTTGACCAAACTCTGAACTACTATGAACACTTTTACTACTTTGATTCATTGTATAGATCAATGAACAATAACACTAACACCAAAAATCAACCAAAATCGAAGAAAAAATTGAAAAAATTAGGAAGTAAACCCTGAGAATAAGAAAATGCGGGATATCGATGAGTAGGAAAATTTGGAGGCGTGTGAAGGAATTGAAAAATTAACGTGCAAAATAATTATTTATTTGACCTATTTTTTGAAAGGTTAACCCGACCCATCTATTTTCACCCACTCCATAAAATAAGTTTCATGGTATGAGACATATTCATACAAGATTTTGCCTATATATATTACTTATTATGTTTTTTATTTCATTTCTTTACTACACAATTATATGAGATTTTCTTTTTTTTATATTCAATTTTTTACTATAGTTATTTATATATACTAATAAAAATCTATATGGTTTGAAATATTTTTTTATTAATTAAACATACATAATTATATAATTATCTACAAAATTATAGATAAAATTACATTTTCTAAAATTACCTACAAAACTACCGACAGAATTTCGTCGGTAATTACCGAAATTTTTTTATTCCATCGGTAATTACCGACCAACTCATATATCATCGGTAAATCCGTCGATAATTACTGACGAAATAAAAAATCATCGGTAATTACCGATCAACTCATATTTCATCGGTTAATCCATTAGTAATTAACGATGTAATAAAAATTTATCGGTAATTTCCGACCAACTCCTATTTCATTGGTAAATCTGTCGGTAATTGTGATACCCGAGATTCTCACTACTCATTGGTCAATATATTTCATGCATTGAGTGCAGTTTAATTAATTATGTGCTACTTGAGATTTTTTTTAATTATTTTATCTTGCACTATTTTATTGTGGTTTTAAATACTGAATTAATTAAATATGCATTTATATGTTAGTGTTGAGAAAATTCTATTACATTTGATTAAGACTAGTGAGATTTGAGCATGTAATGCATATTATTTGATTGTTAGTGTTGATAATTTAAATTGAATTTCACCAGTAAATAAACTCATAAAATTAGATAATGTGAATACATGCATGTATATGGAATTAAAATTTTATAAATTAATGAATTCCATTTGGATATGTACGTGCACTCTATATATATATAGCTACATGTAGGCTTATAATGACTAGTTGTTTAGTTAATAATAAATATTATAATATAATTATGATGGGTGAAACTTAGTTTCCTAGCTGAATCCTTATACACACTTATTTATATAATGTATATGTATAAGGAAAGCTTCTCAAGTAAGCTAGTATAGGGCGGTGGACGGTGGTTTTGATAAATAAAATCTTTGCTTGCAAACCCTTTTGTTCTTACTATATTTAACGGAAGAGAAGCGCAAACCAACAAAGAGAGACAATCTTTGCTTGCAAACCCTTAGTGGTTAGTTTTATTTATATGTTTTCTATGGACTTTAATTGATTGTTAATTATTGGAAGCAGTTTGTGTGTAGATATATGTATACACACACGAATGTGTTTTATGTTGGGTGCGCGATAATGATGATGTCGAGTAAAGAAAATAGAATTGGAGCTTAATTCGGCAACAAGTTCCTTGTAATGGCCTGAGGGCCTAGTAAATTAAGTTTTTGAATTGATCATTTTCAATTTCTATTTGCTAATTAAATTAGTTCAGAGAGTTTGGATGTACTAAGAACAAATGAAAATAAATAAATAAATAAATATGTTATTAATTTAATTATTGATAATTTATAATTGGTTCTTTTATTATATTTGATAGTTGAAAGCAGTAAGGTGGTTGAGGGTTTGAGTTGGCAACAATTGCAGATTCGAGGTAAGTAGAAATTTATTTGTGACTACAATGCATAAATGGAGTAATTTGTGAATTTGTTTACATTTAATCGGCGATATGTGGATATTATACGAATTTTGATATTTGATATTGTTATTTATCATGAAAAGAGCATGTGAGCTCAATAATTGATGTGGACTGAATCCGTGAGTTCAGTGATTTTTATGAATTGGACCGGTGAGTTCAATTTTTGTTGAATTGAACCTGTGAGTGCAATTGTTGTTGAATTGAACACGCGAGTTCAATTATTATTGTATTGAACCTGCGAGTGCAGTTGTTGTTGGATTGAACCTGTGAGTTCAATTATTGTTGAATGAACCTGTGAGTTCCATGATTATTGTGAAAAGAACTCCTGAGTTCTGTGATTATTATAGAAATGGATAGGATGATTGAATTGGTGAGTTGTGAGTAGAAATGAATTAGGCGAGCGATTAGAAATGAATTAGGTGGTTTCAAAAGAGAGCATTTATATTAGCCACGTGGTGGCTTTTGTACTGAATGTACGCCGGCATATATCTGTAAGTCTGGGGCCCCCAGCAATTGAGTAGAAATGAATTAGGTGGGAGATTATAAATGGATTAGGCGAGGGCGATAGAAATGGATTATGACGCGATTAGAAATGAATTAGGTGAGGGCGATAGAAATGGATTAGGACGCGATTAGAAATGAATTAGAATATTTCAAAAGTGAGTATGTTGGAAGAATTGTTGAGAATTCTATATTGTGCAAAATTTCTGCTTACTGAGATTTATATCTCACTCAGTTTATGCATTGTAGGTAATCCTGATGATTACTGATGAGGAACTGGACAAGTTGTGGCGCTCTTGCAGGGTTTTGAGTAGCTGTGTACATAGATGACGACCTGTTGGGCAGGACCGTGGCTTATTTTGCTTCTGCTATTGTATTTTATGTCTGTTTTGGATATGTACAGTATAAACAAGCATGTACTGGTGTGAATGTGAACAAGTTATGTTTTGAATACGTGATAATGTTATGTCGTTATTATGTTTGGAAAAAAAATTTATAGCAGGTTTACAGGTTATTTTATGTTTACGTTCATATTGTGTCTAGTAGTGAAAATGTGGTCGTGTCAGTAATTATGGCCAACTCATATTCCTTCGATAATTACCGACAGAATATGAGTTGATCGGTAATTACTGATTATTACCAATGAATTTTTATTCTGTCGATAAATTTGTCGGTAATTCATGGGTAATCTGTCGGTATTTGTGATATAAACAAGTTCGTTGGTAAATCCGTCGGTATTTCAAAATTTTTTTATAGTGAAATAAAGGTTGAATACTAATTTGACGAATGCAAATTATAGTCACGATTACGATTGTGTTATAATGCACCAATGTTAATTTTATACGTAACAGAAATTAAACGAAAAATAGAAAATGAAAAAGTGTAAAACAATTAAACAAAGATTGCACTATAAAATCAGCAACCTTCAAGCGTTCCATAATTAATAGTTTCCACTTTTAGCAGTTTTTCCGATTAAGCAATTTTCCAACTTTAGGCTGGAAAGAAAACAGTAGCAATGAACGACCTCTAAAATCATAACAGTTACAAATCGAGTTAAGAATAAATATTTGTCCGTAAAGCAAATACATCTTTGGTTAGTGCTCATGAAATAATGTACTCATTTCATCTAATTTTAGTAAGGCGAATAGGTTGTGCACAAGTTTTAAGAAATATTAGTTGTTATGTATAAAATAGATGAGTTGAGTATAAAGTAAAGGGTATTGTTGTTAAATATGAGGGAAAAAATTGGCTAAAAATGATGTAAGACCCAAATGACAAATGATGTAAATAAGTGTATGTTGTGAGAGTAGAAATAAGTAAAAGACTTTCCATTTGGAATGACGTATTAAAATTGGACGGACCAACGAGGTATATTGACTAATTAAAATTGAACGGAGGGAGTAATATTTTCGAAGGTAAAATGATTCTATCTTTATGCGTGCACCACTGCAACATATAAAACTCCAACAAACTGAAACCTCACTTTCTCTTTCTTATTTTCAAAATTTTTTTGTCGATACTCTGGTTCCCGCGAATCGAGCGATTTCCATTCTACGGTTTTTTTATGGTTTTGAAGGTAGTTGTTGTGTAGTTTTTCAAGTGTTGTTGTCTCATTTGAACTCTCCATCTCGCTCTCATAGTGCGTTTGTGTATTTTCTTCATAAATGTTCGCTCGAAGCTCTGAAAACCCTCATTTAGTATTTTTTTTTTATCATTTTTGCACTGTTATGTACTCATTTCGTTGGTTATTTGGTTCTGTAAATATCGCATTGTCATGTTCCTGCTCTAGAATGTGAAGTTTTGAAACCCTAGGTCTTGTTGTTATTCATTTTGCTACTATTTATGCGTTCGTAGTTGCTGGTTTTGTTTATTCCACTGTTTTTTGTCGATCATAATGTTTGAATATGCTGATTTTTGGTGTTTTGTTTTCGTTGATTTGGTTTTTTTGTGAATAGAGTTTGTGCTTTCGCTGTTGTTGTGTGTTACAAATATAGAATATAGTGTTTTGTGTAGATATATTTTGCGTTGTTGAATGTAATGATCTGCTTTTGTGCACTTTATTTTTTGATTCTATTATGAGTTTGGTTTATTTATGGATAGTAACACAGTGTATTTTATTTAGTAACATATATTCTCCACGTTAGTAATATTTTATTTTTTTCTGTGTTATTGCCTGTTTTTATGCTTGTTTTGTGTATATTCTTATGAATACAATTTTTTATATTTAGTAACATAATAATGTTATTTTGTGTATATTTTTTTATAATTATTCTGTGTGTGATGTTCTTTTATGTTGTTACTTTTTTTAGTATGTACGTGTAGTAACATATTTATATTTATAAAGTAACATATATTTTTTTTTATGTTAGTAACACAATTATTTTTGTCATGTAATGGTCTGATGTGTTTTTTGTTTTTGATACAGTAACATATATTAAATGGCTCCTACGAGAGTAAAAGATTTGGCTCCGAAGAGGCCGAGAAAGAAGCAGCTGTTGGTCCCTGAATGTTGAGTTGATTATAAACCTTGAGATAACCTTCTAGAACAAAATCTAGAAAGGGGGGGTTTAAATAGATTTTGTAAATTTTTAAAAAACTTTTCAAAATCAATTCAAAGTATCAGATTAAACACAGCGGAAAACAATTTTTAAACTCAACTTTTAACAAGATCAAAAGCAATGATGATATTCAGATTTTAGAGAAGATTCTGAATTTTAATCTTGAATTAACAAAATTGTAACTTGAACAGAAATTAAAAGAAAGCAGTAAATAACACCAGGTTTTATAGTGGTTCGGATTATAACAATCCTACATCCACTCTCCTTCTCCAAACTTTGAAGAAGGGTCTTCACTAGCTACTTACTTACTTACTGTACAAACTTTACAAATTACAACTTGATCTTCAACTCTTCAAAAATCTAATCAACTTTCTGATATCTAACTCTAAGAATAATATGTGTTTTTGAAGATGTGAAGTGAAGTGTTCTATAAGCACTTAGAAAGATTTTGAAACCTCTTTTGAAAATAATTTGTGAATTCAATAGTGAATAGTGTGAAAAATCAGATTGGCATTCGTATATTGAACAATAAAATCTAGTCCTATTTATAAGTCTGAAAAGACAGTTAGTTTGTTAGTTAGTTCTAACAAACTGAAAACTGCTCAACAAACTTAATCTTGAAAACTGCTCTTGACCTCAGCTGATTCTTCCCACTCGTCTGCAGCTGACTTGGTGAAGACTCGCCTTTCTTATTCTACTCAGCTTATCTTGACCTCGTCTGAGCTCTTCATGTTTGTCTCCTGCAGATGACTAGACCTCAGCTGACTAGATTGGTTCTAGACCTCGTCTGATCTGTTTAGCTTAACCTCGCCTGGTCTTCGTGTCGTCTCGATCAATCGAGCTACTACTTTTTTAACTCATCAAAACTTCTTGATCCAACAATTTCCCCCTTTTTGATGAAGTTAAAACCTATAAGGAAGAAACACACTCACAGCTGAAGTTAGTACTAGAATTAGTTAAAACAATCAGATAGGTATATCAGAGCACTTAATTATTTCATAACAGATTCATTCATATTCAAATACTTTTTTAAAAAATTAAGTCTTTTTAGACTCCTTTAGGAAAAGAAAAAAAATTTGAATCTTAAGACTTAGATAAATTTTTAGGAAAAAATTTTTAAATCTGAGATATAAAATTCTCAGATGATTTATACTTAGAAAAATTTTAAGATTTTCTTAAAAAAAACTTTAAGAAACTGATACACATAATTCACATAAGTCCAAATATATTCATTCACAAATTTACAAATTTACAAATAGAAGAACTGATAGAAAATAAAAGATAAGGAAAGAAAATCATGTTCTATCAGATTCCCCATCATCGGGCCTCGGAATGTTCAGCCGGTTGAAAATCCTTGCTCTTAGTCTGTTTAAGCTCTTCTTCATCTCGTGAGCTTGGTTTCCCGTTCTCGCTTTGGCTATGACCGTCTTGACCCATTCCGGATCGGGAGAGCCGTCTTCTTTTCAGCTTGGGGGTAACTTGCTCATAGGCTGGTGCAACTAAGTCGCAGATTGAACACATTGTGCGCCTCATCAAGCAGCCTTCCCATACGGATCAAGATCCTCCTTTTCCATCCACTCATGCCACTCATGTCCTCATCGATCGCTCCCGGATGGCGATGCCTTCAAGATGTACCAAGTAGTACATCCATCTCGCATCCGTGGCTAGCTTCTTGTATTCGCTTGTGAATTTCCCTGAAACCATCTTTGGAGGGGCTGAAGTGCGGTGAACAGGGCGGAAGTCGCCTTCATCTCGGTGCTTTGGATACCCACTTCCGGGAATCCTGTCCCCACTTCACCTCGCCTTTCCCCAACTTCTTCACCTCTTCTTCTCCTCGCTTCTCTCATACTTTTCCTTCTCAGATGGATTCTTCCGATCTGCTTTCAGCTGATAGGTTTGAGAAGTCAAGCTCCTTTCTTTTGCGCTCGACTCTAGGGGCTGATCACCGCCACCATGAAGACTTCTCTCTTTGCTTTGCCTTTTACCCTTGCCCTTGGCCTCGGGTTTTTCTCGCTTCTTTCATCTTGGCCAGCAGAGCTTCGACTTCTCCTCCTCCTCCTCCTTCCTCCTCTTCTCCTCATCCTCTCGGATGGCCTCCTCTATTTGGGTCACCCTCGCCTGCAAGGCCGCCACTCATCTCGATTTAACTTTCAATTCGGCCTTGGCCGCCCCAACTCACCGTGTGGTTCGCCTTAGAGTCCACCTTGTTTGTGAGTGACAAGACTCCAACCGTGAGGGTGTCCATCCTTCCTTCTCGCTCCTTTCCCTTTTTTAACTTCATTCTCGAGGGTCTGGAGTCGTCTTTCCAGAGCCGAACAACGGACCACAAGTCATTCCGATCGGGACGTGAGAGTGTTGACCAGATCTCGTTGTCACCGCCATCTTCTCGCTTGTGCCTTAACCTCCTCCTCCAGTGTCACTTAGCCGATATCCAACAAAGAAAGTCTTGAGATTGGGCCGATAGATTCCTTGACATGTTGACCTCAAAGAATCTGCATGTTGGCGAGCATCGTATCGGTGATCGCTTGTATCACCTTCCTTGTCTTCTTTTCCATCATCCTTTGAACTTGAGATATTATCTTCTTGTGCATATCTTCAAAGGTGATGAGATGGCAAGAATTGGATCGCCTCCTCCTCTCGATGCGCGATGAGGAAGAGGTGGTGGGAGAGGTTGGACTGGGGAGCTCATGTGGATATCTCCAAAGATATTGGAGGTATCCACCGGGTGGGGTTCGGATGGGAGAGATGAAGTGGGGGCGTCTGATGGGGGAGGGGGGATTTCTGGTGGAGGGGATGATGGTGGGGGTGGAATATGTGAAGTAGTGGGTGGGGGAGATGAGGTTGTTTGGGGTAATATGGGTTGAGTTTGGGAGGATATGGGTAAGGCTGGTGGGGAGATGGATATGGGAGTTGGGGCAACACCGGTCCTGTAAGAAAGGACAAAGATCTCGAGATGGAGATGGTGGGGAGATGAAGTTTGGGTTTGGGGGAGGGTAGATGAGGTTGGGATTTGGACTATTTCGAAAGTAGGCTGTTTTAGAGGCTCGAGGTGCCACTGACACACCTCTTCATCGCCAGAGTGGCCTCGGAGAGGGGGAGGGGGAAAATTGTACTGTCTATGGGTGGGGGGGGGGGGTCCTTTCCGAGCTTATCTCCTGGACCTCCTCTCGAATGAACCACTGCGCTGCGATCTGCGCAGAGTGGTTACCTCTTCGGGTAGAAGACTTGGCTGGTCGGCAGAGATGTCCCACCCACTCGGAGGTCTTAACCAACCTTCTCCTCCTTGGTGCCTTCTCCTTCAGCTTCATCGGGTCAAGGCAGCCTCACCGAGCTCACCGTCGGCAGCTCTTCCTCTCTCTCCTCTTCTTCCTCCTCCTCGCCTTCTTCAAAGAAATTTGGTGCCTCGAGCTCCTACCTCGGCTCCACCTTCGTCTCGAATCACTGAGCCCTAAGAGGTTCATCCTTTGTCGAAATCCCCTTTTGTTTTGTGTAGGGTCTCGACTCCGTCTCACTGCTTGATCTCAAATTGACAGCAGTCCTCCATGATCACCGTCACCTTATTGAATAGGCCGGTGATCGACCTCGCCGCCACTTTCCTCCAACTACCTCCAACCTTTTTCTTTCTGTCTCTAGCTTCTCCAAGAGCATCCCACCCCGATTTAGCTTGGACTCCATCTAGTATTGTCCTCATGACACATAGTCCGGGTCTGCAGTCACCCATCATGAGAACTTTGTTCTCCCAAGATGACCTTTGTGACAATGGTCATCGAAGTCGATACCTTCGTCGGAGCATCTTCTTCTTCAACTCCGATCGCGGTCCCTCATGGAATTCCGGGCAATCATCTCGAATGATTCTACATTCATCGACTTGTAGGTGAGGGGGTTCACTCCTTCACTACTTGTATAAAAAAATCCTAGCCACCTCTGCACGAGTAATGCTTAACACCTCTCCATATACTCTGGTTTTAAAGACTCCGTTCTCGAACGTCCCGTTGACGTAGAACTCGATTCCCCGCATATCCAGTGTTTTATTGGAGGGGGATTTCTTGGAATAGAATGTCCTCAATCCAGCCCTCTCCAATAACTCCAAAATCTCCCTTGATTCACCATCAGAAGTTGTGTCGAAATCCACATACATCTCCGATTTGATCTTCTTATTATACGTCTCATTGTGAACATCCACCATGGTTGAAGTAACTCCTATTTGTTCTTTAGAAGTGCTCATAAAATGATCAAATACGAGTTTTGAAAATTTTGCAGAGAGTTTATAAGTATTTCTGAGAGTGAAAAAGTTTGTTTAAGGAAGACGATGTATTTATAGGGGGGAAGATTGGAAAGAGAAACCGCCATTTTGGAAATTTTGAATTAATCTGGCCCATTTATTCAAAAAGTTTTTACTGCGCATAAATCAACGGTTAAAAATTAAGATAAGCGATTAGGATTCAGCGCGTGGATGTTAATCGCCTTTGGAATGCGTAAATAGTTACTTTATAGACTGTTGATTTGACAGATGTAGGTTACTTTATGCAGGGAAGTAAGTATACCTGACGTCAGCCTAGGGTTACCTTACTTCAACTAAGGGTTTGCAAATCAGATGAGTTTGAAAACAGATGAGTTGAAAAAATCATCTGATAAAGTAACCTGTCTGATTTTAAAAACAGCTTAATTTCAACTTTTTAGCAATCTTAAAGACATTTTAAATAAACAGACTCGGACTTAATTTCCTAGAGATGGGATTTCCAATCAGTCATTCCAAAAAGAATTTTATAAAAAATATGAAGTTTATTTTAGAAAACAAAAAAAAATGTTTGGATAAAAAAAATTGAGAACAGATGAGGTGAAATAGTATGATCTGTGATGCATTCCTGCAAAGACATAGACTCAAGGAAAACCATTAGTAGTTTGAGGTAGATCAGATAGGGTGCAGATAGTCATCTGTTTTTCAGAAAATCAGTTGACTATTGTGCCCTTGTCTGATTTACCATATGTCAGATAAGTAATTATCATGTCAGATAAGGCCAATATGACTAATCCTTGATTCTTGATTCCTAAGAAGGAAATCAATGATATCAGCTACCTGATTGTCCTTTGACTCAGATCTAGTCCGATAATTCTTTCTAGACATAATAAAACTAAATTGAGAGAGACAAGAATTAAAAAAAACAGAATTAGAGATTTACTAACGAAGCATCTAATAAACCTAATTCTACAGATAATTCTTTAAATCTTGTCTCTGCTAGTGGTTTTGTCAAGATGTCTGCTCTTTGAAAGTCAGTCAAGATCTTCTCAAGTCTGATATCTCCTTTTTCTACATGGTCTCGGATGAAGTGATGTCTGATATCTACATGCTTGCACCTTGTATGAAGAACTGGGTTCTGAGTAATAGCTATGGCACTATTGCTATCACAAAAGATAGGTACATCTTTGGTGATAATATTATAGTCTCTTAGCTGTTGACTTATCCAGATCAGCTGTGAACAACAACTTCCAGCTGCCATATACTCAGCTTCAGTTGTGGAAGTAGCTACAGAGGTTTGTTTCTTAGACAACCATGAAATCAGCTTACTTCCAAGGAATTGGCAAGTACCAGATGTAGATTTTCTATCTATCTTACACCCACCAAAGTCCGAATCTGAGTATCCAGACAGCTCAAAGTTGTCATCAGCTGGATACCACAATCCAATATTTACTGTTCCTTTCAAATACTTGAGGATTTTCTTTGCTGCTTCAAGATGGCTTTTCTTAGGATTAGCTTGAAATCGAGCACAGACTCCAACTGCAAAAGAAATATCAGGTCTACTAGCAGTTAAATATAATAAAGAACCAATAAGACCTCGATACTCAGTTTGATCAGTGACTTCTCCCTTCTCATCTGGATTCATTGAAAAATTTGTCATCATAGGTATCTTAGCTTCTCGGCTGGTACCTATTCCATATTTTTTAATGAGATCTTTTGTATATTTGGCTTGGTTTATGAATATTTCCTTCTTTGTCTGCTTGACTTGAAGTCCAAGAAAATATGTCATTTCTCCCATCATGGACATTTCAAATCTGCTTTTCATAAGACTACTAAATTCTTCACATAAAGATATATTAGTTGATCACAACCAAATTCTTTTCTAAAGAGAGTTCTATCAATTCTACCTTTAACAAAACCATTTTGAATTAAATAATCAGACAAGGTGTCATACCAAGCTCTTGGTGCTTGTTTAAGTCCATATAGAGCTTTCCTTAGTTTATAAACCTTGTCTCCTTTGACAAAGCCAGGAGGTTGCTCTACATAAACTTTCTCAGCTAAGATTCCATTTAAGAAAGCTGACTTAACATCCATTTGAAAAACTATGAATCTTTTAAAAGCTGCATAGGCTAAAAACAATCTTATGGCTTCCAGACGAGCTACTGGTGCAAAGGTTTCATCATAATCAATACCCTCTGATTGTGAATAACCTTGAGCAACTAGTCTGGCCTTATTTCTAACCACAATATTGTTTTCATCCCTCTTGTTTTTAAAGACCCATTTAGTTCCAATGACTTTTTGATGATGAGGCCTTTCAACAAGCTCCCACACATCTTGTCTTTGAAACTGATTTAATTCTTCTTGCATGACATTAATCCAGTTGGAATCAGTTAGAGCTTCTGTAATTGATTTAGGTTCAAGTAATGACACATAACAATTGAACATACAATCTTGATTTAGTTGGATCCTCGTCTGGACACCAGAGTCTAAATCTCCAATTATCTGCTCAGCTGGGTGATATGACATTACTTTCTTACCTTTATCTTTTACAGTAGATGATGTCTTATCTGAATTATTTATTTCAGATGATTCTATGTTACCTTCTGATAACTCTACCTGATCAGCTGATGTGTCGTTGGTCGTCTGATCAGTTGGTAGATCAGTTGTTGAGGAAGTTCTTTCAGGTTCCTTTCCTTTGTTTGATTCTTCCTCTTCATCTGAATCTGATTCTTGATTGTAGAATTTTATGGTTGATCTTTTGATAGTCATTTGATTCAGATCATCTGATATCTTTGTGATGTCCCCTGTCTTATCAAACTCAAGAGAAGATTTATCAAATACCACATGGGGTGTTTCTTCTACACACAAGGTTGTCTTATTAAAAACTCTATATGCCTTTGATATAGATGAGTATCCCAAGAATATCTCATCTGCTATCTTGGCATCAAAGGTTTTTAATTTAGACTTTCCATTGTTATGTATGAAACATTTACAACCAAATATATGAAAATATGAAATTTTGGGAGATCTTCCCTTCCAAATTTCATAGGGAGTTTTACACTTATCCTTGATAATCAGACTTCTATTTTGAACATAGCAGGCTGTATTCACTGCTTCTGCCTAAAACCTATGAGGAGTGTTGAATTCAGATAACATTGTTCTAGCTGCCTCTTTTAAAGTCTTGTTTCTTCTTTCAACAACTCCATTTTATTGTGGAGTCCTTGCTGCAGATGTTTCCTGAGCTATGTCATTCTCAATGCAGTAGTTAGAAATCAATTTATTTAGAAATTCAGTACCTTTATCACTTCTAATTTTAACAATATTCAATCCCTTTTCATTTTGAATCTTCTTAAGGAATTCTGGAATCTTAGTCATAGTCTCATTCTTTTTGTACAAGAAAATAACCCAAGTAAATCTTGAAAAATCATCAACAATTACTAAGGTGTATTTTCTTCCACTAAAACTGAGAGGAGTTACTGGACCAAACAGATCCATATGAAGAAGTTCCAGAATTCTTTCTGAAGAAGGACTACTTATTGTTTTAAAAGAAGCTTTGGTCTGTTTTCCTTTTTGACAAGAAACACATACATGATTCTTTGAAAATATTTTATTAGGGAGTCCTTTAACTAAAAATTTCCTTGCTATTTTGTTAAGAGTCTTGAAGTTTAAGTGACCAAGTCGTCTGTGCCACAGCCAACTTAAGTCATCTGAACTCTTAGCAACAAGGCAAGTATCTTTAGGACAGCTTTTGAAGTTGGCAACATAAATGTTACCTTGTCTTACTCTAGCTAATAGAATGTTTTCATTGATACCATCTAAAACATAGCATGCATTATGAGTAAATTTGACACAAAATCCTTTATCACAAAATTGTGAAACAGATAGTAGGTTGTGCTTCAGTCCTTCCACGTAGTAAACTTCTTGAACTTGAACATCTCCAATCATTAGTGTTCCTACACCTAAGTCCATAGTTGTTATCTTCAAACATCACTCTTGGTCCATCAATGGTTTGGTAGTTAGAGAGAAGTCTTCTTTCATAGGTCATGTGCTTGGAACAGCCACTATCAATGTACCAGATGACCTCAAGAATGTCTCCTCTATCAACTATCTTCTTATCTTCCTACAATCACAAATTTATTGCTTAGGTACCCTTTGTATTTTGGGTCCTTTCATGTTAAGTTGACTCTTAGGAATCCAGATAAAAATATCAATGTTCCTTAAAACCATAGATTGAAACTTGCATCCATATCTATCTACTAAAATAAGACTTTCAAGATCAATCTGATTTAATTGATCTTTTGAAATTGTCTTGAATCTGGGTAAGAATGGATATGACTTGCTTCTTCCATCAAAACTATTATACCTAGGATAGATCTTTGATTTAGTCTTAGGTTAAGCCTTAGGAGTTACTTTCCTCGTCTGGTTTTTCTTTTCAGAAGTATCAGATGAGGTAACTAATTCCTTTGGTTTCCAGGGACTGAATAAAGTTTCTACCTTAGGTTTAGTTGCTTTAACAAAAACTCTAGGTTTTATTGGATCATTCTTCTTACTCCTATCAAAGCCTAATCCAGTTTTATCACTAGACTTTTGTGAAGAATTGAAGATTTTATCTATTATGGTTTGAGAATTATTTAAAAGTCCTAACTTGAGATTTAATTCTCTGTTAGTTCTTTTATAATTCTCATTCTCAGAATAGATATTTGAAAATTTTACTTTTAAAGAACTCAATTCATGTTCTAACTTATCTGCCTTATCAGACAAGGTACTGGTGATCATCTCAGTCTGACATTCCCCCTTGAATGTACAGTCTGGTTTCTCACTTTCCTTAGTCTGATTGACCTTAGTTAGATCAGAAATTTGATCCTTTAAATTAAGATTTTCAGTCTCTATCTGTTTATAAGCAGACAGAGCAGTCTCCAAGTCTTTCAAAAGTTTATCAATAAGACTGGGATCAGTTTCAGATAAGGTATCATAGTCATTATCTGATGATGAATAGTAATGTACCTCTTTAGCCATTAAACAGATGTCATCATCTGACCCAAAATCAGATGAGGATAAGGATGATGATGTCTCATGAGCTTCTTCTTTCTCAGCTAGGAGAGCTCTCTGGTCAGCATACCTTCTATCTCTTTTCTTCCTCTTTTCTTCTCTCTCTCTGGGAGTGAGTTGAGGACAATCATAACTGTAGTGACCAAGTTTGTTGCATGTATAGCATATATCTCCTCTGTCTGTTTTTGGACTACTATCTCCTCGTCTGATAGGTGACTTATGACTCCTTGACTGATCCTTCCTTTTATCATTATCTGAGCTTTTCTCATCCCTGTCTGATTTATAATTCATTCGACCTAATCTGTCTCTTTTGTTTCTTTTGTACTTCATCTTCAGTCTTTCATACCTTTTCAACAAAAGAGCCATTTCTTCTTTTACGGACAAATCAAATGCTTTAGAGATCTTTTCAGATTCGTCTTTATGGACAAAAGCTACTGTTTTTCCAGATGTAGATGACTCTGCCTCATCTTCTTCATCTTCAATGTGAATGTCATATTCCAGTGCTTTAAGATGAGAGAAAAGAGTGTGATGTGATATTGATGATAAATTATGTGTTGCCTTGAGAATATTAGCTTTCTCTCTCCATCTTTTGCTCAGATATCTGAGTACCTTGTTGTTAATTTCTTTTTCAGTGTAAGTCTTACCCAAATCTGCTGCTTTGTTCACAAGATTAGTCAGTCTTACGTCCAATTGATCCACAGTTTCACCATCCTTCATTTTGAACGTGTCAAATGCATGTAGAATAGACTGTAGCTTATTTTCTTTGACCTGTTCAGATCCTTCACAAATTCCAGCAAGAGACTCCCACATTTCCTTGGCAGTTTTGCATCTTTTAACCTTTTCAATCCAATCCTTACTTAGAGTCTCAATGATCTCAGTTCGAGCTACTTGATCAAGATTATGGACCTTTCTTTCATCATTTGTTAACTCAGAGCTCTTCTTTTCTTGTCTGGTCCTGGATTCAGCTGACTCAGCTCCAGTGCTGGTGCCTCCATGATAAAATTTTATATGTCCCTCTTCAAGAACCTCTTCCATCCTATCATGAATGGCTTTTAGGTGATTCTCCATCCTAAATTTCCAGTAATCATAATCTTCAATAGAGAATTCAGGAAGATTCCTAGACTTCTTATTTTTCCCTGATGACATGATGAAACAAAGAAACAAAATACTCCACAAACTAATTAGTAGCACTGTTAGTAGCAATGAAGAGAATGAATAAAATCAAGATAATTTCAGAATCTTATTCAAGATCTAAAATCAATATCAGAACAGCTTAACACTGCTCTGATACCACTTGTTGGTCCCTGAATGTTGAGTTGATTATAAACGTTGAGATAACCTTCTAGAACAAAATCTAGAAAGGGGGGGTTTGAATAGATTTTGTAAATTTTTAAAAAACTTTTCAAAATCAATTCAAAGTATCAGATTAAACACAGCGGAAAACAATTTTTAAACTCAACTTTTAACAAGATCAAAAGCAATGATGATATTCAGATTTTAGAGAAGATTCTGAATTTTAATCTTGAATTAACAAAATTGTAACTTGAACAGAAATTAAAAGAAAGCAGTAAATAACACCAGGTTTTATAGTGGTTCGGATTATAACAATCCTACATCCACTCTCCTTCTCCAAACTTTGAAGAAGGGTCTTCACTAGCTACTTAATTACTTACTGTACAAACTTTACAAATTACAACTTGATCTTCAACTCTTCAAAAATCTAATCAACTTTCTGATATCTAACTCTAAGAATAATATGTGTTTTTGAAGATGTGAAGTGAAGTGTTCTATAAACACTTAGAAAGATTTTGAAACCTCTTTTGAAAATAATTTGTGAATTCAATAGTGAATAGTGTGAAAAATCATATTGGCATTCGTATATTGAACAATAAAATCTAGTCCTATTTATAAGTCTGAAAAGACACTTAGTTTGTTAGTTAGTTCTAACAAACTGAAAACTGCTCAACAAACTTAATATTGAAAACTGCTCTTGACCTCAGCTGATTCTTCCCACTCGTCTGCAGCTGACTTGGTGAAGACTCGCCTTTCGTATTCTACTCGCTTATCTTGACCTCGTCTGAGCTCTTCATGTTTGTCTCCTGCAGATGACTAGACCTCAGCTGACTAGATTGGTTCTAGACCTCGTCTGATCTGTTTAGCTTAACCTCAGCTGGTCTTCAGGTCGTCTGATCAACTGAGCTGCTTCTTTTTAACTCATCAAAACTTCTTGATCCAACAATAGCAGTAGACTTCGGATAGTAAAGATTTAGTGCATAATTTGCTTCTTTCGAAGTCTCCTGTACGTGGTTCTTTTGTTAAGCAGGTTAAAAGGGAAAAGAAACATGGTTCGAGACCTTCACAGCAAAACAAGTATTTTTATGTTTTCTTTTTTTTTTTTTGTTATTATTGTTGCTTTTTTTTTAATATTTTTTTTTTGTAATTTATTTTTGTCTAAAATATCTTTTCATTTTTTTTCATAAGGATTTTACTCCTCATGGGAGGCCCACTGTTGTTGTCGAGCTTATTAACTCTCTCAATAATATTCAGAGGGAGGTTGTCAAGGAGATTGGTTTTGGTGGACTGTTGAAGTTGAAATTGTCTAAGTTGGGTGGTTATACCATGCTTCGCTGGCTAGTTAACAATTTTAATCCATGTAGTTGACAACTCTCTGTGGGTCGTGGTAGCAGTTTCGTGATTACACCGGACGATGTTCATGATATTTTTATGCCTCCAAGGAATTAGGGATGTGATGTCTTGTCATACTCTCAAGGGGTACTTCTGGAGAAGTTTTCGAAGTATGGTGTGAAGTCCAACACTAAGCTGAGCGAGTTGGTTGTTGTGTTTAAATCACATTTGAAGGATGGTGGCGGAGACTTTAAGCGTTTATTTGTTTCTTTTCTGTATGTCGTCGTTGTTTACACCAGCTGCGAACCATTTGATTTATTCTGCTGGTTTGTTAAAATCTCTTGTGGATGTTGAGTCTATCTCCAAACTTGATTGTTGTTAATTTATTTTTTATAAATTATGTGAGAGTGTTGATGCTGCGAAGAAAAACTCTTCTCATAATGTTACAGACTGTTTACTAATTCTGCAAATCGCATATTTCTATAGGATATAGTGGCAAGATATTCATTTGTCATGCAATATTCCTCTCATACAATATTGGAATAATGATAATCTGCATGTTCGTTGCAAACATAAGTCAGATAATGACCTGTATGGTGATGGGGAGATGGTCATAGATGAGTATCCTGTGACTTTTAATGGATCAGTGAGGGCTGTCAATGTTGGTGCAGCAAAGTCGTTTCGTGGGGATGTGAAGGTACTTTTCTGTAAATGTGTTTTATTTTGTTATTACACTACAAGAAAACTAAGCTTTTACAACGCCTGTAAGACAGCGGTTTTAAAAAAATTGTTGTCTAAAGTAAAGAAATTGTTGTTTAAAGTAGAACCATTGTCTATCAGCGCAAACCGTTGTAGTTAGGCATTGCGAAATGTGCTGAAACACAAAGATCTACATTTGTGCGCTAATAGACAACGGTTCCAAACCGATGTAGTTTTGTGTTGCCAAAATTTAGAAAATACAATGCCCTCATGACCGTTGTCTAAACGTTCTCACCTTCCAATTCATTGAAATAACACTTTTATGTATTTGAATTAGCACTTTTATGTATTTGATTAACACTTTTACACATAAACCTTTAAATTAGCACTTTTAACTCTTTTAAATAACACTTTTAATTTAATGAATTAAGTTAGCACTTTTAATGCACTTAGAATTTCTTTTACTATTTGAATAACACTTTTATTAAATTAAATTAGTACTTTTAATAAATTTAGAAAATAATTTTTTTAAAATAAATTTAAAAAATAAAATTGAACTATTTGAATAACACTTTTATGAAATTAAATAAGCACTTTTAATACAATTTTTATATTAAAAAAATCTAATAGCAATTTTAAATACTTGAATAATACATTTATTAAATTAAATGAATATTTTTAATACATAAAAAATCAAATAACACTTTTAACTATTTCAATAACACCTTTATTAAATTTAATCAACAATTTTAATACAAAAATAGATGAGATAAGTTATTTGAATTGGGGATATGATGTGTAATTACTAAATTACCCTCTATATAATAACACATCACATATATATTTATATTTAAAATTCAAATTTTATATCTTCGTCTATATTATCAAATCAAAGATATTTTTTAATTTGAAATTTATATTTTTTATTTTTGTCTATATTATTATCATATACATATTATTATTCAAACACACGTTAAATACGCAGGATAAGAATTGAATTTTTGAGACGTTCTGCAAATTTCATTAGTATACCATCTTCTCCCATAATATCATTATTATTTATTATTCATTTGTATATTAATTTTGTCTTTTTAATCTCAATATATTTTCAGACGTTCTTCATACCACAACTACTGTAAAAATAATTCTTCAATAGATATGGGTTTGGAAATAAATTTTCTCGCGTTCTCTGTTTTTTTTTTTTTTGGTAAATTGGTACGCATATATATATATATATATATATATATATATATATATATATATATACACGGAAACTCGATTGGGAATATTACAGAAAGTAATTGAGTTTGTCAACTCACGTAAATCATACGCATCTGATTTGCCTCTTCATTCTTATATTTTATTTATGATTTTTTTTTGGATGTTCCGTAATGGAATAGATTGGAATACCAGCAGCAAATCGGAAGACTTTGTTTAATGAGGATTTGATTGTATGAGCAGAGAATTTAATTGTTATCTTAAAAAAGAAGAGAGTATTGAACTAAACTGATATTGAATTTGTATCCAAAATTGAATTACTGGTATTAATTTATTGAACGGGAGATTGTATTTCTTGGATCTGCATTCAAAATCTCCATTTGGTTGCATAATTGAGACAGAGTTGAAACCAAAATCAGATCAAAAGAATTGATTCCATATCAATATCAGAATTTCTACTTTTCATTATTTAGTTGAATTTATAGAAAATGGGGAAGAAGACGATGAGAAAATGATTGAGGGAACGAAAATAATTTAGAGAAGAAAATATTTTATATGTAAATTTGAAGGACATTTTAGTAAAAATATTATTTTCTATCAAGATATTGAAGAATGCATTTAAGAAAGTAAATGTGTGATAAAATAGGAAAATGTAATCTCCGTTCCCTATTTCATCACACCTTATCATATTCAATTCTCTTTCTATTTATACATCTGCATTATTGTATCGTTATGTACAACAAGAAATATAGTGAAATCTCTCCTGGCTTGGTTCGCCCCCAGACGTAGTCATTCTTGACGAACTGGGTAAACAAATTATTGTTCTTCTCGTTTTTTATTTTATAACACGTTATCAGCACGAGTGTTCTACCAATTAGGAATTCCTTCCGACTCACAAATAAATTCCTTACGAATTCTGACTCTCAAACAAATCCCTTCCGGCTCTCAGAATCATCGGTCTTCTTTAATTGAGGTACTGAATTCGTGTATTATTTATTTTTTAATTATCCTTTAATCAATAATTGATATATCTATATATTTTTATAGATAGTATATGTATCCTCCACAATTTATCCCTCTTTTGTGCGTATTTATGATTGTTGTTCTGTTTGGTATAGTGGTATTTGTTGTTGCTTAGAGGAAGTTATATTGCTTGTGTTGATTATTTGATATCATCGAAGTATTCGTGACAATAGTTATTATGTAATGAGTACGATGACTCGATGAGGCATGAAAATCTTGATTGTTTCTGTTGATATCAAATATCGATTGTTAATCGAACAATATCTTGTATTTAATATTTTGAAAGAAACTCAAGTTCTTATAATTTAGGTTATGTGAAATCATTTGTAGTATGTCTGGCTTTTTTTTTTGTCACTTATAATAAGATAAAATCATCTCAAGCCATGATTCCTTTAAGGTGAAAATTGGTGAGTGGAGCCTGCATCGACCTAAAAAAAAATGTAGAAAATATATTCTCATGATTAACCAGTTAATCATTATCAGAAAGAAATCTAATGTGATGCAAGCTTCTTTTGTTAATTAGTAAATCAAAATCCACTCGGAATGCTTTGCAACTGCTTCTATTTCCTTTTGTTCTAGTTAGTTGAAGTCTTGGCACAAGCTTCTCGTAAAAGTTTATTCTTTATATTTCATCATGATCTAAAAAGAAAGAATTTACTGAGCTTGCACTCGATGACAATAATTACTTGACTTAGGCCCTTCATATTGAGACTCACCTAGATTCTTCTGATTTGAGTTAAATATATATATATATATATATATATATATATATATATATATATATTGTTTATCTAAAATATCTCTTTCTCAGTTATTGTTGATTGTGCATCATCAATTGTCTTGGCTTATGGAAAAAGATAATATTTTGTGTTTGGTAGATAGTGCTACCACACATACTATCCTGAAAGATAGAAATTTTTTTCAAAATTTGGTGGAGAAAATGGGGAGTGTCACAACAATCGCTAATGATAATATTTTAATAATAGGCTCCGGTAGAGCTTCAGTAATTCTCCCTATGGGTACTGAATTAATCATTAATGATGCATTGTTATATCCACAATCTAAATGTACCATTCTCAGTTTTAAAGACATTAGATTAAATGGTTACCACATTGAAACTGACACTGAGAACAATAGTGAATATCTTTTGATGACATAATCACTATCGAAAACAAGTTGTTGAAAAGCTTCCTTCTTTCTCATCCGGATTGTATTATACATATATCCGACCTTCTAATCTTCATATTACCATGAGCTTAAAATTTAATGATCCAAATTCTTTCAAATTATGGCATGAGCGGTTAGGTCATCCAGGACAAAATATGATACGTCGGATTTTGTCTAACTCCATTGGTCATAGTATGCAAAATAATAGTATCCCTTCTATTAGCAAATTTATTTGTGATGCATGTGCAAAAGGTAAACTTATAGTACGACCGTCCCGTACTAAAATTGGAATTGAATCTCCCATTTTTCTTGAGCGGATTCATGGGGATATATGTGGACCAATTCATCCGGTATCAGGACCATTTCGATATTTCATGGTCCTAATTGATGCTTCCACACGGTGGACTTATGTATGTTTACTATCCACCCGTAATAACGCTTTTGCCAAGCTTATTGCAAAAATTATTTAACTAAAGTCTCAATTCCCAGATTATCCAATTAAATCCATTCGAATGGATAATGCCGGAGTGTTCACATCAAAGACATTTAATAATTATTGTATGGCATTAGGAATTAAAGTGGAGCATTCGGTTTCTTACGTCCACACCCAGAATGGTCTAGCCGAGTCACTAATAAAGCGGATCAAATTAATTGCTAGACCATTATTGCAAAATTCCAACTTACCTATTTCATGTTGGGGGCATGCAATTTTACATGCTGCATCTCTAATTCAAACCCGACCTACTGCATATCATGACTACTCCCCTTTACAACTAGTGCGTGGAAAAGAACTTAACATTTTTCACCTACGTTTATTTGGTTGTGTAGTATATATTCTCATATCACCACCAAAGCGTACCTCAATGGGCCCACAAAGGAAACTAGGTATATACATTGGTTTTGAATCTCCATCTATTATGAAATACCTAGAACCTTTGACAGGGGATCAATTTATGGCCCGGTTCGCTGACTGCACATTTGACGAAGACCATTTTCTGGCATTAGGGGGAGATAAATATCCAAAATTAAATGAATACCGAGAAATTTCATGGAATGAAAAAGATCTTCAGTATTTAGACCTACGCACTAGTCAAACTGAACTAGAAGTTCAAAAGATAATTAACTTACAATATTTAGCAAATAATCTGCCAGATGCATTTACTGATCATAAAGGAGTGACTAAATCGCATATACCTGCTGTAAATTAACCACAAAGGGTAGAGGTCCCAATGAAATCAAGTATACATATTGATTCCCCCATACGCCAGAAGCGCAAAGGACCTCTTAACACAAAGGAAATAAATCCGCGGAAAACTAAAGCTAGCAAAAAATATTTAGTCACTCCTGAAATCTCCTGAAGAGATTCGTCCTGAAGACAAAAATCCTAGTAACGATATATGTGCACAAAATACTAGGATTGCAGAACAACCAGACCAAAATATTTTGGGAAATAATGAAGATTTGGTTGACGTAAACATAGAAGTTGCTATGAATTTTATAAATACAGGAGAAACTTATAATAAAAATATTACTGTTGTCGACAACAATTTTGCCACCACAATTGCTCTTTCTATTACAAATAATGATCTGGATCCAGAACCCAAGTCAATAGCTGAGTGCCGGAAGCGCTCAGACTGGGTAAAATGGAAAGGAGCAATTGAGGCAGAGCTAGACTCGCTAAATAAAAGAAGAGTATTTGGTTCTGTCGTACGTACACCCGAAAATATTATCCCTGTTGGATATAAATGGGTATTTGTACGAAAATGAAATGGGAATAATGAGGTGGTGAGATACAAAGCGAGATTAGTAGCTCAAGGGTTTTCACAAAGACCCGGTATTGATTTTGATCAAACATATTCTCCTGTTATGGATGGAATAACGTTCCGCTATTTAATATCCCTAACAGTAAAATTAAATTTAGAAATGCAGTTAATGGATGTTGTAATCGCATATTTATATGGATCATTGGATGCCAATATTTATATGAAAATCCCTGATGGATTCAAGATTCCCCAGATGAGGAATGATGAAAATCGCAGTATGTATAGTATAAAACTGCAAAGGTCATTATATGGCCTAAAACAGTCGGGTCGTATATAGTACAATCGACTCAATGAGTTCCTCCTGAAGAAGGAATATATAAACAATGAAGCATTTCCTTGCGTATTTATAAAGAAATCACTAAATCTCAGTTTATGTTGATGATCTAAATATAATTGGAACATGTAAGGAGATTGAAGAAACTAAATCAACCTTAAAGGCTGAATTTGAAATGAAAACCTTGGGTAAAACCAAGTATTGTCTCGGCCTGCAGATCGAGCATCTCCCCGAAGGAATTCTTGTACACCAGTCAACCTACCTGAAGAAGGTATTGGAGAGATTCTATATGGATAAATCTCATCCTCTAAGCACACCAATGGTTGTTCGCTCCCTTGAAGTGGATAAGGACCCATTTAGACCTAAGGAAGATACAGAAGATATATTAGGACCAGAAGTTCCTTACCTAAGCGCAATTGGTGCATTACTTTATCTTGCAAACTGCACCAGACCTGATATTGCATTTGCAGTAAATTTGCTTGCAAGGTTTAGTGCTTCTCCTACAAGGAGACATTGGAATGGTGTTAAACACATTTTACAGTATCTTCAAGGTTCACAATATCTTGGTTTATTTTATACAAGAAATCAAGATAAAACATTGGTGGGCTATGCAGATGCTGGTTATATGTCTGATCTCCATACTGCCAGATCTCAGACTGGTTATGTTTTTCTCTGCGGTGGTACCGCAATTTCATGGAGGTCTGTTAAACAATCTATGGTGACCACCTCCTCAAATCATTCGGAGATTATTGTTTTATATGAGGCCTCACGAGAATGTGTTTGGTTAAAGTCATTAGTAAAACACATTTGTAATTCGTGTGACATTCTAAAAAATGATATATCCCCTACTGTCCTTTATGAGGATAATGTAGCTTGTGTTGCACAGATGAGTAATGGATATGTTAAAGGAAACTTGACAAAACACATTTCCCCGAAATTCTTTTATCCGTATGAACTCCAGAAGAGTGGTGAAATTATCATACAAAAGGTACGCTCTAGTGACAATCTAGTAGATTTGTTTACTAAATCACTCCCTGCATCTACTTTTGAAAAATATGTTCATGCTATTGGGATGTATAGGTTTGAAAGGTTGTTGTCTTCAGGGAGAGTAACAACTTAAGAACAATCCTGAAGATTGGATCTCGAAGATTAATGATTGTACTCATATTCTCCCTCTAAATTACTTTGTCGAAGATTAATGAGACATGAATATCACGACGTAATGTCCAAGGGGGAGTGTTGTAAATATATTATAATTATGGACATTACTTGTTGCGAAAGATATTTAATGGGCCAAGATGTCTAATGGGCTTTTAGGGTTATATCTCAATTCTCTTTCTATTTATACATTTGCATTATTGTATTGTTATATACAACAAGAAATATAGTGAAATCTCTCCTGGCTTGGTTCGCCCCCAAACGTAGTCATTATTGACGTACTGGGTAAACAAATTCTCGTTCTTCTCGTTCTTTATTTTATAACAATTTATACGATATACAAACTCAAAATATAAAATACAAAAAATAAAGAAAAATAAACAACACCTTATTTAAAAAGGAGAATTAAATTAATTTATCAAACCATGGAGAATTTCGTGTAATTTTGAAACTATGGGAGGGTTTTGTGCAATTAACCTATTTTAATTCGTCTCTCTTCCTCCCTCCATCTTTTGGTACCAAACGTACTCCATTTGGGAATGTTGTTGTACTGTCTATGAGATGGCTAACAGAAGATTACTCCCAGTTGTAATTCTGTGGATTCTTGTTTTATTTGGAACTCTAGCTTTGATTCTGGTAATACTTTTTTCTTCTTATTTATTTTGATTTTGTTTCTCCCTAATACGGATTCTTTTTGGTTTACTTCTCGCTCATTTTGATTGCTATTAACCCTAAAATTCTCCATAATCTTTGGATTTCAGAATCGTTTAAGCGATCCTGGGGTTTCGTCGGAGCAAAAGTCGATTAGTGTAAGAATTTATCCAGTGAGGTTTAATCTTCAACTGAAGAATAATGCATTTGAACTCATTGTCGCTTCATAATTTTGTTCATCTTGTATGTCAGAGGATTTACTTTTTGCCAAATTGTTTGAATTTTGTAGGTAGGAACTTTAGAGGATGTAGATCAAGTAACACAAAAAGTTTACTTTGACATTGAAATTAACGGAAAACACACAGGTATATATATGTAATTCTTTTCATTTTTTCGTATACAAGCACAAATGCAAACGGACATACAGGCAGTGAGTGTCATGTTATATGTTGACATTTTGTTTTTTCTAGTTTTGTTTGAATACTTCTATCATTTCATTTAGTCTGATTTTATATTTACATCGTTCTCAGTTTTGGCTTCAGTGGCTTATTAAAGGTACTCGTTAATTGCCATCACACTGAAGTCAAGGTCAAATCGTGTATAGTGTCGAGAGCATTACAAAGGAGAGGCTATCCTAGATTTTGATGGAAAGGAATTTTAAACCCTCATTGTTCCTTGAATCTTTTTTCTGGTAGGAACCTCATAGTTCCTTCATCTGTACTAGTTCCGTTCATTTAATTGGAAATCCCCCGAATCTAGCTATAAGCTATTCACCAAGTCAGTTTTCTCATAACGATTTAAATATTGTGTGTATGCACAGTTTCTTACTGATGTTCCTCTAGTCCCAGGATTCTAGAACTTTCTAGAATAGTACTCCCCCGTCTCATAAAAGCTTTCATATGAGGGAGACACAAATTAAGAGAGTGAAAGAATGAGTAGGAATTTGAGAATAATTTTGTAAACCTTTAAGCATAAAGTTAGGAAATGAGTTGAATTATGTGTATGAGTGGGCCCAAAAGTAATGGCATTTTGTGTAAAATTGAAGATATTGTGATTTGTGAGGGTGGAGATTATGGAGGTTTTCCATTTTAAGTGTGTGAAAGGTATTGTGGGATAGAGGGAGTAATAATTTACAGTGTGTTGGAAGTATAAATTTAACTTATGGACACCAGATGTTCTATTAATCATGTGCATGTAATAGGATTTTGTGATATGGATTTAATGGACGTATTTGGTAACTGCAGAGGATATATTACTAGCAACTCATATAAAGTTCATTTTTGGATTGTACTGAATGATTAATGCCTATATATGGTTAGTGACGAAAAAGATATTTTTACAATCATAGCAAACCTGCATTTAATGTGGCATGTACAAAGACATGTTCACTGAATTGGAATTGTTGGGTGCACGCATGTACAATTAATAGCTACTATCTTGGGCTATTTTGTGGTTCTATTTCGACCTTTTTAGTAAGGCCTTGTTTGGTTTCGTTTCTTTTTGCTTTTGACCTTGAACCGGGTTGTGTATCCTTCACTTATCATTTTTCTTTTATAAAATACCACCAATTGGGCATGTGGAATCCTTTGCTCCTACTCATTCTTTAATACACATTACACAGTATTATTAATATTCGAGTCGTGTGCAGCATGACTAACAATTGTATGCGCACAATATTTTCCTGCTAAGTGTTTGGGCAACGGGATTTAAAGCAATTTACTGTATAAAGAACTTTGCTTCAAATTTCTGATGCAGCATGATATTTTTCTATTTCTTGCAACTGAAGCCTATGCTGTCAATTTCAATGTCAATTAGCTTTGCGAAAGCAATATATACATATCTTATCTTAGGACCTTTCTGTCTCCTGTCATTGATTATCCCACGAGTTAAAAAAATTTGCAGTTAAATCTGATAAAGGATATTCAATGCTTTCCAATTAAAATTTGACTTATTTGATGAAGATAATTCAATTTGCACTCCTGCAGCTAAATCAAATGAAGTTTGAACGTATAGAACGATGGTCCAATTTTTTCTGAAATCATTGCCTTGTGGTTGAAAGTTAACTTGGTCTAAGAATGGCAAAAATTTCATATATTTAATTGTATTTTACACACGTATAGGAATTATGCAAATTACGTTGCATGAAGAATGAGTATAAGTAAAAACTGTGGAGCTTAAAAGTTTAAAATATCTTAGGCAGGGGCAGTTATAGCATGGTTTGAAAGCTCATAAAAAATTCCATAGTAACAGTACTAACCCATTTTGAAAAATGTCTTAATCTAAAGTGAAATCTTGTATTATTTTACGTGGCTAACACAAATCCTTATGATTTCTACTGGTGAACATGTCTGTCTATTTCGGCTAAATTCACTGTTAGAATATCATATGACTACACAAGCATGTGCTTGTTGCTCTATTTTTCCTCTTCGATTTTCTGTTTTGAACTGTTTTTACTAGAACCCAGAAAAGGAACATAATTGTCTCTAGGAAATCATTGTCAGAATGCCATGATGATATTGAGGCCCATTTATTTATAGTAATAACAATTTATAGTCATTGCAATTGACAGCTACAATGATTATATTTTAACTGTCACTGAAGAATGATTCAGTGGCGCTCTTGGATAGTTATATTATACATATCTTAGGAATTACTGTTGATACCTGTTGTGACACGAATAATCCTATAAGTACCCCACCTCGGCATACGTGACAAGGTCCCTTAGGGGTCCCCCGATCTCGCCATAAAGTCCGACGAGCAGGCGAGCAAGCGAGACGAGCAGACTAGCCAGCGAGCAGACTACGAGACCCACGTCGCCCCACCTTGACTCAATGAAGACCCGAGCTCGGTAGGTGAGCAGATGACGGAGTTCGCATGGCGTAAAGTATTTAGTACAGTATGTATTAGATCAACGGATGTAAATAAAACCCTAATATAAAGGGTATAGATCATTTTTTAGCATTTAAGTTTGGGCCTCTATAAATAGAGGCCCCTCCCCATTTTAAAAGGGACCTGGCTTCCTCACAAATTCTCATATATGCAATACTCAAGGCAAGGGAATCCCAAGAGGATTCCCACCGCCATCTTCAAGGGAAGAACCCACGGTTCTTCCCCCATTGCTCGTGTTTATCTTTTTATATTAGTTGTCGATAAAATCGGTAACAACAATACCTACGTTGCTATGCCTTTCTGTGTAGACAAATTATGAACGCAGTTTGAAATTATATAATACAAAAATAACAATATAACAGCAAAAGGCCTGCGACATTCATCTTTAACAGTTGATAACATCACATTTCTGGTGGCATTTTCAGGTCGTATTGTGATTGGCCTTTTCGGAAAAACTGTACCAAGGACAGCAGGTAGGCTTTCAAATGCATTATTGAAATCTGACGACTCCTTTTATTTACATCCACATTTTCACAAATGGGCATGTGCTTAACTTCATCACTTTTGTCTGCAGAAAATTTTCGAGCTCTTTGCACGGGTAGTCGAGTAACATTCTCCTTTATAATGCTTTAATTCTGTTATACAAACAATGATGACAAGTAAGTTTGTTAGACCTGTTCTACACTCTGGATATGGAATTTACAGTAACTGGATTTGGCATAGTACTGTGCATTTTCTCAGTTACAGTCTTACGGTTTGGAAATGGAAATTTTTATTTAGTTTTTTTTTCTGTATTTATGCATATCTTGGAAACTTTACAAAAAATATTGTTTGGCTGTAATGCTGCACTTAACCTTTATTGGGCTTGGAGAATTCCACATCTGCATAAGTTGCATGAAATTTTGCATTATATTAATATGCTTCTTTTGTAATAATCAAATACAATATACCCATGAAGTATGTTATGTTCAGTGTACTGAAGCAGAAACTGGTTTTGTTAACGTGGCTTTAGGACCCTGATATAGGAGTAGTCAGCAATGCCGCCCCCTCCACCCCCCCAAAAGAATTTGGATTTCAGATTGAGGTCATTTCCTTTCTTCAAGAAAGGGATGATTTGAGGCTTCACATGTAAAGTAATGTTGATGTGTTCTTTTAATCTTTAGATTTTCTGGACGTTTTGCCCTCCACAGTCAGCAGCATATGAAGTGTAAAATCTGTAAAATATCATAGTACATTTCATATCCATCGAGTCAAACTTTCTTAATTATAAGGTTCATGCCCCAGCTAATTGCCTGCAAATGAAGGGCTGGTTTAGATATCCTAATTATAGAAGCCTTATTCTCAGGGGAGAAAGGAATTGGATCCAGTGGGAAACCCCTTCATTTCAAAGGAAGCAAATTCCACAGGATCATACCGAGCTTTATGATTCAGGGAGGGGATTTCACTCTTGGCGATGGGCGTGGTGGGGAATCCATATATGGTGATAAATTTCCGGATGAGAACTTCAAGTTGAAACATACAGGTCCAGGTGAGCATTCTCTATGCGAAACCTTTACCCGTATCTCTCGTATCTCATCAATTAAACACACAATCATATGTTTTCTTACTGTTGAAATATATATCCTCTCACTACAGGTGTTCTGTCGATGGCAAATTCTGGGTCGGATACTAATGGATCTCAGTTTTTTATCACAACAGTGAAAACAAGCTGGTAAGGAAATCATATTGATGATGCATCTAAAAATGCATACTATGCATATGAGTTTCAGTGGAGACAAATATTGCATCCCTTTTACATTTTTTTACAATCATGGGTTCATTACAAAAAAAATATTATCTTTCACGTTTTCAATCACAAACTATGTTTTAAAAATTTGCAATTCGATACACGATCTTTCAAATTGTTGTAATTCTATCACATGACTGTTTTCAGGCAAGTCATGTCGACGTGTAAGTTTGTGAACCTGCAAAAAGTGAAATGGTGCAATTGAATTGAAACAATAACAAATGGTTGTGTCGTGATGAGATTTTTTTGGATGTCCCAACAGCATAAGTTGTCAAAAAATAGTCATGTGATATAATTACAAAAGTTAAAAAGGTCACATATCGAATTGCAATTTTTATAACATATATTGTAATTGAAAAAACGTAAAATATTATGATTTTTCATGCAATTAACCATATAATCATTTAAAACCCAATGATATTTTTGCTTCTGTTAATGACCTAGGTTTAAGGCCGATAAGAGTTTCTTTCGGTATTCATTGACAAAAAAGACTTGTTCTTCTTATGGTTAGGTTGGATGGGCATCACGTCGTGTTTGGGAAGGTGCTTTCGGGTATGGATGTGGTGCAGAAGATCGAGGCAAAAGGAACACAGAGTGGAACACCTAAAACAACAGTGATCATTTCAGACAGTGGTGAGCTGTCTATGAAATCCTGATCTTGTTATGCTTTTCCTTTTTTATAACGTTGTTAGCACTGTTGTTGTGGAATCCACATTTTGTGCACATGAATCTCTCGTAAATAGAACTCTCTACCAAGTTCCCTCGATGCCTTTTGCTTATTAAAGTAGCTTTAGTTAATTACTTTCACTTCATATTATATAACTAGCTATTAGCTATTAAATTGTAAATGAATTCTCGATCTTTTGGTAATCTTGCAATATTATTGACTCCTTTTAATTTATACTAATATCTTTCATCATATTCTTTATATCTTGACATACGAAACTCTGACAAAAACTTATGTAAATTGAGTGCATACGATGAAATTGAGTGTATATTATTCACTATTATTGTTGTACACATGCATTATTATTGTCACATTTATTTATAACAGTGCATATATGCATGACAGGAATAGTAAAAATAGAGTTCATCGTCTGTACCCGGTTCACAAAAAAAATTACTCCGAAATTATTTATCGATAAATTGCTCTGTAGCTTTTTTTTTTTTTTTTGTTGCCATAGTAATATTAAGTCTATACAAAATTTAGCTCGAACTTCAATTGGGATTTCTGCTAGTGGGTAATGAGATTGATCCCTAAATTAATCAGTGAAAAATATGGCGAATCAAATTGTAAAATATTAACACCTAATATTTACTTTGTCTTAAAAAAAGTTGTGAAAAATATGGCGAGTCAAATTGTAAAATATTAACACCCAAATATTTACTTTGTTTAATAAGATGCTATATTGAAAGAGAAAAAAGAAAAACCTAAGAGTCATATGATCAATAATGATCCAGGAAAAACCTTTAAGAGAGGAAAAGGGAAGAACCTCTAAAAACAGAGAAAAATCCATCATCTAATTCTAAAATAATCCATGTCTATCATTAGCAGCCAGGGTAGTAATGAAATTAGGAACATCATCCCACCAAATATAATCCTCAAAATCCTTATAACTTGCAATTGTGTCGGCAACAGAATTTCCCTCCTTGAAGACATGCTCCACTCTAAGCTCGATGCCTCGTAAAGCTTCTTGCATCCAATCCCAATTAGACCGAATATGCCATGGAATCTTAGGGGAGCTATCTTTAATAAGTGAGACCACGTAGGTTGAGTCTGACTCTAAAAATAGTTTATCACATCCCCTCAAAATGGCAGTTGATACACCTTCCATAGCAGCCCAAACCTCTGCTTCATAATCCTCACCACGACCCATTTTCCTTACAAAAGCAGCTTCTACAAACCCCATTGAGTTACGAAAAATAGTTCCACCCTGTATAAACCCATTGATTTCGCTGCCGTCAGAATTAATTTTGATAAACCCCGCCGGAGGAGGCGTCCAACGAACAGTGATCGCCGTGGCTGGAGGCTTAGCAGCGAAAGGAAGTTGAAGTAGTTTCATGCTTCTCAACTCAGCTGTTGTATTATGGTTATGTCCTAAAGCCGACCAATCAACCTCATGCACGCTTATCCATAATTACTCCATGAAGACAGCAAGTATCGGCTTTTCTCCTCTATGTACTGCGGCATTCCTGGACGTCCAAATCATTCAAAACATCGTCAACCAGAGGTACTTCCAAACACAAGAAAGGCGTGGGCTGAAAGAAGCTCTCATGCCTGCAAGAAAATATCATGAAAACCTAAAGAAGTATCAATAGTGCAGTTAAACATGCCACCAATTTTTAAGACAACTTGAACCACAAAAGAGCAGGTTCCAAAAAGATGATCCAGCGATTCCGAGCATCTATTACATAAGACACAAACCGAAGGACCCGCGATACCCCAGGAAGCCAAAACGTCCCACGTCGGCACTTTCGTCCAAATAATACGCCAAACCAAAGTCGAATGAGTTGGAAGAACACATAAGATGCCCAAATCCATTCTCCCCAACTCACCTTCAATCCTCTGTTGTGAAACATATCATAAGCCAATTTGGATGTAATATTACCATTCTTGTGCATCGACCAAATCATGGCATCTTGTGCCGAACTAGCAATTATCATTGCAACAATATCTGAACAAACTCCGGGATGCACTGAAACGAAATCCTCGGCTAAAATCCACCCTCCATCACGAAATTGCGATACTTCTTGAGTGAGAGCTGGCCAGATTTCACATGGAATGCCAATTTTATCGGCTATGATATAGTTGAGCCAATTTTCCGTCCAAAAGAGTATTTTTGAGTTATAGCCTGAATATTATCTCTAATTGAGTCCCTAATTCTGCTATTCCCATTCCAAATTGACGAGGCCATATGGTATTTAACTTCCTTTCCCTTTATTGTCAAATGGCGCTGAAGAATAAAATCAAGGCCAGTATCTTTTTTAGCAAGAATTTTCCACATGAGCTTATATAAAAAACATTCATTGGCTGCTCTAATTGACCGAACTCCAAGGCCACCCTCTCTGCAAGGCGCACACACTCTTGACCAAGCCAAAGTGTCGTGGTTCCTGCTATTAATGTTGCCAGTCCAAACGTAATTTCGCATTGCCGAATCCACACTCTTAAGTAGTTTGCGAGGCCACCGATATACCATCATACTGTGAGTTAACGATGAAGTGATCACACTGTTAACAAGACAAATTCACCCTGCCAAAGACAAAAGAATTCCACTCCACCTATTAAACTTCAGAATAAGTCTATCTGCCGCCGGCAGCAAATGCACTCTTCTAGGCTTTCCCAAGAAAATAGGAACCCCTAAATACGTAAACGGCAAAGATCCCTCGCTAAAATGAAGAGCATTTGCAACAAAGTGTCTAAAACCAATGGAAACTTGGCGATAAAAAAAGACCTTAGATTTTGAGGGCTCACAGTCTAACCAGAGATCGAACCATAATGATCAAAAATATCTCTAAGTAAAAGAACGTTATCTTTTGAAGCTTTGCAAAAAAATAATGTCATTTGCATACAACAAAATAGACGGCACAAGCACACCCAATTTTGCTTCAATTTGAACCAAATAACTGCAATTTAACATTAAGTACACCCAAATATTTACTTTGTACAATTATTATTAAGTACACTCATTGTATTATTTAGAATATTAAATACGCATGATGCATTTTCCGTTTTATTATCCCTAAACAAAGAATGCTCCCCCGAAACCAATAATGCTGCTTCTTCTATCGAATAATCATATGTTTGTTCAATTCTTTTGGTTGGTTGAATGAAGAGCAGAAATTTTCAACAAAAATTAAGAGTGTTTGATTTTTCTAGGGGAGGCAAAAAACGAATCTGTTATGTGTTGTTGCTTGTCGGAATTAGAGAACATGGAAAATGAAAAAAAAAAATGTCTTTTCTGTTTCGTATATATTATAAGTTTACGATGTTACCAATTTTTAAAAAGTTATAATATTTGATAAAAAAAATGTAAAGAATTTCATCAAGAATATCAATAATTGGGGTAAATGATATCATATTTGACGATCAAGGGTTTTAAAATTTTGATTAAATTAAAAAATAACATTTAAAATATCGAATATTTAATCAAGAGTATTAAATATTTGATCAAGAGTATTAAATATTTGATCAAGAGTATCAGTAAAACACCATAAACTTACATTATATACAAAACAAACGACTTTGACAAATATATATATATATATATATATATATTGCTACTTTAGTAAGAGAGTAATAACATTGTTTTTCTCATTTTAAAAATAATAAGGGTGTTTTTGGTCTTTTATATTTTTGTCTAAAATTGTTAGTGGATGTAGACAACAAAAACTGTAATCAACAGCCATGACTAAATACAGGTCAGTTGATTGGTTGGTTGAATGAAGAGCGTGAAATTCTGAACAAAATTTTTTGATTTTCTTGGGAAGACAACCCTGTGGTGAAGGAGGTGGACATGAATGGGGGACTTTGCACCTAAATGAAATTTTACGGTGGTGTTGTTTTTCTTTTTTTTTTTTCGATAAAATGTTGATTTTGGGTTTTAAAAAAATTAAATTTTGGGTTTTTATATATAAAATTGATAAAAGTTTGAAATTTTGAAAATTAATTTTAAAAATTATAACATCTATAAATTTACTATTACATATTTCAATACAATCAATTTTCTTATATTTTAACATATTTAAATTATAATTCACATCATACAATCATTTTAACTACACTAAACAAAAAAAAAAAAAAAAAAAAAGTCATTTTAACTACACTAAACAATAATATAATTTTATTTACTCTTACATATTGATTCTCACCTACTCAAAAATCCAAAATAGACATATATTTTTTTATATGAATTTCAAAATACTCTAAAAATCGATTTTTAAAAGTCACTTAAAACCCAAAAATAATAGAGATGGTCTTGTGTGAAATATTTCATCGTGAAATTTAGGTTCAATAAAAACGCAGAAATCTCGCGGTCACGGTGCAGTCTTCTTCTTCTTCTTCTTCAAAGAATACAGAAACACTGGCGGTTAGGAGGCGATTCAACAACAAACTCCAGCGAAAACAACAGTGGGATTCAACGATGATATCAAATTGAAGAGTGTTGTTAACCGAAATATTTATGAACGATTTAATGTGGCTTTTGATCGGTTAAAACAATATTGATTGGAGCATTTATTATGATAAACACCCAAGAACAATCAATAGAAATGATGAGCAATAAATGAGGAATTAAATGTAGAAAAGCAAGTAAGAACACAAGGTTTGCTGGGAGTGTTAGTCCCAGGCTAAGGATGGATGCTTCAGATCCGTTTATTATGCCTTATAGGTCTTATTTATACATGGGTTTGGTTGCCTTTTTGGCAGTCCAAAGGTACAATAGAGTACAAATCAACATAAATGTTGTACCATCTCTTATTAATTGAGATGTACCTGCTCTGCAGCAGAGCAGGCGGCTAGCCACTCACATCCTGCCAGGTGTCCCTTGGCAGGGGATCTTCTGATGGCTGGGGGATATTCTTGCCTTTCTGGGATAAGTTGACCTTAAACGGAGGCAGATATCTTGTACTTGATACCATTTCAGGCGTGGCGTGGTTGACAAGTCTTTGTCCTTGCTGAGCTTGGGTGGCGGGGTCCTCGCCGTGCCCGCCGTTCGGTGTGGTAACCGCGACATTGTCGCTCGAAGGGTTGTTTAGCTCGCCAGACGGGCAAGCCCGCCTCGGCCAGGCGGGCGGGATCCTCGGCGGGCGCGGCCCGGAGGGTCCGGCCTGCCAGGCCGACCTTGCTTGCCTGACCCCGGCGAGCTGATCTCCAGACGTGCCGAGCCCACCTGGACGGGCCGAGCTCTCCCGGACGTAGCCGAGTCGGTTCGTCACGACCCGGCGGGTCGACCGCTGTAGGAGCCGAAATCTTCTGGGCCGCGCCGAGCTTAACTGGGCCGGCCCAGTCGCCATTGGGCCTAGGGGCGAATAAATCGTCGTACAACAATTGCCCCACAGTTCGGCCTCTAAGGGTGTTCGGAGGCCGGGCTGGTCTCTTGGAGAGTTGTTCGCCTTTATTGCCGAGCTTCTTCATGCCGAGTACCCTCTGGGTTTTCACTGATGGGATTTGGATTTGGACTTGGAGAAAATGGCGGTTGGATTTGACAAGGGGTCATTCACCCCACGTGCTCTGCAAAAAGCGATTTTTTGGCAGGGCGCGTGGCAGTTGGAGGTGGCTACCTCCAACCACCACGCGCGGACACGTGGCAAGTCCCCATGGTGCCAAGAACGGTCACGACCTTTCGCGAAAATAATCGCGTTTTTGCCCCAGAATTCAAAAAGTTTCTGGGGATTTTGCAAGGAGGTCCTTCCCGTTTTTTATAAATAGGAGTCTCCTTCTTCATTTTAAACTTCTTGCCCTGTGTGATTTTCAGAGCGTTGTGAGTGATCTTCATAGCTTCTTCGAGAGGTTTCAGTGCATCCCCTCTGTTTCTTCATTGTCTAAGCTTCTAGTCAGCGTTTTAAACGGTAACTTCCCTTTTTCTCTTGAAAAAATTTCTTCTTTTCTGTTTATCTTTCATTTCCTCCGATCGATATGGTGAGATCGAGGGGAGCTTCTTCCCGAGGGACTGGTTCGGCTGTGCCGACGCGTGGAGCCACCGTGAGAGGGGAATCTTCCTGGGGAGGGTGGCAGACGCCGCCCCGGAGATACGGGCTGTCTGATCGAGATGTTCCGGACCCGACCCTTGGCCGTGCCGCGGGCCTAAGCGCCGCCTCCACCAGTGGAGAGGGTTTGGGGGCAGCTGGGGATGCCCCATTTGCCGATCTCGCCAATCTAGGGATCGACATGAGGATCGGCGAGGATCTGGGGATGCCCCCAGTTGACGTCGATTTGGAGAGAGCTACTGCGGAAATGGTGGCCGAGCTCTTTTCCTCCGGGGGGAGTGATGACGAGAGGACCGCAAGCGGGAGTGCGGCTGGGTCCTCGCCGGTCGCCCAGGGCCCTACGGTTTCCGAGCTCCTGGAGGAGATCGAGAGAGTCCAGGTCGAAGAGGCCGACGAAGAGGCGAGCAAACAAGCCTCCGTGAAGGTCACCATCGCCTACTCCGCCTAGGAGCAATACATTGATAGGCTGGCGGGGCCGGCCCCCACCTTTGACTACCAGGCATATTTGCGGGAGCATCCGTACGCTCGCCCGGAGCGGACTCGCCGGATGTTCCGGACGGCGGAAGCCTCAGAATGGCCGGCCAATGACGAGGCGAGGCGGAGCTCGGTGTCCGAGGCTGATTTGGCTTCCTGGCGGGTGAGGTGGCAGGTCCCATCTGACGTGCACTTCTTTGTGCCCGCCGACGACGAGAGGCCCGACCAGCCCCCGCGAGGGATGCTTGCCGTAAATTATCACATGATTGAGGTGGGGCTCCGGTTTCCTCTCCATCCCAATATCTCGCACCTATTCGCGGCCTGGAATGTCGCTCCTTTTCAGGTTCATCCCAACGGGTGGATGAACCTTCTCACTCTGTTTATTTGGCTGGGGAAGTTCCGGCTGTACCGGATGCCGACCCCGGCTAGGTGAACTTCATTTTCACCCTGTCGGTGTCCAAGAGGGAGCTGTTCATACGGACTCGGCAAGGTGGGACGTTTTTCAGTGGAATCCCCTCCAAGCTCCGAGACTGGCACCGGAGGTGGTTTTTTGTCAGCGGGGCCTGGCGGTCGCCCAGTGTCGACTTCGATTCTAGTCTGGATGTCCCATCCGTCTTTGGGCACAAACCCAAGAGTACGATTTCTTTATTTGAACTCGGACAATTATTACTGATCTAATTTTTCCTCCTCTTTGCAGAGTTGTTCGTTCCTAAGGAGGGAGAGATGTACAACGATTTCCGGCTCGCACTTGCCAAGCTAACCCTCATTCCGTTCGCTGACCGGAAGTGCTCGGCAGTTAACAACGACGAATCGAGGTTCGAGTCCCGATTCTTCAGCTATCCTCACCACCTCCGCCGGGATGCCGGTAAGATTTCCGACCTTAAGCTGGGTGGCGTTATGTTTGTTTCCGCGGCGAGCGAGAACTAACCGTCTCGAATGTTGCAGGTTTCAACTATCCTCCGCTCCGTTCCGCCCACTCCGTAATCATGTCGGCGGTGCCCGATCTTTTCAGCCGGGCGAAGGTCCGCGTAAGGAAGGCGAGCAAGCCCCGCGGGAAAGAGAAGTCGGTAGATGAGGAAGCTGCCGGGCACATCCCCGAAGGGGTGCCCCTCGCCCCGCCAGCCGCCGAGCCCGCCGCTGAGCATGTTGCCCCTCCCCCCGCCGAACCAGTCGTCCTGAGCCCAGCCCGGGTGGTAGATGCCCCAGCCCGAGCCTCAGAGCCGACCGACCCTGTGTCCCCCCGGGGGGCGCGCAGAGTGAGGGAGACCTCGGTTGAGGTCGTGGAAGGCCCGTGCTCCCGCCGTCAGGGTAAGCGGCCTCGTGTCGAGGAGAGCCCCCCGGCGCCGCAGCGATCCGGTTCAGTGCCTAGGCCGAGCCAGGCCCAGGACCCGGATGATCATTCCTTCTTGGGGCGTGACCCGGCCCTTTACGAGAAGTAAGTTGCGCTCCTTTACCCTCTTCGGTTTTCGGTTCTTTGAGGAATTGCTAAGGATTTTCTTTTCAGGTTCCTGGCCGGTGGCCGCAAACGTCCTCCTCCCGTGGTGGATTTCCTCACCTCCCGGCGAGACCCGGCCCCCGACGAGCTTCCGGACTATGTTATCCGGGCCATGGAGAAGATGCCGTCGGCCATGATGATCGAGGTGGACGCGGACTCTTCCTGGAACCTGGAGAGCGCCCTCTTGCTCGCCCAGGTCCTGGGTCTTCAGAGTGCCGCCGTGCTGGAGCGGTGTTTGGACGGGCGGGACCGGGAGGTGGCCAGGAGCCGGGAGGTCCGCCGGGAGCGGGACCGGGCCGAGAAGGAGGCCGAGAAAGCACGGGCCGTGGCTGAGAAAGCCCAGGCCGAAGTCGAGAAGGCGCTGGCGGCCCTCCGGGAGCGAGAGGTCGAGGTGGCCCGTCTGAAGGAGGAGGTCGCCCGCCAGCGCGCTGAGGGTGAGAAGGCGGTGGCGGCCGTCTGAGAGCGACTAGAGGCCGAGAAGGCGACAGTGGAGAGGTCGGCCGCGGAGAGGTTGAAGGCCGAACGGGCCGTGGCCACCCAGGCCGAGAGGGAAAGGGACCAGAGCCGCGAGGAGGCTGCTCGGCTGGTGGGCGAGAAGGCTGGGCTTGAAGAGAGGCTGGCCAAATCTGAGCACCTCTTGGCCGCGGCCTATGCGACCCCGGAGGCGGTTGTCATCCCCCCGACCCAGGATCCGGCCGTGATGGGGGAGTTCGCGTACTACATGGCCTCCGCCGACCTCATCCGTGCGGCGAAGCAGGCTGGCGACCCAACTGGGGCCATGGAGAGGTACTTCAGGGAGTACGCCCTTGCCCACCCTCTCCACGAAGAGCTAACACTGGAGATCAAAGATCTGGAGAGGGACCATGGGGTGGACCTCTCCTGGTACCTCGACCAGGAACAGCTGGACTTCCCGGCGGAGGCAGGCGGAGCGGGAGCCGAGGAGACCGGGGGGACCACGGGCGGCGAGGCTTAACAGGTTTTCCATACTTGCCGGGGGGCACTGGTGAATAACAAATCCATATGTCTCTTGAAATTATTCAACTACGGATTCGCCTGTGCCCCTCCGGTACTTTGAACTCGCGTTCCCGCCACTGCTGTTACTCTCTCTGTTTAATAGAAACCTTGAATTCCAAGGGATCTTTTGGGCCCTCCCGCTGCCGTTGTAACTCTTATTTTTCTTTTGGTTTAAGGTTTAGGGTTTAGAATCTTTGTACTCGGCCATTGGCCGCATCGCTTTGTAATTAATGAAATCTGCATTTCCTTTCACATTTCTCGGCTTTATTTATTGCTTTCTGTACTTAGAAAATTTTGTGAAATTTCCCAAATATGACAAGCTGTTACGACCTGACCGGCCTCGGCCTTACTTGATCCAAGGCGAGAACTTGACCCATGCCTTTCCGTTTTGGTTTTGGCATGGGCGGGCTCGGACTTTGGTCGGGTAAGGGTTACGTTTGGGAGCTCGGCTCGCCCCTGCATGAATATGGTTTAACACTTCGCGTTTTTAACAAATTTTGCAAGCATTTCAAACCATTTGTGGCTTGTCAGGCCTCGGCCTTACTTGTTCAAGATGCTGAGCTCGGCCTGTGCCTTTCCGACTTGGTTTCGGCATTGGCGAGCTCGGCATTTGGCCAAGTAAGGGTTTACTTGAAGAGCTATGCTCGCCCAAGTGTGTCATGGTGGGTTGACGGCCCACCGGATCCTTCGTCGCCCAAACCAGTTCCCGTGACTGCGAGTTCGGTCGGGGCGAGCTGATGAAGGTGCTCGCTGAATGGAGACTTGACCACTGAACCGCTTGCTAGGAATAGTTACGAAGTGGTTGCTCGCCGAGAGTTCGTTTAGCTCGCCGGGAGACTTTTTCTCCGGGAAGGACCCGGTGGCACTTCAGGCGACCTGTACAGGTGCACCCAGTGGTGTGCTATGCGCTTTGGGCTGGTCGCAGGGACCTAACCACGCGACTTTTGTCCTAACTCCGAGGAGCTTGTGGACCTCACTAGCCAGGAAAGCTAGGAGACCTCGGCCGGAGGCTAAGCTCGTTGCGAGGAATTTGAGGGGCACACTGACCCGGAAAGTCAGGTGACCTCAGACGGTAACGGGACGCGTCACGAGGAGTTTAGTAGGAGCCTCCCAGCTTATGGGCTGGGCGGACCTCGCCATAAGGCTAAACTAGCTGCGAGGAGTTTATGGGGACGAGTCCCTACCTCGGCGGACTGTCTGGCCCGCGCGAGTATGAGAGGGACCCATTCTTGGCCGGTCGGCCTCGAACGGGTCCGCAAGGATACCTCTTGCGAGGATTTTCGACACAATTCCTGGGGAACTTCGCTTTATTTATTACGAAAATTTGCAAGAATTTACAAGGATTACAAAAATTCAGAGAATCCCAAGAATTTTCTAGGTTACAAGAAAGGACCTAGGTGACGGCTCACTGAAAATATTTCTTGAGGTGGCATGCATTCCAAGGGTATTGGTCCGGAGTGCCATCTGGGTGTTCGAGCTCGTACGCCCCATTGGGTAGCCACTTGGACACCCTGAACGGACCCTCCCAGTTCGGGCCGAATACCCCTTGGCTGGGGCCGTGGATCTTCTTTAAGACGAGGTCGCCGACTGAGAATTGTCTGACCTTGACCTTAGAGTTGTAGTACTTTTCTGAACGCTGCTTGTAGGCCGCGTTCTTGTGAATTGAGTCAAGTCGGCGTTCTTCTAGCATGTCGAGGTCGAGCCTCCTTGCTTGGTCATTATTTTCACCGAGCTCCTGCGAAGTACGGAAGCTCGGCACGGCGACCTCGGCCGGGATGACGGCCTCGGTGCCAAAGGCGAGAGCGAAGGGGGTCTCGCCCGTCGAATTTCTGGTAGTCGTCCTGTAGGCCCACAGGACGTCCGACAGGCTGGCCGCCCACTTTCCTTTCTTCTCCTCAAGCTTGGCCTTGAGGGTGTGCTTTATTATTTTGTTGACCGCCTCCACTTGACCATTGGTTTGAGCGTGGTACGGAGTGGCGAACAGTCTCTTGATTTTCCAACGCTCGCAGAATTCTAGGATTTCGAGCCCATCGAATTGCTTGCCATTATCTGAGACTATGGCCTGGGGAAGACCAAATCTGCAGATGATGTTCTTCCATATGAATCTGATGATAGCCTGCTGATCAATCTTGTTCAGCGGTTCGGCCTCCGCCCATTTAGTGAAATAGTCGACGGCGACTACTGCGAATTTACACCCCCCGGGCGCCACCGGCAGGGGTCCGATTAGATCGATCCCCCACTGAGCGAACGGCCAGGGGCTGAAGATTGACTTCAAGTGCTCTGGGGAGAGTTTGATGTTGGGCGCCATGACCTGGCACTTGTGACACGCCTTGGCGTATGCGATTGCATCTTTCCGAAGAGTGGGCCAGTAGTACCCTTGCCTCATCATCTTATAAACGAGCGCTTGCCCCCCAGCGTGATTTCCACAGACACCGTCGTGGATGTCAGCTAGGATCGTCCGCCCGTCTTCCGGAGTGACGCATTTGAGTAGGGGTAGAAAGAAACTTCGTTTATAAAGCGCATCTTCTATTAAAGTGTACCTTGCTGCTCGTAGCTCGAGCTGCCTAGCCTGGACTCGGTCATCCGGGAGGGCGCCGGTCTTGAGGTAGAGGATGATGGGCGTCATCCAGTTCGCCTCTTCGGCCCGGACAGTAGCCACTGCTCGGCCGTTGATGGCTGAAGTGGCGAGCTTTGTGAGGACAATGTTGGACATGTCCGCCGCCCCCTCCGAGGTGGCGAGCTTGGAAAGCGCATCCGCTTGGGAGTTTCGTTCCCTCGGAATTTGCTCTGTATAGACTTGCTGGAGCCTCTTGCACATGGAGGCGACCAGCTCCTGATACTTTATCATCTGCTCCCCGCGGGCTTCGTATTCTCCCTTGACTTGGTTTACCACCAGGAGGGAATCCATGAAGATGTGGAGTCGCTGGACACCGACCGCAGCGGCAAGCTCCAGACCGCCGACCAGAGCCTCGTACTCGGCCTCATTGTTAGTGGCCGGGAACTCAAATCTGACGGCGTTCGTGAAGCACTGCCCCTCTGGTCCGACCAAAATGATTCCCGCTCCCGAACAAGATTGTGTTGAGGAGCCATCTACGAACAACTTCTATGGCGGGAAGCTTAAGGTTGAGGGGTTGTTCGGAAAGGTGAGCTCGGCGACGAAGTCGGCGAGCACCTGCCCCTTGATCGCTGTCCTTGGCGCGTACGTGACGCCGTACTGGGCGATCTCGAGCGACCACTTTAAAAGGCAGCCGCTGGTGTCCGGCCTGTGCAGGACCTGCCGAAGTGGAAGGGTCGTGAGGACCTCAACTTGGTGATCGAAGAAGTAGGCCCTCAGTTTCCTTACACTCATGATGAGGGCGTACGCCAGCTTCTCTAGTGGAGTGTATCTGAGCTCGGCGTCATGAAGCACCTGGCTGACGAAGTAGATTGGCAGGTGGTCCTGCCCATCCGCTCTGACAAGCACTGCACTCAGAGCGAACTCGGAGGCTGCCAAGTATAGAAACAGCTTCTCGCCTGGCACTGCCTTGGCGAGGATGTTGGGGTTTGCGAGATATTCCTTTAACTTAAGGAAAGCATCCCAACTTTCTTTATTCCATGAGAATTTTTGCTTTTTGATGGTGGCGAAGAAAGGCTTACTCTTGTCACCTAGGCGGGAGATGAATCTATTCAAGGCCGCCAGACACCCAGTGAGTCTCTGGACTTGCTTGACATTGCGGGGTTCCTCCATGTTGAGGATGGCCTTGATTTGGGCTGGATTTGCTTCAATTCCTCTTTGGCTCACGATGTGGCCGAGGAATTTACCGGAGCCGACCCCAAAACTGCATTTCTTTGGATTGAGTTTCATGTTGTATTCTCGGAGGATCGCGAAGGCTTCCGCCAAATCCCTCAGGTGGTCCTCCTTTTTTATACTTTTGACGATGATGTCGTCTATATAGACCTCCATTGTTCTCCCGATTTGCTCGGCGAACATTTTGTTTACGAGCCTTTGATAGGTCGCCCCCGCGTTCTTCAACCCGAAGGGCATCCTAAGCCAGGAGTAAACGTTCTTCTCAGTGAGGAAGGAGGTGTGTTTGATGTCCTCCACGGCCATCAGAATTTGGTGATAGCCGGCGAACGCGTCCATGAAGGACATCATCTCGTGACCGGCCGTGCTATCCACCAGGTGATCGATGTGCGGCATCGGGAAGTGGTCTTTCGGGCACGCCGCGTTTAGGTCCGTGAAATCTATGCATAGCCTCCAGGACCCGTTGGATTTTTTGACGAGCACGGCATTCGCCACCCATTGGGGCTCGTCCTCGGCCTGCTCGATCAGCTTGTTGTCGAGCAGCTTTTTTACTTCTTCGTCTAGAGCGGCATATTTCTCTGGGCCGAATTTCCGCCTCTTCTGCGAGACGGGCTTACGAGCGGGGTCGATCTTTAGATGGTGGCATGCATGTTTTGGATCTATGCCGACCATATCCTGGTGCGACCAGGCGAAGACATCCACACTGTTTTTGAGGAAGTCCACGGTATCCCCCCGCATTTCGGCGGGTATCTTGGAGCCGATGGAGACTTCAAGCTCGGGGCGAGTAGAATCCACCGGAATGCGTTCCAGTTCTTCGACTGGGGCAGTGCGTTTTAATCGCTGACCGTTGGGGTCTTGGAGGTTTCCCCTGGGGTCAATGTCTAGCGGCATAGGTTCAAAACCGAGGCGAGGCTCCAGGTCTTGCTCGCTCGCCTGGCTGAACTCCATGGGAGTCGGGGCCGAGCGGGCAAGCTCGTCCTGGGCCTGTTCGGTTTGTGTTGAAGTCGAGCAATCCATTGGGGTTGCCTCATTTTGTCCAGCCTCGGGCACGCTGGGTGGGGCATATTCCTGGGAGAGTTCGGCACTTTGTTGTTCTACCATGGTAAGAATAGAAGAATCTAGACTAAGTGCAGAAATTAAATCTGGGCACAAGTAGTTCAAACACTTCTTTGACATTTTCTGGTCACCCTGAATGGTGCCGACTTCCCCTTCGACAGTGGGGAATTTGATACAGTAGAAATAGGAAGAGGCGATCGCCTCAAAAGTTTCAAGAAAAGGGCGACCAAAAAAGCCGTTATACATGTTCGGCAGGTCAACGATTACAAATTTGACAGGCCTAGTTATCCTAACCCTATCATTCGCAAAGTCAACTAGCTCGACCGACAGCTTGATCTTCCCATATGCTGAGACGACGGTGTCGCCGAAACCGCGGAGCTGGAGGTCGTAAGGCCTGATGTACTTGGCCAGGTTGCCCATTTGGTCCAAGGCGGACTTGAAGAGGATGTTGCAGAAGCTGCCGTTGTCGACCAGGACCCGGTCCACGGTCATTCCCAGGATGTTGGCCGAGATGACCAGAGCATCATTCTTTGGGCAGAGAACCCCCTCGCGGTCAGCATTTGAGAATGAGATTACCGCGGTCTTGGAGATGGTGGGCTCCGGAGGGGCGCTGATTAGGTGGACATGGTCAATGGCCCCCAGTTCGGCCTTCCTCTTTCTGTTTGACTGGCTGAACACCTCGACCAATCCGCCGAGGCTACCCCCCCCAGCTTGGATCATATTGATCCGGCCGCCGGGGCGAGTGGCCGGGAGCTCGTCGCCTGATGACTCCAAGTCGGCCATGACCTCAACTGCCGTGACCCTCTCAGGGGAGACGACCCTCTGTTGCCTAGGAGCTCGTTCTTCTGTGTCCGGCCGTGGTGGTGGCCTCTTGACGTATTTGTCGAGAAGTCCATCCTCGAACAACCTCCACAATTGCTTGAGCAGGTCTCGGCACTTACTGGTGTTGTGCCCGGCGGAGTCGTGATAGGCGCAGAACTTGTTAGGATTTTGCTTGGTTGGGTCTCCCCTTAGGGGTTTGGGCTTGGGGATCAGCCCGGTGTGCTGGATTGCGTTGAAGACAAAGGCCGGGGAGTACTTGAGTTTATCCACGACCTGGATGGATGCATGCGGGGGCCTGTCATCGAAGCTCTAGAAGCTCGTCCCGTAGGCCTTCTGCTGGCCTTTCCTCTTGTTGGGGGTGGGCTCGGCGGCCGGAGTTGCCTTGGGGGTTGCCTTCCCCCTTTTCTCGCCTCCCTCCTCCTTAACCTCGCCCAGCCTTTGAGCGAGCATCTTCTGGCGAGTGATAAGCTCGCCCGCTCGTCTGCGGAACTCAGCATAGGAGGTGGGATAGTTCTTGGTCATGTGCCGGAACATGTGGGATTCCGGTCTTAGGCCACTGAGGGCGGCGTGGAGCTGGAGCTCGTCTCCGACTGGCTCTCCGGTGAGGAGGACCTCGTCCAGGCGGTCGAGGTAGGCCTCATCGCTCTCCTCCTTCCCCTGCTTGATTCCCATCAGCCTTTGCCGATTCTCGGCTCTGGGAATCTTGGAGGCGAAATAGGTGGTGAATTTTTCGCCCAGCTCGCTGAAGGCGTTGATCGAGCGGGCGGGGAGAGAGACATACCACATGTGGGCGAGTTCGCCCAAGGTTAGCGGAAACTGGCGGCATTTGGTCGCATCGAAGGCCCCCCTGCCGACCATGTAAATGTTGTATTTACTGAGGTGGGTCTCCGGGTCAGTCTTCCCCTCATAAACGGGCATTTGAGGGGGGAGGATCTTGGGTTGAACTGGCGCTTGTTCAACTTCCATGGAGAGCGGCTCGTTTGCCAAACTTCGCTTTGGCTGCCCATCGCGGGCCCCAAAGCGGGATTCCATCTCGTCGATCTTCCTCTGCATGGCGACGATGAGAGCATCGCGAGAATCGGGCTCAGGGTTTGGGGGAGCAGAGTGCTCTGGAGGAGCTGGACCCAACCTATCTTTGGCCGACACCCTTCTGGCCTCGCGCTCCAGAGGCGCGCTGGGTGCGGGGACCCTATTGGCGGGTCGGCGGTCCTCGACCGCTCTCCGTGCCGGGGTGCTCCCCGTCCTAGACTCCGTTTCGGACTCCGACCCGAAATCCAGCTGTCGAGATGACCCAAGTCGTTCGAAGACAGTTCTAGACCCCTGGGGCTGATCGCCCCTGCTAGGGGATCCAGGTCCGTCCCGAGCTCGTTGGGCCTTTTTCTTTTTTCCCTTATTTTTCTGGGGAATAGAGGGGCCAGGGTTGGCCATGGTGAGCTCACGGCCTCGAGCTTAAAGAAGCTTGATGGCCGTCTGAATTTGTTCAGGGGTTTGGTACTCCTGAAGTGGGATGGGGACCAGACCCCCCGTGCCCCTGGTGGGGGTGAAATCACCCTGAGGCTGTTCATCTTCATGAACGTGCATGGTCTCCATGCCAGCAGCAGCGGGGGTGGGATTTTCCCCACCGGGAACGGCGTTTCCAGCTTTCGTCATCTTCCAAGTGAAGCAGGATCTTCTTTGGAAGGGAAGGGTAAGGAACAGAGGTGATTTAAGTGAGATTTTGGTTTGAAGAACAGTGAGTGTTCTTCAAGATTTTTCCAGCAACTTTTTGTGGAAATGGAGGTTCAAACCCTTCTTCTAGCGCCAATTGTTGTTAACCGAAATATTTATGAAGGATTTAATGTGGCTTTTGATCGGTTAAAACAATATTGATTGGAGCATTTATTATGATAAACACCCAAGAACAATCAATAGAAATGATGAGCAATAAATGAGGAATTAAATGCAGAAAAGCAAGTAAGAACACAAGGTTTGCTGGGAGTGTTAGTCCCAGGCTAAGGATGGATGCTTCAGATCCGTTTATTATGCCTTATAGGTCTTATTTATACATGGGTTTGGTTGCCTTTTTGGCAGTCCAAAGGTACAATAGAGTACAAATCAACATAAATGATGTACCATGTCTTATTAATTGAGATGTACCTGCTCTGCAGCAGAGCAGGCGGCTAGCCACTCACATCCTGCCAGGTGTCCCTTGGCAGGGGATCTTCTGATGGCTTGACACGACCACATTTTCACAACTAGACATAATATGAACTTAAACATAAAATAACCAAGAAAACCTGCCCCATTTTTTTTTTCCAAACGGTATAACACTATCACATAATCAAAACACAACCTGTTCACATTCATACCAGTTCTTAACAAACTCCAATCCACAAAACACACTAGTACATGCTTGTTTATACAGTGCATATCCAAAACAAACATAATATACAATAGCAGAAGCAAACTAAGCCACGGTCCCCGCCCAACAGTCGTCATCTATGTACACTGCTACTCAAAACCCTGCAAGAGCGCCACAGCTTGTCCAGTTCCTCATCAGTAATCATCAAGATTACCTACAATGCATAAACTGAGTGAGATATAAATCTCAGTAAGCAAAAATTATGCACGATATAGAATTCTCAACAATTCTTCCAACATACTCACTTTTGAAATATCCTAATTCATTTCTAATCACGTCCTAATTCATTTCTATCGCCCTCACCTAATTCATTTCTAATCGCGTCCTAATCCATTTCTATCGCCCTCGCCTAATCCATTTCTAATCGCGTCCTAATCCATTTCTATCGCCCTCGCCTAATCCATCTCTAATCTCCCACCTAATTCATTTCTACTCAATTGCTGGGGGCCCCAGACTTACAGATATATGCCGGCGTACATTCAGTACAAAAGCCACCACGTGGCCAATATGAATACTCTCTTTTGAAACCACCTAATTCATTTCTAATCGCTCGCCTAATCATTTCTACTCACAACTCACCAATTCAATCACCCTATCCATTTCTATAATAATCACAGAACTCAAAAGTTCGTTTCATAATAATCATGGAACTCACAGGTTCAATCAGCAATATTTGAACTCACAGGTTCAATTCAACAACAATTGAACTCACAGGTTCAATTCAACGATAATTGAACTCACAAGTTCAATTCATAAAAATCACTGAACTCACAGATTCAGTCCACATCAATTATTGAGCTCACATGCTCTTTTCACGATAAATAACAATATCAAATATCAAAATTTGTATAATATTCACATATCATTAATTAAACGTAAATGAATTCACAAATTACTCCATTTATGCATTGTAGTCACAAATAAATTTCTACTTACCTCAAATCCGCAACCGTCGATAAATCAAACCCTTAAACCCTTCTATCACCTTTCACTATCAAATAAGAACAATTATTAATAATTTGAGGGTAGGATTTTGTTCTACTCATCACGAGCTTCAAAACGATATAAAATTTGTCAATTGACCGAAGTCGAATACTTACCAAAATACTTCAGAATCTCCTCTCTTCCTTTCTCTCTCCTCTCTCTTTCTCTCTCTACGTTCGTGTGTATAAGTTGATCATTAGGAAGTCTAATTGATAAAGGCAGACTTCCACCGCCTTACTGAATGGCTTCATAGGTAAGTTTCCCAATTTTTTTTATCCTTTTATTATTATTATTATTATAACATTACTTTAATGATACACATATTCATTCCAAGATACACATATATACATAATGTAACGTGCATACATATATATATATATATATATATATATATATCTAAATATTTAGTTATTTATTTCAATTTCTATTTTAATGAATACTACTAAGTATCAAATAATTTACATTAGTACTCAAATTCTCCTAAAACCTTAATCACTTATAAATTAATTTTCTCACCACTAAACATGTAAAGACATGTATAATTAATTCAATATCTAAAAGCACAATAAAATAATGCAAGATAAAATAAAATAAAAAAATCTCAAGTAGCACATAATTAATTAAAATGCACTCAATGCATGAAATATATTGGTCAATGAGTAGTGAGAGGCTCGGGTATCACATCCTCCCCTCCTTATAAAAATTTCGTCCCCAAAATTTCACTTACTTGAAGAGTCCTGGGTATTTAGATTTCATATCATCTTCTCTTTCCCAAGTGGCTTCTTCTACTGACTGATTTCTCCATAACACTTTAACTAATGAAATCTCTTTGTTTCTAAGTTGTTTTACTTCTCGTAGTAAAATTTCCACTGGTACTTCTTCATAGCTCAAATCCGCTTTCAACTCTGTGGATTTACTTTGTAAAACATGCGATGGATTTGCAATATACTTTCTCAATGTAGACACATGAAACACATTATGTATCTGAGACATTGACGCAGGCAAGTCAAGTTTATAAGCGACCTCGTCAATTCTTTCAGTGATAGCAAATGGACCCACGTATCTCGGACTAAGCTTCCCTTTCTTTCCAAATCGCATTATTCCCTTCATTGGAGAAACTTTCAGAAATACTTGGTCACCTACTTCAAACTCTAACTTTCTTCTTCTTTTGTCTGCATAACTTTTCTGTCGACTTTGGGCAGTCTTCATTCTTTCTCGAATTTGTTCCACTGCTTCACTCATTTCTTGAATCATATCTGGACCCAAAAGTTTTCTTTCTCCAACTTCATCCCAATGTACAGGGGATCGACATTTTCTACCATAAAGTGCTTCGTACGGAGCCATTCCGATAGTGGACTGATAACTATTATTATAGGAGAACTCTATCAAAGGCAAAAATTTACTCCACTGGCCTTGAAAATCTAACACACAAGCTCTAAGCATATCTTCCAGAATTTGTATCGTTCGTTCTGATTGTCCATCTGTCTGTGGATGATACGCAGTACTGAAAGATAATTGAGTCCCCAAAGCTCTCTGTAGGCTCTTCCAAAAGTTAGACAAAAATCTGGAGTCCCTGTCTGAAACAATGGTGAGTGGTACACCATGAAGTCTGACAATCTCTTGTATATATATCTGAGCATAACGATCCATAGAATATGTGGTGCAAATTGGTAGAAAATGAGCTGATTTTGTTAATCGATCCACAATAACCTAGATTGCATCAAAACTTTTAACTGTCTTGGGAAATCCTGTAACAAAGTCCATCGTGATATTCTCCCATTTCCATTTTGGAATAAACAATGGTTGTAAAGTTCCTGCGGGCCTCTGATGTTCTGCTTTTATTTGCTGACATGTCAAGCATTGTTCTACATATTGCGCAATATCCTTCTTCATACCGGGCCACCAATAATGCAATTTCAAGTCTCTATACATTTTAGTAGCTCCTGGATGTACCGAATAGGGCGTCGAATGTGCTTCTTTCATCACATCCTCACGAGTCTTGTCAATATTAGGTACATACAGTCGGTTTCTGTATCGGAGTACACCATTTTCTGATAACTGAAAGTTAGATGTTTCGTCTGAAGTGAGGTCTTTCGTTACCTTGGCAAAATATTCATCAGATTGCTGCCCTTGATGAATTCTGTCAACCAAAGTGGGTTTAATTGTTAGCGCTGCAAGCCTTGCTGTCACAGATCCACGTTCAACAAGTTCTATGTTCATCTTTTGTAGGTCAAGAAGTTCAGATTTCTGAACTGAAGTCAAAGCTGCTATCTTCTCCACTGATTTTCGACTCAATGCATCTGCCACCACATTAGCTTTACCAGGATGATAGTTGATGACACAATCATAATCTTTCACAAGTTCTAACCATCTCCGTTGTCTCATGTTCAGTTCTTTCTGAGTGAAGAAGTATTTCAAACTCTTATGATCGGTGTAGATCTCGCAATGCTCCCCGTACAGGTAGTGTCTCCAAATTTTAAGTGCAAACACCACTGCTGCAAGCTCTAAATCATGTGTAGGATAATTCTTTTCATAATCCTTCAACTGTCGAGATGCATATGCAATCACATTACCATTCTGCATCAGTACACAACCGAGACCATTCTTTGAAGCATCACTATAAACTTTAAAACCTCCAGTTCCCATTGGAATTGCCAAAATAGGAGCTGATGTCAGTCGCTTCTTTAGTTCTTGAAAACTTCGTTCACACGCATCTGTCCATATATAATTCGTGTTCTTTCTGGTCAATTGTGTCAATGGAGAAGCAATTTTGGAGAATCCTTCGACAAATCTACGATAATATCCCGCTAAACCAAGAAAATTGCGCACCTCTGACGAATTTGTGGGTTGTGGCCAGTTACTAATTGCTTCAACTTTACTTGGGTCAACTGAAATCCCTGCTCCTGATATCACATGTCCTAAGAAAACAACTTGATCTAACCAAAATTCACATTTCTTGAATTTTGCATATAGTTGTTTTTCTTTCAGAATGTCTAACACCTTCCTCAAATGCACTGCATGATCTTCTTTGGTCTTCGAGTAAATCAAGATATCATCGATGAATATAATAACAAATTTGTCCAGAAAGTCTTTGAATACCCGATTCATCAAGTCCATGAATGCTGCTGGAGCATTTGTTAGTCCAAATGGCATTACCAGAAACTCGTAGTGCCCATATCTCGTACTGAATGCTGTTTTAGGAATGTCTTCCCCTTTTATTTTCAACTGGTGATATCCTGATCGCAAGTCAATCTTCGAAAATATTGATGCACCTTGAAGTTGATCAAACAAATCATCAATGCGAGGTAAGGGATATTTATTCTTGATTGTGATTTTGTTCAGCTCCCGATAGTCTATACACATTCTCAATGTACCATCTTTCTTTCGAACAAATAAAACTGGCGCTCCCCAGGGTGAAAAACTAGGGCGAATGAAACCCTTTTCCAGTAACTCTTGCAATTGTACTTTTAACTCTTTCAATTCAGCTGGCGCCATTCTATATGGTGATTTCGATACAGGAGAGACTCCTGGTTGTAGTTCAATCACAAATTCTATTTCACGATCTGGTGGTAATCCTGGAAGATCATCTGGAAACAGTCCAGAATATTCTTGTACAACTGGTACATCACTAACAGATAAACACTGTTGTCCCTCAATACTCATCACACTCACTAAATAACCCTCACAACCACTTTCCAATAATCTTTGTGCTCTGGCTGCTGATATCATTGGAAACCTGAGTCTTTTCTTCATTCCGACAAAGGTAAAAGACTCCTCTCCCACTGGCTGAAATGTAATACACTTTTTCTGGCAATCAATTGTAGCACCATATTTTGATAACCAATCCATACCCAAAATCACATCGTAGTCGTTCATATCCAATATAATTAAATCCGCACACAGTTCTCTACCTTCTATGGGAATAACACATCCTCGTAAAATCTGATTGGTTTGTTTTGAATCACCAGAAGGGATCATCACATCAAATTTGGCTTCTGTTAGGTTAGGTGGTTTACCCAGCCTTCTCACATACTCAGTGGATGCAAATGAATGTGTAGCTCCAGAATCAAATAATACAAAGGTTGAAGTATCAAAAATAGAAAGTTTACCCGTGACGACTGGATTGTCTTCAGCATCCTCCTTTGTCAAAGTAAAAACTCGAGCTGGAGCTCTCCATTGCTCCCTCCTGTTACCACTTTTCGGACACGTACTGGATATATGTCATTTCTCCCCACATGAAAAGCAAGTCTTTGGATCAAGATGACAAACTCCACCGTGTGGTTTACCACAATTCATACACAGGGGTGGTGGTGGTGGTGGTGGTAGTGGAATTTTACCCTGATCCGTCTTAAAACGTTTATCTGGGCCTCCTTGCTCCAGTCTCTGTCCTTGCCTAGGTTGGAAACTAGGTCGTGGTGCTTGGAATTGCGATGGCCTTTTTCTGTTATTCACATTCCATTGTGGTGTCTGCCTTTGCTGAAACTGACGTCGAAACTCTTGTGCGTGTTTTATTCGCATCTCAGCCTGTTCAGCAATTTGCGCTCTCTCCGCAACTTGTGCATACGTCACTCCCTGGATTCCCGTCATGCTCACATCCCTATAGAGCTCGGGTCTCAAACCCTCCAGAAACCTCTCCACTTTCAACGTTTCAGTACTAACCATATGCTCCGCGAACCTGGATAATTGCTCGAATTTTCGGAGGTAATCTGTAACAGTCATTGTTCCCTGCTTCAACTGTATGAATTCATTCATTTTCATTACTCTAACAGGGGCGGTAAAATACTTGTTCCTAAAAATCTCTTTAAATCTCTCCCATGTCATAGCAGTAATGTCTTCGATACTCTTGACAGTATCCCACCAATGTCCAGCACTACCGCGTAGCATGAAGGATGCGCACAAGACCTTTTCCACGTCGGGAATTCTACTATATTGAAACATGTTATCCAAGGTTCTCAACCAATCCTCTGCAGCCAAGGGATCAGTAGCATCCTCAAAGATAGGGGGATTTAGTTTTCGGAATCTCTCAGAAACTAAATCAACAGGTTCCACTCGGGGCTGTGGTCGATTCACATCTTCACGTTGTCTATCTGCATCCCTCTGTTGAATGAGTTGTTGGATTTGTTGGGCCTGACGCTCAACCAAATCTGCTAAACGAGCAATAACATTATCTCGATCAACACCAGCAATCGGTGCCGTCGGTTCAGGAGTCCTTTCCCTACCACTGCTATCACCCTCTTCCCCAGCCATATCTATTTATTCACATTACCAGTCCTACACCACATGGCCAATATAGTTCATGATAAGAAATAGCACAAACAAGATTTGAATAAACACTTACTGGAATAGCCGGGCTCTCCAAATTCTGAGCGCGTGTACATAGACAGTCTACAGGAGGCAAACCGTGCTCTGATACCACTCTGACACGACCACATTTTCACAACTAGACATAATATGAACTTAAACATAAAATAACCAAGAAAACCTGCCCCATTTTTTTTTTCCAAACGGTATAACACTATCACATAATCAAAACACAACCTGTTCACATTCATACCAGTTCTTAACAAACTCCAATCCACAAAACACACTAGTACATGCTTGTTTATATATTGCATATCCAAAACAAACATAATATACAATAGCAGAAGCAAACTAAGTCACGGTCCTGCCCAACAGGTCGTCATCTATGTACACTGCTACTCAAAACCCTGCAAGAGCGCCACAGCTTGTCCAGTTCCTCATCAGTAATCATCAAGATTACCTACAATGCATAAACTGAGTGAGATATAAATCTCAGTAAGCAAAAATTATGCACGATATAGAATTCTCAACAATTCTTCCAACATACTCACTTTTGAAATATCCTAATTCATTTCTAATCGCGTCCTAATCCATTTCTATCGCCCTCACCTAATTCATTTCTAGTCGTCTATATTCCATTTCTATTCCATTTTCTATCGCCTCGCCTAAATCCATTTCTAATCGCGTCTTAATCCATTTCTAATCGCGTCCTAATCCATTTCTATCGCCCTCGCCTAATCCATTTCTAATCTCCCACCTAATTCATTTCTACTCAATTGCTGGGGGCCCCAGACTTACAGATATATGCCGGCGTACATTCAGTACAAAAGCCACCACGTGGCCAATATGAATACTCTCTTTTGAAACCACCTAATTCATTTCTAATCGCTCGCCTAATCATTTCTACTCACAACTCAACAATTCAATCACCCTATCCATTTCTATAATAATCACGAACTCAAAAAAATTCGTTTCATAATAATCATGGAACTCAACTCACGAGTTCAATCAATCAAGAATATTTGAACTCACGAACTCACAGTTCAATTCAACAACAATTGAACTCACATGTTCAATTCAACGATAATTGAACTCACAAGTTCAATTCATAAAAATCACTTAACTCACAGATTCATTCATCCACATCAATTATTGAGCTCACATGCTCTTTTCACGATAAATAACAATATCAAATATCAAAATTTGTATAATATTCACATATCATTAATTAAACGTAAATGAATTCACAAATTACTCCATTTATGCATTGTAGTCACAAATAAATTTCTACTTACCTCAAATCCGCAACCGTCGATAAATCAAACCCTTAAACCCTTCTATCACCTTTCACTATCAAATAAGAACAATTATTAATAATTTGAGGGTAGGATTTTGTTCTACTCATCACGAGCTTCAAAACGATATAAAATTTGTCAATTGACCGAAGTCGATTACTTACCAAAATACTTCAGAATCTCCTCTCTTCCTTTCTCTCTCCTCTCTCTTTCTCTCTCTATGTTCGTGTGTATAAGTTGATCATTAGGAAGTCTAATTGATAAAGGCAGACTTCCACCGCCTTACTGAATGGCTTCATAGGTAAGTTTCCCAATTTTTTTTATCCTTTTATTATTATTATTATTATAACATTACTTTAATGATACACATATTCATTCCAAGATACACATATATACATAATGTAACGTGCATACATATATATATATATATATATATATATATATCTAAATATTTAGTTATTTATTTCAATTTCTATTTTAATGAATACTACTAAGTATCAAATAATTTACATTAGTACTCAAATTCTCCTAAAACCTTAATCACTTATAAATTAATTTTCTCACCACTAAACATGTAAAGACATGTATAATTAATTCAATATCTAAAAGCACAATAAAATAATGCAAGATAAAATTAAAAAAAAATCTCAAGTAGCACATAATTAATTAAAATGCACTCAATGCATGAAATATATTGGTCAATGAGTAGTGAGAGGCTCGGGTATCACATGGCTGGGGGATATTCTTGTCTTTCTGGGATAAGTTGACCTTAAACGGAGGCAGATATCTTGTACTTGATACCATTTCAGGCGTGGCGTGGTTGACAAGTCTTTGTTCTTGCCGAGCTTGGGTGGCGGGGTCCTCGCCGTGCCCGCCGTTCGGTGTGGTAACCGCGACATTGTCGCTCGAAGGGTTGTTTAGCTCGCCAGACGGGCAAGCCCGCCTCGGCCAGGCGGGCGGGATCCTCTGCGGGCGCGGCCCGGAGGGTCCGGCCTGCCAGGCCGAGCTTGCTTGCCTGACCCCGGCGAGCTGATCTCCAGACGTGCCGAGCCCACCTAGACGTAGCCGAGTCGGTTCGTCACGACCTGGCGGGTCGACCGCTGGAGGGGCCGAAATCTTCTGGGCCGCGCCGAGCTTAACTGGGCCGGCCCAGTCGCCATTGGGTCTAGGGGCGAATAAATCGTCGTACAACAAAGAGAAACACGCAAAGATACATAAATAAAGAGAAAATATAGATGTTTTTTTCTTTTAAATTGCCTGATAATTAGTTATTGGATGGTCCAAATATTGATAAAAACAGTGGAGAAAATTTAAATAGTGATGAATACAAAGTTTATGCAAACTTCTGATGATAAATTTATGTTTTTGTTTAAACTGAAATTAATATCGCAATTGCTACTCTGTTTCTAATTAATATTGCAATTGTTACTCTGTTTCTGATCTGTTCATATAGTAACACATATTTCTCTAAATAGTAACACGTTTTAGTTCATATAATAGCACATTTTTTCACAGAAAAAAAAAACTCGCACAAAGACAACAGTAAAATCTTTCTCCCAAGGATGTTACTATGAGATTAAACATGTGTTATTGTAAGAATAAATATGTGTTACTGTAAGGGCAAGTACGTGTTACTAATTCTTTAAGAATAAGATATTTGTATATGTGTTGTATTGAGTTTGTTCATATGATAAAACATTTTTCTCCATACAGTAGCATGTGTTTAACCTTATAGTAACACAATATGAGAGTACAAATTTTATTTTTACCTTTGCGCGAGTTTAGTACACATGTTTACCTCAAATCTTATACGTGAGGATCAAATAGACTCATGAACTATTTCTTGACACACTAAAATTATTTTTCTTTAATGTTGAGATCAAATAAGCCCTCAATCTTAATTTAAATCACAGTTTATTAGTAAAAATAAAACTATAAAAAATTAGAGACCTATTTGATCCACACATATAAGATTAGAGACTTATTTAACTTTTTTTTATTTTTATTTTTGCATTTGGGCGAGTATTTTATATAAAATATGTATTATTTGTTCACAGTAACATATATTTATCATTACAGTAATACATGTTTAACCTAATAGTAACACTTCGAGCACCTGTGAGCAAATTTATTTTTTTCCCTTGCACGAGTTTTTTTGAAAACACCCACTATACCTGACCCGCCCACGGTTCACAAATTTCTTTATTTGGATATAGATATAAATTATTTTTCGAATCTAGGATCCGTAAAATATTTCATATGAGAATTTGTCGAAATAATATTATCTATGTGTTACTTGTCTAAATGACAGAATAATCATTGCTAGAATGACAAAAAAATTATTGGATGTTAAACAAATATTTCCTCGTTTCATTTTTTATTGGTCAAACTAAAATGACACAAGTTTTAATGAAAAAAATTGTTTATTATTATTAAAAATATAAAATTGAGAGTAAATAAGTAATTTCAATTTTATTGGAGGGAGATTTATTTTAATTTGAAAGAATATAGTGAATAATTAAGTGATGTGTGTTGTAAATAGAAAAATTTAGAAGAGTTTAGTTTGAGAGTGTAATATTATTTTTTTTACTATTTTGGATATGAAAATAAAAATAAGAAATTATTTTTTTTATTTTAATCAATCTAGAATGGAACGTAAGTAGTAGCTTTTATTTTTTTTAAATTAATAAGGGTGTTTTTTTCTTCGACGGGTATAAAAAAAAAGGGACACTCTTGTGTGAAACCATCTCATGAATGAGACGGACATGAGACGGAGTCACTTTTTAATAAATTGTTATCACTTTTTCATAAATTATTATCACTTTTTCATAAATTGTTATCACTTTTCAATTTGTTATCACTTTTATACTAATTTGTATCACTTTTTTAAAAAGTGATAACAATTTATTAAAAAGTAACTCGGTCATGAGACCGTCTCATACAAGTTTTTGCAAAAAAAAAAAAAAAAAAAAAAAGGTGTTTTTAGTCTTCTTGTTGTTGGATATTTTTATTTAAAATTATTACTAAATGTACGGCAACAAAAAGCTATTGTCAACGGCCACATCTTATCCAGGTGAGAGAAATTCAAAAATTTTCAATATACACAAAGAAAATATTGAGAAAGTTTTTGATCTATTGATTTTCAGGTATAATATAAGCAACCATATTAGAATTTCTAAATACTGAATTCTTTTTGGTATCTTCGATGTCGGAAAATTATTTTATATGAATTTCATAAATTCAAACCAAAATCTATACATTCTTTTAAAATCAAAATCTTTAAATCAAAATTTTCAAAAATGTATCAGAACGACTTACAAAGAAGCCAAAAATTAAAATGGAGAAGTTCGATTATTGTCATGAATGATTTAAGTTGAAAATTTATTAAAAAAATATAGATTATGAAATACATACATAGGAGAAGAGTACATGAGCTCCAATCCAATACTGAGAAACAGAGTAATTAAACTCAGGTAAAATTCCAATCGCCACCATCGATGAATATTAGCGTTTTTTCTCAAAATCGCTTTTCTGTTCCCGGCGCTGTTGACAGACGTTCGAGAAATTTGCCGATAAATCGGAATACATTGATGTGACTTTCGAAATATTACCGTTTATTTCCTGAATCAACTCCACGTTCTTCACCATACTGTCGTGCGTTTTCAATTGATGATTCTCGTTCACTTGCTGAATCAGGACTCGATTTCGATCGAGGACCGATTGAACCTGTCGGAAATTCTGGGTGAAGGCGGACCAAACCGCCGGATCTCCTCCGTCGAATTCATCGCCTTCGCTGGTGGATTTTGGGGAGCGATAGCGGTTTTCGGAGGTGTTGTCGTCCATTATTGATTCGGCAGCGGCGGAGATGGCGGCGGTGGCGGAAGACGGCGGTGATTTCGTATATGGAAATCCGAGATGTGTGCGTATCGCTATTTCTAGAGGAAGAGATTAGGGAGGTGACACCGCGTGACTTGCTACTTCTACGCGATTTTGTGTCACGTGGGGTTAACGCAGATGCCGGCTTATTGTCTTAAGCCGAATCTTGCGCAGGCTGCTTCGGGTCAGAAAATGAGGTAAAACATACATAATAGGGATATTTTCAATTTTTTTCCAATTACTAACACATATTTTTAAAATTTATAATTTGATATATGCTATTTTAAATTGTTGTAATTTTATTACGGGACATTTTTAGCCAATCTCAAAAGTTAAAAAATGGAAATGCTAATATGTCTACCGGTGAACACAAATTTATATATTCACTGTTTATTATATGATATCACATTAGCAGTGAGTCCACTATTATTTAATTAATTAATTAATTATGTATGTATGTAGCATTATGATAGGTGGTAGGACTATAAATTTGTTTCTATTTTTAAGCATATTATCATTCTTGGTTGTCATTAAATCTATACATATATAATAATAAAAATCTAATAACTAAAATAAAATAAAATTTTGACTCCTAAAAATTATTTGTAAAATTTGTCATAATATTTAATAAATTACTTATAAATTAATATAATAAATATCAATTAATAAATACATTATGTGATGATTTAACTTCTCATTTGGAAATATAATCTATGTTTATTTATATATTAGAGAGTTAATTTCTCGATTGCCATGTATTTGGTTTTTTTTTTTTAAATTATTCAAGTGACTTTAAAAATTTAATTCATTTCATTTAAGTAACTTGATTTTATCTTGTCCACATCTATATACATTTATCAGAATTAATTTTGACACATGTCGTTCTCTCATAATCTCGTTACGTGTCAATTACTTGATTTTTAAAAAAATTCATTATTCATTCTAATAGATGTATAAGAATAAGTATACATTAATATATTTTAATAATTATCTAAAAAATCTCTTATATAATTTTAATGGTTTTATTTATCTTCCATTTGGATGGAGTGAATTTGAAATCAATGTATTTGAGTATATTATACTATGCATTCACATAAACTAAAATGGAGAAAAATTAAATGGATGGATTTGATTCACTCAAATGTTAAGCACGGATGAGAGAAGTGAGAGGATTTCAAATGATTGACTATTTGAAATCCTCCCACTCATAAATAATATTTTTGTGAATCAAATCCATTCATTTAATTTTTTTTCCATTTTAATTTGTAAATATATGGTGTATTATCCTCAAATATTTTAATTTCAAATGACTACGTCCAAATGAAGCCTAATATAATTTTATGATAATTTTAGAAAATTTTAGGATATAAGGTTCTAGAGAATTTTTAGTAACTATTGAATTAAAAAGATCTCCACTATCTATTAATGGTCTCTTTATTTTTTATATAAGGGATAACTTTGAATAACATTAAAGAAATGATAAAGATATTAAAGTTGAATATAATTTGTTTACATTAAATGAAAAAAATTTAGAACTGTTATATAGGATAATACTGCAATTACTTGAATATTCCATCTTTTTTCTTCCCAATGAATCTGCTCTTTCATTATTTTGCAGAAGGAAAAATTTTATATAAAAACTTAATTTTTAAATTGAGTCTTAATTTAAATTTTTTATTTTGAAGTGTTTTAAATTAGAATTTTATTTTATTTTTTTATTTAAAAATTTGTCTCAATTTAAGATCCAATCAATTTTTTTATAAAAAATTATAATAACTTTTTTATTTTTATTTTAAAATATAATACATTAAATTAAAATTTTAATATATTTTATTTCACACTCGTATTAGATATACCTAAAAATAAAATTTTAAACTCTTTACTTTTTATTTGGCAGTTGAACTTGTAAAAAATTAAAAACATAAAATATATACTTCTCTGTTTCATATTAAATGATGCATTTATTAAAAATATTCGTCTCAAATTCAATGATGCATCATTAATTTATAAACACCAATAAAAAATTACACTTTTAGATTGTATTTATTTCAAAAATAAAGATTATATTGAATAAGATTATATTAAATAAGATAAGCACTTAAAATTATTTTTACAATATTATCCTTTGTTTACTTTTTATGTTACTGATACAATTCAATTTTGTTTTCTTAAAAAAATTAATTTTAATTTTTTTTTAAAATATAATTATTAAAATGCCCTAAATCTCTAATCTTGTCCTTCGTTTACCTAAAAAAGATTATATTAAATAAAATTAGATTAGATCAGATATGATTGTTAGTTAATTTTTTTTTCTTTTTTAGTGAAATAAATAGATTTATAATAAATAAAATTTATTATTATACTTCTATTTTATTTTTTTAAAATCAAATATGAGACAGATGAAATATAAAATATATTACATAATATATATAAAAAAATATTTAATAAAAAAATAATTATTTATAAAAAATAAAAATGAGTGATATAAGTATTATCACTACAAATAACAACCATATTTATATATGTCAAATAATATATGTCTACTAATTACAAATTAAATATATATTGTTTAAAAATGTAGTGGTGCTTGTAACAATGTATAAGAGAGAATAATTAATTCTATTTTTTTACCAATTAAGCAAATTTCTGTTTATAGAGAACACTTGTCCACTACATCTCAAGCATAGACACACTTGGAACCCTAACTAAATATATAATCTTGAATGTAAAAATATCATTATTTCAACTTTTTTAAACTACAAAAACCCATAACTTTTTTGGTGATCCATCTATTAACATTAAGTATAATATTGAAACAAACTAAGTTAGCGTTAATAAAATGATAAATTATAATGTGATCACAAATTTAACGTTGATGTGGTTTCGAAAATTTAACTAACATAACAAAAAAACTAATTAAGAAAAAAATATTTTAAAATTTTGTTAAATAGTTGATTTTAATAAATTAAAAAAAATAAATACATATATATAAAAATTAAATTCAATTGAATTTGAAGATATTTTTTGCCAAATTTTTGTTAATGTAATTATTTTTTGAATATTTAATTAAAATTTTAAGGTTTTTAATTTTATATTATTGGATTATTTTCATATTTTTTAATTTTTTTTGTTTTAATTAATTTTTAAAGATTCTTTCAAATTTTTTAATTTAAAATATTTTTTTTATAAAATTAAATTAAATAAAAAATATAATGTCACTTATGTATGTTATATGTAATAACAGATTAAAAAAATAAAACTAAAAAAAAATAGTTAGAGAATTAATTTTAAAATGAAAAAAAAATATTAAGAGGACTAAAGTCAAATTAAATTAAGTTAAAGAACTAAAAAAATTTACCTAAAAAATTATACTCCTCCCCACAATAATTTGCACACTTTCTTATTTAGACATCCCAAAATAATTTGCACACTCAAAAATAAAAAACTCCCCATAAACTCTATTATCACATTATTTATAATTTTACACAAAATGTTATTACTTTTGGTACACATACACACAATTCAACTCATTTCTTATTTTATACATAAAAATTTATGAAATACCCTTTAAAACTCAATTTATTACTCCATTTTCTTATTTTGTATGTCCATCAAATAGTGCAAGTTAATTTGGGATGAAAGAAGTAATTTATACAGTTATACTCCTTCCGTCCCATTTTTATTGTTCAAAATAAAAAAATAGATATCTTATTTTTATTTTCTCATACTCAAAATAACAAATAAAACAATACTACTCTTTTAAATTAAACCCTAACAAATATCTTTTATTTATATCTAAATGTCACTCAATTAACTATTTCAATAAAGTTGACTTTAAAATAATCTCTTTTAATAAAATTAAAAATACACATTTACCCTTCACTTTATACCTTTTAATATTAATAAATAACATATTTTTTAATCTTTGCATCATTTTCATTTGAGCAAACAAAATTGATTTCGAAGAGAAAGTTAACTTTAGAACACAAAAACTCAAAAAAGGAAAAAATAGAAAATGTGAAGGACGCGCGGTAAAGAGCACTAGTAATGTAGTTCACTGAAAATATCTAGAGATATTTATAATAAAAAAGTGAAAAAAAGCAAAAGACCTTTTACCTTTTCCGACCAATATGGCTATATCTGACAACAGGGGATATTTATCATAAAGAATTTTGGCATATAAGTTATGACTCACTATAAAGGAAACGTGTGAAATGCACCACGTCCGCAAACTTCAACCAAATTAATTAGGCTCATTTTGGAATTTTTTAAGGAATTTAAATATTTTTTTTCCTTTGTCATTGGATATGTAATTAAATGGGGGTATTGATTAAGTAAGTTATTTAGAAAGAAAAATAGTGTGGTAATTTATTTTTTATTTTTATTAGTTAATATAATTATCATATATTTATTTTTGTTTTCATTGAATAATTTTTAAACCAAGTTCTATCTAATTGTTTTTCAACAAGAGCACTATGAAATTTAAAAAGTATTTTAAAATAATAGTAGTTGCTTTCTTTTTTCTTTTTTTTTTTATTAAGCAATTATAGTTGTTCAGTGACTTGCACAATACACTTTGGTACATACACGACTTTGGCGAGTCAACACAAGTTTTATAGGACTCATTTTGTGAATTTACTCAAGTTTGCACTCGTTACGATATAGAATTTTTCGTAGGTGTTTTTGGTAGATATTTGAGCAATCCAGGAGAACAACACTGGAAAGCAATCAAACGCGTAATGCGTTATCTGAAGAACAATAGATTATATGCTCACTTATCAGAGATCGGAGAGTTTGGAGATCATTAGATACTCTGACTCGGATTTTGCTGGATGTCAAGATAGCAGGCACTCCACATCAGGATATGTGTTTACGCTGGCCGAGGAGATTATTTCTTAGAAGTCTGTCAAACAGACTCTTGTAGCTTCTTCAACCATGACTGCGGAGTTCATCGCCTGTTATGAAACTTCTAATCACGAGATATGGTTATGGAATTTTGTCATTGGGCATCGAGAGACCGTTGAAGATATATTTTGACAATAATTGAACTGTACTTTACTCCAATAACAATAGAAGTGTCACTAAGTCAAAATTCATTGACATTAAGTTTCTTCGTGTTAAGGAGAAAGTTAAGAATAAACAAATTTCTATAGAACACATAGGAACAAATAGTATGCTAGTTTAGTGGGAGTTTATGTTCTATGTGTTGAAGTTTAAATTAGATTATTTAGTTTTTTTGTAGAATTAAGTTGATGGCTTTGATTTCATTCTAAACTCGATTAAGTTATTTTTCATTTTGTAATATTTTGCATTATGGAGTGATCTCATTAAAGATTAAGTTGGACCAGTTGAAAATTGACATGGTAACGATCACATTGCATATTTTCATGTTACTCAACATACTTGATCTATGTCACTGAGTATATTAATATGGTGATTGTCGAGGTTTAACCAGGATTTGTAATGTGGTGGATACCACGGTAATTTCATTCTAGTATAAGAGATTAACCAAATTGTAAAGGGTAGTTTGTAGCTAAATAACATAAAGTTGTGCAACTAAGAATCCTTTAATATAATTGTTTCGATAACAATATGTATTGCTCAAGAGGGAGATTGTACGAAAATCTTGAATTTCACATGTTTTGCAACATATATCATGTAATTATATTAGCTATTCACTTATTTTATGGACTTAATTTAGTGATCTATATAAGATAAAGTCCATGGATTATACAACTGAGATGAGTTAATCGAGTAGATACCTAGTACTTATACTATGAGTAGGTGATTATAGATGGCTTGATTCGGTATTATATATAGACCCTATTGGTTATGGTCCCCAACATACTAAATCACATAACGTTTTCCATTCTCCCCATCGGAATTGAAAACGACGGTCCCATAGAGGTATAAAATAATTTACTTAAGGAAGGCCAAAATACCAGTTGATCGATCAAGTTCGTGTTCCGCCAATGAAACTCAATAGATTTAGGTACTCCTAATAATCTTTATAATTTAGTGTGATATAAATTTCTTAGAATTAAAGCACGTTTTATAATAATTAAATTAATTTATTGAATTTATAAATTCCTATTATATTTATTGAATTTATATTATGAGATTATAAATTCCTTTGTAAATAAATCTTTTGCATCATTTTTAGAATTTAATTAAAAGTAATATTAAAACATTTACCTTATGAGTCCACAGGACGAGGGGGAAGGTTGTGACCCGACAGGTCTGCCAAGTCCTACGTTTAACCTTTTTGTTACATTATATTCAAAATTCACGATTATAATAAAAAAAATTACAATATATTAAAAAAGATAAAAAAATTTGTGAGACCGTCTCATGGATCTCAATCCGTGAGACGGGCCTATTTTAACCCAAAAACTAAAAATGGGTTACTGGAAATTAGCCCAGGGAGTGAGGCCTGTGATACCCGAGACTCTCACTACTCATTGGCCAATATATTTCATGCATTGAGTGCATTTTAATTAATTATGTGCTACTTGTGATTTTGAATTATTTTATCTTGCATTATTTTATTGTGTTTTTAGATATTGAATTAATTAAATATGTCTTTATATGTTAAGTGGTGAGAAAATTAATTTATAAGTTATTGAGATTTTCATGGTGTTTGAGTACTAATACAAATTATATAATTATTAATGGTATTATTGTGATTAATTATAATATTAATTGTGATATTAATCTATCTATTATACTATAAAAGAGGATTCACAGGTCATCCGGCCAGTTTCCTCCCGGTGTTCAGTCATTTTTTTTCCCAGTGACAACACAGCGGGCGCCGCCCACATACGTGGTGCCGTTCTATTTCTCAGAAATTTTTTCCCTCATCCCCTCCACGCAACTCCACTACAATTTCTTTTCTTCCATTTTACCCATCTTTCCCCCACAGCTTAGAGTAACAACTCACAGTCTCACTCAAGTTTATTCTGAAGCACAATGGATTCCAATAGCCGAAGGTACCACCCTTCTTTTTATTCATTTTCTTACTTGAGCGTATCTTCAATTAGGTTTTTGAGGGGTTGATGCCTAAATTACGGTGTTTCCTGTGTTCTGATATTTTTTATTTTCTTAATTTTCGATTTTATTGAATTATGTTGCTTCTGGTGGATTGAGTCATATGCGAAAGGTGTTCGATGAAATGCCTGCGAGTGATTTAGTCACCTAATTCGATTGTTTTCTTAATTTTCGATTTTATTGAATTATGTTGCTTCTGGTGGATTGAGTCATATGCGAAAGGTGTTCGATGAAATGCCTGCGAGTGATTTAGTCACCTAATTCGATGATTCTGCTCGTTGTAGATTTGGGATTAGGACTTTTGTAAACGACATCCATTTCTGATCAAATTCTCGCACACGACGGCCCTTTTTTTTATACTGCAACTTCCAGGTTAGTCGGAATCTGCTCTATTCCCTCCACTAAGTTTTCATTAGTAAGGGCTTCATTTGTTTTGTTTAATTTATTAGTATTTTTAACTTTAACTTTGAGCAAAATAGTCTGATTATTTCTCTATATCAACGAAATTATTCTTACCTTTCGTTCTTAAATTCAATAGTAAACCTTTCTAAGTTGTAACATCTAATTTACTCTGCTAATTTGTTGAATTTATTTGTCTTCAGAACTTTTACCTCCTTCTTTGCTTTATCTCTTTGGTCGTGCTTTATAGTTTCTGATTATGAGGGTTGTGATATACTTGGAGCGAGATAATTAGACTTGCTAATTGGTTCTTGTTTTAGTGGGTTTCTGGCGTGGATTTAAAAATATCCGTTTTATTATAAATGCAAATAGTCAATTATAAGATTTAATTTCGGTAGAGTTTTATTTGTTCATGTGTGATTGAATGTTTAGAATTGTTGCTTGATAAAAAACTAGATGTTATCAGTTTTGGGCTTCTACATGTTTGGCGAAATGCTTGTTAGAGATACAATGTTGTTTTCCGTTTTGGGTTGGAGAATTCAAGTTTTCATATTCAAATAGTTGTAATATTTTCTGTTACACTCACAAAATACAAATGCATTCATTATAGATCTTGAGCAATTTTTTCCAATTCATTTAATAATATAACATAACTTTTTTGATTGATAAAAGTGATGCAGAACTGTAATCATGGTTAAGGGTATTTGTCTTTGGACCTAACTACCTGCGGGAGTATATATATCATCATAAACACACAATCATTAAACAGGATATAGAATATTTGAGGAATTAGATGGATGCAAGTTTTGGAGTTTTGTTGTTCATAAAATAAAGTGAACCAGATTAGTTAATAAAGTTGCATGTTATAATGGGATATGATAGTTTCAGATTAATACTTTTGATTATCCACATTAAATTTTTTGCCTTGCCTTTTTCGTTGTGTAACCTCACTATTCACTACCCATTTCTAGGTACCGTGTTCTTTAGATGAGTTTTGCGCATTGGGCAATTTAATCTAAAATAAAGCACATTAGTAACAGTACTGATATCACAAAAACACACAAGAAAGTTTTTTTACCACGGAATACAAACACTTTTGATATAGATATCAAAGAGATCATGAAAGATACAAAAGAAAAATGCTCCAAAGGCAAGATTAGGCAACTCATAGATGTGATTTTTGAGATGGGTGTGAACATTAAAGTATTTTTTTTTTATTCTGAAACACATTCAGTGCTTCTTGTTAATCTAAAACTTAATACAAGCAGTTAACAGGCACTTCATTCAGCCAAAATCACATCACACAGTCCATATATCAACTTTTACAATGTCACTGTAAATCATGTCCAAATATTCAATTAAAACAATGAAAATAAATACATATAATGATTATTTATAACTACTTGAATAGCACATTTCTATATCAATGGAACCATACATAATAAAGCCTAAGGTGATGTTTGTTTTGGGTTTTAAGTGACTTTTAAGGGCCAGTTTTTTTAATTTAGGGGATTTTGAAATCCTGATAAATAGTAAGGTATGTGTTTGTTTTGAGTTTTTTAGTAGAGTTGGAAATAACTTTATGACAAATAATGTGCAAGAGTGAATAAAGTTCTATTATTATATAACTGTTGAGTGTGATTGAAATAGATGATGTTAATTGTGATTTAAATATATTAAAGTGTAAGGATAGAAAAATAATTGCATTGAAAAGTGTGATAGTAGGTTTATATGTGATCAAATTTTCGTTGCATAACAGTTATATATAAAAATACTTGTAGAGGTTAGGTATATTACTGGGCAAAAATGATTTATAAAGTATTCATCTGGTTAGAATATTAAGTGATAATTGTTTTAATTTGAAGCAGGATGTAATAACGAAAGACTCCAATTCGTCAAATTAGGTAATCTATACACGTTTTATGTGCTGTTTCCTAAAGAGTTTGACTTAGTGTTTGGATATTATGTGCTGTATTATAATGGGTCATAAATTCCTATTTAATGTAATAACGAAAGACTCCATTTCTGCTTGATCATGACGTATGCTAGACGACTTACTGTATTTATGACTCTTTTCTTTCTTCCCCTTGGGGGACTTTCTTTGTTAACTATTAAACTCACTATATTATATGTGATGTATTTTCAGTATGCAATATTTGGTAAAGTTACTAGGGGTGATCAAACGTTGAGAAAACTCGAGGAAGTTCCTACCCGAAAAGAAGGAATCTTTGCTATGGTACAGTTTTATCTCTGTTTGTCTTTTCTCATTCTCTCTCATTTAAGTTTTCTTTTAGCTATTTTATGTGATTAAGACAATATTTCTTGATTTAAAATGGAAAAACCTTAACGAATGAATATTTGAAAATATTAAAAATGAGGAAAATGTCCCCTCAATGTTTTGACATGGGACAAATAAATGTTATGCTTCTCTTTGCTTCCAAATGAACTATAGTCTTTCATTGGTACTATGGAGAGGTGTACTTTCTGTGGAGTGCATCGGTTATGCACTTTACAGTTTACCAAGAATGTTTGATTCACAAAAGTGGCTTTGGCTGCTACCAAAATACTCTTTTGGAGATAACAAGTGTTAAAATTTGTGTTTAAAATATTTATACACATTTTTATATCCTAATAAATAGGATTGTAAATTTGTAATGGAGTATGAATGAATTGAGGAAACAGAGATGTGTACAAAATGCTCACCCTTATCGCTACGTGCCATTTTCCTCTTTTTTTTTGTTTTGACAATTTTTTCTTAGGTTCCTTTCTTTTTACCGTCATCATACTCTTTTTGTGAATCTCTCTGTTTCTCTTTTTAATGTTTGGAGAATTGTTAATTGTTCTCTGTCTTTAGTTTAACTTTAAGTTCATCCATCTCATGAATTAATTAGGTGTTAAAATTACCATACATCTATTAAAGATTTGAAAGTGTATTAGACTGAAACAATGACTACTGATAACATTTTCTCACTTTCTTAGTTTTTTTGTAATGATTAATAAACAAATTAAAAAAATGAACTTGCAATTTTTAAAAGAAAGGATCACAAACAGGCAAAAGCATCACTTTCTTCATTAGTTTACTTTACTCAAAACCAAACCTTCAATCTCAACCCACATCTCAATGCTTAGGTAATGTCATAAGAAAATATAAATATTCTATAACTAATACAATATAATAAATATATATATATATATATATATATAATTTCTAGAAATATTTATAATAGAACTCCTTGTGTGTTTGTGTCAGGTTTTTACGGGATTAAAAATATCCTAATTGAGAAATCTTGAATAGTAAAAATGTGAATTGGAGTGATTTTGTAAAAGAGGCTGCTCGAAAAATGAGATTTATTTGTAGATAATTTTGAGAACTTTAAACTAAAATTGAATGCATATTCATTTAGCTGCAATTGACGTCTTGGAACTTATCCCTACAATGTACCTTAACAGCTATATTTAAATTTTTTTTTGTAATTATTTTCTTTTTACTGCTTCTCTCACATGGAGATAAATTGTTGATGAAATGTATTTTGTTTTCCCCATTACAGTTAAAGATGTTCAACTTATTTACTTTTGTTTAACTCAGCAGCTATTACTTCTTTACGACAAAGATGTTAAATACATTAAACACATTTTCTCAATTTAAATCTTGAAACCTGTTTCAGTTGTACTGAATTTCGTGATCCTGGGATTTCTCATCTGAACAGCTCTAGAGTAAATGAGATGATAGAATTTTATATGGTTGATTTTATATTTTGTGATGCTTTCGATTGTTTATCTTGCACATTTAATGTATCCCAAATTTTTGTCATATGTAGTACACGGTTCCTAATACTCATCAATTCTATTCATACAATGAAACCAGATTAATATTTATGCCTTTAAAATTGCCTTTCTGATACACCGTATATCATCTGTGATGCAGATAGATCTACTGACAGGAACGCCTTAAAAGGTTCCTTGCTCTGGATAAAGGTACGTCTTTATTTTATTTTTCTTATTCCGTCTTTAATTAGGTCTTTTAATTACTTTTTATTTTTACTGGTTGCACTCTCTCCCTGTGGCATTATACTCAAATTTTTACTCCTAATATTTCATCCCATTAATATTTTTTTTTTACTATCTTATTGTTATTCCAATATAAATTAATGTATAAATGCTCCTTCAATTCTTACTCTAAAAAATACACCCATGACTTAAGAGTTATCCAATTAAATACTTACTGTTGCCTTTTTTTTTAAAGGCCTAATTTGGTAAAATAAATTGACCAACTGCTGATATAATTTTGGGTCCACTATTGCAGAATGCATTTCAGCGGCCTTTCTTCATCTACATAGGTTTGAAAGTGGGTTATCATCCTCTGAGTAAATTGTCAAATAGGTACGCGCCTCTGCAATAGTTTGTATCATACATTTTCTATCATATATATATTCCAAAACTGTCAGCAAGTGAAAGTACCTATGTTTATGAATTTACCTTGTTTAATTATATTTTTGTAATATTGTTGTTTACATATATCTCCAATATTTGTTTCCTTTATATGTTTGCCAATATATATGTGCTTGTGATCTTTTTGCTAAGATATCATATATTCTACGATTGTTAGTAATTGTAGAGTATTTACATTTGCAAGTTCAGCTTGTTTAATTAGTTGCCGCCACAACTTTCCTGGTTATTCCAATAAAAATGTCGTCAAAAAGTAAAGTACGCACCCAAGAAGTTACCAAAACTAAAACAACATGCAAAAGAAAATACGTTTCAGTAGAAGATCGTAGATAGGCAAAAAATAAACGCCGAGGCAAGAAACAACTCCAAAATATTACTGTTGATCCATTAAAATCTATAATAAGTAGTCCTGACTTGCTACCTGATGTACAAAACTGTGAATTTTGCAATGCGAAACGTGTTTACCTAGAGCCCCCTACATTTTGTTGCTCATCAGGAGAAATAAGACTATTAAAAACTGAGATGCCTTTGGAGTTGGTACAATTGTACCTTAACTGCACTGAATATTCCAAAGAATTTTGTAACTGTGTTCGTAGCTACAACAACATGTTTGCTTTCACATCAATGGGTGTACACTGTGACAAATCTTTGGCTAAAAGAAACGATGGAATTTATACATTTCGAGTACAGGGTCAGGTCTATCATTTTATGCATCAACTAATACCGGCAAATGATGAAAACCCAAAAAATCTTCAACTGTATTTCTTTGACACAGATCATGAAATACTGAACCGCATGTCTATTAGCTCAAAATTTAACGATGCACTTGTGCAAAAATTGATGCAAATCCTTGAGGTAAATCCATATGCGATATTTTTTAGGAGTCTTAATAGTTTTCATGACTTAAGTGATTATAAAATTGCTTTACAAGTTGATCCTAAATTCGACCAAAATATTTTTAACCCACCTTCTACATCACAAGTCACTGGAATATGGTTAGAATCTAACGGAAGAGACCAATGTACAAGTCAACATATTCAGGTTTATCCAAAAAGTAGTCATCCTCAAATTATTAAACACTATTTTGGATGTTTTGACCCTATGCAATATCCTCTGATTTTCCCAAATGGAGAACCTGGTTGGCACCGGACAATTAAAAGGTTAAATAATAGACAGAAAACAATGGTCCCTCCACCAACATGTGATGATGAAATCCTTCACGACATCCAAAACTGCTCAAATATAGACGAGTTCATGCAGTCTGAAGATCAAGGTATTATTGTACTATTACAATTTAGTCATTTAGTTATGTTTTAATTACTAAATAGAATATTTTTAATTATTTATGTAGGTTCCAGAAACAAGAATACTCAAAGGACTACAGTATCATGTCATGAATACTATTGTTATAAGTTACAAATAAGAGAACACGATAGATCATTTTTACTACATATCGGTAGACTTTTACAACAGTATGAGGTTGACATGTATATTAAAATTGAAACATCAAGGTTAGACTTTTTTAGAAGTGCCGAAATACAAAATCGTTTACGAAAAGAAGTATATCGTGGTTTACTAGATGGTATTGCACAAGGTTGTGAACTAGGTCTTGATATTGGTCTACGTATGATATTGCCTACATCATTTGTTGGAGGTCCTAGAGATATGCGTAAAAGATATATGGATGCTATAGCTTTAGTACAACGTTTTGGAAAGTCTGATATTTTCTTAACTATAACTTGTAACCCAAATTGGCCAGAAATAAAAGCATTATGTTTGTCGTCTAACGAAATACAAAATAGACCTGATTTGATAGCAAGAATATTTCGTGCCAAGCTTCAAGTTTTAAAGAAAGAACTGTTCAACAAAGGAATTTTTGGTCACATTGTTGCTTATACTTATGTAATAGAATTCCAAAAAAGAGGTTTGCCTCATGCTCATTTTTTGTTGATTTTGAGCCGAACATCAAAAATGTTTTCCCCTGAAGCATTTGACATAATTGTTTGTGCAGAACTCCCTGATAGACATACAAATCCATATTTATTTTCATTAGTAGTTAGACATATGATGCATGGACCTTGTGGAGTGCTTAATCCAACATGCCCTTGTATGAAAAACGGTTTCTGCAAATTTCACTATCCTAAAGATTTCTCAGACAGTACAAAATATGCAACAAACTCATATCCAACATATCGTCGTACAAATAATAATCGTACAGTCGCTGTAAGAGAATCACAACTTGATAATCGATGGGTTGTACCTTATAATCCATATCTTCTGGCAAAATTTAATTGTCACATTAACGTTGAAATATGTTCAACTATTCAAGCTATCAAATATATGTATAAATATATTTATAAAGGACATGATAAAATATCATACTCATTAGCAAACACTAACAACCCAGTAATTGATGAAATAAAAAATTTCCAGTGCGGTAGATGGATTTCCCTTCCTGAGGCGGTTTGGCGAATTTTTAAATTTGAGCTTAACCATGTGCATCCCCCTGTAATATGCTTACCGATTCATTTAGAAAATGAACAATTGGTAACATTCTCTGCCAATCAATCATTACAAAACATTGCAAACAATCCTACAAATCAGAAGACTATGTTAACTGAATTCTTCAACATGAATAAATACAATGATTATGCTAAGAGCCTCAAGTTATTATATGTTGAGTTCCCAGAAAACTTCACTTGGCATATTGCTTCAAAAGAATGGAAACCCCGTAAAAACAAAGAGGTCATTGCCCGAATCTTTTCTTGCCAACCATCTAACGGCGAAATATTTTACTGTAAGTTGTTATTAATGCATATAAGAGGACCAACTTCCTTTACAGACTTGAGAACAGTCAATGGGAAAACTTTTACCACGAATAGAGAGGTTGCACAAAAATTAGGATTAATAGAAAATGATAACACTGTTGAAATGTGTCTTCAAGAAGTTGTTGCATACTTAATGCCTTCTGCTTTACGACTTTTATTTGCTACTGTCCTTGTTCATTGTAACCCCAAAAATTGTAAACAGTTGTGGTTGAAATTTGAGGATGTTTTGTCAGAAGACTTTACTCGAAACAAAACCTATAGTTCTGATATAGTCAGGCGAAAAGTTCTAGATATTCTTGCTCATTATTTGTATTCCATGGGAAAAAAATTGGAGGACTTCTTCTCCGTAAATGATGATGTACTATTCAGTTTTCCTAATAATTTGACAAAAGAAATTCAAACTGAACAGGATGTAATAATATCTAACCAAGATCTTTTATCCATTGACAAATTAAATACAGAACAAAGACTTGCGTATAATCGAATTCTACACCATGTTAATAATAATTTACCGAAAGTTTTTTTTGTGGATGGCCCAGGGGGTACTGGAAAAACTTTTTTATACAAAGCACTTCTTGCTACTATAAGATCTACAGGTCATATTGCACTCGCTACAGCTACTTCAGGAGTAGCCGCATCCTTACTTCCAGGTGGACGAACTTCACATTCACGATTTAAAATTTCCTTGGACGAAAATTATTCTAAATCTTGTAGTATTGTTAAAAAGAGTGCATTGGCTCATTTGATAAGAGAGGCAAAATTAATCATTTGGGACGAAGCTACTATGGCAAAACGCAGTACTATTGAAAAGTTTGATGAAATGTTGAGAGACATTATGAGTTCAGATGATATTTTTGGTGGTAAAATTATTGTCTTTGGAGGAGACTTTCGTCAGACATTACCTGTTATTATTAAAGGTACCAAAGACGATATTGTACAATCCTCCATTGTTATGTCACCTTTATGGAACCAATTTGAAAAGCTGAAACTGAAACAAAATATGCGTGCATTACTTGATCCTGATTTCTCATCTTATTTGTTGAAATTTGGTGATAGAATTGAAAATACTAACGAAAAAGATGAAATCCAAATACCATCTAGAATCATTATTCCTTTTACAGATGATATTACATCGTTGAATACATTAATAGATATAGTATTTCCAAATATTAGTGACTGCACTTTAGATCCTTCCGTATTTGTCAAGCGAGCTATACTTACTACAAGAAATGATTTTGTCCATGAAATAAATGATGTTTTAATTAACAGATTTCCTGGTCAGGAAACTACCTATTTTAGTTGTGATGAAAACACAGACACTTACGTTGCACCAGACCAACAAGAATTATTTCACTCTTTCCTCAAGGGCTACCTCTTCACAAATTAACATTGAAAATAAATGCTCCAATCATATTGTTACGAAACATTAATCCAACCGAAGGACTTTGCAACGGCACCCGCCTACTCTGTAAAGGATTTGATACAAATATTATTTATGCTGAAATTGCAGTTGGCACATATGCTAGAAAACCTGTATTTATTCCTCGTATAACATTGGAAGCTCCACATGAGAGTTTCTCATCTATTCCGTTCAAAAGGAAACAATTTCCAATACGTTTATGTTATGCAATGACAATAAATAAAGCACAAGGTCAAACTTTAGATTTCGTTGGAGTCTATTTAAAAGAACCTGTATTTTCACATGGTCAACTTTATGTTGCATTATCGAGAGCAAAAACTATCGACCAATTAAAAGTTCTTATTAGGCCATCAATTATGTCGGTTCAAGGCACTAACTACACCAAAAATATTGTGTACCACGAAGTTCTAAATATTGCCAACAGTAACTAGATTGTCTAAAGGTACTAAAACAAGTAAATGTTGCTCTTTTTTACTATATTTCAATCACTGTCATTTTATGTTTCATATCTTAGTTCGAATTACAGAATACAACTTTAGTTAGACATTTATACTGCTCTAGAATTAGTAGTTACACTTTTTAAAAATAGGTTTATAATACAACCTCTAAAACTTTTTGCTGAATAGAGATCGAACCACATACAACACTTTAATACCTAAAGTCATACATCAAAATTCTCTTGCGCAACTGTTCATTGATCTACATTTTTTTGTTCACTCTTTGAAATGAAAAAGTTAAATGCTCCAATATTTTATTTGACATATGTAAATATAATAGCTTGTCATTTATTCTACTCTCCTGTATAACTTGTACATTTATTTTTCCTGCAACTGCGATGCCAAATTGCTTTTCTTTTTCTTTTATGAACAGATTTTCAGAATATACTCCAATCACTCATATCATGAACATTCATCAATTCTGAATGTTTAATATATTTGATGATGTATAAGAGGACTGGAGAATGATCTCTAAACATTCAGCTTTCTAACACGGGGCACTATTGAAAAACCTGAGTTGAATCTAAACATTCAGTGTACAATGTTCTTAAGGTTATTCAGGCAAGACAGGGAAGCAAGGTGCAAGCATTTGCAATGGTATGCATTTTGACAAATGTACAATAAATTTTGTTTTTTCTTTTTCAAATTTGAGTAAATATCTTGCTTCTGTTTCTTGACAGCTTTATCCTCTTATTCTGCTGCTGGGTGGAGTTCTTTTGTGGTATTTCTCGATTTTCTTACATGCTTAATTTTTTTCAGTATTGTTTATGATCTTATATGAGCATAATTTGTGCAGGCCCTTTCTGAGATTCCATACACTGGGTCTTTATGTTCATAATGATGTCATGCTTGCTTTTGGTACTCTGAAAAAGCAAATTTTGATCGAACCCATAGTTGCTCAATTAAATTCTTCATACTCTATGATACTCCTCAAGTGACAACTTGTTATCTTCTCTCATCTTCTTGTATTTGTTTATTGAGTGAAGGTGTCTAAAGTAGCAACAATGATATCTTGGTTTGGATTCTTTTCCCTTTCCGATTAAACCATATAACTAATATTTTGGGAGAGGACTATTTTGTATTCTTGATGGTAGAATAGGTTTCTTTGTTCTGTTTTTCTTTCGACCAACAATTAGCAAGTCGTATATGCATAATTCGCTCCCTAAACAGTTTGGGTGTTACTAAGAGTGTTTTTTTTTACCTCGACTCAAATGGGCTTTGAGGTGAGCACGAATAGTTACATAAATCATAAGTGAACTTAATATTTTCTGGAATACAGATATCATAAAGAATTATAAATTTTGAATGTGCAAGTCTTAACACTAATTACTAATTGCTACAACTAATTCTTGTTATCTTATAGTTGATTTTATCATCCTAAACTCACACCTGTGACAATGTCAATACTAATTTATAGTCTTTAATATTTTCCTTTAAAATTTAAATGTGAAACAGAATTGCATGCATAGATATATGCAAATTCAGTTTTATTGTATATATATATATATATATATATAACTGTTTTGCATGGATATATGCAAATTCAATTTTGCAAGGATATATGCAAATTCAGTTTCTTTATATTGTTTGTTTGTCGATTATATATATAACTGTGAAATATTTTATTCCATCAGGTTCACATTACAAAGTTGTGTACGACTCATGATGGATGATAAACTGGTCCTCCCACCATCGGCAGTAGAAGCTTTATTACATGGCGTTATTTAGCATTGCATCCATGATTACGTGTTGATTCCATGTAAAAAGTTACTAATGATCTAAACAATTTACACCTAACCTCTCTGATAACAAAAAATGAACTTGTTGGACTTACTTTATTTAGTAGTTTACTGCCATTTTTTTATGTTCAAGTATTCTAACTATAAAATCTGGGTTAACACCTCAAGAATTGAGGTGCACCCTCACTAGTATATGTATAATATGTGTTAGTGTGTGAAATGTTTATATATATAGTACTTAAGTAAGTAGATAGGAAAGAAAAGTAAAATAATATATAAAATACGAAACTTACCTTTTAAGAAAGCTAAGGCGGTGGAGGGGTATCAGATATCCATGTTAAATTTTTATCCTTTTTACATACTGGACGCCATATTCACGTAGAGGTAGGGAGAAAGAGGGAGAGAGAAGAGAGAGAAAGGAAGAGAGGTTTATATCGTGCGAGATTCTGAAGCGTTCTGGTAAGTATTCGACTTCCGTCAATAGATAAATTTTACACCGTTTTGAAGCTCGCGACGAGTAGAGCAAAACCCTACCCTCAAATCGTTAATATTTGTTTTTATTTGTTAGTGAAAGGTGACAGAAGTGTTTAAGGGTTTGATTTATCGACGTTTGCGGAGTTGAGGTAAGTAGGAATTCATTTGCACCTACAATGCATAAATATAATATTTTGTGAAGTATTTATGCTTAATTGGTGATATGTGAATATTATATTAATTGTGATATTTGATTGATATTCAATTATCATTATGAAATGAGTCTGTGAGCTCCATATATGAAGTGGAATGAACCTGTGAGTTCAGTGAGTATTGTGAATTGAACCTGTGAGTTCAGTGACTGTTGTGAATTGAACCTGTGAGTTCAAATGTTGTAGAATGAACTCGTGAGTTCAAAGATTATCGTGAAAGGAATTTGTGAATTCCATGATATTGCAGAAGTGAAAAGGGTGTTTTGAGCATGTGGTTTTACTGTGTGTATATGCTACATTGCATCATGCATATCATGCATTAACATGAAAATGTTTTATCAAATGGTGTGTTTGGCCATATTATGCACCGAGGGCGGCAGGGGCGACCTAGGAGTTAAGGCGACTAGACAGATCCTGGCGTATGCTACCTAGAGTAGGCCACCGTCTCATATGTTATGTTGTGTGCAAATTTTTCAGAGGGGACTTCTAAACGGACAGGGGGTCAGGTTTGGTGATGGACCTCGCTAGGCCGTTAGAGGGTAGGATCCTCACCAGTGTGGGTCGACGTGGAGGGATAACTTCTTGGTGGTCATGAGGGGCGCGATGGGGGGGACCTTCGATGGCCACAAGAGGATGAGCCTCACGTCGAGGTCATACATATAGTGACCACTTAAATATAATTGAATTGAGCTTAATGCTCGTGTGCCGGTGCATAGTAGTGAGTCAGGGGCCCTAACGAGTGTTTCATAAATAAATTGATGATTTTAAAGAGAGTACATTGGGAGGTTTTCGAACTAAACACCGCATCATGCATAATTTCTGCTTACTGAGATTTATATCTCATCCAGTTTATGCATTGTAGGTAATCTTGATGATTACTGACGAGGAACTGGACAAGCTGTGGCGCTCTTGCATGGTTTTGAGTAGCAGTGTACATAGATGACGACCTGTTGGGCAGGACCGTGGCTTAGTTTGCTTCTGCTATTGTATATTATGTTTGTTTTGGATATGCACTGTATAAACAAGCATGTACTAGTGTGTTTCGTGGATTGTGGTTTGTTAAGAACTGGTATGTATGCGAACAATTATGTTTTGAGTATGTGATAGTGTTATGCCGTTTGAAGGCCCAAACAATATTTGTCTTAAAACAATAAATAACCAAAAATATTGGCCCACCACCAAAAGAACTCGATGAAAGGTCAGGCAAGACGGCTGAACGTGTGGAGCAAAGTTGTTGACTTTACGACGGTGATGCGAAGAGGAGACGACGACGGAGTTTGTATGGCGACGCGGGAATGTGAAGTTGTTGAGTCAACTTAAAATTGAAAGTTCTACGGTGGCGACTCGAAAAAGAGGGGAAGCGTCGACGGATTTCCGGCATGAAATTTAATTTATTCTATATTTCTAGGCATGAATTTCTCTTCTTTCAGATTTTCTTCTATGCGGTTCTATACCATTCTTTGGGATTTGTGCTGAAATGTACTCCCTCTGTCCCAAGAAGTTATGCACACTTTCATTTTTCGTCTGTCCCAACAAGTTATGCACACTCCTAAAATGGAAACATCACACAATATTAATACCCTCATAATATCATTTAAATTACAAAAATATTACTCTTATTATACTCTCTACTTTATCTCATTAAATCACTCAAAATACCCTTACACTTTATTCTCATAAAAGTCAACAAAATTAATTTTTTTTTAGTTTCCGTGTCCCAAGAAGTGTGCACAACTTCTTAGGACGGAGGGAGTATCTAATTCATTAAATGGTTTTTGATATTAGAGAGGTATTTATTGACCTTCAATGGATTCTGAGCTTGAAAAGACTGATGTCAATGTGATAAATTATAACTGAACTTTTGTGCATCTCAGCTAATAGAGTTTCTCTAAAATCCAATATGGAAAAAATTAGGTAACTTATGTTTCTTTAATTGTTATTCTCCCTCTTTAAATATTACTATCTGCAGGGAAGCTTAATTATATATAATGACATAATTAGCATTATGCTAAAGATTGTTTCTTTATAAACTAATGTATTGTAATTGTAATTGTAGCAATATTGCGCATGGTGTTAATTGTAACTGTGATATATCTAAAATGTCAAGCCAACAAATGTGGGAGAAAAGTTGAAGAGATGATATTTGGTATCTTTCACTAGAGGATTGTAGTGGTCCATATATGAAATAACTTTTGGAACTCACAACCCAATTCTCTATCATGTATATGAAGTTCTAAGAAGTTGTAAAGTATAAATGTATAAATATATCATTTTTAAAAATGTATAACTTTTTTTTTTTTAAAAAAAAATCACTTATAAAAAAGTGATAACTTTGATTGAAAATGTGATAATATTTCTTCGATAAGTGGTTGTCACTTTTCACTATGTTTTACTTAAAATGTATATCACTTTTCAATTTTCGGTTAATATGAGGGATTGACACGAATCTTTATTAATAACCCGTACTTAAGAATGTATCATTTTTTATTTTAAAATATACTCCCTCCGTCCCAGAACTATCTTCACAGTTGACTTTTTAACGGTTTTTGTGTGAGAATTATTTCATAGTAATATGTGTACAAAAGTTGTTTTATATGAATGATATGCTAGTTGATATCATTCATATAAAATAACTTTTATACACATATTACTATGAAATAATTCTCACACAAAAACTATTAAAAAGTCAACTATGAAGATAGTTTTGGGACGGAGGGAGTATCACTTTTCAAAAACTGATAACTTTAATTGAAAATGTGATAATATTTCTCTTATAAGTGGCTATAACTTTTTACTTCTTTTTACTTAAAATTTATATCACTTTTCAATTTTCGATTAATATGAGGGATTGACGAGAACCTTTACTAACAAACCGTACTTAAGAATGCATCACTTTTCATTTGAAAATATATCATTTTAAAAAATGTGATAACTTTATTTGAAAATGTGATAATATTTCTATCATAAGTGCCTATCACTTTTCTTTTTTTTTTTTTTTTACTTAAAATATATATCACTATTCAATTTTTGGTTAATATGAGGGATTGACGAGAATCATTTTTAATAAACTGTACTGAAGAATGTATCATTTTTCATTTAAAAATATATCATTTTTTGAAAAGTGATAATTTTAATTGAAAATGTGATATTATTTCTCTTATAAGTGGCTCTCACTTTTCAATGCTTTTTACTTACAATATATATATCACTTTTCAATTTTTAATTAATATGAGGGAGAAACAAGATTTTTTTACTAATAAACCGTACTTAAGAATGTATCATTTTTCATTTGAAAATATATCACTTTTTAAAAAGTGATAATTTTAATTAAAAATGTGATATTATTTCTCTTATAAGTGACTCACTTTTCAATTTTTTTTACTTACAATATATATCACTTTTCAATTTTCAATTAATATGAGGGAGAAATGAGATTTTTTTACTAATAAACCGTGCTTAAGAATGTATCATTTTTCATTTGAAAAAAATATCAATTTTCAAAAAGTGATATTTTTATTTTTAAAAAAAATCCTAAAAGCAATGTATAACATTTTACTAATTCATCATTACTTTTCACTTAAAATATGAAAACTATTCATGGGTTAATAAGAGGGACTAGTGAGAATCTTGACCTACTTAATAATGTATTATTTTTTCATTTGAAAATACAAAACTTTTTCTCTCTCTTCTTTCTCTCTCTTCTCGACCTCTTCTCTATGAACTGTTCGAAGCCAACACTCTCACACTAAATAAACAGCAAAAAGGATCTCACAGCTTCTTCTAAGGCCTCCGCCTTTAGTCGCCGGCGATCTCTCCATTCTCTGAAATTTCAGCGCACGTTAAGAAAAATCCCTCCTCCTTCTTCGTCCACCGTAGCAGCCTACCTCCGCCACTGCCACCGATCATTCCCACTGCCGCCTGCCTCCACCGCCGTCTACTAGCCCGTCCGTCCTGTGTCTTTGTGCTTGGGCCAACGGGACAACTCCTCCAACGACGTCGTCCATGTGACGAATCGTTGCTGGATAGTCCCGTTGACCCTCTTTTCTGTTTTGCCTTTTGTTTTTATTATTATTCTTTTTTTTTTTGGACTTTTTCTCCCTTTGGAGATTCCCTGTCTTTGTATGCCCTCTATTCCCTCATAGAGGTTTTCTTCGCCTTAGTGTATTTTTTTGCCCTTGTGAAGTTCCTCTCTCCTTGTATGGAGTTTGTGTTGGATCAAGAGGTTTTGATGAGTTAAAGAGCAGCTCAGACTGATCAGCCAACCTGAAGAACAGCAGAGGATAAGTTTATAAGATAAGCTGATCAGATGGGGTCAAGCACCAACCTAGTCAGCTGAGGTCTGATATCATGCTAGTCATCTGAAGACGAGCTTGAATCTAGTCATCTGCAGGAGACAAATATGAAGAGCTCAGACGAGGTCAAGATAAGCCAAGTAGAATAAGAAAGGCGAGTTTTCACCAAGTCAGCTGCAGATGAGTATGAAGAATCAGCTGAGGTCTAGAGCAGTTTACAAGTTTAAGTTTGTTAAGAAGTTTCAAGTTTGTTAGAACTAACTAACAAACTAACTGTCTTTCCAGACTTATAAATAGGACTAGATTTTATTTTCCAATTAATAATGGATATTCGATTTTTCACACTATTCACTACTTAGATTTCAATCACAATCTTTTCACAAGTATTTCAAGAAAGTTCTCAAAAAGTTCTAAGTGTTTTTAGAACACTTTTCTTGTAATCTTCAAAATCCAATACTCACTGTAATAGTTAGATTTTAGAGAAGGGGTTAGGAGATTGAAGATTTGAAGATTTGTACGAGTTGTAAGTTGTAAGCTGAAAGTAAGAAAGAAAGTAGTAAGCAGAGTCCCTTCTTCAGATTGAAGAAGGAGAGTGGATGTAGGATTATTAAAATCCGAACCACTATAAATCCTGGTGTTATTTCTTGCTTTCTTTAATTTCTGTTCAATTTACGTTATTGTTTATTCAAGATTAAAGTTCAGAATCTTAACTAAAATCTGAATATCAACCTTGCTTTTGATCTTGTTAAAAGTTGAGTTATCAATCATATTCCGCTGTGTTTAATCTGATTTTTTTGAATTGGTTTTAAAAGATTTTAAAAATCTACAAAATCTATTCAAACCCCCCCTTCTAGATTTTGTTCTAGGAAGCTAACTCAAAGTTTTAATCAACTCAACATTCCGGGACCAACAAGTGGTATCAGAGCAGTGTTAAGCTGTTCTGATATTGATTTTAGGTCTTGAACAAGATTCTGAAATTATCTTGATTTTCTTCATTTTCTTTCATTACTAACAGTGCTACTAATAAGCTTTTGTGGAGTATTTTGTTCTTGTTTCATCATGTCATCAGGAAAAAATAAAAAGTCTAGGAATCTTCCTGAATTTTCCATTGAAGATTATGATTATTGGAAATTTAGGATGGAAAATCATCTGAAGGTCATTCATGATAGGATGGAAGAGGTCCTTGAGGAAGGTCCCATAAAGTTTTATCATGGAGGCACCAGCACTGGAGCTGAGTCAGCTGAATCAAGAACTAGACAAGAAAAGAGGAGTTCTGAATTGACGAATGATGAAAGAAAGGGCCACAATCTTGACCAAGTAGCTAGAACTGAAATCATCGAGACTCTTAGTAAAGACTGGATAGAGAAGGTTAAGAGATGCAAAACAGCCAAAGAGATGTGGCAAACTTTAGCCAATGTTTGTGAAGGATCTGATCAAGTCAAGGAAAACAAGCTACAGTCAGTATTGCATACATTTGAAACATTCAAAATGAAAGAAAATGAGTCTGTGGATCAGTTTGATGTTAGGTTGACCAATTTTCTCAACAAAGCAGCTGATCTTGGAAAGAATTATTCAGAGAAAGAGATTAATAACAAGATTATGAGATCATTAACCAAGAGATGGAGGGAAAAATCCAATATTCTTAAAGCAACTCAAGATTTATCCTCTATTACTCACCATACTTTATTTTCTCATCTTAAAGCTTTAGAGTACGATATCCAGATAGAAGATGAGGAAGATGAGATGGAGTCAAGCACCTCATCCAAGTCTGTTGCTTTTGTCAGTAAAGAAGACAAGGTGTCAACAGAGTCTGTAGGAGCTGATCTATCTCTGAAAGAGCAGATGGCTTTACTTACAAAAAGGTATGATAAATTGAGAATGAAGTATAAGAGAAATAAATTGAGATTTGCAGATAAGGATAGACAAAGATCCAGATCAGATAGGAAGGTGGATAAATCTTCAGATGATGACAAAAACAAGAGCCAGACAAGAAGATACAGATCACCTGTCAGAAGAAATACTTCCAGTCCCAGATCAGACAGGAGTGACATTTGCTATACATGCAACAAGCCAGGACATTTCAGCTATGACTGTCCTCAACTGACTCCTAAAGAAAGGGAAGAAAAGAGGAAGAAAAGAGACAGGAGATTTGCAGATCAAAGAGCTTTGTTGGCTGAAGAAAAAGAGCCAAAAAAATCATCATCATCTTCATCATCCTCATCTGATTTTGGATCAGATGATGAGATATGTCTCATGGCTAATGAGGTAATCTACTATTCATCTTCAGATAACGATTCTTGTCAGTCTGCATCTGATCATGATCAAACTGTTATTCATGAGTTATTGAGAGATTTAAAGACATCTTTAGTTGCTTATAAACAACTAGAGACAGAGAATTTGTTTTTAAAGGATCAGATTCAAATTCTAAATAAAGGCAAGCAGGTGATGAACTGCTCAGAGACTGAGGAAACATTCAAGGGGGAATGTTTTCTTCAGACTGAAGCTAGTACATCAGACAGCTTACCTGAAAGGTTAGAAAATGAATTGAAAATTTTAAAAGACAAATTTGATGTAGTCTGTGCTGAAAATGAATTAATTAAGAAAGATAATGAGAAGCTTGTCTTCAAAATTAGTCAGCTTAATAATTCACAATCAGTAATAGATCATATTTTTAATACTTCTCAAAAATCTCATGATAAGACAGAACTTGGTTATGATAGGAACAATAAATCAGATGTTCAAAAACCTAGGAAATTTGTGAAAGCATCTGTTCAATCAAAGGATATTAAAATTGGTCCATGGAAACCAACTAGTCAGATAAGGACTACATCTTCCAGTCTGAAACCAAGAATTCAGCTGAAAACTCCCTATCAGACTAGAAGGAATCCAAGAACCAAAATAAGAAGATACTATAATCCTTTTGATGGAAGGAGCAAATGCTATCCTACATTTCCTAAGTTTAGGAAAATTACTCAATCTGAATACAACAAGTTATCATTAAAAAATGATATAATTGTAGACAGATTTGGTAGAAAATCTGAGTCTGATTTATTGTCTGAAGATAAGATGTTTATTTGGATTCCTAAAGTGATTCTTGACCCAAAAGGACCCAAGATCACTAGGGTACCTCAAAACTAATCTGTTTTACAGGATTCACAGGGATCATCACTCAAGGAAGAGATCTTAGCTTCAATATGGTACATTGATAGTGGCTGTTCACAACATATGACCCATAACAAGAAGCTGTTATCAAATTTTCAAAGCATTGATGGTCCAAGAGTTTTATTTGGTGATAATAATTGTGGTCAGACTAAAGGTGTAGGTACTCTGATTATCAAGGATATTCAGGTATCTGAGGTATATTTTGTTGAAGGTTTGAAACATAATCTGTTGTCTGTTTCTCAGCTTTGTGATAAAGGTTTTCTTGTAAAATTCTCAAGGGATAAATGTGATATTTTAGATAATTCCTCAGATAAGGTACTATTAACTGGCTTCAGACATGGTAATGTGTATGTGGCCAACTTCAATAGTTGTCCCAAAGATACTTGTCTGATAGCTAAGGGTGGAGAAGATCTCAGCTGGCTATGGCACAAGAGGCTTAATCATCTGAATTTCAAGACCCTTAGTAAGCTGGCTAAAAACAATCTTGTCAAGGGATTACCTGAAAAACTTTTATCCACTGATCTTAAATGTGATGCTTGTCAAAAAGGTAAACAGCCTAGACATTCATTTAAGAGTATTAACTACTCTTCATCTGAAAGAGTGTTGCAACTACTTCATCTGGATTTGTTTGGACCTGTTTCACCTCTCAGTTTCAATGGAAGGAAATATACTCTTGTTGTAGTAGATGACTTTTCTAGATACACTTGGGTTATATTTCTTTTCAAGAAAAATGAGACTATGAACAAGATTCCTGATCTGTTCAGACAGATTCAGAATGAAAAGGGTGTTAATATTATTAAAATAAGGAGTGATAAGGGCACATAATTTTTGAATTCTTGTTTATCTAATTTTTTCAATGAGTGTGAAATTATTCATGAGACATCTTCAGCAAGAACTCCTCAACAAAATGGAGTGGTTGAAAGAAGGAATAGAACTTTAAAGGAAGCAGCCAGGAGCATGTTGGCTGAGTATGATACCCCTCATAGGTTCTGGGCTGAAGCCATCAACACAGCTTGCTATACCCAGAACAGGTGCTTAGTTGTCAAAGACAAGGGTAAGACTCCTTATGAGATTTGGAAGGGTAAGATTCCAAGGATCTCATACTTCAAAGCTTTTGGTTGTAAGTGTTTCATCCATAACAATGGAAAATCTAAATTAAAAACTTTTGATGCTAAAGCAGCTGATGGAATATTCTTGGGATATTCTAATACTTCAAAGGCATTTAGAGTTTTTAACAAGACAACCCTTTGTGTGGAGGAAACCCCTCATGTTGTTTTTGATGAGTTGTATTCCTTCTCAGATAAAGTGAATCAAATTTCTGAAAATCTAAATAAAATTGAACTATCCAAGACTAAACATAGAACTGTCTATCTACCTAGTCTTGATTCAGAATCAGATGAAGAAGAATCCCCATCTGACAATCAGAAGACAACTTATGTTCAGACTCCTTCAGATCAGACACCTTTGACATCAGCTGATCAGCAAGGGTTAGCTGATGAAGGGGGAACGTCAGCTGAGGTTGAGTCAGAGGAGTTGCCGACTGAGACTCAAGATGAGGATCCTTCTCCTCATATAGGCAAAAGGATGAGAAGCTATCATCCATCTGATCAGATTATCGGAGACCCATCTAGTAGTGTACAGACACGAATGATGTTAGACTCTGAAAGTCTTTTCAGTTGTTATGTGTCGCTTCTTGAACCCAAGTCTATTGAGGAAGCACTATCAGACCCAAACTGGATAACAGCCATGCAGGAAGAACTGCATCAGTTTGAAAGGCAAAATGTATGGGATCTAGTGGAAAGACCCTTACACAGAAAGATTATAGGCACCAAATGGGTGTTTAAAAATAAAACAGATGAGAACAATATTATTGTTCGAAATAAGGCAAGACTGGTTGCACAAGGTTATTCACAGTCTGAGGGAATAGACTATGATGAAACCTATGCTCCAGTTGCCAGATTAGAGGCAATAAGATTGTTCTTGGCATTTGCTGCATATAAATCTTTCAAAGTCTTTCAAATGGATGTTAAGTCTGCTTTTCTTAATGGTGTGTTACTTGAGGAGGTCTATGTAGAGCAGCCTCCTGGGTTTAAGATCAATAACAAGGTCTATAAACTCAACAAAGCTCTATATGGACTGAAACAAGCTCCCAGAGCCTGGTATGATACCCTATCTGATTTCTTGACATCAAATGGTTTTTCTAAAGGTAAAATTGATAGAACTTTGTTTAGAAAGGAAGTAGATGGCAACATCTTACTAGTTTAAATTTATGTAGATGACATAATTTTTGGTTCACCTAATCTGAAATTATGTGAAGAGTTTAGCATCCTCATGAAAAACAGGTTTGAAATGTCAATGATGGGAGAATTAACATACTTTCTAGGCTTACATTAAACAGATGAGTAAGGGTATATTTATACATCGATCTAAGTATGCTAAGGATCCGATTGAGAAATTTGGAATGACAACTAGCAGAGAAGTTAAAATACCTATGGCAACTAACTTCTCAATGGATTCGAGATGAGCGGGGGATATCCACCGATGCAACGGAGTATCGTGGACTGATTGGATCTCTTCTCTATCTCACCGCAAGTAGACCAGACATAGCTTTTGCGGTTGGGGTATGTGCAAGATTCCAGTCTAATCCTAAGAAAACTCATCTGAGACGGCTAAGAAAATTCTTAGATATCTCAAAGGAACCTTGCAAGTAGGGTTATGGTACCCAAATGATGACAACTTTGGTGACAGTTATTGATTCAGACTTTGGAGGATGTAAGATTGATAGAAAATCCACTTCTGGAACTTGTCAATTCTTAGGCAACAAATTAATTTCTTGGTTATCTAAGAAACAGAGATCTGTTGCCACCTCCACAACTGAAGCTGAATACATGGCAGCTGGAAGTTGTTGCTCTCAACTTCTCTGGATTAGTCAACAACTTAGAGATTATAATATTCAAACATCAGCTGTTCCTATTTACTGTGATAGTAATAGTGCAATAGCAATGACTTACAATCCTGTTCTACATTCTAGATGTAAGCATATAGATATTAGGCATCATTTCATTAGGGATCATGTTGAGAAGAATGACATTAGGATTGAGAAAATTGACACTGAATCACAAAGAGCTGACATTCTTACAAAACCATTAGCTGAATCTAGATTTAAAGAAATGTGCTTAGAATTAGGATTACTTGATGCATCTTTAGCTGGTTTCTAATTTGTGTGCATCTGTTTCTTTATTTCTTTTCTTTTCGTTCTTTAAACTAATGTCTAGAAAGAATTATCAGACTAGATATGTGTCAAAGGACAATCAGGTAGCTGATATCATTGATCTCCTTTTAGGAATCAAGAATTAAGGATTAGTCATATTGATCTTATCTGAATTGATAATTACTTGTCTGACATTGAGTAAATCAGACAAGGACACAATAGTCAGCTGATCTCCTAAAGAAAACAGATGACTATTTACATCCTATCTGATTTACCTTAAGCTTCTGATGGTTTCTTTTGAGTATATGTTTGTGCAGGAACAGATCACAGATCATACTGTTTCATCTTTTCTTATTCAAACCTCTTTATTCTTAAATAAACTGCATTTTTTTCAAAATTGTTGAACAACCATGTTTTAGAAAAGTAAATCTGAGTCTGTTTTGTTTAAACTCGTTTTAAATTTGCTAAAAAGTTACATCTAAGCTGCTGATTTTCAGAATCAGACAGGTTACTATATCAGATGTCTTTCCAAACCCATCTGTTTTTAAAACTAGTCTGTTTTTCAAACTCATCTGATTTCCAAACCCTTAGCCGAAGTAAGGTAACCCTAGGCTGACGTCAGGTATACTTACTTCTCTGCATAAAGTAACCTACATCTGTCAAATCAACAGTCTATAAAGTAACTATTTACGCATTCCAAAGGCGATTAACATCCACGCGCTGAATCCTAATCGCTTATCTTAGTTTTTAACCGTTGATTAATACTCAGTAAAAACTTTTTGAATAAATGGCTAAGATTAATTCAAGTTTTCAAAAATGGCGGTTTCTCTTTCCAATCTATTCCCCTATAAATACATCTTCTTCTCCAAAATCATTCTTTTCACTTTCAGAAAATCTCAAAACTCTGTGCAAATTTTCTTAAATCCTTTCTAAATCTGTATATGAGCATTTCTGTAAAAGGAGTCACATCAACAATGGTAGATGTACATAATGAAACCTACGCTAAGAAGGTCAAGTCCGAGATGTATGTCGACTTCGACACCACCACCGACGAAGAATCCAGGGAGATATTGTCCTTATTGGAAAGGGCTGGATTGAGGACTTTTTGCTCCAAGAAATCCCCTTCCAATAAGACATTGGATATGAGAGGTTTGGAGTTCTATGGCAATGGGACATATGAACATGGAGTTTTTCGAACCAGGGTATATGGAGAGGTTTTGACCGTTTCCCCGGCGGAGGTGGCCAGAATTTTTGATACGAGCAGTGAGGGAGTGAACCCCCTCACCTACAAATCTGATGAATGGGTAGAATCATTTGAGATGATTGCCCGGAATTCTATGAAGGATCGCCGATCGGAGTTAAAGAAAAAGATGCTCCGACGACGATATCGCCTTCTGATGACCATAGTCACAAAGGTGATACTGGGAGAACAGAGCTCTCACGATGGGCTGACCAGACCCAGACTCTGCGTGATGAGAACAATTTTGGATGGAGTACAGGCCAACTGGGCTGGTCTCATCTCGGAGAAGCTGGAGACGGAAAGAAAGCGTCTAGAGGTGGTGAATGGGAAATGGCAGGCTAAGTCGATCACCGATCTTTTTAACAAAGTGACTGTGATCATGGAGGACTTGTCTTTGTCGGCCGAGATTAATTGGTCGACGGTCCGAGCTTACACGCGTAAAGGGATTCGACCAAAGATGAGCCACTCGGGGCTCCAGCTGATCCCGATGAGGGTGGAGCCGAGGTTGGAGCTCAAGCTCCAGGTGAAGAAGAAGGCGAGGAGGAGGAGGAGGAAGATGTGGAGGCGGAGCTGCCAACCGTGAGCTCGGTGAGGCCGAATGTGCCCAATGAAGCCAAGGAGAAGGCACCTAGGAGACGAAGGTTGGTGAAAACCTCTCGAGTTGGGAGGATCATCTGCAGATCAGCCCATCTCTTCTTCCCGAGGAAGTGTCCACGCTGCAAATTGCAGCTCGGGGTGGTCCAGTGGAGGAGGTCCAGAAAATCGATTACAAGGGACCCCCTCCCCGGCCGTGTGGTCGGTACATTTCTCCCCTCCCCATCTCCAACCCAAACCGGGCAATGAAGAGGTGTCCCAGGCGGCACCTCGAGCCCTCTAAAACAGCCTACTCCGAGATTGTCCAAATTCCAACCTCATCTTCTCTCCCCCAAATCCAAACTTCATCTCCTCCACCATCCCCATCTAATATACTTGTCCTTCCTCTCTGGACCAAAGATTCTCCCCAACCCCCATCTCCATATCTCCACCACCTTACCCACAACTTCTCAACCCCAACTCATCTTACTCCAATAACTCCAATCTCCTCCACCTACCACTTCGCAAAATCCCACCGTTACCATCATCTCCCCCACCGTAAATCCCACCCCCACCATCGACACACCCCCACCTCATCTACCCCAGCCCGAACCTCATGTGGATACCTCAAATATCATTGGGGATATTCCCATGAGCTCCCTAGTCCAACTTCTCCCACCACCTCTTCCTCGTCTGAATCAGAGGAAGAGGACAGACCAATTCTTGCCATCTCCTCTGCGTTTGAACAACTTCACAGCAAAATCATTTCCCAAGTTTAGAGGATGATGGAGAAGAAAACACGAAAGGTGATTCGAGCGATCCACGAGATACTATGCTCGCCAACATGCAGATTCTTTGAGGTCAACATGACCAGAAATTTATCGGCCAATCTCAAAGACTTTGCTTTTGGGATCCAGGCTAAGTGCGCTTGAGGAGGAGGTCAAGGCACTGAAAGAGAAAACAGCAGCTGACAACGAAATCGTGGTCTCAACACTCACATCTGATCAGAACGATTTCAGATGACGTTGTGCAACAATAGAGGCCCACTTGATCTCTCAAAGATGAAGTTAAAAAGGGGAAGGTGCTTTGAGAGCGAGAATGGAAACCCTCACAGTGGTGTCATGTCAATAACCGACAAGCTTGATACAAAGGCGGCGGTACACAGGTGAGTTGGAGGCAGCCAAGGTGGAAATTAAAATCAAATCGAGACAGAGTTGGCTGCCTTGCAATCGAGGGTAACCCAGATTGAAGAGGCCATCCGAGAGGATGAGGAGAAGAGAAAGAAGGAGGAAGAAGAGAAAACAGAGAAGCTCTGCTGGCTCGCATGAAAGAATCGAGGAGTCGGAGCCCAAGGGCAAAGGTAAAGGGAAAGCGGCAAGAAGACCTGTTGCAGAAGTCTCCATCAGCCGAGCGGATGATCAGCCCCGAGATCAGCCGAGCGCAAGAGAAAGGAACCAGACTTCTCCAACTTATCACCGAGCGGATCGGAAGAATCGATCTTTGAAAAGGAGATGTTTGAAAAGAGAGAGAAGAAAAGGTCAAGAAGATGGGGAAGGCCGAGCCAAGTGGGACAGGATACTCGGAAGTGGGTATCCAAAGCTGCAAATGAAGCGGACTTCCGCCTGTCCATCGCACTCAGCTCCTCCAAAGATGGTATCGGGAAATACACCGGTGAATATAAAAAGCAAGCCCCGATGCTAAATGGATGTATTACCGGTACATCTTGAAGGCATCACCATCTGGAGCAGCCAATGAAGACATCACCGGCATGAATGGATGGAGAAGGAGGACGCAGATCTTTATGGGAAGTCTGCTCGATGAGGCACATAATGTGTTCAATCACGACCTGAATGCACCAGCCTATGAGCAGGTCACCCCCAAGCTGAAAGAAGATGGTTCTCCTGATCTGGAATGGGTCAGAACAGTTGTGGCCAAAGCAGAAAGGGAATCCGAGCTCACAGATGAGAATGATCTGAAACAGCTTAGAGCAAGGATTTTCAGCTGGCTAAACATTCCAGAGGCTGACCGATGGGGAATCTGATAGAACAGGATTTTTCTTTCCTTATCTTTTATTCTCTATCAGTTCTCTTATTTTGTAATCTGTAAATTTCTGTGAATGAATATATTTGGACTTATGTGAATTATGTGTATGAGGTTCTTTGAATTTTTTTTTTAAATTTTGTTTTTTTAAAAAAAAAATTATTATAAAATAAATCATCTGAGAAATTTTATATCTCAGAGTTAAAAATTTTTGTAAAATTTTTCTAAGTATAAATCATCTGAGAAATCTTATATCTCAGTGTTAAAATTTTTTAATTTTTTTAAATACTTCTAAAAGAGTCTAAAAGACTTAAATTTTTTTTATGTCTTGAATGTGACTGAATCTGTTGAAGTGTGAAAATGTGCTTTATCTATCTGATTGATTTAACTAAATCTAGTACTAACTTCAGCTGTGAGTATGTTTCTTTATTATAGGTTTTAACTTCATCAAAAAGGGGGAAATTGTTGGATCAAGAGGTTTTGATGAGTTAAAGAGCAGCTCAGACTGATCAGCCAACCTGAAGAACAGCAGAGGATAAGTTTATAAGATAAGCTGATCAGATGGGGTCAAGCACCAACCTAGTCAGCTGAGGTCTGATATCATGCTAGTCATCTGAAGACGAGCTTGAATCTAGTCATCTGCAGGAGACAAATATGAAGAGCTCAGACGAGGTCAAGATAAGCCAAGTAGAATAAGAAAGGCGAGTTTTCACCAAGTCAGCTGCAGATGAGTATGAAGAATCAGCTGAGGTCTAGAGCAGTTTACAAGTTTAAGTTTGTTAAGCAGTTTCAAGTTTGTTAGAACTAACTAACAAACTAACTGTCTTTCCAGACTTATAAATAGGACTAGATTTTATTTTCCAATTAATAATGGATATTCGATTTTTCACACTATTCACTACTCAGATTTCAATCACAATCTTTTCACAAGTATTTCAAGAGAGTTCTCAAAAAGTTCTAAGTGTTTTTAGAACACTTTTCTTGTAATCTTCAAAATCCAATACTCACTGTAATAGTTAGATTTTAGAGAAGGGGTTAGGAGATTGAAGATTTGAAGATTTGTACGAGTTGTAAGTTGTAAGCTGAAAGTAAGAAAGAAAGTAGCAAGCAGAGTCCCTTCTTCAGATTGAAGAAGGAGAGTGGATGTAGGATTATTAAAATCCGAACCACTATAAATCCTGGTGTTATTTCTTGCTTTCTTTAATTTCTGTTCAATTTACGTTATTGTTTATTCAAGATTAAAGTTCAGAATCTTAACTAAAATCTGAATATCAACCTTGCTTTTGATCTTGTTAAAAGTTGAGTTATCAATCATATTCCGCTGTGTTTAATCTGATTTTTTTGAATTGGTTTTAAAAGATTTTAAAAATCTACAAAATCTATTCAAACCCCCCTCCCCTTTCTAGATTTTGTTCTAGGAAGCTAACTCAAAGTTTTAATCAACTCAAAATTCCGGGACCAACAGTTTGTTTGTGGGTCCCTGACTTAGGGATTAAGTTTTTAGTGGCTCTTTGCTTTTTATTTTGTCTTCGATCTTTTGGAATGAGATTGTCCGAGGCGTAGGAATTTTTCTCTTTCGAGGACGGAGACCGGGTTTGTTGGCAGGCAGAGATTGCACCAGTCCCTCCACTTCTCACGATTGAATTGGAGCGATTGTTCGAGTCTAGAAAATAGCTGATCTTTCTTGTTCTTTTGTTGTAGCTATTTCTTCCATTGTCAAAATAAGAAAATATAAAACGTTTCAAAAAGTATACTCTAATTGAAAATTCATACTAATATTTTTCTAAAAAGTGATTATCACTCACTTAATCATCATCGCTTTACTATAAACTTTAACACTTATCAATAATCGACATTGGTTCGTACTACATTATAATTTACATGGCATTGAACTCCTAAGTAATGATAATGGTGAAATGTAAGAATTATTTATTATGATTCTGCTTCAATATCACTTATCACGCGAATATTATCATTTTGAATATAAACGTATCACTCTTTACATGAACATCATCATTTTTTTTTAATAATTGTCTTGTATAATTTTTTTTGTTAACTTAAAAAACAAAATGTATTATAACTCTGCCACAAACATATCACTTATTACATAAATATTATCATTTTTAACTATGTAAATCTCCATTGGTGAATAGTGGAATCAACTTGTTGGATTATGCTAGCTAGGGGTGAATTCAAATTGTCAATTGATCCCCTTCTTCAATTCCTCCCCTCGAGCTGCCAAAAACTTCTTTACAGTACTCGTTCCTCCAATTCTTCTCAGTCAATCAACAATAAGTGGCATATTATCACAACCATCGCACCTATCCACAAACTTTGGAAAGCAATAATTAAAACTATTGTATTTGCTACTCACAGTCATACACAACTAATGAAGATAAAATTCGAACTATCATTTTTAGAACATAATTATCACTTTCCAAAAAAAAATTGGCATTTTTTAACAAATATGTATACTTTTCTTCTGTAAATGATAGCAAATCAGAAATTGCATATGACACACCTAATGTTTTTCTTATTCAGGAAAAGGAACATACTTGTATCAGTTTCATTACAACATTAACATTAGTGTTACCAAAGTCCAAAAGCCACTCGAGGTCAACACAAACCTTTTTGCAAGGTTAATGGTGCTGGTAGAGATGTACAAAGACAGTTAGTATTTTTCTATTGATCACTATTTATAGTTCCAATTATACATGTTGTGAGTCGTGTGTAATCGGGATTTCATGGAATCACATGTATAATGTGGGGACTGTTATATTCTTTACCTTTTGTATCTGTCAAATTCAGAATTACAGTAATTTCACATAATTATGTACTGAAAAAAATAAACCTTTGAGATTGAGAGTAGATGAGGTGAATTAGGCGATGCTTACCTATTCATGTCCTCCCTTCCACCGAAAATTCATTGAAGTCGTCGTCCAGAACACATCACCGCCGATAATTACCTCACAGGACTTTCCTTCTCTGTAGATTGGGGCACTTTTAGGGTCTGGGTTGAATAGATTTTTGGGCTGGGCTATGACAGTGTTGTTTGGGCGGTGTGTTTTGACATTATTTTTCAATAATGTGTTTAATCAATTTGGGTCAAGAGAGATCCATCTCACGGAATGAGACCCGTAAGACGGTCTCACACAAGACCAACTCATTAAAAAAATTATAATAATTTTAATAACAAAATTAAAATTACAATACATTTGAGAGTTTAGATAATCTTTGAGTTAAAAAAAAATTAAAAATTAAAATAATTTTGAGAGTTTGATAATTTGGATCCATGATAGAAATTAAATGGGAAAAACATTAGAAGATACAAAAGAGAAAATGAGATTCTTTTTCAAAATATCTCAATATTGATTTCTATTTATAGAGAAAAAATTCCAAATTTTAATATATATATATATATATATATATATATATATATATATATATATATATATATTAAGATAATCTACCAAATCGAAAATCTAAATTTAATCTAAATGAAAGCAAAACTTTCAATCATATTGTGACACATGACAAAAAGGCAAACCACAATCTCCACAACCTTGGCTAGGTCGTGTGATATGTTTTCTTTTCCAACTTTTTTTTTTTGTCATGTAGTTATGTCTGGTTGTCCACTAATATTTACCGATAAAAAAAATATTCAATTGTCCACTAACTCTAAAAAAAAAATCTTATGTCTTATGACGGCATGCTCTATTGTCATCCTTATAAATATTTAATTTCACTTGTTGATTTAGATTTTACTGCCTCCATCCCGTGATGATTTTCACATGTGAAGTGACACACTTATTAAGAAAATTTAATTTAGTGTATGAGAGAAAATAAAGTGTAAGGGTATTTTGAGTGATTGAATGAGATAAAGTGTAGGAGAGAGAATAAAGTAGAATAAATCAAGAGTGATATTTTTTAAATATAAATGGTATTGTGAGGGTGTAATTTATGGAGAGTAATCTATTTTAAGGATATGAAAGTAATTTTGGGACGGACGAAAAAGAAAAGTGTAAAAGTAATTGCGAGATGGAGGCCCTGTCTGATAGGTCTGAAAAGGGTGAGAAATAAATCATTTCGGTCTATTCACAATGTTTGATAAGACAAAATTGTTTACTCAATTGACCGAGAAAACGTCAGGCAGTGAAACGGTTTTTGCCAAAACACTGTAGCTCTTCATTAACGACATCGCACCTCCCCCATCTGATATATTTGTTGAATTTGTGTGTATGTGTATATGAAGATTATGAATGACACGAACTAGAAAGTCGAGGCAAGAGTTTGACTCTCTTTCCGTAAGACGATATTGCCCCGTACTTGGTGCAATACGGTATCTAGGCAATCGTCCCCAAGATACAACGACTTTAGAACTTCACGGTCGCTGCACTACGATCCGGAAGCTATCGGCGAACGGACTCGGGTATCCGGAACTTTCTTGACTTGATTCTAATGGAAGCCTTAGATTGTTAGTATGCTTTGAGAGTGCTATTGAAATTCAAGTGATTTTGAAGGCAACTATGAGGGTGTATTTATAGTTTCTGAAGAGTTGTGGTGGCTCTTTGAATGCACCCATTCGGTTGGCCCATGATTTGATCTGAATCAAATTTGATCCATTCGATCGTATCGTACGGTCCTGATCGTGTCCCTTAGTTCGAACCCGAACCGTCGCACCCGTCCGCCTGACCCGCGCGCGCGCGAACTGTCTTGGGTCCAAAACGCCACACCGGTTCGGCTTGGGCGCACCTGACCATCTCGCGACCCGACCCGGTGTCGGCTGTACCATAAGTTCGAACCCTGCTAGCCTCTCCGAGCCATCGGTCCAAGAGCATGAGCCATGATCGAGCCAATTTTGGCCAAAATTAAGAAGGCTCCTCGCGACGATGCGTACGTGCAAAGTGCATCTCTAAAGTGCCCAATGCGACTAAGTGCGACGTGCGTGTCCATGCCTGTGCGGGTGCGGTCAATGGACCTTTGGGTTATATCACCACCACCATATAGACTTTTGGTCAAATCTAATTTATGACTCACAAGTGTACTTATATGGAAGGAAACTCCTCTCTAATTTTCCTATGTGGGACAAGGGAACTTATTTCCTTTTTTTCCCACATTTCAACTCTTCAATTCTCAATTAAATCAAGTAATAAATTGCTAACTTCATGTATTAATATCCCATTCACCCGAAATAGGTTTTGAGCAAATCTATACATTAAATTCATCTACTCCGAACGTAGTTTATGAATTTGCAATTTATTTCCATTTTTCACAAATGGAGTATTACAATAAATTTGGTCAAACTTGGGTCAACACCCAAAATTCAACCAATTTCCAGCAACATGAATGATATTAATGCACGTGACCACCTAAGACATTTTCGACGAACCATTACTGCATCAGGATAGGTAACTTCAGGCTTTGAACCTTCCCTAGTGAGATACCATCGGATTTACTCACTGCTCAGTAAACGCGATGTCTTGAATTGGTTAGCTTTTTGTGTAAACCAAGACAATGACATTCACACAATAATGACTCTAATACCCTTTTGGTTCTCACGTTGTTGTCCATTTTGGCCGTGGATCATATCTTGGATTCATAAGCGTGTATTGATTATTCTAGTTTGAAGCGGCCCCACTTCAACGCTTATATAGGTGATCTCCTATCAAAGATACCATGCAATACCTCACCATTGGATGATATAGGAATCATTAAAAGCGGTTAAGCTTATCCTCACCACACGTCAGCAGGTTTTTTTGCACCAAATGGTGCAGGGTTGCACTTGAAGGATTCGAGAATGGGCTGATAGTATTTTCAAGTGCGTTTATGAGTGCTTCATAACTTAGTTGTCTCATTGAACCAAGTTCTTAGGATCCTCCAGTCATCATGGATGAGTTTCCGCTATGAACACCCTTTAATGTGTGGGTTTTAGCCCCATTCCCCTTACCGCACTGTACATTTGATCTCTATTAATGCCTTTTGTCAGCGGATCCGCAATATTTTCTTTTGACTTCACATAGTCAATGGAGATTACTCCACTTGAGATCAAATGTCTAACAGTATTGTGTCTCCTTCTTATGTGTCGAGACTTACCGTTATACATGTGACTTTGTGCCCTCCCAATGGCCGACATACTATCACAGTGTATCATCACGGGAGGCACTGGTTTAGTCCAACCAGGAATATCCTCTAAAAAATTTCGAAGCCATTCTGTTTCTTCACTAGCCTTGTCTTAGGCGATAAACTCCGACTCCATCGTGGATCGAGCTATGCATGTCTGCTTAGAGGATTTCCATGATACAACTCCTCCACCTATGGTGAACACATTACCACTAGTGGACTTGGAGTCCTTTGTATCAGATATTCAATTTGCATCTGTGTAACCTTCCAACACAGCTGGATATTTTGTATATAAAATTCCATAACTTGAGGTATGTTTCAAATACCTAAGTACTCTCATTAGAGCTTTCCAGTGATCCTCGCTAGGATTACTCGTGAATCTACTTAATTTACTAACTGAATATGTTATATCCGGACGTGTACAATTTGTTAAGTACATTAAACTTTCGATAATCCTTGCATACTTCAGTTGAGATATCGGGTCACCTCTATTTTTGGCTAAGTGTAGACTTAAATCTACAGGTGTATTAGCCGGGGGGACGTCCACAGCATCGAATTTCTTAAGTACATTTTCTACATAATGAGATTGTGTTAAGACAATTCCGTCAGGAGTTCTAGAGATCTTAATCCCTAGTATGACGTCAGCCAGACCCATATCCTTCATGTCAAAGTTTCTCTTTAACATGTTTTTAGTATTTATGATCAAGTCATGATTATTCTCCATAATGAGCATGTCATCTACGTATAGACACACTATCACATATTTTCCTATTGTGCCTTTAATGTAAACACACTTATCACACTCGTTAGTTTTGAAACCATTTGACAGCATCACGGCGTCAAATTTTTCATGCCATTTAAAAGGTGCTTGTTTGAGTCCATACAAGGATCTAACAAGTTTGCACCCCTTCTTTTCTTGGCCAGGCACAACAAACCCTTCGGGTTGTTCCATGTATATCTCCTCATCTAATTCCCCATTTAGGAATGCCGTTTTTACATCCATTTGGTGTATCTCAAGGTTATGCAATGCTGCAATGGCGATGAGTACTCTAATGGATGTTATTCTTGTAACAGGAGAATACGTATCGAAGAAATCGTATTCCTCCCTTTGTCTGAACCATTTAGCTACAAACGAGTCTTATACTTGTTAATTGATCCATCAGCCTTGTATTTCTTCTTCAGGATTCATTTACATCCCAAAGTTTTACACCCCGGTGGGAGATCGACCAGCTCCCAGGTGTGATTTTGCATGATGGATTCAATTTCGCTGTTTATAGCTTCTTTCCATAGAGGAGCATCTGGACTAGATAAAGTCTCTTGAATTGTCCGGGGTTCATTTTTCATTACGTATGATAAAAATCCGGCCCAAAAAACTTTTCTTTTCTGGCCCGTTTGCTGCGCCTAGGTTCCTCATTATCCTTAGGTCCCTTATTGACCTCAGGCGAACCATTTGCAGTCTCATAAGTTCTCTTCCGTGAACTTACTTCTTCCCTTTCCTTTTTAGGGAATATGTTCTCGAAGAACACAACATTTCTTGACTCAATAGTCATACCGACGCTCATTTCAGTAACATCCGATTTGTGCACCAAAAATCGATATGCACTATTGTTATGTGCATACCCTATGAAGATGCAATCTACCGTTTTGGGTCCTATTTTCAATTGTTTTGGCTTAGGTACTTCAACCTTAGCTAGGCACCCCCACACTTTGAGGTAATTGTAGGAAGGCTTTCTTCCTTTCCACGACTCGTAAGGAGTCTTGTTCCTCTTCTTGTGTGGTAATTTATTAAGAATGTGGTTAGCAAACAGCTCGGCTTCCCCCCCACATGTTCTGGGGTAGGCCCGAGCTGATCAACACAACATTCATCATCTCTTTCAGAGCTCTATTTTTACGTTCGGCAACACCATTTGATTGAGGTGAGTATGGAGCAGTGGTTTGATGAATAATGCCATTTTGTAAGCAAAATTCTTTAAATGGTGCAACATATTCTTCACCTCTATCACTTTGAATCATCTTGATTCGTTTGCTAAGTTGATTTTCAATCTCATTCTTATAGTTTTTGAAGGCATCAATGGCTTCATCTTTGCTCTTCAAAAGATATACATAACAATATCTTGTGCAATCATCGATAAATGTTATGAAGTAATTATTTTCACCTCTAGTTTGCACAAACATTAAATCACACACATCAGTATGAATAAGTTCTAGAGGTGTAGTACTTCGTTTTACTGAATGGAATGGAGCTTTGGCCAATTTCGCCTCAACACATATCTCACCCCTTTGAGATTCAAATTTCATTGCAGGGAGTAAATCTAAACTTACTAATTGTTTTAGTTTATTTAGATTTACATGTCCTAATCTACCATGCCATAAATTAGAACACTCAAGCAAGTAATTAACATTGTTTTCATTACTATTGAAATCACGTTTTACAGTGAGTACATTCAATTTAAAAAGGTCCTTCTTGAGGTACCCTTTTCCAATAAATTGACCACATTTGGTCATTACAACATTATCAGCTTCAAATACAAGCCTAAATCCGGCTTTGCTCAACAGCGAGCCGGAGACTAAGTTCTTTCGAATGTCTGGGACATGCAGCACATCCTTGAGAATTAGTTCTTTGTCCGAGGTCATTTCCAGCACCACTTTTCTCGGTCCGACCACTTTTGATGTTGCAGAGTTGCCCATGAAGAGTTGTCTCCCATTGATCGATTGGTAAGTGGAGAATAATTCCTTGTCTTAACAAATGTGACGGGTAGCTCCAGTGTCGACCCACCACTCCCTCGGATTATCCACTAAATTTGCCTCGAACACAATGGCAGATAGGTCCATTTCAGATATTTCTTCGTTTAGGGTCTTGTGCTCGGCAAGGTTGGACTGATTCTGATCGGCCTTCTTTGGCTGTCTACATTCACTCGCTTTGTGTTCGGGCTTTTCACAGTTGTAACAGTTGCCTTTGAATTTTTTCTTCGAAGGTTTCCGTTGATAGCCAGCACGTTTCCTCTTCTTGCCCTTCCCAGACTAAGCCAAATTTACTCATGCCTCTCTATTTTTCTTGTCGCTTTTGACTTCAGATTTTCGGTTGTCTTCCTCGATTCTTAGTCTCACGATCAAGTCCTCAAGTCCCATCTCCTTGCGTTTGTGCTTGAGGTAATTTTTTAACTCCTTCCATAGAGGCGATAGCTTCTCTATCAGGGCAGCTACTTGATTGGAGTGAATTGATGCATGTTTTTAGGGCTATTTTTAGTGCAAAAAGTGAGCTAAAGTATGATTTTTGTGCCTAAATGTGAAAAGTATCACTATTTTGCCTAAAAAGTATTACTTTGAGAGGTTTTGATGTATTTCGCCCGTTTTGCAGGTAAATCGGTGGAATTTTGCCAAACCGAGAGTACCGGTATTCTTAGAATGAAAAGACGAACATACGGGACGAAAACGGGGGTCGGGACCGGAGTCCTTCTCGATAAAAATTCCCTGATCTCGAGTTCGAGTCGAGGGTGCACAGACCTCGACTCGAGGTTCATGCTGGAGGGAAACCATTTCAAAAAGTTAGCAAGCTCGACTCGAGGGAGGAGCCTCGAGTCGAGGGAGATGAAAATTGCAGCGAGCTCGACTCGAGGGCTAGGCCTCGACTCGAGGCAGGAGAGAATTTTAAAGAAACGTGTTAGCGACTTTAGGCCTCGACTCGAGGGCCTGAAGCTCGACTCGAGGAGTGCCCAAAACCGAAAATTTCAGTTTTTAAGTGATTGGAAGCCAAAACAGAAGAGGAGTGGATTCTAGCAGTTGAGAGCAGTTTCTAGGAGTTTCTTTGAGCGAATTTTATATTTTGTAGCTTGAATTTACTTGTAATTGCACTAGATTGTTAGAATTTAGATAGATTCCACATTTAGATCATTAGATTAGTAGATTGGTGATTGTAATTGAAGTTTGCAGCTGAGAATTGAGAAGAAGTGAAGTTGAATTGAAGCCTTGTACAAGATTAATCATTCTTATTTTTGCCTATTGAAGCTTAATTGGTGATGTTCTTACCCTTTGATCTCTTTAATTCATTGCTTGTAGTGATTAGATTTTCAATTGCTTTCTTAGATTTTCTAGCCATGGTTTTTGCTTGTAGCACCATGGGCTAATAGCCTTGTGCTTGGGATAATTGAAATTAGGGATGAAGTGATTGTCTCATGCTATGATTGTTGATAATTGTGATCAATTGAATTAGATTGCTTCCTAATTGTGATTCTTAATTGTGCTTCATGAAAAATTGTCTCTTTTGATTAATGGTTGATCACCCTAGCAATAGGCGAGAGTTGAGCTAACGTGATTAGGTGTTAATCGGGTTTCAATTTTGCATGATTGTATGAATTGGGGACTTCTACATTGAGAGATGGGAAGAACTAAGGATACTCACATTAGGCATTGTGATATTAATGGAGTGATTAATTTCATGATGGTTTATGCTTTCTAATTTGATTGATTTGCATTTGGATACAATCATAGCTTGTTAATCATGGATTCCTTGATGGAGATTATCCCTTGCACCCAATTCCCTCATTGATTTTAGTCTATTTGATCTTGCATTCTAAGTGTTTGATAAATTGTTTGCATAATCTTGCCATTTAATTTCTTGCAATTTGTAGTGATTTAGTCCAAGAGCTTGTTGCAACTTTAGCCATTTAGAACTCTTATCCTTGAATTTCGTTTGCATACTTTCTCCCTTGGGTTCGATATTTTTGTTGATTGGTCTTAATAACTCTTACCCTATACACTCCAATCAAATGGCGGCGTTGCCGGGGAGTTAGTTTTTGCGCCAATAAGTGAGATTCGAGGATTGTTTGAAGTGGCTAGTTGTTGTTTTTATTTTTGTTTTTGGTGTTTTTATTGGTCAGAATTTGATCCTTGGATTTGTGGCATTGTAGGTGTATGCTAACAAGATCAAGTGGTGTTCCACCCTTGCCACTAAATCCGGAAATTGAGGCTACATTGAGAAGAAATCGTGTGAGAAGAAGAAGGGAAGCTATGGAAGGAGAAGAGCAAAGGCATGAGGAGAGATTAGTGGGTGATCCTCAAGAAGAGGAGGTACATGGACAAGGAGTAGGAGGAGGAGAGAATGGAGGTAATGGGAATCACTTCCATGCTCAAGTTGGCCCCTTTCCTCAAGGGATGCCACCACAAAATTATCCCTACCAAAATCCCTACCCTTATCCACCTCAAGCTCATCAATATCCCTACTATCCACCTCATCCACAACAATTTCCACCATATTATCCCAATATGTCGTATAATCAAGAGCCACGATACCATGAGCCACCACAACCACAACCACAACATGTAAATGAGCCACCACCTCAAGGAAGGCCTTTGAGAGAGTTCTTTGAACCACAACTTAGAGAGTATTATGATGGGATAGCAAGGCCGAGGATAGATGCCAATAACTTCGAGATAAGTCCCGCTTTGGTGAGAATGCTTAGGGAGAAGCAATTTGAGGGTAGAGATGAAAATGAGTGCCCACATCAACATATGGCACAATTTCTTGAGATAGCCGACACTACAAAATACCATGGGGTGCCCGAAGATGCCAAGAAGTTGAGGCTATTTGCCTTTACATTGAAAGGAAGAGCAAAAGCATGGCTTAATTCATTACCGCCCGGGACCGTACGGACATGGGAGGAGTTGTCAAAGAAGTTCTTGATGAAATTTTACCCACCATCAAAGACCGTTCAAGCAAAGGAGGCTATTTCCCATTTCCGACAAAAGAATGGGGAGACGATACCGGAGGCGTGGGAGAGGTATGGCATGTTACTTATTAATTGCCCTCAACACGGTTTCCCGGAGGAGCAAACCATTATGTACTTTTGCAATGGTTTGACGGATGGGGATAGGTCATTTTTGAATGCTTGTGCTAATGGATCGATTTGGTCGAAAACCGTGGGGCAAATGAATGAAATTATGGAGAACATAGCTCAAGACTCATTCCAAGTGTCGGTTAATAGAGGAGCACATCATAGAGTGTCACAAGTTGATGAGCTAGAGAGTATGAAGAGTATGATGATGACTATGATGGACCGATTGGGAGCTCTTACGACTTCACAAAGCCAAGCAAGTGTTAGTCCATCCGTTCCTCATGTTGATGTTGGGCCAAGTTCATTGCCGGTGGAAGAAGTGAGTTATATGGGTAGGCCTCCATTCCAAGGAGGATATCAAGGAGGAAGCTATCAAGGGAACTATCAAGGAGGAAGGCCTTATCAAATGCCTTACCAAAATAGGCCACAAGGAAGCTATCAACCTCAACCGCAAGCTCCATTCAATGGGAATACATGGAGGAGACATGAAAATTTTTCATATGCCAATCCTAGAGCCGCCGTTCAATTTCCTCCCGGATTTGATCCGGGTGCAAAGGCTCCAAATAATGAAGGAAAGGCTACTACGGAGGAGATCTTGGGGTTGATTGTGAAGAAGTTGGAAGCAAATGATTCAAGGCTTGATGAAATAGGGAAACAAATGGACACTCGTTTCAAGACGATTGAGCATCAAGTAGGGCAACTTGCTACTACGGTTGGGAAGCTCTCGTCTACGGTGGACCATCTTCAAAACAAAGGAAAGTATCCATCTACTACCGAGCCTAATCCTAAAGAGTTTTGTAGTGTCATCAAGCTAAGGAGTGGTACTAGCTATGAAGGTCCAAAGAGGCTTAGAGATGGGGATGTTGAAGAAGAAGTGGTGCAAGAAGAAGAAGTTATTGAAGAAAATGTGGTTGTGGAGAAAGAAGAGTCAAGTGAAGAGCAAGCAAGAAGAGAGTCTAAGAAAGAAGAAGAGAAGTCCAAGAAAGATGCATGGGGAGTGCCTATGAAAGCTAAGCCGGTTCCCTATCCTCAAAGATTAGAGAAGAAAAAGCTAGAGGAGGAGTTTGGTAAGTTTTTGAAAGTCTTAAAGAGCTTGCATGTTGAAATTCCACTAATGGATGCCCTTGAACAAATACCCCATTATAATAAGTTTTTGAGAGATATCATGTCTAAGAGGAGGAGTTGGGATGAAAAGGGTATACTTAAGCTAGTGGAGGAGTGCAAGGAGATCTCGGAGAGACACTTACCACAAAAGAGAAAGGATCCGGGGAGCTTCATTATACCATGTGAGATAGGTGAGAATGTGAACATCCAAGGTTTGTGTGACTTGGGAGCAAGTATAAATGTCATGCCTTTGGCATTTTTTGAGAAATTGAAGCTAGGAGAGGTGATTCCTACTAACATCAACCTTCAATTGGCGGATCAATCATTTGCTCGTCCATTCGGGATCATTGAAGATGTATTGGTAGGAGTTGGCAAGTTCCTATTTCCGGTTGATTTCATTGTTCTTGACATGAAGGAGGAGCTTGAGGCACCGATCATACTTGGTCGACCTTTCCTTGCTACGGGAAAAGCTATTATCGATGTTGAGAGAGGGGAGCTCACGTTGAGCTACAATGGAAAAGAGGTGACATTTTCGAGAGCTCCATTGGAAGAAGTTGCCCAAAGCAAGATGGAGAAGAAGAAATGTGGCTATATAGAGATCATTAATTCATGCTCTTCCATTGATAGGGATGATTCTTTACCTTCTCCTTCTTCTAACTCTTTAATTAAGGAGCATTTTATTCCTTCTTGTAATGTGATGGCTAATAAGTCTTGTGTTTCTTTGGATGATTGTAGGAAGGAGGAAGCCGTCATTGATACTTTGCTTGACCTTGGTGATATGAAGCTTGAAAAAGAAGGTGAGAAGGAAGTGACCAAACTTGAGCAATGCTCAAGTTTGGGGGTGTTAGAAGAAAGGAAGCAACCACTCGAGAAGAAGGTTGAAACCTTTGTGGTTGGAGACCAAGTAGTATGGAAGGAGTCGAATTGGATGAGACTACTAGGAGTAAAAAGACTCAAAGAGGTGTTGAAAGTGAAGGAGATCAAAGAAGAAGGAAAACTCCTAGTGGAAGACGAAATGGGATGTTGTCTATTGACAAAGGAGATTTTGGTTAGGCACAAGGACCCTTCCACCCCAAAAGAAGTGCCTAACATTCGTGTAGATGAAAGGGAAGTATGAACTCCTAGAGTTCCGTCCGGCAAAGGACGTTAAACCTAGCGCTAGATGGGAGGCAACCCATCATTTTATTGCTTTTGTGTGTTTGTGTTTTGCTCTTTTTGTGGTTTTTGCCTTGGATTCTTAGGAATTGCTCATGCTAGGAGAAGGTGTTAGTTGATGGAGAGCGTATTTGGTTTTTGAGCTTAATTGTTATATCATTTAAGGGGTTGCATAATTGTATCATTCCCATACTTAATTTTGAATGCATATCCTCATTCAAGTTTGGGGGTGTGTGTATCTAGTTTTGAAGTGCATTCCTTATTGATGTTAAGTGGATGACTAATGATGCCCGTGTGTAGGTATACTCACTACAAGGATTGGAAAGGATCGAATTTGCAAAGGAATCGAGGATTTGGGAAGAAAGGAAAGCTTAAAAGTTGGTGGAAATGAGCATTAAGGAAGAGAACCCGGTCTCCTCGATCGAATGAGCGACCGGGCTTAAATCGAGGGACCAAAACGGTAATTTCTTGCATATTTGGGTTCATTAGGCGTGTAGAGGTCTATTTTGGGAGTTTTAGGGGTCGGGTCGGACTTGGGATTCGTAAAAAATGCCCTGGTCTCGACCCGAGGTCGAGTTTGCATAGACCTCGAGTCGAGGTACTTAGACTTAGAAAAATTTCTGGAAATGGCACATTCCTCGACTCGAGGGAGAAACCTCGAGTCGAGGCCTTTTGAAAAAGTGGGATTCCTCGAGTCGAGGCCTGACCCTCGACTCGAGGCTGGTGTCTGTTATAAATACGCAGATTAGTTTCAGATGTCACGACTCGAGGGTTTCTTCCCTTTCACGATCCTATTCGCCGTTCCTTCATAATTTCGACATTTTCCTGCTGTTTTTACCGGTAAAACATCACTTTATCATCACATTATTAGAGTATTGCATCCAAGAGTGGATTTTGAGGGTTGTATAATCAAATTTTGGGGCTTTTTGAGGAGAATTGTGTGGGTGCTCATATCTTTCATTCCAAGCCAATTTATCCCAATTAAGGTATGTAATTTTGTCTCCTTTGGCTTTCAATTTCATGATTAGTGTTGATTATTGCTTGGGTGTTGATAAAAGTGCTTGAATTTATTTGAAGTGGAATTTCATTTGGGCATTTTGTCAAGCACTTGGTATGCATGATTGATATTGATAAATTGAAGCTATTGTTGAGGATATTTGAGTTGATTGAGGATTTTATGAGCATGTTTAGGATTGTATATGTTGATTTGCTCGATTATTTGTGGAATTTGGCTTGAATGGTGATTTTTGGCATATTTTTAGGAATTCCTAGTGCATTGGTGGTGTAATTGGTCAATTTGAGTGGAGTATGGATGATAGAAAGGAAAGTTTTGTGATGCTATGTGTTGGATTACTTGCTAGTTGGCTTGTTATTATTTGATTTATTTGTGGAGCATATTTGAAGGATTTTTGGTGAGCTTACATGATGATTTCCATTGTCTAAAGCCATTCTAGTAAGTATGTATATGTCGAGGATTAGTTGAGCACTTCTATTGATTATATTTGATTTGATTGACTCATTGACATTTGTTGAGGATTGATTGCCTAGTCATTAGGAATTTTGTTGGGCTTGGAAATTGTTGTTGACTTGTTCATGATTTAGAGTGATATTTCGAGCTAGCTTTTTGATTGTTGGACTCATTTGTGCTATTGGGATTATTTGTGCAGGAGTCATGTTTAGAGGAGTGGATGGCCACAATTATTCGGATGCTGAGATCCGAGAGAGAGAAGATGCTATACGCTTTGCACACCGAATGCCCGCTGAATTGGGAATTCAGTGGGATGAATACAAGTGGAGAAAGCACATTATTTTGTATGCTGAGTTGTACAAGAAGGTGGTCAGGACTCGTCTCGTAGATCATAACTGCATGCTTTCTATGGGGATTGAAGATGACATCCCTAGATTGTTCGAGCAAGTAGGCATGGGAGGTTTTCTAGCTAAGAGACCTCGGACCTATCTTGGACTCACTCTCGAGTTCTTATGCACCGTCAAAGTCCACAAGGCTAGGAGGAACAAGTTTGCACGGAAGATCACTTTTGAGCTCATGGGGAACGAGTACGAATTGACGTTGGATGAGATTAATGAGCTACTAGGAGCACCTACAGACCCCGATCGATCACTGTTGAACATTAGAGGGGAGTACAACGCCAAGAGGTTCTGGAGGCGTATTTCTGATTCGGGGGCTCCGAGTCAACCCGAGTTTGTGCCGGGCAAGTCGAAGAGCACACACATTCGGAACCCGGTGGTCCGGTACTTAGAGAAGATCCTCAAGAGTACTATATTCGCGAGATCGGAGGGAGGAGCCGTGGTTTCCGAGGAGCTATACGTCATTTGGTGTTTCTTACATGGAGTGAGGTTCAATGCGGCAGCATACCTCTGTTATTTTTTTGAGAGAGCGACGAGCACTAAGTTCAAGAAGATAAATTTTGGTGGGATGATTACTCTGATAGCTGAGCACTTTGGTATTCCGACTCATAACCTTGTGGCACTAGATGGTCCAGATTTGACTACAGACACTATGAGGCGCATGAGGACGCTAGATCGTATCGGGAGGACATGGTGTCTACAGCAGCATCATGGTGGCCGGTTTCCTCTTCCTAATAAGAGGTTGACGACGGTTTTTGGATCTCAGGCATTTGTGACTATTAACTTACGTATGTGGTCGCAGCGTCACACCGATGCCATCGATGCCTACACAAGGGAGCATGGAGACGTGCTTAGAGATGAGGGGGATGATGATGATCAGGCAGGTCAGCAGTCAGGGTCGGATTCCGATTCTTCTGATGATGATGGAGATGCAGTTAGAGCAGATGTTGCTGAGGAGGTTGAGTCTGAGGATGAGGACGAGGATGACGAGGAGCCGGAGCAAGAAGAGCAGCCTGTCCAGATGGAAGAGGAGTATCAGCCAGAGATTAATATGTATTGGCAGGATGAGATGAGGAGTAGAGAGTACGAGGCAGGGAGTTCGTCTCAGAGACCGTGGGTTCTGACGGAGGAGATGTGGGCAGACAGTCAGAGGATGCACATAGAGAGTCTGACCCGGCAGGATGAGATGTACCAGATGATGGAGGAGTCACGTAGGTTCAATGAAGAGACAAGGAGGATGCAAGAAGAATCAATGAAGACGCAAAATGATATGTATTCTCTCCTTCAACAAATGAGCTCGTGGAATTTCGGGCCAAGCTATCCTCCTCCACCACCACCTTCCGACTACTAGGGCTATCCCCTATTCCTCATTCCCTCTTCTTAGTTTTAGATGCTTATGTTTTGGTGAATTGTACTCGTATTTTGATTAAGGTGTTTTGTGATGACTTGTGATGATTTGATGTTTGGATGTTTTGGAGGGATGATTTAAGTGATGCTATGATTTCCTTGATATATTTTTGAGCCTATTGTCTATTGGTGATTTTGACTTGATGATCCTTTGGATTTCTTTATTCCATGATTCCATGTTCATTTGTCTTGAGCTTAATAGTGGATTAATTGACATATTTTTTAGTATCATCTTGATATAGTGAGTATGCTTGAGGTTATGTACATGAGCATTTGTGCTTGAGTTGTAAGATTGTTGGAATTTGATATGATCATTAGTAGATGTGTAGCTTGATGCTAGTTGCTTGATTAATTTTGTGAAGATGAATGTGATTGAAAATTCTTGATTCATTGCTCAATTTAAGCCCGTGAGTTTTGTGCCTTCATAATCGTACATCTTATACGGTTGATTTGATCCTTTGTGAGTGCATCATTCATGATTTGTATACTAGAACTTGCCAATAGACTTGTTGATATTGATCTTTGTGTAATGTTTTGAAAATGATAAGAGGTCATGTTTGATATGTTAAGTCACTTTGCCAAATACTTTCCTACCAAATACATTAGATTTTCTTAGTGAGCCATGTTGAGCCTTATGATCCTTATTCTTTGGCAAGCCAAGTGAAATTGAAATCATTTAGCCTATTTTGATGAGCCTTTCTTGTCCTATGTTTAGTTGAGCTTGAATGTTGGCTAATGATGGTGATTTGATTGCTAAGTGTGGGAAGATGATGAGCTAAGTGATGATGTGTTAAGAGATAGAAGAAAAGAAAGGTTGTGAAGAAAAGATTGAATTGTAAAGAAAATGCATAAAAATGAAATGATTCAATTTGTGAGCTTTAAAAAGAGAAAGCTCAAGTGAATGGTGGATTGATCCTTGAAGTTCAAAAGGAAGAGTGTTGCTAGATGAAAGTGAAGAGATGTGCATTGTATTGATTAGCTTACATTCAAGTCTCTACTAATTAGTCACTCTTATCCAAAAATATCCCACCTTTCCAAAAAGCCTACATTACAACCTAGAAGAAAGACCTCTTTGATTCTTGATTGATCATAAATGATTTTGATTGAGATTAAGTCTTGTGGCAAGCATATGGTGTACTTATTTGTGAATTGATGATTGAGTGCTTTAAACCTTGATACACTTGAGTGAAGAGTGAAACACTCCATGGAAGGAGCAATGTGTTGAGTATTAGATTGAGCATTTGTTTGAGCATGATTTGTCTTGATTGCTAGTGGATAGTTGCATTGATACAAGTGATCATTGATGAGTTCGATTGTCTTATTTTTCGTCTATGGTGCCATGTGACATAATTGCAATCAATTCACTCCTTTGTTCTTAGTTTCTATGTTGCTCGAGGACGAGCAACAATTCAAGTTTGGGGGTATGATTGGAGTGAATTGATACATGTTTTTAGGGCTATTTTTAGTGCAAAAAGTGAGCTAAAGTATGATTTTTGTGCCTAAATGTGAAAAGTATCACTATTTTGCCTAAAAAGTATTGCTTTGAGAGGTTTTGATGTATTTCGCCCGTTTTGCAGGTAAATCGGTGGAATTTTACCAAACCGAGAGTACCGGTATTCTTAGAATGAAAAGACGAACATACAGGATGAAAACGGGGGTCGGGACCGGAGCCCTTCTCGATAAAAATTCCCTGATCTCGAGTTCGAGTCGAGGGTGCACAGACCTCGACTCGAGGTTCATGCTGGAGGGAAACCATTTCAAAAAGTTAGCAAGCTCGACTCGAGGGAGGAGCCTCGAGTCGAGGGAGATGAAAATTGCAGCGAGCTCGACTCGAGGGCTAGGCCTCGACTCGAGGCAGGAGAGAATTTTAAAGAAACGTGTTAGCGACTTTAGGCCTCGACTCGAGGGCCTGAAGCTCGACTCGAGGAGTGCCCAAAACCGAAAATTTCAGATTTTAAGTGATTGGAAGCCAAAACAGAGGAGGAGTGGATTCTAGCAGTTGAGAGCAGTTTTTAGGAGTTTCTTTGAGCGAATTTTACATTTTGTAGCTTGAATTTACTTGTAATTGCACTAGATTGTTAGAATTTAGATAGATTCCACATTTAGATCATTAGATTAGTAGATTGGTGATTGTAATTGAAGTTTGCAGCTGAGAATTGAGAAGAAGTGAAGTTGAATTGAAGCCTTGTACAAGATTAATCATTCTTATTTTTGCCTATTGAAGCTTAATTGGTGATGTTCTTACCCTTTGATCTCTTTAATTCATTGCTTGTAGTGATTAGATTTTCAATTGCTTTCTTAGATTTTCTAGCCATGGTTTTTGCTTGTAGCACCATGGGCTAATAGCCTTGTGCTTGGGATAATTGAAATTAGGGATGAAGTGATTGTCTCATGCTATGATTGTTGATAATTGTGATCAATTGAATTAGATTGCTTCCTAATTGTGATTCTTAATTGTGCTTCATGAAAAATTGTCTCTTTTGATTAATGGTTGATCACCCTAGCAATAGGTGAGAGTTGAGCTAACGTGATTAGGTGTTAATCGGGTTTCAATTTTGCATGATTGTATGAATTGGGGACTTCTACATTGAGAGATGGGAAGAACTAAGGATACTCACATTAGGCATTGTGATATTAATGGAGTGATTAATTTCATGATGGTTTATGCTTTCTAATTTGATTGATTTGCATTTGGATACAATCATAGCTTGTTAATCATGGATTCCTTGATGGAGATTATCCCTTGCACCCAATTCCCTCATTGATTTTAGTCTATTTGATCTTGCATTCTAAGTGTTTGATAAATTGTTTGCATAATCTTGCCATTTAATTTCTTGCAATTTGTAGTGATTTAGTCCAAGAGCTTGTTGCAACTTTAGCCATTTAGAACTCTTATCCTTGAATTTCGTTTGCATACTTTCTCCCTTGGGTTCGATATTTTTGTTGATTGGTCTTAATAACTCTTACCCTATACACTCCAATCACTACTTGGAAGGATTCAGATAGTTGCATACCTTCGGCATGAATTTCATGAAGAATCTACTGCAACTCTCGGACTTGTTCCATGACCGTCTGTGAGTCAGTCATTTTGAAGTCGAGGAATCGTCCGACAATGAATTTCTTCATTCCGGCATCCTCCGTTTTGTACTTCTTGTCAAAGGACTGCCACAATTCTTTAGCAATGTTCATAGTGGCATAGACACTATATATCGAGTCATCTAGCCCATTCAAGATGTAGTTGCGACACAGGAAGTCACTGTGATTACATGCGTCGCATTCAACCTTTGTTGGTTGTTGCTTCCCTCCTCATCCGTAGGAGGATCTTCCCTCAAGAATCGTGCAAGATTGAGGGTGGTCAAGTAGAATAACATTTTCTGCTGTCATCTCTTAAAATCAGTACCGATAAATTTTGCTGATTTTTCAGAGTGGACGGCAGGAATGGTAGGAGTAGTAGAAGAAGACATCTTCGAATACACAATGATATCGTCTTACGATTATTGAATTTGTGTGTATGTATATACGAAGATGATGAATGACACGAACTAGAAAGTCGAGGCAAGAGTTTGACTCTCTTTTCTTAAGACGATATTGCCCCGTACTTGGTGCAATACGGTATCTAGGCAATCGTCCCCAAGATACAACGACTTTAGAACTTCACGGTCGCTGCACTACGATCCGGAAGCTATCGGCGAACGGACTCGGGTATCCGGAGCTTTCTTGACTCGATTCTCCAAAACGCCACACCGGTTCAGCTTGGGCGCGCACTTGACCGTCTTGCGACCCGACCCGGTGTCGGGTGCACCAAAGGGTTGAACCCTGCTAGCCTCTCCGAGCCATCGGTCCAAGAGCATGAGCCATGATCGAGCTAATTTTGGCCAAAATTAAGAAGGCTCCTCGCGAGGATGCGTACGTGCGAAGTGCACCTCTAAAGCTCCCAATGCGACTAAGTGCGACGTGCCCGTGCGGTCAATGGACCTTTGGGTTAGCCCGAAGTCTAACCATATTACCACCACCATATAGACTTTTGGTCAAATCTAATTTATGACTCACAAGTCTACTTATATGGAAGGAAACTCCTCTCTAATTTTCCTATGTGGGACAAGGAAACTTATTTCCTTTTCCCCCCACATTTCAACTCTTCAATTCCCAATTAAATCAAGTAATAAATTGCTAACTTCATGTATTAATATCTCATTAACCCGAAATTGGTTTTGAGCAAATCAATACATTAAATTCATCTACTCCGAACGTAGTTTATGAATTTGCAATTTATTTTTATTTTTCACAAATGGAGTATTACAATAAATTTGGTCAAACTTGGGTCAACACCCAAAATGCAACCAATTTCCAACAATATTTTCTGGATCTTTTCAATGAATGACTTTTGTCAAATATACCCTTCTCTTCTTCACTCTTGGATTTGGCAAATCGTATTTGTCTCACACCCGACATCATCCTCGTCGTTGTATGTTTCAAATTTGTTGACATTTGGGGTTGCAAATTTGTAAAGTCTTTTCTCCTCTTCTTGCTTCAATTGACAATTCTCTTTCAAATTGATGTTAGGGTTGCTATAAATTTGGGATTTGTTCTTTCCTTCGATTTTTTGCTTTTTTTTTTTTTTTTTCTTTTTTTGATTTCTTGGGTTGCTGCAAAATTTTAATTGATTTTTTCTCTGTTTCTTTTTTCTGGGTTGCGCTGTGATGATGATGACAATGAAATGGGATTTTTGATTATATATGAAATGCTCATAAATGAGAATTTATTGGGTTAATTTAGTTTAGTTCCTGGGTTGTGCCATGATGATGATGACGATGAAATGGGGATTTTTTTTTTTTGAATCGGATGAAATGGCAATTTTGATTAGACAAATTCTTATATGAAATATTTCACGGATCCTAGATCCGTGAATAATCCATATCCAGATCCAAATTAAGAAATTCGCGGATCCTGGGCGGGGTGGGGCGGGTTTAATGGATATTTCTAAAAAAAACTCGCGCAAGGGTAAAAAAAAAAAAAAATTCGCCCCCGCGTGCTCCAGGTGTGTTATTATTAGGTTAAACATGTGTTACTTTAACAATAATTATGTGTCACTATAAAATAAAAACTGCATATTTATCTAAAAATAATCACTTGAATGCAAAAATAAAAATAAAAAAATGGTCAAATAAATCTTTAATCTAATTATATGTGTGAATCAAATAAGTCTTTAATTTTCGACAACTTTATTCTTATTAAAAGAGTGTGATTTTATTAAGATGATACTTATTTGATCTCAATATTAAAGAGAAATGATTTTAATGTGTTAAGAAAAAAATCTTGGGTCTATTTGATCCCCAAGTATAAGATTTTGGGGTAAATATGTGTATTAAACTCATGCAAAGGTAAAAATTAATTTTTACTCTCAGGTTGTGTTATTATTAGGTCAAACACGTGTTATTATATGAAGAAAAATGTGTTACTAATGAACAAAATCAATATTTTATTCTTTTAAAGACTAGTAACACGTACTTACCTTACAGTAACACATAATTGTTCTTACAGTAACACATACTTTTGAAAAAAATATGTTACTATATGAATACAAACGTGTTACTGTATAGTGAAAGATGTGTTACTATATGGAAAAAAAAGTGTTACTATATGAACACAAATGTGTTACCCTATAGAGAAATATGTGTTACTATATGAAGAAATCAGAAACAGAGTAACAATTGCGATATTAATTCCAGTTTTTTAGAAGAACATGCACCTGATAACAAAGATGATCCAGAACTTTGTTATTGTATTTGATAAGATTTGTAGCAATTATTAGAAAATTTTCAAAAAAAAAAATCTATATTTTTCCTTTTTCTTTTTTATCTCTGCGTGTTTCTTTTCAATTTGATATTTTCATTGATCTCCGCGGTTGTTTTCGTCGGAATTCTATGTTGAATCGCCTCTTGATTGCCGCCTTCTTTGCGTTGGTTGTCATCATCGCGATTTCTACCCTAATTCACGTAAATCTGCATATCTTCTTATTTTGACCCGATCCGTATGATGACCCGTGAATTTTAAATCTTTTTATTTTTAATTAATATTGCATGGTGCAATATTTTATAAGAGACTCGCTCTTTTGATTATATATGAAATGCTCATAAATGAGAATTTATTGGGTTAATTTAGTTTAGATAAAGTTTCCATTATTTATTGTGTTAATTGAGTTTAGATAATTTTTTATTTTTTGTATTATTTAATTTGTTAATTTTGAGTTTTCTAATGCTTAATTTGTGTTTTTGTGTTTAATTTATTAAATTTGAAAAACATCAAAATAGTATTGAAGGACAAAATAGTATTTTCAACATTTTCTTATGTATTATATCCCTTACCAAACAAATTATTAAAATTCATACATTTTCATTCACATGCTACCAAACAGTCATATTAAATATCCTAATATATAGAAATTTTGATTTGGTATATAGAAATTTTGATTTGGTTATTTTGTCATCCTTACTTGTTGATTTAGATTTTAATATTTAGTATGTAGAAATTTTGATTTGGTTACTTTTTGGTCTAATACAAGCTGGTGGTGTCTGCCATTTTTAGAGAAAATCTCACAACACCCATTTGGATAGTGCTCAGTGCATCAATTAGTGGCTGGCTTAGTAATGCAGAAACTAGTTTCGTATAATTATTTTTATTATATAGTATCATTATCAAATTAATAGTTTTTAATGAAACTAATATTATTAAAAAATACACACAAAACAAATTCTACAAATTTACAATCCATTTTGGTGGAGTATAAGATAAGATAATTGAGACGAATCTATGTATCCAACAAAACATCTCCCAACTAATTAGTCCAGTTAATACTCAAACTGCTTTTCTCAAGCAAAAGATGAGTTCGATTTCCACCTCGTACGATCTCTTCCGTAGCCTTCGTCGCTCACTTTATCAGCCGTGGCTGTGCAATGCAGGTCTTTTGCACTCACGATCTAATCATGAAGACGCACAAACGGCTCCTGTGAACAACAGAATGCATGGAAGCATTAGCTACTGCTTTAGGTACTATAACTAGGCCAAAAGGTTTCATTGGATATGAGGAAGGAATACCTGAGGACCAAGAAGAGCAACAAAACTTCCCTTCATCAACGTGTTTCACGTCGAGCCCAACGAACCATGATCCAACACTGATATCGTCATGGGCATAAGTACGCAGGATCAATCTGTTAGATCAAAAGTAGGAACCAAGTACAAACATTTCATTAGGTTTAGCAAATGTAGGCAAGTAAAATGACTTTTAAGATAACAAAAGAAGGCATGCCTGTTGACTGAAATAAACTGAGCCAGTGGTTGTGATATAGCAAATACTTCACCCGAAGCATGTCGGAAGTATCTGTGTGTGAAAAATAGTTAATGCCAGGGAGAGTAGAATGTAGATTATGGCAGACAGACAGGCAGGCAATACCAGGCATTAATTAACACTTATAGATAACAGAAAACGACACTGCAGATATGTAGTTTCCTGATCAAATGATAGAGTCAGCAAGAAGAGGAAACCTCAAATTGAAAGATAGGAGCATATGTGATCATAGCAGTGACATACGGTGGATAATTGATAAATGATATGTACACAAAGCAGGCAAGAAAGGCACCCAGAAATCAATTCTTAGCTGTGACATGAGTTGCAATATCATGTGATTTAGACAAATTCATGACATTTAGAAAATGAGCACGGCTAATAACACACAAGTCTTTTGCTCAATACACATCCTCACATTATTTACATTTTACTTAATACACACACCATGAATTGCTTATTTTACCGCTCCCACTAGAACCCTAACCTCCATACACACAGTTTCCTTTTCTTCTCATATACCCAACCCACCAATACACAAGCCAAAGAATTAGCAAAACACACTATTAACAGGAGAGGAAGACGAATGGAAATTCTAACCATGGCTGATGAAAAGGTTAATGTCAGTGTTTAAGTGTTGAAACAGGTATTTCACTACACCAGTTGGCACAACCTATGTTCAAACTCAATCAAACATCAATGTAAACTATGCAATGGTGTAGTAGAATACCTATTTTTAAGTTTTTGTCCATCACTTAAAATGTTGGCATTAACCTCTCCAATGGCCATGGTCAAAATTTTCATCCTTCTTCCTCTCTCATTTCTTACGTGTTCTGTGAATTCTTGGGTGTGTGTGTTAGTGGGTTTCGGTTGGGTGTATGAGAAGAAAAAAGGAAAATGTGTCTATGAAGGTTAGGGTTTTAGTGGAAGGGTAAATAGGCAATTCATGGTGTGTATTAAGTAAAATGTAAATAATGTGATGAATGTTTAAAGTCATGAGTACATTGAGCAAAAGGCTGGGAGTTATTAGCACTTAGCAGATAGAATATCTCCTTAGAGTCACTCTGCCTCGTGCAGACGCAGAACTTACAACTACTAGAGTATAAAAAGTAAAACTCCAAACTAGTAAAGATTCAACTCTGACAACACATGTGAATCTACAGTGAGCATCCAGGAATATTTTATATGTTTGAAAGTTCTATTCTCATTCAAAGAAACAGCTTTCAACGGATCGTAGAAATATTGTTACATCCGTTTTTTTTAATTTCAATCTCATAATAAGTACAAATAGGTAAATTAAACTTAATGTGAAGGCACAACATCATGTGCAGAAAATTGTTTCAAGTCCAAAAAGTAAGATGGAGAATGAAAGTTAAGAGGGCACCATTACTTACGACTTCCCATCCCCAAATTTCCACCAGTCAGGTTCATACCATTTGTGTTTCCTGCAGAGCCAAAAGAAGATAATAAACAATACAACCCTGAAATCTTCTCAACTTGCCATCACAAAGAAATGACCTAACTAAAGGAGGCAATTAACTTACGGCTCAGAGAAAACTTCTCCTGATTTCATACATCCAATATAAACACGGGGCTTCTCCAAATGACTTGCAAGCACAGCTCCAAGAGCATCTTAACAAGAATTGAATGCCAAGTAGAGAGAAGTAATGACAATTAGCTAAAATTTGAGTTATGATAGGTTATTGCAGCATGAAGCAAGATGAGAAAGGCTTGGTTATTGTGTTGTGTCTTATGTTTCTTTGGAGTTTCGACTCGTGACTCATCATCAGGTTGACCTCAACCTTTATCAAACTTGAAGATGGATAAAAGAAATCTTGCTATTACACATTTAGTTATGAAAATAGTATAAGCTATTGGAGAGCAACCATATGTAAAACGGGGAATTTCTTATTAACAATGAAATCTGCTCTGATTAGCATAAGCAATTTAAGAACACTATCTAAATAAATAGGTATTTGATTGATGGGTTTCTCAAGTGCCATGCACCCATTTAGCAACAAATTTCAAACAAGGCCAACAACTAACTACTTGCCAATTGATTACATCAAAGGTCATTACAACATTTGAACTCAACATATTATTTAATATACCCAAAATATACAAACCCAGAAATTTATAGCTCGGTCTTGAAAACTAAATCTTTTCTCAAGTAGCGAGGAAGTTGATACAATATGTTATTTTATTGGAAGATTTAGGTTCCCAATCCTAAGAACAGCTTTCATTGGAAATTTAGTGCCGTAGAAATCTCAAAAACACAAATAAGAGAAAATTATATATTAACTCAATCCCAAATCATTGATAAATATGGCTCAATTCTAAAGTCTAAACCTAGATAACAAGTCTATTTAGAAATCAGTGGTCAGTATTGAAGGAACAAATAACCCGTTGTACTATAGCAAGCATGTTAGAGCAAGCAATAAATGAAAACTCTTCAACATTCCACATATCACAGAACACATACCTATATTAACATATAAATCATCATTAATCTTAGCATAGAACTCGGCATCCCAGTGCTCCACAGCATGAATGAAAAACAATTTTGTCTTCTTTGCTCGCTCTTCAGGAGTCTCCACATGATTTTCCTGACAAGGAAAATAATCAAAAGTTTGATCAATTACTATCAACTCCAAGAATACAAAGAGAGGCCGATTACATATTTTAGGGCCAACAGAGAATACATGTAAGGTAAATACAAATGGTATCAGTGTCCTTGCTTATCAATTAGCAATTCTTTCAGATGGTAGAAAAGTAAAAACACAAAAATATACAATGGATTAATGTAATCTTCTCTTATTGTAAATGCTCAGAAATAAAGCAATGTAGCCAGTTGCATTAATGTTTTTCAGGCAAATACATCAGACTGAGCTGGGAAATGGGCAAACAAGGAAAGAAACTAGCTAAAAAAATCCATATTTTCTACATCGAAAGAGAGCTTTCTTTAAAGAATAAGAAATATTCACATATTAGTGATGGAAGAATCTTAACCTCCAAAAATTCTCTTAATGGACTAGTGGGGCAAGTTATGAATAAAAGATAGCATGATTTGTTTCATTCACTAAAAGTTCACAACCTCGATAAAGATTGTTCCAAAGATAACAGGTCAAGATTTCAGCAGGGTTGATTCGTGTGTGCAAGGGTTTAGAACCCAATTCTAATTAGATGAGTAATATTCAAACATACAAGAATTGTGAAGTCATTAGCCTCCCTATTTTCATCGTTGATCGCCCTGTCTGAACTATCACCTTGATTTGCACTGCATTGATGTGTAAAATCAGTTAATAAACAGCACTCTAAGATACTCTACAATCAGTTGACTTGAGTCAACAGGATATAGACCTTCTCCCTATCACAAATCGTATGACAATGCCTTTTTCTTCCTCCAGTTTCCTGAGAGCAGTGCCTACAGCGAGTAAAATTGGATAAGCAATACCCAAGAAGCAACCATAAGAGATAAACCTTAAACTCATGGGAAGCATGTCCAAAGGTGTACTACAAAGTGAAAAGTTAAAACATCAATATCAGTGTTCTTTCCCTATAGCGTAATAATTTGATGGCAGACAATCATACTCATGACTCATGAGGAATCCCGCTGCTCATATCAGTATACAGTAACAAGAAGAAAACATTTTATTGAAACAGGACAAAACAGTAGTGGATAGAGCATATACCAGCAGGCATCCAGGCCTTACGAATTGCATTTCTGTTGTTCCTGCGTCCAAACATTGTAATTATCCCTACAACAGCCAAAAGTTTTTTCTTTGTAGCTCCATCATTTTCTGAGAGATGCTTTGGCACAAAACCTTCCTGCCTGGCTTTTTCCAAATCCACGTGAAGAGCAGCTAATTTCTTCTGATGTTCCCTAACAAGCAAAGTATCATCTGCCTAGGCTTAATTGCTTCAACAGAATTCAGATATAGCACTGAACTAAAAAGAATAAATTTCAAAATTGGTCCCATATCTATTGGGTGTTGGCAATTTTAGTCCTGTACAAATCAATGTTCTCAATTATGTCCCAGAACTTTTAAAATGATGCAATTTTAGTCATATGCCATGTAAGCAATGTCAAATCATTAGTTCAGTTGTTACCATGGAATTCCGGCAGTTCACATGAGCTGCACGTGCAAAAATCCTGCAACCTTACTATTATAGGACTCAGAAAATTAATTTGCACGGGACTTAGAATTTAGAAAATAAATTTGCACAGGATTAAAATCGCTAACACCGAATAAATATGGGACCAATTATACAATTTACTCAACTGATGTGAATGCGTTCACCCTCACCCAGAATGGAGTAGAGACATATATATACAAAATAAAACTACCTGCAAGTAATGATCTTCATCGTGTCATCTACAGAAATGGAAGACTTTCCCTGTTACATAAACATGAAGATGACGTAAAATTTGTCAGTTTGAAGGACATGGTCAGTACACTTTTGTTGCAAAATCCATTGTCAGTTTGAAGGGCATGGTCAATACACTTTTGTTGCAAAATTCGAAAAGAAAAATCATACTCTCTTTGTCCCACATCAGTTTTCACACTTTCCTTTTTGGTTTGTCCCACATTAGTTTTCACATTCCAAAAAAGGAAACCCCTCCTTAAACTCCACCCTCACAATATTCATATATTCACACAATATGTCATTACTTTTTACACTCAATCCAACCACCTCCCTTATAATAAATAAAAGTTTACAAAGTTACCCTTCAATACTCCACTCATTACATTTTTTCTTAAAATGTGTGCTCAGATTAGTATGAAAACTAATCTGGGACAGAGGGAGTAGTTCTCAAGGTGCATGTTGGCATGTAATAATATGTACTCTCTACGTCCCAAAAAAACTTTCACACGAGGAAGGGCACACAAATTAAGAAAATTGAGCAATGAATGGGTAAATTTGTAGACCTTTACATACAAAGTAAATAAATTGGTTGGATTATGTGTACGTGTGGGCCCAAAAGTAATGGCATTTTGTGTAAAAGTGTGGATATTGTGAGGGTATAGTTTATGGAGAGTTTTCTACTTTTGGGGTGTGAAAATTATTATGGCACGATAAAAAAAGGAAAGTGTAAAAGCTTTTCCGGACAGAGGGAGTATATTTTATGTGAATACGTGTAATCAATAGTCATCTCTCTGTTGCAATATTGTACAAAGTTTACAAACATATATAATACAAATGCATTGACGGACATTATCATCTTTACTTTTTACTCACCCAATGGACATCATCTTGTGGCACCCACAACGAGTTAATTTCAATGACACAACTAGTCAACTGTTAAAGCTCGTACAATTCAATATTAAGTACAGTGAAGCGATACACTAGACTTCTTACAAGGCTACAAGCTTTTAAGTTTTACCTACCCTGGAAGGCATAATAACGACAAAAATCCAAAAGTATGCGAGATTTTGCTTTTTCGGACCATTTTTTAAAATGGCAAATTTTCCAGGATTTTGTTGATTGGGGTGCAATTTTGGCAAATTTGTGCAAATGTAGGAGAGATATGTTATGACACAGTCACACAGAAAGCATATAGATTGAAATTAAAGCTTATTCCAGATTTTCCAAGAAAGTGCCATAACTGAAATTGTCAAACGAAATGATGCTACATCTTTTTTTCAAAGACACCAAACTTAACTATAAAACTGATAATCACAACCATATAAAGTCCAAATAATTATTAAGCATAGGTGAAGAAAGATGGTAGGCTTCAGTGCAAAACCCACGTTTTCCTTTCCTCTCCTTCCTTTTCTTAACCTTCTTTCTATTTTTATTCAACAAATGCTAAGCTCTAAATCAGTAAAAAAGAGGGAAAAAAACATGTGACAAAAACTTGAATAGCAAATAATATTAACCTGGCCAGTTCTTTTATCAAGCTCGTTAATCAAATAAACCCTGCTCTCTGCATCCTGCCACAATCTAAATCAATCCATTAATAAGAAATTGTTAAAAAGTAACAAAGAAAGAGCAAAATGCAAGCTAATTCGAGCAAGTGCGAGAAAAAGAAAACGCATACCGGCCAGCAACATACAAGGAAGCCATGGTAGCAAACATGGAAAACATCATCAACGAAATCCGATTATTAGAACTTGACCCTGACGATAGCCGGTGATTGGATCCCCGGCTACCCATTTCGCCTCGTACGCCGTCGTTTCTGGGGAAAAATAGGTAGAGCCAAAATCTTTAAGAAAAGCAATGATTCATTTGTTGGGTGAATTCGATGGGGGATCGAGAGTTTGATGTTGATTTCTTAACAAACAACAAATTCAGAGTGAACAAAAGAGAAGGAGAGAAGCATAAAGGGTGATTTCCGAGTTGTATTGAAGCTACTGGTAATTAGGTATCCCAAAGTCTCGGAAATTAAAGGCGCGTACTTTATTTTATGGGCACTCTCGTGTGAGACCGTCATGAGACGGAGTCACTTTTTAATAAATTATTATCACTTTTTCATAATTTGTTATCACTTTTTCATAAATCACTTTTCATAAATTGTTATCACTTTTTAATTTGTTGTCACTTTTATACTAATTTGTATCACTTTTTAAAAAAGTGATAATAATTTATTAAAAAGTGATTCGGTCTCATACATGAGACGGTCTCATACAAGTTTTTGCCTTTATTTTATACACCAACTTTCATATTAACTTTTTTTTGGTGCATGTATAATATGCCCGTTTGGTACACATATTTAGCAATAAGATAAGGACATGTCTACCAAACGTGTAGTCATACTTTATTTCATATTTTCAGTTAAATTTAGTTTGTATATTTCAATTATATTAATATATATATATTTAAATTATATTTTTTTCGTCCAGTTTTAATTAGGCAAATAGATTGGACACAAGTTTTAAGAAATATTAATTGTTCATGTATAAAGTATATAAGTGGAGTAAAAAGTAAGGGTATTATGGTCAAATCATTAATAGGAGAGAGAAAATAGTGTGGGGTTTAAATATCAAATGATGTAAATAAGTGTATGTTGTGAGGGTAAAAATAAGTAAAAAGAAATTTTATTTTGGGATGACATTTTTAAATTTGACGGAACAAAAAGTTTTTTTTTTTTTTTATCGGTAAATGTTAATGGTTAGTGGTTAGAAATTAGTTCTTTAAGTCTCCTTACAATTTCAAATCTCAGGTCTCCCACTAAAGTGGGAACTCGGTGGCCAAGTGGACTAAGCCCCGTGATTTGACGGTATAAAAAGGTATATTGGCTGATTAAAATTTTACGAGGGAATATTAATTTACATATTTTATCTATGTGCTCAATTGCACAATAAAAGTGGTGTACAGAATATTGACTCTATTTATATGTTTACGAGTTAAAATTAAGCATTAAAGTTTGTGATAATATTCATTGGAAGTCTAGAATTTCATGTTAATATTTTTTAACTTCTCTGTTCAAAAAAATATTATTAACTTCTCCTCACTTTTGGTTATTCATCAATATTTTCACCAAATTAAAAATACTAGTAAATCTCCCGTGCGATGCACAGATTAAATATTATAAATTTTAAATATGTAATTAAAATATAAATTTAATTTATTAATTTTTTTACTATTACTTTTTATTAATATATAAATTATGTTGTTTACCCATGAATATAATACAACTATTTAATTAATTCTATAATTTTTAATAGTTACTAATCTCATTACAAATATTAAAATTCAACAAAACTTATATAATCTAAAATTAAATTATTTAAATTCAACTCATATAATTAAATTTTAAATAAAATTATTTAAATTCAATTCATATAATAAAATCTAAAATAAAAATAATAAAATAAATATTTTAGATCTAAATTTATTTTTATATGTGCAATATTTATGTTAAATTAAATTTTTTAAAAGAGAATTAAGTTGATATATAATGTGTTAAAATTAGATTTAAAATTAAAATTTATGAAAATTTGAAATTGTTGGTGTAAAGTAAAAAAGAAAAAGAAAGTTAATTCACTCTCTTTAGTAGAGAGTGAGACTCACTATTACACTACATGGCAAGTGTTTTACACTTGCTCTCTCCTTCCATTTCACTTTCTCTCTCCTGACTTCTACTTTTATATATATATATATAGATTAATAATTCGTCAAATGTCAATATTTTGATTTGATCTTGGGTGAACTTGATAGCTATTTGTGGATGTACTCATAAAGCTCAAACTCAGAGTCTCAAACACGAAACGAGAACTTAAGAAGGAATATGCATGTTAAATAAAAATGGGGTAGCCGATTATATTTAATACACATAGGGGGCGTTTTGGTTCACTGGATAGTTTAATTTTTTTTAAAATAATTTAACATCTCATTAGGATGGACCCACAAAAAAAATCTCATTTAATTTTTTTTAAAATAATTTAACATCTCATTAGGATGGACCCACAAAAAAAATCTCATTTATTATTAACATAGGAATTTACCTTGTGTTGGTTAGTCTAGAATTCACTTGTATACCTCGAAGCATATCAAAAGCAGCAACATCTAATGTACCTTTGCAGCATTTCAACAGCCAAAAATATTAAACAAATAAAATTGTCTATTTCCCTAGGTATTGGCTGCAATGCAAAGAATGTAAATCTTCCTCCAATGTAAATCAATGAACCGTCAACAGCAGAGCAGATGATGAGTCTTCTTCATAGTGTCAAAGCTCTTTGAAATTTCAAAAGCCAAAGTGCAATTTGCAATCCAAAGAACCGAGCCCCTAATAGTAATTCCTCGAACCAAACATGAACCCGAGTTAAATACGACCTGCTCCGCAACAATTTTGACTCGATAACTGCCTCAGAAGAAACTCTCCCAACAATCAAAAATGTCTCAAGAGAAGATCCTTCCATCTGTTGGAAAAGACATACCAGTTTTTGTAAGGATAACGAACCAAGTGTTTTGCAGTCGACACTTGAATTTGTCTTCTTTTCACAACAAATCTCAGAATAACAAAGAAGAAAGAACTCCAAAGCAGAAAGAGAATTTGAAGCATAGGCAGATGCTTTATGATATGCAGAAAGAGGATGTGTAGTGAGTTTGATTTCTCGCGAAATCAATGATTTTTGGAATTGCACATCTAAAATGATATGCCAACTTATTCCAGAAGTTTCACAAAAAATAGAAAATAAATAATGAGATGCAAAGAAAACCGAATAGAACAGGAAATAACAAGTTTCAAGAGATCAAATCTAAATCCAAATTTTCCTAAACATCATGCACATTTTACATTTCATTAAGGGATAACATCATTTTTGGTCACTAAAATTTACTTTTATCCAATTTTTGTCCCCTCTTTCACTCACTATCAAACGTGGTCATGGAAATACAACTTTACTTCTACATTTGGTCCCATCATTAGTCGATTGTCCATTAATTGAAGGAAACAACTATATTGGTTGTTAAATGTAATTATTTTGGGGTGCTAAATATAACTAATAATTAGTTGAGGGTGTTAAATGTAATTAATAATTTTCAAATAATTATATTTAGCACCCCAGAAACAGCTTGTTCCGTCAGTAAACGGACGTTCAACTTACAACAATCAGCATGGAGACAAAAGTATTGTTCTTAGACTAGTCCAAATGTCACAGATCACATGCACGGTGTGCACAGTATTAAATCATCTCAGAAGTCAAAGGAATCCCTTACCAGTGCTCTATTAACTGCACGTAAGCAATCATTTGTTTTGAGCATTAAAAGAATAACGCGTGGCAGCCTCCTCAGGAGCTCACTGATTTGTGGAAAATATTGTGAAGCATACATCTGGAAACAAAGAAAAGGAAAGGAAGATTCTATCAAATAGGAACATCAAGCTGCTGAAAGAAGAAATCATAAACTTTTGCAATGCATAGCTCTTCTGAACAAATGCACCCATTATGAATATTTTCATAATTTTCAGTTTCAAGACAATTATAATAGCAATGTAGCATGCAAAAGAAACCTCAAGAAGATATGCAATGATAAATCTTAAAAGTTCTAAGGCTCCATTTGGATGGAGTCATTTGAAATCAACGGATTTGAGGATAATACACCATACATTTACAAATAAAAAAGGAGAAAAACTAAATAAATGGATTTGGTTCACACAAATATTACTTATAAGTGGGAGGATTTCAAATACCCAACAAAACCTAGTCATTTAAAATTCTCTCACTTGTGCTTAATATTTGAGTGAATAAAATCCATTCATTTAGCTTTTCTCCATTTTAATTTGTGTGAATGCATGGTATATTATGCTCAAATCCCTTGATTTCAAATCTACTCTATCCAAATGGAGCCTAAGGGAATAAGAACACTGTGCAAACTGAAGAATACATCCTCAAAGCATTTCCTAAGAGTGGCTAGTTATTAAGAGTAAATTGCAAAATTGATCTCATATCCATTTGGTGTTGCGATTTTAGTCTTATGCAAAGTAATTTTCTCAATTAAGTCTCATAACGGTGAAAATGATGCAATTTAGTCCTATATTGGCACTCTTTTGTTTTAGGATGATAATTAATTTGTTAATTTTTTAAACTGAAATTAATATGTTGGGATCACATTATGCCATGTAATTGATGTGAAGTCATTAGTCCGGTTGCTACATGGAATTATGGCAGCTCACCGTGAGCGGCGCGTGCAAAAATCCTGTAACCTTGTCAATGTAGGACTAGAATTGCATTATTTTAAAAGTTACAAGACTTAATTGAGAAAATTGTTTGTATGGGACTACAATCGCAAACACTCAATAGAAATGAGCCCAATCTTGTAATTTACTTTGTTATTACTAGAAGAGGTAACTCTGACACATGGTCACCTGGAGTTCTGAGCGATCACTATCAGTGCCTCGAATAACCAGATGATCCACAGCTGGATCAATGACTTTATTCCATGGCCTCATTGTGAGAATGCCAGCAAACAGCACATAAAGATCCTCCCCAGCACCTAATTTTACACTATTTTCTTTAATTGCTTTTGCATCGGAAAATACCAATCCCTGTAAATGTGAAGGTAGAGTAATGCTAAATAAGATTTCCTGCTAAAATATCTTCAAAGGAAAAGGGAATCTTTACAGAACAATATGCACCTTCCAGAGGGAAGCATAATTAATTCGCATTGAGGTGTCAAGATCCTTGTATAAACCATGGTCCAGAAGTACCAACTGTGGTTTATTTTTTCCTGAGCATGAAAGAAAAAGCAAATGAGGTCAACAAATGTACCTGAAAAGTTTTCCTGTCAAAAAAAAAAAAAAGTACCTGAAAAGTTTTAACTCAGATGAGGTATTACTTGGACGAAATGAAGAATTAAAGATAAAAAAAAATCATAAGCATAAAAACTGCCAACTTAAACTTAAAGCACATGATTGTAAGGAATCGAAAGATGGTAATTATATACTCTTGTTTATCAACAAGGACTTTGAGCAGCTACTGATAATTCAAGAGCAACAAAAGGTGCTGTTGAAAGTGACTACATGCCCTAATGAAAATTACAGTTGCGGTCCTTAATATGTCCATACAAGGTTTAGTACAAGGGACTACAAATGGGTGCCTACCTAGGATAAAGAACACTGGAGAATTGTACTACTATTTAAGTTATGGTTGAGATTTAACTAGTTGGGTTGCAAAAGATAAGAGTCCTCTAAAACTATTACTAACAATTCATCAAACAACCCAAATGCATAGTATGTGCAATCAGTGATGGACCCTGGATTTTGAGTCAGCCAGTTAGGGGATGCGGACAAAGAATAATATAATTCAATTCCTAAAATAAGAATATTATAAACTAAAGTCAATATTGATGAAGTTAATATATAAACATCCAAAATGAAATAACTTAATACAATTACATCATACATTTATGTTCTATTCTTTATAATTTGAAATCATTGTATAATAACTTCACTACTAATATTACAAACATATCTCTTTTTTACATATGTTACAAAAAAAAATCATTTAATACTGCATTGCTCACTCATGGTTAAAAAACTATAGTATAAATCTAATTATAATACAAAAAATGAGTCTGGTAATATGATATACTAACATATAAATTTGTAGGGCCATTTATAATAAGGTAGAAAGAGGTAAGCCTTATTACAACTAGGTGTAAAAAATTTGCACAGAAGCACAAATTTTTTTTGCACAGAAGCACAAAAATTTGCACTTTTACACCTGTTTGTAATTTGGCTAATTTTTTACACCTATTTGTAATTTTTCCTAAATTTGTATAATAAAAATTTGTAACATAAGATGAACTTCAAACTCCAAATATAAATCAAGATATGTATGTTATTACTTTTTATGATTAATTGTAAAATACCAAAATACACACACACACACACACACACACACACACACACACACACACACACACACACACACACACATATATATATATATATATATATATATATATGGAAATTTGTGGGGAGCAGGGGGCCAGTGACCCCCTTGGCCCCCATGTAGCCGCGTTCCTGTGTGCAATCAACATGAATTAAAAAAAGCACACCCGAATATTAGGCTTATTAGCAACACATGAAGACAAAAAAAAAATTCACATAAATCAACTACGTTATTCAAAGATGGAAGAAGGATGCATAATAATTGTAAAAGTCGACGCTGGAAGGTCTAGACAATGCCTCACCGAAAATACTTCTACTTCCAGAAGGCAAAGGGCGAACCAGCACATTTGCAGCATGTGGATCACAGTGCACAAATCCATGTTTAAACATCATTTCAGCAAAAGATTGACTCAGCTGCATGTGTTAAAACAAGCATATTACCAAAACAAAATGAAGACTACTTGACATATTTAGGATAATGACAAACTTTTCAAGCACTTCCATTAAAAATTGGGCCACTGATATTATCTGTCAACTTATCATGGATATCAAATTCACTGATAATGCTTCAATGGCTATGTCAGATTCATAAAGCAGCTACGGAGAAATAAATTTAAATGGAAAGATATCTATGTGGTGCTTTTTCTGGTGTCGTGACACTGAACTTTTTAGATGAAGCATACAACTTACCAAGTTTGAAACATCACTTGGCTTAATACCAAGCTTCCGGATGGCCCGATAATCATTTACTTGTGCTCCATCAATATATTCCATCACCAACAACTTGGGGGTACTTAAGTTCCAATATACTCTCGGAGCATAAACATATTCTGCAATACGTGGAGAGAACTTCCGAAAGTTATCCATACATTTTATGCTGTTTTTGGCCTCAATCAAGAAATCTAACTCCTGGGAAAATAATTGTAACAGATCAAAATTTGTCTTCGAAGAGGTATTTGTACCTCTGACAAAGAGAATGAAATCCCAACAGAACCAGATCTTTCCTCCTAGAATTAAAACTGTTTTAGAAGAAAGGGACCTTGGAACGACATAAAAACAGGCAGAAAAGACTGAATGTATAGAGTGATTAACATAATATGGTAAACTATCAGCAAAAATAATCCCATTAAGCTGGGAATTTGAAATTAGACCTAAAACAGAAAAATTCATAGGAGCCTTATTAAATGCATGACAACTGAATTTCAGTCTACTTGGATGAGAATAAATATTGCAACAATATGAGAATTACAGCAACGAGGACAAGAACTTTGACTGTGGATATAAGATTGGAATTTTTCTAAAGATGCACAAGAAAAGATTTTTTCAGTTATATGTGAAGTACTAGAGTAATTTCAGTAGGTTAGTGGAGGGAGGAGGATTTTATAATTTGCAAATTTGACTTGAGGAGGGGGGTAGCTGCTAGCAACTTCTAAACCCCTCCCTCTCCCCCCACCCCACCACAAGCATGTAAGTCCATTGCTGATGGAAAAAAGTCATTACACTAACACAGTAAGATAACAAATTTCATTTGACAAACGGACAAAATAGAAGAATATAAAGACTCAGCAACATACCTTGGGTAAACTTTCCCGCATTTCGTCAACTAACCACCTGCACATAATTTGAATTTCTTCCAACTTTACAAGGGAAAATTGAAGTAAATAACATTTAAGCAGCACTTAACATTGTATAATGGCTACTATATTCATTGAATATCATCATTATCATTTATACTGTAAAGACGAGTCAGAACTATCAGCACTTCAAATACAAAGAATCTAGGTGAACCTGAAATCAAAAGAAGGAAAAATCCAATGCAAGGTGTTCACAATCATCTCCACAGTTGCATAATCAGCTGCTGCAGTGTCTGTCATGTGAGTATGCTGAACCTGAAGTGCAAACAATTATTAATAAAGTGAAGAAAAATGCATCAACTAATTGCACATCAACAATAAAGAGAGTGAAACTTGAAGTATTTGACACCTTCACAGCAACTTTTTGTCCATCACGAGTTCGGGCAACATGAACCTGAGCTAAAGAAGCACTTGCTATGGGGGTAGCGTCAAATTCATCAAAAATCTGTATTAAGCTTCCATTAGCATTGTATTTTTTAACTGGACTTGATTATTAAAAGGACACTTGGAACGAAGTTGGTTTTTGGTTTATCACAAAGCAATGAGGGCACTTACCTCATCAGGTGCTCCTCCAAGCTCTTTCTTGAAAACTTCAAGAACTTGGTCATATGATGAAACTGGGCATTTGTTCAGCATTGATTGTCTCATTATCTGTACATATTCATCTGGCACCAAGTATTCCTGAAACAATACAATTTCATGAAGTTCTGCATTGAGCATTACAATCTAAAAATGTGTAACATTTGATTAACAGCATACCAGCTGACTAATATGCTGACCTAGCTTGATGTATATTCCACCATTTCTGAAGCAAAGTTCCTGAAGCTTATGTGCACTTCTTGTATGAACTTCCCGTTTAACCCTTTCCCTTTCTATGCTACCGTCTGGCAGTCCCCAGAGGGAGTATTCATAATCTAACAAAAAGAAAAGTAAGATCGTCAATCTTCAAAAAGGGTTGTAAATTCCAACAGGAGGCAAAGCTAGGGAGACAACGAAAAGCATCATTATCAATTAATTGAATATTGTACTTCCAGCTCACAATCACCCATTTTACAAAACATTCAGAAAATATAAATAAAAATAAATCATCATCTTCATGATTCTTCTTGCAAAGTTTTTTTGCAGCTCAAGGGAGGCAATCGATGTTAAAAATTGGACAAACAAATGACAAATTTGTTGAATTGATCTTATTTTGTATTAAATTGGTCAATAAAATCAGTTCAATCAATGTTGATCCTTTGTACCTTATTTGACTAAATTCTTGTTCTATTTACTTTTTAAACACTTTATCTTTCTCATGCTAAATGTTATTTCCTCATAGTTTGCAAGTTTTAAAATAGAGAATTATGAGAGTCTATTTGAACTATTCTCGCACATTGTTCCAGCCAGTCAGCAAGTTACCTCTTTCACTCTTTACTCCCTTTTTCCTTTTTCAAGCATATGATAAGGTCTTCTCAATTTCTAGTTTTCTACCTATAGGCTAACTAACACATCTGCAACTCATTTGCTAATATTGATCTAGATTTTGATTTCAAAATCATTTACACATTAACCTTGTTGACAGAGCACCAACGGTTGGTATCAAATTCAGTTACAAGTTCAGTAAGGTATATTAGGCAACAATTTCCAGTGTTGAAGAGCTTTTAAAGATTTTAGGCCACTGGCGGATCCAGTGGGGCCAAATTGAAAATTTCTCATTAGTTTTTTATGTAAAAAAGGGATATATCTACATTTATTAAATAATATTATGTTTATTATTTTTCGTATCCCCAAATTTAAAATTCTAGATCCGCCACTGTTTTTTTAGGCATCTGTTTTTTTCTCATTTTGATGAAAGACACAATCTATATAGCCAGAAATTTAACTAACGTGAATCTTTGTTTAATCAAAAATTGCAGAGCTACACAAATACAGAAAAAATAAAATATCCAACTAACCAGTCCACCTAGAAATGTAAAGACGATACACGAAAATGCCTCATTAGGTGAAAAATTACACACAATAACAAGCTTCGTTGAAAATAGTGAAACGAAACAATTCAAATAAAAATCTAATGTGGTATGAAATAGCTTCACAAAAGTGAAAAGAATGGAAGTAACCGCACCGAATGCAATAGTGGCGGCGGCGACAGCATTACGGAAGAGGCGGATGGGAACGGCGGTGGTGAGCTTAACTGCTGAAGCCGGGTCGTCGGAGTTCGCGACAGCCACGGCGCCTGCGCCGGCTCCTCCCGCCGCCGTAGCGGCCAAAAGTTTGGCGCGCCAAAATGATCTGGCAGCCATTCTTCTCTGTGGCAGTATTCTCTTCTTCTTTGGGAATTTCAAGGAAAAATTAGGAGAAGTTATTCTGTTTTGATGAGATTTCATTATAGATTAGGAAATATTAGAAATTGATTTAGATTAATTTAATTTAGATGGATTTGATTTAGATTATTTAATTGATTTAGTTACGATATATATTGATTTATTAGTTGATTAGATTAGATATCCCACTTATTTAGGGATTTGGTTATTATGCAAGCTCTATATATTGTACTCTTGACAATTATGAAAGGGGGAAGAAAATAGAATAGTATTTTGACAAATTAATGTCAATTTATCTTTCGAGAGCTTGCTAGCCTGAGCTAGGGCCTCGATTGTGGTTTCGTATGCTTGCCGGCCCGAGTCGGAGCGACGAATTTACGATGTGGAAATCGCGGTTCGCATCATGTTTCTTGAGCACCAAACAAGACTTCACTTCTTACAGCTCCCCAATTTTAAAGGTTGATTAAATATGACACCCCTCCCAAATTATAGGGATAGTTGCATTATAGACTGCAACCCCAAAAATCCCCTTTTAGTTTTTCTTGAATAACCTACCTAACTAGTGAGTGCCAATGGGAAAATATTATATCCCTATATTACAAATACGGTGTTTGTTTTTGCTTTAGTGTCATCGTAATTATCACATTCTTATTAAATGCATATATATGTTAATAATTTATGTGTCATTTTTTTATTGATTTATAATTAACATATGGCATATATGTGGTATTTTAATATAGGAATTAATTAAAAAATATATTTCTAAGGAGTTTGAACCTTAGACCTCTTGCACAATATGTATATTTTTTAATAAATAAGATAATATATAAATCTTTAGATATTTTAAATATCTATTTTATATCTAAAAAGTGTTATCATATGATAATTTTTAAACATAAAATTATAGTTAACTTAAGCCTATAAATGTATGTAAGAAAAATTGTGGTTGTATCAACTTTTATAAAAAAAAAAAAAAACTTAATATAATCATATGTGATATTTATTGTAAATATACGATATATATATATATATATATATATATATATATATATATATATTCGGAGTAATATTTAGGCATCAATTATATAAAAAAAATTCTATTAATCGTCTCCTTTTTTATTAATTGTAAAATAAATTTGAAAGAAATCATATAGTAAATTCTTTCACAGAATTATAATAATTCTAATCCCTAGCATGAATTATCATACAATTAATATTACTATTATTTAAATTTAATATTATAATTATAATTTTTTTATACATATACATTATTTTTATATATATATTATTATTTGAAAATATTATATATATAATATATTATATTGTAAAGTTTATTTAATGAAAATATCGCGTAATACGCGGGAGCTCATCTAGTATGTATTTATTTTTCAGTAACACTTGGGTGATACTCGTTAGGTAATCAATATAAATAAATTAAAGAAATAATTATAAGGGGGTGTAACATCAAGGCCTATTTACAAATAGATATATCCACTTTTCTATTTCTCTCTCATTAATCTGAGTAAAACTTTCTCTCTCATAATACGTCGTTTATCTACTCCATTTTTTTAGCAGATTATTTCTTCTCAGTCCCATCACCGTACGTTTTCTTTATTTTTCGTTCTAATTTCAAATTTTCAAACTTGATTGTATATCTCATTTGAGTGTATATCTTTGTATCGTATTTACACTCTCACTCATATTTTCTTTCTGCTATCAAATTCATATCAGCTCAGATATTTTTTGTTGGTCAAGAATTGCATGTGCTCTGTTTCGTAATATCGTTTCAATGGTTGATCAAGCCCTAGTTTTTGCAGTCAAATTGATGGGAGACGGAAATTAATTTCTCTTGAGGGATGCAATACATTTCATCATATGCAGTCTCAAGTTATTAATAAATGGTATGATCTTAAGCAAGGTTCTTTTTCAATTTTTTGCTCATTTGGTAGATTGGATGATTGTGAGTTGGAGTGTGAGATGACACTTTGAATGTTTCGTATATATGCAGTAGCTTAAAAAGTAATGTAGTTGATGTCACCGTACGTATATGTGAACCCAAGAATATGTTGTTTCAATTTCTGATATTCCCACTCCCACTTTAAATCCTTCTGTTTCTGATATTAACGCAACACCTGATTTTTTTGGGAATTCATGTATACCTTCTTATGACTTGAGCCCTGCACTTGTTAAGAGCTCATATCTTTCGGATTCTTGGGTATACTTAATGAAAGGTGGTGTTGGTGCAGTTTTTCGTGGTGGTGCAGTTGATTTTAGAGATTCCTTGATTAAGTACTTAACTCGTTTAGGTTTTTCATACAACTTTGTAACAAATACAACTCGATATATATACGTTGTTTGCAGTGAGGTAGGCAGTGGTTGTGAGTGATTTATTAGGGCCAAGAAAATAACACACACTGGTGAATCTGTTATTTACAAATGTAATCTATCACACCAATGTGGTGGTAAATTGGTAAATTATAAGGCTAGATGTCTTGCACCACGTATTATTGGACAACTTGCTTTACAAGAAATTAAGACAAAACTAACAATTGGTGGAGCAGATTTAGTTAATCCTGTTAGAATAAATTATGGTATTGAATTCCCTACCAAAAAGGTTATCGTGCATCGCAAAGTGCTCTTGAGAATATATTTAGTAGTTATGAAGATTCGTATGACAATTTGAGATGGTATATAGAAGCTGTCCATATTACCAATTCTTGTAGTGTTGCTTTTATTGAGAAAGATCAATTATCAAATGAATTCCAAAGGCTCTTTTTGTCTTTTCATGCAAGCATTGTCGGTTTTCGATCTTGTCGTCCAATGTTATTTTTTGATGGTACATTTCTCAAGGGTCGTTCTAAGGGAATCTTGTTGACTGCTACAGCCAAGGATGTCAATAATGGTATTCAATTTTATAATTGTGCCATATTTTAATTTCATTATGTTTAATCTACCATCATTATCTGTCCTACAGTTAACCCTCTTGACAAGTGAAGTAGGTGATGGATATGTGATCAATCTCTTACCTTTATCAATTGGCGTTCTATCTGTTTCCTCTTCTGAAATAATTTTCCCATATGTAGCTGCCATCATTTCATTTTGTTTCACCAGTAATTCATTCTCCTTGTGTACAATGTGAAGTTTTTCCACTGCTTCAAGGTTTGTCAAATTGGCTGGATTCTCATAAAGTTGTGTAGCAGAAGGTATGGATGTTTATTCTAATTTCTTCTGCAGCAGTTCAATTTCCATCTGCAGCTCTTTAATGTACTGGTTCATTTCATCAATCTCAGCACTTAATTGTCCAAAAATATTTCTGTTTTCCTGCTCTAGCCTTTCTATCTCTTCACTCATCCTTTGCAACATCGATTCTTTGATCTCATCAGCGAAATTTTTTGGTGTATCCCTCACACCTTTTATCTTAACATCAACAAATTTTCCTTCACCCTCAGGAAAAAGTTTTGTAATCACATTCATTATTGTCTTACCAGGTGAGTAAGGTTTGTCAAGATCTTGAGTCATTTGTATGCTGAAAGATAGACCATCGTCAGCTAGATTAGCTAATCTTTCAGAGGTCAATTTTGAACTAGATTCAACTAGCTCCTTTCTACTTGGGGTTCTTTATCTTTGTTAAAACTTTCACTCCCAACCAATTTCGATGTGGAGTCTCATCTCTCTGACATCTGTTTGTTGTTGATTTCTTCTTGTTCTTCCATTGAAATTATTACCTTTGTCAATCCATTCAAACCTTCAACTCCTGTATCACAAGTGGGTTGCACATACTCATCATCACTGGATTCTTCAACACAATCAACCTTTTCACCATCTGTGTCTTTGTAATCGTTCTTTAACTCATTCTCAACTGCTTCTTCAGGTTTTGACTCTTTGTTAAAAAAAGAATTTGTATAAGTCATCAAATCTGCCATAATTTTTCTCTAATTGGTTGTAGACTTGAGCACGACTGTGTTAACCTAAAATATTACAAATTAAGTATATAAATGTATATTTTTCTGCAAAAAAAACTTTAGCTAGCTTTTTTATATTTCTTACATGATCATTCTTTGACAGCTTAACTCGCTCAAGTATTTTGTTAATGTCTGACATGTCCCACTTTAGAAATTTAGGGAACAATCCATCCGTCTTTCGTTCAACCAAATCAGTGTGCTCACTTAACCACAACTGCAAAACATATATAACTATTAGTATAAAACATAAATCAATAATCTTAAATTTGTTTTATGAAAAAATTATAATGTCTTACAGACAACATAATCGTACAACCTCCTGCCTTTAGCTTCTTGCTAGCTAATATCTGGCATTTTAACATTTCAACAATATATGTACTCCAATCATAAGTGCAAATTTTTTCCATGTCTTCCAGATAAACAGTCAGATGGAAAGAACATGAACCGTTTTGGAAAGGAGCAAGACAAGAAGCCAAGAAATAACAATGCACAAGCCTAGCTACGTCATCAATATCATCATCATTATCACTCTCTATAATTGCCTTCAGTTTATGGAACGCCATATTCTTGTACATAACAAATCGTGTTTCAGTTTTCTCAATCTGTGTTTTAATACACCTTCTCACCCATGCCGAAACAACATATTGCTCACCCCTATTTTCTATTGTCGAACTTATGTCACTAATATCAAATATTAACTATGCATCTCTTCCAACAAATGGAATACGTTCCCCTCCTATTATTAAACATTTACTATCAAAATCAAAACATTTCAAAATCTGTCTAATATCGTCCTCATATTTCCAACAATTTTTCATCAATTTCTCATAATCATTTATGTATATGGATGCAAACAGCAACCAAAAAGGGGTCAACTTCAACTTCCTCAAATGTACATCCCTAAACTTTAGACTATTTATTTCCTTTATTGCAGTACGTAGATTCGATGTATAGTATGTTTCATTCTTGATAATTGAGACATCACCTAAATATTTTAAAAAAAGTAATAATTAGTGTTATCAAATTACAGTATTGGAAAATGCAACTACAGTTCTCATACAAAAAAGATGATTTAAGGATTCACCAAAACAATTTAGTAGTCAAACCACCTTCTCCCTTTTCAATTTTGGTGTGTCTGTACTACAATCAGAAGATGAATCTTCATCAATTTTCTTTGTTCTCCAAAGGCTTTTTTATGTTCCTTAAAAATTACAAAACAACATAGCATTAATAAGTAAAAATTTATTATACATGTCTATGTTCATTTCTATACAACATAGCATGCAAAATTTTTGAAAATACCTTCAGGCTCAGATGAAAATTTGTTTCTGTTTCTGTATTTTGCTTTTCTTTTTCGTCTTCTTTCTACAATCACCGTATCACTGTCTGACTCTAGAATAATAGCAAAACCAATTTTGTATTACGTTTACGAAGTTAAACTAATACAATAACATATAAAGTACTAACAAATTATATTACCAGATTCTGTAGAGTTGTAAACATATCTAACAACCATTTTTCTTGAAAAATACAAAATAAATCCGTTCATGATATTTAACTTATGAACTACAATATATGACTTGAACTACCTTTTTTCTTGTTAGGTTTGTCAACATATCTCTTGCTACGAGAAACTTCTTAAAGAAACTAAACAAAAAATATTAATATTGCGAGAAAAGGAAAAGATCATAAACTGGAAAAAATATCAAACACATATCGCTGTCGTAGCTTACCACGTTTTTCAACTACTCGATCGTCAACATACTTCTTTTTCCTCTGTTTATCATTGTCATCAATGTAAACAATTTCCCTCTTATCACAACCCATAACTCAGTCTGGAAACATGAAAAATTCAGTGAATTGAAACTGGAATTCGACTGTAAAATTTAAACTGGAATTCAACAGAATATGTATTTCTTCGGTTCCTGCTTTATCGTCTATAAAATCGGACAGGTTTCGTTCAACAAATCGCCTCTTTCGGAACAACTTCAATTTTTTAATTTAAAATTTGAAATATGCAGGAAGATTTTATATTTGAATGATACGAAATATATATTTTTTTTTGTTGACAAATCTGCAGTTCGTACAATTACGTGACTAATCTGCATCAGCTGTGAGCTTAATTTTGTAGCAAGGGTATAGTGGACTTTTTGTGCTGATTTTTTGCACCTCAGCATAATAAATGTACCCCAATTAACCTAGCTGTAATTAGGCCAATGTTTTTTCACCTCCTTGTTACTAACTCTTAAATTTTTTTATTTTAATTTTGTATGTTCTACAATTTGATGTTTCTTTATCTTTATTTTTTTTTGCAGATTTACTATTTTTCCTTTTTCGTATATATTTACACATTTAATTTAATATTTTTGTTGTTCTAATTCATATCAACTAACATTGTCATTCGTATATTTTTTGTTTTTTTTTTGTAGGAAATTAATGTATTTTGATTGATCTTAAAGACAAATATCTCGGTGTTTGTAACCATTAGTGACTTTATTAATAGAAAAGATCAATACTTAAATGATATGTAATATCACATGTATTAATTTGCATGTTTATTTTTTTTCTTAGTCTACGTTAATTATATTTGTTTAATTTATGGTGTATCTTTGATATATTCAATGTAAAATAATTACTCCCGCAGTCCCACCCTAAGTGTCTCATTTTACCATTTTCGTCCATCCCACTTAAGTGTCATATTCTTTTTTTATCCATACCCTACTTTTATAATTATCCCTATACTACATACATATTTACACAATATGCCACTCATTTAATATATTTAATTACATTTTTTCATCTATCTCCATCACATCACTTATATTATATTATTATTATTATTATTATTATTATTATTATTATTATTATTATTATTATTATTATTATTATTATTATTATTATTATTATTATTATACCTTTCATCTCTCTATCTATCACATCACATTTACTATATTATTATTATACAACATTTCTTAAAACTTGTGCCCAAAAGTGTTGGGACACTTTGGGCGGGACAGAGAGGGAGTATTAGTTTTGTTTACGGTGTATTTTATATTTAGTCAATATTAGATGTTTTTACTTTTTGTTTCTTTTAATGTTTATATCTTATTTATTCTAAGCTTTTAGTCTACATACATTATATGATCCTAAATTCACGTTTAATTATACATATATAGTTCTAAAAGTTAAGTTGGTCAATTATTCTAAAATTAGCTACATACATTCGAAAGTTAATAACATTCTTCAAGTTTAATTTAGTAAATTTAACTTTGTCAATTATTCTAAAATTATAACCATTATTAATTTCATCAAGTCAATTAGCTTAATTTTTGGCAATTTCAACTTAATTTTCGATTGACTTATAACATTCGGTTAGTTTTCATATCCAACATATACATTAATTATGTCCTAAAATCACCTTTAATTTAATTAATTGAATAATGTATTTGAATTAAACTTGGTCAACTATTCTGAAATTAGCTTCATAATTAATATGGTCAAATCAAATAGCTTAATTATTCAATTTTAATTATATTTATTGTTCTTCCATTCTAAAATCTATATATATATATATAAAAGCAGAATCACCCTACTCCAAATGCTGACATGTGTCAGCACTCACCTGCTGACATGTGTCGTTTTAACAATTCACAATTTTTACATTTTTTTTCCCCAAAATCCCTCACTCTTTCTAATTTCTCAATGAATGCTCTGTCGATTGCCGCTTCAACTCCCTTGATCCCTTTGTTATGTCTATCCTTTGCAACAGTAAATCCATACTTATTTGATTATTTCTTGAAGTTGCGGTACATCTGGATCAGAATCGGAGTTGTGGCGCTTCCGCCGTTTCTCCTGCTGCTCTTCCAATGGAGGCGGCAGTAACACTTATGGTAAGTTAGGGCTTTTATTTTGATAATTAAGTCAATGAATCATAAGATTATGAAATTAAAGTTCAGAACACACGAACGAACTATGAAAGGTCCGAGCGGTATAGTTTGTGGAGGAGAGTTTTAGTGGGAGGAGATTCTCGAGGGTTTCTTTGAGACATTTACAGAACGAGAAGATGTACTGAAAGAATTGCATACAGGTAAAATTATGTATAGTCGAAAGAGATGACGAAATTGACGCCATTTTCGATATGCAAGTGCTTCATCTCTTTGTCGCTCAGGATTTGATACGAGGGGAGTGAAACTACTCTGCAAATTCTTACTACTTTATCCAATATGAGTTTTTGCCTAAAACTTAACACATTTCAATAAAAATTATCACTTTAAAGAGAATGAGCAAATTAATAATTTTTCTATTGAAATGTGATAAGTGTAATTATATCCTTGTAAATGTTGATTGATGATTCTTGGTGAATGTATTTGTCTATGTTTTTGCAGGGTGGGAAAGACCTCATTGATGAATCAGTATCCTTAACTTTATTGCTGTTGCATTTAATAATTTACTACTCCTGTTCTGAAAAATGGATTTAGTTATTAGTGTGATATTTCCTTGATCCGTTGAATAAAGATATGTAAATAAGAAGTTTAGCAACCAGTACAAGGCAACAATCGGGGCGGATTTCCTGACAAAGGAAGTGCACTTTGAGGATCGGCTTTTCACTTTACAGGTCAGTCTACAATCTATTTGTCTCATCATGCTAATAATTCTGGTATATAGTTTCTGTTTGTGCTAAATGAATTGAAAATAAATTCCAAGTCTCTTATGCATGCTCAAAACATGTGGAATTAATTTCACTTTGTGTAATATGAGAGTCAGTTCGATGGTTTTTTTTTTTTTGTATAATGGAAACCTATGCCTCTCAATTGTAAAAGCAACAGAAATTAGTAAAAAGAGGGTATTTTTTCCATTTTCATTTTTTTTTTAATTTATGGACATCAATACTGTACCCTTTGAAGATTGGGTATGCATAAGTAACTCAACTTTAAATTTCTGTTGCTACAGACCCATTGATCTTTCTATTTGTATTTCTCATAAACTTGGATGATAGGTAGATTCTCTTATTTGCTAAGATTGAATATTTTTTAAATCAGATATGGGATACTGCTCGCCAAGAACGATTTCAAAATCTTGGGGTTGCTTTCTACCGAGGTGCTGATTGTTGTGTGCTTGTCTATGATGTCAATATTGTGATGAAATCATTTGACAATCTTAACAATTGGAGGGAGGAGATCTTGATTCAGGTATTCATGCTTCCTTTTTCATCTGAAAATATCTGCATTCAATTCACTTTGGGTGTGTTTAGTTTTTGTGTTATGTTTGAAATCAGTCAGTGTCGATTATATTTTTTTTCTCTATCTATGCATTTCAGAGTTTCAGCAAGAAATTAGACTTTTTTCATGCTTCACCCTGACTTTGACTTAATTTACTGAGTATTACTTTACTGAGCAATATAGTTATCTAATGACTATTCTTATGAAGAAAAATAAAGTGCTTCTTTTAGCAGAATAAGATTGTAACTTTAAATTGTCAGCTCTGTAACATTTCACATTTTGCATCCCTTCTTTCGACTATCTTCATCTTGTGAAGAAAAGTATGTCATTGGATGTAGCTCTCCTAAGTTACTGGTACTTGAAATTATTGACAACTGTTACCACATGTTACTATATTGCTTAAAAAAGTTTGGACTGAACTGGTTTGACATTTTTATAAAGAATGAGTGTCCATCCTTATGTCGTCTCTTACCCCTACTGTATAACTATAGAAATAGAAAAGAACTGAAGAACTGATGAATTAAAAATTATTCTGCAGACTAGCCCATCAGATCCTGAAAATTTCCCTTTTGTTGTAATCGGCAACAAGACCGATGTGGATGGTGGAAATAGTAGAGTGGTAATTAGTCTCTCTCTCTCTCTCTCTTCCAAAGGAGGTTGAACAGTACGGAATCTTCTATGACAGAGCTGTACAAGGGTCTTTGCAATTACAGACATAGGAAAACTATATAAACTTTCCTAATGCATGAGCATATGACCTGATAATTTGGGGCTTGTAATACCATACAACCCAAAAAACAAGTTCTTTTTGGTTTTACAAACATTGAGTTAATTTTGTTGCTCTTCCACTGGTATCTGAGAAAAAGGCTCGGGCTTGGTGTGCTTCAAAAGGGAATATCCCTTCCTTTGAGACTTCTGCCAAGGAAGGCACTAATGTTGAAGAAGCTTTTCAAGTTATCGCAAAGAATGCCCTGAAGAGTGGAGAAGAAAAAGAAATGTGAGAACAAAAACCCATTTGTTCTTAGTCATATATACCCATATGTCAGCACCACAATATTCATGAAAACGCGTTGCAAAAAGTAGGCGAACTCTCTTACTTAGGGGAGATCACATTAGATATTGATGTTGGCATCAATATAAGACGATTATGGAAGGATAATATTGATTTTGAAGACAATCTTATTTTGTGTGTGTGTATATATATATATATATATATAGTCCTACACACCATAGATGTTTATTTGTTGTCGAGCTTAAACAGTGTAACATAAAAATTATTTAGTTGTTGTATTAAACATTTTTAAATTTTTCTTTCTAAAAGGTTATGTATAGTGATATTCCATGTAAAATGAACATTTTAATTTAATTATTCGTTGAATATATGTTCGATAATATACCTGTTTTTTCACCATTATAGTAACTTGAAATTATAGCACAATCCTTTTGATGTAAGAAGTTGTTCATCTCTGAAGAAGCAACAAACTCTTGGTAGGTGCCAACTCAAAATCTCTCTATATGTATATATGCATTCTCATACTTTTTACAAAAAATTAAAAAAATTACTACAAAATCTCTCTCTCTATATATATGCATTCTCATACATTTTACAAAGAATAAAAAATTACAACAGGCCCGTGCATTGCACGGGCAAAAAAACTAGTATATTAAAAAATAGATCGAAATCGCGGACCATATATTTTTATAAATTTTTTTGTCTACATACATTCTAATTTTTTGACTACATACATTCGAAAGTCAATAACATTCTTCAAATTTAATTTAATAAATTTAACTTTGTCAATTATTCTAAAATTATAATCATTATTAATTTGATCAAATCAATTAGCTTGACTTTTTGGCAATTTGAACCTAATTCTTCGATTGACTTATAACATTCAGTAAGTTTTCATTCCCAACATATACATTAATTATGTCCTAAAATGACGAAGTGGTATAGCTCAAGTGGTTAGAGCTCCATTACCTATGACCCAAAGGTCATGGGTTCGAGTCACCCTTTGCCCGATCAAAAAAAAAATTATGTCCTAAAATCCCCTTTAAAATTAGCTTCATAATTAATATGGTCAAATCAAGTAGCTTAATTATTCAATTTTAATTATTTTATTGTTCTTTCATTCTAAAAATATATTAAAACTAGATCGAAATCGCGGACCAAATATTTTATAAGTTTTTTATCTACATACATTCGAAAGTCAATAACATTCTTCAAGTTTAATTTAATTAATTATACATATAGTTCATAAATTTAACTTGGTCAATTATTCTAAAATTAGCTCTATAATTAGTTTGATTAAATCAATTAGCTTAATTTTTGGCTCACGACTAATTCTTAGAACATGTCTTAAAACAATTTTCTAATTTAAATTTTTTCTAATTTCCTTAATCATTATCTCACATATTTAATTTTGACATAATTTAATAAATTAATCAAATTTTTTTATTTAATTTTTGTCAATCATTCTAAAATTAGTTTCTATCAATGTTTTTTATTTTCTTCAAAATAATTATTATGGAAACCATTTATTATATTAGCTAATCAAATTATATCAAAGCAATGGTAAATTTAAATATGTTTTAATCAAATAAGCTATTTTATATAGAATAAACGTGTAAATTAAAAAATTATAATTTCACTTCAAGAGTCAACTAATTTCACTGTAATTTTTCATATGATCTGTTATACTTTTTAAATTTATTTCTTAAAATTTACTTAATAAAATATCGCGTCTTATTTAGTATAATTTAAAAGATTATTAAAATTTATTAATAATTTAATAAAAAATAAGATTATAGACATACAATTTTAATTTGTTAATACTTTCGTCTGCTTTATATATTTAATAAGTTATTAGTAATTTTGAATTTAGTTATTATGTGCATGCAACAATGTATTACAAACTATCAGAAATTTTAGTATAAAATAATTAAAACAAAGTTGTTTTAATAATTATTTTATTACCATATATATATATATATATATATATATATATAGCTCCATAATTAAGCTGATCAAATCATTTAGCTTAATTTTCTGCTCACGACTAGAATTTTTAGAACGTGTCATACAAAACATCTTAATTTAAATCTTTTTCTAATTTTCTTAATCATTATCCGACCAATTTAATTCTGACAAGTTTCAATAATTATTTTGTTACCATATATGTCTATATATCAATATGATAATTTGAAAAATATTACAGAATTTGTTCTTCAAAATATATTTCCTTTAATTAGCAATTGAAAATCAATTGCATTTGATTAATTATGCGATTATTAATTCAAATTGGTTGTATGTTTAAAATTTTAATTTCAATTACCTTCTTTTTATTAGATTTAATTATTAACGTTAATTCTAAGTTTTGAATTTATGATAAATTTATTTGTGTGCTGATAAATTATATTATTTAATTTTTAATATGTTAACTGTAGGTATATATTTGTATGTATATATGTATATATACTCTTCTTTTACTATTTTTATAGCTAAAAAGTATAAATAATTTCTTTATCATAATTGTAAGTTTTAATTATCAGTATAAAAATAATGTTTAATTTACAAACATTATATTTTTCTAAATTTATGTTAAATTATTGTTGTCAATCTGTTCTAAAAGATTTATAATTTTGAACATGTTTATAGAGTTCTAATTTAAAGGCTTTTGATATTTATGAAAAATCAGTCAATCAAAGTTATATTATAATTATAAAAAATCATGAATTAGTATTTAATATTAAAAAAATAAATTTTAATTTTATTATTTAAATAATAAAATATGGTTTAAAGATTAAGTTAATCTTATAGTAGTTTTAATTTTTTTTTTCAATCTAAATTACTATTCTATAGACAAATAAGTTAAATAATTTTTTTTAAATTACGTTTATTGAAATTATTTATGCATTATGTCATTACATTTATTTATTATTGAATTTTTATAATTTATTAATTACTTCATGTTGACATTGATATTTATTAATTCTGATTTTTTTTAAAATTCTATTAGGTGTTCTGGACTAATGAACCATTGATTGGTTTTGAAGAAAGGAGTGCCGATAATGCTGATAAGAAATATTGATCAGAAAGCAAGTTTGTGCAATGGAACGAGATTAATTGTCAAAAAGCTTGGAAATCACATTATTGAAGCAGGAATTATCTCGGGAAATAATATTGGGAATAAAATGTTTATACCTAAAATGACACTTAGTAATTCAAATCCATTAATGCCGGTAAATTTTTAGAGGAGACAATTTCCAATTCTATTGTGTTTTGCGATGATGATAAATAAAAGTCAAGGTCAATCGCTTTCAAACGTTGGATTATACCTTTCCAAGCCTGTTTTTACACATGGACAGTTGTACGTGATATTTTCAAGAGTAAAAAGCAGAAAAGGTTTGAAAATTCTTTCACTTGGATCCGATGGAAAACCATCCAAGTATGCTACTAATGTTATGTACAAATAAATTTTCTGAAATTTATAGTTTTAGTTGTAAATTATATTTTTAAATAAATAAAATGATAAATTCATTTTGTCCTACATTTATATCATTTAGTAACAAATAAATATTTAGAATTTTTTTTCTTTTTATTTTTAATTTAAAACTATATTGTATAATAAATATGTGAAATAATTATTCAATAATCTAACCTCGCGAAATTTGCGAGCCTGATATCTAGTTTAAAAAATATAATATGCAATCATATGTAGCACGGGAGAATTACGAGTATGTTTAAATTTTGAATGAGAAATGTTGTGACAAAAATTAATGTGAGGAGTGTTTAAAGCAGGGATTATGGTATTTTACTTATTTTAGATACAAAGTAGACATTAGCAAAGGATTTTCTAACGTCAGAGGCGAGCTCGCAATTAACGTGCGAGGACTCAGGGCGAGCAGCTAATTTCGGCGAGGAAGGAGCATATCCATGCGGGCATCCCATCCTCGCCATTTAATGTGACAGAAGGCATGTGTGGCTCGATCAGAAGGCCAATCCCATCAAGCCAAAGAACATTCTTATCGTCAGATGGAGTGGCACAATCCCATTGGACAGGAGGCCCATCAGCCGACACAACAAAGAAAATAAGGTCATGCATTTAATGCTTGATTAGATTTTCTCTTTAATATATAATTTAAAGACTGCGTATTTGTAGTATAAATAGATACTGTTGGAAATAATAAAAAGGATCAGAGAATCCAAAGGAAGAATACTTAAGACTGAGCTTAAAAACCTCAGCAATTCTGTGTGTAATATTTATTGCTCTTATTACCCTAAAACCCCCCAAGAAATCACCAGCTTATCGGGTTTACATCCGATAAGTAATATTGATTACTTAAATCAACCCGTTATTCGAATCAATCAGATATTACCCTGGAGATAATCTTATATAAATTGATTCGTGCAACAACAATTGGCGCCGTCTGTGGGAAACTTGCAGAAGTCACCACAAAAACTAGAAACTAAAGAGTTCAGTAACCATCCAGGGGGTATCTCCGTTTCCGGTTATCAGAATCTGAATGTCTAGATCTGGTGCACGAAGCACCCCAGTGGAAAATCTGGTGGATCGGTCTCCAGAGGCTAGAACTTCGAGGCATGGAACCAGTACTCTGTAGCCGATTCCGATTCAGGAATACCAGACACCTGAGCAGGTCACGGCTGCCATTAGGCAACTCGAAGCTAGGGGTCGGCAGCTGACCTCCCCTCACCAGCCGCCAGAGGAAGTGGGGGGCCCCACGCGAGATCAGCGGGGCAAGAGACCCATGGTTGAAGAAGTGGCCGAAAGTGGCCATGCCAGAGCCGGATCTGTGGCTATTTCAGGACAACGATCCGTATTCCGTTGTTTAGGTTCACCCCCACGACTCTAGAGAGGCATGGAGGAGCAAGAGGTCAACTCGCAGGCCCCGAACCCTCGAGCGAATTCGGATCCCATCAAACGTCCCCCCATTCAGGACCGCATAGGTCCACTAGCGAAGGAGGGTCCTCGCGGATCAATCCTTGGCCGTTTAGGACCCACCCCCACGGCCCCAGTAGGAATTTCTCGTGACACCTTGCTGGTAGCAATGCAAAAGAAAATAGACGATATGGAGGGACGGTTCGACGCCAGAGAGGGGCTTTCCCGAAGGAATATGGCCTCTGAGCCACTATCGATGGATATCGAGCAAGCCCCAATACAATCCAAGATCACTCCATTCCAGGCTCAAATGTACGAAGGGAGGTCCGATCCAGAAACTCACCTAAGTAAGTTCAATATTTACATGACCGGACGTGGGGCGACGGACGCAACAAGATGCCGTCAATTTCCTCTGACCTTGGGTGATCTGGCCCATAAATGGTATGTAAATCTCCCACCCAGATCTATCAACAAGTTCGAGGAGCTGGGCGGCCAGTTCGTTGAATATTTTGCGGCCAAAATTGTGAGGCCGGAAACCCGGTAGCCGTAAAGCAAAAGAAAGAGGAAAATGACGAAGCTTATCTTGACCGTGTTGATGGAATCATCCTCTCTAGGGAGCCTATTGGAGATGAATTCCAGTTGCATGCGGCAATGAGCGGGCTCAGAGCAGACTCCCACTTATTTCGCCACCTAACAAAGAGGTACCCTGCGACCTATTCAGAATTCAGGCACCGGGCGGGGGATATGATTACTAGGCAAAAGCTCCTCGCCCAAAGGTTAGGTGAAGGGAAAGAAGAGGTTGTCGAGCAAGCGGAACAACCCAAAACTTTACCGACGAAGAAAGGCTCAGGCCAAGGCAGGAAGACGGGTGGAAACAAAGCCCTAGGAACGTTTAAGAGCTTTGAAACCCCCCCCCACCAGACCAGAAATGCAAGTTCTCGAGGTCCTAGGAGTCACTCCAGCATATGTCTACAATACCATAAAGTCCACGGGAGTCTTCCAGAAGCCTCGCCCCATCAGGGCTGATGCGACGTGACTCAATGGGAATAAGTTCTGCGCTTTTCACGATGCCGCTGGGCACAACACGAGTGAGAGTCGAGATATTTTGAAACAACTATGGAAAATGTACGAAGCGGGGAAGTTGGAAGATTTCGTGAAAAGGCCACCGCCTGATTGGAGTGAATTGATGCATGTTTTTAGGGCTTATTTGAGTGCAAAAAGTGGTGAAAAGTGTTAGTTTTTGTGCATAAATGTGTAGAGTATCACTTATTTGCCTAAAAAGTATTACTTGATGAGATTTTGATGTTTTTCGTCCATTTTTCAGGTAAATCGGTGGATTTTGACCAAACCGAGAGTGTCGACATGCTTAGAATGAAGAGACGGACGAAAATGGGGGTCGGGGCCGGAGTCCCGTCCAAAAAATTTCCCTGGACTCGAGCTCTGATTGAGGAGCAAGAGCCTCGAGTCGAGGGTGGTGCTGGAGGGAAAAGATTTGAAAAAAAAGCAGAAGCCTCGACTCGAGGGAGGTGCCTCGAGTCGAGGGATGGAGAAAAAGCAGATGCCTCGAGTCGAGGGCTGAGCCTCGAGTCGAGGGAGAGGAAAGTGGCAAGGGCCACGAGTCGAGGCCTGACCCTCGACTCGAGGGGGAGGTTTTTTCAGAAAATCGTCTTTTTAATGGCTGAAGCAGGGCATTCCAGAGACAACTTTGATTAGAGCAGTTTAGAGCGGTTTTGGGGCGATTTCTTAGGCCCCAAGCCAATTTCCCTCTTTAGGTAGAGTAGAAGTTAGATTTAGATTTAGATTTCAATTGATGTTGATTAGATTAGCTTTAGTTTAGCTTTAGATCATTGTTGTTCCATCAATTCAAGCTTGGATTTCATTTGGAGATTTGTATTGAAGACTCAAGCATTCCTATTTTTGTTGATTGAAGATCAATTGGTGATGTTCTTCCTCTATTGTCTCTTTAATTTCTTAATTGTTGTGATTTGCTTTATGTTTGTGTAATTCTATTTTCTTCCCATGGTTTTTGCCCTTGGCACCATGGGCTAACTCTCTTGTGCTTGGGTTAATTGAAATTGATGATGATTTGATTGACTATGCTATGATTGTTGAAGATTGGAGATCAATTGAGTAGATTGCTCACTAATTGTGTTTCTCAATTGTACTTCATGCATTATTATCTCTTTAGATTAGTGTTTGATCACCCTAGCTATAGGCGAGAGCTGTGCTAACGTGATTCGGGATTAATCGGGGTATAATTGTGTATGAATGTGTGGATTGGGTGCTTCTGAATCGAGAGATTAGTTGCACTAAGGATACTTACATTAGTTTGTTTCCTAATTGTGATTCTTAATTGTGCTTCATGTAAAATTGTCTCTTTAGATTAATAGTTGATCACCCTAGCAATAGGCGAGAGTTGAGCTAACATGATTAGGTGTTGATCGGGTTACAATTTTGCATGATTGTACATTGAGAGATGGGAAGGACTAAGGATACTCACATTAGGCATTGTGATTTTAATGGAGTGATTAATTTCATGATGATTTTATGCTTTCTATCTTAGTTGATTTGTAATTTGATTCAATTGTAGCTTGTTGATTGATGATTCCTTGATGGATGTTAGCCCTTGCACCCCTATTCCCCCATTTATTGTGGTTTTTGTTCTCGCATCTTAAGTGTTCGATCATTTGCTTGCTTGTTTTTAGTTTGCATTTTTGCAAGTGTTTTGTAGTGTTAGTGCCAAACCGTTTTGCATCAATAGTCACTAAGAACTTGTATTTCTAGGGCCTCATGTGCATACTTTTTCCCTTGGGTTCGATATTTGTTGATTGGTCTTAATACCACTTCCCGATTTACTACTCCAATCACCGCCCAGAACTGATCGGGAGGAAAGAGGACCTCCACGAAGGCAAAGAGAGCCGGAGGAGTGAGGAGCCCCCAGGCACGAGCCGAGGGCTGAGGCCGCCGCTCCGGTAGCAGTGGTGGGAAATGACTACAGCGACGAAGACGAGCCACCAGAGAATCATCAAGGTGGCCGCATCCATGTAATCACCCCTAGAAGCAGCCTGGGGGGATTGGTCCCAGTTGGACATCTGTCCAACAGGAAGCGTAAGGCCGAGATCCGGTCAATCGACAACATCCTCCTTATTGCTCCTCCGGACCTGACAATCTCCAAGGTAGCCATATCCTTTTCCAATTCAGACCGAGAAGGCCTCCTCCTCCCAAAGGACGATGCCTTAGTCATCTCAACAAACATCCTGGGAATGGCTGTGGATAGAGTCTTGATCGACAATGGGTGCTACTGCAATATTATCTTCAAGAATGCATTGGACCAACTAGGGAACCTCGCAAAGTTCATCAAACCTTATGACATCCAAGTGCGAGGGTTTGTCGACAACATGGTCAATGCATATGGTCGGGTCAAACTCTCCGTAGAGCTCATCGATTTCCAGAACTCGAAGATCAAGATCACTAGGCCGTTAGACTTTGTAATAGTAGACCAACCGAATATTTATAACGATTTTCTGGGACGCCCCTTTTTTGAAACTTTCGAGGCAGTAGCCTCTTCGTACTTCTATTGTATCAAATTCCCCACTAGCGAAGGGGAAGTTGGCACAATTAAGGGGGATCAGAAAATGGCAAAGAAGTGTTTGAACTACCCTCTTATTAATTTTAATTCAGTTTATGCTTTGGACTCAAGAGGTCATACGCTCTCCACTGCGTAAGAATTAGGATTGTCGCCGAAAAAATCATTTCTAAACGATCCAGAGGAGCTAAGTGGGAGCGAGAACGGCGCTTTGCATAAACAAACAGGGATCGGGCCCCGTTTAGGATATGAAGCGACGCACATGGACGTAGATCCACGAGGAATGATATGCGATCCACGGGGCATGAAGAGAAGTGCACCGGTTGAGGAACTTGAAAAAATTCCTATCGACCCTGGTCGGCCAGACCTTGAGGTCACCATAGGCGCCAAAGTGTCGACAAAAATTAGGGAGGAGTTAATCAACTTCCTCAAAAACCATCTAGACGTTTTCGCATGGTCGCACAAGGATGTGGTTGGCATTAGTCCCGAACATGCATGCCATCGGTTGAAGATCGACCCGAAACGAAAACTAATTTCCCAGAAAAGAAGGAAATTTGGTCCCGAGAAGTACGCCGCACTGGCAGAGGAGGTCAAGAAGCTCTTGGATAACGAGCTAATCGAGCCAGCTATTGATGAGCCACAATGGGTAGCCAACGCAGTCCTTGTCAAAAAAGCGAACAATTCGTGGAGGCTGTGTATAGACTTCACTGATCTAAACGCGGCCTGTCCCAAAGATCATTTTTCCATGCCGCATATAGACCACTTAGTGGATAGCACGGCTGGACACGAAATAATGTCTTTCATGGATGTCTTTGCTGGGTATCATCAGATTCCAATGGCGGAAGAGGATATCAAACACACATCCTTTCTTACTGAGAAGAATGTGTATTCTTGGCGCCGGATGCCTTTTGGCCTAAAAAATGTCGGGGCAACGTACCAAAGGTTAGTAAACCGAATGTTTGCTAATCAAATTGGGAACACGATGGAGGTTTACATTGATGACATAGTCGTCAAGAGTAACAGAAAAGAGGATCATCTAAGAGACCTCGGGGAGGCATTTACCATTCTTAGGGATTTCAACATGAAGCTTAACCCTAAGAAATGCAGTTTCGGAGTCGGGTCCGGCAAATTCTTAGGGCACATTGTTAGCCAGAGGGGCATCGAGGCAAATCCAGCCCAGATCAAGGCCATCCTCGATATGGAAGAACCTCGCACTATCAAGCAAGTTCAACGCCTGACTGGCTGCTTGGCAGCTTTAAGTAGGTTCATCTCCAAACTGGGGGATAAAAGTCGACCTTTCTTCGCCACTATTCGGAAGCAAAAATTCACTTGGAATAGGGAGAGCCAATCGGCTTTCTCCAAGCTTAAGGAGTATTTGGCGGATCCCCAGATCCTTGCAAAGCCCGTGCCAGGAGAAAAGCTATTCCTTTATTTGGCCGCGTTGGAGTCAACGATAAGCGCCGTATTAGTCCGCGAGGAGGGGCATCAACATTTACCAATTTACTTTGTTAGCCAAGTATTACATGATGCGGAGCTCAAGTATGCCCCTCTGGAGAAGCTCACCTACGCTTTAGTCATGAGCGCAAGGAAGTTACGGGCATACTTTTTCGACCACCACATTGAGGTACTCACCACTCTCCTACTTCGACAAGTCCTTCATCATCCCGACACAAATGGGCGATTGCTGAAATGGTCGCTAGAAACCGCTCAATACGGCATCACCTATGCACCTCGTACATCAATCAAAGGACAAGTCCTAGTGGATTTCGTGGCCGAATTGGCTTTTCCCCCGAGCCCGACTAGGATTGAGGTTCCCCCTTGGAAGCTCTTTGTTGATGGCTCGGCTACGACCAACCGTGCGGGGGCTGGCATAGTTCTCATTGGTCCTGAAGGTCAATGTTTCACAAATGCGGTGACTTTTGATTTCTTAGCAACAAACAATGAGGCGGAGTACGAAGCCTTGATAGGAGGCCTGGAACTCGCCAAAGCCGTGGGAGCTCGCCGATTACATATCTTCATGGATTCCCTTCTCGTAGTTAATCAGGTTAAGGGCGAATATGAAGCAAAAAGTGGACAGATGGTAAAATATCAGAACCTCGTTGTAGTCCTTTGCGAGCAACTACAACAGGTCTTTATAGAGCAAGTCCCGCGGGAGCAGAACTCCCAGACAGACGCATTATCAAAACTCGCCTCATCTGACGGCGCGACAGATATGTCCAACATTGTCCTCACCCGACTAGGAACCTCATCAACGCTCAGGGGAACAATTGCAAACGTCGAGGTCGAAGAAGATTCTTGGATGACTCCAATAATTAAGTATCTTAAAAGCGGGGCATTGCCCGAGGATAAGGTACTGGCCAAATAGCTTCAGCTAAGAGCCACCAGGTTCGTAATCCTGGATGAACAGTTGTATAAACAAAGTTTCTTTCTACCTCTACTCAAGTGTATAACTCCCGAGTAGAGACATAAAATATTGAGTGAGATCCACAGCGGAGTCTGTGGAAATTACGCAGGGGGGCGAGCGCTCGTCCATAAAACAGTTCGACAAGGTTACTTTTGGATCACCCTTCGACGGGATGCCATTGCATATGCGCGAGCTTGCTGAGAATGCTAGCTCATGGGGCCAAATAAGAGCAACCCCGGAGTTACTAAAATCAATTTTTAGCCCGTGGCCATTTGCACAGTGGGGTATCGACCTAATTGGTCCCCTACCAACAGCGCCGAGGGGATGTTAATACGCTATCATCGCCGTCGACTACTTTACCAAATGGGCGGAGGCTGAACCTCTGAACAAAATTGATCAAGGTCCAATTATATGTTTCATTTGGAGGAATATAATCTGTAGGTTCGGCCTTCCACAAACTATCATTTCCAATAATGGAAAACAATTTGACAGCCTTGATATGATGGAGTTTTGCAACACATGGAAAATCAAGAGACATTTTTCCACCCCTTATCACCCTCAGGCTAACGGGCAGGTAGAGGAGGTGAATAAAATTCTGAAACATACCCTCAAAACCAAGCTTGAAGACAGAAAGAGGAAATAGGCTAGCGAACTTCCGGATGTCCTCTAGGCATATCGCACGACCACGAGGAACTCGACGGGTGAAACACCATTTGCTCTTGCTTTTGGGACTGAGGCGGTCATTCCATGTGAAGTAGTTGTCCCGAGTCATAGATCCTCGCAGGAAGTAGACGAGGTCAACGACCTCGCAAGAAGGATAGATCTTGACCTACTTGAAGAGCGCCGACTGGACTCAACTCATAAGAATGCGAACTACAAGCAGTGGGCCGAGAGGTTCTACAATTCTAAGGTCAAAATGAGGCAATTCACAGTGGGCGAGCTAGTCCTAAAAAAGGTCCAAAACCCCAACAGGGGACCCTTTGGCCCAAATTGGGAGGGTCCTTTCAGAATAGCAAAATGGTTGTCAAATGGGGCTTACGAGCTTGAACACCTGGACGGAGTCCCAGATTAGTACCCTTGGAACGCTTGCCATTTGAAGAAGTATTTCCAGTAGGTGCCCAAAATCTTGTACCTAGTATGTAATAGATTGAGATCATTCGAATAAAAGGTGGTTTTTATGTCAACATAATGGCACTGAAAAACATACTCTAAGCAAGTTTAGCCTTCCCGAAAGATTGAAAACGCCGAAAAGTCTCCCTTTTCACGGGAGGCCGTGAGCGCAGAGCATTACAACCCAGTTGCACCAAAATAAGCCGACTGGGGTGCACCCGAACGCACTGATGTTCAAGTCTACCGACGAGCTGGCCTCCTCGGTCAGCACCGCCCGCAATATGATCCAAGTTAAAAATAACCTTTCATGACGGGCAAACCAGACTTGCTGGGAAGAATAACTTCGCAGCGAGCACGAAAGTCTTGCGGTAAAAATAAGACTTCCCGCTGAACATAAGACTCTTAGAGAGATTTCTCGTAATGAGTTTCTCCAGATGAGCACGAGAACCTCACCATGAGGCTTGCCTTACAGCAAGATTGTAACTTGTAGTTCATTTTTTTCTTTATTTAAGACTGACTTATTAATCTTTCTGTGAGGATTTTTTATCTTATTATGCAGAAGAAAGGTATGAAGAAGTACAGCGAACGCAGCTCCTTAATAAAATTTTTTGCTTTCATTAATAAGCAAGGGCGGCCGTAAGCCGATTACAAAAAGCCCAAAGGCGAGAACTAAACCCTAAACCTTAAACCGAATGAATTACAAGATTTATTGGGGGAGGGGGATGCTTGGCTTCCTTGCTCAGGAAGGCAACAAATACTTTAAACGAGCTCAACTTCTTCGTAGCAGGAGGAAACCGTTATTTTACCGAGGCAACCGGTACTATAAGCAGGAACCGTTTCGAGGAAACGGTTTTCCTTTGCTCTAAGACGGTTTACAGTTTAGGGTTTACGGTCTTCCTCTGCTCGAAGAAGTCCCTCCCCCGGGGGCGATCAGCCCTCAGAGACCCCAGGAGGGGCGTCCCCGGTGCTCTGATTGCCGTCTCCCGTTCCTCCGTCAGGCTCGGCGGGTGCTCCATTGGCTACTTGGGTGACCTCGGGCTCGGGGGCGGCGGGCACCTCTTCCTCGGGTTCCACTAGTTGCTTGGGGCGAGGAAACCAAGTCAGGTCAACACCATACTTGATCGCCAAGTCCCGGAACTGGAGCTTGAAGGCGTCGGGGACCGTGTGCTCGGGATCAGAGGCATATTCTTTGAAGAACTCCTCAAGCACCACAGAGGCCGGGGCGAAGGCGGACTGACGCAACGCGCGGATGCCATCGGTGAACGCCATGTGATAGGCGTATTCAGACAACCCCATGGGCTCAGAGCGAGGATCCACGGGGGCAGGAGTTCCGGGCTCCGCAATCTGCCTTTGGAGTATCGCCACTTGCTGGGCCAGTTCTTCCACCCTTTCTGCATTCCGCCAGGCCTCGTCTGCTGCTCGAAGGCGAGCTTGTTCAGCTTCCTTCCTCGCCGCATCAGCTTCAGCCACCTTGGCTCTCTCAGCCTCCAGCCCTTTCTCTGCCTTCTCCCCGACAGCCTTCATCGCCGCCTCCATCTCGGCCTTCTCCGAGACGAGCCTCCGCCTCGCTTCCTCAGCCCTTTCGGCCCGAGTCTCCGCCTTTTGGGCCCTCGCCTCCGCCTCCCTCCTTGTCTTTTCAAGCTCCGACCCTCTCGTCGGAGCGCCTGGAGGGCCCCAAACTCCTTCTCCCGGGCAGTGAGGGCCAACCTCGTTGCCGCGGTAGCTCGGCAAGCCAGTACATGGGCAACCTGAGAGGCGGCCTCGGTGGAGAAGTGGGCTACCTCGTCAAGCTCCCTGGTCCACAGGGTGGCCAAGTCGCCTATTCCGCTGGCGATGAAGGGGGGCAGGTTGGTTCCAGCCACCGGCCTCCTCGCAAAGTAATAGTCATTCAAGATCGGAGGACGGTCAGTGGAAGGGCCCCTGTGCGCGGAAAGTAAAAGAGTTAGCACAAAAATAAAAACATAAGGGACATAAGACGAAAGAAATGTGGAAGAATCTTACTCTGACACCCTTTCAGCGTCGACCTCGAAGAGGTATTTCCCCAGCCACGAGGGGCGCGAGCAGGAGCCGAGGTGGGGGCGGCGGCGTGGCCCTCGCTAGCCCTTTGCCGCTTGTGGAGGCGGGCATCAGTACTGCTCGCGGAGATCTCGCAGACCTCATCATCCGACAAACCCCGCGACGGGCTGCGAGCGCGAGCTAAGGCGCCGGCACCTTCTCCTTATTTCGACGCTGCCCGCTCTGGCTCTTGGCGTGGCGGGGGTGGGGTTACTGTCGTGTGAGCAGGAGCAGGGGCAGGTGGTTTTTTGACGAGGAACGGTGCGAACAGGGGCTCGGCCCTTTGTTCCCACTGCTCGCAGGTAAACATTCTTGTGCTTCCCCATCAACCTGCTCAGACAAGTTCGGTGCACGGGAAAGTGAGGAACTGCATGAGGTAAGGCCGAAGGTTAGATTGCATTCTTAATACACTAAAGGAGAGGTAAATAGGTGAGCTTACCTAGGTCAGCGCCCAGATTACGCGGAAAGCAAAATAGGCGAGCTTCTCTCCTAAGCTCGTTGCTATTTAAAACCTCTCGGGAACGCTCCTTCGCGGGCAGTTTAGAGGCGATCTCAAATACAAGGCGAAAATCCCAGCTCAGATCTTCGAGTGTCGGGACCTCGATTTCTGCACAGAACAAAGAAAATTAGATCAGTGAATTTCTCTGAAGGTCAGGATCTTGAGGCTTACGAGCAGGACGGTGGCCGAAGGACGTGGGGATGTCTATATCTGAGTCTGCGTGGAGGCCAGTGGATTTCCACTTCTCGGAGATAAAGAACCACTTCGTCTGCCAGTTATACAACTTGGAGGGGATCCCCCCGATGAAGTTTCTTTTCTTCATCTTGAGGTACATCGCGGGCTTCCCCTCGCAAAGTTGGAACATAAAGTTCATCTCCACAGGGGTGATTGTCATCATTTTATCGTAGCAAATATTTGTGACCAATCAGTTATCGAACCCAAGAGAATTAGGAGAGCAAGGATCCCTAGAACTACAACTTTCGTGAAATTATTGAGCTAAACACAGGATATTGCAATAACCAAAACCAACAATTAAAACCAACAAAAAAGCAAGAACAATTAACTAAAGCAAGCAAATAAAAAACAATTAAACTAGGAAGCGAATAACACGAGACAAATACCAAGGAGAAATGAGTGCTCGGGTGCAATTCACCAAAGAATCATCAACTACGGATGAAACAAGATTGGAAAATCCACATGCAAGAGAATGATAGGGTCAATCACGTATGAAGCACTCAACCGTACTGGATAAGCCTAGGACGAGCACACAATAAGAACGTAGATTGTCTTAGAGACGACACTCTAAGCCCCCTCACTAATTACCCAATTACAAATCAAGCAATTACGTACCCTTATGCCGGTTCTAATGAAATTAACCAAGTCTCCTTGAGTTAACCCAATATTGATATTGATCACACCTCTAATCCTAACACCTAAGCACCGATCTAATTACCCACGTCTCCATGCGATAATTAATCAAGCAATAAAGGATCAAATCATAGATTAACAATCAACACATACAAATCACATAAGGATAATCAATCTCTTACACAAAAGGAAAATCCAATCAAATCATCACCCTAATCAAGTCATCAATGGATCATCACACCCAAACACTAAGGAAATTTAGTCAATCATCATCAATTCATCAATACCCATGGCAATCAAGAGTAAAATTAAGTAACCCATACCAATTACAATGAAATAAAAGCAAGATGAGAGAGATAACACCTGAAAATCTTCAAAACCTGAATTAAACTTGCAATGCATACAAAATCCTTGAATTCTTGCTTGAAATTGAAATTACAATGAAATAAACTAATGATCTAAGCTAGATATCTATTGGGCAATGGAAATTAAATTCTAATCTATGGAAATTTAAAGGCAATTAACTATTTTAAGCTAGTGTGTGAAAAAGTGTGAGAATGTGTGTGGGAATTTCTATCTAATTGTGTGGAAATCCTAATCTAATAATGTGTATGTTGAATCCCATTTAGAAAATCTGAGTATGGAATATATATAGTGGGGTTTAAGAATAAGTTTGAAATATTGCAATTTGGCCCAAAAATATGAAGAATTGGGAAAGAAAAACCGCTGCAAATCTGTATCTCAACTCGGTTGAGAATGTGCCTCGGGTCGAGGCAGAAATGAGGGTTGGCCGAGTTGATTTCATGCTTCTTCCAAATTTGCCTCGACATGCCTCTAAATGCCTCGACTCGGTTCGTGGAATAGCCTCGGCTCAGAGGGAGACGACCTCGGTTCGAGGGAGATTTGGCTGGGTCGAGTTGCGTGGTTGCTGATTGGAAATGTGCTTCGCGGCGACGGCTGGAACTGTGACGGCGATGGCTGGGCGCTGGTTTGCGTCGGTGATGGTGAATCGTTGAGAATCACGACGACGGCGGAATGCGCTGGGTCACGGCGGTTTGAGATGGTGTCGCGATGGTGAGAGGTTGAGGCGGCGATGACGGTGGTTCTGTGACGAGGCGGCGAGGAGTGGTGTCGCCGGTGGTTGGGGCTTCGTCGACGATAGTAAGGCGGTGGTTGATAGAGGTTTGGTGGTTGATTGATTTCTGCAGATTTGGGGAAGATCGCGAATGGCGTGGATTTGTGAAAGGGATGATGGGTAAACTTATCAGAATAGTGGGTGCAATGGTTGCATAGTCTGTGGGTGTACTGCCTAATTCGATGGGTGTATGCGATTGTGGGTGTTTTGCTTCCCACAACTTCGTTCGGCCGTATCTTTTGCGTACGACGTCCGATTGACTTGATTCTTTTTGCATTGAGCTCGTCTTTCGGCCCTCTTTCCAACCATATAATTGCTCGTTTGATTTGAATACGTTAATTTCCCTGAAAAATTCCTCCAAAATCGCCTCAAACCTACACTTTAAAACTCAAAATACCAAACTAAATAATCAAATGCAATTAGTCAATTAAATGTGAATTAATATGAAAATGATATTAATTTGAAGCAATTAAGCACACAATAATCATGCAATTTTCACACTAATAAAGGGGTCGGATTCGGTACAGCCCGAGGCGCCCGACTAGTGTAAGGAAGGAAAATATAGCCAACCACCCGTGAGGATGGAGTTGCATCGGGGCAATGCCCTAGGCGTTTAGGAGATGGGAGATGTTGGGATGCAGCGAAAAGCGGAAGCCCGCCTCCATCATAAAGTAATTTACCGCGACCATTCCAGGGGGAGGTTGGTCGGGGCGCTCGTATCGGCGGGGAACGTGGAGCCGGACATTAGAGGGGATTTCCTAGTCATCCCGCCAAGTATGGAGTTCCTCGCGGGTGATGTCACTCTCCCAAGCGACCCCATTCATCACCCAGTCGGAAGCCTCAGTGCGTCTAATCATGTCATCGGTCCGCTTCATGGAGGAGCGCGGACACGACTCCAAATACAGCTCATAGTCGAATTGGGGAGGGGCTCCGACAATCTCCTTCATCATATTTAGCCAGTCGGTGTGAGCAGTCTGAATCTCGCGAAAGGTGCGGTCCTCTTCATCTTCACGAGCATTTTCAGCAAGGGCTTAAACCCCTTCGGCGGCAAGTTCGTCAACCACCTCCTCCATGGTCCGATCTAGAGCAGGGTCGGATTCGCCACTATCTCCCCTCGAAGCGGCAGTTGGAGCCCCTCCTTCTCCAGCAAGGGTTAGGTCAACACCCAAATCACCCAAGCCTTCGAAAGGGGCATTCCCAGAGGGATCCCTGGAGTCCCCAATGGAGACGGCAGGCGCACCGCCGGTCAGTGGAACAAAAGACCTCCCAAAGAGGCTTTCCAGACCGTCGGTTTCCGAGGGTTGCCACGAACCCAGGACCAACCGCTGCAATTCGGGCAGACCTACCCCCGTATAACTTCCGGCAGCCGGTGGATTACATCTACTAGTTTCCCCACGTCTCTTTGTCATCCAGAAATGAGTATAGAGAAAATGCAAATAAAGAGAAAGAAGGGTTTTTACCTTGAGAAAAGTTTATGAGGGTTTGATCAAGAGAGTTAGGAAGGGTTGTGAGTGAGCCTAAGGAGAAACTACTCTGTGATCCTTTAGCAAAACGAAAAGTGTTTTCAAAAGACTGAAGTCCCCCTTTTATAGATTTCCTAGAGGGACTTATGAGCAATTTTTCCTAAAAATGGAAAAACGGGGGCCCAAGAGAATTTTTTCAAAAATAGGTGCCCCATTTTCAAAATACACGTGTGGGTCAACACGCGTGGGGCGCGTGTAATATAGTCTTAATAACGGTTCACGCGCCTCATCAGCCGTCATTAATCACATCGTATAATCAATCGATGCCTCGGTCAGCGTAAAAGCTGCAGCGCATCATTACAGCCTCGAAAACCCAAAGGACGCTATTTGGCACTTCGCCAACTTTGGCACCTCGCCAACTTTGGCACCTCGCCAACTTTAGCACTTCGCTAACCAAGCTCCTCGCCAGCTCTTCATCCTCGTCATCCAAGCACCTCGCTAGTTGATCCTTTCTCCAAAAAGGAACATTACGGAAGAAATGTCTTTTGCCCAGGAACCTCCCCGCCAGCAAATCTTTCCGCAATCAAGGAGGAAATCGGCGCGCTCTCTTGACAATGGCAAGAGACCAAGTCGGGGGCAATTGTTGTGACAAAGATTAATGTGAGGAGTGTTTAAAGCAGGGATTATGGTATTTTACTTATTTTAGATACAAAGTAGACATTAACAAAGGATTTTCTAATGTCAGAGGCGAGCTCGCAATAAACGTGCGAGGACCCTAGGGCGAGCAGCTAATTTCGGCGAGGAAGGAGCATATCCATGCGGGCATCCCGTCCTCGCCATTTAATGTGACAGAAGGCACTTGTGCTTCGATCAGAAGGCCAATCCCATCAAACCAAAGAACATTCTTATTGTCAGATGGAGTGACACAATCCCATTGGACAGGAGGCCCATCAACCGACACAACAAAGAAAATAAGGCCATGCATTTAATGCTTGATTAGATTTTCTCTTTAATATATAATTTAAAGACGGCGTATTTGTAGTATAAATAAATACTGTTGGAAATAATAAAAAGGATCAGAGAATCCAAAGAAAGAATACTTAAAAGTGAGCCTAAAAACCTAAATCAACCCGATAAGTAATATTGATTACTTAAAACAACCCGTTATTCGAATCGATATTACCCCGGAGATAATCTTATATAAATTGATTCGTGCAACAACTAGAAAAAAATGTGAATTATACTTATTTACGAATTTATATGTATATATTCTTGAGACCTCAACAGGAACCTGCATTTGAATTTTGAAATAGCTCTCTGCGGCGCCGTATTGCATCGGACGTTGCTTCAACGCCGAGATGAGGTTCAATTTCGACTTAGCAGAACCTGACGGCCGTCGCTCTCCCACTCCGCCGCCGTCAAATTCGACTCCCAAAGCTCAGCTCCAATGGTTCCCTCTCCAGAACCACCCGCTCTTCTCCTCCTCCGCCGCTACAGCCACCTCCGCCACCGCCGAAATAAAGCCCCCAAATCTCATGGCCTGGGATGGTGATTCTCGGCTTTATATCTGGGATTTGAACAACAAATGCCTCCACCGAATCTCAATTCGGCTGGGTGAACCCGACCCGACTTCCATTCTGGCTGCTTCGCCGTCCAAGGTTTTTCCATTTCTCTTACTGTTTTGGGTTTTATTGTTTTGTGTATATGAACAATGTGGTCTTAAGAGGGGTTGATGTAATTATGCACCTTTTTAAGTTGATTTCATTATTATTTCCCCTTAAAATAGGACATTGGTGCATTATAAGTATCATGTTTTAGTTTACTCTGAGAAATTCTGTTTCAAAACCTGGAATGAAAGATTATAATGATCCACTTAAATGGGATTTCATGTTATGTTGTGTGAGAGTAACAATGCTATAGAAGAAATAAATGTGCGATGCCCAAACTTATTATGGTCTCTTGCAGGTGTTGCAAGCAGAAATGCCGTTGAATTTTGAGGTCAATAGGATTTCCATAAACAAAAATAGTTCAGCTCTTCTTCTAGTTGGATTGGAGGACCTACGTGTTATGTACCTCTATGGACGCTCTTCGATGGAAGAAAATACCATCATTTGTCGGTATGTAAATGTTATACGTGAAGTGTCCACCTCTCTGCTAAATAAATTTCTGTGTGTACATGATGAAAGTGTGCAAATCAAGTAAGATTTTTGGCACATGTAACTTCTTCGTATTAGGTTGATGTGTAGCATTAATCTTTTTTGTTGAGATTATTCAATTTACTACTTAGGTGTACCTAGGTAATAGGTATGAGCAGAAATTACCCTATTGTCATGAAGAAGTATTTAAAAATGATTAGATCCCCTTTGTATATTGACTCATTTTCACGTTCTGCCGGCCATCTTCTTGATTATTCCTATTTAGTATGTACATATAATCAAATGGTTTACAAATTTGTTGCCTTGAACATGTGAGGATGCATTATAGTTGTGCGAAATTCATTTGGTTAATGTTGTGCATGAATTTACCATGTGAGCAAGATTATTTATCCAGCATCGTAATCTCTTAGTCAGTGATTGTCTAGGAATAAAGGTCTGGCATACTGAATTTCTCGTTTCGTCTATATTTGATAGTGAAATATATGGTTTCTATAGTATTTGCATGCGAGAGGCACAGGGTTTGTTTCCCTGCACCTCCACCAAAAATTGTTAGAGTCAAAGAGATCGAAACAAGAATCCAAGAACTCGAAATTGAAATACGGGAGATTCCCGTCCCAAGCCTACGGCTGAAATTTCACTAATCAATTCTCAATACTCAAAATAATAGATCCTAACCTATTTTATAAGCATGACAGCCCCCAAACAGAAATAAGGCACTAACTAACTAACTACTGCTAACTGAACAATTAACTACTACTAATTGAACAATTAACTATTAAGAACAGAAAAAAGTCTTTCTATGATGGTAATTTTTTATCGTATCAATTCCCTTCTCCTTTAAAACAGCCTTGTCCTCAAGGCTGAGCTCTTGGTTCCTCGGCTGAAGCGTCAAAGTCCACCACATCCATGTCTTCATCCTCGTCCATGAGCATAATCCTGAGTGACCTATTCGTGCAAACATAAGTCGGAGAATACGGTTCCTTGCATCTATAACATAGGCCTCGCGCGTGCAAATCCTCATATTCTGAATGGGTCATGTAACTCGTTCAACGGGTTCGTGCCGCAGTGGACGATCCCTTGGGCTCTGCTGAAGGCTGTTGTCCCGGGTCGCGGGCGGCAGAAACAGACTCTGATGATTGGGTGCTGCCTGTTCTATAAGATCTTGTTTGACACGTCGTCGGCACTGATCTCTCATTCTTTGGGTGAGTCATTTCTAACTGCACGAAAATGGCTCCAAGGCTGTGAATTTCTAAAATTCGCACGTGAGGGGTTCAATTCCTGCTCAATTTCTCTTGCCAAGTGCATCGTTGTCAAGATATTTTCCGAGTCTTTGGACCGACTCTTTAACCGAATTTCTTCCTTCAACCTGTTCAAAAACATACCAAGAGCAATAGGATCAGAAAGTCCCTTTACAGAGGAAAGCCTTGAGATAAACAATTCGACGTACTCATCGACCGACGCGTCTTGTCAGGTTGCCGCGAGCGCTTTGTATGGGTTCGTTCGTGGATCCTCGCCATAACGGCAACAATTCAACCGTAAATCGTCTCCATCCCAGTTCTGGAAACTGGGTAAAAAGCCATTGGAGCCACTGCAAAGTGGTTCCCTCCATTGCTATTAGAGCTAACTGAATTTTCATGTCCTCGGGTGTGTTGTCGACCCTGAAATATTGTTCAGCTCTAGAAATCCACGCGGAGGGGTTTTCCCCCGTGAAATAGGGCAATTCCAGTTTAGTTTGAGTCGGCAAGGGTGGTGGTCGCTCAGTAACCAACGTGCGCGCTGTTTCTTGGCGAACATCGCCGTACTCGACGACTCCGCTTGATCAATTCCCTTATCCTTCACCAGTTGTTTCAAAAGTGCTTCAAGACCATCAATTCGAGCGTTGAATTGCTCTGCTATTCCTTCAATTCGTCCGCTCAAATCAGCAGCTAGTCCCTCGACCTCTTTCTCTAACGACGATAGCCCTATTTCCTCGGCCTCTAATCTTGAATCACCTTTTGCCATGATGTTGATCCGGTAGGTTGGACCAAAATTGTTAGAGTCAAAGAGATCGAAACAAGAATCCAAGAACTCGAAATTGAAATATGGGAGATTCCCGTCCCAAGCCTACGGCTGAAATTTCACTAATCAATTCTCAATACTCAAAATAATAGATCCTAGCCTATTTTATAAGCACAGAAATAAGGCACTAACTAACTAACTACTGCTAACTGAACAATTAACTACTACTAACTGAACAATTAACTATTAAGAACAGAAAAAAGTCTTTCTGATGGTAATTTTTTATCGTATCAATTTGATGACTGACTTATTGATGTTCCTTTGATAAGTTGCAACATAACAATAAAAAGAGTACATGCTGGCTTGTAAATTTATTTGGTACAAACTGGGAATACACTGCTATATTCTACACTTTTTACAGGACTGTTTCGATTGGGTCAGAAATTTACTTCAGCAGAAACAACTTCATACGCATTCTGCAGATTTCTTGGCACCCTTACAGTGATACACACTTGGGAATCCTGTCCTCTGATTCTGTTTTCAGGTATGACTTCTTTCTTTGACATATTTCCTGAAGTATTAATATTTGATACTTGCTGAATCAATTTGTGTTATTTGGTTCCCATATTCGCGAATATTGTGAGAAGTGGGCTTGGTTTATTTTTTATTTGTTTATTAAGTACAAGTGTACAACTTATCTGGAGCTTTTTGAAAAAAAAAATATTGTCATTTGTGATATTCATCATTCCAATTGACCATGAAAGATTCTGTATAATGTATGTTCTAGTAAACAAATTGCATTTATTTCCAAATATATCTGAAACATTGTTTGTGGCAGTGCCAACCATATGAAGTAATGTGAATTATTATTTAATGTGATCTGTTTGCAGGATATTTGATTTGTCTGCAGACATTGGGCAACCAGAACAGGAATATTACTTACAACCTGGCAGTTCCCCAAATGCTGCAGCAATACGACCTGTTGAATTCTCTTTTGGTGGGGATCACCTGTGGGATAAATTCAGTGTAAGAGGGTACTCTTTTACTGCCTGTCTTGTATAAATTCTTTATGGACTGTCTACTTAACATAGGACAGCTAAACTAGGGAACACAATAAAGACAAAACCATAACATAATCTGTATCACTCTTTAATATTCTTATTTTATGGACTGCCTTAGTCCTTTTTGCCTTGTTTTCACTTGTTGAGATTTCTGAATTCAAATCTTACCAAAGTTAACTGTCTTAATGTTGCTTGATCGGGAGATTTTATTCGTATAGTCCCTTTTATTATTGTTTTAATATTTTTCCTCTTCGTTCTCTTGTCTTTTATTGTTTTCATAGTCAATATCTGGTTCGGAATTGTTTCTTATAATGTCTTCTTCATATCTCAGTTTACATTTTAAATTGTGGGGCTATATATGTTTACAAATCAAGCTGCTAATCTTAAGACATTGAGATTTTTACATAAAGAATTGGTTTGCACTAAATTCAATGCATGAATATAATGTTGAAGTGGAAGCATTTTAATGGAAATATATTAGAGGACTAGTCCCAAATGCAGTATTAGAACTTAGAATATGTCCTCACACCTCGATCTCAAAACTTGTCATATTTTTACAACAGAAATAATGCAATGTTCTGGCATTTATAATTCGGCTCCTATCATTCATTATCAAGTGCAATAGCTCATTAGATTAGTTATTAGTGTAATTGTGCTTGACGAATTCATATGCCACTGTTTCCTTCAGTTAAGTTGTTTGTGAAAATGTGCTTCAACACCAATGCCCTACAAAAAAAGCACATGGCTGAATTTGAAGTTTACAAAAATAGTTCCAGTAGAATAAAATGACCTGAGATTTGCTTCTGAAATAGTTTGCTTAAAATAAAAAAATAATTTAAATTAATTTTTTAATGATCTAATATCTGTACTTGAAGTTTACTGATTCTTCCTCCGTAATCATCTTTCATTCTTTTTTTTTTTTGTACATCTCTGAGTGTTACATCTCTCAATGTTTGTCATTTGATGGCCACAAATCTCTGAGTGTACTTGTTACAAGAATCCAATCTAGCCTTTTTATTTTTCTCAATTATAGTGTGAAGATTCTAGAGGACATGAGTGTTGGCTGCTGACATAGTAGACAGCATGATCACCTTTATACCTTTAAACTATATTTTTATATGGAGATGAAAAGTCTGATGATGTTGCTCATTTTCAGGTATTTATCTTGTTCAGTGATGGATCCACTTACATAATATGCCCAGTTATTCCTTTTGGAAGGTAATTCATAGTAAACAGTCTTCTGATTATTCTTTTGGCTATTTGGAGTTTGGAAATCTCAAATTTCTTTGAGTAAGGTGACCCAGTGGACCCAGAAAATCTTTACTATGAATGTTGGCTATTAAGGTTTATTCCTGCTGTTCTGTTGGCCGAGTATGTCAAGTTGCACGTGGACAAACTTTTTGGTGACACTAACGCTGCCTCCCAAATCTAATGCTAAAAATGTAACAACTTTGGTGATTTTCCTCTCTACTTTGTTACCAGCTTATTTGGTGATGCTAATGCTGCCTCCCAAATCTAATGCCAAAAACGTACCAACTTTATGGATTTTCCTCTCTACTTTGTTACCAACTTATCTTGTGCCTCCCTTAAAAAAAAAAATTGTGCCTTAATTCATCAATGTGTATATGTTCTGATTATGTTTTTTTCCTTTGAACAGTGTGTATAAATGGGAATCAGTTTTGGAAATGTATAATGATGCTCATACATTTGGGCTAAAATCCACCAATCCAAAAGCTGTTAATAATTCTAATATGGCAATCTCTTGGCTGGAGGCAACATTTCCAGAGTTAGTTCGTGAAGCTGGAAATGGTGGGCAGTTGCATGTAGCTAAAGCTCAGCCTTTTGTTTTATTGGATGCATCAGTTTCATTACAGGTAAATCTCATCGCTTCATGTTTATTTTGACTGGAAAATACCCCGCTTCTAATATTTCAGGACCAAGGACGAAAATATCGCTATTGAAATAAATATCGCAAACTTAATTTTACGGATATATGATATATCAATACCGCAAAAAAATGAAAAAAATGACGGAAACTTTATTAAAATCTTGGAAATTTAACATTTATTTCAGAGATTATTATAACATATTATTATGCACATATTCCATTCAAAATTACAATAAAATTGTATGTTTAAAGTAACTATATGGTTAATAGGTTATATAAATACTGTCTGACACAAAATAATTGACAACATAATAAATAATACAATGCAAAATGACTAAATATACATGATAAAATACAATTTATACCAAAATAAAGACCCATGAGGTTCAAATATTGTAGTAGGAATGCCATCTGTGTCCAAACAATATTGATGTCAGCTTTTCAAAATAATATTTGAATGATTGATATACTTAGCAATGCTAGTAGATTCTCTCCAACGTCAATATCACTTAAAAAAAAATACAATCAAAATAGTCTTAATCTAAAATGTAAATAATTAAAATTAATAATTAAAGATATGAAGAGAGTCTCAATTCCATACTTTGAATATGACCGGATGTTCATTGTAGCTTGTGATGTATTTATGCTATTTTTATGGATCAATATATATTATACAATAATTAAAAAAAAGAAATACAAATAAAAATAATTGAAGGTTAAACTTATTCACTAAATTTGAGATTCTTACACCCTTTAAATTGATTGATATTACTATGAAAATGTATTCTATGTTAAAAAAAAAAAAGAATTTTATAAATAATTAAAGAAATCACAAATTTTTTTTTCAGGATATTGCGATATTGTGCGATATTTCCACGATATGCAGGAAAAATACATTACGGCTGACATATTTCCACTATATACAGGAAAAAATACATTACCCCTGATATTTACATCCTTGTTCAAGATAAGATTCCTCTGTTTAGAGATGGAAACATATTTATGTTTTAGTTTCTAGATTTTTTTATCCCTCTGAGGGATTTCTCACCCCTTTCTTTATTTTCAGCAATAAAATTCTTGTTTCTTTTTTTTTTTTTAAATTTTTCTGGAGGTATTTATTTCTTCTCCTAGGTTGATGATAATTAGTGCAGTATCTGCTTCAAAATGCCTTTTGTTTTCTATTCTTTCTTGCATCTCAATTAGGGATGTAAATTAACCGAATCGAGACAAATATTCATATTCCTTTAAAATCCAATTTAAAATTTGATTCGTTATTTAGATTCAAAATTTTAATCCTAGAATTCTTTATAAAAATTATATATTTTTTAAATTAAATATATTATTAATTAATTATTCAGAAAATAATATCAAATAATATTTATTAATATTCCCTAATGCTTACTCGTGGACTCACGGAGTCACGTCAACTCCATAATGGAGAGGAATGAGGAGGCCCAACAAGTGTATAATTTAAATGTGTGGAGTAGTTTTTAAGTAGGGTTTGAACCTAGGATTTTTGCTCTGATACCAAGAAAGAATTTCATCTCATTTAAAAGTCTGAGGTGAAGAATTAATCCATTTATTTAAATCCCATATACTATTAATTATTCATTAACCTACTATTTATTATTTCTTAAATTATAAATAAATATACTAATCAAATATTCGAATACCGAATCAAATATAGTTATGCTCGTATTCGTATTTAAATACCTTTCATATCAAAAAATTTAATTTGTATTCAAATTCGAATACGAATTGTAATATTTGAATACGAATCCCGGATCATATTAAACATAGTTGATTCTTTTACATCCCTAGTCTCCATGCATGTTGTCTTCAATCCCATACAAAATTTATTGATCCCCAGCTCTTCATATTAACCACATCCCAAGTATTAATGACACCATTTTTAGGGGCCTTTACGTAAAGTGTGTCATGGCTCAAGAGACCATTCTGATGGTCAAAAAGGAGTATTTGAAGGGCGTGCGGTCAGTTTTCTTTACAGTTTAGTTGGCAAAGATACAATTCTTGTGACAGCATGGAGTGGTGGGCAGTTGCAATTAGATGCTTTAGCTGACGAAATTCAGCCAGTCTGGAAAACAGGAAGTGCACCTCGTATTTGTGTTGATTCATCTGATCAGATTCTTGCTGCTGCTATGATTTGTGAATCTCACCCTTCTGTTTTGAAGATTGATCAGCCTTCTCATGATACTGCTTGGTTGGGGCACCCACCTCCTTTGCTGAGGTTGGCTATTGTTGATTTAGCTTTGCCTAATAAAATTAGTTCTCTTATTGGTATGATTACTGACCCTCTTCTACATGAGAGAATCTTTTGTGTTCATTCTGGAGGTATAGATTCGGTTGTTTTGCATTTTCTCCCATTTACCAGTCAGACAAGTGGGAAAGAAGAGCAAATGAGAACTCCATCTGTGCATTCTGTTCTTAGCACATGCCCTGGGGACTCATCACCTCTTAATGGTTTTCTGGCTTTATCTGATTCATTTGGATGTTCATGGATTGTGGGACTTTCCTCTTCTAATGACTGTGTGGTGCTACAGATGGAGAGTCGGGATCTGTTGCTTACAGATGTTTTTGATAAGATGAGGGAAGTGTTGATGACAGAAGAAACATATGAGGTAAAAGATATGGATACTCCCACAATAATCAGCAAAGAACTTCTTAGTGGACCTAAGGCAGTTCTAATGCCCCCTTCTGCACCAAGTTTACGTTCTATGACTGCTGATTCCATTGAAGGACGATCCACACTTCATCAGTATTTTAAGCTGTTTCATGAAAATTATGTGGAGTATGCACACAAGGTATGCTTCATTCGTTATGTAACGTGTCAAGTTTCCCGTCATCAGGGGTATGTTTGATGTGGAATTTGGATTCTGAATTCTGGATTGCAATATCTAGTGGATTTCAAAATCTTGATAATGTGTTTGTTTTGAGAGTGTGATGTATTATTATATTATTGTTTATTGTAATGTAATGATTGAATGATTGTGTAATATTAGTGTTTTTAAATGGAAGTTACAAAAGTGAGAATAAAAAATGTGTGAAAAGTGATGATAAAATAAGAGGGGGAATATAAAATCATATGATCATTGGAGAGAGTGTGGTGTAGAAAAATGTTATTTATAGGGTGTGTACGTATTTGTGGTGGAAGTATTAGTTTTTTAAAACTGGATTCTAAAATCCAAAATCGATTGAATTTAGATTTCAAAATTCCAAATTCGGTTTTCAAATCCCATATCAAACATACCCTAGTAGATTTTAGTATTCATGCATTTGGCATAAACATTTATTTATCCCCCACCATTACGTCCCCATTGATATACTTTCTTGAATTTATGATTTTATTGTTCTGTTGTCTATAGGTGTACTTTGAACTCCAGCATCACGCACCCCAGTCGAAGAAAATAATTGATAACCAGAAGTCACAGTTACAAGAAATGCAGCAGAAACTTTTGGAAGTTGAAAAGAAAAAGGAAATGATAGAGGATCGTGTAAATCGAGCAGTCAAGCTTCACAGTACTTTAGAAGATCGCTTACAAAGCTTGAGGTGCCTGCCTGGATCACACAAAAAACCGCTTTCAAAAGCAGAGAGAGATTTCAAGACAGAACTGGGTAAGTTGTTCTCATTTTTATTCTAGCATTGCCATAAAGATTCTCAAATCCAGATTCTGTGGAGGTCAACTACAAACACTTGTAGTTATTGTATGTGTGGGGATGGGGAGTAGTGGGTATATATACATATATATATATATTATGACTCGGTATTCGGTCCAAAGATTGATTTATCTGGGGGATCAATCTCCCCGTCTACTAGTGGGTCCCCAATTGAAGCAAAAACAAAGCTCTGTATGGACTGACTCATCTCAAGGATTGATCGCATTTTGTAGGTTTCGAACATGAGACCTAGAAATAAGTATACTCCTAAGTCTCAAACCTACACCACTAGGACTTTATATATGTCAAAATTTTGGTCTGGCTGAATAGAACTTTATGTCTCGATTAGGGATTATACTATAAGAATGTTTGAAAGCTTGGTGTTAATCACTGACCTAACGTGACCTTATCGTCTTCTAATTTTGGAAAGATATTAAAAGAAGTGGGGAAAGTTTCTAGCCACTCAAACACCCGGTCTATGTTTTGAATAGTCGTGAGATGCTCTGCCTAAATGCTTTAGTGAAAATTGTATTGTGGAATGTACAGAATGTTTGATTTTATTTTAGGAATAGTTTTTGGATTATAATGAATTGGGTGTTTATTTTGGGAGAAAAGAATAATACTCCATCGCTAAGATAAATTTTCTATCTATTTTTGTGTGTACCAAATTATAGGTTGCTTTTGTTATTGAAAGCATTAAATATTTACCAAAATGTCGCTGTTTAGCACACTTACATTACCAAATTTTAATAAGATTTAATTAACTTCGCCAAGAGTTATCCCTGTCTGTCGCAAGCCTGGAAAAAGGAGGGTTGAGGTAGGCATGTGACAGTCTGCGTAAAAAACTGTTGCATCACCATGTCATGAGCCAATTATCAAATTTCATTAGGACGTTTTGCATGCGACCCAATGATTCTATTTGGTTCATGTAGCCTACCCCAATTATTTGAGATTAAAGACTCCGTTTGCTTTTCAATGAACATTTAGGGGGTGCTTGGTTGTAAATTGTTCAATGGGAATGAAAATGAAATATATTTTCCATCTATACCCCTAAAATATTAGAGGTATAATTGTTTCAATGATGATTACATCACAAGTGTTGTGCTCTAATTTTGGAAAAAACATAAAACAAAAGAAAGTTGTAGTGATGGTGGAGGGGAATGATTGAGGAGAAACTATTGTAGGAGAGGAAAAGGTTAATAAAAATTGGTTAATGTAACATTAATTATTTTTTGTTCTCATTAATCACCTAGTTGCTCTATATTCATTCTCATTCCTATTCCTATTCCCATTGAGGAATTTTCAACCAAGCGTCCCCTTAATTTTTTATTATCTTGTGTAAGGATAAAATAATGTGTGAAAAACTTATAATTCCTATAACATATGATATGTCTTCTTAGTCTGTGTGAAAACTTGTCCAAGTCTTAGTGGTAGGGGGGAGTAATATTATATAGCTAAATATATTGTATTTTTGGTGTTGTTTTTAACCTGGGACAGTTTCTCAAATTCAGATATGCGTTTTTAACTTTTAAAATATGCAACTTTAAAAGTGGAACCAGTGCAGACATATAACTCCATTGTTGTACAGTGAAGTTTGTAATTGCGATCATCTAATGTGTCTCTCATTGATATGCTTTCCTATAATTTATGATTAAAGGAAAGTGATTTATGCACATCCTTTTGTTCTTTGATATTGCAAGGTTCATTATGTGCCTATACATTTTATAACTTAAAATGCTGCCTGCCTTATTATTGTTGTTCTCTCAGATAATTTTAGTGGACTGGAGATGGACGCATTGCACTCATCCATTGAAGCTCTGAATGCAAGGCTGAAAAGGCACATGCATTCTGTGCAGGCGAAGTCGTCAAATCAAGCAACTCGGAGAGCAGGAAGAAGGGTTGAAGATGATGAAGTCTCTCAACTTAAATCTTCACTTTCAAAACTGTCACTCATAAACAGTGACAACAGCAAAAAGGTCAAACTTGTTGAATCTGCTCTGCGAAGCAAGGAAATCAGTGACCGATAATATATGAAGATGAGCAGGTCTTGCGTGAGACTGTTTTACTGTCTCACATAAATTTTTACCGATAAAGATAGATACATTGTTGTTTGTGTATGGTATTTTTGTTTGAAGGTGCGGCCCACTTGGTACTTAATTGGTAGACGATATTAATTTTAGCATTTAACCCGGTTAATATGACGACCCGACCTTAAATTAGTAAAATTATTGTTCCCTTTTATCAAAATAAGGTCTCCCCCCCTCTTATTTCAATATGGATTGAATAATATATTCTTCTCCCCAAAGTAGCCCCAACCCTCACTTCACATTCTTCTTTCTTTTCAAGTTTCCTTTCCAATTGCTACAATTTCTTCATCGACCCACATCTTGCTGTTGTCGTTGCCTCCGCCGCGAGATCGAAGAAGGTGACACCTGCCGGTGTTGGGTTAGTGCAATATTTCTTCCGTCTCATAAAAGCTTTTACAGTTTCCTTTTTCGTCTGTTCCATTATAAGCTTCACACCCTTAAAATGGAAAACCTTTTATAAACTCTACCCTCACAATTTTCACTAATTTACACAAATGTCATTATTTTTCACTTTCACATACACATAACCCAATAATTTTTTTTTTAATTTTATACATAAAAGTTTACAAAATTACCTCTAAAAACCTCAATTATTACTCTTTTTTCTTAAAGTATGTGCCCTCCTACATATGAAAGCTTTTCCGGGACGGAGGAAATATTTTTTAATTTAAGATCCATTTTTTTTTCTTTTTGTTTCAATTCAAATCCAATTAATTTGTCTTTATTTCAATCTTTTATAAAATACTCAAAGTATAATAACTTATTTTCTAATCAAATTTTTTAAATATAATATATTAAATTAAAAAATTATAATTTTTATTTGACACTTGCATTAGACTTATTTAAATATAAAAGTTCAAGTTTTTTATTTTTTAATGTAGGTGATGAACATGAATATTTATAATAAATGCTAATTTTAAAAATTTAAAATATAAAATATATTCCAAAATGTAGATAAGAAAAATTATACTCCCCCTGTACATGAAAGTTATGCTCATAGGACATTGCACATAATTTAAGAAAAATATTTGTTTATTGTATGAAGTAGATAAAATAAGGGTATTGTGGGATCTATTTTTAATAAAATAATTGATCATGAGTGTAAAGTTAATGATGATTGTTTCTAAAAAGGAATGAACATAAATTTGATGGACGGACCTTTAAGGAAAGTGAACATAAATTTGGTTGAAGGAAGGAGTACATAATAAAAGTAATTCTTTAAAAATATTAGGAGTGTATGATTAGAAATGAAAAAATACAAAAGAATTTTGGACATTGAATTGAGACATAATGAATAAAATTAAATTTTAAATTGAGAAAAAAAATTAGATCCTAATTTAAGACACTTAAAAATTAAAATTAAAAGTTAACCTAAATATTAAAAACTAATATGAAATTCTTCCTCGAGCTAATTAATTAATTTTCTTGAAAAAAGATGGTGCTTCTAGAAACTAGGGTTGCCTCCATATGTATTTCTACTTATTATATAAGTCTTGGAAAATTGCTTGGTTTGGGAAATTGTTGAAGTTACAGAGATGGTTATCACAATAAATATCATAAATATTACATGTTTAATTTTATTGATATATTGATATCGTATATCAATATTATAAAAAATTGAAAAAAAAATGATGGAAATTTCATTAAAATCTTGAAAATTTAACAAGATATTTCAAAGATTATTATAATTTTTTATTGCTCAAAATAAAAAAATTGAACATCTTATTTTATTTTTGACAAAAACTTATATACAATATTTCATGGATCTAGGATCCGTGAAATAATCCAAATAAAGAAATTCACGAATTTTGGGCGGGGCGGGTCGTGTTTAATGAATATTTCCAAAAAAACTCGCGCAAGGGCAAAAATAAATAAATAAATAAATAAATTGGCCCCACGTGCTCCCAGAAGTGTTACTATTAGGTTAAACATATATTACTTTAACGATAAATATGTGTTACTGTAAAATAATTAATATATAGTTTGTCTAAAATAATCGCCCAAATGCAAAAATAAAAATGAAAAAATGGTCAAATAAATATCTAATCTTATATGTGTGGATCAAATAAGTCTTTAATCTTCGACAACTTTATTTTTATTAATAGAGTGTGATTTTATTAAGATGAGGGCTTATTTGATCTCAATATTAAAGAAGAATGGTTTAAATGTGTTATGAAAAAATTCATATGTCTATTTGATCCCCACATATTAAGATTTGAGGTAAATATGTGTTACTGTAAGGACAAATATGTGTACTAAACTCGCGCAAAGGTAAAAATAAAATTTTACTCTCAGGTTGTGTTACTATATGAAGAAAAATGTGTTACTATATTTGATTTTTTTAAGGACTAATAACACGAACTTTCCCTTATAATAACACATGTTTGACCTTATATTAATACACTTGGGAGCAAATTTTTATTATTGTTTTTGCTCGAGTTTTTTTCTTTTAAAAAATATGTTATTATATGAACACAAGCGTGTTATTGTATGAAGAAATATGTGTTACTATATGAATAAACCAGAAACAGCGTAACAATTGCGATATTAATTCCAGTTTAAACAGAAACAAAAATTTATCATTAGAAGTTCGTATAAACTTTGTATTCATCACTGTTTAATTTTTTTTACTACTGTTTATATCAATCGGATCATCCAACACCTGATCATTTGGAATTTTTTTTTTAAAATCATCCATATCTTCTCTTTTTTTTTCTATATTTGTGCGTATTTCTCTTCAATTCGATTCCATAGTTGAATTCTGCTGTTGTTTTCACCGGATTTCCCTATTGAATCTTCTCTCGATCACCAGTGTCTCTGTGTTCTTTGTTATATGTCGCGATTTGTGACCTAATTCACGTGATGTAATATCCCAAAATCATTACGTGAATTATTTATATTTAGGTGTAATTATTTTTAGTAAATTGAGTATTAGTATTAATAATTAGCCTTTAATTAAATTATATAAATTTATTTAAAATAGAAAATATATATTTTATAATATATATATATATATATATATATATATATATATATAATAGATAATCGTGTGGTGTGCGTGTGTGTAGTGAGTGTGAGTGTGGTGTGCGTGTGTGCATGTGTTGTGTGTGTGTTTAAATAATATAATAATAATAATAATAATAATAATAATATAAAATGAAAACTTACCTGTTAAGTATTAGTTAGGCGGTGGAGGTGATTATCACCTCTGTATGCCATACGGACACTATCAGAGAGGAATTAGAAAAGAAAGAAAATGAAAGGAAGAAAGAAAAATGGCGCGAGGGAGAGAGAGGAGAGAGAGAGATCGTCAGAGTATTTTGGTAAGTATTCGATCTCTATTAATTGTGGTATTATATATCAAAATACTCATATTCATTCGTAGATTATAGAATTATAATTAGTTTGTTGATCTGACGCTCGTAGCGTCTAGAATTGGAGATTATTAAGAGTATATGTTATTTGTAGGATATGAGGAGAAACTTGAAACCATTAAGATTATACATTATCAAGGAATTGAGGATCACTAAGGGGTATTGCATTGCATCATTTGTTGCAGTTACTGTTTTTAAGGTGAGGGCAATCTCCACTCTTAATCGAGTTTAACATTCAATGTTATGATTGCTATGTTAAATTGCATTATTAATCAAGACGGGTAATAACCCGCACTATGTTCAAGCCGGGTAATGGCCCGCACAATGTTCAAGCCGGGTAATGGCCCGTACTATGTGCAAGCCGGGTAATGGCCCGTGTATATGTTCAAGATGGGTAATGACCCATATTATGTTCAAGCCGGGTAATGACCCGTACAATGTTCAAGCCGGGTAATGACCCGTACTATGTGATAAAGCATTAAATGTTCTCATGAGCTTTATATATGAAAATATCATATGCCGCAAACGAATGTTGTTTAACTGTGCAATCATTGATGTTTCCCTCACTGGGTGTATTTTCAAACACTCATCCCCCCACAGTTATGATTTTCTACAGGTCAAAGGAGCTCGAGTAGGGTACGAGGCGATGGTTGCATGTAATTTATTTTACGTTATTTTCCGCTGTAAATCTCAAATGATTATTTTGTAATAAATCTCGTTTATTCAATTATAATTTTCTCTTTAATTGAGTTAACGGGTCAATTTGGTAGCGCCTTAGCTATTATATGTTATTATTAAATTCGGGGCGTTACACGTGATATCCTTGTTTTGACCTGGTTGAGTCTGACCCGCAATTTTTCCTCAATTTTTGTTTTTAACGCATATTTCACAGAAAAATATTTCACAAGAGACTAGCTCTTTATTTTTACATGCCTAAAGGTAGGGGTGTGCATTCGGTATTCGGTAACCGAACAGAAACCGAATAGTGAAATCCGAATAAATATCGAATTAGCACTATACACTACAAAAAAACACAGAATTAACGAGGGGAGAAAACCCTTGTTAATTACCGAGGGCCGAGATGAGGGCCCAATTTAACGAGGGTTAACGCGAGGGATTTGGGCCCCTCGGTAATTAACGAGGGCTAGGCCCTCGGGAAGCCCAACACAGTATTAGCGAGGGCTTTGGGCCCCTCGCCAGGCCCAATTTTACCGAGGGCAACGGCCCCCTCGCAGGCCCAAAATTACCGAGGGCTTGGGCCCCTCGCTGGGCCCCTCGGCAAGCCCAATTTATAACCAGCCCACCAGTTCTTTTCTCCCCCACGCAGATCCCCTTTTCTCTCCCCACCGCCGCGCCGCCTCCGTCCGCCGCCTGAAATTGGACCACCCACTAGTTGGGCTTTGTTGTACTCATTCCTAGGAACATTTCTACGGTAAGTTTTTATGATTTAATCGGTTAATTTTGTTGATATTTTAGTGGGTAAATTTTGTATTTTTTCATATGCATATTTATGTAATTTTGTTGTTATTGCTTAATTATTTAGTGTTAATTTGTGTAATTATTATGTGTATTTTAATTATTAGTAATGATTTAGGATTAATTAGTATTATAAGATTAATTTGTAGTAATTAGTATAAGATTAATTTGTAGTAATTAGTATGTATGTTATATATATAAATTCATTATTAGTAATTTGTAATAATTAGTATAAAATTAATTTGTAGTAATTAATTAGTAGATATGTTATATAATTAAATTTGTAGTATAAAATTATTAATTATTTAGAGTTAATTAATTATTTTTCATATGCATGTATTTGTGTAATTTTTTTGTTATAGGTATTGATTGAGTAATTATTTATTGTAAATTTGTGTAATTGTTATGTGTATTTTAATTATTAGTAATTATTTAGGAATAATTAGTAGTATAAGATAATTAATTAATTAGAGTTAATTAATTAATTAATATGTATGCTAGCAATTTAATTTATTTTTAATATTATTATAATTTCAATTTAATGGCTATAATTTATATATTTGTAGGTGTGTACGCAAATTGAAAAAAGATTCGATCCAGTCGTCAAATTTCATACACTACACGCCATCACTATCACCGTAAGTATTCTTTTTTTAATTAATTATTTAAATATGCTTTTAATTTAATTATAATAATTATTTGATTTAAAATTAATTATTTTGCATGCATGATATAATAATTTATATATATATGATGATCGATGTTCGATCAAATTTTGCATGTTAGTTCAATTATATTAATTTTGAAAATTGAATCGATGTTCGATTCAAGTTGATGTTGGAGTTGAGGGTTGATGAATTGTTTGGTATTGTTTGCTGTAGAATGTGCGTTCCGACTTGATTAATTTTAATTAAGTTGGAAATGGATGCACTAGGAATTAACTTGATTGATATATTAACTGGGGAATACGATAACATAAGATAAAACTCTGCCGAAATTTTTAGAAAAAATATATATTAATATTAGGAAAAAATATATTAACTGGAAGAATTAATTATGATTTAATTAAATTTTGAATCTTCATTAATCTGAAACAGATCTATTGCTATGAATTATTCAAGCCGTAGTTGGATGTATGGTCTAAGAACGATTAATGGCATGATATCTCCCGAATTTCTTAGTGGAATCGAACCAAAATGTGTAAAAACCGATCAATACTGAATCCAAAATTTTCGGTTCGGTTTCAGTATAATACCGAATACCAAATTTTTTTTATTTTTTTTAAATATTTTTTTTAAAAATAAATTTGAGACATTTTCTTTTGGACCATTTTTAAAAATAATTTCTCAACCAAAACAAGTAAAAACGAGCAAACATAAATCATTTATACTCTAAGTTCTAAGTTCCCAAGTTCCAACTTTCAACATAAAATCTAAATCCAAAATATCAAAATATAAACATAAAATATAAAATACGAAATTTAATACCAACTTCCAACAAAAATCCAAATCCAAAATATCAAAACATAAACATAAAATATCAAATACGAAATTTAATACAAATTTGTAAAATTTCATATATATATATATATATATATATATTATATTAATTATATTTTAATATAAATATTAAATTTCGGTTCAGTTTTCGGTTATACCGAACTTTTGTTCAAAAAATCGATACCGTAACTGAATACCGAAATTTTTAATTTTTAAAACCAAATACCGACCGAGTACCAAAATAACCGAACCGAATTAAAATTTCAGTTCAGTTTGGTCCGGTTTTCGGTTAAAGCCGAATAATGCTCACCCTTACCTAAAGTAGCAAATATATATATATATATATATATATATATATATATATATATACTACTGTCAAAGTAAACTTTTACAAACATCCTCTATTTACAGCCACATGTAATTAACTCTTTAAATAAAAATGATATTCCCTCCGTTCCCGTCCCGCGATTTCTTTCACACTTTCCTTTTTCGTCCGTCCCACAATTACTTTCACATCCTTATAATGGAATAGCCTCCATTAATTATTTTTCCCACAATACCATTTAAATTTAAAAAATGTCACTCTTGTTTTATTCTACTCCCGTTGTCCCACTATTACTTTCACACTTTCATTTTTCGTCCGTTCCACAATTACTTTCACACCCTTAAAATGGAATATCCTCTATAAACAACACCCTCACAATACCATTTTAATTTAAAAAATGTCACTCTTGTTTTATTCTACTTTATCATCTCTCCTACATTTCATCTCATTCAACCACCCAAAATACTCTTATACTTTATTCTCTCTCCTACACTAATTTAAGTTTTCTTAATAAGTGTGCCCTCCTCCGTATGAAAGAAATCATGAGACGGAGGGAGTACTGTATTCTCTTTCCTACACTTTACCTCATTCAACCATCCAAAATACCCTTACATTTTTTTCTATTTTCTACACTAATTTGAGTTTTCTTAAAAAGGATGTCACTTCACGTGTGAAGGTGATTGCGGAACGGAGGGAGTAATAAATTAGTCTATTTTAATAAAGTTGAAAATAATTATTTAAATTTGATTCTATTTTGTTAGAATTTTTTTTACAGATGTACATGATAAAGTTCAGTTTGTAATAATCATTTAATGATCGGATGGATTTTTCTTTTTATTGTTTTGTTAATTTAGGCCTTCTTTGTTCATAAAGTATATATTTTTAAATTTAAAATTTGCAATTTTTTTCTTTTCATTTGTAATGATCAGGGAAAGAAATCACAACGCGGCTGTGGAATCTTCAACAGGACTTGGTGGCATACTTGGTTTGAAATTGAATGGTAAATTGAGTTAATATGTAATTTGATTATAATTGGAGTTAATTACAATTTGCAACTTGTATTATATCACATTTTATAATTTGCAACTTGTACTTTATTTTGTAACAAATTGCAATTTATACTATGTAAAATTGATAGATTGATACCTCAACTCAAATTTTAATCTTTTTTCCCGACCAAATTATATTTGAACAAGGTGATATTTATCTTTTTAGGTTTATTAATTATTTTTTTACCAAATGTTTGATTTCAAACAAAGGATCGATCCCTAATTTGACCGGAAAAAAAATAAAATTTGTATTTGAGTTACTAATCTATCTCTTTTACATAGTAAGGGTTGCAATTTGTTACAACAATATAATATAAGTTGCAAATTGTAAAATACACTTACAGTGTGTATACTACACAATTCTCAGTATTTTACAAATTGTAATTAACACCCGTATCGAAAACCTTAAATATAAAAAAAGTTTGTTTGTTTGCTTTTTTTTTTTTTTTTTACGGTAAAAAAAGTTTGTTTTGAAGATAAGAGAAAAACTGAAGTGTACGTGGACCCTCTCAATGATGAAAAAAGCATGAAAAGGTTGTTTTCGTTGGATTATCATGTTCACTCTTTTGTATTACATTTGCAATTTTATTCTGCTTTACTAAATTAGAATTGAGAAATGTGTTTAATCTGCACAAGTTTAATTAGTTTTAAAACAAGTTGTTCTGTGTTATATTTATGAGAACTCAATCTAATAAAGAATCAGCTCGACGATCAAGAGGGAGATCTTTTGTCTGAACTCGAGACACTACATAATTCTACTGCAACATCTCGTTAATTAAATAAAGATAAAAATTTACATCAGACAAAAACATCATTCTTGAATTATAGTATTTTTTCACTATGAAATCGTCTCACACATAATTAACTAATATCCTAAGAACTCAAAAGTCACACATAATAAAATACATTCAATACTAATTAAGAACATACTAAATTCAAGATAATTAAATATAATTCATTATTTATCTCCATCATTCTCCCCCTCTTCGAAAAGATTCGTCCTCGAATCTGCAACAATATTTATCTCCAAGAATATGTTAGAGGCAACAACGCGTTCATCTGCAGAAAAATAAAAATTAATTAATACCACATGAGTCTGGACTTTAAAAATATCTGCAGTACGTATATGTGCCAAGATCTTGAGACGACATGCAAATGGAGATTTGCGAAAAAAACTATCGTGAGTGATGACAAAAATAATAGTTGTTAATGTTAGATCCAAAATTATAATTTCCAGCAACATTCCAAATAGAAGAATGAAGTCTGTTATAATTATTAGATCTAAAAAGAGAACTTGGCCCATGAAAAGTCAGTGGGCCACTAAAATTAAAATGCTTATGTGTTGTGAAAAGGCCCAGGGAAAAAAATTAGGGGCAATAGGCACATGTATATGTCCCTCACAGCAAACAACAGAAGGAAATTCAAGTGTAGCAGCAGGCAAAGGAAATGACCTTTCATCCACAGCAGAAAAAGACCACTTCCGGTGGCCGGCGATCGCGACTGGGTGAACGGCGCTGACAGGAGGTAGAGCGAAAGCTCCGCTGGGCGCGTCAATGGGCACTAGCGAAGCGCAGGCATCAATGGGGGCGTCGCGAGGCGTCGTGGGTATTAGCAATAAGTGTAGGGCGATGCTGGATGTGCGGCTCTTGGTGTTTGGCGATGATGGCGTCGTGATGGATTGCCGGCTGAGAAACTATTTCGACAGCAGATTGGCGACAGGGTGCATTTGTGGTGGTGTTGGTTGAGGCGGCAATGAGGGTCTCAAAAATTGGAGATGGTGGTGACAATAGCGTCAATGGGTTTAGGGAGAGTTTGTCTCGTTTGCGGTAGCTATCGAAGATACCATCGATGGCGGCTGCCAAATGAGACCATTCATCCCCATCATTGATAAATCAGAACCGTTTCGTCTATGATACCAACTGATGCAGAGGAAGCTTAACAATATGTGTAGATTCCGTTGATTCAAATGAATACCGAAATAAACACCTCCCCAATCTTCGTTGATTCTTACGAATACCGGCAATGAGGAAATAAGAGAAAATATTTCAATCAATTTTAATTCATAATTCAACTGTACATTAAGAAATATATGGGTTCCTTAAATACTAATATCCTAAGAACTCAAAAGCCACACATAATAAAATATATTCAATACTAATTAAGAACATACTAAATTCAACCAGTTAAATATAATTCATTATTTATCTCACTGCAACCCTCATTTTACACCACATTAATTAATAATTATCACTATTTTTAATTGTTATATTCATGGCAAAGTAACGACCTATAGATGATATCATGATTCAGCATCGTGTGCAATTTTATGATGTACATATAACTAGCTTACAAAATATTTAATTCGTATAGAGATCTCATATATGTTTTTTTTTTGGTAAAAATATAATTTCTTAATATACTAATTGATAATTTTTTTTATTGATGTGTCATAATGGTTAAATATTGCTGATGATATTCATAATATGTGTAATATCATATGTCATGATTTGATTTGAATAGATTGATTTTTATATATTATATATGTCTCGGGAATTTTGTGGGTTTGAAATAAAATTATATTTAATTTTTTTTTCATATTTAAATTACACGATAAATTTAAATTGAAATAAAAATTAAATATGCATAAAAATAAACATTTAATTTTTATTAATTGATAAATATTTAGAAAGCAAATGAATTCACCATCTAATTATTCAAACAAAAGAATTACAATTGCAATTACAAATTTGGAAATTTTTTTTGACAACTGTAGTATACTTGCACGGTTTTTCATCAGATTCAAGAGACATAATTTACAATCTTTTTTAGATTAGTAAATTTAAATTATTATAGAAAAATATATTTTATGTAATATTTATTTAATTATACTAATCTTTTTTTGAAAAAAAAAAATCTTAAACACTGATTTTGATACATATAATTTAAAATATTTTATTTACCTTGCGTAGTTCAATTTTTAAGTAAATAATTAAATAGCTGAATCAATCTAATTTTTTTTTTCAAAAATAACTTTTTTTTTATTCTCTTGATTACTTGATTTATGTATATTGTATATTTTTTTTGCGTAGATTGTCATTAATAAAATATTTTGTTGAATTACATTGCTAATTTCTTGTTTAATTTGTTATAAGTATCCAAATTTTTAGAAAACAAAAATGCAGAACTAAATCAAGGACTAAGTTACAATTATTATTTAATTGTGATGTGACATAAATATGTTTTGGACCAACTCAGTCCAGAATGAGGTTAAAGGGCCGATGAGTAAGCGAGAGCCCAAAGAGAGGTCCAGAAAGAGAAATGATATAGCCAAGCCTAGAATCCCGGTATGGGCTCAGATTCGAGAGAATAAGGTAGGCAGTTGGGATAATTTTCGAGAAAGGTGCTGGCGGTTGACAATAAACCCACGAAATAAAGATTAACTGATAAGTAAGCTAAGACTTAGTCAAACAGAGTCGATAGAGAGTATTGATAAGGATCTAGAAGCGGTTATTCTGGGAAAAGAGGAATGGGATATGGGAAAAGGACGAAGCGTGGGAGGAACACGATGAAAAGTGGAGAGCTTCATCGGAGGGTGGCAATAACCGTCCTTTTCCAGGTATTATTTATGGATGATGGGTACGGAGAGAAAGCTACGAATTCACTTATCGACTTATTACACTTTGAGCACGAAAATCCATCTTTACTATCACTTAATCAACTAGTTCATATTAGCTCCTAGAGGTCCCTTACTGGGTATTAAGGGCCCTCCTTTCATACTCTTTCCGATCACTGACTTGAGCGTCGGAGTTCCTACACTGGGGACCTCTCCGGTGGATTTTGCAAGTATTCGAAGCTCGGGTGCGGGTCCGAATCGTGAGGTTATAAATCGTGTTCAAGGCGTGATTCCACGAATCTCAGGTGCGGGGTTCAATCCTTGCTAGCGTGACATTATTGCACGCATCAAATTATTTAAGTTATAGTTTCAGTTCTTTAATTTTCTTAATTAATTAAGTTAAAATTCCAATATCTCAATATCTTTTTAATTTAATATTTACATGTTTTTTATTTTTAAAAGTTGTGTGAAAAAGTTAAAAATCGTCTTTTATAAATATATGTTTAGATCTCAACTACCTATCACCTAAAGGTGATGGGTTCGAGTTACTATTTATCCGATTAAAAAAAATGTAATGATTATATTATTAAGTAATCAAAATTGACTTTTTTTTTTTTTTTTTATCAATTTAGAAATTTCAATATAAATATTTATGTATATATTTTTTAAAAATTTTATATACAAAATTATAGTTAAAATATATATAAAAGTAAATATTTTTTTATTATATAAGATAAACATGGTCAAATAAAAAAAAAACAGTTGAGATATTTTCTCAACTCTTTCCATGTAAAAATTGTTATAACCACTATTTTATTATCTTGTAAATATTAGTTATAATATTCTTTTAAACAAATTGGATATATACAATTAAAAAATATATATAGAAATAATTAACACAAATAATACAAATAATACAAATTGAAAGATGATTACGCAGTTAAATATATACAACATATTTTCATTTCTTCAATAGTTTTGATTAACACAGACCTCGATCGTTATCTAAAAAAAATACTATATATGATATAGAATATGTAGTATTTTGACATACAATTGATTTGTAACGAATATGTAATTAATTAGTAAGTATAGTAAATTGAATCTATAGTCAATTGAATTAATTAGTGTTATAGTAAATCTAATTACTACAATTTGATTACAAATTTTAGGATGATTTCAAATTTTAAATTTAGATTTCGTATAATGAGATTAATAAATAAAAATATTTCGAAGATTTTGAATAAAATATATTATAACATTGAATTGTATTGCAAATATTTGTAAATACATTAATTATATTGTCAATATTCACAATTTACGTTTTTACAATCATTCAAAACAAATCCAACAAACACATTAATTAATCATATAATAAAACTAATAGGTCAAAAAAATTGATCTAATAACAAATCAAAATCTCACTCAAAAACTCAATCGTATTAATATATAAACAAATGCAAATGAAATCTCTATCACAATTTTTTGAAAGAATCCATTATCTTTAAAAATGTTCAATCAATTTTCTTTAATATGAACGGATCCATTTTGATGAACTGTAGACAAATAATAAAAAAAACAAATACGTAAACTAAAATTTTAATTTAAGAGAAGAACATTACATGAATATTAATGAATGAATCTTCATCAATATTTGCATATCTTATATTGTTGGTCCCGATTTGTTGAGTTGATTAAGAAACTTTGAGTTAACCTTCTAGGACAAAATCTAGAAGGGGGGTTGAATAGATTTTGTAGATTTTTCAAATCTTTCAAAATCGATTCAAAGTACCAGATGTACACAGCGGAATTCAATATTAAACTCAACTTTATTAAGATCAAAAGCAAACTGATATTCAGATTTTAACTTTGATTCTGAAATTAGTTCTTGAACAATAAATTGGAAATTGAACAGATAAGTAAATAAAAACAGAAAAAACACCAGATTTTATAGTGGTTCGGATTATAACAATCCTACATCCACTCTCCTTCTTCAAACATTGAAGAAGGGTCTCTACTATCAACTTACTTACTCACTTCCAATCGTACAACTTACAACTTACAAAGATCTTCAAATCTTCAAACTCCTAATCAAATCTGTGAAATCTAACTCTAAAGTAATATAAGTGTATTTGAAGATGTATGAGAAAGTGTTCTATAAACACTTAGAAAAATCTAAGAAGAAATCGTGGAAAACTATTTTGTGCTTTTAAGAACTTGTGATTTGAGAGAATATCTTAAAAAACTTTTGTGTTCTATGTATTCTATATGATCTGTGTGTTCTTAATGAAGTGCCTAGACCTATTTATAAGTCTGAAAAGACAGTTAGTTTGTTAGTCAGTTCTAACAAACTGGAAACTGCTTTAACAAACTTAATCTTGAAAACTGCTTGCTCCTCAGCTGATTTTACTCTACTCATCTGCAGCTGACTTGGTGAAGACTCGCCTTTCTTATTCTACTCAGCTTGTCTTGACCTCGTCTGAGCTCTTCATATTTGTCTCCTACAGATGACTAGATTTGAGCTTGTCTCCAGATGACTTGTAACTCCTAGTCTTCAGCTGACTTGAATCGTCCTTGACCTAGTCTGATCAGCTTAGTACTAGAACTCAGTCTCTACTGTTCTACATCGTCACTTGCTCATCTGAATTGATCTTTTAACTCATCAAAACAATCTTGATCTAACAATTTCCCCCTTTTTGATGAAGTTAAAACCTACAAGAAAGAGACATACTCACAGCTGAAGTTAGTATTAGAGCTAGTTAAGATAATCAGATAGGTATATCAGAGCACTTTTTCATATTACAACAGATTCATTCACGTTAAAACACTTAAGAAAAATTAAGTCCTTTAGACTCTTTAAAATATTTAAAAAAAATTTGAGTCTTAAGACTTAGATAAATTTTTAGGAAAAAAAATTTTAAGTCTGAGAGATAAAATTCTCAGATGATTTATACTTAGGAAAAAAATTTAAGTTTTTCTTAAAGCAGTAAAGAAAACTTTAAGAGAATAAGACAAGTAATTCACATAAGTCCAAATATATTCATATCAGCTCTACAAAAATTACAGATGGAGACTAATAGAAAAGAAAAATAAGGAAGAGTAAAATCCTGTTTCTATCAGACTCCCCATTGATCTTCGTCTGGAATCATGAGCCAATTGAATACCCTCCTCCTCAGCTGCTTGAGATCCTCTTCTTGTGTAAGTCCAGATTCAGCCTCTGCTTTCTTTATAATCCCCTGAACCCAGTCTAGGTCCAAGGTACCATCAGGCTTCTTTGCAGGGATGGCATATTCAAAAGCTGGAGAGATTAGGTTGACATTGAACTCCACATCTGCTTCTTCTAGCAGCCGATGATAGAATTCCTTATCCACCTTTTCAATCCACTCATGCCAAGCCAAGTCTGGATCTTGTTGAGTTGCTCCTGGGCCTTGAAGAATATACCAGAAGTATATCCACATGCCTTCTAGGTTCTTGTCTTTGTATTCAGCAGCATACTTCCCACAAGCCAGCTTAGGAGGAGCAGACGTTGGGTGAAATGGCCTGAACTTTCCACTGCTCTGTTCTTTGATCATCCATTTACGCTCAGCAGTGCTCCAGAAGACGTTGGAGTCCTTCTTCTTTCTCTGCCTCTTCTTCTCCTTCTTGCCAAAGAATTCCATCTCTCTCTTTATTCTTTTGATCTGTTCCTCTGAGAGATTGGAATAATCAGCTTCCCTCTTTCCTTTCCCCTTAGCAGCAGCCCTGGTAACAATGTCAGCTGATCTAGGCTTACTGACTGCTACTTCTTTGCCTTTCCCCTTGACTCCTTCAGATTCAGATTCTTTCAGCTGAGCCAAGAGTTTCTCTGACCTTTCATCCTCCTCTTCTCCTCATCTTCTTTCAACGCCTCTTCTAGTTGACTTACCCTCAACTGGAGAACAGCTAGCTCATCAGACTTGAGTCTCAAGTCTTCCTTAGCTGCTTCCAGATTAGCTGTGTTGGCCTTAGTGCCTACATCTTTCCTGTTCTCCTCGACCACAACTGTGAGGGCTTGTCTCTTTTCTTGTTCCGCTTTTTCCCCCTTTTTAACTTCAGCCGCCAAGTCTGTAAGTTTGGTATCCAGATTATTGCACTTGACTCTGAAGTCTGAGTGATCCACCGCCTACTCATTCACCACCAATTGATTATACCCTTTTACTTCTTCTTTTAACGCCCTCAGCTCATCCTCCATCGCTTTCACTTTGTCAGCCAGCACAGAGTTAGTAACAGTTATGATTTTATCAGATAGGTTTACCTCTACTTCTCTCATGCTGGCTAGCATTGTGTCTGTAACAGCTTTGACCATCCTCCTTGTCCTCATTTCCATCTTTCTTCTGAAAGTTGCATTGATCTTTTTCTCTACAAGACTGAGGATGGAGGAGATGGCGGAGGTGGGGCTTAGGTCACTGTCATCATCCTCAGACGAGGAATCAAACGAAGAAGGGATAGACTCTTGTTGAGTGGGTGGGAGAGGGATAGGCTGAGTTTGTATGATTGGAAGAGAGGAGTAAGATATAATGGGAACAGGTGAGGTTTGGACTGTTGGGAGAGTAATTTGTTCAGATGAGGGTGGAGGTGATGTTTGGATTTGTATGGTAGGGGTGATAATGGGAGATGAGGTTTGTAAGAGGGGAGTTGATGGTTGAGGTGAGATGTGTTCAGTTTTTGTGGGTATGGATTGTGTTTGGACTGTTGGGGCTGTAGGCTGTTGGAGAGGCTCTGAGGTACCAGCCTGGGATACCCCTTCATCGCCTATTTGGACAGCTGGGATGTCAGGCTGAGTTTGAGGCTCAGAAATGCCAGCCTGGGGTATTTCTTCATTGCCAGGTGCAGGTGATAAAGTAGGAGATGGGGATAAGCTTATACCTGCCTCTGGAATTGGGGAGAGAGCAGCTTCCTTGGTTGGGGAGGGGGGAACCTCCAGCTGACCAACCTCAGCTGCTATTTGAAGGATGGGGACCTCCTCTGGTAGCAAGGTTGATAGCTCCATCTGCTGCTCAGAGCCTCCAGATTTGGTTGAGCCTTCAGAGCTCTGAGGTGCTCGTCTTGGTCTCCTTACCAGAGGGATCTCTATTTTCTCTTCCTTCTCTCCTTCTGAGGTAACTTTGGTGGATGCAGTAGACAAGCTTTCCCCCTTCTTCTTCTCCACGGCTTTCACCAGCCTCCTCTTCTTTCTCCTCTGGGATACCCTGGGGACTGCAGCAGCTGGTTCTTGAGGTAGAGGTTCTTGACTTGCAACCTCAGCTGCTACCTCCTCATGTCCCTCTGCTTCGATCTCAGCTGGAGGTGCAGCCTCAAGCTCAGCTGCTGGTCTCCCCTCTACTGCAGCTGCTGCTTCCAGCCTTTGATTTCGAGCAGCGTCTGACTCATCGTCTGGGTTTCCTCCAAGCCTGTCATCCTTCGTCAGGATTCCCTTCTGCTTGGAGTACTTTTTTAGTACCCACTCTCTAGTCAGCCTCCCTGTTCAGCCCTTCTATCAGCACAGTTATCTTATTAAACAGGCTGACCACAGAGGTAGGTATCCACCCTTCTGCAGACGACTTAAAAGTAAGTCGTTTCTTCTCTTCCTTCAGTTTGGTGATCAACAACTCCACCCAGTTTACCTGAACCCCATCCAAAATGGCTCGCATCACACACAATCTGGGTTTGGTTAACCCATCATGTGAGCTTTGCTCACCCAGCACAACTTTCATCACCACCGTCATCAATAACCTATACTTCCTTCTGAGAAGGTTCTTTTTTAAATCCCTTCTCGTTCCTCTCTGTGAAACCCTCGCCATCAAATCAAAAGATTCCTCCCACTCATCCTCCTTGTACGTCAATGGATTGACTCCCTCCATTGACGTGTCAAAGGTTCTGGCAATATTTTCTCTTGAATAACTCAAAGTCGTTCCATCCACTGAAGTATCAAACCCATCCTGGGTATCAACCATCCTTGCCAAGAACTCTGCCCCCAACAGATCAGCTGTCCTGTTTTGGGGAGATTTCATTGAAAGAAATCCCCTGAGTCTTGACGCGTCTAGAAGACGTAGGATCTCTGCAGATTCTGGATCCTGGGTGGTTTCAAAATCCACGTACATTTCTGCTTTTAATCGGTTTTTGAAATATTTTTCATTCATTTTGAAATGAGAAATGTTTGTGGAGATATATTTGGGTTTGTGGGTTTTGGTGGTTTTGGAAGAAGATGCCATTGGGAATTTTAGTGGGTTTTTGAAAAGTGTTAGAAAATATGCAGGTTTTCTGAGAGTGAAAAATGAATATGGGAAGAAAAAGATGTATTTATAGGAGGGAAAGTTTGGAAAGATAAACCGCTTTGAAAATTAATCTTAATCTAAGCCGTTTATTTGAAATGATTTACTGTGCTGAATCAACGGTTAAAAACTTGGATAAATGATTGAGATTTAGCGCGTGTAGTTCACTAATCTTTGAAAAGCGTAAAAATTACTTTATAGACTGTTGATTTGACTGAAGTAGACTTACTTTATGCAGAGAAGTAAGCAATCCTGACGTCAGCCTAGGGTTACCTTTCTTTGCATAAAGGTTTTCTAAGGCAGACAAGGTCCTGAAGGTAATCAGTAAATGACCTTATCTGAAAACAGTCTAGTTTTATCTTTTTAGTTAAAAATGAAAGACTAGTTAAATTTTAAAAAAAAATTTAAATAAACAGGCTCAGATTTAATTTTTTTCAAAGTTAGATCTTCCAACTAATCAATCCTATAAGAGTTTTAAAAACACAATAAATGGAGTTTATTTAGAAACAAAGGTGTCTGATTAAAAGATTGAGGATAGATGAGGTGAAACAGTATGATCTGTGATCTATTCCTGCAAAGACATAAACTTAAAGGAAAACCATTAGTAACTTGAGGTAGATCAGATAGGGTGCAGATAGTCATCTGTTTTTTAGGGAATCGACTGACTATTGTGCCCTCGTCTGATTTACCAAATGTCAGATAAGTAATTATCATGTCAGATAAGGTCAATATGACTAATCCTTGATTCTTGATTCCTAAGAAGGAAATCAATGATATCAGCTACCTGATTGTCCTTTGACTCATATCTAGTCTGATAATTCTTTCTAGACATTAATTTAAAGAAAAGAAATGACCAGAAATAAGGAATACATTTATCAGATGCAAACAATTTAAAAATCAGATAAAAATGCATCAAGTAATCCTAATTCTAAGCATAATTCTTTAAACCTAGGCTCAGCCAATGGTTTTGTAAGAATATCTGCTCTTTGTGACTCAGTGGCTATTTTCTCAATCCTAATGTCATTTTTCTCAACATGATCTCTAATGAAATGATGCCTAATGTCTATGTGCTTGCATCTAGAATGCAGAACAGGATTGTAAGTCATAGCTATTGCACTATTACTATCACAGTAAATAGGAACAACTGATGTTTGAATATTATAATCTCTAAGCTGTTGACTAATCCAGAGGAGTTGAGAGCAACAACTTCCAGCTGCCATGTATTCAGCTTCAGTTGTGGAGGTGGCAACAAATGTCTGTTTCTTAGATAACCAAGAAATTAATTTGTTGCCTAAGAATTGACAAGTTCCTGAAGTGGATTTCCTATCAATCTTATATCCCCTAAAGTCTGAGTCTGAATAACCTGTCAGCTCAAAGTTGTCATCAGCTGGGTACCATAACCCTACTTGCAAGGTTCCTTTGCGATATTTAAGGATTTTCTTAGCAGATTCCAGATGAGTTTTCTTGGGATTAGACTGGAATCTTGCACATACCCCAACTGCAAAGGCTTTGTCTGGCCTACTTGCAGTGAGATAGAGAAGAGATCCAATCAGTCCACGATACTCCGTTACATCCGTGGGTATCCCCTGCTCAGCTGAATCCATAGAGAAGTTAGTTGCCATAGGTATTTTAACTTCTCTACTCGTAGTCATCCCAAATTTCTCAATCAGATCCTTAGCATATTTAGACTGATGTATAAATATACCCTTACTCATCTGTTTAATCTGTAAGCCTAGAAAGTATGTTAATTCGCCCATCATTGACATTTCAAACCTGTTTTTCATGAGAATACTAAACTCTTCACATAATTTCAAATTAGGTGAACCAACGATTATGCCATCTACATAAATTTGAACTAATAAGATGTTACCATCTACTTCCTTCCTAAACAAAGTTCTATCAATCTTACCTTTTGAAAAACCATTTGATGTTAAGAAATCAAATAAGGTATCATACCAAGCTCTGGGAGCTTATTTCAGTCCATATAGAGCTTTGTTGAGTTTATAGACCTTGTTATTGATCTTAAACCCAGGAGGCTGCTCCACATAGACTTCCTCAAGCAACACACCATTAAGGAAGGCAGACTTAACATCCATTTGAAAGATTTTGAAAGATTTATATGCAGCAAATACCAAGAACAACCTTATTGCTTCTAATCTGGCAACAGGAGCATAGGTTTCATCATAGTCTATCCCCTCAGACTGTGAGTAACCTTGAGCAACCAATCTTGCCTTATTTCGAACAATAATGTTGTTCTCATTTGTTTTGTTTTTAAACACCCATTTGGTGTCTATAATCTTTCTATGTAAGGGTCTTTCCACTAATTCCCAAACATTTTGCCTTTCAAACTGATGCAGTTCCTCCTGCATGGCAGTTATCCAGTTTGGATCAGATAGAGCTTCCTCAATAGACTTGGGTTCAAGAAGCGACATATAGCAGCTGAACAGACTTTCAGAGTCTAGCATCATTCGTGTCTGCACACTACTAGATGTGTCTCCTATAATCTGATCAGATGGATGATAGCTTCTCATTCTTTTGCCTATATGAGATGAAGGATCCTCATCTTGAGTCTTAGTAGGCAACTCCTCTGACTCTTCCTCAGCTGACGTTCCCCCTTCATCAGCTGACCCCCGCTGATCAGCTGATGTCAAGGGTGTCTGTTCTGATGGAGTCTGATCAGAAGTTGTCTTCTGATTATCAGATGGGGATTCTTCTTCATCTGATTCTGAATCAAGACTAGGTAGATAGACAGTTCTATGTTTAGTCTTGGACAATTCAATTTTATCTAGACTTTCAAAATTTTGATTCACTTTATCTGAGAAGGAATACAACTCATCAAAAACAACATGAGGGGTTTCCTCCACACAAAGGGTTGTCTTGTTAAAAACTCTAAATGCTTTGGAAGTGTTAGAATATCCCAAGAATATTCCATCAGCTGCCTTAGCATCAAAAGTTCTTAACTTAGATTTTCCATTATTATGGATAAAACACTTACAACCAAAAGCTCTGAAATATGAGATTCTTGGAGTCTTACCCTTGTCTTTAACAACCAAGCACCTGTTCTGGGTATAACAAGCTGTGTTGATGGCTTCAGCCCAGAACCTGTGAGGGGTTTCATACTCAGCTAACATGCTCCTGACTGCTTCCTTCAAGGTTTTATTCCTTCTCTCAACCACTCCATTTTGTTGAGGAGTTCTTGCTGAAGATGTCTCATGAATAATTCCACACTCATTGAAAAAGTTAGATAAACAAGAATTCAAAAATTCTGTGCCCTTATCACTCCTTATTTTAATAATATTAACACCCTTTTCATTCTGAATCTGTCTGAACAGATCAGGGATCTTGTTTATTGTCTCATTTTTCTTGAAAAGAAATATAACCCAAGTGTATCTAGAAAAGTCATCTACTACAACAAGAGTATATTTCCTTCCACTGAAACTGAGAGGAGAAACAGGTCCAAATAGATCCAGATGAAGTAGTTGTAAAACTCTTTCAGATGAAGAGGTGTTAATACTCTTAAATGAGTGTCTAGGCTGTTTACCTTTCTGACAAGCATCACATTTAAGATTAGTGGATAAAAGTTTCTAAGGTAATCCCTTAACAAGGTTCTTTTTAGCCAGCTTACTAAGGGTTTTGAAATTCAGATGACTAAGCCTTTTGTGCCATAGCCAGCTGAGATCATCTCCACCCTTAGCTATCAGACAAGTATCTTTAGGTCAACTATTAAAGTTGGCCACATAGACATTACCATGTCTGAAGCCAGTTAAAAGTACCTTATCTGAGGAATTATCTAAGATGTCACATTTATCCTTAGAAAATTTGACAAGAAAACCTTTATCACAAAGCTGGGAAACAGATAGCAGATTATGTTTCAAACCTTCAACAAAATATACCTCAGATACCTGAATATCCTTGATAATCAGAGTACCTACTCCTTTAGTCTGACCACAATTATTGTCTCCAAATAATACTCTTAGACCATCAATGCTCTGGAAATTTGATAACAACCTCTTGCTATGAGTCATGTGTTGTGAACAACCACTATCAGTGTACCATATGGAAGCTAAGATCTCTTCCTTGAGTGATGATCCCTGTGAATCCTGAAAAACAGATTAGTTATAAGGTATCCTAGTGATCTTGGGTCCTTGAAGGTCAAGCATCACTTTAGGTAACCAGATAAAGATTTCATCTCCAAATAATAAATCAGACTTGGTCTCTCTACCAAATCTGTCTACAATTGTATCACTTTTAAATGATAACTTGTTGTATTCAGATTTAGTAATTTTCCTAAACTTAGGAAATGTGGGATAACATCTGCTTCTCCCATCAAAAGGATTATAATAAGAATTTCTTCTTATTATTTTGGTTCTTGGATTTCTCTTAGTCTTATAAAGAGACCTCAACTTAATTTTTGTTTTCAAGCTGGGAGATGCAGTCCTTACTTGACTAATTGGTTTCCAAGGACCAATTTTCACCTCTTTTGATTGATCAGATGCTTTTACAAATTTCCTAGGTTTTTGTATATCTGATTTACTATTTCTATCATAACCAAGACCTGTTTTGTCATGTGATTTTTGAGATGTATTAAAGATGTGATCTATTGCTGATTGTGAATTATTAAGTTGACTAATTTTGAAGACTAGCTTCTCATTGTCTTTCTTAATTGATTCATTTTCAGCACAGATTGATTCAAATTTGTCTTTTAAAGTTTTCAATTCACTTTCTAATCTTTCAGGTAAGCTGGCTGATGATGTACTAGCCTCAGCCTGGGGAAAACATTCCCCTTTGAATGTTTCCTCAGTTTCTGGATAGTTCATCACCTTCTTTCCTTTAATTAGAATTTGAATTTGATCCTTTAAAGCCAAATTCTCTTTCTCTAGCTGTTTATAAGCCGCCAGAGATGTCTTTAAATCTCTCAATAATTCATGAATAACAGTTTGATCATTATCAGATGCAGACTAACAAGAATCATTATCAGAAGATGAATAATAAACTACCTCTTTAGCCATGAGACAGATTTCATCATCTGATCAGAAATCAGATGAGGATGATGATGATGATGATGACTTCCTTGACTCCTTTTCTTCAGCCAACAGAGCTCTTTGATCTGCAAATCTCTTGTCTCTCTTCCCTTTCTTTAGGAGTCAGTTGAGGACAATCATAGCTGAAGTGTCCTGGCTTGTTGCATGTGTAGCAAATGTCACTCCTGTCTGATTTAGGGCTGGATGGATTTCTTTTGACAGGGGATCTGAATCTTCTCGTCTGGCTCCTGTTTTTGTCATCATCTGAAGACTCATCTTCCTTTCTTCTCGATTTGGATCTCGATCTGTCCTTACCTGCAAATCTCAATTTATTTCGTTTATACTTCATTCTTAATCTGTCATACCTTTTGGTGAGCAGAGCCATCTGCTCCTTCAGAGATAGGTCAGCTCCTACAGACTCTGTTGACATCTTGTCTTCTTTGCTGACAAAGGCAACAGACTTGGATGAGGTGCTCGACTCCATCTCATCCTCTTCATCCTCTATTTGAATGTCATACTCTAGAGCTTTAAGATGAGAGAACAAGGCATGGTGAGTAATAGAAGATAAATTTTGAGTTGCTTTAAGGATATTGGATTTTTCTCTCCATCTCTTAGTTAATGATCTCAGTATCTTGTTATTAATCTCCTTCTCTGTATAGTTCTTTCCAAGGTCAGCTGCTTTGTTGAGGAGATTCGTCAATCTTACATCTAACTGATCCACAGATTCATTTTCCTTCATTTTGAATGTATCAAAGGCGTGTAAGACCGACTGCAGCTTATTCTTTTTTACTTGATCTGATCCCTCACAAACATTTGCTAGAGTCTGCCACATTTCTTTGGCTGTTTTGCATCTCTTAACCTTCTCAATCCAGTCTTTACTTAGAGTCTCAATGATTTCAGTTCGAGCTACTTGATCAAGATTGTGGATCTTTCTTTCATCATTTGTCAATTCAGAACTATTTTTCTCTTGTCTGGTTCTGGATTCAGCTGATTCAGTGCCAGTGCTAGTGCCTCCATGATAAAATTTTATAGGTCCTTCTTCAAGAACCTCCTCCATCCTATCATGGATAGCCTTGAGATGATTCTCCATCCTGAATTTCCAATAATCATAATCTTCAATAGAAAATTCAGGTAGATTCCTGGATTTCTTGCTTTTGCCTGAAGACATGATGAGATAAAGAAATAAAATACTCCACAAAAACTTATTAGTAGCACAATTAGTAACAATAAAGAAGATGAAGAAAATCAAGAAAATTTCAGAATCTTAGTTAAGACCTAAAATCAATATCAGAACAGCTTAACACTGCTCTGATACCACTTGTTGGTCCCGATTTGTTGAGTTGATTAAGAAACTTTGAGTTAACCTTCTAGGATAAAATCTAGAAAGGGGGGTTGAATAGATTTTGTAGATTTTTCAAATATTTCAAAATCGATTCAAAGTACCAGATGTACACAGCGGAATTCAATATTAAACTCAACTTTATTAAGATCAAAAGCAAACTGATATTTAGATTTTAACTTTGATTTTGAAATTAGTTCTTGAACAATAAATTGGAAATTGAACAGATAAGTAAATAAAAACAGTAAAGAATACCAGATTTTATAGTGGTTCGGATTATAACAATCCTACATCCACTCTCCTTCTTCAAACCTTGAAGAAGGGTCTCTACTATCAACTTACTTACTCACTTCCAATCGTACAACTTACAATTTACAAAGATCTTCAAATCTTCAAACTCCTAATCAAATCTGTGAAATCTAACTCTAAAGTAATAGAAGTGTATTTGAAGATGTATGAGAAAGTGTTCTATAAACACTTAGAAAAATCTATGAAGAAATCGTGGAAAACTATTTTGTGCTTTTAAGAACTTGTGATTTGAGAGAATATCTTAAAAAAACTTTTGTGTTCTATGTATTCTATATGATCTGTGTGTTCTTAATGAAGTGTCTAGACCTATTTATAAGTCTGAAAAGACAGTGAGTTTGTTAGTCAATTCTAACAAACTGGAAATTGCTTTAACAAACTTAATCTTGAAAACTACTTGCTCCTCAGCTGATTTTACTCTACTCATCTGCAGCTGACTTGGTGAAGACTCGTCTTTCTTATTCTACTCAGCTTGTCTTGACCTCGTCTGAGCTCTTCATATTTGTCTCCTACAGATGACTAGATTTGAGCTTGTCTCCAGATGACTTATAACTCCTAGTCTTCAGCTGACTTGAATCGTCCTTGACCTAGTCTGATTAGCTTAGTACTAGAACTCAGTCTCTACTGTTCTACATCGTCACTTGCTCATCTGAATTGATTTTTTAACTCATCAAAACAATCTTGATCTAACATATATTTATCAACAACATGACTTTTAAATTGATGAGGAAGAATATAGATAAAAATCAACAGATGATGAATCAATGAATCTTCATGAATATATATAAAGCAATCATTCTATAATTTAAAAAAAAACAATAATCAAATTAATTCTGTTATGATCAAAGCTCAGTTTACAGATTGAACTTCAATAACAATTAAGCACAAAGAACAAAGATTGAAAAATTAGAACACAAGAACACAAGATTTTACGTGGTTAGATCTTTATAAATAGATCTACATCCACAAGAGTGACTTCGACATTCTCATTAATCTTCAACAACAATATTACACAGAAGATTTTTTACAAGAGATACCACTCAAGAACAAAAGCTAACTCTCTCTAAGAAATTTTGCAGTAAAACATGAACTGAAACTGTTCACCCACATTAACCAACCAAAACTGACTAATGAGCTGACTTTTGGATGAATTAGCTGCTGAGTCAGAGATGCTTTGTGATAACTGATTTCCCACCATGTAAATTGCCATCTTGACTTTTAATCAGAAAAAGAATCAATCCAAAACTTCCAATCAAAAGTTACAACATGACAAAGAGTGTACCAGAAAACCACCCAAGCTGACCAAAGTTAGTAATAGTTTTAACTAACTTCTGAAGCAAATATCAGTGATACTTTTAACTATCAAGCAACTAATACTCCAACTGATTTGAAGCTAACAACTACAAATTCCACATAATCAAACGACATAATTTTGATATATTTTAATAATCCTATAATTTGCAAAGTTTTTAAAAAATGCAATTAGTTGCTAATAATCAAATGATCGAATCATCATCATAAGTATGTGCAAAACAATCATTCTATAAGCTGCAAAAAAAAAAAAAAAAAAAAGAATTAGATTACTACGTAAAAAGAAAGAAAGAGAGAAGAAGAAGAAATATAGTGTTTGTAATCTGAAAAAAAAATTACAAGTACTTGCTAATAACCAGATGGTCGAATCATCATCATAAATATGTGCAAAATAATTATCCTATAATCTGCAAAAAAAAAAAAAATATTTAGAATTAGATGGCAGCGTGAAAAAGAAAGAAAGAGTGAAGATGAAATTTAGGATTTGTAACCTGCAAATTTGAAAAAAAATAAAAAATAAAAAACACATATTTAATTGTTAATAATTAGATGGCCAAATAATCATCATAAATATGTGCAACATAATCATCCAATAATTTGCAAAAAAAAAAAAAAAAAATCAGAATTAGACAACAGCGTGAAAAGAAAGAAAAAGAGAAAAAAAAATTTAGGTTTTGTAATCTGCAAATCTATAAAGAAAAAAAAATACAATTAGTTGTTAATAATCAGACGGTCGAATCATCATTATAAATATGCGCAAAATAATCATCCTATAATGTGCATACAAAAAGATTTAAATTAGACGACAACATGAAGAAAAAAAAGAGAGAGAGAGAGAGAGAGAGAGAAGAAAAAATTAGGGTTTATAATGAGAAACAAATGAGAGATTAGAAATTTATATAAAATATGGAATGTGATGAATGATTGAGATTAGAAGTTATAAATAAATAGTTGAGATTAATTCTAATAAATGAAATAAATGAGATTGGAGGGATTTTGAAATAGAATAATATGATTTGCCACAATACATGTCTTTTTATTTGTACAATATACTTATAAAAAATATGGGGATAAATATTGATTTTACATTGTGAAGACTCCCAAATTATGTTTATAATTTGGGGGTGATCCAAATTATGCAGTACATTGTAATTTCCAAACATCTTTACTTTTTAGATCCCAAAGAAGCATTTCAATATTCCTTCTCTGTGTCCGTAAAGAAAAAAAAAAAAAGAAAAGAATATTCCTTCTTTGTGAATACCTTGGTAATTCAAATATTCATAATTCTCAATTATTGTTTGGCTCAACGTCAAAACAACAACATTGAAAGTACCAAATTTCCCGCGTTTAAATTTATGAATTTAGTCTCATATCCACTCACTTTATATATACACTTGAATTTACCATAATTTTTTTATTACGTCCCATAACTTATTGGGTTCGACAAAGACGTCCCAATAAAGTTAAATTCGCCAATTGCACCCATAATTTTTGCTAAGTCCGTTATTTACATCCCAAAAGTCATCGGAGGTCGCCGGAGACCAAGAAATGACGTCGTTTTTGTGGCACATGCCGTGCACGTGACACTTAAATTGGGAAAATCCGGCAGCTGCCTGAGGTGGCATTACGTGGCACTTGTTGCCCAGTTAAATCTCAGTAATCAGACACCTCATTCTCAACATACATTAAAGTGTTTATAAAAAAAAATCAAAACTAAATAAAAAATAAAATTGTAATTAAAAATACCTGTTAATTCAATTAACATGGGTAAAATAATAGAAGGTCATAAGGAAATCCATAAATACGCGTGCTGAATTTCTAGGGTTAGAGATTACCCCTATTCTCCCCCCAAAATTATTTCTCCATAGAATCGAAGTAGGGCAAGTGTTCGAAGAAGACATTTAATTGAAGGAGGGCAAGAATCAAAGGCACGAGGAGGAAGGAGGTCTACTGTTCGAAGGAGAGCAAGAAGAATCGAAAAAAGATAGTTCCCCACAAATGGTTTTTGTGCGTTGAAAAGGGGCGAGAGAGTGGTCCCTCACAAACTATGGTAAGTGTTATTTTATAGAAAAAGTAAGATTTTTCTTTTGTCTAGTACTGATTGTTAGGTTTGTCTTTAATGTATGTGTATTATTCTTTTTTGCTGACTGTATTTGTATATTGTCTGATAAATGGGGTTGTCTCGATTAAAGTAGTAATAGGTGGGGCTATATTATTTATAATAGTTGGGTGGGTGGGTATTATTTGTTGTTTTCTGAATGTTGACTACCCTTATACTGTGTGAGGTGGATGGATAGTGTTTAATTTTTTTTTATTACTTTTATGCAGCTACTGAAAGCAAATTCTTAAGTGTATATTTGTACTTTGGGGGCAAATTTGAAAATTGGACATTACCAGAATATCATGGGGGGGACTATCTAGTTTATGATTGGATTCATGTTGATGCTATTAAAAAGTCAGACTTGGATGAATTTTGTGAAAAAGCAAGGGTTAATAGGGACCAAAAGTACTATATCAAGCTTAGAGACTTGACCTTTAAGTTTGTTATTGATGATAATGATCTTAGGGAATGGGCTACTAAGTATCTTGATGATAGAAAGGTTCATATATATGCTGAAGAAGTGATCTTAGAACCTGAAAATGCTGAAACTTTTAGAAACTTAGAACTTGAATCTGATTTTGAAGACTCTGACTTTGTGATAGGTAATGAATTAAGTAGTGATGATGATGGGATCTATGAGAGAAATGTTGAACATGTGCCGTTTGACCTTGATGAAATAGATCCCTCTAACCAAGTGGAGAGTGCAACATATATTACAATACCCTGCCCTGTTGATCAATTAAATAATGAGAGGGGTAAGCAGCCTCTAGGTGGTGATAAGAGGGGTAAACAACCTCTAGGTGGTGATGAGAGGGGTGAGCAGTCTGTGGGTGGTGATGAGAGGGGTAAATAACCTCTAGGTGGTGATGAGAGGGGTGTGCATGAAGCTGACAATGTGTGTGAGGGGGATCCTGATGTTCTTGATGGGGGTGAGGAAGTGGATTTTGATGAGTATAGGGTATCTGATGAGGATTATGATCAACCCAATTACCCAGTTTTCAACCCAAAAACTACTTTTAACCCAATATTTTCCCTTAGTCAGATTTTTGCCACAAAGCAAGAGTTTAGAAATCTGCCCAATCACATGCTATAGTGAACAAAAGAAATATTCATTTCCCGAAAAATGATAAAAGGAGAATTTATGCTAAGTGTAGAGATCAAAATTGTGAGTGGAAGATTCATGCCTTAAAGAGAAAAAGTGAAATGATATTCCAGATTTAGGAATATGTAGAGAAACATACTTGTGCACCTACTCAGAAGGTTAGGAATGTTACCTCCACTTGGTTGAGTGAGAAATTCTTACAGAGATTTCAATCAGAACCAAATAGAGATGTGGGTGGATTTTTGCTTGATGTTTCCCATGATACTAGGTGTCAAATCACAATGAACCAAGCTTACAAAGCTAGGAAAAAGGCCCTGTTAAAGATTCAAGGTGACCCTGACCTTCAATATTCTATGTTATAGTCTTATGTAGATGAATTGAGAAAAACTAACCCTGGGTCCACCAATGTAACACCCCATTTTTAGAAAACTTGCATTTCATATTTTTTCAATTTAATTATTTTACTAAGCATTAAATTTGTGGATTTATCCCCTAGTTCTTAAAAGAAAGTTTATAACTTATGCAATTTAAGAACTACTATTTTCAATGAAGTTTTAAAAAGTTTTGCAGGGTAGCCTACTAAGGAAAACGAGCTTGATCCCGACTCACTCGACACAAGTAAACAAGGAAAATAGATAAGTTAAATTGAAATGAAGTATAGTGAAAAATTATTTATAATAAGATACTTATATATTTATAACTTGAAAAAAAAAAGAAGAGGAAAAGAAAAAAAAAATTTAAAATTTTATCAAAGACTAATTCAAATAAAGAAATAAGGATTAAGATTTAAAATTTATTTTGAATTAGTCTTTTCTTTTCAATAACTTTAAATAAAAAAAAATATATGTATATTTTTAATCTGCATAAAGAATACGCAAAGTGACGTTTCATTTCTTCTTCTTCTTCTTCTTCTTCTTCTTCTTCTTCTTCTTCTTCTTCTTCTTCTTCTTCTTCTTCTTCTCCTCCTCCTCCTCCTCCTCCTCCTCCTCCTCCTCCTCCTCCTCCTCCTCCTCCTCTTCTTCTTCTTCTTCACAGTGTCTTCTCTCTTTTCTCTGCCTTCTCTCTTTCTCCTCTCTCTCACTAAAATCTTTCAATAACCTACTATTACCTCATCTCCAGTGAAGTGCAAGTCTTTTAGAGGTAAGAACATAAGAATATTTTATTTCACGTCTTTGTCCCAAATAAATTTTCTTTAAAGAAAAAGGGGGAAAACGATATTTCTGCTTTTACGTTGGATTTATTTTCTCCTTCCTTTTTATTTCTCTGAAATTCTTGGTAAAATGGTGCTCCAAAATGTTGCTTTTGAAACCCAAAATAATTTGGGGTTTGTGATTTTATATTTTTGCTAGAAATCTTGACTTATCTCATTGGATTTACTAACTATATGACTCATTTGTGTTGATTCATGGATTGCATGTGTTATATGTCATTGCATGTGACTTTTAAGAAATTTTTCCTACTGCATGTCTCTATTTTTATGGTGTAAGGACTTATTTGGTGATTAAATCAAGTTGGGTGCCTCAAATATGCTTTGTATGTATAGATTTTGTTGTTGAAATTTATTATGTAATTGCATGTTACTTTCAAAAAGTGTTCTGACCTTTTATGATCAAATTTTCTCAAACCCCTTTTACCAAACTGAATTTCTGGAAGTCTAGAATATGTGGTAAAAATTTCAGATTTTTTGAAGCTATTTTCGATTTAATATGATTTTTCTACCAAAGTGCTGTACAGAAGAAAACCGCCCCTATTTTTGGCGATTATTAAAAAATTTACTGTAAGCAGAAAAATTAATTTTTGAAAGTGATTTTTGACTATGTTATTCTACTATTTCTTAGCTTTCATAAGAATTTTACCTTGATATATTTGGAGTTATATTCAATTTTTAATGAATTTTCTAACAAACAGTTTCTTTCTAGTAAAAGCGGACAGTTTTAGAGCTCTAGAACGATGCATGATCAAGTTGGAAATGTGAAGATTTAAATGTTATCATTTTACTAGTGATACTACTGGTACTTAGGATATTATATAAATTTATACTTGATTTTATTTAATTCATATTCATGTGTTACAAAATTTTATAAAAAGATGAAACATAACCTCATTTAGGAGATTATTTTTATCTAACTTGAAAAATTCATAAGTAACAAAATTGAGATTATTTTCATGTGAAATTTTTATGGTATGTAGCTATATGTGTTTTGAATCTACTGTATAAATTTAATAATTTTATGACGTGTTTATATTTGATTATAAATTATCTTCTACGAGCTGTCTTTTTAAGGAGTTTTACATAAAAGGTGAGTTTGTAAATTATTTTCTTTAGTCACTTAAGTAATTGAAAGTAGAGGTATTCCATAATGAATAAATTGGTTTTGTTGTGAGCAAGTTATAACGCTTTTATAATTTCTTTTACATATATGAAAAAATTTTATAATTTTTTTTATGTGTACTTAACTAGTCTTAGTAAATAGAATTTTTTTTTCTTTGAAATATGTTTAAGTTTATGATTCGGGTGATTTTTGCATGGTTTTATGGTGGTTTAATTGCATATTTCTGATCTATTTTATGAGCAATATCACCCTAATTAGTATAATTGTGAGCTTAACGGTTGTGGAAGGTATTATGTTTGTTTTGTAGGCTTTTGATCATATTTTATGCAAAAGACAAGCCTTCCACCAAAATCGAGTTCAAGTTGAGTTGATGGTCCAAGAAATGAGCCCACCCCGTGCTCATCTCTCAGTGAATCCAAGATCCAAGTGAAGAATAAAAAAGACATTGAAGAGAGGGTCAGAACGCAAAAAGAATCGAGGCAATCGGAGGTCGGACGCTCAAGATATCGAAGATCGAAAAACAAAGGACCGGATGCGGAGCCATCTCAAGTCGAGACCAAGACATCGAGTCGAGTCGAGACGAAATGGATTTACGTGAGCAAGCTTCCACATCTCGAGCTCGTCTCGACCTTGTCTCGAGTGGCGTCTCGAGTCGAGATAACTCAGTGACTCGAGTTGAGACGGCTGGCGTAGCTCGAGACAAGCAGAACAGGCTATGACTTTGTGGGATCATACATCTCGACTCGAGTCAGGCCCATGTCTCGAGTCGAGACAGGCTATTTCAGAGCAATTTCTGCAGAATATTATTTTTCAAGGGGCTCTTTTGCAATATTTCATTTTTTACTATAGACCCCCACTATAAATACTTCCCAATTCAGATTTCAAAGGGAGAACACACCCATTTCAACTCACCCACACACATTTATACACACTTGGAGGTTTTTGGTTTCTTCTTCCTCAAGTTCTTCCACTTTGAAGCAAGGAATGATGATTTAAGCTTGGATTGTAATAGATTGTCATCCCCAAGAGACTAAGCTTCCTCCTCTTTCTCTTTTATTTCTATTTTTATCCTTTAATTTTGTAATAGCTTAGATGATGATGGTTGTTGGCTAGAAACACCTTGTTCTAGGGATTTGTGGATCTTATTTTGAAATCTATGGTTTAAATTCCTTTTTATTTGGTATTTGTTGTTGATTATGATTCATGTGTTGGATTTATCATGTTTTAAGAGCTTATTATCATTGGCCATGAGAGTTTGCTCTAATTATTATTGCTTGGGTTTATGATTGAGAAATTAAAACCCATCAATTGACCTCTAATACATGACCCATTTGATTATCACTTGAGAAAGGGATTAATTAGTGGGAAAGTTTCAGGAATCTAAGGTGTTTATTGGGTTGATCATATTAATAGGGTAGAGATACTTATTAATATTGATTTTTCCTTGGGATTGATTGGATAGAAAATTACTTTCAATTCTTGTTTAGTGATTCGCTTTGCATAATCCTCACATTACCCTATAGATTTGAATTTGCTACCATAGATGGATATCTAAGTGATGCATATCCCTAGGACTATTCCTTTAATTGTTGATTTCGCTCGTGTTCCTTCGATTGCTTGCTTTAATCTAGTGTTAATTGTTGTGGCTTTTCTTTCTAATTTTCTTATTGGTGACACTTGGTAGAAGTTAGATAAGTTTAGTCTTAAATTGACAACACCTTTTAATTGATTCTCTAGACTTAATTAAATCTCTTTGCATTACTCTTACGCTAGTCCCCCTCCTTGTGGATCGATACTCTTACTTATCGCGCTATAATTTGAAAACCGTACGCTTGCGGGAATTGAATTTGTGTGTTGATAAAAAGTGAAACAGTTTACAAGTAGGTATATATTATATATACATATATTTATATGTATTAGATACTAATTAAAGTTAGTAAAAGCACTTTAAGTGCATGGTTATAACTTAATGCTTATAAGACTAAAAGACGACTGAATGTGTCAAGTGCAGTTCGAGACAGCTGTATTTCCGGGAAGCTATCTTGAAACATTCAAATACCAAGAAAGTGGGTAACCTTTTAATACTTTTGCATTATTTAGAGTAATCTGTGTGTGTATGAGCAGACAGATCTTCGGATTATGCTCTGTGTGAATTATAGCTAGTCGACGGACTATGCTCTATATGATAAGGCTAGTCGATGGACTATGCTCTGTGTGAATCAAGACAGGTCTACGGACTATATCTATGTGAATTGAGTCGGGTCTACGGGCCTGGTGTGTACTTGGTTGACATGCTATTAGTCTTTTTAATGCAATTGTTATTAAATTTATCCCACTGGGCTTCTCCTCCGGGGGAAGACTCATGATACTTGTGATCGACTGTGTAGACTACTCTAAATTAATTTACCACAAACTAAGTTCCTGTAAGAATTGAAGCTAGTACTAGGGGACTTATGTTATGGTTTAAGCTTTTAAATTTATGTATGGATTACTAAGTTCCGTGGTCGAGTCCCTTTCAAACTACTAGGGAATTATGTTCATTTTTTTTAAAATGTTACGCATGGAAGACTAGCGTATGTCTATTATATTATATTTTGTTATGTTAAGCTAGTTATGGCTTTTCTCACACGCTTGATGATCTATTTTTGCAAATATCTAATTAAGCAAGTGTTTGACTTAGAAATGTGGGTAAGACACGAGTTAGGCACAAGCACGGTTAGACACTTAAATAATTTAATCTATTATATTATATTTTGTTATGTTAAGCTAGTTATGGCTTTTCTCACACGCTTGATGATCTATTTTTGCAAATATCTAATTAAGCAAGTGTTTGACTTAGAAATGTGGGTAAGACACGAGTTAGGCACAAGCACGGTTAGACACTTAAATAATTTAATTTATTTAAAAAAAATTACTCGTGTTGAGTCTAAAATGCATTTTCATCAGGGTGGCGTCACCGGGATGCCACAACCATACTCTTAGGGACTGAACTGGACAATGGGGTGACAAGGTTTAGCAGACTATATGTGTGTTTTGATGCATTTAAAAAGGGATTTGTTGGTGGGTGTAGACCTATAATAGGGGTTGATGGGTGTCATTTGAAAAGCAAACATGGGGGCATTCTTCTAGCAGCAGTTGGGGTAGATCCCAATAACAATCTATTTCTAATTGCTTATGCAGTAGTTGAAAAAGAAAATGGGGACAATTGGAAATGGTTTCTGACCGTTTTGAAGCAAGACTTATCTCTACAGGCTGATCAAACAACCTTCTTGTCTGATAAACAGAAGGGTTTGATTCAAACATTTCAATCTGTTTTTCCAGGCTCAGAACATAGGTTTTGTGTTAGACATTTACCAAACAATTTTAAGGTAGTTGGGTATAGAGTTTAAGCCTTGAAACATGCTGTTTGGAAGGCTGCTTGTAGTACAACTGTGGGTAAGTTCAACTTAAGAATGAGAGAGCTTAAGAACTTGAATGAAGCAGCCTGGGGATGGTTTCTTGATAAACCCCCAAATTAGTGGTGCAAAGTTTTTTTCTCTGAGAGGCCTATATGTGACATGCTTTTGAATAATGTGTGTGAGTTCTTCAACTCTAACATCCTAGCTGTTGGTCCCGGACGAGATATGCAAGGAGGTGTAAAGTCTAGAAGGGAGGGGGGGGGTTGAATAGACTTTACCACACTCAAAAACTTTTTGCAACTTTTCGTGAGCTGAGTGTGAGGTTAGAAAACTTTGCAAGTCTTCTACAGATAAGTACTCAGAGTGTGCTCTATGAGATCAACAGACTTTGGAAAGTCAAAGTCTTCTGATGGTACGGAAGCTAATCTCGTGTGAGTATTTGAAAAACCCTTTGAATGAAAACTTTCTTGATAAATACTTAGCAAGTTTAGTGCAGGTTTATTAAAATGATGATGAATGAGCAGTTAAGAATATGCATGCAGAAAGCTTATAAAGACACAGAGATTTTTATAGTGGTTCGGATATAACGATCCTACGTCCACTCTCCCTGACTCCACAGGGGTCTTACTATCCACCGAATCTTCCAGTCTTGTTCCCTCTATCTCTTCGAGGTTATGACCACATGAGGTTTTACAAGTTCCTGCCCTTGATTACACAAGATGATATTTGAGTTTATTCTAACTCTTAGATCTAACAAGCGATCAACCTTCTCTCGTACTCGAGATATTGGAAGGTGATTTACAATTCTTAAACCAGAACCAAATCTTCAGATTCAACGTCTGTTTTGATTCGTGGTTTGAATAAATTTGTGTGTCTTGCTTTGAATGATAGAATTTCTCTCTTGAAATTTTTCGCGCGTAGTTTCATGTCAATTTTGAAATCCTTCATTCTGATTTATAGATTTCCGAAATCAACTAGCCGTTAGGCTGATTGATAATCAGGTCTTCAGCGAAATGGTAAGTAGTCGTTTAGGAAGATCTTTTTGACTTAGATAATTGATTGGTTTGTCTCTTGATAGATTGACTTTTGAGATTTCGATCTTCAAATCAGTAATCTAATTGATATGGAATATCTTGATTGATGGATTTACCTTGAATCAATCAAGTCTTCTATCTTTATCCTAGCAAGCTTCTCAACCTTGCTATCTTCTTGTCCAAGTCTTCTTGATTACTTGACCTTCACAAATTGTATTCATCTTCTGCGTTATAAGTCTTCTAGTCCTTCAATGACAACCTTTCTGAATATAAGAAACCTTCTAGGTCTTCTTTGTAGCAGCTTTTATACTTTTCTGATTGTCAGTTTTTTTTTAATCAAGTCTCTTGCCTTCAAGTCTTCTGTCTTCAAGATCTTCTGACTTCAAAGTCTTCTGACTTCAAAGTCTTCTGTCTTTAAAGTCTTCTGTCTTCAAAATCTTCTGTCTTCAGTTCTCAAACATTTACAAACTATCTGTATAGATCTTAACAAGGCTACCTTAGCACAAATACTAACATAACTAGATCATCAGCCGACTAACAGGTTCAGCTGGTCCTATTACATATGGGTTTTAGAAACATCATCAAAACCTATAAAACCAGGAACCAACAAATTCCCCCTTTTTGATGATGTTAAAACCTCTTGAGAATTGAAACAGAAACAGACACAGACACAACAAATGCAAAGACGTTAAAAATCAGATCCCTCAGAAAACTTTAGACAACGAGAAGTTGTCATAATCAGAAAATAAGCACTTTCCATTAATATCAGCAGTCATCAGTACATATTACATCAGTGCCTATTGACTAGATAACGCAAAAACAGAAACACAAACATAAAATATAAAGATAGACAAAAAGATCAACTTCCCTTCAACAACAATCTTCTTCCTTCACCCTTCCTTCAGCCAACATTCTTCAGCAGCAACGTTCTTCCTTAGTATATCTCCTATGACTTTCTGGCACAGACAACCAGTCATACACCCTGTCATACAATCCCCTATTATCTGAACCCACTGGAGGTCTCACCTCCGCAAGACAGGTCTTGATTGTCCTTCGAATACTCAGCTGATCTAAACTACCATTGGCCGTCACAGGGGTAGGAATCTTTTCAAATTCAGGAGCATGAAGATTGAGATTAAACTCTACCGAGGCTTTCAGAATGTCTGCCCACAGACTTCCATGCTTTTCTTCCATCCAAGCGAAGAAAGTCTCATCTACTGTCGCTCCAACGCCAATAGTCTGGTAGACGTAAAATGAGCAGATGAAGTCTCTCTTGGCTGCCTTCCAATCATTTATCCTTTCCATCGGACAACAATTGTCCACAAACCCTTCAGTGTTATGAGGAAGGATGAAATCTATATCACCCTCTCCTCCAGCAGCCTTTTTCTTTCTCTTTCCAGCAGACTTCTTCTTTGATCCAGAAGGTTTGGAAGCAAACCTTCTAGCAACAAACACTTTCTTTCTTGAACTTGCTCCGGCTTCAGTACTCTTATCTTCATGCGCAAGGAATTTAAGACCTTGCTGAGTCACATCTTCAGTCATTCTTCTGGCCTCAATATCTGCCAGATAAGCTTCCTGATGAAGAGCTTCAATCTCTTCTGTAGCAGCCTTCTCTTTCTCAGCCATCGTAACCAACCTTCTTCTCTTGCTTGGTTGGGAGGTTTCTTCAACAACAACATCTGACGAGATTGTAGGATCGTAGCAACTGTACCTACGGTGTCCCTAACCGCTGCTGACTCCCTGAGAGCCTTTTTCAGTTCAGCCTTCTCTTTTCGTTCCAACAAGAAGTCTTCTATCGCCTTCAACCTTTCTTGCACTCCAGCAAATTCGGATTCCTTTCCTTTCAGATCAGTACTCAACTCTTCTTCCACCTTTTTAACATTCATCAAAAGGGGTGACCACTTGGCATCCAGAGCCTGAGTGCGTCCGAAGATGTCTTTCCGATAAGCATCGAATTTCTCCACAAACTTGTTCAATTCCGCCAGGTCCGCGGTTATAGGCTTGGCAATCTTATCTTCCACATCGAGCCAATGCTTCGCTGCCGCAGCAACGTCCGCAGCAGTAGCAGATGTAGCTTCAGTGATGTCCTTGTTCTACTGCATAACAATAAAGAACTGTTTCCCCATCTCCTGCAATGCCAATCGGATGGACTCATTCTGATCAATTCCATCCCTCAAAGCTTGTTACATCCCCTGCATCTGATGTAACTGCATGTCAATCAGACGGTTTGCCTTAACCTCAGCCTCCTTCAGTTGTGCTTCCCTTTCTTCGACAACTTGTCTCCATTTTTTCTCACTTTTCTCCTTCAGATCCCTCATGGCCTCAACCTGAATCCGGACTTGATTTACATTATTCAGCATCATTCCACTAAGGGTATCAATGGTGTTTTGCTGCTGCTCAACAAACATCTCAGCAGCATCCTTCGGATTATTTGCGGAGCCATTTGAATCGCGGCATCGATGTATGCTTTGGATGATTCAATGATTGAAGCCAATGGAGCATATTTGGCATCAAGAACAGAAAACATAGAAGCATACTGATCCTTCAACTCAGCAAATTTAGCAGCATACTTCTTATACAAGTTATCATGGACAACAACAGGCATGAAATTCGGTAAACGCACAGAAGAGAAATCAGGTAAGGAAGAGGTAGGAGAATTAACAACTTTCCTGACTTCGGCGGCCAAAACATCATGCGGTCCAGTGCTCTCCTTATCAGGTTCTGGTTCCCCCAACAACCTTGCTACTAGACAATCGACTTGATGATCCGAAGACAGATCAAAAGCTCGTCCCACACCAGCCTTGCTACGCAAATCATACTCCCAATCAGAGAATGCATTCCTGCCCATCTTTTCTATCAACAGAATTAGATCATCAGCTGTTCCCAACCGAGCGTTTCTCCACAAAATGATTTCTATCAGCAGCTTTCTCTCGGCATCATGATCCAGCAATCTTGGATACTTGATATTTACCCATGAAGTCGCCTCCACCATCAAGAAATCTTCAAATGGGCCACGACTTCTTGAGGCAGAGCTTGGTTGAATGTTGTAAACAGCAGGATTCACCTCAGCAACCTGGGTGATTGGCTCCAGTGTGGCACCCAACTCCGCGGTTTCATCACCGACTTCTTTCGAAGACAAGTCTTCCTGAAGACTAGAAGGAACATCATGAAAAGATGGAGAAGAGGGAAATGATACCTTCTCCTCACCAGTAGACTCTGGCAACTCCTTGGATGAGGAGTCCTCGATCTCCATTACATCAATAGCTGATGCTCCCTTCAGGTCAGAGGCAATGGGTCCAGACATCCGTGCTCCCCTGGTTTGACTGCTGACCGAACCTTGTCTGGGCACCACAGTTGATTTCCTAGCCTTCTTCTTTGGTAAATCAGAGATAGAAACTTGATCCTCACTGTCAGAAGAATCAATTCCTAAGGCCTTCTGAACCGACTTAACAGACTTTGACCTTGCTTCCTTCTTCGGGCTTGCTGATTTAGAAGACTCCTCCTCAGATTCATTATCAACAACTTTTCCCTCATCACTTGCACTGTCAACATCCATTTCATGTCCTCCTTCAGTTCCTTCTTCCTCCTCTGTGGAACCTTCCTCATTCCCTAAAGAGTCCATATCCCCTTCATCAGTGTGTTCCCCCTCAGCTATAGCCATTGGTCCAACTCCTTCATCATCAGTATCCGGAGGTCTAGACAAATCTTCATCCTTATTCAGCATGAACTTAGCCTTAGTGTAAGACTTAGTCCACTTTGGATCCCAATCAACACCAGGTAACATCCGTTCCAACAAGACAGTGATCTTGTTGGACATCGATACATACTGTTCCATAGCCCAGATTTTCACTCCTGCATGAGCTGCATCATCAGTTAGAAAGAATCTGTTCTTCTCCTTTTTCAAGATATCTAGGAACTTCGTCACCCAGTCACATGCAACCCCATCAACTATAGCTTTCAGAGCACACAATCTTCGCTGACTCAGAGAATCCATACTCTGACGCTCCCCAAAGATAATTTTCACCATAATGTCAAACAGCAACCTGTATTTTCGCCTTAAGTACCCCTTCTTCAAATCAGTGATGAAATGACGACAAGAAGTTTTTGCCAACGATCGAAAAGCAGCAAGATGATTATCCCACATGTAAGTTTCTGGATCAATACCATGAAGGGACAGACCCAGATGTGTGTGAATGTCATTCCTTGTGATCGTTAAGGATTGGTCGTTAACCCTTGTCGTTAGACCATCATCTCCGAACTTTGCCTTTATCAGAAATTATACGGCATAAGCATCGAGTGTTCTGCGTTCCCCCGAATGAGTAGAACAGTACTGTGCGAGACCCCTATCAGAGAGAAGAGTCATGATTTCCATTGCTTCGAGCCAATGGTTTGAGTAAAAATCCACAGAGAGTTCACTTCGCTTCTTTTCTGATAAAGCTAGAGCATCCATGGCCTTGCTCTTGCCCTTGCTAGCTGATTTCTTAGAAGAAGAAGAATGTTTAGGAGCCATTTGTAAAGTAAGATATTACAAACACGAAGAATCCAGAAAAAAGATTTAAAAGATTTTCAGAGAAGATTTTTTTTTTAGAGAAAGTGAGAATGAAAGAAAACAAGGATGATGAAGTATATATATAAGACAGAAAAGGAAACCGCAAAATTTAAAAAAGTGAAATAATGGGTAACCTTTGATTGGCATGTTGCACGATCAGATCGAACGGTTATGAGTGCAACGGTTCAAATTCCCATAAGTGCGTGACCTCAGCTCATGGACGCGAAAAATAAACTTTCCAAATTTAAAAGAATTTCAGATCCACAGAAATAGGTAATAAAATATTTTAGAAAAATCGTGAACCCTTAATTTTCACAATAATCAAGATTTGATTTGACATTTAAAAGATAAGCCAATGTGCTGAGGATATATTTTAGGAAATAAAATATTCCGAAAGATTTCAGTAAACACATAACAAGGAATATTTTAAATCAAAACTCTTTTCGAAATAGCAGAAAAAAAGAGAGAGAGAACGTATCTGATAGCTAACTGTAAAGTCAGCTAATGCCATGTAGATGTGTTAGAGTATTGTAGCAGCAAGGTTTACAACCTTGCTACGCAAGCTTGGTAGACCTTCTAAGCAAGGTTTGCAACCCTTCTATGTTGGATTTGAAAACCTTCTATTATAGAATTTATCTTTTAGTAGGTCTCATCCTTTCTTCATAAGCTTTCTACTCTCTTCAATGGTCTCTTTTTGAAAAATTCTCTCCTGGATCCAACAATCCAAGTTCCACTGATAGTTCTCTGAACCTTGCTTCTGCTAAAGGTTTAGTAAGAATGTCTGCTCTCTGTCGATCAGTGTGAATCTTTTCCATACGAATATTTTTCCTTTCCATATGGTCTCGAATAAAGTGATGTCTAATATCCACGTGTTTACATCTAGTGTGAAGTATTGGATTTTGAGTGATTGCGATCGCACTAGTACTATCACTAAAGATTGGTATTTCTTTGGCTTCTATATGATAATCCTTCAACTGTTGACTTATCCAAAGTAGTTGTGAGCAGCAACTTCCATCAGCCATGTATTCTGCTTCTGTGGTTGAAGTAGCAACTGAAGTTTGCTTCTTTGAGAACCACGATATTAGCTTACTACCTAGAAACTGACATGTACCAGTAGTTGATTTTCTATCAATTCTACATCCTCCATAGTCAGAATCTGAGTATCCACTTAATTCAAGATTATCGTCAGCAGGATACCATAAGCCTAAGTTTGCTTCCTTTGAGATATTTCAATATCTTCTTTGCTGCCTCCATGTGACTTTTCTTTGAATTCGATTGAAATCTAGCACACATGCCTACATCGAAAGATATATCTAGTCTTCTTGCTGTTAGGTATAGCAAGGATCCTATCAATCCTCTGTATGCTGTCTGATCAACTCTTTCACCACTTTCATCTGGATCCATTTTGTAGTTAGTCATCATTGGAATCTTTGCTTCCTTGCTAGTCTGCATTCCAAACTTTTCTAACATATTCTTGATGTATTTTGCTTGGTTGATGAAAATTCCTTTAGAGGTTTGTTTCACTTGTAATCCGAGAAAGTAATTCATTTCTCCCATCATGGACATCTCGAATTTGCTTTGCATCAATTCACTGAACTTCTCACAAAGTTTCTTGTTTGGAGATCCAAATATTATGTCATCCACGTAAATTTGAACCAACAGAATGTCTTGATCTTCTTCAATTTTGAAGAGTGTTTTTGCTGAATCCATGATCAATAAGAAATTGTGAAAGCGTCTCATACCATGCTCTTGGAGCTTGCTTCAGTCCATATAAAGCTTTCTTTAGATGATATACTTTGTTTCCTTGGACAAATCCTGGAGATTGTTCAATGTAAACTTCTTCTGCTAGGATTCCGTTTAAGAACGCAGACTTTATCATTTGATAAACTTTGAATCTCATATGTGCTGCATAGGCTAGAAATAGTCGAATGGCTTCTAATCTTGCTACAGGTGCGAAGGTTTCATCGTAGTCTATACCTTCTGACTGAGAGTAACCTTGTGCGACTAACCTTGCTTTGTTCCTTGTTACTTCATCCTTTTCATTTTTCTTATTCTTTAATACCCATTTTGTACCAATAACCTTCTGATGTATTGGTCTATCAACCAATGTCCAAACATCTTGTCTGGTAAATTGATTTAATTCTTCTTGCATTGCTTCAATCCAGTTTGCATCTGAAAGAGCTTCTTCTATAGTTTTCGGTTCTTGAAGTGAAACATAGTAACTAAACAATCCATCCAAGTTCATTTTTCTTCTTGTCTTTACACCATCAAGAGGATTTCCCAAAATTAAATCTCTGGAATGATCAGTCATCCAGTTTCTTCTTTGGCGTTCTTTAGACGTGCCCAACTCTTCTGAAGTGTGTTCAGGTGGATTATCTTCCGAGGTTCCCCCTGAATTTGATACTTCAGCAATCGGTGTTTTGGGAGATGCTTCACCAAGTATTGATGTCTCCTTATCAGACTCTCCTTGGGATGTCTCTTCAATATCTGCAGATATGGCTTTCTCCTTTTCAGCAGGCTTTGAACCTTGCTGATCGTCGTCAGAGTCTGAATCCAGAATAGGTAAATGTACTTTAACATATCTTTGAACTTCTTTTACATTTTAGATTTTCCAATCCTTTTGCTAGTGATTCCTTATATCCTGCCTTGGACTCACAGAAAGATTCGCTAAATACCACGTGTGGTGTCTCTTCCACCACAAGAGTCTTCCTATTAAAAACACGATAAGCCTTGCTAGTGCTAGAATATCCTAAGAATATTCCATCTGCAACCTTGGCATCAAAGGTTTTTAATTTGGATTTTTCATTGTCATGGATGAAACACCTACACCCAAAAACACGAAAGAAAGAAACACGAGGAAGTCTACCTTTCCACAATTCATAAGGTGTCTTTCCATGATCTTTGTTTAGTAGGCTTTGATTTTGAGTGTAGCAAGCTGTGTTTATGGCTTCTGCCCAAAATCTCTGAAGGACATTAAATTCTGCTAGCATTATTCTGGCAGCCTCCTTGAGAGTTATGTTTCGTCTTTCTGCCACTATATTTTATTGTGGAGTACGAGCTGCAAATGTTTCATGTTGAATACCATGTTCCTTACAGTAGTTTGCTATATGTGTGTTTAGAAACTCTGTTCCTTTGTCTCTTCTGATTCTTACAATGTTTTCTCCTTTTTCATTTTGTAGTCTTTTCAGTAGCTCAGGTATCTTGGAGATGGTTTCATTCTCCTTGAATAGAAATACCACCCATGTGAATTTTGAATAATCGTCAACCACTACTAGTGTATACTTCCTTCCACTAAAACTCATGGGAGAGACAGGTCCGAATAAGTCCATGTGAAGTAACTGTAGTACATTGCTTGTTGTTAAAGATGTCACTTCTTTGAACGATGCTCTGGTTTGCTTCCCTTTTTGACAAGAATCACAGGATTGATCTTTTGAGAAAACTTCATTAGGCAAACCTTCTACAAGAGAATTTCTAGCAATTTTGTTCAGCGTCTTGAAATTTAGATGACTTAATCTCTTGTGCCATAACCAGCTAGATTCTTGAGTGCTCTTCGAAACCAAACATGTGTTCTTAGGACAATTTTGAAATTCTGCAACATAAACATTGCCCTTTCTCAGGCCAGTCAAAATTATCTGATCATCTTGACCATAAGAAACAACACAAGAGGGGCTAGAGAACTTAACTGAGTATCCCTTATCACAGAATTGAGATACAGATAGCAAGTTATGCTTTAAACCTTCTACATAGAGAACTTCTTCAACACGTACATTGCCAATGTGTAAGGTTTCAACTCCTCTTGTTACACCAAAGTTGTTATCACCAAACACCACCCGTGAACCATCTTGTATTCGCATTGAGCCCAAGAATTGCCTACTTCCAGTCATATGTTTCGAGCAACAGCTGTCGATGTACCAAACAGCTTTTCCAACAATTCTTCTTCTTTGATCCACGGAGTCTTGCACGTTTAGTTAAACTTTAGGTACTCTTTAGAATTGGGTCCTTGAAGGTTAGAGCATATTTTAGGAATCCATAGGAATAGATCCTTCTCATTATATTCAGAAGATCTTAACCTCCTTCCATACATATCAACATAGACAATTTCATCATTTGGTGCCTTCTTAGATACATGTCTATGGGTGTCAACTGTGTTTCTTTCAGAAGACTTCTGATGTCCTCCAGTTGAAGTGATCAGTCGTTGTGCAATGGTTCTAGGGTTCTTATGATAAGGATACGTTCTACTTGAGCCATCAAAAGATTCATATCTTATAGGCACAGAAGGCTTAGTAGAGCGTTTAGCAACCTTTGAAGCTTGCTTAGGTTGTGTAGTCTTCAGTTGAGACTGTCTCCACAGAGATGGTTTCGGCTGATGTCTACTTTTTTGACCTTGCTGAGGTTTCTTAAGTTGGGATTCCCTCTTCTTTTGATACCTCATCAGTTGTTTAGGTTGTTGAGCATAATTACACTTCTTCCCATTCAACTGATTTGCTGGGTCAGCAACCTTCTTTTTCTTATCAGTAGGTTTAGGTTTGGAACATTCTCCTACCAAATCATCACCCTTAACATGTGTACTCTTCTCAGGTACACTTGTTTGAACCTGTGAGGATTGAGCAAAGGTAAAACCAATTCCCTTCTTTACGTTAGGTGTTTGAGATGAATCAACTATAGTTTGAATAGCATGAGAAGCTTTATTTAGTTGACCCAACCTCAAACTCAAACGTTCCTCACTTGATTTTACACGCTCATGCTGATGGAAAAGTTCATCAAACTTTGCTTGTAGGATTTTCAACTGATTAGTCTTCTCAAGATTCTCAGTAAGTAACCTTTCTACCAGCTGACCCTGTTCAGCATACTTCGTTTTAAGAGTGTCTAACTCTACCGAAGTTGTCTGATTAGAGTCTGCTAATATTCCAGAAGACTTGCGAGTAGATTCTTGAGTAAGTAGGTCAATTTTAGCCTTTAAGCTAGTGTTCTCCTTTTCCACACAGTTATAAGCGTTTATAGCAGTTTTGAGATCTCCCATTAACTTATCAACAAAGTTATGGTCAAACTCTTCTGCTAGAGAAGTGCGAGAAGCAGACGAAGAGCAAGAGTCAGAAAGTACCTCATCACCAATAGCCATAAGACATAAGTCATTATCTGAAGAAAAATCCGATGAAGAGGTTGTGTCACTCAATGAAGAATCTTCTTCTCCAGCTACTAGGGCTCTCTTATTAGCAAACTTCCTATTCCTCTTAAGTCTCTTTTGTTCTCTTTCTCTAGGAGTTAATTCTGGATAATCATAACTGAAGTGTCTAGGTTTATGACATGTAAAGCAACTGTCATCTCTTGTCGATCTTCTGGGACTTGAGTCCCTTCTAGGTGAGAAGTCTTTCCTTTTAGGTCTTCCTTCTCTTCTTCTCTCAGGAGTTCTATATCTTCTTTCATCTTTAGACTTTTCAGATCTCCTATCTGTGCTGGTAGAAGACTTTGTATCGGTCTTAAAACCTGTTCGCCTAGTGTTCTTCCAGTGTCTTCTATATTTGCCAAACTTTGAATTCATCTTGTCAAACTTTCTAATCAGTAGTGCCATTTGTTCTTTTATACTCGGATCTTCTCCTACTGGTTCTTTTGATGAAGTAGTAAGTGTTTGAAAGCCACTTCTTTACTTGCAGAGTTTGAATTTCCTTCATCCTCATCTTCTTCTTGTTTCAGGTCAAATTCATGAGCTTTAAGATGAGAGAATTGTTGGTCCCATGAATTGAGTATTTATTAAAGAACTTGAAACAACCTTCTAGGGAAAATCTAGAGGGGGGGGGGGTTGAATAGATTTTCAAACTTTTCCAAAGATTAGAAAACCAACTCAAGATATCAAAGTTCACACAGCAGAAAACAAACTTAAACTCAATCTTTTATGGATCAAAAGCTTTCTGATTAAGAATCTGAAATTGGACTTGTTCGAAAATTGATTAAGAACAGGTAAGTAAGGAAAGCAGTAAAGAACACAGTGATTTATAGTGGTTCGGATCAAATGATCCTATGTCCACTCTCCTTCTTCAACTTGAAGAAGGGTCTCGACTTACTTACTTTCTTCCTTCTTACTTACTTACTTACTTACAGTGCAGTTCTTCAGCCTTACAATCTTCTTCTCTAAATTCTGAATTCTAATGGCTTGAAGATATTCAAGAGTAGTGTTCTATAAACACTAAGAACTAAGAACGTTAGTGTGTGATTACAATATTTGTGAATGCTAATTGTGTGTTGAGAATACTAGTGAATTCGTGAGATTACAAAAGTTAATTCTACTCTAATTTCTAGATCTATTTATAGAGATCTTTGTTGGCAGTTGTAACTTCCTTGCTGATTCTTCTTCAGTTAGTTATAACAAACTAACTGAATCTTGTAACTTTTTCTTGGTTAGTTGTAACTGCTTCTTGAAATTTCTTGAATTTTCTAACACTTCATCGTCTTGTTTTCAGTCTTGATTCACCTTGTCTGCGTCTTAGTCTTTAGTCTAGATGACTGTCTGTTTGTCTCGACCTCATCTGACTTCCTAAGTCTGTCTTCATCTGATTACTTGTCATCGTCTGACTCTTTGTCCCCATCTGACTCCTTGTCTTTATCTGACTGTTTGTGTATCCTTATCTAGTTTTTGTACTTAGTCTAATTTACATATCATTACTACATCAGCTGTCTATACAATATTCTCAGCTGGTCATCCTATTTTACATTTTAACACATCAAAACTAAATTCAACTTTTTCTCCTAACAATTTCCCCCTTTTTGATGATATTAAAACATAACTCAAGAAAAGAAATGTGTTAGTAATCTTAGAAGATAAGTATTCCACAAAGTATACACTTAGGTCACATAGTCAGTTAATCAGAGCAACAACTTTCTTAATTAGACGATCATAGTCAGATAGACAGAAGCAAACAAGATAGTCAAGATTAGTGAATTACAGATGATTTAGTGTTATGAATTTTAATCAAGTTTATTTCAGATTGTTATGCCAAGAATCGATTAGAAAATTAAATCAAAGCAAGTTAGTTAAACAACAGATTCATGAGAGTAGTTCAAGAGTATATTCACACGTATTTCAGATACGTCATGATTCAGCATATTTTCACAAGATCAGAGTAGGCAATCAGACAAGGATTATAGGATAAGACTTAGTCGTACCACCTATCTTCTTCTGGTATACTGAGCCAGTCGAAGACCTTCTTTTTCAGAGACACCGTTTCACCTCCTTCAGCTAAGTCAGCTTCGGCTTCTGCTGTGATAATCAGCTGCTTGACTCTTTCGTGGTCCAGACGACCATCACTTGTCCTCGGAGGTTCCATCGGTGCATAGGCGGGTGCGACCACATCGGCGTTGAACTCCTGATGAGCAAGGTCGATTAGATATTGATAGAATTTAGGATTCTTTTCTTCCAACTAGACATGGAAGGCAATGTTCTCTTCAAGTACCCATTTGATCTTCTTGCAGACGTGAAAAGCAAAGATCCACTCTGCTTCATAAGATCTCCACATCTCCTGATCTCCCATCAGTAAGATCTCCTTGGGTACTACATCACTTCGGTGGAATGGTCGGAATACTTCAGCCCCTTGCTCATCTCGGCCCGTCTGAACCCACTTCCTCTGCTTTCTGTCATTGAACTTCCCAGCTGCTTTTTCTTGCTCCCTCCTTTTCTTCGCATCCCTTCTTTTATATTTCTCCTTTTCTTCCCTCTTCCTCTTCTTTATCTTTTCCTTCTCGTCTATCTCAGCCTGGGTCTTTGGTTTGCTTGCAGCTTTGGCTTTCCCAGCTGGCATAGATGAGGATGAGGGAGACTTAATTGATAGGACGGGGACAGGATCTTGAGCAGGTAGTTCTTGCAATTGTTCTTCAGCTTCAGGCTTGGATTCAGTGGATTTAGACGCCTTCGTCCTTCGTCTAAGTCTCCTTAACACTCTCTGAGACTTTTCATCTGCCGCTTTCTTCCTTTCTTCCTTAGCTTTTAGTAGCTCTTCAGAAAGCTCTTCAATCTTCAGGTTTAGTGCCAGGATCTTGTCGTCTTGAACATCTACTCTTTTCTTGAGCTCACTATCTTTCCCCTTTTTGACATCAGCAAAGCGGGTATTGCAGATAGTGGCTACTTGTTCAATTTGCCCCAAGAGTTCATTTCTGACAAGTCCTGTTTTCTGATCCAGTTGACCATACCTCTTCCTCTGAGCTACCTCAGCATGTCTGAATTCTCCTTCTAAGTATTTTTTGAGGATGTTTGTTTGTCTGTCTTTCTCCATAGCTAATGTCATCCTCAAAACTTGCTGAAAGGAAGCCTCCTTGACCTGGTCTTCCACAGTATCTCTGATTTCACTGTATGCATTGAGTACGTACTGTTTGACCCAGACCTCTTAAGCTCTCTCTTCTTCAGCGATTTGCTGCTTGACTTCAGCCATGTGCTCCTCATGTCTGATTTTGGAGAAATAGAGGTCTATCTTTGTCTTTTCGTGAATAGCAGCCTCTATGTTCTCCTTGACGGATGATGAGATGATGCCCGGAACTAGTTGAAGAGCACTAAGACAAGCCTTCTTTAAATTTGAAACCTCCTCCTTCAAGGCTTCAACCTCAGATACAGACGAAGATGTCGAGGGCAGTGATAATTCTTCAGATGGAGAAGATAGAGTTAAGTCTATCTCCTCAATAGGCACTACAGCTTCAACAGCAGCTGGAGGAGAATCTTCCCAATGTATCTTTGTTGTTGGCAAGTTGATTCTTCCTCCACTGGCATCTGCTCTTCCATCTGCTCTGTTTGTGCCTCCCCAGCTGTATCCATCTTAGCTGGCTCATCGGCAGCTCCACCCATCAATTCCTTTGCCTTTTCCACCTCCATTTCTTTTTCAGATTCCTTCTCTTCACCCTTTCCCTCTTCCTCCTCAACCTTCTGTTTTTCCTCTTTCTCATCCTTCTCCTTCTCCTCATCTTCCTTTTCTTTCACTTCCTCTGGTTGCATATCCCCAAGGTATACTCTTTGCAGGATGTAGTCATAAAATTTGTCATCTGATAGGATTTCCAGAAAAGATTTCAGATTAGCTTTCTTGAGGACTTCTTTCTCCCAGATAGACAGATTATTTTCTCCTGCTTCTGCTATAAGGATAGCTGTTTCTTCAAACGACCCCATTCTTATCCTTCTTAGCAACCAGACGTCAACAAGTTCTACTAGTAGATCGGGTTCATCTACCAGGGCTGATTCCTTTTTTAACAAAAACTTATTTCCAACAATCCTGAGTGAGAGCTCAGTTGCTCCCATCTCTCCAGAACGATTTGGAAGAGAATGGATCATTTGTAGGTTGGGGTTGGGTTGGACTTTTGGGAGTAGACCGTTTTAGAGGCTCTGAGGCAGGGGTCTTGTCTGTCTCTTCGTTGCTAGGCTGGGATGTGGAGGGTTGGGGCTCAACATCCTCAGATGAGGAAGATGATGATGAAGATGTTTTAGCTGCCTCCACCTCTTCAGGTTCATCTCCAGATGAGATAACCACTCTTTCCTCTTATCCAAAACCCCCGGCTGCCTCAGCTGAGACACTTCCCCATTGGGAAGCTGTCTTCTCCACCTCCTCCTCTGCTTCTTCCTCTGTCTCAGCAGACGAGGACTCATCCTCTAGCACCATTTCTACTTTCTTGGCTTTGGCTTTTCCTGCCCTTCTTTTTGGTGCTGGTGGTGGAGCTGGGGCATCCTCGTCTCCTTCAGAGTCTGAGGGTCCAAAGATCTTCTCATCTTTGACCAACAACCCTTTCTGTTAGGTGAATTTCTTTACACCCTCCTCCCAGTCTAGGTTGTCAGCACCCAGTTTATGTTCGAGTATAATGGTGATTCTGGCCATCATACTTGTCACATTCTTCAGGGACCACCTCATCAATTCCTTCGAAATTGAGGTTTTAACAAACCTCTTCTTCTCCTCCATTAATCTCGAATATACCACCCTAGCCCAATTTATTTCAACTCCATCATAAATGACTCTAAGGCAGCACAGTCTCGGCTTCGTCAAGCCATCGTGGCTCTACTGCTCACCCAGAATACACTTCGTCAGAACTAACATCAACAATCTATAACGCCATTTCAGCATCGGCCTTTACAAGTTCGCCGTTGTGTTCTGGTGTGACCTTCTCGCCATTAACTGAAAACTCTCCAAGTATTCCGTTGCCTTGTACGTGAACGGATTCACTCCTTCAGTACTTAAACCAAATATTTCGCCCAAATCAGCAATAGACACTACCACCTTCTTCTTTTTCCCGTTTGTACGAACCCTAGTTTCTAACCCTGTTTCTGTAGTCTTTGCTCTGGTCAAGAATTCAGCAGCAAGGTCGTCGAGGGTTTTGTTCCGGGAAGGCTTCATCATACAGTACTGTAATAACCCAAAACCCAATTATAGGATTTTATATTTAATTTTCTATGTTTGGGGGATCATTTTATTTTATTCTAATTTCATATGTGGTTTTCCTAATTTTTCTCCAACTGACGAACGATTTTCCAACCCGAAAATCTACTGATACTTTTCGAACTCACATCCGTAATCCGGATTTGTTTAATAATGATTAATTATCAAATAGTCCTTTAAAGGTGAGAAGCACTCAAGAAAACCCTAGGGAAAAATGTTTGTTCTCCCGTCGCGCGTTTTAATAAATTTTCGGAGCCGAAACTCGAACCGAAAAATACCGAAATTTCAACGTCGAGATCACAATACTGTATTAAAGAGTGCGATGCCAAATGACAGCCCAATTGCCCAAAAATAACCGACCATGTGGGAGTTAGAGGGGGAATAGTGTCAATTGTACCTTTTCTCCAAACAAACACTCTAAGTGCCATACTTAGTGTACTAACTCTCCCAAATTTCCTCCCCATCACCCAAGCTGCCGTCCCCTCCCCCTTTCCTCCCTTCTATAAATAGGTTGCTGCCCTTTCATTCTTTTCCACACAACAAAAAGCTTGGGGCTCTCTAGAAAAAGAAGAAAATCTCCAAGGGTAAGTCCCAAACCCCTCTTAAGTCTTACTCTTCTTCTTAAGCTTAGAAATTCAGGAAAAATATTATATGAGGCCCTAAAAACTCCTTTTTACATGATATGATCTTATATGGAGTGCTTGAGTTGGAATTTTGGTGTTTGGAGTCAAAATGGTGAAGTTATACTTGAAACATGAAACTGCCAAAATCAAGCCCTACCCACTGATCCGTTTTTGTAAAATTTATTCGGACCCTTTCCACCCGTTTAAAAATCATTAGAAAATTCTTAGATGTAGTGTTTGAAGTGTAGAATAACATACTAAAATTTCGTTACCACTGGATTTTTGTAGACTGAGAATAAAATCATGAAAGATTATGTGTCGGAAGTGATCCGAAACTGGGAGCAGTGACTCATTTCTTGTATTTCTTCCCTTTCTGATGGTTATAAAATTCTGGAAAAAATCTGGGATGTTCCCCTTGATGTGTTGTAAATCATATTCAAAAATCATAACTTTTCGTGTAGTACTTTATGAGATAAAATTCGTTTTCTTAGTACCTGGTCGATGTTCGACGCATAGGGTTATTCTGTGTTGCACAAATTTATTTTTCAGTTAGACTATTGTATAAATCATGGAAAAATTCATGAATGAACTTCAACCTGGCTTTAACAAGTTTCTTAAATTTTGTGATTATTAAACAATTATCCAATAAGTTATGAATTTTCTTGTAAGACATGTCCAGTAACCGAACCAAACGATGGATTGAATGTTCACGATTTTTTCTGGACAGAATCCGTAAGTCAAATGGCTTGGGTCCCTGAATGAAAGTTGTTCATACTTGAGTGATGCATTACATGTTTTAATTTCATAATTTTTGGATGTTTCTGCAGAAAGTTAAGGATTTTATAAGTTAAGGTCACTGTTTTTGCCGAAACAGAAATTTAGAGTCCTTATTACAAAATCTGCTATAATTCCGTAACTCAAATGAACTTGGACCCTTAATGAACTTTGTTCTACACTGAAAGATGTACAATATATTAAAATATCATAATTTTCCAACGAGTCTAAGTATTTTATTTCATTTATGCATGTATAGGTATCGTTTCTTCTTTTGACTAGTACTTGACAAATTAAATGGCCAAAACTTTTAATGAAATGCATGTTATATGTGATACTTCATGAATGCATATACTTGAGTGTCTTACGTGTTTTTGTGAAAACAAACGGAACCGAAAGTCCCAAATTCGGAACCCACAAACTGTAGTACACTAACAAAGCAATTAGACATAGGATTTAACCCTTAAAAGCTTTTGATAAAATAAAGTACCCCTTCTTCGTTCAAAGCCTTGCGCAATAAGATCAAGAACCTAAGTTTCTAATGGACAAAAGAGTTGTCGAACTAAACATACGAATTGTGGTAGGTAGAGTACGGTCGGAACCAGAGACCGAGACTTGCGTACGAGAGGCTTAAACAATCAAAAGTTAGACTTTCTCTGAAAAGTTCTCCAGGTGGGTGACACTATCTGTATAGCTAGTTAATGTTATATGGACTGTTGTCAGTTTTCCTGAATCAAACATAAACAGTTCTTCCGAAAGACGCAAACAACTCAAAAGCATGAAAATGCACAACTCCTAACTATAAGAATATACGAAAACAAGCTTCTTTTACTTTGATTATTTGTTTTTATATGTTACATACGAGAGATATTATCTCTATTGATCAATAGATCTGCAGAGGGTGAAACCCTATATAAACGGGAGCAATAAGGTTGGAAGAGGGTTTGGATTGTGTGCAGAAATGCCACTAGTGCCACCTCACGGGAGCAATAAGGATGGTAGAGGGTTTGGATTGTGTGCAGAAATGCCACTAGTGCCACCTCATTTGGGACGGAGAATTACGGGTCTCGGACGTTTCAAACGTGTCATTCCACAATGTGATTACGGGGATCGGACGCACTAGCGTGCCATCTCAAATGTGCTATATATATATACTAACTGTCGCAAAGAAAGATGAATCTCTTAATCGAATAAAGTTGAAGGATGAAAATCTTATAACTGAAGATTACCTTGTACAAATGGGCTAAATGCCGCAACGCATAACTAAAGATAAGAGAAGAATAAAAGATTCAATTATATTCGGGTTTTCCTGTCAATCTATGTAACAACATACAGGTTATCCACTGAGATTCCTATCTCACTCTCCCAAACTTAATATTTTCAGGTTGCGAGAATGAGGCCCGGGAGCTGCAGTAGACGACCGCTTCCCACTCTCTCTTATTTAATAAATAAATCGTCTCAGTAACTTTCAACCTTTTGTAATGAATACTTTACGAATTTTATGTTATTATCTCCCCCTGGGAGTTGTACTCGTCAGATGGTTTGATCAAAGTAGATATTGATCTTTTATTTTAAAAGAGTTCCTCTTCCCTAAGTAAAATGTTTCTGAAATTTTTCCGCTGCAACTTAATCGGTTGTTATTCAAAAGAAATTTTCTGGCTCAGTTTTTTTATATTTCACTAAGTGACGACTCGGGTTTAGGATGTCAGACCCCGAGGGTCAACTTTCTGAATTCTGGGGCGTTACAGGTGGTATCAGAGCCTATGTTAAAACCTTCGGACCAAAATGATTATTTACTTATTAATTTCAAAATTTTACTTAGAAAATAGATAAATTTCAATCCTTATAAATTTTGAACCTTAGAAAATGTTACTTATGGGAGGTTGTCTACAGCATGCAAACCGGGAACAAGCCTCAAGGTATGCGACGCCCTGCAAAATATTGCATAATAAAACCGTTACAAGTGAATAACAACCAAGAAAGAACATGAAATCTCAAACAATTAACTACAGAAAAGAAATACGCTGCCTTGACTGACTTTACTTGCGCATGAACGTGAAATCTACATGTTTACTTATGCTTTCTTGTATTTTGATTTTAAGCGAGCACTCATTATTTTTCGCTTTATACGCTATTACTATTTTCTTCTTTTTCGCTTCTGACGTTAGTCCTTTCTTTCTTTTTCGATCGGGTTTATTAGGTAGGTAGCTATGCCGATTAGACACCGCGTTCTTAGTATTCAGCAGTTTGAGGGGGAGTCTATTTTCGACTTTGTTGCGTGATTTGTGGACTATAGGAGACGGGTTACCAGTGAGGGCCTCGAGCTCTCTGATCAGGCGGCTGCTGCCCTACTCAGAGATGCCGTACAGCCCAGATGGCTAGACCGTGCTAGGGAGGTTTTTGACTCTCGTTGGGATTTTGATTGCCGCACCAGAGGCCAGATCTGCCTGACCTCTTTTATGGACGATCTAGTCGACTGCATCGACTTCGCTGCTAGGGCCGTAGAGCAGTCTAAGGTTGAGTTTGCCCGCACCACTTTCCATAGCGCTGTGGCCGATGTCCTCCGCACTGAGCGACGTGCTGCTGAGCACGAGATTGCAGTGTTAGCTGCTCGGAGGAGAGAGCTCGACGATAGGACTGCTGAGCTTCAGGGGGAGGTCACCCGCCTTACGGAGTGTGAGGAGGCAAGGAGGGTGACGGCGAGGACTCACCGCTCTTACGGAGTGGAGTTTTGGGAGGAGACAGGGCTTATCGGAGGACCCGTTGAGTCTGATCCGGTTGACGACTATCTTGATTTGGAGCGATATGACGATACTATGGAGGATGTTTGGTCTCCTGTTCGTCTTGGGACGAACGACGACGAGGCCGGGCCCAGCCGTGTTGGCGCATCATCCTCCTCTGACTGATCTAGATTGTAGGAGTAGATTAGCAGTAGGATAGTTTCCCGGTGGTAGCCGGATGATCCTAGTTTTTGTTAGCGGTCGACGTAGTTCGAACCCTTTTTGACCGAGCGAACCGTAGCCTTTTTGTAAACGGTTTCGCGAATACCTGTGTAGTTGACCTTTTGCCATATGTATATTATGTTCTTACTTTAATGATATTACTTTGTTTTAAAGCCTCGCATCTTTAAATTTTCGTTGGAGCCTCTTTGTCTCTCCATTTAAACTTTGAGAACTTGTCTTTCTCACTTCATCTATATATGTGTATGTGTTGTCTCATGTAGCTTGTGGGATATTCTATTCTATCCGTTATTTCTATCTTAACGTTTGGGACATGTGTTACTTGCTCTCTAACATGCAACGACGCAGCCCAACAACTGTACTGCTGGTGACGATCAGTATGTTTCGGTTCTACCGTGTGCTCTCGTGCATGATTGACTTAGTACCGTGCTGTTAAATGTTTGGATTCTCTTGATTTAAATTTGAAATCATACCTATGTATCGTAATTATATTCTTTTCCTTTCAGACCCTACCCTAGGATGCCACCGAAGCGAAAGACCCGCGCTAATCGAGAACCATCTGAGGGTTCTGTAGGACGCGAAGCTCCACCTGCTGCATCCGGAGCCGAGATGGCACGGGAATTCTTCAATTCCCTGCAAAATTTCATGCAGCAGCAAACGCCACCACCACCACCTGCCCATGCGCCACCCCACCACCCCCACGCACACTCGATTGTTGAACAGTTTCGCCGGCTGCAACCACCTAGGCTTAAGGGTAATGAAGGACCAATGAGAACAGAGGAGTGGATCTCTGAGATGGAACAAATTTTCCGCCATATGACATTGACTGAAGCACAAAAGGTTTCGTGTGCCCAGTTTCAATTGGCTGAGGATGCCGCTCAGTGGTGGGAAGCCCATGAGCGTATTATGACTACGGGTGAAAGAGAAGCTTTTACTTGGGAAGATTTCAAGCAAGCTGTTATGAGGAGGTATTTTCCCCAGGCCCTACGGGACCAGAAGGAGGTTGAGTTTGTGAACCTCAAGCAGGGAACCCTTTCCGTGGCTGAGTACGAAAAACGGTTTAACAAACTATCTCGCTATGCTCCACATCTGGTGGAGGTAGATGAGAGGAAAGCGAGAAGATTCGAAAGAGGCTTAAGGCCAGAGATCGGAGGAGTCGTAGCTGGTTTGAAACTCTCGACCTATGGTGAAGTTTTTGATCGTGCCTTGATTGTATCCATCGGTCTAGGGCTTGAGTTCAAACAGACTCCACCTGCACTTTTGGTGAATAGAAATGGACCACCGAACTTCAAAAGAAATAATGGTCCGCTTCAAGGGGGAAGCAACTTCGGACCAAGACCCCCACCGTTTTGTTCCAACTGCAGAAGGCCACACGCGGGACCATGCTCAAAGGGGGCTGGCACATGCTTCAAGTGCCACCAGCTAGGGCATAAGGCCTATGAATGCCCCCAGGCAATGAATGGACCGCCGCCAGCCTTAAGGAACCAAGTGCGTCCACCGGCCAACAACTACCGTTTGCCGGGACCACCCGGTGGCAATTTTCGTCTTCCTGGGCCACCAAGAGGAAATATCCCCGCTCAGGGACAAAGGGGACGTGCCCAGGTAAACGCCATTATGGATGAGGAAGGTTTGGAGGACCCAGCTCTCCATGAGACCATGACAGGTACATTGCTAGTACTTGGTTTACCTGCTCATGTTTTGTTTGATACTGGAGCTTCACACTCCTTTATGTCAGAAAGGTTTAAGAAAAACCTTAATTTGGAAAGTGTTGACGGAGAACCCTTGAATGTCAGTATCCCATCAGGGGATGTACTAAGCATTCAAGAACAAGTAAAGGGAGTGAGTATAGACTTGGGAGGACATGAAGTAAAAACTGATCTTCACATCCTAAGGATGAGATATTTCGATATAATCCTAGGGATAGATTGGTTAAGGAAGAATAAGGCTGTCATAAGGTGTTCAGAAAGGGAGATAGACTTCGAGACAATGAGTGGCCAGCGTTTCACTTTCAGTGGGACGAAAGCCAGAACCGGAGTAAGGGTGATCTCTGCAATGAAAGCGGCAAAGCTACTACGCAGAGAGACGAACCGGGGTACTTAGTCAGCATATCAACAATGGCTAAGGATACGAACTCGCCTGCGGAAGTGCGAATCGTAAGAGAATACCCTGACGTCTTTCCAGAAGAGTTATCTGGATTACCACCAGACCGCCAAGTAGAATTTACCATCGACTTAACACCCGGTGCTACACCCGTGTCGAAGTCACCATACAGAATGGCACCTAAGGAATTGCAGGAGCTAAAGGAGCAACTGCAAGAATTAGTGGATAAAAAGTACATCCGCCTAAGCGTGTCACCTTGGGGAGCACCTGTACTTTTCGTGAAAAAGAAGGATGGGTCACTCAGGATGTGTATTGATTATAGAGGGTTAAACCAATTAACCATCAAGAACAAATATCCTCTCCCCAGAATTGAGGACTTGTTTGATCAGCTGAAACACGCAGCAGTGTTCTCAAAAATCGATCTGAGGTCGGGTTATCACCAACTGAAAGTTAAAGAAAGTGATATCCCAAAGGCAGCTTTCAGGACAAGGTATGGACATTATGAGTTTACTGTCATGCCTTTTGGAATGACGAATGCCCCCGCAGTCTTCATGGATTTGATGAATCGAGTATTCCATCAGTACTTGGACAAGTTCGTCATTGTCTTCATCGACGACATACTGGTGTACTCGAAGGACGAAAAGCAACACGAAGAACACCTCAGGATTGTGTTGGAGACACTAAGACGTGAGAAACTGTACGCTAAGTTTAGCAAGTGCGAATTCTGGATTGATCGAGTCATGTTTCTAGGTCATATAATCTCAGTAAAGGGGATTGAGATGGATCCTGCAAAGTTGGAGGCCATAATGGACTGGAAGACTCCAACTAATGTCAACGAAATACGGAGTTTCCTAGGCTTGGCAGGATACTACCGAAGATTTATCCAGGATTTCTCACGCATTGCAAAGCCTTTGACACATTTGACAAAGAAGAGTGAAAAGTTTGTCTGGACGCCTACCTGTGAGGAAAGCTTTCAGGAATTGAAGAAGAAATTAACCTCCTCACCGGTGTTGACCATTCCCGACGGATCCGAGGGATTTGTCATCTATACAGATGCATCCTTATCAGGATTGGGATGTGTCTTTATGCAAAATGGAAAGGTCATTGCATATGCGTCCCGCCAACTAAAGACTCACGAACAAAACTATCCCACACATGACTTGGAATTAGCAGCTGTAGTTCACGCGCTAAAGATATGGAGACACTACCTGTATGGTAGTAAGTGCGAGATCTATACAGACCACAAGAGCCTGAAATACTTCTTTACGCAAAAGGAACTAAATATGCGTCAAAGAAGGTAGCTCGAACTGGTAAAAGATTACGATTGCACTATCCATTACCATCCTGGAAAAGCGAACGTTGTAGCCGATGCGCTGAGTAGAAAGGAAAGTGCGACGCTCAGCGCCATGCCAACCGAACAAGAGTCGCTGATCAGGGATTTTTCCCGAATGAAGTTAGAATTCTCTAATCACTGTTGCGCAAAGGAGATGATTTTCGCGCTCACTGTGCAACCAACCTTAAGGGAAAGAATCAAAGAGGCGCAGAAGAGTGATAAATTCCTCGAAGGAATGAAAGAACGGGCACAAAAAAGGACTATTCAGGGTTTCAGCGTAAGTCCCGACGGAACCCTGATGTTTGAAAATAGAATCTATGTGCCAAGAAAGGAGCAACTGACGAATGAGATCATGAGAGAAGCCCACAACACACCATACACCGTGCACCCTGGAGAGACGAAAATGTACCGGGAGCTACGGGAAAACTTTTGGTGGAGGGCCATGAAGAGGTCAATAGCTCATTTCGTAAGGAAATGTCTGACCTGTCAGCAGATTAAGGCAGATCACCAGCGACCATCGGGTTTGCTGAACCCATTAGAAATACCGGAATGGAAATGGGAGAATATCGCCATGGATTTTGTCACTGGTTTTCCCAAGACGGTGAAAAATCACGATGCGATATGGGTTGTAGTGGATAGACTCACTAAATCAGCTCATTTCATTCCAATCCGTATGACCTATTCAATGGATAAGCTTGCTCAATTGTACGTAGCTGAGGTAGTCAGGCTACATGGTGTGCCAGTCTCGATCGTTTCGGATAGAGACCCTCGTTTCACCTCAAACTTTTGGAGAAGTTTGCAACAAGCCTTAGGGACGAAGCTAAATTTCAGCACAGCATATCATCCTCAGACAGATGGTCAATCGGAGAGGACAATTCAAACCTTGGAGGACATGTTGAGAGCTTGTGCTCTAGATTTCGAAGGAAGTTGGGAAGCTAACCTCCCTTTGGTGGAATTTGCTTATAATAACAGCTACCAATCAACAATACAGATGGCGCCCTACGAAGCACTTTATGGAAAAAAGTGTAGATCGCCTATTTGTTGGGACGAAGTTGGAGTCCGAAAAATCTTAGGACCCGAACTAGTGGAGAAATCGGTAGAGACCATTTCACGGGTCAGGGAGAAGATCCGGATAGCACAAGACCGTCAGAAGTCGTATGCTGATATACGGAGAAAAGATTTGCACTTTGAAGTCGGGGACAAGGTATTCTTAAGAGTTGCACCAATGAAGGGATTAGTTCGTTTTGGAAAGAGGGGTAAGTTGAAACCTCGCTTCATAGGACCATTTGACATTTTGGACAAGGTCGGAAGCGTAGCTTACCGAGTAGCGCTGCCACCAGAACTGTCCCAAGTGCACAATGTGTTCCACGTATCCACACTCAGGAAGTACGTGAGCGACCCAGACCACGTTGTCGATTTTAAGGACCTGAGCCTAAGCCGCGACCTAACTTACAAAGAAGTGCCTGTGGCTATCTTGGAAAGAAAGATTCATACCCTAAGGAACCGGGAAGTTCCTCTAGTATTGGTTCAATGGAGCAGACATGGGAAGGAAGGAGCTACCTGGGAAAGAGAGGATGAAATCTTAGCTAAGTACCCGCGCGTGTCTTTAATTTAAGTGAGTAAATTTCGGGGACGAAATTTCTCTTAAGGGGTGTAGGATGTAATAACCCAAAACCCAATTATAGGATTTTATATTTAATTTTCTATGTTTGGGGGATCATTTTATTTTATTCTAATTTCATATGTGGTTTTCTTAATTTTTCTCCAACTGACGAACGGTTTTCCAACCCGAAAATCTATTGATACTTTTCGAACTCACATCCGTAATCCGGATTTGTTTAATAATGATTAATTATCAAATAGTCCTTTAAAGGTGAGAAACACTCAAGAAAACCCTAGGGAAAAATGTTTGTTCTCCCGTCGTGCGTTTTAATAAAATTTCGGAGCCGAAACTCGAACCGAAAAATACCAAAATTTCAACGTCGAGATCACAATACTGTATTAAAGAGTGGGATGCCAAATGACAGCCCAATTGCCCAAAAATAACCGACCATGTGGGAGTTAGAGGGGGAATAGTGTCAATTGTACCTCTTCTCCAAACAAACACTCTAAGTGCCATACTTAGTGTACTAACTCTCCCAAATTTCCTCCCCATCACCCAAGCTGCCGTCCCCTCCCCCTTTCCTCCCTTCTATAAATAGGTTGCTGCCCTTTCATTCTTTTCCACACAACAAAAAGCTTGGGGCTCTCAAGAAAAAGAAGAAAATCTCAAAGGGTAAGTCCCAAACCCCTCTTAAGTCTTACTCTTCTTCTTAAGTTTAGAAATTCAGGAAAAATATTATATGAGGCCCTAAGAACTCCTTTTTACATGATATGATCTTATATGGAGTGCTTGAGTTGGAATTTTGGTGTTTGGAGTCAAAATGGTGAAGTTATACTTGAAACATGAAACTGCCGAAATCAAGCCCTACCCACTGATCCGTTTTTGTAAAATTTATTCGGACCCTTTCCACCCGTTTAAAAATCATGAGAAAATTCCTAGATGTAGTGTTTGAAGTGAAGAATAACATAATAAAATTTCGTGACCACTGGATTTTTGTAGACTGAGAATAAAATCATGAAAGATTATGTGTCGGAAGTGATCCGAAACTGGGAGCAGTGACTCATTTCTTGTATTTCTTCCCTTTCTGATGGTTATAAAATTCTGGCAAAATTCTGGGATGTTCCCCTTGATGTTTTGTAAATCATAGTCAAAAATCATAACTTTTCGTTTAGTACTTTATGAGATAAAATTCGTTTTCTGAGTACCTGGTCGATGTTCGACGCATAGGGTTATTCTGTGTTGCACGAATTTTTTTCAGTTAGACTATTGTATAAATCATGGAAAAATTCATCAATGACCTACAACCTGTTTTTAACAAGTTTCTTAAATTTTGTGATTTTTAAACAAGTATCCAATAAGTTATGAATTTTCTTGTAAGACATGTCCAGTAACCGAGCCAAACGATGGATTGAATGTTCACGAATTTTTTCTGGACAGAATCCGTAAGTCAAATGGCTTGGGTCTCTGAATGAAAGTTGTTCATACTTGAGTGATGCATCACATGTTTTAATTTCATAATTTTTAGATGCTTCTGCAGAAAGTTACGGGTTTTATAAGTTAAGGTCACTGTTTTTGCCGAAACAGAAATTTAGAGTCCTTATTACAAATTCTGCTATAATTCCGTAACTCAAATGAACTTGGACCCTTAATGAACTTTGTTCTACACTGAAAGATGTACAACATATTAAAATTTCATAATTTTCCAAGGAGTCTAAGTATTTTATTTCATTTATGCATGTATAGGTATCGTTTCTTCTTTTGACTAGTACTTGACAAATTAAATGGCCAAAACTTTTAATGAAATGCATGTTATATGTGATACTTCATGAATGCATATACTTGAGTGTCTTACGTGTTTTTGTGAAAACAAACGAAACCGAAAGTCCCAAATTCGGAACCCACAAACTGTAGTACACTAACAAAGCCATTAGACATAAGATTTAACCCTTAAAAGCTTTTGATAAAATAAAGTACCCCTTCTTCGTTCAAAGCCTTGCGCAATAAGATCAAGAACCTAAGTTTCTAATGGACAAAAGAGTTGTCGAACTAAACATACGAATTGTGGTAGGTAGAGTACGGTCGGAACCAGAGACCGAGACTTGCGTACGAGAGGCCTAAACAATCAAAAGTTAGACTTTCTCTGAAAAGTTCTCCAGGTGGGTGACACTATCTGTATAGCTAGTTAATGTTATATGGACTGTTGTCAGTTTTCCTGAATCAAACATAAACAGTTCTTCCGAAAGACGCAAACAACTCAAAAGCATGAAAATGCACAACTCCTAACTATAAGAATATACGAAAACAAGCTTCTTTTACTTTGATTATTTGTTTTTATATGTTACATACGAGAGTTATTATCTCTATTGATAAATAGATCTGCAGAGGGTGATGCCCTATATAAACGGGAGCAATAAGGTTGGAAGAGGGTTTGGATTGTGTGTAGAAATGCCACTAGTGCCACCTCACGGGAGCAATAAGGATGGTAGAGGGTTTGGATTGTGTGCAGAAATGTCACTAGTGCCACCTCATTTGGGACGGAGAATTACGGGTCTCGGACGTTTTAAACGTGCCATTCCACAATGTGATTATGGGGATCGGACGCACTAGCGTGCCATCTCAAATGTGCTATATATATATACTAACTGTCGCAAAGAAAGATGAATCTCTTAATCGAATAAAGTTGAAGGATGAAAATCTTATAACTGAAGATTACCTTGTACAAATGGGCTAAATGCCGCAACGCATAACTAAAGATAAGAGAAGAATAAAAGATTCAATTATATTCGGGTTTTCCTGTCAATCTGTGTAACAGCATACAGGTTACCCACTGAGATTCCTATCTCATTCTCCCAAACTTAATATTTTCAGGTTGCGAGATTGAGGCCCGGGAGCTGCAGTAGACGACCGCTTCCCACTCTCTCTTATTTAATAAATAAATCTTCTCAGTAACTTTCAACCTTTTGTAATGAATACTTTACGAATTTTATGTTATTATCTCCCCCTGGGAGTTGTACTCGTCAGATGGTTTGATCAAAATAGATATTGATCTTTTATTTTAAAAGAGTTCCTCTTCCCTAAGTAAAATGTTTCTGAAATTTTTCCGCTGCAACTTAATCGGTTGTTATTGAAAAGAAATTTTCTGGCTCAGTTTTTTTATATTTCACTAAGTGACGACTCGGGTTTAGGACGTCAGACCCCGAGAGTCAACTTTCTGAATTCCGGGGCATTACAAGTACTGTTTCAAACTCCTTGACTCCAGTAACTGTAGAATTTCTCCGATTTCGGGATCAGTGGATATATCTCATTCAACATACATCTCGAATTTCATCTTTTCTCTGATTGAAGTGAGATCATACTCGAATTTGATCTTCGGTTTCTTAGTGTCCGCCATTGTTGAGGATATAAGGTTTTGAGAGGGAAAGAAAATTTGAGAGATATATGAAAAGGTTTTGTATGTGCGTAAATGAAATTATGCACACATTCTCCTATTTATATGGAAAGATGTATAATAAACAATTATAAAACTCATAATTGACTGAAAAAGTGTAAATTTAGACTTTCGTGTCACCATTAATGCAATTATGATAATTAATTTTGAAAAACGGAGAGAATAATATTAAATATGTAGCGCGTGAACTGTTGACGGTTCATATTTCAGAAACCGCCTCCATTTCTGGCGCGTGAATGTTACTCAGCGTATTTCAAAATTCAATTTGATAAAGTTTCGGGTCCGTAGTAACTTCTTCTGACACAGAGTTACTTATTTTTCTTTACTTTTCAGTTAATTGGAAAGATAAAATGAAAAGTACACAAATTTTAATTAAAACAAAATCGGAACCCTTATCTTTTTATTTTGAAAAACAAAACATTTTTAATAAACTGAGTAAATTCATTTTTGAAAGAATAATATAATTATGATATTAAATTCACATATTGATTATATGAACTAATATGCATAATTTTTATTATAAAAAGAAAAGGTTAGAAAATACTTCCTGATAATTTCACCTTGTCTGGATTGATCGTAACATTGTCTGTTTTATGAATATTCAGATAAGGAGCTCTTGTCATATGTTGAGAAATGTTTATCAAACTTAGTTTCTACTGAAATAAAAGATACTTAAACAATTTATTAGTAACCTTTGTGAGTAACTCAGACAAAGTACATATACTCATCTGTTTGTTTATGGCAGATGATTACTATGTATTTGTCTGAATTACTTCATGTCAGACAAGTAAGTATCAAGTTGGTCTAAGATCAATAGATTAATCCTTGATTCTTGATTCCTTTTATGGAGATCAATGATATCAGCTCTGTGATTATCCATGTGATCCTCTACTCGTCTGATACTTCTTTCTAGACATAGTAAAATAATCGAGAGAGACAAAGAATAAAAGACATAAGATGAGATTATAGATTGACTAAAGAAGCATCTAATAATCCTAATTCTACAGATAATTCTTTGAACCTTGTCTCTGCTAAAGGTTTTGTTAAGATATCAGCTCTTTGAAAATCAGTCAAAATCTTTTCAAGTCTGATATCACCTTTCTCAACGTGATCTCGGATGAAGTGATGTCTTATGTCAATATGCTTGCACCTGGTATGTAAGACTGGGTTTTGGGTAATAGCTATGACACTATTACTATCACAAAAGATTGGTACATCTTTGGTGATAATGTTATAGTCCCTTAGCTGTTGACTAATCCAAATAAGCTGTGAACAACAACTTCCAGCTATGGAAGTAGCTACAGAGGTTTGCTTTTTAGACAACCATGAAATCAGCTTACTTCCCAGAAATTGGCAAGTTCCAGATGTAGATTTCCTATCTATCTTACACCCACTAAAGTCTGAATCTGAGTATCCAGACAACTCAAAATTGTCATCAGCTGGATACCACAGTCCAACATTTACTGTAGCTTTTAAGAATTTAAGAATCTTCTTTGCTGCTTCAAGATGACTCATTTTTTGTTTAGCTTGAAATCGTGCGTAGACTCCAACTGCAAAAGAAATATCAGGTCTACTAGCAGTTAAATATAACAAAGAGCCTATTAGACATCGATACTCAGTTTGATCTGTATCTTCCCCCTTTTCATCTGGATCCATTGAAAAGTTTGTCATCATAGGTATCTTGGCTTCACGGCTGGTACCTATTCCAAATTTTTCAATAAGATCTTTTGTGTATTTGGCTTGATTAATGAATATCCCCTTCTTATTCTGCTTGACTTGGAGTCGAAGGAAGTAGGTCATCTCTCCCATCATGGACATTTCAAATCTGCTCTTCATAAGATGACTAAATTCTTCACACAAAAATGTATTAGTTGATCCAAAAATAATATCATCAACATATATCTGAACTAGTAAAAGATCACTACCAAATTTTTTTCTAAACAGAGTTCTATCAATTTTACCTTTTACAAAATTATTTTGAATTAAATAATCAGACAAAGTATCATACCATGCTCTAGGTGCCTGTTTAAGTCCATATAGAGCTTTTCTTAACCTATAGACCTTGTCTCCTTTGACAAAGCCTGGAGGTTGCTTTACATAAACTTCTTCAGCTAAGATTTCATTAAGAAAAGCTGACTTAACATCCATCTGAAAAACTATGAATCTTTTAAAAGCAACATAAGCTAAAAACAATCTTATGGCTTCCAGACGAGCTACTGGTGCAAAGGTTTCATCATAATCAATCCCCTCTGATTGTGAATAACCTTGAGCAACTAGTCTAGCTTTATTTCTTACCACAATATTATTTTCATTTCTTTTGTTTTAAAAGACCCATTTAGTTCCAATGACTTTTTGATGATGAGACCTTTCAACAAGCTCCCACACATCTTGTTTTTGAAACTGATTTAGTTCTTCTTGCATGGCATTAATCCAGTTGGAATCAGTTAGAGCCTCAGTAATAGACTTGGGTTCAAGTAATGATACATAACAACTGAACATGCAATCTTGATTTAGTTGGGTCCTTGTCTGGACACCAGAGTCTAAATCTCCAATTATCTGTTCAGCTGGGTGGTATGACATTACTTTCCTACCATTGTCTTTTACTATGGATGAAGTTTTGTCTGAAGTATTTATTTCAGATGATTCTGTGTTACCTTCAGATGTTTCTACCTGATCATCTGTGGCATTGGTTGTCTGATCAGCTGGTGAGGAAGAGCTTCCAGGTTCTTTTTCTTTGTTTGAATCTGGTTCTTTTTCTTCGTCTGAGTCTGATTCCTGATTATAGAACTTTACAATCGATCTCTTGATAGTCATCTTGTTCAGATCATCTGATATCTTTGTGATGTCATCTGTTTTACTAAACTCAAAAGAGGATTCTTCAAATACAACATGTGAAGTTTCTTCCACACACAAGGTTGTCTTATTAAAAACTCTATATGCTTTAGATATAGATGAGTATCCTAAGAATATCCCATCTGCTATCTTGGCATCAAAAGTTTTTAATTGAGATTTACCATTGTTGTGAATGAAACATTTACAACCAAATATATGAAAATATGAAATTTTGGGGGATCTTCCCTTCCAAATTTCATAGGGGGTTTTACATTTATCCTTAACAATCAAACTTCTATTTTGAATAAAACAAGCTGTATTAACAGCCTCTGCCCAAAACCTGTGGGGAGTGTTGTACTCAGATAACATTGTCCTAGCTGCCTCTTTCAGAGTCCTGTTTCTCCTTTCAACTACTCCATTTTGCTGTGGTGCCCGTGCAGCTGATGTCTCATGAGCTATGCCATTCTCATTACAGTAGTTAGTAACAAGCTTATTAAGTAATTCAGTACCTTTATCACTTCTAATTTTAACAATACTTAGTCCTTTCTCATTTTGAACTCTTCTAAGAAATTCTGGAATCTTAATCATAGTCTCATTCTTCTTGTATAAGAAAATAACCCAGGTAAATCTTGAAAAATCATCAACAATTACCAAAGTATATTTTCTTCCACTGAAGCTGAGAGGTGTAACTGGACCAAAAAGATCCATATGAAGAAGTTCCAGGATTCTTTCTGAAGATGGACTACTTATTGTTTTAAAAGAAGCTTTAGTCCGTTTTCCTTTTTGACAAGAATCACACACATGGTTCTTTGAGAATATTCTATCAGGGAGTCCTTTTAGTAAAGATTTCCTTGCAATTTTGTTAAGAGTTTTGAAGTTTAAGTGGCCAAGACGTTTATGCCATAGCCAGCTTAAGTCATCTGAACTCTTAGCAACAAGACAAGTATCTTTAGGACAACTTCTAAAGTTAGCAACATAAATGTTACCTTGTCTGACTCCAGTTAATAGTATATTTTTATTAAAACCATCTAGCACATAACATGCATTATGAGTGAATTTAACACTTAACCCCTTATCACAAAATTGTGAAACAGATAACAAGTTGTGCTTCAATCCTTCCACAAAGTAGACTTCATTGACTTGTATATCTCCTATCATTAATGTTCCAACTCCTTTGGTAAGTCCAAAATTGTTGTCTCCAAACATTACGCTTGGACCATCTATGGACTGATAGTTAGAAAGAAGACGTCTCTCATAGGTCATATGCTTTGAACAACCACTGTCAATGTACCAAATGACCTCAAGAATATCTTCTCTTTCTACTATCTTCCTGTCTTCCTGCAATCACAAGTTTAGATCTTAGGTACCCTTTGTAATTTGGGTCCTTTCTTGTTAAGTTGACACTTGGGTATCCAGACAAAAATATATATATTCCTTAAAACCATAGATTGAAGTTTACAACCATATCTATATACCAATATAAGACTTTCAAGATCAATTTTATTTAGTTGATCTTTTGTGATTGTCTTGTATTGTGGTAAAAATGGATATGACTTACTTCTTCCATAAAAACTATTATACCTAGGATAAGACTTTGTCTTAATCTTTGGTTTTGCCTTTGGAGCAATTCTCCTCGTCTGTGTTTTCTTTTCAGAAGTGTCAGATGAGGTGATTAGTTCCTTAGGTTTCCAAGGACTAAATCTAGTCTCTACCTTTGGTTTAGTGGCTTTGACAAAAATTCTTGGTTTTATAGGATCATCCTTTTTATTCCTATCAAAACCTAAACCTATCTTGTCATTAGACTTCTGTGAAGTATTGAAGATCTTATCTATTGTGGACTGAGTGTTATTTAAAAGTCCTAACTTGAGATTTAATTCTCTGTTAGTTCTTTTATAACTCTCGTTCTCAGAACAGATACTTGAGAATTTTATTTTTAAAGAATTCAGTTCTTTTTCCAACTCATCTGTCTTATCAGACGAGGTGCTGGTGATAGTCCTAGTCTGACATCCCCCCTTGAATGAACAGTCTAGTTTTTCACTATCCCTTGTCTGATTGACTTTAGTTAGATCAAGAATTTGACTCTTTAAACTAAAATTTTCAGTCTCTATCTGTTTATATGCAGATAGAGTAATCTCCAAGTCTTTTAGAAGTTTATTTATGAGACTAGGATCAGATTCAGATAAGTTCTCACAATCATTATCTGAAGAAGAATAATAGTTTACCTCCTTTGCCATCAGACATATATCATCATCTAATCCAAAATCAGATGAAGATGAGGATGATGATGTTTCTTGAGCTTCTTCCTTTTCAGCTAGAAGTGCTCTCTGGTCAGCATACCTTCTATCTCGTTTCTTCCTCTTTTCTTCTCTCTCTCTAGGAGTAAGTTGAGGACAATCATAGCTGTAATGACCAGGTTTGTTGTATGTATAACATATATCTCCTTTATCTGTCTTTGGACTATTATCTCCTCTTCTGATTGGTGACTTGTGCCTTCTAGACTGATCCTTCTTTCTATCATTGTCTGAATTATTTTCTTCTTTATCTGACTTGTAACTCCTTCGGCTTGATCTATCTCTCTTATTCCTTTTGTACTTCATCTTTAGCCTCTTATAACGTTTCATTAAGAGTGTCATTTCTTCTTTAATTGATAAATCAGATGCCTTAGAAATTTTCTTAGATTCTTCTTGGTGAAGAAACGCAACCGTCTTCCCAGATGTTGAAGACTCAGCTTCATCTTCTGCATCTTCGATTTAGATATCGTACTCTAGTGCTTTGAGATGAGAAAACAAGGTATGGTGTGAGATTGAGGACAAATTTTGTGTAGCTTTGAGAATGTTAGCCTTTTCTCTCCATAATTTGCTTAAGGACCTTAGTATCTTATTATTAACTTCTTTCTCAGTATAAGTTTTACCCAAATCAGCCGCTTTGAATGTGTCAAATGTATGTAACACTGACTGCAGTTTATTCTCCTTGACTTGGTCTGATCCCTCACATACACTATCAAGAGTCTCCCACATTTCTTTAGCAGTTTTGCATATCTTTACTTTCTCAATCTAGTCTTTGCTCAGAGTTTCTATAATCTCTGTTCTCGCTACTTGATCCAGATTATGAATTTTCCTTTCGTCATTAGTCAATTCTGCGCTTTTCTTCTCTTGTCTGACTCTGGTTTCAGCTGCTCCAGTCCCATCACTGGTTCCTCCATGATAGAACTTAATTGGTCCTTCTTCAAGCACCTCTTCCATCCTATCATGAATTGCCTTCAAATGGTTCTCCATCCTAAATTTCCAATAATCATATTCTTCGATTGAAAACTCGGGCAGACTTCTGGATTTCTTGCTTTTGACGGTCGACATAACGAATCAAAGAAACTCAACAACAACTTGTTAGTAGCAAGGTTAGTGGATTGAAAATGATGAAGATAATCAAGAAACAATTTCAGGAACTTGTCAAGACCTCAAACCAATATCAGAACAGCTTAACACCGCTCTGATACCACTTGTTGGTCCTACGAATTGAGCATTTATTAAAGAACTTGAAACAACCTTCTAGGGAAAATCTAGAAGAGGGGGGGGGGGGGGGTTGAATAGATTTTCAAACTTTTCCAAAGATTAGAAAACCAACTCAAGATATCAAAGTTCACACAGCGGAAAACAAACTTAAACTCAATCTTTTATGGATCAAAAGCTTTCTGATTAAGAATCTGAAATTGGACTTATTCGAAAATTGATTAAGAACAGGTAAGTAAGGAAAGCAGTAAAGAACACAGTGATTTATAGTGGTTCGGATAAAATGATCCTACGTCCACTCTCCTTCTTCAACTTGAAGAAGGGTCTCGACTTACTTACTTTCTTCCTTCTTACTTACTTACTTACAGTGCAGTTCTTCAGCCTTACAATCTTCTTCTCTAAATTCTGAATTCTAATGGCTTGAAGATATTCGTGAGTAGTGTTCTATAAATACTAAGAACTAAGAACGTTGGTGTGTGATTACAATATTTGTGAATGCTAATTGTGTGTTGAGAATACTAGTGAATTCGTGAGATTACAAAAGTTAATTCTACTCTAATTTCTAGATCTATTTATAGAAATCTTTGTTGGCAGTTGTAACTTCCTTGCTGATTCTTCTTAAGTTAGTTATAACAAACTAACTGAATCTTGTAACTTCTTCTTGGTTAGTTGTAACTGCTTCTTGAAATCTCTTGAATTTTCTAACACTTCATCGTCTTGTTTTCAGTCTTGATTCACCTTGTCTGCGTCTTAGTCTTTAGTTTAGATGACTGTCTGTTTGTCTCGACCTCATCTGACTTCCTAAGTCTGTCGTCATCTGATTACTTGTCATCGTCTGACTCTTTGTCCCCATCTGTCTCCTTGTCTTTATCTGACTGTTTGTGTATCCTTATCTACGTTTTGTACTTAGTCTAATTTACATATCATTACTACATCAGCTGTCTATACAATATTCTCAGCTGGTCATCCTATTTTACATTTTAACACATCAAAACTAAATACAACTTTTCCTCCTAACAAGAATAATTCATGATGACTTATTCTATTGAGATCCTTGGTATCTTTGATCACGGTAATCTTCACTCTCCACTTGCTAGTCAATGATCCAAGAATTTTGTTTTTTATTTCTTTCTCAGTGTATGACTTGCCTAGAGAACTTGCTTTATTGATTATATTTGTCAACCTCAAGTCCAACTGAACAATAGTTTCATCTGGCTTCATCTTGAGAGTGTCAAAAGAATAAAGAATTGACTGCAGCTTATTTTCTTTGATTTTTTCTGATCCTTCACACATTAGTGCCAGTGTCTCCCACATTTCCTTTGCAGATTTGCGGGTTTTTACTTTTTCAGTAAGCTCTCTGGTTAACGTTTCTATAATCTCTGTGCGAGCAACTTGATCGAGATTGAACAGTTTTCTCTCTTCAATTGACAATTCACTTCTTTTCTTTTCTGTTTTCTGGCGAGTTGAAGTCTCAGTTCCACCACTTCCTGAACTCACTAGATCCCAGTAGAATTTGATAGGTCCATCTTCAAGAATTTCAAGCATCCTATCATGTATTGCACCAAGGTGATTTTCCATACGGAACTTCCAGTAGTCATAGTCTTCGATAGAGAATTCTGGTAGCTTTCTGGCTTTATTGCTCTTCTTATGAGAACTAATGTTAGTAATAAAACAGTTATCCAATGAATGCAATGAGTTTTATGAAAACGGTTTTTTAAAAAGATCTGTTCAGGTGACCACAATAGTCTTTTCTCAAAGACTATTGGTAACCAAAGCCAGTGGTCGGTTGAATCACTGCTCTGATACCACTTGTTGGTCCCGGACGAGATATGCAAGAAGGTGTAAAGTCTAGAAGGGGGGGTTGAATAGACTTTACCACACTCAAAAACTTTTTGCAACTTTTTCGTGAGCTGAGTGTGAGGTTAGAAAACTTTGCAAGTCTTCTACAGATAAGTACTCAGAGTGTGCTCTGTGAGATCAGTAGACTTTGGAAAGTCAAAGTCTTCTGATGGTGCAGAAGCTAATCTTGTGTGAGTATTTGAAAAACCCTTTGAATGAAAACCTTCTTGATAAATACTTAGCAAGTTTAGTGCAGGTTTATTAAAATGATGATGAATGAGCAGTTAAGAATATGCATGCAGAAAGCTTATAAAGACACATAAATTTTTATAGTGGTTCGGATATAACGATCCTACGTCCACTCTCCCTGACTCCACAGAGGTCTTACTATCCACCGAATCTTCCGGTCTTGTTCCCTCTATCTCTTCGAGGTTATGACCACAGGAGGTTTTACAAGTTCCTGCCCTTGATTACACAAGATGATCTTTGAGTTTATTCTAACTCTTAGATCTAATAAGCGATCAACCTTCTCTCGTACTCGAGATATTGGAAGGTGATTTACAATTCTTAAACCAGAATCAGATCTTCAGATTCAACGTGTGTTTTGATTCGTGGTTTGAATGAATTTGCGTGTGTTGCTTTGAATGATAGAATTTCTCTCTTGGAATTTTTTGCGCGTAGTTTCATGTCAATTTTGAAATCCTTCATTCTGATTTATAGATTCCCAAAATCAACTAGCCGTTAGGCTGATTGATAGCGAAATGGTATATAGCCGTTTAGGAAGATCTTTTTGACTTAGATAATTGATTGTCTGAATCCAATCAATTATCTCTTGATAGATTGACTTTTGAGATTTCGATCTTCAAATCAGTAATCTGATTGATACGGAATATCCTGATTGATGGATTTACCTTGAATCAATCAAGTCTTCTATCTTTATCCTAGCAAGCTTCTCAACCTTGCTATCTTCTTGTCCAAGTCTTCTTGACTACTTGACCTTCACAAATTGTATTCATCTTCTGCATTATAAGTCTTCTAGTCCTTCAGTGACAACATTTCTGAATATAAGAAACCTTCTAGGTCTTCTTTGTAGCAGCTTTTATACTTTTCTGATTGTCAGTTTTTTTTTAATCAAGTCTCTTGCCTTCAAGTCTTCTGTCTTCAAGATCTTCTGATTTCAAAGTCTTCTATCTTCAAAGTCTTCTGTCTTCAAAGTCTTCTGTCTTCAAAATCTTCTGTCTTCAGTTCTCAAACATCTACAAACTATCTGAATAGATCTTAGTAAGGTTACCTTAGCACAAATACTAACCTAACTAGATCATCAGCCGACTAACAGGTTCAGCCGATCCTATTACATATGGGTTTTAGAAACATAATCAAAACCTATAAAACCATGAACCAACACTAGCTGCAAGAGATATATCCATTATTACTATGATGGAATGAATTAGAGAGTACTTGATGAAAAGAATGCAAAAAAACAGAGACCTAGCTGCTGCCAGATGGAATAGAAAATTGTGTCCTAGGATACATATCATATATGAGAGAAATATGGACAAGGTGGCTAATTGTATGCCTATTAAGTGCAACAACAACAACTATCAAGTGACTTGCTATGATGGAACTCAGTACACTGTAGATTTGCAAGCATTGGTATGCACTCGTAGATCATGGCAGTTGACTAGAATACCATGCACCCATGCAATATGTGCAATTTTGAGTCAAGGCCTAGACCCTGTGGATTATGTAGATGAGGCCTACACTGTTGAAAAGTACCTAAAGGCATATGAGTTGCCAATTTATGGAATCAATTATGAGGCTTTATGGGGTGAGTCCATGTACATCCCACCATTGCACCCTAATTTTGGTACAAGACCCAAAAGAGGAAGAAAACAAACCAAGAGAAGGCTGGAGACTGATGAAAAGGCTAAAAAGGCTGGAAGCAAACCAAAAAGAATGAGAAGACAACAAACATCAATCACCTGCAGCAAATGTAAAATCAAGGGGGCCATAATGCAGTTGGATGTATAAGAAGACAGGTAAGTAGTTATGAATTCAATCTTTGCATTATTCTAAATATATGTTTTTTTTTTGTATAATTTTTAGTATTTATTATTTTGTAGAAAACTGCTAGTGAGAGTGGTGGTGTGCAGACTGAGCAGCCTCAAAATGGCCCAAATAAGCAGCCTCAAAATGGCCTAAATGAGTAGACTGAAAATGGTCCAAATGAGCAGCCTGAAAATTTGATCTTTTGTTTTGTTTTGTTTTGTCTTTCATGTTGTATTTTTTTTAAAAAGATCATGACAACTGATTTTAATATGTATATTATTTGTAGGTGGAAAACTTGTCTCAAGTTTCAATAGGTTCTAGACCTACAAGGGAAACAATTGAGGAGAGCTTAACTGAGGTAATTATGTTTAATTTTGAGCTGTTATAAAAACTTATTGGTTTTTTTTTAATTGATTGTGATCACAATATGACTTTTACAGATTGCACCACCAAGATTTGGAAATCCTCACATCATTGAGGATTCAAATATTATTGATCTCACAATTACTGGAACCTAACAGAGCACTGTAACTAGGGAAGATTGGTATCCATCAGCTCCAATACCTCAGGTGTAAGGCCCTCCAATGTACCAGCAATTCCACATTGGTCAAACTCAGCTGCAACCCAGGGTTCAAATCAGAGCACCCCCACCATCAAGAGATGGACACTTCAGTTATTTTACTGTGAGTCAACCATCTATGCAAAGTGATGCACCAAGGAGAATTATTATAGACAATGATGACCAAAAGTTCCTGGACTTATCATCTAAAAGTGTTGATGCAGATAAGAAGGGCAAGAAAAAAAGTGAATTCATGATCTTGGTTTAAGGTAGTATAGTTGATTGAAGGAGGATTCTGAAACTTTGATTTTAAAACTTTTGATCTTTTGTATTTGATCATTATGATCTTTTATGATCATTTGTATTCTGATCAGTAGGATCTGTTATGATCTTTTATTTTTATCAGTAACTTATTAATTTGGCCAACCTTTTGTAGTTGATTATTATGATATTTTGTAGTTGATCAAATAAGTTTTTGTGAAACATGTGATCTTTATTTGATCAGTAACATATTAATTTGGCCAACCTTTGTAGTTGATCATTATGATATTTTGTAGTTGACCAAACAAGTTTTTGTGAAACATGTGACTGTAGTTGATCATTATGATATTTTGTAGTTGATCAAACAAGTTTTTGTGAAACATGTGATCATTATGATATTATCTATGGTATTTGATCAGTAACATATTTATCATTTTGATCATTATGATATTCATTCTAATATGTATTTGTCATTCAATGCTCTGTTTATTGAAAGAATTCGTACACAATAATTGTCCAAAACAGAGCACATTTCATTAAGTTAAGATCATCAACACATTCCACAAAAGTGCACTTACATTAACAAAAAAGTGTGCACTGTGCTATCCAAAATCTACCCAAAAACTGTCCAAATAAACTAGCTAAACATCAACAACAAACTATTAGTCAAATCCTAGCATCTTAATATGCACCCCTTCACCAACACCAAGCAGTTGACACACCAAATTCATCAAACCAAGAACCACACAAAACAAAAGAGATACTTTCACAAAGAGCTTTATATTACAGGTAAATTTGACATCATATTTTTTATTCCCTTCCTTGATTTTCAACTTCATGTTTTGACAAAACAATTTCTCATTTTCCATCTTCAATGCTCTTTTTTTCACCTCAAGCTTGCAATTCGCATCCTCCAACACATGAACCATTTCATTCAACTTTTCAACAATCTTCTCCATCTTTTTGGTCTCCTTCTTTTTGATCATTAACCTTTTTCAATAAATCGGGTATAATTTGAATTGCCCGAATGCACAACGGCTCATCGATCCAACGAAAAAACCTACAATACCCTGAACCCTAAAATATAAACAAACTACAAATATTTTAGAAATACTAACATGAATACCGAATCCTAAACCCTATTCTATAAAATTTCATTGAATCTTTCAATTTCAAACTTACTGGATACTTTCCGCACCCGTAGAAACGGCGGCCGACATTGACATCCTTCCAAGAGGTCACGGCGACAGCTTCCCGATGGTAATATCATTTTACAGCTCCAATATCCGACATTATTAGTTGAGTGAGCTGAGAGAAGTCGTTTTTTTTTCTTGTTTCAGCAGAAAATGACATTTATATTTGGGGAAGAGACTGTTCATCTTCTCAACTTAGTGATTAATATTATTTAAGTAAGTTAATTTAGTGTTTTATATTATTTAATCAACTATAATAATTTACATAATGAGGTGGAAATAAAACTAAATATTTTGTGTTGAAAATTAAATCAGAAATGAAAAACGTAATGCCACCTCAGCAGCCGCCGGATTTCCCCAATTTAAGTGTCACATGCGTGGCATTTGCCACAAAAACGGCGTCGTTCTTGGTCTCCGGCGACCTCTGACGACTTTTGGGATGTAAATAACGGACTTAGCAAAAATTATGGGTGCAATTGGCGAATTTAATTTTATTGGAACGTTTTCGTCGAACTCAATAAGTTATGAGACTTAAAAAAATTCTATCCCTATTATAGTAACAAAAATCACTTAATATAAATAAAAAAGTGCTAGTTATAGTAACAAAAATGATTCTGGTGTTAGTATCATTGGAATGTGCAAATAAAATTAACTAAAAAAAGCCATTAAAAAAACTTAAGTGCATGCATTCACTCACCTATACAGAGACCCACTCTAATTTATGATGCACGGAACATATATTTTTTTAATAGTTTAAAATAAATGTAGTTACATGTTCAATATAAGAGGCAATCAACTCGTACAAATAGCAAAAACACATACAAATAAAAAGATCAAACACAATAAAATGAATGTAATTTGGACATAAAAGTTCAACACTTTTGATAGAATTTATCCTAATTTGTAGACTGTTACACATAAATTTTTGCCCTTTTTTAAGGCACCGAACCAAAACACCTGACTAAAGTTTAGACAATTTCTCACCACCTGCCCTCTCCTTTCTTCCTTCATCTTTTCCCTTCCTTTTTTTGTCTTATGCTTCGTTCGCCCACTAATCCATCAATAATCAACAATCTATAATCCATTCACAAGAGGGGAAAAAAAAATCAACAATCAATAATCCATTCAATATATGTTACGTACATTTGGATTGAATAATTTACAAATAAATTTGTCGTATAGCAATAAATTAAATTCTTGAATTGACACACTTAAAATTCATCCACTAATTTTATATCCGTCCACTAATATAGTCATGTTTTTCTTTTCAATTTTTTAATTTGTCTAAAATTACGTCCCACATAAAAATTCAATAGTGTGCGTAAATTATTTAAATCCTTGTATAATATAAATTAGAATTTATTTATTTTTTATTAATAATTTAGAATAATTTCAAGTCCAATACATATTTATTTATATATATATATATATATATATATATATATATATATATATATATATATATATATATTGATCTGTGTTAAAAAAAAAAGGACAGAAATGAGAGTAGTGGCAAATTAAATTAATAATAATAACTTTGAAGACAAAATCTTCTGTGAATTAGTTTCATAATATAAAATTAATATCATTAGAGTCATTAGTTGATATCATAATATTCAATTAATAATACCATTATACTTATAAACTGATAGTACAGTATAAAATAATTATAGTATCAGTGAATAATTCTAATGCTATCAGTGAATAATTACAATAGTACCAATTTCATACTATGAAACTGCTTCACAGGAGGATGACTCGACTTTGAAACGTAGTGAATTGATTCAATTTGAATTGAATTCGAACTGATCAACTCATTTTCAACTCGACCCAATTTAGTTTGATTCATCCCAACTTCACAAGTTTTAAAAATTATACAAAAATTATGGTCTTTTTTATTTTTCTACAGCCCCTAAAAAATTAGGGTCTTAAAATAAAGGGGCACTCTTGTGTGAGACCGTCTCATGTATGAGACGGACATGAGACGGAGTCACTTTTTAATAAATTATTATCACTTTTTTATAATTTGTTATCAGTTTTTCATAAATTGTTATCACTTATCATAATTTGTTATCACTTTTTAATTTGTTATCACTTTTATACTAATTTGTATCACTTTTTTAAAAAGTGATAACAATTTATTAAAAAGTGATTTGATCTCATGCATGAGACGGTCTCATACAAGTTTTTGCCTAAAATAAATTATCGTTACCTGGCGCTGCTTATTAAAATCGTATTTTTTGTGTGGAGAATCGCTTGTCCGAACAGCACTTTCGGGAGAGTACAACTCCCCCTGTGCCGGCACCTCATCTTTGTTTTTAAGAACAGATGCATACTCGGGAGAGTACAACTCTCCTTGCTCCTTCCCATTGAACTCTACTGCATCCGAATTTCCCTTTTCATTCTTCATTTTTGGGTATTTTTTGCTAAAATTTCTGATTTTATAAATAAATAAAGTGCGGTAAAATAAATGCTGAAATTAGGACACGTGTAAGCAGTTGTGATTTTATAAATAAATAAAGTGCGGTAAAATAAATGCTGAAATTAGGACACGTGTAAGCAGTTGTCTCTTTAGGTGTCAACTCCTGCTTAATGAACCGACTCATTAGATACCTATGATCTATTTAGGCCGACAATCTTTTAGCAGTCCCTCGGTTTTTTTTTTTTTTTTTTTTTCGTTTAAATATTTTTAAAATTATTAAAAAAATATGTTATCTGAATCTCTCATTAGTTATTTATCAATAAAATTTATGCATTTTTATTAACTTATATGAGTGACACGTTATTTATTTATAATTCTTTTCATTTTACTCCTTAAGGTTTAAATATATAATATTTTATTGAATTAGTTGCAATAAATTTCTACCTAAATTGTTAAATCTAAAGTAATATAAATAAATTAAGTGTCAACTACTCATAAGTCAATATACTTATAATTATTTATTTGTGTGCTACTATATATTAATCTCGCACTATTTTATCTTGTTTTAAATATTGTATTAAATATATGTTTTTACCTACTTAGTGGTATGACAATAATTAACTTTATTATAAGATTTTATTTAATTCTTTTTGTACTACTCAATTGTTACTACCTTTAGTGTTAACGTGAAAATTAATTATAATTGTGATACATGAACTTCTCACTACTCATTAACTAATATATTTCATGCATTGAGTGCATTTTTAATTTATTATGTGCTACCTGTGATTTTAAATTATCTTATCTTGTATTATTTTATTGTGCTTTTAATTATTAAATTAATTGCATATGTTTTTTTATATATTTAGTGGTGAGAAAATCAATTTATAAGTAATTGGAGTTTTAATAATGTTTGAGTACTAATGCAACTTATTTGATTGTTGGTGATATAAATTAGATGTTATTATATTTATAAATTGAGTTTTAATATTTAGATTTTAATTAAATTAAATAAATAGATATAGGTATACATATATATATATGCGTGACATATATATATATATATATTATTTTAGTTGATCAGATAAGAGAAAAAAATAATAATAAGAAATAATAAAAAAAATAGAAACTTAATTAGAAAGCAACATAGGCGGTAGGAGGTGCGGCATATATATCCAGCCATATCTTTCTTTTATAAAACCTGGAAGCTTAGCATATATACGCGAGAGAGAGGATCGATCGAAGCATTTTGGTAAGTATTTGATTTCTATTAATTGATAAATTTTATACCGTTTTGAAGCTCGCGATGAATAGAACAAAATTTTATCCTCAAATCATTAATAATTGTTCTTATTTGATAGTGAAAAGGCAATAAAAAGAGTTTAGGGTTTGATTTATCAGCGATTTGCGAACTCGAGGTAAGTAGGAATTCATTTGCACCTACAATGCATAAATATAGTATGTTGTGAGTTATTTATGCTTAATTGGTGATATGTGAATATTACGTTAATCGTCGTACTTGAATATACGAGTAAATATACGAGTTTAAAGGTTATAGGGAAATGAATTTGTGAGTTCAGTGACTATCGTGAAATGAACCTGTGAGTTCAGTTATTATTGTGAATTGAACCAGTGATTTCCATGATTACTGTGAAACGAACTTCTGGGTTCTGTGATTATTATAGAAATGGATAAGGTGATTAAATTGGTGAGTTGTGAGTAGAAATGAATTAGGCGAGAACGATTAGTAATGAATTAGGTATGCGATTAGAAATGAATTAGGGGATTTCAAAGTGAGAATCACGCGTATGCTACCTAGAGTGGGCCACCGAGTTCAATTGTTGCAGAATGAACCTGTGAGTTCAAATGTTATCGTGAAATGAATTTGTAAATTATATGGTTATTGCAGAAATAGAAAGGGTGTTTTGAGCATGTGATTCTACTGTGTGTATATGCTGCATTGCATCGTGCATTAACATGAAAATATTTTATCAAATGGTGTGTTTGACCACTAATTATGCATCGAAGACGGCAGGGGCGACCTAGGAGTTAAGGTGACCGGACAGATCCTGGCGTATGCTACCTAGAGTAGGCCACCGTCTCATGTGCTATGGTGTTGTCGCACATTTAAAAAGGGGACTTCTGAACGGACAAGGGGTCAGATTTGGTGATGGACCTCGCTAGGTCATTAGAGGGTGGGATCCTCAACAGTGTAGGTCGGCGTGGAGGGATAACTTCTTGGTGATCATGAGGGGCGCGATAGGGGGGACCCTTGGTGGCCACAAGAAGATGGGCCTAGTGGCCACTTAAATATATTTGAATTGAGCTTAGTGCTCGTGTGCCGGTGCATAGTAGTGAGTCAGGGGCCCTAACGAGTGTTTCATAAATAAATTGATGATTTTAAAGAGTGTGCTTTGTGCATTAGGAGGTTTTCGAACTAAACATTACATCATGCATAATTTCTACTTACTGAGATTTATAAATCTCACATAGTTTATGCATTGTATCTGATGATTTGTGACATTGTGGTTTTACTGGACAAGCTGTGTAGCTCCTGCGGAGTTTTGAGTGGCTGTGTACATAGATGACGACCTGTTGGGTCAAACCATGGGCGTGTATTTTGAGTTGTATTTTATAAAGTTGTGTATATGGTTGATGTGAGTGAATTGATGCATGATTTATGTGGTATTTATTTGCAAAAAATGGTGAAAAGTGTTAGTTTTTTAGCTTTAAAGTGTAAGGTATCACTTCTTTTCAAATAAAGTATTACTAGTATGGAAATGGTGAATTTTTGATGTGTTTCGTCTCGTTTTTAGGTATTTCGGTGGAATTTGACCAAACCGAGCGCATGGATATTCACACGGGAACGAGACGAACAAGATGAGAGAAAACGAGGGTCGGAGGTGAACGTTGGGCCGGAAAAATTCCCTGGACTCGACCTTGGGTCGAGTTCCAGGGCCCTCGACTCGAGGTTGCAGCTGTGTTCGAGAATTTGCCAAAATGAGGAAGGCCTCGACTCGAGGGCATGAACCTCGAGTCGAGGGATACAACGAAGGCGGCAAGCTCGACTCGAGGCTTGGAGCTCGAGTCGAGGCAGGAGGATTTTAAGAGAAACGTGCCCACGATTTCACCAAGCTCGACTCGAGGGCCTCAAGCTCGAGTCGAGGCTTCCGATTTTCAGAAACTTCCCCATTTAATCCCCTTGGACGAAAAACAGAGCATACCTTCTTAAATAGCAGTTACTTAGAGTTTTTGGGGCGACTTTTCAGTGCCTAAGCCAAATTCTCCTTCTAGGTTGATTAGATTCATAGATTTAGATAGATTTTTATTAATTGTTGATCAGATTAGACTTTGATCCATAAGATTAGTCAATTCAAGTTGTAATTCAAGTGAAGAGAAGTTACTTTTGAAGATTCAAGCATTCAATACATTGATCATTTGGTTAAATTGGTGATGTTCTTCCTCTCTACTCAATTCTATTGCTTAATTGTTGTGATTAGCATTTTGATCAAGCATTTTTTACCCATGAATTTTGCACTTTGCTCCATGTGCTAATTCACTTGTGCTTGGGATAATTGAAATTGAGGATGATTTGATTGCTTGTGCTATGATTGTTGATGATTGTTGTTCAATTGAGATAGTTAGTGCCCTAATTGTGATTCTAATTGTGCTTCATGCATTTTTATCTCTTTAGATTAGTGTTTGATCACTCTAGCAACAAACGAAAGTTAAGCTAACGTGATTAGAGATTAATCGAGTTATAATTGTGTATGATGTATGAATTAGTTGCTTTATAATTGAGAGATTAGTTGCACTAAGAATACTCACTTTAGACATTGTGTGATTATTGGAGACATAATTGCATGATGGTTTTTGCTTCCTATTTTGGTTGAATATCAATTTGATGCAATCATAGTTTGTGATCATTGATTCCTTGATGGAGATTATCCCTAGCACCCCTATCCCATTTGATTTTTGAGAATTCCTATCTTGGTAATTGTTTAGCTTAACTCTTGCATAATTCATAGCATTGTTGTTGATTGATTTGAATTCTAGCATTTGAGTAGTGTATTTAACTCAAAATCGTGTTGCAATAATAGTCATTGAAAACTCACATTTCTAGGGACTCATTGCAATATTTTTCCCTTGGGTTCGATAACTTGGTTGTCTTAATATCACTTGCCGATTTTACCGCAATCAATGGTGATATGAGTCTTTTTTGTCATGTTTTGAAGTGTTCATTGCCTTTCTGTTAAAGCATTTGAAAAAAAAAAAGTCGCATGTGCACACGAGTCATTTCTTGTAAAATGATTCACAACTCACTTTTCTTGTTAAATTAGTATTTCTAGTTGGGTTGTCAAAAGGTAGTCGTGTAAAAAAATCTACTCCCTCTGTCCCACAACTGTTTGCATAGTTGACTTTTTAATCATTTTTGTGTGAGAATTATTTCATAGTAATATGTGTACAAAAATTATTTTATATGAATGGTATGCTAGTTAGCATACCATTCATATAAAACAACTTTTGAACACATATTACTATGAAATAATTCTCACACAAAAATGATTAAAAAGTCAATTGTGCAAACAGTTGTGGGACGGAGGTAGTACTATATATTTTATTAAAAAGATATGTATTCCCTTCGTCCCAACAATTTATGTTTCTTTTTCAGTTCGTCCCAACTCTTTCTACACATACTTCTAAAATAGAAACATCACACAATACTAATACCCTCACAATATCATTTAAATTTAAAAAATGTCACTCTTATTCTACTCTACTTTATTCTCTCTCTTACTTTATCTCATTAAATCATCAAAAATACATTTACACTTTATTCTCTCTCTTACCCTTTATTCTCATAAAAGTCAACAAAATTAATTTTTATTAGTTTCTGTACCCCTACAAGTGTGCAATACTTCCTACGGCGGAGGGAGTCCTTTATATTCCTCCTCCTCCTCCTCCTCCGCCTCCTCCGAGTATTTGCTTCCCAATTTCTTTTGGGCACAATAATTAAAATAAATAATACTCCCTCCATCCTAAAGCAGTCTGCACGTACAACGGATTGGGCACGGAGGTTAAGAAAATGCAAATCATGAGTAAATGAAGTAAGGGGTTAGTTTGAGTGTTACCTAAACCCACCCATGAACAGTAAAAAAGGGGGAAAAATTGATTTTTATTTTTTTTTAAATTTAAATGCTGACAACAAATAATAAAAGGAAGGGGGGGGGGAATTGATTTTTTTTAATTTAAATGCTATCAACAATACAGTAAATATCAGAATAAAAATTACAGATTCCCTCCAAAATTATAGAAAAGTACTGGATAAAAATTACAGACTCCCTCCAAAAATTACAGAAAATAAATTATAGATTCCCTCCATCAGAATTCAGCTACCAAAAATAAATACCTATCAGATTCATTGCATTAAACACTAGAGCAACAACTACACATTAAATGACACAAACTAGAAGAACAACTTATCTCACTCCATCAGAGAGTAATGGTGTCATTCACAAAGTAAAATAAATGAAGTTGCATTATCATTTGTAGTATGTAGGAGGATCATTCAAAATGTGTGGGCAGCTGCAAAAGTTCAGATTACACAGTTAGAGCCTGTTATATTCAAGTCAAACAAGTTGGGTGTTCCAGGTAAGATTTTTGTAATTAAATACAGAAATTATGAAGAGCATACCTATTGAAAAAAGAGGGACCATCAGACGACTTACTAAGGAACTGGAAGTGAGCAAGAGTTCAGTAGGAAGATGGGTTAAAAAAGGAAAAATCAAGCCACACACTAATGCGCTAAAGTCTGATCTTACAACAGCCAACAAAGTTTAAAGAATGAAATATTGTTCGAGAATATTAATAGTTGAGATGAACAACAACACCATCAGTTTTGAAACCATGCACAATGTGGTTCACATTGATGAGAAATGGTTTTATATGACTAGGGCAAATGAGAGATATTATATGCTACTAGGGGAGAATGAACCACATAGGACTTGTAAGAGTAAAATGTTCATAACTAAAGTGATGTTTATGTGTGCAGTAGCAAGACCCCAATATGTACAAGAGGATTTTTTTAATTAATTAGAGTGATTTGCAAAAACACTTTCAGTCTTGTGGTGGTTTTGGGAAGGATTCCTAAATTGTGGCCCCATAAAATGAACAGCGGGAGCGTCATCACCGTAGGCGCCCTTTAAACATTGCCGACAACTTCTACTGCACAAAACCTGCAATATATATATATATATATATATATATAAATATATATATTATAAATATATTATTTGGGCGACCTCATGTATGGTGCCCCTTTGAAGGAATCTTAGCCAGCGTTTGACGGAAAACAACTTTCATCAGTGTCATCAACGAGAAGGGTGGGAGGGGTGTAGAAGGGTGGTGGGGCGGCAGAAGGCAGTGTTGACCGCATAGAGGGGCGCCATACTTTTTGACGTTCTTTTAACCTCTCTTTTTGTTTCCAGCTATATATCACACCACACTCCTACTCTATTAAATTTGAATCTCATCTCTCAAGCTTACACACTAAAAACATTTGACTCTCCCTCTCTCTCATTCTTTCTCTTCCATTTGTGGAGAAAAAACAGTTATAAATATTTTGAGAATTGAACAACAATAAAAAAAGGTTAGTTTATTTTAAATATTATAAATTTATTTAATTTGTTATTTAATTTTTTTTTTTTGAATTTGCAAGCTTTATTTGGTTTCTTCCTGCAGCAACTCCTTGGTTGCAATTCACATACTCGTACACACATACAAGACCTACCATGATTAAATGCATTTTTCTTCTTAAATCAGGGGCAAAAAAGGAATATCCATCAAATGAATAAACAAGGGTTTCTAATTTCCCTCTCGCTTTCTCCATTCAAAAATCAATTAAGAATGAAGGATTTTATTGGTATGCATGATACACATATATATGCGTATGCATAGGCGAAATGGTTAGCATTTAATATTTCTACAATGGTCTGCAGGTGGCGTCAACTTTTAACATTAAAATATTAATATTTGTTTTATTTGCAAATGTTGCCGTCTGACGCTGCCATTAATATTGAAAACTTGGTTTAAGGGGCGCCCACAGTGACAGCGCCCCCATTAAAATGTTGATTTTTTTATTTTTTATTTTTTGCAGGTTTTTGTTGCAGTAATTGCCGGCTAAGTTGAGGGGGCACCACAGTTGAGGGGGCACCACAGTTGAGGGTGTCCCTCCACATATTAGCAACCACTTCCAAAACCACCACATAAATGTAAGTGGTTTTGCAAACTACTATATTTAATTAAAAAATTATGCACATGGTTCACTTATTTGGGATGAAAAGATTGGGATTTACCCATTTACACAAAAAGAACCAGCAAAAAAGAACAACAAAAATAAAGTTAGGAGAACTTTGGTTACAAAACAAATTGATAGCATCACTAAAGATGTCATCAAAGGTTGCATAATTAACCAGATAATTATTTCCCTATCAGAAAAATTTCATCACATAGATTAGTAAGTCTCCAAAACTGGAAAATTTAAAAATTTACCAGTTTTGGTAACATTATTGTAAGGCTCCAAAAACTGGAAAATTTAAAAATTTACCAGTTTTGGTAGCATTATTGTAAGTCTCCAAAAACTGGAAAATTAACCAGTTTTGATGACATTACAACAAGTCTCCAAAAACTGGAAAATTAATCAGTTTTGATGACATATTTTTCTACAGATTATTCCAGCAATTAAAGCATCATGGCAAGTAGGTGCAAGCAAACATATATTCATACAACAGGATAATGCAATTAAAGACCCAGACCTTGAGTTTAGGGTTGCCGCACGTTCAGATGAATTTAATATCCAACTGATTTGCCAGCCACCAAACTCACCAAATTACAAGTTGATACTAGATCATGGAATGTGGATGATTTGGTGACAAATGTGTTATTATCATTTAAAAGGCTAACACACATTACTCTTAACAATGTATTTTTAAGCTTGCAGAATTGCATGATAGAGATCTTGCACCTAGGTGTATGGTGAAAATAATTACAAGGTGCCACACATGAACAAAACAAAATTGATCAGTCAAGCAAGACTTCCATTGACATTACATGTTAATGAGCAGCTAGTAAGAGAATGCATAGATCACTTGGTGAGTAATAGGCACATGAAAAATGATGAAGACTTAGGTGAGTTGATGTCTAGCTTAGGATATTGAAGGGACAGAAGTATAAGGGGGTGCAATACCTTTTGTAAAGCTTAACAATCATCATATGTTTACAGCATAACCCTCGATTTTTTTTATCGGTAAATATTCGTTCCCAAGGGGAATCGAACCCAGGTCTCCCACTAAAGTGAGAAACCCGGTGGCCGGGTGGCCTAAGCCACCTGGTTCACATAACCCTCGATTTACTGATCTCCCTTAGAAAAAACCATCGATTTATAAAAATCCAACATTTTACAGGTTCTCTCCTTCAGAAAAACCCTCGATTTATAGAAAACTATTCATCAAATTATCAGAAAACCTTAAAAAAACCATCTTTTTACAGATTGAGAGAGTGAAAAAATATCAGAGATCGAGAGAGTGAGAATATTTGAAATAGAGAGTGAGTGAGGAACCTTCGAGAGAGAGGATCAACAAATCGAGAGAGGAGATCAGCAGATCGAGAGTGAAGAACCTTCGAGAGAGGATAATGGAGCGGCAGAGTAGATTTTAGGGTTTGTTGGGGTAAATTAAATGGGATGGGTTGGGTTGGTGGTGGGTTTGATGGGATGAATTAAATGGAATGGGTTGGGTTGGGTTGGTGGGTTTAATAATTGGGTTGGTTTAATTAAATTGGATTTGGGCTTAGAGTAGTATTTGTGTACATATTGTGCACAATAAAAATTGTGTGCACAAAGTTTGGCTACAGTGTAGTATTATTTCAGGTACCGTATAGTATTAGTTTGGTTACAGTGTAGTGTTATTTCAGGCATTGTATAATATTAGTTTGGTTACAGTGTAGTATTATTTCAGATACTGTATAGTATTAGTATTATTAACAATATTGTATAGTATTAGTTTAGCTACAATATAGTATTAGGTAAAAACATTGTGCACACTATTTTTTAGTGTGCACAATGTGCACACAAATATTTGTCTTGGGCTTAATATAGAATTTGATCCACTAAATATTTAACTAATTATGTTGAAAGTTTTTTTTTATAGGAAAATGAAATATATTAATGATAGATTGGCTCACGCCATACATCGCTTAGAAAAGCGTCATTACAACAAGTAGGGATATCCTCAATCCAAACCTCTTCAAAAGGTTCATTACAATCATAGTGAGCTAACTTGTGCGCCAGAGAGTTTGCATCGCGTTTCACATGGCCGAATTTAACACAAGCTAATTCCCTTTCCATAGCCAAAATATCCTCCAAGATAAGAGAGGCAGTCGAGTCATCTTTAGCACCGTGTCGAAGTGAATTTGCAAGGATTTATGAGTCCATTTCCACCATAAGGCGCTGCATTCCACCGTCAATTGCTTGTCGGAGGCCGTAACGAAGAGCAATTGCTTCCAAAACAGTACTAGTTCCCTTTGCACGACACCTCTTAACCCCCGACATCATAATCTCTCCACTAGAATTTCGCATGACGAAATCGTGACCAACTTGACCATCTTTGAAAACCGCGACATCAGAGTTAAGCTTATAGAAATCATCGGGTGGGGGAATCCACCTAGGCTTTCTGATTAGCTGACGACGAGATTTTGTGTGTGGTATCATTTAAGCTCGAATTTCTTGGAACAACATCTGAGACTTACGCATAATGTCGCGAGGGTCCGTCACTTTCTCCTCAAAGATTGGAAGATTTCGAGCTTTCCAAATATTCTAAGTCAGAATTGCGAAGAGAGAGGCTCCCTCAAGCGGAAGGTTATCCAAAAGATTTGCACAGAGCTCTCTAAACGTGGACGAAGCATTTGGGGGGAAGGCCCGGATTGGGCTCTGGGCCCAGGTGTGGACTGCAACGGGGCAGTAGAGGAAAATGTGGGATATCGATTCAACAGAAATACCACAACAAGGGCAGGCCTCATTGACATTCACCTTTTGAATTGAGGGAGGGACCTGTAGATGCTAGATTTTTTCCACATTTTCCCGTAGAACTCGGGGAGGGAAGATTGATACCACATATCTAGAATTTTGACGTAGTTAGGAAGTATGATGATCTCACCGTAAAAATACCATCATTTGTAAGATTCCAAATCAGCTTATCGGGAGGGGCACGATTGCTGAGAGGCATGTGGAAAATTTTGTTTTCATGAGGAAATTATACTCGATTTTTCCTCATGCAGGAGCTTTTTCAAAGCTCAAATTATCGCTTAGTTCCCAAGCACGCGATAGTTCCAGCTTAACGTGATCATTAGGATCGGTGGGGCTGGACAACAGCCTCCACCGCTACATCACTGCAAGAAATTAACTTTCCTTTTTTGCTATTTTTGAGACATAATTTTCATCCATTTTCTTTCTCTTTTTTCGAGTTGAGTCATTCTGGGCAATGGGGTTCGTGACACGACCACATTTTCACTACTAGACACAATATGAACTTAAACATAAACAACCTGTAACCCTACTACAATTTTTTTTTCTTCAAACAGCATAACATTATCACGTACTCCAAACATAACCTGTTTACATTCATACTAGTTCTTAACAAACCACAATCCACGAAACTCCAGAGTAGAACATCAGTACATGATTGTTTATACTGTACATATCCAAAACAAACATAATATACAATAGCAGAAGCAAAACAAGCTACGGTCCTGCCCAACAGGTCGTCATCTATGTACACTGCTACTCAAAACCCTGCAAGAGCGCCACAGCTTGTCCAGTTCCTCATCAGTAATCATCAAGATTACCTACAATGCATAAACTGAGTGAGATATAAATCTCAGTAAGCAAAAATTATGCACGATATAGAATTCTCAACAATTCTTCCAACATACTCACTTTTGAAATATCCTAATTCATTTCTAATCGCGTCCTAATCCATTTCTATCGCCCTCACTTAATTCATTTCTAATCGCGTCCTAATCCATTTCTATCGCCCTCGCCTAATCCATTTCTAATCTCCCACCTAATTCATTTCTACTCAATTGCTGGGGGCCCCAGACTTACAGATATATGCCGGCGTACATTCAGTACAAAAGCCACCACGTGGCCAATATGAATACTCTCTTTTGAAACCACCTAATTCATTTCTAATCGCTCGCCTAATCATTTCTACTCACAACTCACCAATTCAATCACCCTATCCATTTCTATAATAATCACAGAACTCAAAAGTTCGTTTCATAATAATCATGGAACTCACAGGTTCAATCAGCAATATTTGAACTCACAGGTTCAATTCAACAACAATTGAACTCACAGGTTCAATTCAACGATAATTGAACTCACAAGTTCAATTCATAAGAATCACCGAACTCACGCATTCAGTCCACATCAATTATTGAGCTCACATGCTCTTTTCACGATAAATAACAATATCAAATATCAAAATTTGTATAATATTCACATATCATTAATTAAACATAAATGAATTCACAAATTACTCCATTTATGCATTGTAGTCACAAATAAATTTCTACTTACCTCAAATCCGCAACCGTCGATAAATCAAACCCTTAAACCCTTCTATCACCTTTCACTATCAAATAAGAACAATTATTAATAATTTGAGGGTAGGATTTTGTTCTACTCATCACGAGCTTCAAAACGATATAAAATTTGTCAATTGACCGAAGTCGAATACTTACCAAAATACTTCAGAATCTCCTCTCTTCCTTTCTCTCTCCTCTCTCTTTCTCTCTCTACGTTCGTGTGTATAAGTTGATCATTAGGAAGTCTAATTGATAAAGGCAGACTTCCACCGCCTTACTGAATGGCTTCATAGGTAAGTTTCCCAATTTTTTTATCCTTTTATTATTATTATTATTATAACATTACTTTAATGATACACATATTCATTCCAAGATACACATATATACATAATGTAACGTGCATACATATATATATATATATATATATATATATATATATATATATCTAAATATTTAGTTATTTATTTCAATTTCTATTTTAATGAATACTACTAAGTATCAAATAATTTACATTAGTACTCAAATTCTCCTAAAACCTTAATCACTTATAAATTAATTTTCTCACCACTAAACATGTAAAGACATGTATAATTAATTCAATATCTAAAAGCACAATAAAATAATGCAAGATAAAATAAAAAAAAATCTCAAGTAGCACATAATTAATTAAAATGCACTCAATGCATGAAATATATTGACCAATGAGTAGTGAGAGGCTCGGGTATCACAGTTCGCAAGTTTCCGTCGAGTTTTGGTGCGAGGATTTTTGGTTTGTTTAAGAGTTTCTTGGTTGGGAACGTATTTGTGGGGTAAGGTGATGTGTTTGGTATTTGGTCACTAATAGGTTTTTGCATGGGGTAAAGGGTAAATTAGTTTTTTCACAAATCTGCATGGGATTTATGGGGGTTGGGGACAGGTGTGGTGGGGCTTTTTGGGGTCAGAGGTTGTCGGTGGTAAGAGTTTTTCACATGTGTGATCGGTATCAACAAATTTCGCGGGGGGTAGTGGTGGGTGTAGGGTGTTAGGTATTAACTGTGGGGAGAGTGGATTTTTATGGCACAATTTAATAAGGCCCACAGTCGAGATTAAAGGCAGGTGGATGGGTTGTTCATAAATGTGTGTGGTTGGTGTAGTAATGGGATTTGGCTTAGATTCCATGGTGGGGGGGATAGTGTCATAATGGTGGGGTATATGATTAGGGTGAGTTCTTGCATGATTTTATTATTGATTAATTGCATATTTTGATATATTTTATGAGCAATATCACCCTAATCAGCATAATTGTGAGCTTAACAGTTGTGGAAGGTATTATGTTTGTTTTGTAGGCTTTTGATCACATTTTGTTCAAAGGACAAGCCTTCCGCCAAAATCGAGTTTGAGTAGAAGTGATGGTCCAAGAAACGAGCCCAACCCGTACTCATCTCTCAGTGAATCTAAGATTCAAGTGAAAATTCAGAAAGACACTGAAGAGAGGGTCAAAACGCAAAAGAAATTGAAGCAATCGGAGGTCGGATGCTCAAGATATCGAAGATCGAAAATCAAAGGACCGGCTGAAGAGTGTCCCAGACTGAGTCTCGAACTCGTCTCGAGCCGAGACGACAAATGATTTACGAGAGCAAGGGATCTTGTCTCGAGCTTGTCTCGAGCTGAGTCTCGAGCTCATCTCAACCCGAGACGACTCTGGAGCTCGAGTCGAGGCATCATAGTTGCTCAAGGTGGCTAAGGGAGCTTACGAAATTTGGGAGTCTTACGTCTCGACTCGAGCCGAGGTGCTGTCTCGGTCCGAGACAGTTGTTTTCAGAGCCTTTTCTGCTGAACTTTGTCTTTCAAGGGACTTCTTTGCAATTATTACTTTTGCACCCTAGATCCCTTATATAAATACCCTCATATTCAGATTTGGGGGGATTATTATTCACACTTGGGGATACACTCCATGAGATAGAAAATTCACACTTAGTTAATTTTCAATTCCTATACACACCATTACACACTTTCATACACACATATAGTTAGATTTGTAATTTTTTCATGAATTTGGATGATCAAGACAAGGACACTTAATGTTTGAGAGCTAATTAGGTGATATCTCACTTTTAATTTTAATTTTATTGGTTAATTCTCTGGTAATCATGAATGCTTTTTATCTTAATGTCATTAGTTTAATTGCTTTTATTATGTTTGGCTAATTTCTTAGTGCTAGGGTGTTTTGATACTTATGGGTGATTGAATTTGTGTTGAATTCTCATGTGTAATTTTGATTGTTGATCAATTGAATGGGTTGATGTGTATTGAATGATCTATTTGTTTAATTGAGTTCTAATTCCATTCATAGTTTCTTAATTATCACAAGGAGACTTGGGTAGTTAGATAACTCATTTGGTTGAGGGAATTAATTGAGTAATTAGAATTTATATTAGCTTAATAGAAGGAGACTTGGTTAGTGCTACTAGAAATGCATCAATTCCACACTAATGCTTAGACGATCAACCGGACTATTAGTGAAGAGGCCATAGGTAAGGTGCCTTAGTATCAAAGGGGAAACACGCTAGGGAACCTATTGACTCGTGTTCTTGCCCCGGGTGGAAACAGTGACTTAGTCCTCGCAATCTTTCGTGCGTAATCGTAGCGTAACTCCTAGGCTTACCAAGTACGAGATTATTGTTTATTTTATGGATTGCTCTTATTAATTGATTGACATGATAAATACTCATTTGAATTCGTTGCATATTTAATTCTCATTTGTTGATAAGCACCCGAGCACCCCTTTATCTTTGATTGCATTTCATTGCTAGTTGAATTTCGTTGATTGTTCTTGTTAATTGTTTCTTGAATTATTGAAATCTTGTTGAATGACTTGTGCTACAATTGCAATTAAACTAGTAGATTCAGGGATATCTCCCACTTGATTCCCACGGATCAATAATTTAACTTGGGTAACTTACTAGCTACACGATCCCTTTACACTTGAAGTGTGAGTGTGCTTTTAAGCTTATCAGTATATGTATTTGTTTATTGTGGGGCAAGGGTGTTAGGATAATACAGAGTTGGGGGTTCACATTTTTCTCCTTGTCTTTAGTAGTAACCATTCTCCTTTCTTCCGTTATAAAAGTCGATCTAGCAGCTTTTCCACCCATCTCAATTTCCATATTGCTGCTTAACTTCTCCTTCTCTCACCTGAACTCTTTCGAAATTTTTCTCAAGGTTATCTATGACCACTTGTTCACCCTTAGTTACTTGTTTTCCGCACATGCTAGTACCATCAGGTCCCTCATTTGTGGTCTTCTTTTGTATGTTCCGCTTGAACTCTTCAAAAAGACGCCTCCTCAATGCCTGATTTTCGCTCTCAACGATTTTCTTGTCCGTGGAAATGGTAGCATGTTTAAAAAGGGAAGCTCGTATCCACTCTCCATAGGGCAATTTCTGCTCAATGAGGTCCTTTAGGTCCCCCAATGTTGGTCCCGGACGAGATGTAAAAGGAGGTGGAAAGTCTAGAAGGGGGGTTGAATAGACTTTACCACACTCAAAACTTTTTCGAATTTTCGTGAGCTGAGTGTGAGATTAGAAGGCTTTGAAGTCTTCTACAGCAAGGTACTCAGAGTGTGCTAGGTGTGATCAGCAGACTTCGGAACCTCGAAGTCTTCTGATGGTGCGGAAGCTAATCTCATGTGTATTTGAAAAACCCTTTTGATGAAAACCTTGGAGATGAATACTTAGCAAGTTTAGTGCAAGTTTATTAAAACAATGATGAATGAGCAGTTATAAGTATGAATGCAGAAAGCTTGTAAAGACACAAAGATTTTTATAGTGGTTAACGATCCTACGTCCACTCTCCCTGATTCCACAGGGGCCTTACTATCCACCAAAACTGGTCTTGTCTCCTCTAATCACCTCGAGGATTCGACCACAGGAAGTTTAACAAGTTCCTGCCCTTGGTACAATCAATGTGATCTTCGAGTGTTAACTCTTAGATCTGAAACAATCAACCTTTTCTCGTACAGAGATAATGAAAGGTGATTTACACTTCCTTGACCAAAAATAACTCTCTTTTAAGAGTATCAATGTATTGAATCGATTTCTGGTACGAAGAATTATACGTGTATTGCTATGAGTGAAGATGGATTTTTCTTGATGTTTCTCGCGCGTGTATATATTCAAAAATCCTTCACTTCAGTTTTTATATGATCCTGAAATTGACTAGCCGTTAGACTAATTTGTCAATCAGGTCTTCAAAGAAATGGTAAGTGATCGTTGGAAGATTTGTTTGACTTTGGATAATTGATTGTCTGATATCAATCAATTATATCTTGATTGATCTTGATTGATAATCCAATCTTCTCTAGATTGATTATGGATATCTCTGAATTATCCTTCTGACTTTCGTTAACCCTAACGAGTCTCTCAAAGTCAACTTTAGCAACCTTACACCTTGCTCCAGCACAGTTCCAAAGCTTGCTGTAGCACGGATTCCAACCTTGCTATATTCACTTAAACCTTTCTTGATAACACCCTGTTTGCATATGTCTTATTATCTCTTCTTTATCTTCACGATGCCTTTTTAGATGACTTCGAATGAGATCTTTCTTAAATCCTTAAGTCTTCGTATCAGCAGCCTTCAGTTCTCAATCAATACAGCTCTTCAGGTCAAGCCTAGCAAGTTTAACTATACTAAGACATAAACCCTATCTAGATCATCAGCTGACTAACAGGTTCAGCTGGTCCTATTACACTTAGGTTTTAGGAACATCATCAAAACATACAAATTCTAATCCTAACAAATTCCCCCTTTTTGATGATGTTAAAACCTTCTTGAGAACTGCACATAAGCAAAGATGCACGAAAAGAAAACAAGAAGAAACCTTTTAAAAAGATCTCAAACGAAATCAGATGACAACGAGAAGTTGTCTTGGCGCAAAACATTCACTTCTATTAATATGGAGATATCAATACATTTTACAGAAGTGAAATGCAAAAAGAGCAAGAGATAACAAAGAAAAGCACAAAACAAAACAGACTACATCAGCTTCCCGTCCAGCAGACTATCTCCCCAAACAGCAATCTAGCTTCCCAACCAGCAACCTTCATATCTTCCTCAGTCATACCTTCGAAACCCAGTTGGAACATTCAGCCACTCGTACACTCTATCATAGAGTTCCCTGTTATCTGTTCTAATAGGTGGCCTGACCTCAGCCAAGCAAATTTTAAGCGTCCTGCGAACACTCAGCTGGTCAAACTTTCCATCTGCTGTGACTGGAGTAGGGATCTTTTCAAAATCTGGCGCTTGAAGGTTTAGGTTGAATTCAACAGAAGCTTTCAAAATCTCTGCCCAAAGATCACTGTGCTTTTCCTCCATCCAAGCAAAGAATGTTTCATTTGCTGTGGCCCCGATGCCGATACTTTTGCACACATAGTATGAGCAAATGAAATCTCTCTTTGCTGTTTTCCAGTCCTCAATCCTCTCAGGAGGGCAGCAATCATCCACATATCCATCAGTGTTGTGGGGGAGGATAAAGTCTTCCTCAGCCTCTGCTCCAGTAGGCTTCTTTCCTTTCCTACTCTGCTTCTTCTTTGATACAGCTGGCTTTGCAGCAACCTTCTTCGGTATGAACATCTTCTTCTGTTTACTGTCCAAAACATCCACCTCTTTTCCTTGCTTTCCGAGGAGTTTGATCATCTTGTGACTGTCCTTTCCTCCATCCTTCTAGTTTCCAAATCAGTAAGGAAAGCTTCCTCATGCAAAGCTTCCAACTCTTCTTCAGCAGACTTCCCTTTTCAACTTTTTCAGGCATCTTAACCAACCTTCTCCTTTTTAACGGTTGGGAACTTTGACCTTCGCCCACGCCAGCAGACTCTCGCAAAGCCCTCTTCAAATCTGCCTTCTCTTTCTTTTCCAGCAAAAAAATTTCAACTGCCTCCAGCCTGTCTTTCACCTCCTTCAATTCTTTATCCTTTGCTTCATCTCTCTCAACCATCTCAGTTCTCAACTGGCCTTCCCCCTTTTTAACATCATTCAAAAGAGGGGTCCAGCGAGCTTCCATCTCCAGCATCTTGGAAAGAATATCCCGTCTGTACGCAGTAAACTTCTCTGTAAACTTTTTCAGCTCAGCAAACTCAGTTGCTATTGGAGAAGCAATCTTCTCATCGATTTTTAGCATATGCTGAACAGCAGCAGCAGTGTCAGCTGCAGTAGCTGTAGCCGTCTCCGTCAATCTGGCATTCGCCTCTTGCACAGTAGCAATTTGTTTTCCCATCTCCAGCATAGAGGATTGGATGGCCGCATTCTAATCAATTCCTTCTCGTAACTGCGCCTCCATGCCACTGAGTTTCGTTAACTGATCCTCCATCTTTGTTCGAAATCTGTCCTCAATCGACTCTCTTTCAGCAAACACCTTCCTGGGAGTAGCTTCTGCTTTCTCACCTTCAGCCTTTACACTCTCAACGTGCTTTCTAACCTCATTTATGTTGTTCAACATCATGCCAGAAAGAGTTTCGATGATAGTCTCCTGTTGCTCAGAAAACATATCGGCAGCAGTTTGACGGATCAAGGAGGGGGCCGTCTGAATGGCAGCTTCGATGTAGGACTTTGAAGACTCAATAGACTCAGCAAGAGGGGTATATTTAGCAGCCAATACAGAAAACATTGAAGCATACTGTTGTGTTAACTCAGCAAACTTTGCAGAGTAAGAGTTATACAAATCCTCATGAACAACAACAGGCATAAAGTTGGGCAAGCGTACAGATGTAAAATCAGGAAGAGGAGGAGGGATAGAAGATACACCTTTTCTGATTTCTTCAGTCATTGTAAAGGGAGAAACTGAACCATCCTCTGCAGGCTCTGGTTCATCCAACAGTCGAGCAACTAGGCAAGCAATCTGATGGTCCGAGGTTAAATCAAATGCTCTGGCTACGCCCGCCTTGGTCTGTAGCTCAAACTCCCACAGAGAGAACTCATTGTGACCAATCTCATTTGCCAAAAGAATGAGATCATCAATCGCTCCAAGCCTTGCATTCTTCCATACCAGGATATCTATCAGCAAGCTACGCTCCTCCGAAAAATCCTGCAATCTGGGAAACTTGTTGTCCACCCAAGTAGAAGCCTCAGCCATCAAACACTGCTTAAACGGTCCACGTATTCTACCAGCAAGGTTTACCATTTGTACAGACTCCAATGGATCTGTTCCAATCACATCTTCTCCGAGATCACCCTCAGCAACCTGGGTGATAGGCTCCGAAGCGGCACCTATACCCGCAACATCATCTCCAACTTCCATCGGTGCAGCTGACTTTGAAGAAGAAGGAATCTCAGAAAGAGAAGGAAACGGAATTGGTACCTGTTCCTTCTCACCAGCAGATTCATGAGAGACCATCTCTTCATCATCCGATATTGGAGAATCATCAACCTCCATCGCATCCACCGCAGATGAACCTTTCTTGCCAGGAGATACCTTAGGAGGCATTTGTGCTCCTCTGGTACGACTGCTCACAGAGTCTTTCCGAGTTACCATAGTTAACCTCTTTGCCTTCCTCTGTGGTAACTGTGAGATCGGAATCTGATCTTCGCTACCAGAAGACTTCAGAGTCTTCTCCCCTGAACTAGCAGCCTTAGAACTTGCTGGTGCCTGTTCACTGACACTCTTAGATGGGTTATCCGAATCCTTCACCATCTCATCAGCCGTAGGAGCAACCTCCGTAATCGGCAACACATCAGCAGACTCTTCCTCAACTTCTGCCTGATCTTCTTCATCATCAGAATCAGGAGGACCACTGAGCTCCTCATCCTTATTCAGCATAAACTTTGCCTTAGTATATGGATTCGTCCACTTAGGGTCCCACGCGGTGTTAGGCATCACCCTCTCCAGCAACACTGTAATCTTATTTGACATGAAAACGTACTGTCTACAGCCCACACCTTAACCTCTGGATGGCCGTCCACCTCAGTCCGAAAGAACCGATTCTTTTCCTTCTGCAGAATCTCAAAAAATTTACTGACCCAATCACACTCCACTCCATCCACAATCGCCTTCAAAGCACAAAGATGCCTCTGACTCACTGAGTCCATACTATGTCGTTCCCCAAACATAACCTTTACCATGATATCAAACAACATGTTGGTCCCGGAATGTTGAGTTGATTAAAACCTTGAGATAGCCTTCTAGAACAAAATCTAGAAAGGGGGGGTTTGAATAGATTTTGTAGATTTTTCCCAAATCTCTTCAAAATCAATTCAAAGAATCAGATTAACACAGCGGAAAGCAATTTTAAACTCAACTTTTAACAAGATCAAAAGCAATGATGATATTCAGATTTTAGCTAAGATTCTGAAATTTAATTTTGAATAACAAATTGTAACTTGAACAGAAATTAAAAGAAAGCAGTAAAGAACACCAGATTTTATAGTGGTTCGGATTATAACAATCCTACATCCACTCCCTTCTCCAAACTTTGAAGAAGGGTCTTCACTAGCTGCTTACTTACTTACAATCTTTACAACTTACAATTTAATCTTCAACTCTTCAACAATGCTAACCAAACTTCTAAAATCTAACTCTAGAATAAGAAGTGTTTTTGAAGATGTGAAGTGAAGTGTTCTATAAACACTTAGAAAATATTTGAAACCTCTTTTGAAAATACTTTGTGAAATCAATAGTGAATAGTGTGAAAAATCAGATTTGCATAAGTGTATAGAAAAATAAAATCTAGTCCTATTTATAAGTCTGTAAAGACAGTTAGTTTTTTAGTTAGTTCTAACAAACTGGAAACTGCTCAACAAACTTAATCTTGAAAACTGCTCTTGACCTCAACTGATTTATTCTACTCGTCTGCAGCTGACTTGGTGAAGACTCGCCTTTCTTATTCTACTCAGCTTGTCTTGACCTCGTCTGAGCTCTTTATGATCGTCTCCTGCAGATGGCTAGATTTGAGCTTGTCTCCAGATGACTTGTAAACTTTGATCTCCAGCTAACTTAATCAGCTCTTGACCCAGTCTGATCAGCTTAGCATCAAACTCTGATCTGAGCTGTTTATCAACGTTGTCTGTTCATCTGGATTGTTCCTTTTAACTCATCAAAACTCTACTTGATCTAACAATTTCCCCCTTTTTGATGATGTTAAAACTATAAAAGAAACATACTCACAGCTGATGTTAGTCAAAGTTATTCAAGACAATCAGATAAGCATATCATAACACATTCACACTATCAAATCAGATTGAAGCTTTTTAATTCATACTTAGAAAGTTTTGAAGTAAAAAATTCTTTAGTCTTAAGAATTTTTAAAGAAAGAAAGAATAAAAAATTTAAGTCTTAGAACTTAGAAAAAGTTTTTAGAAAAAAAAATTTCAAATAAAGAGTCTGAGATGATAAATTTTCTCAGATGGTTTATACTTAGAAAAATTTTAAAGTTTCTTAAAACAGTAAAGAAAACTTTTAAAACACACAAGTAAAACAGATAAGAACCAGTCATCTCATTCATATTCAGCTCATTTACAAATTTACATATGGAACAGATAAGAAGATAAAATATAAGAAAATTTAAGCTTATCTAATCTGTCCATCTGTCTTTCTCTGGAAGTTGCATCCAATCAAATATTCGCGTCCTTAGCTCAGCAATTTCCTTTGGATCAGTCAACTTCATCTGATTTATACCATAGTTGATAGTTGACCTGATCCATTCCTTGTCAATCGAGTCATCATCATTCAATTTTATTGGAATGGATGAGTAGTCTGGAGCAACCAAATCCACGTTGTACCATTCATCTCCTTCATCAAGAAGTTTATGGTACAAACTTGGATTTTCTTTCTCCATCCAATCATGCCAAGCGATCGTCTCATTGTCTGATGATGCTCCAACTCCTTTGCATATGTACCAGAAGAAGGTCCACTTGGCTTCGTACTTCATGTACTCAGCTGCCCACGATGGATGTGCAATTATTTTCGGGGGAGCATTAGTCCTTTCTGCAGGTCTGATCCAAGCTGCCTCTGCTCCTCCTCCGGCTGATGGGACAACCCACTTCTTTTGGAACTTATCAAAAATGCGGCCAGCCTCCTTTGCCGACTTAATCTTCCTTCTGGCTTCCCTCCGGCCATAATACACCTTTTCAGCCTTGATCCGTCGGTCCCTTTCTGCCTCTATCCTAAGCTGCTCGGCTGATTTTTCCAGTGGTCTCTTTCCAACAACTTTGGACATCAGGCTCTGCCTGATAGGCGACACGACCTTCTCTGTCTCCTTTTCCTTCTCTTTCTCCACCACTACCAGCTCTTTCCCTTTTCCCTTCTCAGCTTCAGCTTTGGCTCTAGCCTCCTCCTTCCTCTCTCTGATCTTAGCCATATATCTTTCAGATTTCAGCTCAGCTTCTTTCTTTCTGGCCAGCACATCTGCCCTGATTGCTTCCTCAATCTGATCAATTCTAAGTTTTAAGGCAGTGAGCTCATCTGATTGGCTGGCTGCTGAAAGTTTGATCTGGTTAAGCTCGGCTTTCACGATCTCCACATATTCCCCCTTTTTAACATCATCAAGTAGCATAGCAAGCTGCTCCTTGATAACAGTAAAATAGGTGGAAGCTGAGGATTGATTAAGGAGGATCTCATCGGCCAGCAGTTGATTGTCAGCTTGGGTCTGGATTTTCAGCTCTCCAACCTCCTTCTTCACTTCGTCCAGCTCTTCTTTGACAACCATTTTAATAGTATTTGAAATAGAAGATAGAAGGTTTACCTCAGATGCTTTTAGCATGTCTTCCATAGTTACACTGACAGAATCTACGATGTCTGCAGTCTTCATTGTGAGCATCTGAGTGAACTTATCCTCTACCTTCTTCTCCAGCTGATTCAGAATTGAAGAGAAGGTGGATCCTGGGCTGCTGGGAGGGACGGCTGGTAAGGTTTCAGACAAGCCAAGGCGGCTTCGTAGGAAATTCAGGAGCTGCTCCTCTGATAGGATGACTGATAAGGATGAGATTCCAGCAGACTCCAAAATAACCTTCTCCCATGTGATGAAATTGTCCCAGCCTACTTCATCAGTAAATAGACTCATCTCCTCCAGATCACCAATCCGCAGATGATGGACCAGCCAGATCTCAATGAATTCCTTCATTACTTCAGGGTTAAACTGAAGTTCAGGAATTAACTCAGCTAATCTCCTTTTGGCATCTGATCGTAGGGAGAGCTCGAAGCTTCCTACAGATCCATCTGGTCTGGGAGTGTGTATTGGACTGATTTGGGGTGAGGGAGTGGGATATTTGGTGGAGAGAAAATCAAGAAAATCGAAAGGTTGAGTAGAGGTGGGAGGGATATCAGGTGTGGGAGATGAGGTGGGAGGTATTTCTGGTACGGGAGATGAGGTGGGAGGTGTTTGTATTTGGATAATATCGGGAGTAGGCTGTTTCAGAGGCTCAGAAGTACCAGCCTTGGATACTTCTTCATCGCCTAGGTGGGTGGGGGATTTTTCTGAAGATGAGATGTTGGAAGATGTACCTGGAGAGGCTTGCCTTTCGGCAGATGCGGTTTGCTCAGAGCTGGGATCTTCCAGCACCTCCGTCTCAGCCTGTACCGCTGCTGCTATCTGAAGTGTTGCAGCCTCTTCTGGTAGCAGACTAGCAGGAGTTGAAGAAGACTCCCCAACTGTATCAGCAGCCTTGACCAGCCTTCTCCTGATCCTCCTTCTAAGTGGTTGAGCCACTTCTGTTTCCACCCCAGCTGCTTCCTCAGCTGGTTGTGCAGCTGGTGCCTCTACCCCGGCTGCTGGGATCTCAGCTTCGGGTACCTCTACTTCTGGTACCTCAGCTGGCTACCTCTGCACCCCAGCTGCTGCCAACTCGATTCTCTGGGCCTGTGCCTCATCTGATTCATCGTCTGAATCCGGCAATCCACCCAACCTCTCATTCTTTGTAAGCAAACCCTTTTGCTTAGAAAATTTCTTCTTGCCTTCCCTCGTCTGGACCCTCTTATTCAGTCCATCCATCAGTACTGTGATCTTATTAAACAGACTCACAGTAGACTGAGGAACCCAATCACCAACAGTAGGGTTAAATACCAACCTCGCCTTCTCTTCCTTCCACCTCCTAAACAGCAGTTCTACCTGTTAGATCAAGTAGAGTTTTGATGAGTTAAAAGGAACAATCCAGAGGAGCAGACAACGTTGATAAACAGCTTAGATCAGAGTTTGGTGCTAAGCTGATCTGACTGGGTCGAGAGCTGATTAAGTTAGCTGGAGATCAAAGTTTACAGGTCATCTGGAGACAAGCTCAAATCTAGCCATCTGCAGGAGACGATCATGAAGAGCTCAGACGAGGTCAAGACAAGCTGAATAGAATAAGAAAGACGAGTCTTCACCAAGTCAGCTGTAGACGAGTAGAAGAAATCAGCTGAGGTCAAGAGCAGTTTTCAAGATTAAGTTTGTTGAGCAGTTTTCAGTTTGTTAGAACTAACTAACAAACTAACTGTGTTTTCAGACTTATAAATATGACTAGATTTTATTTTTCAATACACTTATGCAAATCTGATTTTTCACACTATTCACTATTGATTTCACAAAGTATTTTCAAAAGAGGTTTCAAAATTTTTCTAAGTGTTTATAGAACACTTCACTTCACATCTTCAAAAACACTTCTTATTCTAGAGTAAGATTTTAGAAGTTTGGTTAGCATTGTTGAAGAGTTGAAGATCAAGTTGTAAGTTGTAAAGATTGTAAGTAAGTAAGCAGCTAGTGAAGACCCTTCTTCAAAGTTTGGAGATGGAAAGTTTGGAGAAGGAGAGTGGATGTAGGAATGTTATAATCCGAACCACTATAAATCTGTTGTTATTTACTGCTTTCTTCTAATTTCTGTTCAAGTTACAATTTGTTAATTCAAGAATTAAATTTCAGAATCTTATCTAAAATCTGAATATCATCATTGCTTTTGATCTTATTAAAAGTTGAGTTTAAAAATTGTTTTCTGCTGTGCTTAATCTGATTCTTTGAATTGATTTTGGAAAGATTTGAAAAAAAAAAAACTACAAAATCTATTCAAACCCCCCTTTCTAGATTTTGTTCTAGAAGGCTATCTCAAGGTTTATAATCAACTCAACATTCAGGGACCAACAAGTGGTATCAGAGCAGTGTTAAGCTGTTCTGATAATGATTTTAGGTCTTGAATAAGAATCTGAAATTATCTTGATTTTCTTCATTTTCTTCTTTTACTAACGGTGCTACTAATTAGTTTGTGGAGTATTTTGTTCCTTTGTTTCATCATGTCATCAGGGAAAAACAAGAAGTCAAGGAATCTTCCTGAATTCTCTATTGAAGATTATGATTACTGGAAATTTAGGATGGAGAATCACCTAAAAGCCATTCATGATAGGATGGAAGAGGTTCTTGAAGAGGGACCTATAAAATTCTATCATGGAGGAACCAGCACTGGAGCTGAGTCAGCTGAATCCAAGACCAGACCAGAAAAGAAGAGCTCTGAGTTAACAAATGATGAAAGAAAGGTCCATAATCTTGATCAAGTAGCTCGAACCCAGATCATTGAGACCCTTAGTAAGGATTGGATTGAAAAGGTTAAAAGATGCAAGACTGCCAAAGAAATGTGGGAGACTCTTGCTGGAATTTGTGAAGGATCTGAACAGGTCAAAGAAAATAAGCTTCAGTCTGTTCTACATGCATTTGACACGTTCAAAATGAAGGATGGTGAAACTGTAGATCAATTGGACGTGAGACTGACTAATCTTGTGAACAAAGCAGCCGATTTGGGTAAGACTTACACTGAGAAAGAAATTAACAACAAGGTACTCAGATCTTTGAGCAAAAGATGGAGAGAGAAAGCAAATATTCTCAAGGCAACACAGAATTTGTCAGCAATATCACACCACACTCTTTTCTCTCATCTTAAAGCACTGGAATATGACATTCACATTGAAGATGAAGAAGATGAGGCAGAGTCATCTACATCTGGAAAAACAGTAGCATTTGTTCATCAAGATGAATCTGAAAAGATCTCTAAAGCGTCTGATTTGTCCATAAAAGAAGAAATGGCTCTTTTGTTGAAAAGGTATGAAAGACTGAAGATAAAGTACAAAAGAAACAAGAGAGACAGATTAGGTCGAAGGAACTATAGATCAGACAGAGATGAAAAGAGTTCAGATAATGATAAAAAGAAGGATCAGTCAAGAAGTCATAAGTCACCTATCAGACGAGGAGATAGTAGTCCAAAAACAGACAGAGGAGATATATGCTATACATGCAGCAAACCTGGTCACTACAGCTATGATTGTCCTCAACTCACTCCCAGAGTGAGAGAAGAAAAGAGATAGAAGGTATGCTGATCAGAGAGCTCTCCTAGCTGAAAAAGAAGAAGCTCATGGGACATCGTCATCTGATTTTGGGTCAGATGATGACATATGTCTAATGGCTAAAGAGGTACATTACTATTCATCATCAGATAATGACTGTGATACCTTATCTGAAACTGATCCCAGTCTTATTGATAAACTTTTGAAAGATTTGGAGACTGCTCTGTCTGCTTATAAACAGATAGAGACTGAAAATCTTAATTTAAAGGATCAAATTTCTGATCTGACTAAGGTCAATCAGACTAAGGAAAGTGAGAAACTAGACTGTACATTCAAGGGGGAATGTCAGACTGAGATGATCACCAGTACCTTGTCTGATAAGACAGATAAGTTAGAACAGGAATTGAGTTCTTTAAAAATAAAATTTTCAAATATCTATTATGAGAATGAGAATTATAAAAGGACTAACAGAGAATTAAATCTCAAGTTAGGACTTATGAATAATTCTCAAACCACAATAGATAAAATTTTCAATTCTTCACAAAAGTCTAGTGATAAAACTGGATTAGGCTGTGATAGGAATAAGAAAAATGATCCTATAAAACCTAGAGTCTTTGTCAAAGCAACTAAACCTAAGGTAGAAACTTTATTCAGTCCCTGGAAACCAAAGGAATTAATTACCTCATCTGATACTTCTGAAAAGAAAAATCAGACGAGGAAAGTAACTCTTAAGGCTAAACCTAAGACTAAATCAAAAATCTATCCTAGGTATAATAGTTTTGATGGAAGAAGCAAATCTTATCCATTCTTACCAAGAGTCAAGACAATCTCAAAAGATCAATTAAATCAAATTGATCTTGAAAGTCTTATCTTAGTAGATAGATATGGATGCAAGCTTCAATCTATGGTTTTAAGGAACATTGATATTTTTATATGGATTCCTAAGAGTCAACTTAACATGAAAGGACCCAAAATACAAAGGGTACCTAAGCAATAAATTTGTGATTGCAGGAAGATAAGAAGATAGTTGATAGAGGAGACATTCTTGAGGTCATCTGGTACATTGATAGTGGCTGTTCCAAGCACATGACCTATGAAAGACGACTTCTCTCTAACTATCAAACCATTGATGGACCTAGAGTGATGTTTGGTGATAACAACTATGGACTTACTAAAGGTGTAGGAACACTAATGATTGGAGATGTTCAAGTTCAAGAAGTTTACTACGTGGAAGGATTGAAGCACAACCTACTATCTGTTTCACAATTTTGTGATAAAGGGTTTTGTGTTAAATTTACTAATAATGCATGCTATGTTTTAGATGGTACCAATGAAAATATTCTATTGGCTGGAGTAAGACAAGGTAACATTTATGTTGCCAACTTCAAAAGCTGTCCTAAAGATACTTGTCTTGTTGCTAAGAGTTCAGATGACTTAAGTTGGCTGTGGCACAGACGACTTGGTCACTTAAACTTCAAGACTCTTAACAAAATAGCAAGGAAATCTTTAGTTAAAGGACTCCCTGATAAAATATTTTCAAAGAATCATGTATGTGTTTCTTGTCAAAAAGGAAAACAGACCAAAGCTTCTTTTAAAACAATAAGTAGTCCTTCTTCAGAAAGGATTCTGGAACTTCTTCATATGGATCTGTTTGGTCCAGTAACTCCTCTCAGCTTTAGTGGAAGAAAATACACCTTAGTAATTGTTGATGACTTTTCAAGATTTACTTGGGTTATTTTCTTGTTCAAAAAGAATGAGACTATGACTAAGATCCCAGAATTCCTTAAAAAGATTCAAAATGAAAAGGGATTAAATATTGTTAAAATTAGAAGTGATAAAGGTACTAAATTTCGAAATAAATTGATTTCTAACTACTGCATTGAGAATGGCATAGCTCAGGAAACATCTGCAGCAAGGACTCCACAACAAAATGGAGTTGTTGAAAGAAGAAACAGGACCTTGAAAGAGGCAGCTAGAACAATGTTATCTGAATTCAACACTCCTCATAGGTTTTGGGCAGAAGCAGTGAATACAGTCTGTTATGTTCAAAATAGAAGTCTGATTGTCAAGGATAAGTGTAAAACTCCCTATGAAATTTGGAAGGGAAGATCTCCCAAAATTTCATATTTTCATATATTTGGTTGTAAATGTTTCATACACAACAATGGGAAATCTCAATTAAAAACCTTTGATGCCAAGATAGCAGATGGGATATTCTTAGGATACTCATCTATATCAAAGGCATATAGAGTTTTTATAAGACAACCTTGTGTGTAGAAGAAACACCCCATGTGGTATTTGATGAATCTTCTTTTGAGATTGATAAGACAGGGGACATCACAAAGATATCAGATAATCAATCGAGATGACTATCAAAGGATCAACCATAAAATTCTACAATCAAGAATCGATTCGGATGAAGAGGAAGAATCGACAAAGGAAAGGAACCTGAAAGAACTTCTTCAACAAATGATCTACCAACCGATCGACGACCAACAACACATCACCGATCGACGACGACCAACGACACATCATCATCGATCGTAGAATTATCAGAAGGTAATATAGAATCATCTGAAATAAATAATTCAGATAAGACATCATCTACTTGTAAAAGATAAAGGTAAGAAAGTAATGTCATATCACCCACCGAAAGCGAGATAATTGAGATTTAGACTCGTGTCCAGGACGAGGACCCAAGTAAATCAAGATTGTATGTTCGATTGCTATGTGTCATTACTTGAACCTAAATCAATTACGAAGCTTTAACTGATTCCAACTGGATTAATGCCATGCAAGAAGAACTAAATCAGTTTCAAAGACAAGATGTGTGGGAGCTTGTTGAAAGGCCTCATCATCAAAAAGTCATTGGAACTAAATGTGTCTTTAAAAACAAGAGGGATGAAAACAATATTGTGGTTAGAAATAAGGCCAGACTAGTTGCTCAAGGTTATTCACAATCAGAGGGTATTGATTATGATGAAACCTTTGCACCAGTAGCTCGTCTGGAAGCCATAAGATTGTTTTTAGCCTATGTAGCTTTTAAAAGATTCATAGTTTTTCAAATGGATGTTAAGTCAGCTTTCTTAAATTGAATCCTAGCTGAGGAAGTTTATGTAGAGCAACCCCCTGGCTTTGTCAAAGGAGACAAGGTTTATAAACTAAGGAAAGCTCTATATGGACTTAAACAAGCACCAAGAGCTTGGTATGACACCTTGTCTGATTATTTAATTCAAAATGGTTTTGTTAAAGGTAGAATTGATAGAACTCTCTTTAGAAAAGAGTTTGGTTGTGATCTTTTGTTAATTCAAATTTATGTTGATGATATAATTTTTGGATCAACTAACATATCTTTATGTGAAGAATTTAGTAGTCTTATGAAAAGCATATTTGAAATGTCCATGATGGGAGAAATGACATATTTTCTTGGACTTCAAGTCAAGTATACAAAGAAGGGAATATTCATCAACCAAGCCAAATATACAAAAGATCTTATTGAAAAATATGGAATAGGTACCAGCCGAGAAGCTAAGATACCTATGATGACAAATTTTTCAATGGATCCAGACGAGAAGGGAGAAGACACTGATCAAACTGAGTATCGAGGTCTTATTGGTTCTTTATTATATTTGACTGCTAGCAGACCTGATATTTCATTTGCAGTTGGAGTCTGTGCTCGGTTTCAAGCTATTCCTAAGAAAAGTCATCTTGAAGTAGCAAAGAAAATCCTCAAGTATTTGAAAGGAACTGTAAATGTTGGATTGTGGTATCCAGCTGATGACAACTTTGAGCTGTCTGGATACTCAGATTCGGATTTTGGTGGGTGTAAGATAGATAAAAAATCTACATCTGGTACTTGCCAATTTCTTGGAAGTAAGCTGATTTCATGGTTGTCTAAGAAACAAACCTCTGTAGCTACTTCCACAACTGAAGCTGAGTATATGGCAGCTGGAAGTTGTTGTTCTCAGCTGATCTGGATAAGTCAACAGCTAAGGGACTATAATATTATCACCAAAGATGTACCTATCTTTTGTGATAGTAATAGTGTCATAGCTATTACTCAAAACCCAATTCTCCATACAAGATGCAAGCATGTAGATATCAGACACCATTTCATCCGAGACCATGTAGAAAAAGGAGATATCGGACTTAAGAAGATCTTGACCGACTTTCAAAGAGCAGACATCTTGACAAAACCACTGGCAGAGACGAGGTTTAAAGAATTATCTGTAGAATTAGGTTTATTAGATGCTTCTTTAGTAAATCTCTAATTCTGTTTTTTTTTTTTAATTCTTGTCTCTCTCAATTTAGTTTAATATGTCTAAAAAGAATTATCAGACTAGATCTGAGTCAAAGGACAATCAGGTAGCTGATATCATTGATTTCCTATTTAGGAATCAAGAATCAAGGATTAGTCATATTGACCTTATCTGACATGATAATTGCTTATCTGACATATGGTAAATCAGACTAGGGCACAATAGTCAGCTGATTTTCTGAAAAACAGATGACTATCTGCACCCTATCTGATCTACCACAGCTACTAATAAGTTTTGATGAGTTTGTTTGCAGGAACAGGTATATCAGATTAGTCTCATAAATATCTTCTTTCAGAAAACCTTCTTTGGTTTCAAATAAAGTCCTTAAGTTTGTGTATTTCAAGCAATCTGTACTTTGTAACTAAACTGAAAATACTGTGTTAAGTTTTAAACATTTGTGGTTTTCAAAAATCAGACGAGGAGAGAGTTTTTGAAAAATATCAGATAAGATCAATTTGACCAAGTCTGATTTTACCAAATCTGAAATAGAATACCTGAGTGTTAAGTAAAGCACCTCATTGCTTACGTCAGGTATACTAATTAGTTCTGATAAAGTAAGTCTATTAGCCGTCTAATCCGTAGGATAAACGGTTACTTTTTACACAATTCAAGACACGTGAAGGCCACGCGCCTGAATTTCAGTCGTTTTTCTCGCTAAACCGTCAATGTTTTACACGCGCCTTGCATGGCATTAATCCAGTTGGAATCAGTTAGAGCTTCTGTAATTGATTTAGGTTCAAGTAATGACACATAGCAACTGAACATACAATCTTGATTTAGTTGAGTCCTCGTCTGGACACCAGAGTCTAAATCTCCAATTATCTGCTCAGCTGGGTGATATGACATTACTTTCTTACCTTTATCTTTTACAGTAGATGGTGTCTTGTCTGAATTATTTATTTCAGATGATTCTATGTTACCTTCTGATAACTCTACCTGATTAGCTGATGTGTTGTTGGTCGTCTGATCAGCTGATGTGTCGTTGGTCGTCTGATCAGTTAGTAGATCAGCTGTTGAGGAAGTTCTTTCAGGTTCCTTTCCTTTGTCTGATTCTTCCTCTTCATCTGAATCTGATTCTTGATTGTAGAATTTTATGGTTGATCCTTTGATAGTCATCTGATTCAGATTATCTGATATCTTTGTGATGTCCCCTGTCTTATCAATCTCAAAAGAAGATTCATCAAATACCACATGGGGTGTTTCTTCTACACACAAGGTTGTCTTATTAAAAACTCTATATGCCTTTGATATAGATGAGTATCCTGAGAATATCCCATCTGCTATCTTGGCATCAAAGGTTTTTAATTGAGATTTCCCATTGTTGTGTATGAAACATTTACAACCAAATATATGAAAATATGAAATTTTGGGAGATCTTCCCTTCCAAATTTCATAGGGAGTTTTACACTTATCCTTGACAATCAGACTTCTATTTTGAACATAACAGGCTGTATTCACTGCTTCTGCCCAAAACCTATGAGGAGTGTTGAATTCAGATAACATTGTTCTAGCTGCCTCTTTCAAGGTCCTGTTTCTTCTCTCAACAACTCCATTTTGTTGTGGAGTCCTTGCTGCAGATGTTTCCTGAGCTATGTCATTCTCAATGCAGTAGTTAGAAATCAATTTATTTAGAAATTCAGTACCTTTATCACTTCTAATTTTAACAATATTTAATCCCTTTTCATTTTGAATCTTTTTAAGGAATTCTGGAATCTTAGTCATAGTCTCATTCTTTTTGTACAAGAAAATAACCCAAGTAAATCTTGAAAAGTCATCAACAATTACTAAGGTGTATTTTCTTCCACTAAAGCTGAGAGGAGTTACTGGACCAAACAGATCCATATGAAGAAGTTCCAGAATCCTCTCTGAAGAAGGACTACTTATTGTTTTAAAAGAAGCTTTGGTCTGTTTTCCTTTTTGACAAGAAACACATACATGGTTCTTTGAAAATATTTTATCAGGGAGTCCTTTAACTAAAGATTTCCTTGCTATTTTGTTAAGAGTTTTGAAGTTTAAGTGACCAAGTCGTCTGTGCCACAGCCAACTTAAGTCATCTGAACTCTTAGCAATAAGACAAGTATCTTTAGGACAGCTTTTGAAATTAGCAACATAAATGCTAACTTGTCTTACTCCACCCAATAGAATATTTTCATTTAAACCATCTAATATATAGCATGCATTATGAGTAAATTTAACACAAAACCCTTTATCACAAAATTGTGAAACAAATAGTAGATTGTGCTTCAATCCTTCCATTTAGTAAACTTCTTGAACTTGAACATCTCCAATCATTAGTGTTCCTACAACTTTAGTAAGTCCATAGTTGTTATCACCAAACATCACTCTAGGTCCAACAATGGTTTGATAGTTAGAGAGAAGTCGTCTTTCATAGGTCATGTGCTTGGAACAGCCACTATCAATGTACCAGATGACCTCAAGAATGTCTCCTCTATCAACTATCTTCTTATCTTCCTGCAATCACAAATTTATTGCTTAGGTACCCTTTGTACTTTGGGTCCTTTCATGTTAAGTTGGCTTCTAGGAATCCAGATAAAAATATCAATATTTCTTAAAACCATAGATTGAAGCTTGCATCCATATCTATCTACTAAGATAAGACTTTCAAGATCAATCTTATTTAATTGATCTTTTAAAATTGTCTTGAATCTGGGTAAGAATGGATATGATTTGCTTCTTCCATCAAAGCTATTATACCTAGGATAGATCTTTGATTTAGTCTTAGGTTTAGTCTTAGGAGTTACTTTCCTCGTCCGATTTTTCTTTTCAGAAGTATCAGATGAGGTAATTAATTCCTTTGGTTTCCAGGGACTGAATAAAGTTTCTACCTTAGGTTTAGTTGTTTTAACAAAAACTCTAGGTTTTATTGGATCATTCTTCTTACTCCTATCAAAGCCTAATCCAGTTTTATCACTAGACTTTTGTGAAGAATTGAAAATTTTATCTATTGTGGTTTGAGAATTATTCATGAGTCCTAACTTGAGATTTAATTCTCTGTTAGTCCTTTTATAATTCTCATTCTCAGAATAGATATTTGAAAATTTTACTTTTAAAGAACTCAATTCCGGTTCTAACTTATCTGTCTTATCAGACAAGGTACTGGTGATCATCTCAGTCTGACATTCCCCCTTGAATGTATAGTCTAGTTTTTCACTTTCCTTAGTCTGATTGACCTTAGTTAGATCAGAAATTTGATCCTTTAAATTAAGATTTTCAGTCTCTATCTGTTTATAAGCAGAAAGAGCAGTCTCCAAATCTTTCAAAAGTTTATCAATAAGACTGGGATCAGTTTCAGATAAGATATCACAGTCATTATCTGATGATGAATAGTAATGTACCTCTTTAGCCATTAGACATATGTCATCATCTGACCCAAAATCAGATGAGGATGAGGATGATGATGTCTCACGAGCTTCTTCTTTCTCAGCTAGGAGAGCTCTCTGGTCAGCATACCTTCTATCTCTTTTCTTCCTCTTTTCTTCTCTCTCTCTGGGAGTGAGTTGAGGACAATCATAGCTGTAGTGACCAGGTTTGCTGAATGTATAGCATATATCTCCTCTGTCTGTTTTTGGACTACTTTCTCCTCGTCTGATAGGTGACTTATGACTTCTTGACTGATCCTTCTTTTTATCATTATCTGAGCTCTTTTCATCCCTGTCTGATCTATAGTTCCTTCGACCTAATCTGTCTCTTTTGTTTCTTTTGTACTTCATCTTCAGTCTTTCATACCTTTTCAACAAAAGAGCCATTTCTTCTTTTATGGATAAATCAGATGCTTTAGAGATCTTTTCAGATTCATCTTGGTGAACAAATGCTACTGTTTTTCCAGATGTAGATGACTCTGCCTCATCTTCTTCATCTTCAATATGAATGTCATATTCCAGTGCTTTAAGATGAGAGAAAAGAGTGTGATGTCATATTGATGACAAATTCTGTGTTGCCTTGAGAATATTAGCTTTCTCTCTCCATCTTTTGCTCAAAGATCTGAGTATCTTGTTGTTAATTTCTTTCTCAGTGTAAGTCTTACCCAAATCGGCTGCTTTGTTCACAAGATTAGTTAGTCTCACATCCAATTGATCTACAGTTTCACCATCCTTCATTTTGAACGTGTCAAATGCATGTAGAACAGACTGAAGCTTATTTTCTTTGACCTGTTCAGATCCTTCACAAATTCCAGCAAGAGTCTCCCACATTTCTTTGGCAGTCTTGCATCTTTTAACCTTTTCAATCCAATCCTTACTTAGAGTCTCAATGATCTCAGTTCGAGCTACTTGATCAAGATTATGAACCTTTCTTTCATCATTTGTTAACTCAGAGCTCTTCTTTTCTTGTCTGGTCTTGGATTCAGCTGACTCAGCTCCAGTGCTGGTGCCTCCATGATAAAATTTTATAGGTCCCTCTTCAAGAACCTCTTCCATCCTATCATGAATGGCTTTTAGGTGATTCTCCATCCTAAATTTCCAGTAATCATAATCTTCAATAGAGAATTCAGGAAGATTCCTTGACTTCTTGTTTTTCCCTGATGACATGATGAAACAAAGAAATAAAATACTCCACAAACTAATTAGTAGCACTGTTAGTAGCAAAGAAGAAAATGAAGAAAATCAAGATAATTTCAGAATGTTATTCAAGACCTAAAATCAATATCAGAATAGCTTAACACTGCTCTGATACCACTTGTTGGTCCCAGAATGTTGAGTTGATTAAAACCTTGAGATAGCCTTCTAGAACAAAATCTAAAAAGGGGGGGTTTGAATAGATTTTGTAGATTTTTTCCCAAATCTCTTCAAAATCAATTCAAAGAATCAGATTAACACAGCGGAAAGCAATTTTAAACTCAACTTTTAACAAGATCAAAAGCAATGATGATATTCAGATTTTAGCTAAGATTCTGAAATTTAATTTTGAATAACAAATTGTAACTTGAACAGAAATTAAAAGAAAGCAGTAAAGAACACCAGATTTTATAGTGGTTCGGATTATAACAATCCTACATCCACTCTCCTTCTCCAAACTTTGAAGAAGGGTCTTCACTAGCTGCTTACTTACTTACAATCTTTACAACTTACAATTCAATCTTCAACTCTTCAACAATGCTAACCAAACTTCTAAAATCTAACTCTAGAATAAGAAGTGTTTTTGAAGATGTGAAGTGAAGTGTTCTATAAACACTTAGAAAATATTTGAAACCTCTTTTGAAAATACTTTGTGAAATCAATAGTGAATAGTGTGAAAAATCAGATTTGCATAAGTGTATAGAAAAATAAAATCTAGTCCTATTTATAAGTCTGAAAAGACAGTTAGTTTGTTAGTTAGTTCTAACAAACTGGAAACTGCTCAACAAACTTAATCTTGAAAACTGCTCTTGACCTCAGCTGATTTATTCTACTCGTCTGCAGCTGACTTGGTGAAGACTCGCCTTTCTTATTCTACTCAGCTTGTCTTGACCTCGTCTGAGCTCTTTATGATCGTCTCCTGCAGATGGCTAGATTTGAGCTTGTCTCCAGATGACTTGTAAACTTTGATCTCCAGCTAACTTAATCAGCTCTTGACCCAGTCTAATCAGCTTAGCATCGAACTCTGATCTGAGCTGTTTATCAACGTTGTCTGTTCATCTGGATTGTTCCTTTTAACTCATCAAAACTCTACTTGATCTAACACAACAGTCTATATTTCCGCTTGAGATATGCTTTCTTCAAGTCCGACACATGATGACGACATGAAGTTTTCGCTAGAGAGCGAAAGGCTTCGAGATGATTTTCTGACATATATGATTCTGGTTCAATGCCATGAAGAGACAAACCCAAGTGTTCATGAACATCCTGCCGTTTGATGGTCAAACTTTGACCAAACACTGTCGTTTTGATGCTGCTCCGTCCAAACTCACCACGAACCAGAAACTGAACAACATAGGCATCAAGAGTCCGTCGTTCTGAAGAATGAGCCGAACAATACTGAAACAAACCCCGATCAGATAAGAGATTTAAAATCTCCACTGCTTCCCGCTGTCCAGTTGTTCGAAAATCCACTGATAATTCGCTTCTCACTTTCTCCGAAAGGGCCAAAGGGTCTAGAGTCTTGTGTTTCCCTGCGACCTTTTTCGAAGAAAAAGATTGTTTTGGAGCCATTGATATTAACACAGAAATTGATCAATTTTCAGAAGAAGGAAAAATAGAGAATAAAGATAAGGAGTAATGAAAGAGAGAGAGACGAGAAAATCAATTTATAAGAGAGAAGAAGGAAACCGCTAAATTTTAAATTACAAAATAAGATTTGAACGTTGATTTGCATATTGCACGATCAGATCGAACGGTTACAAATTAAACGGTTCGAATTCCGAAAAGTGCGTGTCCTCAACTCTGGATTTGAAAAAGGTATTTTCCAAAATTAAAAGATTTTCGGGTCCGCAGAAATAGGATGTAAAATAATATTTTAAGGAAAAATTACCCCATAATTTGTGGTTGAAAAGATTTGATTTGACAATTCACAGAATTACTTCTCAATGCTGAGGATAAACGAAGGAATAAAATATTCCGAAAATTATTTTAACCACATAGACAAAGGAATATTTTACACCAAAATATTTTTCAAATAAATAAACAAGAGCAAAACGAGAGAGAGAAAAAGAGAGAGAGAAACATATCTGTCAGTTGATATTGTAATCAACTGATACTACTGAGTACTGTAGCAGCAAGCTTTAGAACTTTCTGCAGCAGGTTTTGAAGTTCTCTTCAGCAAGCTTTATACTCTCTTCAGCAAGTTTAATGCTTTCTTCTGCGAGCTTAATGTTCTCTTCAGCAAGCTTAATGTTCTCTTCAGCAAGCTTTATACTTAGTAACCTTTTTCAGCAATGTGTTAACATGATTTTCCTGGATCCAGTAGACCTAATTCTACAGATAGATCTCTAAACCGTGCTTCTGCCAATGGTTTCGTAAGAATGTCCGCTCTCTGTCGATCTGTATGAATCTTTTCCATTCGAATGTTTTTCTTTTCGACATGATCTCTAATAAAGTGATGATGTATATCCACATGCTTGCATCTTGTGTGAAGTACTGGATTCTGAGTAATAGCAATGGCACTGTTGCTATCACAAAAGATAGGAATTTCTTTAGTGACAATGTGATAGTCTTGCAATTGTTGACTTATCCAAAGTAATTGTGAGCAACAGCTCCCGGCAGCCATATATTCTGCTTCTGTAGTTGACGTAGCCACTGAAGTTTACTTCTTAGAAAACCAAGAAACCAGCTTACTTCCAAGAATTTGACATGTGCCCGTGGTTGATTTTCTATCAATTCTACAACCACCATAATCTGAATCAGAATATCCACTGAGTTCCAGATTGTCATCAGCAGGGTACCAAAGACCTAAGTTTGTTGTACCCTTGAGATACTTTAAAATCTTCTTTGCTGCATCCAAATGACTTTTCTTTGGATTGGCTTGAAATCTGGCGCATACTCCAACTGCGAAGGAAATATCAGGTCTGCTTGCTGTTAGATACAGCAAGGAACCTATTAATCCTCTATACATGGTCTGATCAACACTTTCACCATCCTCATCTGGATCCATCTTATAGTTTGTTATCATTGGAATTTTTGCATCCTTGCTTGTTAATATTCTAAACTTTTCTAGCATGTTTTTGGTATACTTTGCTTGATTTATGAATAATCCTTTAGAAGTTTGCTTGACTTGAAGACCTAAGAAATAATTCATTTCTCCCATCATAGACATTTCAAACTTACTTTGCATCAATTCACTGAATTTTTCACAAAGCTTCTTGTTTGGAGATCCAAAGATTTTGTCGTCCACATAGATCTGTACTAATAGAATATCTCGTTCTTCTTCAATTCTGAACAAGGTTCGATCAATCTTTCCTTTACTGAATCCATGATCAAGTAAAAACTGCGATAGTGTGTCATACCAAGCTCGAGGAGCTTGTTTTAGTCCATATAGAGCTTTCTTTAGATGGCAGACTTTATTTCCTTGAACAAAACCTGGGGGTTGTTCAACGTATACTTCCTCAGCAAAAACTCCATTTAGAAACGCAGACTTTACATCCATTTGATATACTCTGAATTTCATATATGCTGCGTACGCAAGGAATAATCTTATAGCTTCCAATCTGGCTACAGGTGCGAACGTCTCGTCATAGTCAATTCCTTCTGACTGTGAGTAACCTTACGCAACAAGCCTTGCTTTATTTCTGGTGACTTCATCTTTCTCATTTTTCTTGTTCTTGTAAACCCACTCCGTTCCAATCACTTTTTGATGTTTTGGTCTATCAACAAGTACTCAAACATCTTGTCGTGTGAATTGATTCAGTTCATCTTGCATGGCTTCTATCCAGTTTGTGTCCAACAATGCTTCTTCAATATTCTTAGGTTCTTGTAGAGAAACATAGCAGCTAAATAAACCATCTAGGTTGATTTTCCTTCTTGTTTTTACTCCATCTTGAGGATTTTCTAAGATTAAGTCACTAGGATGATCAGTCATCCAATTCCTTCTATTAGATACGTTTAACTCTTCTGAAGGTATTGTTGGAACATCATCTTGCGTCATTCCCCCTTAATTTGATAAATTCACATCTGGTGTTCTGGGTGAGTCATCAGCAGCCTTAGAGGTTTCTTCAGCAGACTTTGTCTTGCTTGAGTCTGCTGACGTAGAAGTTTGCTGATCATCTTCAGAATCTGAGTCTAAAACGGGCAAGTGAACCTTGACATATTTTGTCTTATCCTTGAGTTCTAGTTTCCCAAATCCTTCTGCTAAAGACTCTTCTCGTCCTTTGTCCTTAGACTCAACAATAGATTCATTAAAAACCACATGAGGTGTTTCTTCCACAACAAGGGTTTTCCTATTAAAAACTCGATAGGCCTTGCTTGTGCTGGAATATCCTAAAAATATTCCATCAGCAACCTTGGCATCAAAGGTTTTTAACTTGGATTTGCCATTGTCATGAATGAAACACCTACAGCCAAAAACACGAAAGAAAGAGACACGATGAATTCTACCTTTCCATAACTCATATGGTGTCTTTCCATGTTCTTTGGTCAGCAAGCTTCGATTCTGAGTATAGCATGCTGTATTCAAAGCCTCTGCCCAAAACCTCTGAGGGACATTATACTCTGCTAGCATTGTTCTGGCAGCTTCCTTGAGTGTCCTATTTCTCCTCTCAGCAACACCATTTTGCTGTGGAGTGCGAGCCGCAGACATTTCATGCTGAATCCCAGCCTCTTTGCAATACGTTGCTATGTGAGAGTTTAGGAATTCTGTTCCTTTGTCACTTCTGATCCTTACATAATTTTCTCCTTTCTCGTTTTGTAATCTCTTCAGTAATTTTGGTAACTTTGTGATGATTTCATTCTTCTTGAACATAAATATCACCCATGTGAATCTTGAATAGTCATCTACCACCACCAGAGTATATTTTCTACCATTGAAGCTTAACGGAGATACAGGACCAAAAAGATCCATATGAAGTAATTGTAGTACCCTACTTGACGTTGGTACAGAAACTTCATTGAAAGAGGCTCTAGTTTGCTTTCCTTTTTGACACGAGTCGCAGATCTGATCTTTTGAGAAAACTTCATTTGGCAAACCTTCTACAAGAGACTTCCTGGCTATCTTGTTTAGCGTTTTGAAATTTATATGACTAAGTCTCTTGTGCCATAACCAGCTAGCTTCTGAAGTACTCTTTGCTACAAGGCATGTATTGCTTGAACATTTAAAAATTCTCGCAACATAAACATTGCCCTTTCTCAAACCGGTTAAAAGCACCTGATCATTTAAACCACTCAAAACAACACACAGAGAACTAGAGAACTTAACTGAGTATCCCTTATCGCAGAATTGTGAAATTGAAAGCAAGTTATGCTTTAATCCTTCCACGTACATCTCCAATGTATAGAGTCCCAACACCTTTGGTTATCCCAAAGTTATTGTCTCCAAATACCACCCGTGGGCCATTTTGTGATTTTTTTGAGCTCAGGAGTTGCTTGTTTCCAGTCATATGCTTCGAACACCCACTATCGATGTACCAGCATAAGTATTTCCAAAGAACCTCTCTTTCATGTCCCACGGCGTCCTGCACGTTTAGTTAAGTTTTAGGTACCCTTTAGATTTGGGTCCTTGAGAGTTAGCACAGTCTTTAGGAATCCATAGGAATAGACTCTTCTTATTAAATTCAGAAGATCTTATCCTTCTTCCATACATATCAACATAGACAATCTCATCCTTTGGTGCCTTCTTGAATGTATGTCTATGGGTGTCGATGTGTTCCTTCCAAGACTTCGACCCTTCCGAGGTCTTCTCGTATGGAGTGATCAGCCCATTGTGCAATGGTCCGAGGGTTTTGATGATAAGGATATGTTCTACTTGAGCCATCAAAAGATTCATATCTCACAGCACGAAGGCTTAGTAGACCGTACAACAAGCTTTGAAGTTTGCTTAGGTTGTGTAGTCTTCAGCTGAGACTGTCTCCTCAGAGATGGTTTCGGCTGACGTCTACTTTTCTGACCTTGCTGAGGTTTCTTAAGTTGGGATTCCCCCTTCTTTTGATACCTCATCAGTTGTTTAGGTTGTTGAGTATAATTACTCTTCTTCCCATTCAACTGATTTGCTGGGTCAGCAACCTTTTTACCCTTATCAGTAGGTTTAGGTTTGGAACCCTCTCCTACCAAATCATTACCCTTAACATGTGTACTCTTCTTAAGTACACTTGTTTGAACCTGTGAGGATTGGGCAATGGTAAAACCAATTCCCTTCTTTACGTTAGGTGTTTGAGACGATTCAACTATTGTTTGAACTGCATGAGAAGCTTTGTTCAGTTGATCCAACCTCAAACTTAAACGTTCCTCACTTGATTTTACACGCTCATGTTGATGGAAAAGTTCATCGAACTTTGCTTGTAGAATTTTCAACTGATCAGTTTTCTCAAGATTCTCAGCAAGCAACCTTTCTACCAGCTGACCCTGTTCAGTATACTTCACTTTAAGAGTATTTAACTCTTCTAAAGTTATCTGATTAAGATCTGTTAGTGACTCAGATGTCTTGCTAATAGATTCTTGTGTAAATAGATCAATTTTTTCTTTCAAGCTCACATTCTCCTTTTCCACACAGTTGTAAGCGTTTATAGCAGTTTTGAGATCTTCCATTAACTTATCAACAAAGTTATGGTCAAACTCTTCTGCAAAGAACGAAGAAAGCGGACGAAGAACAGGAATCAGAAAATACCTCATCTCTATTTTCCATAAAACACAGATCATTGTCTGAAGAGAAGTCTGAAGATGATGTTGAATCACTTGAAAGAGTATCCTCCTCTTCAGCCACTAAAGCATGCTTGTCAGCAAACTTTTTGTTCCTCATCAATCTTTTTTTTTCTCTTTCTCTAGGAGTTAAATCTGGACAATCATAGCTGAAATGTCCCAATTTATGACAATTATAACAAGCATCACTTCTTGAAGATCTTCTTGGGCTAGAATCCCTTTTAGGAGAGAAATCTCTTCTTCTTGGGCTATCTTCTCTTCTTCTTTCTGGAGTCTTGAACATTCTGTCTTCTTTGGAATCTTCTGATCTCTTGTTTGAAGATTTGTTTCCGGATCTGAAACCAGCTTTCTTTGTATTCTTCCAATGTCTTCTATATTTTCCAAATTTTGAATTCATTTTATTAAACTTTCTGGTCAGCAAAGCCATCTGTTCTTTCAAGCTTAAATCCTCTCCAATAGGTGTTGGGATAAAAATGTACTTAGTTTTGATGAGTTAAAGTGTAAAACTAGGATGACCAGCTGAAGACAATGTATAGTCAGCTGATGTAATGAGAACTCTAAATAGACTAAGTATAGAAAAATAAGATAGGGATGATTCAAAGGAAGTTAGATGGAGACAAGAACAGAAAACAGACGATGACAGAATCAGACAAGGTAGAAGATCAGATAGAAGTTCAAGACAATGTCGGAATCAGATAGAGTGAAGAATCAGACAGGGTAAAGATCAGACAAGCAAGAGTTAGTTAAAATCAAGAGTTAGTTTCAACTAATTAAGAAGCAGTTTTCAAGAAAGGATTAGACGGTTACAACCAACCAAACAGAAAACAAGGAAGTTATAACTGACATCAAAGGGAGGTCTATAAATACAGTCATCATTCTAAAAATCAAGCGAGATCAACAATATAAGCAATTTCACTATCAAGCAAGTTCACTCTAGCAATCAACGATTAAGAAACTCATTTCTCTAATATCTGTATACACACGAACACTTAGTGTTCATTCATTTTCTGGTGTTTATAGAACACCATTTTCTTTGTAAATCTTAAAAAGCCAAATAGAGATAGCATCATACTTGTAAGGCTGCAGAAGAATACTGTAAAGGAAGAAAACAAGAAAGTAAGCAAGAAGGAAGGAAGTAAGAAGAGTCCCTTCTTCAAGTTGAAGAAGGAGAGTGGACGTAGGATCATTTGATCCGAACCACTATAAATCCTGTGTTGTTTCTTCTTATTGTTGTTACTTGCTTTCATTAATTGTTTCTTGACCATAAAATCTTATAAAATCTGATAAGCTTTAGATCCTTTATAAAATTGAGTTTAATCAACAACTGTTTCCGCTGTTAAAACTGATTTTGGAGTTGATAGATTATCTAAGCTCGAAAAAGTTTTTGATAATCTATTCATCCCCCCCTTCTAGATTATCACTAGAGGGCATTCTGTTTTTGTGATTAACTCATTCTAAAGGGACCCAACAATAGGTTCTTTAGATGATTGATTTGAAGTGACTTTAAAAGCAACTTCCTTTCCCGTGGAATTTGAATTCCCTTCATCCTCGTCTTCTTCTTGTTTCAGATCATATTCATGAGCTTTCAAATGCGAAAATAGCTCATGATGACTGATTTTGCTCAGTTCTTTTGTATCTTTAATCACTGTAATCTTGACTCTCCATTTGCTAGTTAGATATCTCAATATTTTGTTGTTGATCTCCTTCTCAGTGTAAGATTTTCCCAAAGAACTTGCTTTATTGATGATATTTGTCAGTCTTAAGTCCAATTGATCTATTGTCTCATCAGGCTTCATCTTGAAGGTGTCAAATGAATGTAGAATGGACTGCAACTTGTTCTCTTTAATTTGCTCCGATCCTTCACACATGAGTGCTAGAGTTTCCCACATTTCTTTGGCAGTCTTACATGTCTTGACTTTCTCTGTAAGCTCTTTGGTTAGTGTCTCTATGATCTCAGTCCGAGCAACTTGGTCAAGATTAAATAGTTTCCTTTCATCATTTGACATCTCACTTCTTTTCTTTTCAATCTTCTGTCGAGTGGATGCTTCTGCTCCACCGCTTTGAGAACTTACTGGTTCAAAGTAAAACTTTATTGGTCCATCTTCAAGGGTTTCAAGCATTCTATCATGAATTGCAACAAGATGATTTTCCATGCGGAATTTCCAGTAGTCATAGTCTTCAATAGAAAACTCTGGTAGCTTTCTTTTACTGCTCTTAAGAGAACTCATTGTTAGTAATAAAAATGATATGCACAGAATACAATGAGTTTTATGAAAACGGTTTTTCAAAAAGATCTGTTCAGATGACCACAACAGTCTTTCCTCAAAGACTATTGGTAACCAAAGCCAGTGGTCGATTGAACCACTGCTCTGATACCACTTGTTGGTCCCGGACGAGATGTGAAAGGAGGTGGAAAGTCTAGAAGGGGGGTTGAATAGACTTTACCACACTCAAAACTTTTTCGACTTTTTGTGAGCTGAGTGTGAGATTAGAAGGCTTTGAAGTCTTCTACAGCAAGGTACTCAGAGTGTGCTAGGTGTGATCAGCAGACTTCGGAACCTCGAAGTCTTCTGATGGTGCAGAAGTTAATCTCGTGTGTATTTGAAAAACCCTTTTGATGAAAACCTTGGAGATGAATACTTAGCAAGTTTAGTGCAAGTTTATTAAAACAATGATGAATGAGCAGTTATAAGTATGAATGCAGAAAGCTTGTAAAGACACAGAGATTTTTATAGTGGTTCGGATATAACGATCCTACGTCCACTCTCCCTGATTCCACAGGGGTCTTACTATCCACCAAAACTGGTCTTGTCTCCTCTAATCTCCTCGAGGATTCGACCACAGGAAGTTTAACAAGTTCCTGCCCTTGGTACAATCAATGTGATCTTCGAGTGTTAACTCTTAGATCTGAAACAATCAACCTTTTCTCGTACAGAGATAATGAAAGGTGATTTACACTTCCTTGACCAAAAATAACTCTCTTTTAAGAGTATCAATGTATTGAATCGATTTCTGGTACGAAGAATTATACGTGTATTGCTATGAGTGAAGATGGATTTTTCTTGATGTTTCTCGCGCGTGTATATATTAAAAAATCCTTCATTTCAGTTTTTATATGATCCTGAAATTGAATAGCCGTTAGACTAATTTGTCAATCAGGTCTTCAAAGAAATGGTAAGTGATCGTTGGAAGATTTGTTTGACTTTGGATAATTGATTGTCTGATATCAATTAATTATATCTTGATTGATCTTGATTGATAATCCAATCTTCTCTAGATTGATTATGGATATCTCTTAATTATCCTTCTGACTTTCGTTAACCCTGACGAGTCTCTCAAAGTCAACTTTAGCAACCTTACACCTTGCTCCAGCACAGTTCCAAAGCTTGCTGTAGCACGGATTCCAACTTTGCTATCTTCACTTAAACCTTTCTTGATAACACCCTTTTTGCATATGTCTTATTATCTCTTCTTTATCTTCACGATGCCTTTCTAGATGACTTCGAACGAGATCTTTCTTAAATCCTTAAGTCTTCTTATCAGCAGCCTTCAGTTCTCAATCAATACAGCTCTTCAGGTCAAGCCTAGCAAGTTTAACTATACTAAGACATAAACCCTATCTAGATCATCATCTGACTAACAGGTTCAACTTGTCCTATTACACTTAGGTTTTAGGAACATCATCAAAACATACAAATTCTAATCCTAACACCCAACTCATCAGCTAGATCGCATTCCTTTCGCATATGCTCCAAGGATCCGCAAAGGTAGAAGAAAGATGGAAGGTGCTCATATTTGAAAGGGACCCAAACCGGGGCATTGTCCATTTGCTCCACCTTAATGCCTTGTTTGAGAGGTTTTAGAATGTTTATTTCAGCTTTAATTCTAACACTTCTTCCCAAACCCTCCATTAATTTTTTGTCAATATTGATTATCTTTCTACAGTGAGCAGCAATTTTCCTAATACAACTCTCTGATCTCACAAATTGAGGGAGGTTGTAGAGACGGATCCACATACCAACATAGTTGAATTTCACCGTCGAGGGTTGAACCCCTCTCTCAATTTCTTTTAGGATAAGAAGATTTTTCTCGAAATGCCAAGGTTCCCGATCGAGGATGTCCTGCATATACTGGCGAGGTTTGAAATTAAAGGAGAACAGATTATTCCCCACCTCTTTAGCACTAAAATCCCTTGTCGGCTTTATCATTTTTTTTATTGTTTCTAAGAACCCAAAGACATTAAACAATTTTGTGGTAATAACACGTCCCAGTAAGCAGAGTGGTTGTTCTTCAGAATTCTCAAGTTCGTCAAAACCAAAATGGACCATGTCTTCTTCAGAAGAAGGTTCGTGAACCCCACTCCCTAAGGTCATTGTGGTGACACATCGGGGACCCAGGGAAAGTAAACAAAAGAACCAAAACAGGGGACACAAAAACAAGACTTCGACACAAAACAACACACACAGACAAAGAAAAAATAGAGCAAATAAGCCTAGACTACAAAAGCCCTAGACAGACTTACAGGCAGCTCATAAGCAAACAGAAAAGCTAAGAAATGTTGAGGGGTGAGAGAGAGAGAGAAAAAAAAGAGAAAAGGAAAGAGATAACCTTGAAAAAGAGAAAAAAAGGGAGATGAAGGCCTAAGAACAGACCCTACCACCAGATAGGAGCGACCAACGGACTCAAACGGTGTCGAGAGAAAGCACAAGCTCGAACGACGTCGAGAGAAAACTCTAAGCTAAGAGGGAAAAACTATTTTCAGCATCTCTTTTGCTGAAAGTGAGTTAATTCTATTAAAAAATAATGACGATTTTGTAAATATATGTGTATTGTGAGGGTGTTAAAATTGATTTTTTTTGCCATTTATAGGTGTGCAGACTTATGTGGGACAGACGAATAAGGCAGGTGTGCAGACTCCTGTGGGACGGAGGGAGTACAATATAAATATATAGCACAAATAATGTGATAAAGAGAGAAAAAAAAAGAGATTAAATAAGAATAAAATGATGTAGAAATATTAATTTAATGGATACTAAAAATAGAATGAATAGTTTATAAAGGGACATACAAAAATTAAAAAATGGAAAATTTATACTGGGACAGAGAGTAATATATTATGAACTAACTAAAATAATATTTTATGAACTCTTGAAATAATTTATAAAATGTTAAAGTAAATTTATCATAACGATTCTTTATAAGTAGGAAACCAAGTTCACCAACTAATTCTCATTTCTTTCTCTCTTCCACCTAGCGATGTTAAACAGGTTGTGGACTGGTGGGCTGACTATATTTATTTTTGTAAAATATATAAATTAGTTAAATTGCTTATTAATTAAAATATTATTTTCCTTCATTCGAATCATTATTTTTTTTATTAATGTACCGGTAATGTTTAATTTGAGTTTTTATTATTGTTAATGTTTGAATTGAACTTTTATAATTATGTTTAACTATTTTGATGTAAAATGTTTGGATTTTAAGTTTGTATTGTGTTGTATTATGACTATAATTTACTATTTTATATATTAAAATAATAATTTTCTTCCGGAACCAGTTAGTGGTCCGTTTAGCCTATAGCCTGTTAGGGTTAGGGTTAGGGTTAGGTTCCCACTATAACTGGACCGCTAAGAATGAACTGGTAAGGCCTGAGACCGTTTAGGCCCGTGGCCCTATAGACTAATGGGTTAGGGTCAGTCCGTTTAACATTTCTACTTCCACCACTTCAGTTTCAGTTCAATTCTCTTGTTCCTTTCGTATTTCATTTGGTGTTTCACTTGCTGAATTATTAACATATCAATATATGTTAATGTGGTGTACATCATTCATTGATTATTTTTTTACTCTCCATTTGTCATTCATTCACAACACGTAACATCAGTAAAATAATACAATGGAACACCAAATATGTAATAAGTGATCTCGTATGCTTCACTTAATCATACCTTCTTGTTTCTTGAAGAGTTGTGACATTTGAATTCCTATTTTCTATTGAGCGTATCCAAATTATAGAGTATTATTGGTGGTATGGTTGTATGGGGCATTTGGATCCTTTTCATTTCTTTGCTGTAAATTTACAAAGAGATAGATAGACACAATAATAAAATTGTTGAAGAATTGAGGTAGTGGTTGAAGTACAGAACCCCCCACCGATAAAAAAAAAATAGTGTCCTACGTAGTCGAAAATTTTGGGTTAGGTTCCATGTGTAATACTTTGATTTGAAACAAACAACTAAAATTATGATACATTTGAGACGAGTTAGACTATTCTTTGTATAGAAAGTTTTATGAGTTTTATATAGGGATAAATGCACATTTGGTCCCAAAAGAATTTTTTGATTTCAAAATAATCATTTTTCATACATATTTGGTCCTATACTAATATTCCGTCAATATTTAACGGATTTTAAGCACGTAAATAACACGCGCCATTAAAATTTGCATTTTTAGTCCAGCAAAATTGCACTTTTAGTCCCACAATTTCAGCACTTAACGGAATCCGTTGACTTAGTTAACGGTTAGGACCAAATATACATGCAAAAAGACTATTTGCAAACATAGGGACCAACTGTGAAATTGGAAAATTTCTACAAGACCAAATGTGCAATTAACCCGTTTTATATAAGACCGTCTCATACATAAAACGTTATATATTTACATAATTTTATAATACTTTTTAAATATAAATATTATAACAAAAATATCACGTCTCATATAAATTTTTTTTATATTCTTCATAAGTGTTATTACCCGGTATTATATGTGCATTAATGGATTACGATGAATGTCCGTAAATAAAATAATTTTTAATTTCTGATCATGAGACATAAAACTGAAAGTATTGGTGAACCAAATATATATATATATATATATATATATATATATATATTGAAAATAAAAGAAAAACTCTTATTAAAGAATGCAAGAACAAACGTCACGAGGAAGTCGAGCCACAAAATATGGCAGATCATTCCAACAAAAAGGAATCTCAAAAGACCGAGACTCCCTAGCCAAAGCATGTGCAAAAGAATTAGCACAACGTCTAACATAAGAGATCAAAAAGGAAGGACAAGAACGAAGGATGGACTTGCATGACTCAATGAAATCACCAAAAGTAGAGTGAGACCTATCCTTGCTACCGATTGCGTCAACCACAAGGCTAGCATCCCTTTCTATAATTACATTCTCTAAATGCATATTCTTCACCCATGAAAGAGCTTCCACAAAGCCCATGGCTTCCCCAACATCGACTGGAAATAACCCCGGCAAAACCAGCGAACGAGCAGCTATAAAATCACCATTTGCAGCATCTCTTAAAATCATGCCAATCCCCATATTCACCGTATCTTTGAAAAAAGCCGCATCAACATTTACCTTGAACGCGTTCTCCGGCGGTTTATGCCACGCAGGACACCCACGACCAGCGCCAGAGCTAGTCGGCTGTTGACAGGTCCTCTCCCAATCTATCTGATAAGAAATAGCGATGCCAACAGCAACGTCTGGTGGATCGCCTCTTCCTTCCCACAGCAGGTTGTTTCGCTGCTTCCAAATCTAGCAAATAATAGCAGCAGCCAAGTGAGCCTCCTTGCTAGCTAAATTCGAAATTAAATGGAGGATCATATCCTTCAAAGACTCCACGAAACGCACACTGAGCTGAATGGCTCTACTAAGACCAGCAACTCTCCAATAATTCATGGCAAAATCACAGTTAAAGAAAAGGTGCCAAGAAGTTTCCAGATCCTTCCCACACAGAATGCACCACTTATCATCCACTATCTTCCTTGGAAAGAGATTTACTTTGTTGGGGATCACATTCCTACAAATCCTCCACAAATGGTCCTTCACTTTGGGAGGAGAATTTAATTTCCACAGTGCTCTCCAATTCCCTGGCTCCTCCAAGTCGCCATCTGAAACCAAAGAGGCAGCGAGCCGATAGCCCGATTTTATAATACTTTTTAAATATAAATATTATAACCAAAATATCACGTCTCATATAAAATTTTTTATATTCTTTATAAGTGTTATTACCCGTATTATATGTGCATTAATGGATTACGATGAATGTCCGTAAGTGAAATAATTTTTAATTTCAGATCATGAGACATAAAACTGAAATTATTGGTGAACCAAATACATATATATATATATATATATATATATATATATATATATATATATATATATATATATTATAAAGCTAAAGTTTAGAAAGCTTATAAAGGCAAAGCCACATTCTTCTATTCTTCTATTTCAAAATCTCTCCTCTCATTCATTTTAGTTTTAAATATTGATCTCAGTCATTTATTTTATAACTTCAATCTCAACCATTCATCTCACCCCAAATTTTCTATAAATTCGCATTCTCTTATTTGTTTTCATTGCAAACCCTAATTTCTTTTTTCTATTAATTCAAATTTTCTATAAATTCACTCGGGTGTACGTTTTCACATACTCATGTTATTTTCACATACTCATTGTAGACTATGTTCTTGATAGAGATCCTATATTTTTTTTTATCATTATAAAATCTAATCTCTTTTTTCATGTAATTTTTTTTTTCAATTGTAGATAATAGAATGATTTTTCAATTTTTTGCAGATTATGTTGTTGATAGTGATCAATATCTCATTCAAGACCATCAAATTGAAATACCAAGGGTATTTCCTACCTCCTCTTCCCGTGTTATGATTTACACATTATTTGAATATTTTGTATTTGGAATGCTATTGTGTAATTCATACATTATTTGAATATTTTGTATTTGGAATGCTATTGTGTAATTCATTTAATTGGTTCATCACACTATTCTATTTCTGATTTGCATTCTCTATATGCATAATACATTGATTTATAAACGCAAATCTAGCATAATTGAGAGCTTAATTTTTTTCTCATCTTTGCATAACTTTGAAGATGATGGGCGTGTCATTAGTGGAATCACATTGGTGACAGTGATGGTATTATCAGTTATATTTTATTTGTTGTAAAATTTTCTTACTTACTTGGCTCTCACAGTTCACAAATCAACTTCTATTTTGCAACAACTAACTTGCACCAGCAGAGAAAGCTTATCGAGCTAACTGAAGCTGGAGCAGTTGCTAAAGCTTCTGTATGGAGCATACATGAAATTACTTAGTTTGCTAAATAATTTCAATCTATTTGTTTATTTTTATTCGATTCAGAAGTTGTTTCAATTTGTTATAAGATTAATATATTTTATTAGTTTTGTTAAAGGAATTAATGTACTGTATTTTTTTTGATTGATTGTAAATTCATAAATTTTATATTGTATTTCATTCAAAATTTGTACAAGTGTTGAGAAATTTTGATTTATTTATTCATTAAGTTCTTTATACGAAATCTACATTTGAAATTTTAAATCATCTTAAAATTTGTGTTCAAATATTCAATTTATTAAGTAAGATTACATAGATCTAATATTTCCTACTAAATTAAATATACAAATCACGCATTCAATTTTCAATAATTAGTTTTAATTTATTATCATTATCGAATATATAAATCGAGTCAACCATCAAAAATAAATAATATAATTTTTAATTAATACTGAATACCATATTTATTTTTTCATACTAAATTAGATTTAGTATAATTACTAATTAATTTGATTTACTATAAATTAATTTGATCAATTTTAGTTAAATTACGTTGCACAAAACAATTATTAACAAAGATAAAAAATTAATTAACGAAAGAGAAATTTGATTAAAATCAATTAATCGAGTCAAATTAATATAATTATGGTAAATTGTATATATATTTTGCTATAATAAATTTAATTTAATATATTATTAATTATTTCAATTTCTATAATAAGATTCGTAAAAAAATTTGGATTCATCATATATATAGATATACAATTTCATTAAGTGAACATACAAAATCTACGTTTAAAATTTTGAAATTTTAAATTAAGTTGTTCAATTTGAATTCAAATATTTAGAAAGTGTATATTTAATTAATTTGATGATATATACAAAATTACAAATTATATAAAACATATAATAAAAAAATGTAGATATAGATATAGATATTTAAATATATATATATATATATATATATATATATATATATATATTTGATTTGGATTCATCATATACAAATATACAAATTCAATAAGTGAACATACAAAATCTAAGTTTAAAAAGAATAGGAGAAGAAAGAGAAGATTTGTTGAGATAATCATGAGAGTGATAAGTGACAAGTCGATGTGCGTTTTGAAAATTTGAAATTTTGAAGATGTCACCCAACTAATTTTGAGATATTTGGGGCTCAACTTTTAGTTAAAATGCAGTAAAATAATAATCTATATATTTTCTCTTTAAAAAATATCTCATATTGTATATATGTTTTTTTATTTTTATTTTTTAAATAATAATAATAATAATTTAGACATTTTATAACTATGGAGATTTAATTTCACAGATGTTGCAAATTTGGAAAATTTGGAGTATTTTAAATATTTAGGATGTTTATTAGGAGTATTCAAAGAACATACGAAACTTAAGATATATTTATTTTATATATGTCACAAATATTTATTTATATTTATTGTGACTATTTAATAAATATATATTTATATATATCCTTATGGTTTTAGTTTATATGTAATTTTTATTTAAAATTATATTATTAATCGTTCCAATATTTTCTCTTTCATCTAATTGACAATTTCCTATTCCTAACGTGTCTTAATACAAAATCTTCTTCTTCTTTGATTTCTAATTTTCTCATAATTTTGAATTTTTAAAATTTTAAATTAACTTTTTTAAAAATAAAAGATTTTTATAAGAGTTTAATTTAAGAGGACAAAATTGTTCTTTTTGATGAGTTAGGTATAGAAATATAAAATTATAACCTCAATTTTTTAATTTTGAGTAATATAAATTGTAATTGCAGAAGTATATATTATATATTAAATTTATTTAAAATTTTACATTTTAATGATGCTAGATGCATGTTATTTTCTATTTAAAGACAATTTATTTATGTTGATCATACAAAACTAATCCAAACTAAATAATTATATAATTATATTATTTTTAAAACATTACATTTTAAATAATTTAATAATTTTTTAAATATTATTATTTTAAAAAATATAAAATTCTCTTCCACCCCGCGTATATGCGGGTTTTGTTCGAGTATTTATATATTTAAATAAAGGATAGGAATAGAAATTCTTCCATTAAATTTAATCGATGGGATCCGCGAAATATGTTTCCTTCAAAAGAATAGAATTCCATTGGTTTCTATAATTTATACTACTATGAAACATATAATTTAGTGTGGTAAAAAAACAATTGCGAGCGCCAATGATGATTTTCTTGCTAAAAACTTTTTTTTTTTCAATTTTCTTCTCTGAAGAAGCAATTAACCAAATGTATCAACATATGCAGACAATAGGATGCATCTGTAGGTGCTTATTGGTTATAAAAAGCAAGTTAATTATTGTGCAGGTGAAGGGGAGGATAACAATAAGTTGAGAAGAAAACCCATACACATTCCAATCATTCCTACAACAACTGCAAACTTGAAGGAGAATGCCCCCTTGTTATTTTTTATTCGCTTTTTCAATACTTCCTGCAACAGTAGTAATTACATTAGATAAACAGGTAATTTTTTTTTACGAACAGTAACTTATGGGATGCATGTCAAAATATGAACCATAACTTTTCGAACGGACAAAATAAGGAACATAACTTTTTGGGCTGATAATTTAAGGACTAGTTAAAGGTCGCAAATTTAGATCAAATATATATATCAACCAAAATCAGGCACAAATTCAGCTCGAAGTTAGGTCAAATTGGACCAATCAGTCAAAATTTCCTTCCAGATCAGGCCAATTAGCTGATTTTGGTTGATACTGGCTGATTTGACATCAATTTTCGCTACATTTTAAAATTATTATCCAAACTTGCTAGCTTGAAAAGTTAAAAAATATTATAAATGTTTGATTTTATATCTTATTTTTCTTGAATCACTAAACAATAACATTTTGTTAGCTAAAGAGCCACATTTGATATAATAAACAGTTTGTGAATTAAAATTTATGACCGACAATCAGAACTCAAGTTGCTGAAAATATAATGAAGCGTGTACGGTATCCCAAAATTTTAAAGATTGTAATGAATTTGCAAATATGTTCAAAATTCGTAAATTAATTAGCAATTTTTATTTTATGAATGGGCAATCAAGATGATTAAAAAAGACAACTATATATATGGACTAACCATTTGTTGTTGTAGCTGCTGTTTTTGTTTGACAGCTGCGTCTCTTTCATCTCTAAGACGCTGCAATCCCTCATTCTGCAGTGTTGTGTGAATTTTTCAAAACAATCAATATTAACAAAAAATTATATATTTAATAATTAAAAATATTAATATGTATAAATATAAGTTAATGGTTATTAATAATTTATATTTGTGAAAATATATTTGCATTTCTAGTGATCTTAAAATAAAATAAGTTATGATACTATTAAAAAAAGATAATTGTCTTTCTCTATTTGAACAATTAAAAAATAAAGTAAATTTTATTTCTATGTTTCTATAACTGTTTTAGTTATAAAAAAAAATACTACTCCCTCCGTCCCGCAAAATCTTTCATATGTAGGACGACGGGTTAATTGCACATATCGTCCTGTAAGAAATTTTCCATTTCAAATTTGGTCCTTATATTTGGAAATGGTCCTTTTACATGCACATATAGTCCTTTTTGGGACTATATGTGCAATTAAAAAAGGACTATATGTGCATGTAAAAGGACTATATGTGCAATTAAAATGTATCAAAAAGGACTATATGTGCATGTAAAAGGACCATTTCCAAATATAAGGACCAAATTTGAAATGAAAAATTTCTTACAGGACGATATGTGCAATTAACCCATAGGACGACACACACTTTAAGAAAAAAGAGTAATGATTGAGGTTTTGAGGGGTAATTTTGTAAACTTTTATATAAAAAGTAAAAAAAAAAAAAACTTTATTGGGTTATGTGTATGTGAGAGTAAAGTAATGACATTTGTATAAATTAGTGAAAATTGTGAGGATGAAGTTTATAAAGGGTTTCCATTTTAAGAGTGAAACTTATAATGGGACAGACAAAAAAAGAAAGTGTGAAAGCTTTTATGGAACGGAAGAAGAAGTACTTTGTTAGTAATTTTTAGAAACTACTCATTAGTTATATATATTATAACACATTGATTATGTTAAATACACATTTTTTTTTGGGAGGAAATTAATGAGAATAAATTATAGGTTATTTTTCAGGAATATATATGATGGCAAAATTGATTGTAATTGTGGACCTTTCTCTTTCATAATTATACTCAATAAACAAAATATATATTAGTCATTAGAGTCACATGTATAACATCATTAAACTCAATATTTTCTTGTCATCTAATCATACATATGAAACTAGTTTTCTCAATTAAACGACCTATCACCAAAAATCAAATGAGGAATCGACGTGTCAAAATAGTGTTACCAAAAAAAAAAAAAAAAACAAGTCAGCAGAATAGTAAAATTTAAACAATAATACATAATAATATAAAAAATGATGACCATGTATGTATATCTTACCGAATTGGCATCAATATCTTCAAAGTTGGCACGAGCCGAATGAGGAGTCACGTACACGACTCTAAGTTTGCACTCTTGTACTATATTTCCAACTTCCTTATTAAACTGTATGTATGTGTATATATAAACATGTGTCACGATTAATATAATAAAAATGAAAACATATAATCCTTCATCTCGAATTATTTTTCATACCAAAAGTCTTGTGTAAACAAGTTTTACCTTTAAATTGATTTAAAGGGTATTAATTATTTATACTATAAAATATTTGTTGAATAATATTAATTGCTTCATTAAAGGTTATTACTTGAACAGTGTTAGTTATTTCATTAAAGAATATTAGTTATTTTATTAGTATAAAATATTAGTTATAAACTAGTTTCACAATTAAATTGGTTCGCACAAGATCAACTCAGTCCTCATAAGTAGGAGGACACACTTTTTAAGAAATTTGATTAATGAATAGGGATTTGAGGGTAATTTTGTAAAATTTTATGTATAAAGTAAAAAAATGAGTTGAATTGTGTATGAATGTGAGACCAAAAATAGTGATATGATTACAAGAAAATACATAATTGACTACAAATTTTTTTTAACAAAATTAATTTTGTGCGTAGTTACTTAATTAGTAAGGATTGTCTACGCCTTGTCTACAAATTTTTATGATTTATTTCACTATAATCCACCTACAGAATTATCAATGGAACAACTAAAAGTAATTAAATACCTATGAAATAGTCCATAGGCAAAATCATCCTAGAAGATAATTTTAGTACACAATGATAATTGGCTACAAATTATTGGTAGGTAAATATCTATGATTAGAAGGCAAATAAATTATCTACGATGAGTGCCTACAAAATATTGGTAGGTAATTACCTACGAATTACATTTACACAAGCAAACAAATTATTTACGAGAAAATTTTCTACAATCTTTTTCGTTGGTATTTTGTATGAAAATGTAAATGCCTACAAAATATTCTGTAACTAGGAGTATTTATTTTTTTATAGTGTATTTTGTGTAAAATTGAAAATTGTTTATTTTTCATTTTAAAAGTGTATTGTTTATTATGACATGAAAAAAGAAAATATATGAAGTTTATTATGAGATTGACGAAAAATAAAATAAAATGTGAAGTTTATTTTAGAAAGGAGGAAGTATAGTGCTAAATTTGCGTTCTTACAGTGTCATCTGGAAGCTCTTCCACAGTTGTATTTGGAGGTACAGTTGTGCTTATAATTAGAAATTTATCTTTGCACTGCATGTTAGGAGGGTACTCCCTTTGAGCTTGAAGGGTCACTATATATACACATGAAAATTTGTAAAACATACTCCATTTATTTTGCGCAAATTATAGGCATTGTATTAGTAAAACAAGTTATACAGTAAACTTTGTAATGAAATAAAATTTGACACAAATTTGTGTGAACGGGTGCATATCATGTACTCTATTTTTACTATCACTATCATGTACATTCACTATCACTATGCACATGCAGTGTTATAGTAAATGTGGCAGTGATATTATATGTGCATGACAGTGATAGTGAATGTGTATGACACTGATAAGAAAAATAGAGTTCATGATATGCACCTTCTCTCATAACTCAGTATCATCACAACTCAAAATGATATTAATTAATTATTTTCATTATGCAATATTATTATCAGTCTAACCCATTTTAATAAAACAACTGATACTATTAAAAAATATACTCAAAATACAAACATATTTTACAATAAAACTGATTCACAGTAAACTTTGAAAAAAAAATGTCAAATATAAAACTATATATTTAGAACATCAGAAAAAATTAGGATTATGTAGTACTTGAGTGGAGGAGCTATAAATGTATACACATATTTATTCACATCGATAAACTAGTAATATATAGCTTAATTATCATATACTCCATAAAAAAATACACATGATGTTATATGCTAAATATCTACGTATAATATATATACACCCAAGAGCTAAAAACACGTTCACTCTCCTAAAATAGAGTCATCATATATATACACTCCTAAAATATTTTTTTTATACCAAATTGTCTCTGGATAACCATCAAAATGAATAGAACGTAAAAAATTAAGATAAACTTGTGTGAACTGGGTGCATATGATGAATTCTATTTTTACTATCATTGTCATGCATGCACATGCACTATTTGTAATAGGCAAAAGTGACAGTGAGAGTGCATGTGCATGACAGTGATAGTGATAGTAAATTAATGTATATGATAGTGTACGTTTAATAAAAATAGAGTTTATGGTATATATTCACTTCACACAAGTGTTACTAAAAAACGAAATGCTAATTGTCTCCAAATACTAGGTAGTAAAGCAGAGGCCGCGTAGTACCTCTTATGACACAAGAGTCCCATGGGTTTATCACACCAATGTTTGGTCGCACAAAATACTTCTTCGGAGAGGTTGTTTAGGAGAGTGTACATTTAATAAAGATAGAGTTTATGATATGTATTCACTTCACACAAGTGTTACTAAAAAATGAAATGCTAATTGTCTCCAAATACTAGGTAGTAAAGCAGAAGCCACATAGTACCTCTTATGACACAAGAGTCCCATGGGTTTATTACACCAATGTTTGGTCGCACAAAATACTTCTTCGGAGAGGTTGTTTTCACCTAGACACAAATAAATAGAAAATAAAAGTAAAATATAGCAAAATGAGTTGATCTTATGTAAAATAATTTTATTGTGCAACTATTTCGCAACTATCACTTTATAGTGAAACAACTAATACTATCAATTTAATATGCATTTTGTTTATTTTTTTTTGTATTTAAATCATGCATATTAGTTATTTTAGTTTGTCAGTATTAATTATATCATTCAAAATTATCAATTCTAATATCATAAAGTGATAATTGCGAACCAATTCTTCAGTGAAATTATTTTACATAAACCAACTCTAGTAATGTTGGGGTACATAAGCTACCTTGAAAATAATGTGTTGCTCTGTATTATTTGTAACTTTAAGATCACAATAACTTAGTTTCTCCAGCTCAACTGACAAGAATCAAAACAAATACTAATATTTAATTGGATGAATTAAAAATATATATAATGCAACGTTAGAATATACCATGCAGTGATCGATGATCAAACCAAATGCATATATGCATATATCATGTTAAAGCAAAAAAAAAAAAGACAAATCCAGGTTCACAAATTAGTACAAATTAATACTTGTCTTTTCTGTAGTATTAAAATATCATTATCAAATTATATCACGTAAGCCCGTCACTAATTAAATTATGCGCCATGCAGCTTGCATGCCTCGGACCCCGCGCAAATCTAAATAATTAATCTTTTGAAATTCGTTTGGATCAAAACCCAAACATAAATTAAATCGACATATATAATTAAATAGATAGATTGATATTAAAAAAATGAATTACGGGAAACACATAAAATTCAATGAAGATGAACATGCAATTGCGATAAATACATCGAAATTTGAGCTCCTCCGGCTGTACAGAAATTAATTGTTGAGCAGCGGCCATGGTTGTTGCAGGCACACCAAATCACTGCCCAATTGATACAATTTCCAGATTTCGATCAAATTAATCTGTATATAAACACCAATGAGATCAAATATTCGAAAAACTAATAAGTTAGCTCCAAAAGGAAATGTGACATGTAATAAGAATGATAGTTATAGGGTCAAAGAAAGTGAAAGAAATGTAGAGCTTTACGAAAAAGGAGGATCACACAGAGAAATTAGTTAAAAAAAGCTATATATATATATATATATATATATATATATATATATCGGGTGATGATTAATGTTTTATTTCTCCACACACTATTATTAGGATATTAATACAAATAAATTAATTTTATCTCCCTACATGTTTCACTACAAAAAAAATCATTATTAACGAGGGCTTTTAACGAGGGGTTTAAAACCCTCGTTAGTTAGCAAGGGGCGAGACGAGGGCACTTTTTAACAAGGAAAACGGGCCCCTCGTTAGTTAACGAGGGCCCACACGAGGGCAGGTTAACCCTCATTAATTAACGAGGGCGGGCCCCTCGGTAGGCCCAAGTTAACGAGGGCAAAACCCTCACTAAGGCCCAAACCATAATTACCGAGGGTTAAGCCCCCTCGCCAAGGCCCAAAATATGTTAATGAGGGAACGCCCTCGCCTCGGCCCTTATAATTAAGGAGGGCGAGGCCCCCTCGCGAATTAACGAGGGCACGCCCCTCGCCTAGGCCCAATTTTTAACGAGGTAAGTGCCCCTCGCTAAGGCCCAAATTATTAAACTTTTTTTTTATTTTTTATTATTAAACTTACATGTAAATTTACTTAGTGTTCACAAATGAACGATCTGTAAACTACCACTCATTTTATAACCTAATAACCATGTTTATTATTCATCCCCACTCGATGTGGGATAAAATTTGTAGTGGGTGAGAGTGAGAAACTATTCCTCATTTTATATTTCAATAATTGTGTTCAGTTTTCATTCCCATTCGATGTGGGATAAGATTTGTAATGAGTGAGAGTGAGAAACTACTCTTTATTTTATACCCTCAATAACTTTGTTCATTTTTTTCACTCAATGTAGGATAAAACTAGTGTGCTCATTGATCAAAATTCATGTAGAAATTTTATTTTGTATACTAAATTGCATTACTTTACAAATCCTAATAAAAATAAATAATAATAATATTATTATTATTATTTTAATAATAGAAATTTTATTTTGTATAATAAATTACATTACTTTAGTTGATTTTTATTATTTTGAGTCACCTATTATAATACAATTGAATATATATATGATAATAATAAAAATTATAAAATGATAATATATAGTAAATATATAGTTAAAAATTTAATTGAATATATATGTGATAATAATAACAATTATAAACATGATAATATATAGTTGACAATTTAATTGAATATATATGTAATAATAATAACAATTATAAATATGATAATATATAATATAATTGAATATATATGTGATAATAATAACAATGATAAACATGATAATATATATAGTGTGATAATAATAATAATAATAATTATAAATGATAATATATATATATATAGTGAATATATAGTGAAGGTGTGCGTACGTGTTTTGCAGAATGTTGTTACGAATGTTGGCACATTCGAAGAACAACACAAACAAATAATAATCAGAAATGTACAGCGGAAGTCTTAAACACGTTTGCAAGATGGATATAAAAATTTTGTATAGACTATAAATAAGTCTATACTGCCAAACGGCGTATTATCACTAGTAATTGTTAAGTGATACAATCGGTGAAAACATAAGCCACACCGTGAATGGATCAACGTATATAGTGACTAGATAATATTCAATCTAACCTATCACTAATACAAATAATGACCCAATGTTGGTTGAAATGTTGGAACATTCACCAACGGAAGTACCGAGTATGAAACTACAATAAATTCTATAGTCTATGCCAATCGACTATGCTAGATTGTGTTTCCCTCAACTTCAAGTTTTAATCTTCATAAGCAGCATGTATATATAGATAAAATCTGGACTCTTAATGCTTGAAGATAACTTCCACATCTCCCTTGAAAATAGGTAACTTCCTTGTAACTTCCCCATGATCTTTATAATCTCTATTGCTTGTTTCTTTCAACCGCATGACTTAGGTAACTTCCGTAAGTCTTCAATCCTGAAAGAACAAGTCAATAACCAAGACAAAACGTGGGTTAAGGGTTAGTGGAAGTGGAAGGACGAATTCTGATGTTGTGACCAGAATGTTGGCACATTCTGAGTAACACTCGTCATAACATCAACAATCTCCCCCAATTCGGCCTTTCTACTGGAACACACCTGATGTTGCAATAATATGCAGAATGTGTACACAATAGAGATAAGTAAATTAACATCAAGTAAATGACATCTTTTTACTTTGCCAAAACAAACATAAATAAATAAAAACACTAAACACATAACATCACAAAGAACAAAACATACACTTAACATAAAATAGAGCTAACAAAAACAATATAAAATCAGAGCATGAATACAAAATAAACACCATACTAGACTTAATAAAAACTTAAATCAGAGCAAAAAGAAGTAAGAAAATACAAACCTAATATAAAACAGAAAACATATGCAAGACTTTAAACAGAATTAAAATCAGAGCATAAGTCATGAACGTAGATATAAACACAAATACTTAATCTAATAAGTTCATAAATCAAAAACATAGGTATTAACACATAAGCCTATACTATTATAAGTCTAGCAAAATAAAACGCATATAAAAATGAAAAAATTAAAATGAGTCTTTTACAAGAATAAGAAAAGCTTGTTAATGAAGATTAGGAGAGGATTGGGCTGATAATGAATTAACAAATGCATCTACTTGAGTCTCGCACGAACTCCCCTTTCTTCTAGCTCCCTCATTCTTGGAAAGCTCCCCCTTTAGTTCGACCTCCGATGTCCCCAATCGTCTAGATCGTAAATGCAGACACCGAGGTCATCATCATCCCAGTCCACTGCCTCGATCCTTTCAGCATCTTCATCCATATTTGAACTGCTGGGTCCATCTCTGTTGTTGGTTTGTTGTGTCGGCACATCTTCCGGCACATTCTGTGTCTCTGTTTGATTCTCAGCTCCTGGAGCTGCACTTGTTCCAGCTCCAGAAATGTCCATGTCAGGTCCTCCTCCAATATCAGTATCAGCCTCTGCATCTGCCCCATCACCAGCACTTACTCCTTCAGCCTGTTCTGGTGGAATATCAGCAACATCCACAGCAACTTGAGGAGCAGCAACATCAGGGCCCACTCCCCCTGAGACAGTAGAAAGTAAAGTTTCCCAGACTTTCTTCTGCATTTCCAGGTTGCTTAGCAAACACTTGGTATTACTAATTGAATTTTCGGCCATAGCTATCTGATCTCGGATGAACTGAGGCTGCAATTCTGGTATGTTGGCAGCGTGTGTGCCAACATTTTTAGGAACATCAGTTTGTTGATTAGAAGGTCCAGGTGCATTCGGGTCACTGAAAGGCAGATCAATCACTCTTGTTCCAGTCCTCAAGACATGAGAAATAGCTAAACTTAGTGCAAACGAGCTGATAATCTCATGGTTCTCTCTTTGAAACCCTTGAGCAGAAATCAAAGAGTGAATTAGACTTGGGTATGGCAAAGAACCCTTTGCTTGATACTTTCCCCCGAATATGTCATCATATTCTCAAAGATCGTTTTCCAAGGTTGAAGACCCTCAAATGTCCAATCTTGTACATCAGAATAGCCTGCTCACTTGTCAAAGTGGTTGTGTTTGAAGAAGGCAGCCAGTTATACACAATTAATTTGTGAAGAACACTATAAAGGCTGGTCAAGACTGAGGAATTCATCCTATATCTCCATACATTAATCCTTCCCCCAGTGATTACCTTAATAACCTCATCTAAATCATCAACCTGAGGATCATCACCATCTCTAGTCCTCAAGATCTCATTAATAATAGCTGGAGTTATCATAATGACCTTTCCCCTAAACTTCACTTTTCCAAAGTACTTAGAATTAACTTCAGAAACTCTGACTTTCAAGTTTGCATAAAACTCATAAACCCAATCTACAATATAAGGAGTAGCAAATTGTAGAGAGTGCATTAAGGACCTATCAGTCAGGTATCCAATCAAATTCATACTCACAAAATCATCCATCTTAACTATCCTTTCTCCAACTATCACTCTAGTCCGCAAAGTCCTAAATTTCTCACTATCCACACCATTATAGCTATCATCAGAATCAGATGAAGACATATGCAAAGAGGAATCTGTATGTACCTCATCAGATTTAGCCATACTTGCTTCGGATGACGAAGACTCGTAGTCGATGATGATGTGTCCATTGGTGTGCCAACATCCTCCTACATCCTCGCGGAACTTTTTGCTTCTTCTTCCTCTTCTCCAAGCTAGCAGCCATTTGAGCCAATGTTTGATCCATCTCTCAATCCTCGCACTCCCCTAGGGCTAAGCACCGAACATCGCCTTCTTCTCTCCGCTCGCTCTCTCGGATTCGCCTCTTCCACTTCATCGCCGGAGGAGTCGAGTCGAACACCTGAATAGGCTTCAAGCAACGCCATCATCATGCTTCGCTTTTTGCTAGTTTCGAGAATAGTCCACACGACGTCCCATTGTTCTATAGGAACGGCGTTTTACGTCCTTGTCCTCTTGAGCTCGTAGCCTTTTGTCGAGCAGTTGAAGGCGGGCAGCGAAGTTCTCCGGTGTCCGAAGATTCGAGAGGATGATTCTTCCACCGGAGTATCTTCCGGTGATTGTTGCGGTGTAAACACTAAGTGTTTGTACTGAAATCAACCTCCACGTCGCCTACCTTGACAACAGGGTAAATCGTCTGTTTTGAGAGGGTTTTGAACGCATAGACTATTTGATCAGAGGTGGCTCCTTCAGCTAGTTCCACCGTCATTGGATAAGTTTCAAGAGCTGGGTCTTCGCTGGCTTCGTCGCTGACCGGCTTTGGTGGCGTTCCGTCCAATTTCGGAATATCAGAGGATTGGGTACCAGGGTTTTGGATTTCTGATCGAATGTCATAGGCCGAGAGAGGAACATCAATTGAGCCAACCCTAACCGAAGAGGGTGATGTTGGGTTAGAAGGGCCAACATTTCCGGGAACATTCTCAGCGGCCATTGAAGCTAATAGGTGTAGGTTTTGAGAAGAAGATGAAATTGCTGGAGAGGTAGAGTGTTTCGAATGTGAAGGTGAAGAGCCTTTCCCATCAGCCATGATAATTAATAACCTGCAAGCACTATTCAAATTAAATTAATAAAATAATCAATTTGAATTGCAATATTTAAAGGCAGATTATCAACTAATACCAACAAGTGCAAACATTAATACCTTCGAACACTTGTGTCAATTTTCGAAAACCAAGAGCAATGTGTAGAGCACACAGAATATTAAGAACTTTAAATAGGAAAAGAAAGAAAGTAGAAGTTGTGTCCACATCGGTTTTGAGAAGAAGAAATTTAATCACATCCCTAAGAAATAGGCATTACCGAAAATGTGGAAGTTATAAGAGAAACATGCAAAAAAACCACTTAATAAAATAAAAACGTGCACAATAAAAATAATTAGATTAAATAATATTGCTGGGAACAATTTAAAAATAATAATTCATCATAGAATAATATCCGGAAATTATCAAACTCATAGAGGTAAATATACATAAAAGAACCAGAATGCTATACGGACAATGTCGGCACACACACTTCTCAACACAGTTTTTACATGATATAAAATCATTTGTGTTGCACTATATTTTGTTTTTCTCACTTTTAATCACATTGATCCATTTTTCCAGAAGAGATCATCGTAGTTGTCAGCTCCGTGTCCCATAATTACTCAATGGATTGTGATTATATTGATGCATTCAAGTCACCTTTTGAAAAGAGATCATCGTAGTAGTCAACTCCGTGTCCCATAGTTACTTAGTGACATAGCATCTAATTGTGAGTTAATTTCATTGCATTTAAGAGAAGTGTGTCCAGACAAATTTTATTAATCACGGTTTCTAATACTATTTACACAGAGAGTTTGACAACACTAAATATTACAATACTTAGAAAAATTTAAATAAATTGTTCTAGTGTTGCTTCAAATGTTGGCACATTTGTCACAACACACAAAGAATAATGAGATCTAATTTGTGCATAAACCTAGAGATTTTCTAAGAGAAGAAAACCTCTCATTATCCAGGGCTTTAGTAAAAATGTCTCGCAATTTGCTTCTCAGTTGAAATGTATTCCAACTTTACAACTTCTTTTTCTACAAGATCCCTAATGAAATGGTGCCTAATACTTATGTGCTTAGTTAACGAATGTTGCACAGGGTTCTTGGATATATTAATTGCACTTGTATTGTCACAATAAACAGTAAGAGTATTGCTCTCCAAACCGTAATCATCGAACATCTTCTTAAGCCATAGAAGTTGAGTACAACAATTTCCCGTGGCAATATATTCGGATTCAGCCGTGGATAAGGACACACAATTTTGTTTACGGCTATGCCATGAAACAAGATTGTTACCCATGTAGAAACATCCTCCACTTGTACTCTTTCTATCATCACTATCACCTGCCCAATCTGCATCACTATACCCAATCAAGGAACAATTAGTATCTTTGCTATACCATATTCCATAATCACATGTGCCTGCCACATATCGAATTATTCTCTTAACCGAATTCATATGAGACTCTTTAGGATCAGCTTGATAACGTGCACATAAACAAACACTAAACATGATATCTGGCCTGCTAGAAGTCAGATACAATAGACTGCCAATCATCGACCTATACAATGTTGGGTCAACATTTGTGCCAACACTGTCTTTACACAATTTTTGTGTCGATCCCATAGGTGTCTTCATGTGTTTAGCATTGTCTAAACCAAACCTTTTCACAAGATTTTTGGCATATTTACTTTGACAAAAGAAAATACCATCTTTGCATTGTTTAATCTGAAGACCTAAAAAGTAATTTAAGTCTCCAACCATTGACATTTCAAAGGTAGAGGTCATTTCATGCACAAATAATTCAAGCATTTTCTCACATGTAGAACCAAATACAATGTCATCAACATATATTTGAGCAATCATAATATCATTTCCAGAATGTTTTATAAACAAAGTTCTATCAGCTTCACCTCTATAAAAACCAAATTCAACAAGAAAATCGGTTAATCTACCATACCATGCCCTAGGTGCTTGCTTTAAACCATATAAGGCTTTCTTAAGTTTATAAACATGATTAGGAAATTCATGATCCTCAAATCCCTTTGGTTGCTCTACATAAGCTTCTTCCATAAGAATTCCATTTAGAAATGCGGCTTTGACATCCATTTGATGCGCTTTAATGTCTATATAACATGCAATAGCAAGTAATAGTCTTATGGATTCAATTCTAGCAACCGGAGCAAATGTCTCATCAAAATCAATTCCTTCTACTTGTGTATAGCCTTGAGCAACTAATCTAGCTTTGTTTCTAATAACATTACCATTCATCGCTTTGTTTTTGAAGATCCATTTAGTGCCAATTACATTCACATCATTAGGCCTAGGTACTAGTATCCATACATCATTCCTATCAAATTGGTTCAACTCCTCATGCATTGCATTGATCCAGTTTTCATCTTTCATAGCTTCATCAATATTTTTAGGCTCATTGAGAGAATGAAAACATTCAAAGTTCACCTTGTTGCACATAGAAGTCATACAGATTGATCTTACCACATGCCTTGCATCAAAACTCAATTTTCTCCTTGTTTGTACACCTGATTGAGGCTTACCTATGATCTGTTGTTGTGGATGATTTTTGAGAATTCTAGAAGATGGTACTGTAGCAGGATAAGGCATAGTTCTGATAGTTTCTGGAATTTGAGGTGATGTTGCTTCAGATGTGGGCACATTTGTAGCAACATTCTCAAACGATTCAGAAATTTCAGAACTTTGCATCTGCTCAATAAGATCAGACACATCTTCTTCAATAGTATTATCTGCAAGACTTGCATTATCATCAAAAACAACATTTATAGACTCTTGAACAAGATTTCGAGTCCTAAGATTATAAATCCTAAAGGCTCTACTGTTTCTAGCATAACCAAGAAAGAAACCCTTATCACTTTTTGAATCAAACTTATGAAGTTGGTCTCTATCATTCAGAATGTAGCAAACACATCCAAAGACATGAAAGTATTTCAGATTAGGCTTTTTGTCATTCAAAAATTCATAAGGTGTCTTTGTGGAATTAGGTCTAAGATAAACTCTATTTGAAATATGACAAGCAAGATTCAAAGCTTCAGCCCAAAATCTTTTTGAAAGTTTCTTAATAAAGCATTACTCTAGCCATCTCTTGTAGAGTTCTATTTTTCCTTTCGGCTACACCATTTTGTTGAGGTGTTTTAGGAGAAGAGAATTCTTGCATTATGCCTTTATCTTCACAAAACTTAGTGAATAAACTGTTCTCAAACTCCCTACCATGATCAGACCTTATTCTCTTTATCTTAGTGTTATACACATTCTTAAACCTTTTGTAAAGAATTTTGAATACATCAAAAGCATCTGATTTCTCTTTAAGAAACTCAATCCATGTAAACCTTGAATAATCATCTACTATGACAAAAGAATATCTCTTACCACCAATGCTTTCAGTCTCCATTGGTCCCATTAAATCCATATGCAAAAGTTCAAAGCAATGTTTTGTAGTACATTGTGTCAACATTTCATGCGACATTTTGACTTGTTTACTACTTTGGCAGGATCCACACACATTTGACCTATGTATCTGTAACTTAGGCAGACCTTTAACAGCATCAAATTTTAACAATTTGATTATGTTTCTATAATGTGCATGTCCAAGTTTTTGATGCCAAAGTATACTTTCATCAGTTTGAACATTAAAGCATGCTTGATTAGAGTCGATCAAATAGCAATTATCAATTGATCTATTTCCAACCATAAGACATTTATCATCACTGTTTAGCACATAGCATGAACTCTTATCAAACTTCACATGCAAGTCATCATCACATAATTGACTAATACTAATCAAATTTGCAAGTAAACCTTTAACATGTAATACTTTTGTCAAGTTAGGAAAACCAGGAACATTTAGTGTACCTATCCCAATAATTTTACCTTTTGAACCTCCTCCGTAAGTAACATTTCCACCATCATAAACCTTATAGTCAGAAGATAATTTTGCTCACCGGTCATGTGTCTAGAACACCCACTATCAAAATACCATAGTCCAGAACACATGCTTTTAAAGAGGTATAGACAACATTACAAATGAGAATTTGACTTTATTACCCAAGTAGATTTTTGAACAGGTTTTGAACTGAATTTTGAATCGTTTGTTTCGAATGTTGAGCAGAATGTGGCAACATTTTCAAAGACATTTTAGAAAACTTTTTATCCTGCCTCATTTTAAAACAGTTTGGTCGTTTGTGACCCTCAAGAAAAACAATAATGACAAACATCCTTCTTTTGAGAATCATTTTTCAATTTTTCGCCAACGTAAGGTTTTGTAAACACAACAGTTTGTTATTATTTAAAAACTGAGTGATATTACCATTATAACCTAGACCATGTCTACTTGTACTTCCAATTGTCGATGCCTCATCAAGTTTGGCTGAACTTTACAATATCTTTTGAAATTTAGTGTTGTTCCTTTGAGCTGTTCTTTGAGGTTGCATAACTCCAAATCTTTCCTTGTTAGAATGACCTCAAGCTTTATCACCAAATCTTTTGATATGACTCTTCAATAGTCATGTCCCTTAAGGCTTTCTCGAGTGGATTCCAACTCCTTTTCAAGCTTTAGATAACTGGACTTACAATCTTTGCAAACAATATTAGAAGTACCGCTTCATCTACACAAGAACTTGAGAAACAATTAAATTCTGAACCTCCAATGTTTCCTCAAATGTTGGCACATTTGTCTCAACATCGAATCATCCAAAGAAATCATCAAGAGTATCATCATACAAAATTCTTGCGAAAAAAGCAAACTCCTCATTTTTATCGAGTCTTCTTCACAATCGACTCATCACTTAAGGTAGCATTGAAATTTACCCTCTTTCTCAAAAGAGTGTTGGCACATTCATTAGCATAATGACCAAAACCAGAACATGCATCACATTTAACATTTTTCCTATATTCGGATCATATTTGATCTTGTTACCTCTATCAAATTGCCTAGGTTGATTAACATTCCGATTTCTATCAGGCAATTGACGTGAACTACCAGTCTGTTCTCTCTCTTGATTCTTAATTTGCAAATTATTTCTAAGTCTATTTGCTCTCTTTTTCAAAAATGCATTAAACTGCTTAGTCAGGAAAGCAATGTTATCAGCATTGTCGGCACAATCGTCAACAACATCTTCATCAGAATCTATTTCAGTAACAAACGGTTGTTTATCAACACACGAAGAAGTCTCACCTTTGAAAACAGAAATTTTCCTTTCGGATTTCTCACTATCTCTTTGAGAAAAATTCATTTCATACGTTTTCAAAATACTCACCAACTCATTTTGAGTAATAGCATCAGTATTTTTAGCTTCCTCAATAGCACATATCTTAGCATCAAAACGTTTAGGAACAGTTCTTAAGATTTTATGTACTAACCTTGTATTGGATATGGCTTCACCAAGTGCTTGAGATTCATTGGAAATCTCAGTAATCCTCTCATTGTAAGATGATATGGTCTCATCTTCCTTCATCCTTAGATTTTCGAACTTGGTTCCAAGCATCCTCAACTTCGTCCTTCTTACACTCTCAGATCCTTCACAATGTTCTTGTAATCTCTCCCATGCATCTTTTGCAGATACACAATTAGAAATTATTTTGAACATGGAAACATCCGTAGAGGTAAATAAGGCATTGAGTGCCTTCGAATTGAAGCTAGCCGTTGTCACCTCATCATTTGTCCATTCTAGTTCCTTCTTGATTTGAGCTTCGGTGTTGTCATCACCGGAACAATCGGTGGAGTCCATCCAAATCAATATACTCCTCCATGCACGTTCATCAATGGACTTGATGTACATGCGCATCTTAGGCTTCCAAATTGCATAATTTGTACCATCTAGAACGGGTGGTCTAATTGGAGCTGTCACAGGATAATCCATTGCAATAAATCACACCAAACACAGGATCTACACTCAGGATAACGAGTTTTATGGCTCTGGTGCCACTTGAAGGTGTGCGTACGTGTTTTGCAGAATGTTGTTACGAATGTTGGCACATTCGAAGAACAACACAAACAAATAATAATCGAAATGTACAGCGGAAGTCTTAAACACGTTTGCAAGATGGATATAAAAATTTTGTATAGACTATAAATAAGTCTATACTGCCAAACGGCGTATTATCACTAGTAATTGTTAAGTGATACAATCGGTGAAAACATAAGCCACACCGTGAATGGATCAACGTATATAGTGACTAGATAATATTCAATCTAACCTATCACTAATACAAATAATGACCCAATGTTGGTTGAAATGTTGGAACATTCACCAACGGAAGTACAGTATGAAACTACAATAAATTCTATAGTCTATGCCAATCGACTATGCTAGATTGTGTTTCCCTCAACTTCAAGTTTTAATCTTCATAAGCAGCGTGTATATATAGATAAAATCTGGACTCTTAATGCTTGAAGATAACTTCCACATCTCCCTTGAAAATAGGTAACTTCCTTGTAACTTCCCCATGATCTTTATAATCTCTATTGCTTGTTTCTTTCAACCGCATGACTTAGGTAACTTCCGTAAGTCTTCAATCCTGAAAGAACAAGTCAATAACCAAGACAAAACGTGGGTTAAGGGTTAGTGGAAGTGGAAGGACGAATTCTGATGTTGTGACCAGAATGTTGGCACATTCTGAGTAACACTCGTCATAACATCAACATATAGTATACAATTTAATTGAATATATATGTTATAATATTAATAATTATAAAATGATAATATATATAGTAAATATATAGTATACAATTTAATTGAATATATATTTGATAATAATAACAATTTTAAAATAATAATATCTATAGTAAGTATATAATATACAATTTAATTGACTATATATGTGATAACAATTTAATTGAATATATAATATACAATTTAATTGAATACCAATTATATATTGAATATATAAAATATTGAACATAATATGATATATATATATATATATATATATATATATATATATATTTTTCAAAGCAAAAAAACGTAACGAATGATTAGTTTTGCCAAAACGGTAAAACGCCTAGCCTCTTATGCACGCCTCTGCGGAGGTCACTGGATCGAACCTCGCATCCCACGAAGAATGTGGGATTTAAATGTGGCTAGGGGCTCGGCCAGGGGCGCGGGTTCGATTCCCTCCGGCTGATTTTTTTTAATTAGATTGACAATTAACGAGGGCAACACCCTCGCCAAGTCCCTCGCCAACTAGCGAGGGTCGCGCCCTCGACAATTAGCGAGGGACACCTACCCTCGTTAGCTAGCGAGGGGCGAGACGAGGGATGACTTAACGAGGAGCTTTTAGCGAGGGCTTTTTTCCCTCGTTAAAGCCCTCTTTAACCCCCTACCCCTCGTTAAAACCCTCTTTAACCCTTTGGACTTTTAGATGATATGTAATTTTCTTATGGTATTAGAGCAAAAAAAATTGCCCATTATGGTATTGACGACAATCCATGATCGGGGAGTATTACGATATTCATATAAATGAATTAATTCCACACATATTTATAATTTTGAACTTTTAGATGAGACCGATATCTTTCTAACTACAACATATAATTTATTCAATTACTCTTTAAACATTACCTTATAAAATCATCAACAACTCTTATATGCATAATTTTTTTTCTTGCATGTATTTACAATACTTCATCAATTACCATAATATTTTTACACGCGCACTACATAAAATTAATTATGTCAAAAAATATTTAGGTATTGTTATATATATATATATATATATATATATATATATATATATATATATATATATATTACTTGATAAAATATTATAAGTGAAAAAGTTTAATACATGGTGGAACTAGTACTTACGAAAATGGAAGAAAATTGGTTTTATCCACTTTCATAAGAAAAAAATATTTTCAACCCACCTACTTAAAAAAAAAAAAAAAAAATTCTACCCACACCTACCCAAAAGCTGCCCCCTCCCTCTTTTCCCATTGTCAATCCCCCCCAGCCCCTCCCCATTCCCCAATGTCCATCAGGGAATTGATTCCCTATGTGCCCATGCTCCCAACCAAAAGTAAAAAAGAATTGATTCCCTACTTATGTCACATAAAGTAGGGAATCTAATTTTTTTTTTAAATTTGAATTCATCTATAAACGTACGAACTCTTTCATCAGTATCATTTATTCACTTCATTCTCCATATTTTTCTCTTCATTTTTCTCCACATTTTTCTCTTCATTTTTCTCTTACTTGCAGTTTGAAGAAAGAAGAACAAGATAATTTTTTTCTACTTCTATCTGTATTGCTTGTGTCAATTTACCATTTTTTTCTTTTGTAGTTTGAATCTGTTGTTATTTATTTTGATATTATTGAATGATATTAGGAGTTATGAATGATTTTATATGTAAGACTTATAAATTATTTAGAAATTTTTAAAATTATTTTATGACTTATACAATGTAGTTAATGTAGTTGTTTTAAGTAATGTAGTTGTTTTAAGTAATATAGTTGTTTTTACGATTTATAATTGCTTAAAATAATTATTTTGAAAATTTAATTTAGTCATTATACCAAATATTAGAGTTAATTTAGTATTTGTTAATTATGTAGATGGACGATAATTCAATATTTTTGATGTTTTATCACGGAGGTTATTGGGAAGGTTTGCAGTATACTAATGGAGAACAAGAACACATTCTAGTTTCAATTTACCCACCAATTAGCTATAGTGAACTGTTAGAAAGTATACACTGTTTAGTGCAAGCAGATATGCACGAATGAGGCTATCAGGTTGTAGCTCTTAGTGAGTCGAGGGGCCACATCATTAAGTGGAAGATAAATACAGATAATGATGTTGCACGATTTTTGAATAAGTACAAGGATAAAGATCTCGTAGTTTATGTTTCACTGAAAAAAGTTAATGGTGAGCGTCCGCATTCCCAACCCCCCCCCCCCCTCAAAGTACTTGTGTACCCCCCCCAGAGTACTCGTGTACGTGTAGGTGATGCTAGTCCTAGTACGCTGCCTTGAACGTGGGCTCCAGTTAGCCCACTTTTTGATGATCATACTGGTGGTTTGGATGATGAAACTAAATTCGGGTATAATTATGGGGATTCGTATAATAGCCCTAGTTCAGATGAGGAAGATGAATCAGTAGATGATGAGGAATCATGGCACGAGTAGGCATATACCGCATATATGTCTCATGAACAGTCTATAAGAGAAAATGCATGACATATTTCACAGGTTCCATGTGAAAGTCCTGATCGTCCGGAACAACATCTTCTTCTATACTCTTCAGTCGAGCTGTTACAATCAAACAATTCATTTACGAGTAAAGGCGAAATGGTGGAAGTTGTTTCTCAATACCATTTGGTAAATAAGGTAGAGTTTCGGGTCAAACGTTCAAATACGGTTAGGTGGTACTTGAAGTGCAAGCACGATTCTTGCGATTCCAGTTTTCATGCAACAACTAAGCATGATGTGTGGTGAGTCATGAAATTAACCATCCCTTATACATGTGTCCTTGATCCGGACATGAAAACTCCCAAGTCCATGAAGTCAAAATCTCTTGGAAAATTATTTGCGAAGAAATATGCGGGTATAACTCTGTAAATAACCCCATGCAATAATACAGAATGAAGGGTTTAAAGATCATGGACTCACACTGAATTACGATCATGCACGACTCACCAAAATGCATGCTTTGTCTATACTATATGGATCAGGTGCTGCGGCATTTAGTAAGTTGCCCGGATATCTCTACCACTTGAAGCTCGCCAATTTTGGGTCTCATACAGCTTTACATGCGGATGATAATAACGCATTTAAATATGCATTTTTTGCGCTGGGGGCATCCATTTCTGGGTTTGTTAGATACGAAAGACCAGACATCGTTATTGATGGGACCCACTTGAAGGGCGAATATTGTGGGATTCTGTTTATTGTTGTTACTCAGGATGTCAATGAAAATATCTTCCCTTTGGCCACCTGTGTTGGTGATGTTGAGTGCAATAAATCATGGACATGGTTTCTTCAACGCTTACGGGAAGCTTATGGTTGTCGAGAGAATTTATTGTTTGTTTCTGATCAACACTAGAGTATTATTCGTGTTGTTCGCGATGTTTATCCCGAGGCCAAACATGGATTATGTTACCATCATCTGCAACAGATGTTAGTTGGCTTTGAGCAAGCCGTAGTTAAAAAGTTTTATGATGCTGCATACTAACAATAACAAATTCATTTTTCAAAAAATACTGACATCTACTAATACCAACTGACACCAAATAATAATACTAACATTAAACTAAAATTCAATACTAAATACTAAAATTCAAATTAAACTCACAATAAATTAAAATTAAAATTATACTATCATTCAACAAATACTACCAACAAATATATATGAAATCTAAAATTCAAATTTGTTCAAAATATTTTGTATTATTCAAATCAACTAACAACATATATTAAATTAATATTATACTAACATTCAAAATAATTTAAAATTCAAATTTGTTCAAAAAAAATTGTAACATTCAAAAAATTGAAAAAAAATTGCCAGAAAACTTATCGGAAAAGTTGTGCCGGCGGGAGCTTCATCTATATCCGGGAAACTATATTGTTCTTCAATTAGACGACTCATTTTCCTATATGCAAGGATGACTCTTTATTAAATATGCACAATAATAATGAAATGAATTTAGAGTGATAACAAATAAAATAAAATTATACATAATAAAATAAATTAAATAAAATAAAAACCTTAAACATTGGAGCGGGAGAGGAGGTGACGGTGGCAGGTGTTTGCCGGTGGTCGCTGGAGAGGGGGAGCCGAGAGTGAGCAGAGAGAGAAGAGAGAAAAAAGGGGAGCCGAGAGGGAAGAAAATTAGGAATGAGAAATAATATTTATATAAATTGGGGTAATTAATTGGGAATGGTGGGCGATTGAGGTGGGTGGGGGAAATTAATTTCTTGGGAGGGGGGTTTGACTGCATTAGGAGGGAGACTGACTAAATTTGAATTTGGGGGGAGGGGCGGTGGGTGCTGAGGGTTAGGAGGGGTGGACCACAATAAAAGTGAGAATATTTGGGGCTGACAATGGATAGTGGGTAAAAAATATTTTTTCTTATACACATGGGTAGAAAATATTTTTTTGTTATGAAAATGGGTATTTTACCCCATTGTCAGTACGAAAATTACTCTAAAATTATTGCTTTGAAAGAAACTCTTCATTTATTCTCCCGAGATTTACGTTTACGGAAACAATGTCTCAAAATAGTTTCTTAATTTTTGGCCCTTGCACTATGTCTCCTGTAAATATTTACATCAGACAAATTATTTACAAAAGTAAAAGTTAAATTCAAGGGACAACTCACTTACATGCTGACCGTGAAATAAAAAATATATAGATAGATGTTCAGTAAAAATTATGCACGATATCATTACATTTTAGGCCTTGTTTGGTATATAGGGTCGATTATCGCTGGTGTCTTAACCGACATAGCGTCAATCAGATTAAAATATGACTTTTCGCATCGATATAACAACGGCCCAACCAAACAAGGCCTTATAATATAATATTAATTTATAATTGTATGATATTATTAAATCAATAATATTAAGGGTGGAATTGGGGATTTTTCTGGGTTTATATAAAGTCAAATAATTATTAGGTTTCAATCTCTTAAATAATTTTTGATTTGAATAATTTTTGAAATTTATTTTGGGGGATTTGGCGGTAAAATTTTAGTGATTCAAGTTATTACAAATATGCTTATTTATGACATGGGATTTGCTTCATATTTTAATACTATTATTGGCTGGGTCGATGGATTTGAGTTTAATTGAGCTTCAATGAGTAAGACTAGGAGGTAGGCCCAATTGTTGTGTACTCGACAATTGTGAATTTGCGATTATTCACATTTACATTATATATTTATATAGTATTTATTTTAAGTTACATGTTTTTATAGTGTTGATTATTAATTAAATTATTAATTAAATATATATATATATATATATATATATATATATATATATATATATATATATATGTCTATGAAATTTGTAGATTTCAATAGCACTCCAATTCGTGCTATAATTATTTACACACTTATCTTATTTGTATATCTCATAATTATTGTTTGCACATCTAAAAAAATAAATGCCTTCATAAATTTAAACCTCACAAAATGATGTTAACAAAAATATAGCAATTTTTGGGACCTACATATATACCCAATCTAATCAATTTATTTTCTATATTTTTTTAACGAAATTATCTCTCAATACTCTATTCATTATATTATTTTTTTTTTAAAAAAAATTGTATCAATTATAGTGTTCAAAGAATAATAGAATGAAGCATGTACTTTAATTGTTAATTATTATATAAATATAACTTTTTAATATATTATATATTTGCATTTTTTTTGTGCCCCAAAATTGCTGACAAGGATGAAGGAATATTCATGGGGCATCATCCGATAGCTGAGAATGGCGGAAGATCATGAGGTTAGTTAAGAGGAAAGGTGAGATAACAAGGTAAGTGAAGCTATTTTAGGGGAACAATTAAGCTCCTTTTAAACTTGAATGCATTCGTATTTTATTTTTTTAGAAAAGACGAGTGGAAAGAGAGATTTGTATTGATAATAAGCATTGTAGGAGTTCTGACATTGAAGAATCCTCCGGCATGATTTGCAGGTACCTTGTGGTGGTGAAAGGAGCTTTGTTCCTGAAGGATTATAATAAATATATAAAAGTATCAATGCAATAAGAGAAGTGAAGGGTATTAAATATCAGAGGAGAAGTCGTGAGTATAAATGAAGAGTTGTTACTATGCTTATTTCTTTTCATAAAGTGTGTTTTTTATTGTAGTATAAATAACTCCTTTCTTCTGATTGTAATTAGTTTTTTTGGTGATATAATAGAAAACCCCTTTTTGAGATGTGAAGCCCTATTTTCTACATGGTATCGAGAGCGGTTGAATCTTGGAATTGTGAATCAATTTATTGATCAATTGATATAGCAAATTACGATTGATGCCTCCTCGCAGGAACAACACGAACAATGCGAATCCTTGGATAGCCTTGCAGAATGATGAATCGGAGGAAACTGGTAATCAAAGAATTAGAGGAGAGGATTCGTATTATCTGCACGGCTCTGATCATCCAGGTTTGGTACTTGTCTCTAATCTTCTAACGGGAAATAATAATTTTCTGTCATGGAAAAGATCCATGATAATTGCTTTGGGTGCAAAAACCAAGCTACAGTTTATAGATGTTACTTTGCCTATGCCTAGTGAAGATAATGAGTTTTATAACATCTGGAAAAAGGTTGATTGGACCATATTATCCTGGATTTTGAATGCACTTTCGAAAGAGCTCAGCGAAACATTCGTACACACTGATTCTGCAAAACAACTTTGGGACACGATTTGTCGCCATTATGGAGAAAACAATGGTCCCACTACAAGAAAAAACACTTTTAATGAGAGTAAAAACTATGGCTAAAAGTTAAAATACCATCACTAATGACTTTTGGTGACGGGAAATTGCCCGTCATGGCCTCTCATTACTGCTTCTCTAGTTAAAAGTCAATAGTGACTAAATAGTGTCCTGTCACTAATAAGTATTTAGTGAGAGCAAGTTTACCATCACTAAAAAGAGCATTAGTGTTAAAAAAATTCCGTCATTAATATTTTTTTACTCTCATCGTATAGTACATTTAATTACAATATATACTCCCATTAAAATTCAAATCTCCCGTCACTAAATCACATAATTTAGTGACAAAAATTCTGTCATTATAACTAGAACTTGTCTGTCACTATATGATATACTAAATTTATCATATCATCAATAATTGACATACTCATTTTATGGACATTACTATAAGAAAAATATATTTATTGCGATAATATTTTCAAACAAGCTAAATACGAAAAATCGAAATCAATTGACATACAAGTCTCTAGAATTAACATCCAAAATTACAAAATTATTCCAGAACTGTTTGCCAAAAACTAAACTAAATAGTTAACTATTAGGTATGCTATTTTTCACCATGCATTGATTGTCACCTGTAAAATAAAATGATAAAAAAAAGGTTATATTGAGAAACTTAAACAAAATTTAATTTACACTAAAAAATATATCAATTGTGTTTAGTACGTTACCTTTATATATCTTCTTTATAACGACATTATAGTTCCAATTACCACGACCTTTGAGATCGCTCAATATCTTGACATTTGTCACTTTGAGATTCGACGGGATACATGAAACTATAAATTAAAAACATAACCAGATATATGAAACCAAAAGGCAATAAATGTACCAAGCATTGGATTATCTTGTGGCAATTTGTAGCTCAACGATTGAGTAGTCGGATCCTCATCTATATAAATAATACTCCCCCGCACATTGTCAATTTATTTTTTCCAGAGTATCCTCCTTTTGCGAAAACTGTGAAAATACAAATAATAAAATTAAATAATATATATTTGACATATGAAACAGAGGAAACCCAAATCAATATTATATTGAAACCTTTAACATAGCTACTATATTTTATGATGCCCTAAATGGTAATAACAGAACATGAATAAAAAATGATAAAGGAGGTAAATAGATAACTCACGGACAAGAGAATTTTTCTCCTCTTCCTGGATAACAATGAGTCAGCGGGCCGGGTCAAGTGAGACATACATAACCCAGAAATATGAAAATTCAACAAGACAATTTATCTTTTTTTTTTTTAAGGAAATTCAACAAGACATACATAACCCAGAAATGTGAAAATCCAGCAATCAAATCACTAAAAGACTGCAATAGGAAACATAGAGTTGATATAGATATTTCTATGTGGATAAGTCCAACCAACTTTATTTTCTTTATTCAATCGATCATTCATAAAACTCATTTATTTCTTGCTAGGTGCCATCTAAAAAAACATTAATATAATAATATAATTGCATTATAATTCGATATTTAGATGAAAAAAGTGGGAAGGTTCATGATATATCAAAAGCACATAAAATTATATCATCCGAATAAGTTTGCAAAATCAAATGATATCATAGTGAATGAGTCTGATTTGATAACAAGAATTAAACATTAGTAAGAAGTACAAAGAGCTGCGCTGACAATTGATATAAATATGCATAACAAAAAATTAAGCTAGAAAAACCATTCAAATATCCAAGCGGGCAAATTCATGCACTTGCACCAATTCAATAAAAGTTCTAACCTACTGTTTTGCATACTCTTGGGAAATTTTCTCAGCCAAATTCCTGTTGAAATTTGTAACTTCATTTTAACCTCAGCTCATAGTAAAAAACAATAAAAGCTTCACTCCTAATTATTATGAAAGAGTTCACGTTGTATGCAGCTTAAACAATTTACATAAAGAGTGCAAATCCCCACCTGACATACTCAAGACCCCATTAACCAATATCACCCTCTGCGCCAATCAATCTGTATTTCAGGCCCTCCTGAAATTATTGAGATTTAGTGTAATGATTACATGTCACACATACAGAAAAATTTCCCGAAGAATACTATCAAGCAAGAAAAAAAATGTGTTATCTTTGAAGAGTACTACCTTCCAGAACCTCTAGTTATTATCTCATTCCATAATCTAATATGCAAAACTGAACTTGAAAAAAACTGAGATCAGCAAAAACAGTACTCAAAGAAAATAATATAAATGTCGAAATATAGTAATTTGACCTGGGGTGCTTAAATAATATCTAGATTAAGATTAAATAGTCTGTTATTCAAGTTCAACGAAATCATTTTGTTAACTCACCTCAGATTGGTTTTGCATGGAAGAAAGTAAATCTTTGACATGACTTTTTATCAACCAAATATCGAATTGGAGGAAACAAAAAAGAAAGAAATAAAGTGGAAATTGTAATAATTTTCGGTTTAAATGTTGTCCAAGGCACCTCTACTGCCAAGGGACAGATTAAAACCATTTCCTCTGTATTTTTTCAATTTATTTCCATCATGAAGTTCTGCAGAATTCATCAGTAATTCTGCTGGACAATCCTCCAACTAATAACCATGTCTATTTTTACACGGGAAAACAATTAAAAAAAATAGAGACAACAGAGCTATCTAAAGAAAAGAACATTCAAACTCAGGGAAATGCACAACATGCAACGATGACAAAGTCAAATTTCATATCTATTAACACACTGCACAAGACATAATGTTTTTACACCAGGAACAACAACAGTGTCTCGGCCTCTACTACACCATATGAAGCATCACTTGCAAATATAAGTAAATTGTGATTATGAAATCTGGAAATATATGCCTTAAACTATGAAAATTAAAAGTTCGAGAGAGATTTGAGGAGAGAAAGAGACTACCTACAAAGTCGACCGTCGTTCTAGAATGCGAATGTGAAATCAAAACCAAAAACCATTTGACGATTTCATGACTAGCATGATGATATCGATTTCACGACCAAAAACTAAAAATCCATTACAAACCAAAATCACGAAGGTGATTAGCTCTAAGGGGAAAAATCATTCCAAACCAAAATCGTACACTTTCAATAACCGTATCATGTTAAAAAAAATTGCAACAAAAGCGTATCTGAGAAGAGCCAAACGAAAATTTTCTTTTATTCGTTACAACAGATACCAACTTAAGCACAATAAATTCAAATTAAATTGGGGATGAATAAAAATAAATTAGGGCTTACAAAAGAGCACAAGACAACCGCTGAAGACAGTACATTAGCCAACGATGGACGGCGATGATTAAACTTCAACGATTAGGACATACCTTCAACAATTTTGGAGGAACGGCGTAGTCGCGGTTAATGGATTTGGATGATGGAATTGAGCTTTGGATCTGGAAGTAACACAACGCGTCTTCTCCTTTCTTCCGCGAGAAGTTGAGAAATCTGCTATCGATTGAAGATGAGAAATCTGAGAGGAAGATTTTCAGATTTCAAAATGATTTGTTAGATTATAATTATGATTTTTAGTTTAATGATATAATATATATCTTTTAATTAGAATAATAAAAAAGAAATAATTATTATTTTTATAAAAATTATATTTATTACTTTTAATGACGGTACACTTTTTGTTAGAAATAATATTTGACATTTTACTAGAGTATTTTTATACTCTCATTAAAGTTATGTTAAAAATGACAATTAGTGAGAGATATACATCCTCTCATTAATATTTTTGTAACTAAAAGTCATTTTTCTTGTAGTGTCCACTGAAGTTCAAAATAAGCGTGAAATCAGAACATTGGTTCAAGGAAATAGTTCAGTAGTTGAGTATTTCAACAAATTTACAAAGTTATGGAATGAGCTTGCTTGTGTAGTTCCAATCATGAGTTGTGATTGTGAAAAAGGTAAATTGGTGGCTCAAGATCTTCTAGAAGATAAGATGATCCAATTTGTTCTGGGATTAAATTAAAGTTTTGATAATTTGAAAAATCAGATTATGCTTTTGAAGCCTGTGCCTACCATAGATGATGCTTATTCTATGGTGCTGACTGCTGAAAGACAGAAATCCATACAAGTAGGATTTTCAGAAAACTTTGATTCGTCTGCTTTGTCGGCAAGGACTAGTAAACCTTTGAATAATAATGCTGGAAAAACAAGTTATGGAATAAGAGGATGGAATGGACAAAAGGGAAAAGGTTTTGTTAAGAAAACAAAAGAAGAAAAAACAAAGATGATTTGTGAGAATTGTGGGGGTACAGGACATGAAATTGATACTTGCTTCAAATTACATGGCATCCCTGACTGGTACAAAAGTTTGAAAGAACAAAAAGGAAGAGGATATGCTAATCTCACGGAGTTTGATCAAGCTGATTCACATAAAGGAAATACTGATTTTGGAAAAGGAACACAAAGTACAGACATTAATACTGCAATACTACAACAACTACAGGAAATGAACAAATACTTGAAAGAGAAGGACAAAACTGACAAAGGCCAAGATTTTGCACAATTTGTAAGTTTTGCAGGTAATAGCTTTGGAAACTCTTTTCATTATGCATTATCCACATTAAATGGATTGGAAAAAGACTCTTGGATTATAGACACTGGAGCTAGTAGACACATGTGCACAAATTTGAATATTATGAGGAATTTGAGTCATTTGAAAGGAGATGTTACTGTTTGTTTGCCAAATGGGAGCACAAAGATGATAGAGTTCTCAAGGGATGTGTATATATCCACATATATTGTTTTAAAAGATGTCTTATACATAACATCTTTTAAATACAATTTATTATCAGTCACTCAACTTTGCTTAACTACAAATGTTAAATGCATTTTTTTGTCACATTGTTGTTATCTACAGGACCTTCAGACTGAAAGATGTATTGGAATGGGAGACCTGGTTGGAAACTTATATGTGCTGAAGAAAGAAGTTTCCACTTCTGCTCGTATTTTTTCATGTAATCTTTCCTTAGATACATGTCATAAGATTTTAGGTCATGCTTCCATCACTACTTTGAAGCATTTAACCTTTTTGAATAATAGATGCACTGATGAGAATATTAATGAAATAAGGTCTTGTGATATATGTTTCAAAGCAAAGCTTCACAGATTACCTTTTAATAGTAGCACTATCCACTCTGCAGTTTGTTTTGAATTGTTACACATTGATATTTGGGGCCCTTGTAGGGAGGAATCGATCACTAACACTTCTTACTTCTTAACTATAGTTGATGACTATAGTAGAGCAACTTGGGTGTTTTTAATGAAGTATAAAACAGAAGTTACTCACATCTTGAAGCATTTTCTGATTTTGGTTGAGAGACAACATGGTGCTAAGATTAAAAGGATAAGAAGTGATAATGGTCTTGAGTTTTTTAGCAAGGATTATCAAGATCTTTTACACAAGCAAGGAATTGTACATGAGAAGACTTGTGTGTATTCTCCACAACAAAACGGTGTAGTCGAACGGAAACATAGACATCTCCTTTAAATAGCAAGGGCTGTTTTGTTTCAAGGGAATATGCCTCTGAAGTTTTGGTCTTATTCAGTTTTATTGGCTGCTTTTATTATAAATAGGTTACCTACTGTAGTGTTGAAATGGAGGTCACCTTATGAAGTTTTGTTTAATAAGTCAGTTGATTATAGTAGACTAAAACCGTTTGGATGTTTAGCTTATGCAGCCAATACTTGTCCACATAAATCGAAGTTTGCAGAAAGGGCTTCCAAGTGCGTATTTCTTGGATATGTAACTGGTCAGAAAGGTTATCAGCTGTATGATATTGAGTCTGGACAGATTTTTGTCTCGAGGGATGTGGTATTTTTTGACAGCATATTTCCATTCTTGGATAATGGGGTGTCTTCATCAAAATCTCTTCCTGATACTTATACACAAAAAATTTCAGATTTGAACATTTCTTCTGAGTCACCAAAGACTAAACTTGTTCCTCCAGATTCTAGAAGAGGAAAAAGACAAACTTCTACACCTACTTGGTTAAAAGATTATGTGTGTGAAGTAGATTCTCAGTCATATTCTGCATTCATGGGAAATATATCAACACAACATGAGCCTTTGTATTACAAGGATGCTTGTATACATCTTGAATGGGTAGAGGCTATGAAAAAAGAATTGGAGGCTTTGGAGAAAAATCATACATGGGAGTTAACTACTTTGCCACCGGGAAAGAAAGCTATCGGTTGCAAGTGGGTTTATAAAATAAAACGGAATCCAGATGGCACAATTGATCGCTTTAAAGCACGGTTGGTAGCAAAGGGTTACAACCAAGTTCATGGAATTGATTATCTAGACAGTTTCGGACCCGTGGCTAAAGCTCTACCTGGGCAAGTTTGTAGACTAGTCAGAAGCTTATATGGTCTTAAGCAGGCCTCTCGGGAGTGGAACATTGAATTGTGTAACAAGTTGTCTATTTTTGGCTTGATTCAGTCAAAGCATGACAGCTGCTTGTTCACTATGACCAGAAATGGTGGTTTTTTTTGGCTATGTTAGTTTATGTGGACGATGTTTTATTGACTGGATCCGATCCTTTGTTAATTTAAGAGTTGAAGGATTTTTTGGATCATCACTTTACTATAAAAGATCTTGGTTCGGCTAAATATTTTCTTGGAGTTGAACTTGCCCGAACTCCTAAGGGTATCACCCTATGTCAACGGAAGTACATATCAGATATTCTTAAGGATGCATGTTTGCTTGATTGCAAACCAGCTGCCACTCCACTACCTCATGGTTTACATTTGCGGAAAAATGATGGAACTCCATTGGAACACCCAGATCGTTACAAACGATTAATTGGTAGACTGCTTTACTTAAGCATGATGAGGCCAGATGTTACATATGCTGTTCAACAACTCAGTCAATTTGTGACCTCTCTTTTTTCTCATCACTAGGATGTCGTTGTGCATATTTTACGTTATTTAAAGGGCACAATGTCATTCGGTCTTTTCTATTCTTCTACAACCTCTTTGTCTATACATGCCTATAGTGATGCTGATTGGGCCGCATGTAAAGACACAAGAAGATCGATTATAGGTTACTGTATTTTTCTTGGAGATTCTCTTATATCCTGGAAGAGCAAAAAACAATCTACGGTTTCTATATCATCCACTGAAGCGGAATACAGGGCTTTAAGCTCTACTGTTTGTGAGCTTCAATGGATACGCTACATTGCTTGTGACTTTGGTGTTCAATTTTTACTTCCCATTGTGTTATGTTGCGACAACAAGGCTGCGTTACACATTACAGCAAATCCTGTGTTTCATGAACGCACTAAGCACCTAGAGATCGACTGTCATTTTGTTCGTGAAAAGTATAAAGATGATGTTCGTATATTCCTCTTCAAGTTGGGTATGTGTGATACTTCTTCTCATACTCCAACTTGAGGGGGGGTGAAGGATTATAATAAATATATAAAAGTATTAATGCAATAAGAGAAGTGAAGGGTATTAAATATCAGAGAAGTCGTGAGTATAAATGAAGAGTTGTTACTATGCTTATTTCTTTTCATAAAGTGTGTTTTTTATTGTAGTATAAATAACTCCCTTCTTCTGATTGTAATTAGTTTTTTTGGTGATATAATAGAAAACCCCTTTTTGAGATGTGAAGCCCTATTTTCTACAGTTCCAATGGATTGCATTCAATTCGGATTTACAGGTACCTTGAGGTGGTAGAGGGAGTGTTGTTCCAATGGATTGCATTCAATTCGTGGGGTTCGATTCTTTCAGTGGGATTTATTTGACACACATTACATGCCATAATAGTTGGATATAATTCTTGCAATATTGATTTAAACAACTCTACATTTACCAACTACTCCTGCATATTAATCTACAACATAACTTAGATTACGTAACTCCCAAAAATTGTTACTTAATGTGTATAAAAATTGATAACTTAGATTGCAACATAACTTAGATTACCTATTGGAAATAAGTAACACTTTTAATGGTGTTGCAGTTGTCCGTGTAGCCTAAAGTCTAAGGTAACATTTTTTATAATTTATGTATCGCTTTAAAAAAAAGTGTTACATTATGTAACACCTAATGGTAACACCTATAAAATATTACATATAACTTTAGGTAACACTTACAAAATGTCACATTGTACCTATGTGGTTGAAATTGCAACACTGACCATCTAGGATATTTTATAACATTTCAAATATTTTGTATGTATTTTTATTTAAATCGTTCCATTTTATTTTATTAATTTTTTTTTCTTTCCAAATAAAACATTCATTAACATCAAGTCATTTATAATTAGCATTGATTCTCAATGTACCAAATAATTTTGTGCGTACTTATTTGGAAGAAAAAAATTCATAAATAATATTACTTGTATTATGTATTATAATTTTAAATAATTTTTTTTTGTGGGTATAATAACCATATATATTTTTAGGGGCACTCTTGTGTGAGACCGTCTCATGCATAAGACGGACATGAGACAAAATCACTTTTTATATCACTTTTTCATAATTTGTTATCACTTTTTCATAAATTGTTATCACTTTTCATAAATTGTTGTCACTTTTCATAAATTGTTATCACTTTTTAATTTGTTATCACTTTTATATTAATTTGTATCACTTTTTAAAAAAATGATAACAATTTATTAAAAAGTGATTCGGTCTCATGCATGAGACGGTCTCATACAAGTTTTTGCCATATTTTTATTATGTAATAAATAAATTTAAATGGTAAATACACTTTATGTATATGATTTTTTTTAATATGGAATAAAAGTTATATATAAAAATAATTAATTTAAATATTATTTAAAAAATACTTACTAAATAATATAAATAAATTATTCTAGACAAGTACGTGTATATAAATGTAGTGCATAACTAATAACTAATATATATTTATTTTATATATGTACAAACGTATTAGAAATAAAGTATGATTATATATATATATATATATATATATATTTTAAATAATTATTATGAAGTGTTACCATAATATATATTACGTATGTAAATGTGTTACCTAAAAGGTGTTATTTATGTTAAAGTGTTACCTAGAAGTGTTACCTAATAAGTATTACTTATTTAAAAGTGTTACATGTAAGTGTTACATAATAATAAAGTGTTACAAAAAATGTTACATAATATATAAATTAAAAAAATGTTACCTTAATGCGTTACATAAACTAAAAGTGTTACAACATGGTGTTACATAAATTCATTTATGTTGTAGTCATGACAATTAAGGATGAAAAGTGATATGCAGAACCAAAATATCCGCTCTTGTGCAGTTCAATTAAGGATGAAAAGTGTTATATTTTAATATGTACTCCACCCTTTGTATCTTTTAACACATGAATTCAAGATTGTGATAATTTATTGAATGTTTTTTAACATGTCCACGTATTATTCATCCACATTATAAATATAGAGTGAAATACAAAAAATAACACACATAATATTGTTTGACAATTGCGAGGATCTATTAGTATTGTGTATCAAATCAACTTCATATATCCAACTACCTAGCACATCGGAAATTTCGATATTACCTTTCAAGTATGATGCATGAATTCTTGAAAAAAAAAAATACTAGTATGAAAAATCAGATTCTTGTAGCGGGTGCGGGTGCGATTCGCGTGGGATTCACACGGGATTTGTCATGTGGCAAATCCTTAAAAAATATTAAAAAAAAAATTTGAATTCGAGAATCCGATACGGCAGCCACAAGAATCCGATACGACGAGGGTGCGGCGGGGTCAATTTTGAATTTTTTTTAAAAAAATTTATAAAAGTAAAATTTTAAAATTTAAAATTAAAACTTAAAACTTAAAACTTAAAAAAAAATGTCACAGACTCACAACATAAGCACACTTTTTTTTTTCTTTAGCCATTCATTTTATTTTTTTACAAAACAGTAAACACACACACATTTCTAAATTTACGCGCAGCAAGTGAACAACTCACGCATATAAAATAACTTTTTCTTAGATTGATTGAATTTTTTATTATGATTTATGTATTAAGTTGATGATAATATTTGAATGATTGTTTCTATATATTATATATATATTATATATAATAAAATATAAAATAAATAGACGTATCCTTAACGAATCTTACCATAAAATTTTAAAAAAATCGTATCCACGTGTTCGTATATTGCCCCGCACCCCCACCCCATCCCCATCCCCATCCCCGTACCTATGAAACATAACCTTTTATTGTATTTTTAGTCATAGATTGAACATATGTAGTGTGGACAACTAAAAGTATGTTGGGTTATCTTACTTTGTAGGGTTGGTTTACTTTGGGGTAATTCTAATTTATTTTTGACAAATCTATAAATATATAATACACTAATGGATTTTCGTTCTGGGAATGGGAGGGAAACATTTGAGGCCATTGATCGTAATCTCTTGATTTAATCTTGGTCGTATATTTTATTTTAGGAAGATTTTTTTTTATATTTTTTAGAATTCTAATAAAAAATTTATTTATGGATGTCATCAATCAATTAATTGCTTGATTGTTGCAATTAATTGTCTGATTAGTGCAATTTGATCCCTATATAATGTATTCCTCATCTACTGTTGATGTCCGCAACCTAACTCTATATCCGTACGAAATACATTTGCAGAAACCAATTATTTAGTATGCACCATCAACATATTATATGTGTGACCATGAAAAGTGAAACGTTGTTATGTCTTATAGTGAGATAATTTAAGTTCCTCAAATCCATGTTTGCAAGCTGATATATATATATATATATATATATATATATATATATATATATATATATATATATATATATATATATATATATATAGAATTATTACACCCTAGTACAAATTAGTATACTAATATTACAAAATTATACAATCCCTGTTCATATTTGCAGTACAATTTGTATATATGATTTATCAAGAATATCCTTCTATATATATATATATATAAGCATTCCCTCACTGTATATGCACATATCCCCCAATTTCTTCCTTGACAAGCCACGAGTTCGATACACCCACTATTCTTCCGCCTCGTTTTCCATCTTTGATAAATCGGCGATGGGCGATGGAGTGTTGTGCGATGGCGACGCTGCTGCTAGAAGTGGGAAAACGACGCAATGATGGCGAATCTGCACTGGGTCATCGGTGGTGTTGCGGCGACTGATGTGTGGGGAGAGGGCCGACGACGGCACGACGGTGATGCTGCGATTCGCCGATGCCGACGACTAATGTACTCAACTGGACAGCGACGACGATGAATGGTGAAGGCTGCGACGGGGATGGCGATTCACGACGGTGGCGCACGACGGCGACGGCGATGAATGTTGACATCGTTCAGGTAACAACAGAGATTCTTGCTCAAAATTGCATTTTGCATATTTTTTTGTATTGTTAAAAAGTTAAGATATGGCAGATCCAATTTTACTTTTCTTTGTATTTAACATTGAAGGGTGATGTTCCTATGATTAGAAATGGGAAAAGCTCTTTGAACAGAGAATTGAATAGATTTTTGATTTTTTATTGAAGGGAATGTTGAGATTCAAAGGAGGGCTCTTTTCAAATGGTGTAAATGTGAGGTAGAGCAGCAACACTGTGAAATCTAGGGCTGGTGTATCTTAAATGGCTTAAATGGTATCAGCCTCTATAGTTTTATATGTCATCTAATTGAGGTAGACATGTTTGTTCTCATGTATTCATGTCGTGTCTGCTTGTTTTCCTCCAATTTTAGTGATTTCAAGCCATACATATAATATGAAGTTGGTGGTAATCTTGGTGTTGTACTATTATGTGTTTAATAATTTGGTGTGCAGGGTGAAGAAGGTCACTAAGATGACAGAAAAAGTAGCAACTGGGGCGTGTCTGCTTGTTTTCCCATGGTGTAAATGTTGTGGTAACTAATACAATTTGGTGTTGTACTGCTTTTTTATGTGGTGTACTACTTTTTATGTGTTGTACTGTTGTTGGTAGAGTAGCAAGAATCCCATGGTGTCACTAATACAATTTGGTGTTGTACTGCTTTTTTATCGTATGCATATATTTTTTGTTGAGAATGTCACTAATTTGGTGTTGTACTTTTGATTTCTATACAAAATCATACAATCCCTGTTGTGCAATTTTATCAAGAGTTGTGAAGGTGTCGGGATACTTTACTAGGTCAGTTGCAGTTGAGAAAAAAGAACACGACAAAGGGAGGAGGCTGAGACTGAGAATGAAGAGTTAATCGGCTCGAATCAGTGGCTTTTGATTTCTATATATTTGTGCGTCTAATTTTATGAATTACTTTTGATTTCTATTATTTGTGTTGATGAATAACTTTGAAATTTGAGCAGACAAGGGAGATGTTCTTGATTTTTTTTTAATCGGTTGAATGATACAACATAGTAATTAGATTTTGTTGATACTGTTGTTATTAGTGATGAAAGGTTTATTATTTAGTGAAGCATAACAATTCTTGTCATTCTGCTTATTTTATACTAGAGATTTGGTGCAAAATTCTTTGTGTAATGCAACTAATTATTTTGTTGTTCGCAATTAATTTTATTGATGTTTCAACTAAGTTTGCGTGTGTAATGCAACTAATTATTTAATGCTAATTATTTTGTTGTGCAATTTTTTTGTGGTTCAGTATAATTTTACTGTTGTGCAACAAAGACTGCGATTGCGTTTTGTGGACATCAAGGCAATTACAAGAAGATGACGGATGAGCTAAAAGTGTGTCTTTGGCACTGGATAAATTGCATTTTCATGTGTAAATGTAATGGGATGGGCTCAGAAGCGTAGTTGTGTTCCCACTACCTTTCTAATAAAGATTGTCTACTGCACATTGATAATGCTATTCGGGGTACCAATTGTATTCGCCAACCCCTGGATGTTGTGTAGATGGTATCATTTTTTGTTTTTTCTTTTTTGGTTTGGTGCGTTTTGTGTTTTTTTTATCAATTTTCCTGAATAATATGATGTATATTTTTATCGTATGCATATATCATTTTCAAGCCAATAGCTATCGGCAAACACAATATTTATATTTAGTGAACTAATTATATATTGTTGTGCAACTAATCATATAGTCGTTCAACTATTTTGTCTCGTTTAGTCTCGTTTTTCGCAAATAGCGTGTTAAAAAATGACTATAGCTGCACAAACTTTATGTCAATTCCAGCTACAGTGTCCGTACAGTGTAATGGACATTTTTGTCAATTCCATGGCACAAATTGTACCCATTTGCAATATCCATTTTTTCGCGTATTGAACTGCATTTCCTTTAGTTAAATTGTACTTCAATGTAACTGGCCCTATATATATATATATATATATATATATATATATATATATATATATAGTAGGCGTTGTGTGTAGATTAGAAATATGTAAAACAATGTAATCTTTCGAATAAATTTATATTGATAAATGTATATTTATTGAAAATTATTGTATTGTAATTGACTTAATGTAAACAAATTTAATTTCTTATTTATACCAATTATTTAATACACATTATCAACATGTGAAATAATATTTGTTGCGGAATTATCCAAAAAAAGCTTACGAGTTGTTGAAGAAAAATAATATTAATTACCGTGCGAAGCACGGTTACGGGTAAAACTAGTTCTCTAGTAAGACGGTTTCATGTGAGACGTTTCACAAACTAGCTAGCACAAATTAACACTCGTTTCCTTTCAAAGTATTAAAGTATTATTCCTAAATACTTTGTCTCACCGTGTGACTGTTTTACATAAGACTTATTTTTTATTTTAAGATCTTATAAATTATTAAGCATTTTAATCAAATTTTTTGACAGATCAAGCTTTATAAACTTATACATTTTTTTTATTGAAATTTAATCAGGTGGTTTAGCCCACTTGGCCACCTAGTTTCTCACTTTAGTAGGAGACCTGAATTCGATTTTCTTTGGGAACGAATATTTACCGATTAAAAAAAAAAAAATCAAGCTTTATAAACAGTTTTAAATAACTTATAAGTTGAATCAAAGGGACCCAAGATTCCAGTGTTTAATCTAAATACATCAATAGTAACTCAATCCATTAAAGAGTTTTTTCTTCTTCTTTTTAATTAACCCATGAAAGTTATTGAACGACCACTCTAATAAAAAAACTATGGTATGCATTCCTTCTTTTATGAGCATGTTAGTCTCCCATGTTTAAAAATTGCATGTCAATTAATTAAATTAACTTTAAAAGCACTAAATTTGATAAAATAAAACTATAATACAGAATATAAAATTTATATATCATGACCTTAAAGACCATACCGACATCAGAATCGATATTCAAATAAAAAATAAATATATAGAGAATATAATTTTTCTCATGACCAGAAAGACGACCATACCGGTACTTATCGGATAAGGAACATGCTCCGCCTCGTCCCGTCTGACCAAGGGACCTCTAATATAGGGAGAAGAATTTGCATCTTAATATATTTCCTGTTTATTAAAAAAAATAGATATATGCTTAATTAATATGTATAGCTATCACGAATGTTAGAAAAAATATCATTACATATATATGTATATATATAGTTAAATTGAACTCACACTCTAAATAATTGATTCATAATGACATAGATCCTGTTATTATATTTTTTCTTGATTGGTTCTAATGACGTACGTTTGAAATTTAGAAATATGATCTCGATCCTCTCTATATCTCAAATTCAAAACTTACAAAGTACAATTAATTTTGAGATAGACCAGTGTATTCCAATTGGACAACGGCTAGTGGACCGGTGAAATTGATTCTCAAAATTAATCAATTACCAAAATCAAAAAAGATAATTATAACTTCTCTAAATAAAAGTTTTTAATAACAAAGTAAGATACATATAATATAGATCGGTCTCGCAACATGTCTAACATTATCCTGTCGGACACCAAAAAAAAAATGTTAACTAGAAAAAAATTCAAAAAAAAAAAAAAAAAAAAATTTCATATTGAAAAGTAAATTAATTAAACTGATTATGTGTCACAGTTATAGAGAGGCATTAATTCTTTCTCAAATCTTGATTAATCAATCACTCCACAAGCAATAAATAAAATAAAAAAATAAATATCTAATGATTGAAATTGTTAGACAAAATTTCATCGATCGACCAATCAAAGTGCTAGCATTGAGAGAGCAGCTAAACTGTCCTCGCCTTCGGATCCAGCTTGTGCATGCCTGGCATGAGCCACCCTTTGGTAGACCAACCGGAGAGCCCTCTGCCACCGCGGTCCACCGGCGGCGCCGCCACCATCAAATGCTATCTGGCTCATCTGAAAGAAAAAGAGTCTTAAAGCATCACTCATATCCGTGCAGGTCTCCCTAAGTGGCCGGAAACTGAAGGCGAATTTGAGAATGAATGGCCACAGCAACGCCGTCACCAGCGGCGTTAGGCCGTGGTGGCCACCGCCGCCGATGAGGGTCAGCTTTGCCACCGCCACCATGGCCAAACCCATCACCACAAATTGATGATCAGACGATCTGAGGGTTTTCCTCTCTTCTTAGTTGCTACGTAAATGACACCTTTCAAACTAGTAATTTATTTATAAGGATCTTTATATTTTTTAAAAGAAAAAAATATTATATATATATATATATATATATATATATATATATATATATATATATATATATACTCACAAAAAATAAATTTCTTGTCCATAAGTGCCAATTTTTAAAGAGCCAATTTAAAAAAAAATGTAACTATTAAATGAAAATAAAAGTTTGTTTAAAAATAAATTTAAATAAGACAATTCACCTTGTATATATAAAACTAAGTTAAGATTAAATATATATATATATATATATATATATATATATATATATATATATATATATTTCTTTGCTCGACCAATAATTGATTTCAAGCTAAAAAGTTATTTGTCTGTTTTCAAATTCAAAGTTTTTGTTTTTCTCCCTTGATAGGAGATTTTTTATATATAACTGTCAAGTTTGTTTTTCCCTTTCTACAAAAACTTGTTAAAATTACTAATTTTGTTTGAATATCATGTGTTATATGTTTCGCCCTCCAAATGCTATTCGAAGTTTTTTTTTTTTTTTCTTTTTTCATTTTTACTATACTATAAAATTGGTTAATCTTGTAAAATGCAATTAAGGTCACCAATATAATTTCATTTTGATGCATCATCTTATATTCCATTATTTTTAATACATATGTCATTAGTAATAAATAATTGAAATATTATTATTACATTTAAAGTTGGTAATAAGCTAGGTCACACTAGCCTAGTATGGGCCCACCAGACCACACTTATGTGGTGGGACAGGGCGGACTAGACCCAATTGTGTTTTGTGCCCATACATTTTCAGGCTCAACTCGGTCATAAACAGGCCACTGGGCTACCGGGTCAAAATGACCCAATTTTTTTTAATTATATTTTTATTTTTATATTATAAGTTCAAACACTAAAATAATTTTATAATAACTTCAAAAAATAATTCAATAATTTATAATAAATTGAAAACTCATAATAATTGCAAACAACAATTCATAAAAAGTTCAATTATTCATAACAAAGTACAAACAATTACACAACTCAAAATAATTACATAATAAATTCAACACTTCATAACAAATTTAAATTAATTCAACAACCCAAAATAAGAATGAATTTAACAAGGAATTATTACTCTAAAATACCATGTTAAGAATTTTATTATTCTAGGATACAATCTCAAAATCCTAATACAATTAGATACAATCAATAATTTTCATTTCCAATATTACCCTTAAAAGTCAAGTTTCTCATTTCCCAATCAATCAGAGGTACCGTCTGTCTCCCATTTCTCTCTCTCTCTCTCTCTCTCTCTCTCTCTCTCTCTCTCTCTCTCTCTCTCTCTCTCTCTCTCTCTCTCTCTTTCTCCAGTTCCCATTTCTCTCTGACCACTGCGAAATCCGACATCCATTTTTCTAAAAGCTAGACCATACCACTTCTTTCTAAAAGCCGACCAAGCCAGAAGCCGCCACAACCCAAGATCGACGACGATGACCACCGAGAGACGCGACGACATGATGCGCGATGGCGAGAGACGCGACGACGACGACGACCAGACCACCGCGACAACGACGACCACCACCGCGCTGAGACGACCACCACAACGACGACGACGACCACCGCGCTGAGACGGATGCTCTTGCCGTGTAGATCTACGAGCGACGACGGCGAGAAGAACAGATCCATCAAGAAAAGTATCAATTGCAGTTTCCATCAAGAACAAATTTGTGATTTTTTTTGGGATTTTTGTAAGTTTGGAAATCAATCAGTTCTTTTGTAAGTTTTTTGGGATTTTTTTTCCTAATCGGTGGTTTGATTGAGTTTGATTGGTGGTTTGATTTTTTATTTTATGTATATGTTTAATTTTTTGCACATTTGCAAATACATCTGCACATTTGCAAAATTATTTGCACATGTGCAGCCACAATTCATAGAGATGGTGATTTTGATTCTGCAATGAGGTGATTCTGCATATGGAAATGGTGATTTTGTTTTGTGTATTTCGTATTTTAATTTTGAAATTTGAATGAGGTGATTCTGCACATTTTATTTTTTTGTTTGCGTATTGAGTCAATTTGAAAATGGTGATTCTGCACATTTTTTTCATTTATATTTAGAATGATAATTTTGAATGAAAAGGGAAAATGGAAAGCTGCAATGAAAAAATAATGTGCAGAACACGGACGCAAATTATGAATTATTTGATTTAAAAAATAAATGTAATTGAATTATTTGATTTCTGAAACAAATGCAATTTTGAATTATTTAATTTCTGCACATTCTGGTTATGATGATGTTAGCAAAAAATGGACAGTTTCTGCACAATTGAAAATGAAGGGTAAAATTGAAAAAATAAACAAAATATTGTATCTCCTAGTAATTAGGAAAAAAGTTGTACCTAAAAGTAATGTGGTTTCCAATATTGTACCTAAGAGTAATGGACCCATTTAACAATTCTAAAACAAATGAACATTAATTCAAGGGTCTAGGGATTTAGTTTTCTTTTGTTCTTCATTTCCTTATTAATTAACATATATACTAAATTCTGATAGTATTATTTAATTCATATTAATAATTTAACATACTTGCATTACATAGTACATCATTAAAATAAAATAAAAAATTATGGCGGGCCTTTGTAAAAGCCCAAAGGGCTGTGCTTTATAGGCCCGATTCGTTTTAGGCCTCCAAATACTAGACTTAAGTTGGCCTTAAATCCAACCCAACAGGTCGTACTCATTTTGCCAGCTATAATTACATGTAGGGGTGGTAATAAGTCAGATTAGATTAGTTATTATATTAAAAGAAAATAAAAAGTCATAAGATCACACATCGATCCAGAGGCGGGACACTCATTAAAATCTAAAAAGGATAAAACATAACCACTAAGAAAGGAAAGAGAAGAGACTCTTATAAGCAGCTAAGTACACCTCCTAGAGATAATTTAGAAGGGGGTTGAATAGATTATCTAAATTTTTCAAAATTCAGATTATCAATTCAAGAAATCAGAGACAGTCAGCGAAAATAGTTTATACTCAATCTTTGATAAAGATCTAAAGCAGTCTGAGAACAATTTGTTTATGTAATTGAATATCAACAGAAAAATAAATTCAGAAAGTAAAAGACACAGGGTTTATAGTGATTCAGATCAAAATGATCCTACATTCACTCTCTTCTTTCAATTTGAACAAGGGTCTCGACTACTTACTCACTTACTTAATTACTGGAGATTATAATTACAAAAACTTGAAGATCATATCCTAAGTTGTCAAAACCATCACATTATCCCACCATTCCTATTACTACGGTAGATCATCTTCACACATATCTGCCCAACTCTTAGAGGTCACGGCTCGCATGGATTTAAGAGCATTTGTATCAGCCCTTGAGGTAATCACGTAGTTGTTTTCATAAGGAGGCGAGGTCCGCACTCCGCTCTGGCTAGATTTATTTCACAAGTTATATTCCTGAGAAACTGTCTTAGCACCATTTTTTTTCTTTTTTTTGGTAATAGCTTCAGAGGCATGAACAAGTGAACTGCCAGAGTTCGAAGACGAACTAATGGAAGTACCCGCATCCCCCACCTTATCAACTGCAGCTTGATCGTTGGCCTCCACAGGAAAAAATTTCACCCTCTGATCAATATCCACATTTTTATCTTCCAAATTCGATAGTGCTTCGTAGCCATTCTTTATAAAGATCAAAGCTGGTTCCTTCGGCAATTTATTTTCGGTTGCATTCTTTTAAGAAAGAGAACCTTTGCACGACCATCCTCCATCTTGCGAATGTTGCTCAATCATCTCCACATTCACATCAACATGTTGCTTATTAATTCTCGTGTTCTTGTCATTTGCATCATCCGATGTCGAGGCTTTATACCCAGTTATTTCCACTGGTGTAGGACCCACCAATCTTGACCATACCCCTTCTCAGTGCTTCTGACTTTTTTCTCCTTCCTTATCGGGGTCCTCATTACCGTTAGGCCTCCAGCTCTCTGGATCCCTATTTCTTTCATTTTGCATAGGCCCGAGCCTCCTCTCCTTGTCATCATGGTGAGTTGAGATTAATCTGCAGCTTGAAAGATCATGTCCGAAAAATCCGCAGTGACTACAAAACGATGACATTTGCTCTTACATCATTGAGGAGAACATGACTTGTTCCTCCGATTCAAACATAAGAAAATCTTTACATCCCTTAGTCATGTCAAATATCAATCAACACCCGTGCATAGTGACACATAGTGCCATTGCGAGTTCTCTCATCCAATTTAATAACTGTCCCCAATGCCGAAGCTAATGCGTAAATAATCGTTGGCTGAAAATACTTCATGGGAAGTTCGTAGAAGCGCACCCAAACTTGTGCCAGTGAGGTGTTCACCTTGTAGGGGTTGAATCCACGCGCCCATATTTGCACCCTCATAGACCCGGGTTTCAATCCCAATGTTCGCCTATCCAATATACGATTATGGTCCTCCAGCGAAGGGAATTGCATGTTATAATACCCCCTACCAATAGGGATGAGATTACATGTTCCCGTAATCCCCAGACTCTACTCAATCTCCCAGATAATTTCTCAAGAGAGTAGGGTTTATCACCCTATGCCATGGATATTTTTCCAATTAGGGAGTGTTGCAGTTGTTGCACCCCATATTTCACAAGTGAATAATCAATTCTCATCGAAAGATAATCCCCCTTCCTCTATGCTTTCATAGTAAATACGTTAGAAGGTTCCTCCCTGTGCTCTCTCACAACTTCCCGGTAAGAGCGAGTTTCCATCTATGGATCAGTCTGCAACTTTCCCTCTTGATGTTGATTACGAGAATTGAAAATAGAAGGAGAGGGATTATTATCTGTTACTTTCGATACGAAAGCCACATCGTTGTCATCGAAAGTCTTGTGAATACGATCAAATTGGACGTGATCTTGCGTTCCTCCTACTGGAACAATAATTTCTTGTGATTTATTAGGCAACGTATACATGGGTACAAGAGATGTGACTTGCAGACGAGAACTGGGACTCTGATCAGATAAATAAATTAAAGCCGCAGGTAAGATAGAAGCTATTTATTTTGAGATTGAATCAGAAAACGTATCATTCAGTTGTTGCAATATAGCTGTTCGTATGGAATTGATGACCTTCTCGAGGTCCGTCATTGATCACCGGAGAAGACGTCAATTCAAAAATTCAAAATAAAATTGCATCTAAAATCATCAGACCATTTATAGTATCGTCAGCGATACTTCGTTAAGTGTTAATAAGTCAAATTAGATTATTAATAAGAAAATCTGGGTCTGATATATAATTTTAGGTAAGTTTGATCTATAGGTTTTTATTTTTTAATATATTTAGTCTGTCCTCTTTAGTAATAACCAAATCTGAAAACTTTTTAAAAGTCTATCTAATAAGTATGTACTTTTTATTACTAGAGTGATTTTTTTTTTCTTGTTCATTTGTGAAAATTAAGAATGAGATACGCGTATTGTCTAGGGTTTTCTTTTCTTGTTCTATTATTTTTTATTTAATATTATTAATTTATTATATAATATTTTATTAGTGGTATTACTAATTTATTATTGTTGCCCTGCCATACAACATACAAGTTTTAGTTATAGACCTTATAATTGAATATTATTTTATTCAATAAAATAGAAATAGTCAAATTATTTTTATGCCGATCGATATTATTTTACTATTTTATATTTATGTATTATGTATATAATATGTCGGTTTGTTGGGCTTAAAAGAACTATGAAGAAACTCAAATCTGACCTAGCTATTTAAATAAATAAACTTTTAAAAAGGTTTGAGTCTAGTTTATATAGTAAACGATCTGAGCTAAACTTTAGTCATTATTCTAAAAGTCGCTAGTCGCTAGTCGGGCGGAATACTGGGGTCTAGCGTCTAAAACGTTTAGTCGGGTCTAGACGGGGTCTAGTCGAAACCACCTAAAATTCATAATATAATAATTTTAAAAAATATTTAATTAATAATACATAAAAAAAAATACTTAAGAATATTAAAATTAACAAAACCACCTACAATTTGTTATAATGGTAAGTAATAGAAAACTAGTAATACATCAAAAAAATACAATGCAACTTAAAACGAAGTAAAGAAATAAAGATTGATGTATTAAACTTATTAAAAAAATTGATTAATAAAAATTCACAGATAAATTAGCGGATTAAACAGGATTAGATCCACCTAATCGGTATTAGTCTGGATTAGTTCTGACTAATTATCATACGTTTTTTTCTAGACATTTTGAGCCAAAACGGTACGGCATGGGGCCGCCTAGTACCTAGGCACTAGGCGGCAATTAGGCGGACACCCAAACCATTTTTTAGATCACTGGCTTTAGTAGGTCGGACCGTACGCCCCTATCGGATAGTTTGACATATTCCCACCCCTAATTACACTTATATATGTGTCATGTATTAAAAGTAACAAAATACGAAATAAAACATCAAAATGAAATGCAAGATTATCCCCTGTAAAATGAGTAAATGACATTTGACTCTGAGATCATGTTCTAATTAAAGTTACTTTTTCTTTACTTTATCAAAGTTTAACACTAAACTTTCAATGGTGAGATGTTGATTATATTTAAGTAGTACATTTGTTTACATTTAATTAGTCATGTCTAAGTATATTTAGACAGTTAAATGCATCCATGATGCAGTCAGAGGAGGTCATATAGCTGATAATCTTTTTGATAATTATATTGAATTAATTAGATCCTTTCTCATGGATAATCATTTATTTTCTATTAATTTGGTAAGGAAAAATGCCAACAGTGTGGCACATGCTCTAGCTCGGAATTTTCGTGGTGTTGAGTTTTCTCATACTTGGGTCGAACCTCCAAATTTTGTGGATGGTCTTCCCAATTCTTTTTGCATGTGAATAATGAAAGGTTTTCTACCCTGAAAAACAAGTATATTTAGACACTTGTTTAGTAATATATCCCATTCAAATATATATACGTTTTTTTAATCCACTCGTTTAAAGATCTGGAAATTATTAATTGTATATCTAGTATGCTTTTGTGTGTTGCTTTGCAACATGCCAAGCACTAAACTCTATTAAACAAAATGGTTAAGATTGAATTGTATTGTTTGTTATGGATGTGCCTTTTGAAAATGAATAATAACAGATAATGCGATTAAAAGTTAGGCAGCAATACCTAAATATACTCATTTTTAAGGGGACATGATTTATTTTACCTACTAATTTAAAAAACCATCTCACTACTATTTTCTTCTTAAATGTCTTCTCATTAACTCTTTTGAAAGATAAAATCTTTCAAAGATGTCCCGATAAAACTCTTCTCCATTTTCGTCGGTCCGATACTAATCAATTTAAGACTGATCGAGTTAAGTCAAGATTCAAGTTATTTATCATTTATCCGTCTCTTCGAGATTGTCAACTTTGTACCTTCAATTGTCAATTTTATATAACAAAACATTGTCAACTTCAATTTAAAATTCTAAAAGTACAAAATCAGAGGGAAACAAATTTCGACAATAAATTTTAAAATCCCGTGGAGTTGTAGTAATTGAAATTGGAAATGTTGATGTTATGACGAGTGTTACTCAGAATGTGCCAACATTCTGGTCACAACATCAGAATTCGTCCTTCCACTTCTACTAACCCTTAACCCACGTTTTGTCTTGGTCAATGTCTTGTTTTCTTTCAGAATGAAGACTTACGGCAGTTACCAAAGTCATGCGTTTGAAAAGGCAAGCAAAGAGAAGTTATAAAGATCATGGGGAAGTTACATGGAAGTTACCTATTTTCAAGGGAGATGTGGAAGTTATCTTCAAGCATTAAGAGTCCAGATTATCTATATATACACGGCTGCTATGAAGATTAAAACTTGAAGTTGAGGGAAACACAATCTAGCATAGACTATTGGCATAGATTATAGAATTTATTGTAGTTTCATACTCGATACTTCCGTTGGTGAATGTTCCAACATTTCACTCAACATTGGGTCTTTATTTGTATTAGTGATAGGTTAGATTGAATATTATCTAGTCACTATATACATTGATCCATTCACGGTGTGGCTTATGTTTTCACCGATTGTATCACTTAACAATTACTAGTGATAATACGCCGTTTGACAGTATAGACTTATTTATAGTCTATACGAAAATTTTGATATCCATCTTGCAAAGTGTTTAAGACTTCCGCTGTGTATTTCTGTTTATTTATTTTCGTCTGTGTTGTTCTCGATTGTGCCAACATTCGTGACAACATTCTGCAAAAACACTTACACACACCTTCAATTGGTATCAGAGCCGTTGAACTCGTTATCCTGAGTTTAGATCCTGTGTTTGGTGTGATTTATTACGATGGATTATCCTATGACAGCTCCAATTAGGCCACCAGTTCTCGATGGTACAAATTATGCAATTTGGAAGCCTAAGATGCGCATGTACATCAAGTCCATTGATGAACGTGCATGGAGGAGTATTTTAACTGGTTGGACTCCACCAACAGTTCCAGCCACTGACAATACTGAAGCTCAAATCAAGAGGGAGTTAGAATGGACAAATGATGAAGTGACCACGGCCAGCTTCAATTCAAAGGCACTCAATGCCTTATTCACTTCTACGGATGTTTCCATGTTCAAAATAATTTCTAACTGTGTATCTGCAAAAGATGCATGGGAGAGATTACAAGAACATTGTGAAGGATCTGAGAGTGTGAGAAGGACAAAGTTGCGGATGCTTGGAACCAAGTTCGAAAATTTAAGGATGAAGGAAGATGAGACCATATCCTCCTACAATGAACGAATCACTGAGATTTCCAATGAATCTCAAGCACTTGGTGAAGCTATATCCAATACAAGGTTAGTACATAAAATCTTAAGAACTGTTCCTAAACGTTTTGATGCTAAGATATGTGCTATTGAGGAAGCTAAAGATACTGATGCTATTACTCAAAATGAGTTGGTGAGTATTTTGAAAACGTATGAAATGAATTTTTCTCTAAGAGATAATGAGATATCTGAAAAGAAAATTTCTGTTTTCAAAGGAGAAACATCTTCTAGTACTGATAAACAACCGTTTGTTACTGAAATAGATTCTGATGAAGATGTTATTGATGATTGTGCCGACAATGCTGATAACATTGCTTTCTTAACTAAACAGTTTAATGCTTTTTTGAAAAAGAGAGCAAATAGGCTTAGAAATAATTTGCAAATTAAGAATCAAGATAGAGATCAGATTGGTAGTTCACGTCAATTGCCTGATAAAAATAGGAATGTTAATCAACCTAGGCAATTTGATAGAGGTAACAAGATCAAATATGATCCAGAATATAGGAAAAATGTTAAATGTGATGCATGTTCTGGTTTTGGTCATTATGCAAATGAATGTGCCAACACTCTTTTGAGAAAAAGGGTAAATTTCAATGCTACCTTAAGTGATGAGTCTGATTGTGAAGATGATTCTGATAAGAATGAAGAATATGCTTTTTCTGCAAGGATTATATATAATGATACTCTTGATGATTTACTGGATGATTCTGATGTCGAGTCAAATGTGCCAACATTTGAGGAAACATTGGAGGTTCCAGAATTTAATTGTTTCTCAAGTTCATGGGTAGATAAAGCAGGTACTTCTAATAATGTTTGCGAAGATTGTAAATCTAGTTATAAAAAGCTCGAAAAGGAGTTGGAATCCACTCAGAAAGCCTTAAGGGACATGACTATTGAAGAGTCATATCAAAAGGATTTGGTGATAAAGCTTGAGGTCATACTAACAAGAAAAGACCTGGAGTTATGCAACCTCAAAGAGCAGCTCAAAGGCACAACACTGAATTTCAAAAGATATTCAGAAAGTTCAGCCAAACTTGATGAGGCGCTGACAATTGGAAGTACAAGTAGACATGGTCTTGGTTATAATGGTAATATCACTCAGTTTTTAAACAATAATAAACCTGTTGTGTTTACAAAACCTTCTGTTGAACCTAAAAAGTTGAAAAATGATTCTGAAAAGAAGGATGTTTGTCATTATCGTTTTACTGAGGGTCACAAACGACCAAACTGTTTTAGAATGAGGCAGGATAAAAAGTTTTCTAAAATGTCTTTGAAAATGTTGCCACATTCTGCTAAACATTCGAAACAAACAGTTCAAAAATCTTTTCAAAAACCAGTTCAAAAATCTACTTGGGTGAAAAAGTCAAATGCTGTATGTAATGTTGTCTATACATCTTTAAAAGCATGTGTTCCAGGATTATGGTATTTTGATAGTGGGTGTTCTAGACACATGACCGGTAAGGAAAGTTATCTCACTGATTATAAGGCATATGATGGTGGAAATGTTACATATGGAGGAGGCTCAAAAGGTAAAGTTATTGGTATAGGTACATTAAATGTTCCTGGTTTTCCAAACTTGACAAAAGTCTTACATGTTAAAGGTTTACTTGCAAATTTGATTAGTATTAGTCAATTATGTGATGATAACTTGCATGTAAAGTTTGATAAAAGTTCATGCTATGTGTTAAACAATGATGATAATTGTCTCATGGTTGGTAATAGATCTGTGGATAATTGTTATCTAATTGATTCGAATCAAGCATGCTTTAATGTTCAAACCGATGAGAGTATACTTTGACATCAAAAACTTGGACATGCTCATTATAGAAATATTGTCAAATTATTGAAATTTGATGTTGTTAAAGGTCTACCTAAGTTACAAATTCGTAGGTCAAATGTGTGTGGATCCTGCCAAAGTGGTAAACAAGTCAAAATGTCGCATGAAATGTTGACACATTGTACTACAAAACATTGCTTTGAACTGTTGCATATGGATTTAATGGGACCAATGGAGACTGAAAGCATTGGTGGTAAGAGATATTCTTTTGTCATAGTAGATGATTATTCAAGGTTTACATGGATCGAATTTCTTAAGGAAAAATCAGATGCTTTTGAAGTATTCAAAATTCTTTACAAACGTTTTAAAAATGTTTATGACACTAAGGTTAAAAGAATAAGGTCTGATCATGGTAGGGAGTTTGAGAACAGCTTATTCACTAATTTTTGTGAAAACAAAGGTATAATTCAAGAGTTTTCTTCTCCTAAAACACCTCAACAAAATGGTGTAGCCGAAAGGAAAAATAGAACTCTACAAGAGATGGCTAGAGTAATGCTTTTATCCAAGAAACTTTCAAAAAGGTTTTGGGCTGAAGCTTTGAATACTGCTTGTCATATATCCAATAGAGTTTATTTAAGACCTAATTCCACTAAAACACCTTATGAGTTTTTGAATAACAAAAAGCCTAATCTGAAATACTTTCATGTCTTTGGTTGTGTTTGCTACATTCTGAATGATAGAGACCAGCTACACAAATTTGATTCAAAAAGTGACAAGGGTTTCTTTCTTGGTTATGCTAGAAACAGTAGAGCTTTTAGGATTTATAATCTTAGGACTGATACTGTTCAAGAGTCTATGAATGTTGTTTTTGATGATAATGCAAGTCTTGCAGATAATGCCATTGAAGAAGATGTTTCTGAATCAATTGAGAATGTTGCTACAAATGTGCCCACATCTGAAGCAACATCACCTCAACATCCAGAAATTAATAGAACTATGCCTTATCCTGCTACAGTACCATCTTCCAGGATTCTCAAAAATCATCCACAACAACAGATCATAGGTAAACCACAATCAGGTGTACAAACAAGGAGAAAATTGAGTTTTGATGCAAGACATGTGGTAAGATCGATTTGTATAACATCTATGTGTAACAAGGTGAACTTTGAATGTTTTCATTCTTTCAATGAACCTAAAAATATTGATGAAGCTATGAAAGATGAAAACTGGATTAATGCAATGCATGAGGAGTTAAATCAATTTGAAAGGAATGATGTTTGGATACTTGTGCCTAGGCCTGATAATGTGAATGTAATCGGTACGAAATGGATCTTCAAAAATAAAACTGATGAATCTGGTAATGTTGTAAGAAACAAAGCTAGATTAGTAGCTCAAGGCTATACACAAGTAGAAGGAATTAATTTTGATGAGACTTTTGCTCCTGTTGCTAGAATTGAGTCCATAAGACTGTTACTTGCTATTGCATGCTACATTGATATAAAACTGCATCAAATGGATGTTAAGGTCGCATTTCTAAATGGAATTCTTATGGAAGAAGCATATGTAGAACAACCTAAGGGGTTTGAGAATCATGAATTTCCTGATCATGTTTATAAACTTAAGAAAACTTTATATGGTTTGAAGCAAGCACCTAGGGCATGGTATGGTAGATTAACTGATTTTCTTGTTGAATTCGGTTTTTATAGAGGTGAAGCTGATAGGACCTTGTTTATTAAACATTCTGGATATGATATTATGATTGCTCAAATATATGTTGATGACATTGTGTTTGGTTCTACATGTGAGAAAATGCTTGAATTATTTGTACATGAAATGACCACTACCTTTGAAATGTCGATGGTTGGAGACCTGAATTATTTTTTAGGTCTTCAAATTAAACAATGCAAGGATGGTATTTTCTTTTGTCAAAGCAAATATGCCAAAAATCTTGTGAAAAGGTTTGGTTTAGACAATGCTAAACACATGAAGACACCTATGGGATCGACACAAAAATTGTGTAAATACAGTGTTGGCACAAATGTTGACCCAACATTGTATAGGTCGATGATTGGTAGTCTTTTGTATCTGGCTTCTAGTAGGCCAGACATTATGTTTAGTGTTTGTTTATGTGCTCGTTATCAAGCTGATCCTAAAGAATCTCACATGAATTCGGTTAAAAGGATAATTAGATATGTTGCAGGCACATGTGATTATGGAATATGGTATAGCAAGGACACTAATTGTTCTTTGATTGGCTATAGTGATGCAGATTGGGCAGGTGATAGTGATGATAGGAAGAGTACAAGTGGTGGATGTTTCTACATGGGTAACAATCTTGTTTCTTGGCATAGCCGAAAATAAAATTGTGTTTCCCTATCTACGGCTGAATCCGAATACATAGCCACGGGGAATTGTTGTACACAACTTCTTTGGCTTAAGAAGATGTTCGATGATTACGGTTTGGAGAGCAATACTCTTACTGTTTATTGTGATAATACAAGTGCAATTAATATATCTAAGAACCCTGTGCAACATTCGTTAACTAAGCATATAAGTATTAGACACCACTTTATTAGGGATCTTGTAGAAAAAGAAGTTGTAAAGTTGGAATACATTTCTACTGAAAAACAAATTGCAGACATTTTTACTAAAGCCCTTGATAATGAGAGGTTTTCGTCTCTTAGAAAATCTCTAGGTTTATGCACTAATTAGACCTGTATTTGCTGTGTGTTGTGACAAATATGCCAACATTTGTAACAACACTAGAACAATTTATTTAAATTTTTCTAAGTACTGTAATATTTAGTGTTTTTGAACTCTCTTGTGTAAATAGTATTAGAACCTGTGATAAAAATATATTGTCCTGGACACACTTCTCTCAAATGCAATTGAATAAACTCACAATTAGATGCTATGTCATTGAGTAACTATGGGACACGGAGTTGACTACTACGATGTTCTCTTTTCAAAAGGTGACTTGTATGCATCAATATATTCACAATCCATTGAGTAATTATGGGACACGGAGCTGACAACTACCATGATCTCTTCTGGAAAAATGGATCAATGTGAATAAGTGGGTAAAGCAAAATATAGTGCAACACAAATGAATTTATTTCATGTAAAAACTGTGTTGAGAAGTGTGTGTGCCGACATTCAGTGAATAACATTCTGGTTCTCATATGTATATTTACCTCTATGAGTTTGAAAATTTCCGAATATTATTTTATGAAGATCTATTTATTTTAAATTGTTTCCAGCGATAGTATACAGTCTAATTTAATTAATTGTGCAGTTATTTTATCTAGAATCAGGCGGTTTTTAGCATGTCATTGAAATAAACTTCCAACATTTGATAATGCCCTAATTTTTAGGGATGTGATTAAATCTTATCGTTTAACTTCGTTGTGTTCACAACTTCTGCAATCTTTCTATTCCCTATTTAAGGTCCGTAATACTCAGTGTGCTCTATACATTATATCTAAGTTTCGAATTTTAAGCACAAGAGTTCAAAGGTATTATTGATTATATTACTTAATATTATTCAGCCTATTAATATTCAAATTGATTATTTAATTAATATAATTTGAATAGTGTTTGCAGAGTATTAATTATCATGGCTGATGGAAAGGGCTCTTCACCTTCACAACACTCAACCTCTCCTACAACTTCATCTTCTTCTCGAAACCTTCGACTTCTTGCAACAATGGCCTCAGAAAATGTCTCCGACAGTGTTGGCACACCAGTTCCAACATCACCCACATCAATTAGGGTTGGATCGTTGGATGTGCCAATATCGCCAACACATGCTGAGATTCCCGTCGAACAACCATCGAAAATTCTGATTTTTGGCGGAACGCCACAAAATCCGGTTAGCGGCGAAGCTAGCGAAGCCCCAGTTCTCGAAACATATCCAATGACGGTGGAGCTAGCTGAAGGAGCCACCGCTGATCAAATCGTCTATGCATTCAAAACCCTCACTAAGCAGACGATTTACCCTGTTGTCAAGGTAGGCGACGTGGAGGTTGATTTCCAGCAGTACAAACATTTAGTGTTTACACCGCCACAATCACCGCAAGATGCTCCAGTAGAAGACCCGTCAACTGACTCGACTGACACTGGTGAACTCACTGCTCGCTTTGAAACCGTTCGACAAAAGGCAACAAGCTCTAGGGGACGCGGTCAGAAAATGCGTTCTTACCGAACCATGGGCAAAAGGGTGGATTACTCTGAAAAAGGGAAAAAGCAGAAGCATGATGATGGTGTTGCTTCAAAGCCGATTCAGGTGTTCGATTCTGAATCTTCTGAAGAGGAAATGCGAGAAGCAAGCCCAGAGAAAGAAACAAGCGGTCAAGCCTCTGTTCCGGTGCTCAGCTCGAGGGGGAGTACTGAGGATTCAGAAATAAATCAAACATTGGCTGAAATGGCTGCTCGTTTGGAGAAGAGAAGCAAAAAGCGAAATGATCCGCAGGATGTGCCAGAGGATGTTGGCACACCAATGGACACATCGTCCTCTGACTCTGAGTCCTCTTTATCTGAAGCAAGTAAGGCTAAATCTGATGAGGTACATACTGATTCCTCTCTGAATATGACTTCATCTAATTCTGATGATAGTTATAATGGTGTGAATAGTGATAAATTTAGAACTTTGCGAACTCGAGTGATAGTTGGGGAAAGAATAATTAAGATGGATGATTTTGTCTCTATGAATCTTATTGGATATTTGACTGAAAGATCTTTGATGCATTCCCTTCAGTTTGCTACACCTTACTTAGTTGATTGGATATATGAATTTTATGCTAATCTGAAAGTAAGAGTTTCTGAAGTGAATTCGAGGCATTATGGGAAAGTGAAATTTAGAGGCAAGGTTATAGAGGTAACTCCAGCTATAATAAATTCTGTCTTAAGAACTAGTGATGATGAGGATCCACAGGTGGATAATTTAGATGAAGTGATTAGTGTTATCACTGGAGGAAGGATTACTGCTTGGAGGTATAGAATGAATTCCTCGGTTTTGACAAGTTTATATAGTGTCTTGCACAAGCTAATTGTGTACAATTGGCTGCCTTCATCGAACACAACCACTCTGACCTCGGAGCAAGCTGTCTTAATGTATAAGATTGGTCATCTTAGGAGGTTTAATCTTGGGAAGACTATCTTTGACAATATGATGACATACTCGGGGAGAATTTCAAGCAAAGGACTACTTCCTTATCCTAGCCTAATTCATATGTTGATTTCGGCTCAAGGATTTCAGAGAGAGAATAATGAGATTATCAGCTCGTTTGCACTAAGCCTGGCAATATTTCATGTTCTAAGGACTGGACCAAGAGTGATTGATCTGCCCTACAGAGATCCTAATGCACCTGAACCTGAAGTTCCTACTGATCAACCAGCCGATACGCCGAGAAATGTTGGCACACACGCTGCCAACACTCCGCAATTACAGCCACAATTCATCCGAGATCAGATTGCTATGACTGAAAATTCAATCACTAATGCCAAATGTCTGTTGAGCAACCTTGAAATGCACAAAAGGGTCTGGGAAGCTCTACTTTCTACTGTCACAGGGGGAGTAGGACCTGATGTTGCTGCTCAAGTTGATGCTCCAGCTACGGATGTTGCTGATGGGTCTGCTGAACAGGCTGAAGGTGGAAATGCTAATGGTGATGGAACCGAAGGAGGACCGGATGCTGATATTTCTGGAGCTGGAACAAGTGCAGCTCCAGGTACTGAGACTGGAACAGAAACCCAGAGTGCGCTGGAGAATGTGTCCACAAATCCAAACAACAATGATGGACCCAGCAGCTCGAACATGGACGTAGATGCTGAGAAGATAGATGCAGTAGATTGGGATGATGAAGATCTCATTGTGCTGTATGATGACTTGGATGATTGGGGACATTAAGCAAGGGGGAGCTTTCGAAGATAGAGAAGCTTGAAGATAGGGGGAGTTCGTGCAGACTTATGAAGATGCAGCTGTTCTTTACAGCCCAATCCTCTCCTAAACCTTCATTTATAAGCTTTATCTATTTTTGTAAAGACTCAATTTATTTTTCTGTTTTTTATGTTTATGGTTTTTCGAACTTATATTACGTGTTAGGTATTTTGATGAACTTAATAGTATTTTGGTATTTAGTTAAGTTCGTGATACTATGCTCTGATTTTATTTTTTTGTTTATGTCTAGTATTTGTTATGATTTTTGGTTAAGTTTCTTATACGTTTTTTATTTTATTAAGCTCTGATTTATTATGTTAGGTTATTATATTTTATTGATCTGATTTTTGTTTATGTTAGTTTTTATATTTTAAGCTCTGATTTATGTTAGTTCGTTTAAGTGTTAGTGTTTTGTGTTAGCTCAGATTTTAATTTGATTTTATTAAGTGTTAAGTCTTTGTTATGTTCGTAATTTATGTTTTAGTGATGTTTTATGTTTAAGTGTTATTCGTTTTTGGCTAAGTAATGTGATGTCATATACTTGATGTTTTATTTACTTATCTCTATTGTGTACACATTCTGTACAATGGTACAACATCAGGTGTGTTCCAGTAGAAAGGCCGAATTGGGGGAGATTGTTGATGTTATGACGAGTGTTACTCAGAATGTGCCAACATTCTGGTCACAACATCAGAATTCGTCCTTCCACTTCTACTAACCCTTAACCCACGTTTTGTCTTGGTCAATGTCTTGTTTTCTTTCAGAATGAAGACTTACGGCAGTTACCGAAGTCATGCGTTTGAAAAGGCAAGCAAAGAGAAGTTATAAAGATCATGGGGAAGTTACATGGAAATTACCTATTTTCAAGGGAGATGTGGAAGTTATCTTCAAGCATTAAGAGTCCAGATTATCTATATATACACGGCTGCTATGAAGATTAAAACTTGAAGTTGAGGGAAACACAATCTAGCATAGTCTATTGGCATAGATTATAGAATTTATTGTAGTTTCATACTCGATACTTCCGTTGGTGAATGTTCCAACATTTCACTCAACATTGGGTCTTTATTTGTATTAGTGATAGGTTAGATTGAATATTATCTAGTCACTATATACGTTGATCCATTCACGGTGTGGCTTATGTTTTCACCGATTGTATCACTTAACAATTACTAGTGATAATACGCCGTTTGGCAGTATAGACTTATTTATAGTCTATACGAAAATTTTGATATCCATCTTGCAAAGTGTTTAAGACTTCCGCTGTGTATTTCTGTTCATTTATTTTCGTCTGTGTTGTTCTCGATTGTGCTAACATTCGTGACAACATTCTGCATAAACACTTACGCACACCTTCATTCTCCCTCTATCGAGGGTATTGGGTTACGTCATTGGGCCTTATTGGGCTGAATATCCTTGGGCCCTACGCGTAGTTGGGCCTGACATTTTTATCCGCATCAACCACTCCCCCCTACTCTTGTGAGCAACTCCGGAGTTTACTAGAGTAAGGAAGATTAGGCAGTTCTCCCTGCAGTTTCAATTTTGGGGAAATCCTCCCTACAACTTTAGCTTTGGGACATCCTCCCTACAGCTTCGGCTTCCTGGGTGCATCCCCTCTCGCTAGTCTGTTGGCGTTTTGCAACCTTTCGGTTTCCACCCTAGACAGCTGTCAAGCATGCATCTACTCTCCAGCTTCAGTAACTGACACACGCTTCCATCAATTCTCTCTTTATTTTGAGTTACTCACATCACTACTCCTCTTCTTCCTCATAATTCCGTTCACACTATTCTGCCTTACTACAAATTTTTCGTCAAAACCCTTCCTTCTACACTCCGCCCTCCTCTTCGTCTCCAGGTAAACACTTCCTTTCTTTTTCTGGCTTATTGCGTATAGAATAGGGTTTTGATTCATGTCTTCCTCTAGTTCGTCAAGAACTCCCTCTCCCACTCGGAACTCCTCACAGAGCTCCCACCATTCTCCGATTCCCTCTGCCCGTGGGGATGCCTCTCCGGTATTCTCCTCTTCCCCAGAGGTGGATAGGAGTTGTTTTTGGGACTCTTTTGCGGGCTCCTCCAAACTCAAAGAAAAAGCCCTAGGTAGTTATTTCTCAGATAACATTATCTCTTCAGGTTTTCATTTATCAATGCCTGACCCGTGTGAGCGACCCAACCTGACCACTCTCCCGACCCTCGCTTTCTGGCATGCCCTGTTCGAAGCGGGGTTGAGGCTTCCTCCTTCCAAGTTTCTATGTCAGATTTCAAACTTCTATGGAGTACCTCTCAACCAATTTGTCCCCAACGCCATAAGGATGATGATCTCGTTTTACATTCTCCTTAAAGGAAACGGGGGAAAACCCTCTGCGGAGCTCTTTTTTTCTCAATACAATTGCAAAACCACTGGCCCCTTCTACTACGTGAGTAGTAGAGTGAAGGGGAAGTGCTTGTTTCTCGGTAAAATCCCCAACGTAAACAAAGAGTGGAGCGATCATTATATTTTCGTTACTCCTGACCGTCCATGGCCTTTTCAAAATCAGAAGTGGATTTACAAAAACCCCTCTCCTCCTGCTCCTTCTAATCAGATTTTTTCTTCCACTAACCGCCGGGTGATCCGGATGTTAAATGCTCATGTGAATGCTTACAGGTATTTTAACTTACCCGAGTTATGCTCCAATTCGCATCTCCTTTCTCATTTTAAATTTAGCTCGACAAAGGTTCCCCTTGAGCCAAATAATGGTAAATATCACATTTTCTTGATGTCACAATCATAGTTACCACTGATGCTGACTTATCTAATTTTCTGTCTTTCAGAAATGTTGTGGCTTTCGAAGGCTTTGGAGGGACCCGCTGATTCTTCAGATTCAGCCCCTCCTCCTGTCTCTCCGAATGATGCTCCTGATGCACTCCCATCATCTTCTCTTCGCACTCCCCCAGAAGATCATGAGGCTGATGCCCCTCCTCCAAAGAAGTCAAAGGCTGCCAAAGGCAAAGCTGCAACTAGCCAAGGCTCGTTACATTCAAAGGATACTTTCAGACGCATTTATCCCACTAGACGCGGTCAGGGTCTCTCCTCTACCCCGATCGATGTTGACTCATACTCCTCAGGCACTTCTGCCAACAAATTCTTCAGCGAATTAATCTCTGCCCAAGATTGTGAGAGGCTCCTTAGCCTCCCTCCTGAACAGCAACAACACCAGGCTGTAGGCCACTTTGCTCAGGTAATTCACGTTTCATCCCGATTATCAATATCCAATTCTCCAGATAATTATTAACACAGTTTATGTATTTATGTCTCAGTTAGGTATCCTGTTGTCCAGCTTGTGGAGCCCTTCTAGCCTTCTCCCCTCGCCGCAGCTCAAAGAATTGGAGGATTCCCTCCTCGCGGAGAAGAAGAAGGCCACTCTCGCTTCCCTTTGCAACAAGAAGGTTGAGGCCGAGCTGGCAAAAGCCGAGGCAGCACGGGAGGCTACAGAGAAGGAGACTAATGACCTGGTTGTCCACCATGCTTTGCAGGAGTCCCAGGTGCATCAAAAGGCCCTGGTGGAGGGCGTGAGATCCTGTTTAAAGGCCCTCTTCCACTCTGAACCTGGTCAGCACTTCTTACACGCTTTATGGCCTAATTTGAGGAAGGATTATCTCAATCATCCCAGTTTCCTCGGGGATATGAGTCCCTACATCCGGTTCTTTTATGAATACGGGTTCAACGCAGCTGTGCAACAGCAGGCCGATCCCAACTTCTCGTGGAAGTTCAATAAGATTGATCCCCTTATGGCGATGCCTACTCCCCCTTCTTTCAAGGGTGACTCCTCTCGATCGATCGAGGAGGACTGGTGGTCTCCAACCCTTAACAAGATGATTGCTGATCTGGTGTAGACCGAGGTTACTACAGCAGAAATGCTCCCGCTGGTCCCCCCTCTATGCCCCCTGACATTAGAAGTTCCTCTGTCTGGAGAGGAAGCGTGCATAGCTCAAGCATTGGAAAAGGATGCAGAGATGGCTGCCGCTGCTGCTGATACAGAAGAACCACCCCGATCCCCAGTTAATTCCTGAAACAATCTCTTTCTTTTACCCTTTCTTTGGGTTGTAATGAATTCTCTTCTTTCTTATGCCGGTTTGGCATTCAAACTCTGCTCTCCCCTCTACTGGGAGTTTATATTTTGTTTTTTAAACTCTGTTGCCCCCTTGTCGGGGGCCTTTTTGTCGTGAATGAATTCAGTCCTCCCTCGCTGGGAGTTTTATTTTCGCTAAATAGCTGATGCTCTCCCTTGCCGGGAGTTTATTGTTATAATTGTTGCTTATCCTCCCTTGCCGGGAGTTGCATGTTTCTCATCTGTGATTTTCGTGCCTGATTTCGCTGCATGTTTTTCAAATTGTTTAGCTCTTTAAGCTATTAGTTTGCATGCATGACTTAAGCACATAGTATTAGCTTGTAGCATAAATGTACCCTTTTTCTCACAGTTGATAACCCGTCTGCTTGAAATCCCCTTTTTCATCTCTAGGGGTTTATAATTTTAGGTTCTCAGGTTTTCCCTTGACTTCGTAGTCTAAGAGTTCCTCTAGGCAGCTTTTATAAGCTCAAGGTTACATCTTTCTTCTAGGTTTAACATAGTTTCCTTTCGAAAAAACTAGTTAAGACTATCTTCCTTAACTTCAGGCAAGTTCAAACCACTTTCGCGGGTTTGACTTAGTGTTTTTTAAGCTTCCTTAGCTTCATCCTTTAGAAGTCTTCCCTCCAGGTTTGAGCTGACCAAGCCCCTTCTGTAGGTTTATGTTAGCTAACACCCTTTCATAGGTTCAAACTTGGCCTCCTCTTATGAGACCTTTTTCTCAAGTTTAGGTAACTTGACCTATCCTGGAAAAACCCTTGCTAGGTCTAGGTTAGTTAAAATCTTTCCTATCTTCAAGGCTTCCTCTTAGTCTTTTCTCTGCGCGACCTTCTTTGGGTCAGAGTTAGGTAAAACCTTTCTGTAAGTTTTTGTTTTCAAATTCTTCAACCCTTCTTGGGTTCTGAGTTGCTCAAACCTTCTCTGTAGGCTCGGCTTAACCCCTCTAAAAAGGCCTTTATCTAGGCTTGAAGTTTGGCTTCTCTTAAGCCACTTTTGCTTTCAACTTGGCGCACTTTCTAAGGTTGGTTAAATCCTTAACACAACTCTTTTTCCAAAAGAACTCTTCTCATGCTCATACTAGTTAACACCTTTTTGCGGTTTGGACTTGGTTTTCTCTTGGGAGACCTTCTTCAGGTAAAACCTGATTTAGTCTCCTCCTTTTCTGGTCTGACTTAGGCTCTCTCTGAGCCATGTCTCGAATTCTTATTTTCTAGGGCTAGAATATATTCAAGCCTCTTAAACGACTTTGACTTTAGCTGCAGAACCCTCTTTCTTGGGTTCTCACTAATATTGTTCTTCCTCATAGGTCCGCCTTACTTCCTTTAGGAAAGACCTTTTCTTAATCTGGGTAAGTTTACCCTTTTCTTGCAGGTTTAACTTATCCTTTCTGAAGCTTTCTTATCCTCTATTTCCCGAAACCTTTCTCTAGGTTTAGCTTAATCAAAAATCCTTTCTGTAGGTTTAGTGTTTTGAAGTTATCTCTTAGCTTCTTTTCTCGCAATAATTAAGCCTTCTCCCACAGGCTTAATCTTGTATCTCTGAGATTATTTCTCAGCCTATACTCTAAAAATCTCGTCTAGGCTTGAGCTGATTGAGCTCTTGCCACAGAAAACTATCTCTTAGTTAGATTTCATAAATCTAACTTGATTTTCCAAGGCCCTCATAGCCTTTAAGTAATATAATCCTCTTTGGACGTAGGTAAGTTTAACCTCTATAGGTTAAATTCGACATTTTTGAGTCTTGCAATCCCTTTCTGAGTGCTAGTTTAATTAAGATCATCTCGTAGATTTGATCAAGACTTTTTTTTAGGCCTTGTCTCATATTTGGCATTTGGTCAGTTAAACCCTTACTGTAGATTTAACTTAATTTTCCGAAGCTGTCTCTTAGCTTATTTTCTCGTAACCCCTCTCTGGATTTAGGTGGGTTAAACCTTATCTGCAGGTTTAACTTGGTTTTTCGAAGCTATCTCTTAGCTTCTTCTCTTGTAACCCCTCTCTGGGTTTAGGTGGATTAAACCCTCTCTGTAGGTTTAACTGAATTTTTCGAAGATATCTCTTAGCTTCTTTTTCTCGTAACCCTTCTCTGGGTTTAGGTGGGTTAAACCTTATCTGCAGGTTTAACTTGATGTTTTGAAGCTATCTCTTAGCTTCCTTTCTCGTAACCCCTCTCTGGATTTAGGTGGGTTAAACCTTATCTGCAGGTTTAACTTGGTTTTTCGAAGCTATCTCTTAGCTTCTTCTCTTGTAACCCCTCTCTGGGTTTAGGTGGATTAAACCCTCTCTGTAGGTTTAATTGAGTTTTTCGAAGATATCTCTTAGCTTCTTTTTCTCGTAACCCTTCTCTGGGTTTAGGTGGGTTAAACCTTATCTGCAGGTTTAAATTGATGTTTTGAAGCTATCTCTTAGCTTCCTTTCTTGTAACCCCTCTCTGGGTTTAGGTGGGTTAAACCTTATCTGCAGGTTTAACTTTAGTGTTTCGAAGCTATCTCTTAGCTTCTTGTCTTGTAACCCCTCTCTGGGTTTAGGTAGGTTAAACCTTATCTGCAGGTTTAACTTGATGTTTCGAAGTTATCTCTTAGCTTCTTTTCTCGCAATCCTTCTCTGGGTTTAGGTGGGTTAAACCTTATCTGCAGGTTTAACTTGGATTTTTGAAGCTATTTCTTAGCTTCTTTTCTCGTTGTTTGATGTGAATTCATTTCGTGAATGCTCATCGTATTTCTCATTGAATGCCTCTTGTGCATTTTATTCATTCATCTAACTTTTTCGAAAGTTATTAATTCTCATATAATCAATTGTGTGTTGTGATGCAATCGAATCGAATAGCATGTGATCATATTGCTTCAATCGTAATCAACGAAAGAATGAACTGATAAACTCATGGATAATGAAAAATCGCTTTCATTAATTAGCAAATAGGTGTGTTCCACTGACCATAATCGATCAACACAAGTCAAGTACTAACTCGGCGGGCCTCTTTAAAAAACCTCCCTATGGTAAAACCCAGTGGGAAACCCGTAGGCAGGGAAAAAAAGAGTACCAGTGGAGCGAAATTACAATTTATTCAGAATTCAAATAACATGAATAAAACAACTCTCTCATAAAAAGAACCACCTACTTGCAGCGAGGCGGGTACTTTCTTCAGGTGTAAAACCTCTTCAATCAGCAGACATTCCAGGGTCTGGCCAGTTGATTTCCTTCCGTGTCTTGCAACTCATAAGCTCCTCCTCGGAGGACCTTGGTCACCTTGTACGACCCTTCCCACTTAGGATCGAGCTTTCCAATGTTTTTCAGCGCATCAACTTGTCTCAAGACTAGATCTCCTTCTTCAAATCTCTGACTTATGACTTTCTGGTCATAAGCAGCCTTTATGCGACTTTTGTACTTCTCAGTTTTTAGGTGGGCGATTTTGCGCTCCTCCTCTAGCATGTCTAGGTTCTCCCTCATCAGCTCTTCATTTCTCCCCTCCTGGAAGTGGGCTAAACGATGGGTCTCCATCCCCACTTCTGAAGGTATGACCGCAGCTGCCCCATACACTAGGTGAAAGGGGGACTCCTCTGTTGGCTCCCTGGGGGTGATCCAACAAGCCCACAAAACTGACTCTAGCTCATCGACCCACCTCCCTCCAGCTTTGTCCAGCCGGGCACGTATTCCGTTCACAATAGTTTTGTTGGTGACCTCTACCTGGCCATTGGCCTGAGGGTGTGCCACCGATGTGAATCTCTGGACAATCTTCAGGTTATCACACCATTCCCGTACCATGTTTCCCATAAATTAGGTCCCATTATCTGATACCAGGATTCTAGGTATGCCAAACCTGCAACAAATATATCTCCATAAAAATTTGATTATGTTACCTTCTTCGATCCTCGCTAGAGGTACAGCTTCAACCCACTTGCTAAAGTAGTCCACTTCCACCAATAGAAACTTCCACTGGCCCACTGCAATCGAGAATGGGTCCACCAGGTCAATCCCCCACTTCGCGAAGGGACATGGAGAGTGCATGGTCCCCATCTCCTCTGCAGGGAGGTGGATAAGACAGTCATGCTTTTGGCATTTCTCGCACTTCTTCACCCAGTCTTTGGCGTCCTGGGTCATGATAGGCCAGAAGTATCCAGCCCTCAAGGCTTTCCGGACTATTGCCCGAGCCCCTGCATGATCAGCACAACAACCTTCATGTATATCTTTGATTACGTACCTCCCTTCTTGAGGGGATAAAACCTCAAGTAAGGCTGCGTGAAGGACCGTCGATACATCATATCTTCGACCATCGTGTATCAGATTCTCCAATTCTGAGCTTTCCTTTTGTCTGGGCAGCTCTCCGGGTTCTGCAACACTCGATATATGCTGGTTCTCCAATCATCTTCAGCTCCGATGACCCCTACTGAGGAAACCGTTGCTTCAGCTTCTGCAGTCACCAGGGTGATCTTCCCCCCTCCCTGAAGTGTTGCGGAACTCGCCAGCTTTGACAGGCTATCCGCTCTGGAGTTTTCCTCTCGAGGTATTTGTCTGACCTCGAAGGAACTAAACCTTCCCTGCAGCTCCGCTACTTGCCAAAGGTAGGCTATCATTTTCTCATCCTTAGCCTCATACCCACCTGTAACCTGCTGGGTTACAAGTTGGGAATCCGAAAATATGACCACCCGACCTGCTCCCAGCTCGGCGGCCATCTCTATTCCCCGAATTAGGGCCTCGTACTCGGCTCCGTTGTTGGAGGTAATGAATTCAAACCTCACTGCAACTTGTGTTTCCTGGCCCTTCGGATCAATAATTACGATCCCCACTCCACAACCCTGCATATATACAGAGCCGTCAACATATACCTTCCATTATTCTTCCTCCAGCGCACGCGTACCCTCCTGAATGAAGTCAGACAGTACTTGTGCTTTAATGGTCCTCCGTGGCTCGAAATCCATTTCATATTCTCCCAGTTCGACGGCCCACTTGACCATCCTCCCTGAGAGATCAGCTCTTCCAATCACCTGTTTCAGAAGGTAGTTAGTCCGAACAATGACCTTATGTGACAAAAAATAAGGTCGTAACCTCCGAGCCATGACCATTATAGTCAGGGCTGCCTTCTCTATCTTTGTGTATCTCTCTTCTGCTCCTTGAATGAGTTTACTGATGTAGTAAACAGGTTTCTGGGCTGACCCCTCCTTCCTCACCAGCACAGAGCAAAGTGAGACCCCACCTACAGAGAGGTAGAGGTAAAGTGTCTCCCCTGGTACTGGTTTCGCCAGCGTAGGTAGCTGGGTTAGGTGTTGTTTAAGCTCCTCAAACGCCTGCTGGCATTGCTCGTCCCACTCGAACCTGGATCCCTTCCTCAAAATCTTGAAAAAGGGGTGGCTCCTCTCTGCAGATCTGGCTATGAATCTGCTCAATATTGTAATTCTTCCATTCAGTCTCTACAGCTCCTTGATGTTAGTGGGCAGCTGCATATCGAGCACGGCTTTCATCTTGGCGGGGTTAACCTCGATTCCCCACTGGGTCACCATATATCCGAGGAATTTTTTGGATTTCACTCCAAAAGAACACTTGGCCGGATTCAGCTTCATGCCATTTCTTCTTAGCACTGAAAAAGCTTCCTCCAGATCAGCCACGTGCTCCCAAGCTTTCACACTTTTCACAAGCATGTCATCAACGTAGACTTCCATGTTCCTCCTTAGCTGGTCTCAGAACATCTTGTCAACCATTCTCTAATAGGTTGCTCCTGCATTCTTCAATCCAAAGGGCATTCTAATATAGCAAAAAGTTCCACTAGCAATAATGAAACTTACCTTTGGGATATCTGGAGGGAAAATTTGTATTTTGATGGTAGCCTTGATAGGAATCCATCATACTTAGCAGCTCAAATCCAGATGTAGAGTCAACCATCTGGTCAATCCTAGGCAAGGATAATGATCCTTAGGGCAAGCCTTGTTCAGATCTCGAAAATCTATGCACATTCTCCATTTCCCCCTGGTTTTGCCACCAACACTGCATTGGATAGCCAGGTGGGAAATTGGATTCACCTGACATGTCCTGCCTCCAGCAGCTTCTCTGCTTCAGCCTTCATAACGACATCCTTTTCTGGTCCAAAGACCCTTAGCTTCTGCTTTACTGCCTTAGCTTTAGGGTCCACATTCAGGTGGTGCATCGCCACCTCCTCCGGGATACCTGTCATGTCAGAGGAAGAAAAAGAAAAAACATCTGCATTTTCTCGTAAAACTGCTACCAGGTCTCTCTCCAACTCTGGCTCCAGCTGGGCTCCGATCCTCGTTGTGTATCCCTTCTTGTCTGGATACAACTCGATCATCATCAGCTCTTCGTCAGCTTTCATTTTTGGAGGATCAATTTCTTTCGTAATCTTACATCTCTTGGATTCTCGGTCCACCTCCTTGTCTCTTTTCATGCTGCGGTGCAGCTCTTTGTCGGCCATCTTTACTGCCTCCACGTAATATTTTCTGGACTGCAGCTGATCACCAGCTACTTCACCCACCTCATCGTTCACTGGAAACTTGAGTTTCATGTGATAAGTTGATATGACCACCTGAAATAAATTCAATACTGGCCTACCGAAGATCATGTTGTAGGATGAGGGTACATCAACAATCAAAAAATTCGTCATAACTACCCTCCTCGGTGGAGCTTCACCTAGCCCCACCTGGAGGGTTACCTGACCAAGAGGGTGTACTGCCCCTCCTGTAAATCCATACAACGCTGTATCCACCGGTTGCATTTCTATGTTTAAATTCATTTTCTTAAAGCATTCTAAGAAAATGATGTATGCTGAGCTCCCTGTATCTACGAAGATCCTTGCAACGGTGTATCCGGCAACATCGGTTGTGATGACTAATGCGTCACTGTGGTCTTCTTTCATCAGACCTCCGTCCTCTGGGCCAAAGTGAATCCGGGGTGCATGGCCTGCTTCCCTCTGACTCACGTCTCTTGACATTTCTCCCACCTCTCTCCTCAAGATCCTCTCTCCAACTTTTTGCGCACGGAACGAGTCTCCTTCTGCTGGACCTCCTACTATCATCTGGATAAGTCCTCTCTTCTGGGAGGGTCTCTCCTCCTGCGTCCCTTCGATCATCCTTCCTTTTTCCTCAGCTTTGTCATCAACTTCCTTTCTTTTTTGCCCTTGGAGCTGACCCGATCTCTATAAATAAACTCTTTAAGATGTTCTGCTTGGATCATCCTTTCAATCTCATCACGTAAGTGAAAACAGTTGTTAGTGTCATGCCCATATTCATTATGGAAACGACAAAACTTATCTGACTTGGGCTTCTGAGGCCCTCTGGATCGTGTCCATGGAAACTTCATTTCGGGATGGTCAAATGCTACCTCCAGTAGTTCTGTCGGCTCGAGCTTCAGGGGAGTGTACTTGTCAAACTTGGAGCGAGGTCCAGATTTTGCGGCTTTCTCCGGCTCTACTACTGAGTTTTTCTTTGATGATTCCTTCTTCTTCTCAGGTCCGCTTGGTTTGACCTCGGCTCTCTTCGCCTTCCTCACTTCCTCCAGTGTGACGTACTTCTCCGCTCTCTTTAGCAATTCTTCGAACGTCTGGACTGGCTTCTTTGCCAGGGAGGAAAACAAGTCCCCATCTCGGAGATTGCTAGTAAAAGTGTTAATTTTTACCTCTGGGGTGGCGGTTGGAACCTCCAGTGCCGCCTGATTGAATCTCTTCATGAAGGCCCGCAGGCTTTCATTTTCTCCTTGCTTCATGTTGAACAATGTCAGTGTAGCTCTAGGTTGCTTCCTTGCACTAGCGAACTGATGCAAGAATAGTTCTCCAAACTGCTCGAAGGAGTTGATGGAATTGGGCTCCAACTAGCTAAACCATTACTGGGCTGCCTTAGATAGAGTAGTAAGAAAGACCCTGCACTTCACACCCTCCCCATATCGATGGAGGAGGGCCGAATTTTCAAATCTCATCAAATGGTCATAGGGGTCAGTCGTACCATCATATTCATAATTAAGAGGTTTAAAATTGCTAGGCAACTCATCTTGTAAGATATTCTCAGTAAATTGGCAACCTGTAATGGGTCGAGGCATACTTACCCAATTTTCCATCTGATGCTTCATGCTGTCCATTTGTTTCCTCAAAGACCTGATCTGGTCTTTCATGGCTTCTGATTGGGTATCTCCTGTACCCTCTTCCTCATCCTCGATCTTACTCTCTCGCTGCAGGGGGGCTGTCTCCCTCCCCCGTGCAACTTCCTCTGGACCAGCCTCCCAAGGTCTAGGAACTGCTGACCTTCTTTCGTGGACTCCTTCTGCCCCCAGGACCTCCTCCTGGTTTCTGGACTCCACTTCTCTCCTTCATTCTTCTTGATGCTCGTTCTGCCTACTCCCCCCAAGTTGGGATCGAGCAGGCAGGTTTCCTGGTCCTGGTTCTCCAGTCCTTCCTGCAGGTGGGGGTCCTCCCCCCTCCGCCATTGCTCTTGCTACAGCTCGAGCTATCATGTCATCCAGCAGCTCCTGAGTGAGGGCGATAGAGGCAGCTGGTTCTGGCATTGTCTGAGGTATCCCCCTGACTGGAGCATTGGTGGCTCCGGGGACCCCCGCTATAGGGATTCCTTCTGGTATCGCAGAGGAAGAAGCAGGTGTGTTAACCTCTCTCTCTCTAGCAGCAGCTCCTACTCCTGGATGGCGTTGGCCAGGAGTTGAGCTTTCGTCTCGCACCACTGTGACAAGTGGTGGTCCTCTAGTGTTGGGCACAACAACGGGTGGCACGGGGTTAGATGCAGCCTCGTCCTGCGTTGGATTTGCAGGGGCTGTCCTTCCTCGAGCCAGTACTAGTGCAATCGGTTTTATGAGTGTACGTTCACCCGTCATGATGTCTTTCTTTCAGATAATCCAAAGAGAAAAGAAGTTGAAACTCACGTCTCAGCTCTTCTTTCCCACAGACGGCGCCAATTGATGCATAAAAACTGACCTGGGCCCATTTCCCCACCTGGGTTCCACATGGGTAAAGTCTTTACGCAGCAAAATTCCTAGCTCTTCTCGAACGTACCTGCAAAAAACACGCTGGAGGGTTCTCCGGCGTACCTGCAAAAGACACTCAAGAAAGTACGTAGGAAGTAGCTAAGTAAGAGTGATAGTTACCTCCCTTCTGAGAGTCTTATTTATACGTACTTGTGGAGTAATAACCGTCATCATGGTTTCAGGGCATTCTCCCGCTCGTTCCCTCATGATGTCGTGCGTGGATACCTTCTCTCTCAAGAAATCTGATTGTGCCTACGTTTTCCCTCCCTGGACGGAGGTTGGACCCAGTCAACGAAGAATATAGGAGATATTCCTTGACTTGGGCCTTAATTATCTCAACTACTCGTTACTTCTCACGTTTCTCGGTCTTATCAGATAAGTAACCGACATGGGCCTGATCAAATACCCGCGTGCTCTTCAAATCTCGACTGGGCCTCGCGGCCCACCTGCAGCCAGGTTTGGGCCTTGCGGCCCACCTGTAGTTGGGTTTAGGCCTCGCGGCCTGTAGTTAGGTTTGTGCCTCATGGCCTATCTGTAGTTAGGTTTGGGCCTCGTGGCCCATCTTCATACAGGCCTGAGCCTCGTGGCCCACCTGTAGGTAGGTTCAGGGCTTCACAGCCCTATTACAGCCGATCTGGGCTCGGGCCCATCTCGAGTTTTCCTCCCTCTATCGAGGGTATTGGGTTACGTCATTGGGCCTTATTGGGCTGAATATCCTTGGGCCCTACGCGTTGGGCCTGACATTTTTATCCGCACCAATTATTAACCTTACTTAGACGACCTAAAAAAGGGCTTTCAGTAGGGCCCAACGAATTAAAGCCTTTTTTTTTCTTTTTTTCTTTTTTATAAAAGTCTTTTGCTTTTATAATATTAAACTTATTATATTAATATTATTATTATTATTATAGTTTGGAGTTAGTTATTATATTATTATTTATATTATTGAAACTATATATTAATATAATAATTTATATGAAATCATGATTCAAATTAATAAATTAGACCAATCATAAGATTGAGGAATATATCCATGAGTGGTTATTTCATTCTTAAACTATTCCACCATGCCAATCAGCAGACCTTAAAACATGATTGTATGAGGGAATGAATTTATGAATGAACTCATAAATGGAATAAAAATGACAAATGAATGACAATTGTTATAATTGATATAGACTAGGTATAAAATGTAAGTATTATATTTTAAATTATTATTATTGTTGATGGTTGTATTATTTTATTTTTATTGTTGATTATTATTATTATTATTATTATTATTATTATTATTATTATTATTATTATTATTATTATTATTATTATTATTATTATTGTTGTTGTTGAGAATGTTGAAATTATTCTTTATTATTATATTTTTATTGTTGAAAATATTATTATTAATATTTATTATTATGGATTGTCGAAATTATCATTATTGTAAATTATTACTACTATTATTATATTTTTTTATTTTAAATTGTATATTATTATTTGTATATATTATAATTATTAATATATACATTTTATTAGTTTGTAAAATTATTTTTTATTGTAGAATTATTATTTAAATTTTTAATAAATACTTTCATTATTAATTTTTTATTGCATATATGTTTAATATTATTAATTTTTTAATTTAATATGTTTATTATATATTATTAATATTTATTTTGTAATGGTTGATTTTTTTTAATTTTTATTAGTTATTGTAGAATTACAATTATTTATATTAATATTAAAATTTTAATTTATTATTAACTTTTAAGAATAATTAATATTATTATTGATCGTTAGAATTATTTATAATAATATTTATATTATTATTGATGCTTATAATTATTATTTTTCATTATTAAGTATCATTGTAGTTATTATTACTACTCCCTCCTTCTCATAGAACTCTTAATAGAATGGAATACTCATTTAAAAGAAGAAAAATAATGATTGGAAGTTTAAGTGTAATTTTGTGTATAAAGTAAAATATTATTTGGTTGTTTATATATGAGTCCAAAAATAATGACATTTTGTGTAAATTAATGATTATTGAAAGGGTGGAGTTTATAAAAATTAAAATATATATTTTAATTACATGTGTGAAGCTTATTGTGTGATGGATGTGAAGAGTTCAATAAGCTTCAGAAACTATTATTTATGTTGGAAGTGGAGAATAATATTATGAAAAAAAGTGATGATATTTTTAAAAAATTAATAAAAATTTCATTCCTCGAAGCATGGGAATATATCAAACAATGGGTATGAAAATAATAACCATTTCTTACTTTTTGGAAATGATAGTTCAAATGGAATGTGTAGAGATAGATGATCGAAAAATATTACTTACTATTAATAAAAAGTGTCACTTATAATAACAGAATAGTGTTATGTAAATTAAAATTGTCATTTTCTTATATTAGTAATTAAATGTGCCATTGTTAATAAAATGTGATACTTTTTTTTTTTTTTTTTTGAACAGAAAATGATCCCAACTAAAGACTAGAAAGTCTCTCGCCGAGCTCCATCTTCAACCCAAAAGGGAAAACCCGCCTCAATCCAAGCGTGAGGAGTAGAGGAGGAAACCGCAAACTTCGCCAAATTATGAGCCAAAACATTCAACTCTCGGGAAATATAAAAACAGCCCCACACTAAGGCCTCCCCAAGCAATCTCCGAATCCTTTCCACCGTAAAGCCTTCCGGGCCAAAAAAAGGATCATCAGAGGTGACTGCCATTACAGCATGAAGAGAATCTGTAAGCACCACCACCTGCCCATCATTCCAGGACCGGAACCAGCAAAGTCCCTCCCAAATCGCAAGGAGCTCCGCCCCAAGCACTGAGCCGGGAGGGCTAATACGTATACAAGCAGCCCCCTGCAACAGCCCCGAGCCGTCAAACGCAGCCATACCAACAGAAAACAAGTAAAAATCCTCATGATAACCCGCGTCAACCTTCAAAACAAAATCAGAAACCTGGGTTCCGAAATTCCAACGACCCTGCGGCAAAGGACTCGAGGTGTGAGTAATAGCCAATGTTGATCGAATCCGCTGGAAATCAGTAATAAACCTCTCCGCCCACAGAATATCATAACGTCGCAAGCATGGGGCGTCACTCAAGGCATGACTACTATGTTTAACATTGCACCTTTCCTTCCAAATCGCCCAACAAGTTCCAATCAAAACTTCAAAGGAGACATCAGCTTTATCATGTAAAAACCCCAATAAATCCAAAATAGACAACCCACATCCCTCCTTTATAAATGGCCACAATCCAAGGGCTAACCATACTTGTTTAACCCAAGGACAATAAAAAAGAACATGCCTCGTCGAGGGCCGAGACGAGGGCCGATTTAACGAGGGTTTACGCGAGGGAATTAGGGCCCTCGTTAATTACCGAGGGCTTTAGCGAGGGAATTGGGCCCCTCGTTAATTAACGAGGGCGAGGCCGTCGGGAAGCCCAGCACAGTATTAGCGAGGGCGTTGCCCCTCGCCAAGCCCAATTTTACCGAGGGCAGAGGCCCCCTCGCAGGCCCAAAATTACCGAGGGCTTGGGCCCCTCGCTGGGCCCCTCGGCAAGTCCAGAATATATACACCCAGCAGTTTCTTTTCTCCCCACGCAGATCCACTTTTTTCCTCCCCACCGCCGCGCCGCGCCGCATCCTTCCACCGCCTCCGTCGCCCAAAATTGGACCACCCACTAGTTGGACTTTGTTGTACTCATTCCTAGGAACATTTCAACGGTAAGTTTTTATGATTTAATCGGTTAATTTTGTTGTTATTTTAGTGGGTAAATTTTGTATTTTTTCATATGCATATTTATGTAATTTTGTTGTTATTGCTTAATTATTTAGTGTTAATTTGTGTAATTGTTATGTGTATTTTAATTATTAGTAATTATTTAGGATTAATTAGTATTATAAGATTAATTTGTAGTAATTAGTATAAGATTAATTTGTAGTAATTAGTATAACATTAATTTGTAGTAATTAGTATGTATGTTATATAAATTCATTATTAGTAATTTGTAGTGATTAGTATAAAATTAATTTGTAGTAATTAATTAGTAGATATGTTATATAATTAAATTTGTAGTATAAGATTATTAATTATTTAGAATTAATTAATTATTTTTCATATGCATGTATTTGTGTAATTTTTTGTTATAGGTATTGATTGAGTAATTACTTAGTATAAATTTGTGTAATTGTTATGTGTATTTTAATTATTAGTAATTATTTAGGAATAATTAGTAGTATAAGATTATTAATTATTTAGAGTTAATTAATTAATATGTATGCTAGCAATTAAATTTATTTTTAATATTATTATAATTTCAATTTAATGGCTATAATTTATATATTTGTAGGTGTGTACGCAAATTGAAAAAAGATTCGATCCGGTCGTCTAATTTCATACACTACAGGCCATCACTATCACCGTAAGTATTCTTTTTTTAATTAATTATTTAAATATATTTTTAATTTAATTATAATAATTATTTGATTTAAAATTAATTATTTTGCATGCATGATATAATAATTTATATATATGATGATCGATGTTCGATCAAATTTTGCATGTTAGTTCAATTATATTAATTTTGAAAATTGAATCGATGTTCGATTCAAGTTGATGGAGTTGAGGGTTGATGAATTGTTTGGTATTGTTTGCTGTAGAATGTGCGTTCCGACTTGATTAATTTTAATTAAGTCGAAAATTCGATATATTAACTGGGAAATGCGATAAAATAAAACAAAACTCTGCCGAAATTTTGAAAATATATATATTAATATTAGAAAAAAATATATTAACTGGAAGAATTAATTATGATTTAATTAAATTTTGAATCTTCATTAATCTGAAACAGATTCCTATGAATTATTCAAGCCGTAGTTGGATGTATGGTCCAAGAACGATTAATGGCATGATATCTCCCGAATTTCTTAGTGGACTTGAATCGTTTATAGAATTCGCTACTAGTAACCCGGAATGAATGAGTGGAGGAAAGATTAGGTGTCCTTGCTCGAAATTCAAATGTAGGAACCAGAGTTTAAGAGAACTCATTGACGTGAAATCACATTTATTTAGGCATGGGTATATGTCTAATTATCACAATTGGATTTTTCACGGTGAGCAAAATTAGAATTTTATACCACACCGAAACTATGATCAGCCAGCGTCGACTTCATATAGAGTTGACGACACTGCAGCATCTAGCTCGTACCACAATATGATGATGGACTTAACTTCTGGTCCTAACATTAGTTTCCAAAATGTGGAAGAAGAACCCCTTAGTGAGGAACCTCCTAATCAGCATGCTGCACATTTTTTTTTTACATGCTTCGTGCAGCGGATCAGGATCTGTATCCTGGTTGCGAGTCTCATTCTCAGTTGTCATTTAATGCCCGTCTTTTAAACGTTAAAACTGAGAACAGACTGTTTGAAAGGGGTTACAATCAAATAGTTGATTTGATTAGTGAGATTTGCCCTCCAGAAAATCTGGTGCCCAAGAAATTTTCTGATACTAAACAGTTGATGGGTGGGATGGGTCTTCCCGTAGAGAGGATTGATTGTTGTGCAAATAATTGTATGATATATTGGGGTGCAGACTGGGAACTTGAATCTTGTAAGGTTTGTGGTCAGTCACGATTCAAACCTACTAGACGTGGTGTGGATGGTCGATGGAAAAAGAACAGTCCTTTCAAAGAGATGTTCTATTTTCCTATCATTCCTCGATTGCAAAGACTGTATCAGTCCAATACTACTGTTAAGGATATGATATGGCATGCTAGTTGCTATAATGATGGCTTGGAAACACCTGGAGTATTCATATCCTAATTTTGCAGCTGAAATACGGAATGTGAGGCTGGGTTTGAGCACTGATGGTTTTTAGCCGTTTGGGCAGTCGAGAAAACAGTATTCGTCATGGCCAGTGATAGTGACACCGTACAATCTGGTCCCATGGTTGTGCATGAAAGAACAATTCATGTTTTTGACGGTTTTGGTGCCTGGTCCTAAAAATCCAAAGGATAATTTAGATGTATTTTTTCAGCCACTAATTCATGATTTGAACATGCTGTGGGGAAATGGGGTGGAAACGTATGATGTTGCTAGAAAGCAGAATTTTATGATGCGAGCCGCATTAATCTGGACCATTAGCGACTTTCCAGCTTACTCAATGCTGTCTGGATGGAGCACCGCTGGAAGGACTGCTTGTCCATATTGTGTTGAGTACTCCGATGCCTTCACTTTAAGACCCAGTCGCAAACAGTCGTGGTTTGATAACCATCGTAAGTTCTTACCTAGGGGACATCCGTATCGCAGGAACAAGACTGCATTCATGAAGAATGTAGTAGTTACAGATGACCCACCACCCATCCGAACAAGTGAAATGCTTCTACAAAAAATTATTTGGGTGGGGTACCGGAAAGTGACAGAAGAGGGTGTTGAGGCCCACAACAAAAGATTAGATGGTGGCTGGAGGAAGAAAAGTATTTTTTGGGATTTGCCATATTGGAGTACCCTCTTGATCCGGCATAACTTGGATGTGATGCACATTGAAAAAAATGTGTTTGATAATTTGTTCTACACAGTGATGAATGTGGAAGGAAAAATAAAAGACACAAATAAGTATAGGGATGAACTTAATGAATATTGTCGTCGTCCCTCTCTAGAGAAATGTCAACGCACAGGAAAGTATCTCAAAGCTTGTTATTCACTTGATAAGAGTAAAAAGGATGATCTGTGCAGATGGGTAACTGAGTTGAAGTTTCCCGATGACTATGTGTCTAACCTGTCTCAATGTGTAGACTGGAGTAAATTGAAGATGTTTGGGATGAAGAGTCATGATTGCCATGTGTTTATGCAGATACTACTCCCGATTGCTTTTCGTGAAACTCTGCCGCCGAATGTGTGGAAAGCAATCACTGAACTTAGTTTGTTCTTTAGGGAGTTAACTTCTACATCCATTACAGTTGAGAACATGGCTCGATTGGAAGCAGATATTCCAGTTATACTGTGTAAGTTGGAACGTATCTTTCCGCCCATCTTCTTCAATTCGATGGAGCATCTACCTGTGCACCTTGCATACAAAGCAAGGATAGCTGGTCCTGTGCAGTATAGATGGATGTATCCATTCGAGAGGTAATTTATAACTCTAAATTATTTGATTACCTAAAACGGTTATATTATATATATATATATATATATATATATATATATATATATATATATAACACTTGATTCATTTAATTAGGTATCTTCACAATTTAAAGTTCAGTGTTGGTAACAAGGCGCATGTTGAAGCATCGATTGCAAATGCGTATTTAATGAAACAGGCATCAATATTTTGTTCCCTCTATTTTAGCGATCACGTTCAGACGAGGTGGCACAATGTACCTCGTAATTATGATGGTCATGGCGAAGTACCCCAACTAGCGAAAGGTACTTTGTCCATATTTATACCTCATGGTCGACATCTTGGAAAGATGAACAAAAGATGGATTGTAGATGAAGAGAAAAACATGGCTCATACGTACGTGTTACTGAATTGTCCCGAGTTGCAACCGTATATCGAGTAAGTTTATAACGTTCAACTTTTGTGAATTATAACGTTAATCCGTATATTAAATAATCAAATCCCCTTTTGTAGTATGTTTTCCGAGCAACTGCAAAATTCCAACCGGGACTCTCGAGGGCTGAACAAGATGATAGACTACAAGAGGAGTTTGCATCGTGGTTTGAACAACTTGTAAGGGTAAACAATATTCAAAATCGGTGGATACATGATCTTTCTAGCGGTCCTTCGAGTTGTGTCACCACATACCCTGGATATTACGTGAGTGGTTATAAATTTCACACACGAACTTATAGCTCATCCAAATCTATTGCAAATTGTGGAGTTTGTATCAAGGGTAAAAATTATGATGCAGATGAGAATGATTTCTACGGGATCCTCGAGGAAGTAGTGCAATTGGAGTACCCCGGACGTATTGAGAAAAATATTGTTCTGTTCAAGTGTGAGTGGTTTGATTCGTCTGTGCCAAATGGAACAAGAGTACATCCTCATTACAAACTTGTGGACGTTAATCAAAGGGGAAGATACGGCCGCTACGATCCTTTTGTGTTAGCAAGTCAAGCCACTCAAGTTTACTATTGCAAATACCCGGGAAAGCGTAGATATGAATGGTTGGCCGTTTGCAAAATCAAACCGAGATCCTTGATCGAAACTGTGCCAACGAATGAACAAGAGCTTCCCCCCTTTCAAGCCGACCTTGAGTCCCAAATTAATGTTGTGCGAACGGATGATGATCCAATCATATTGACAGATGTCAATGGTGCACTAATTGATATTAAAAATAATGAAGAAGAAGAAGAAGAAGAAGAAGAAGAAGAAGAAGAAGAAGAAGAAGAAGAAGAAGAAGAAAGAAGAAGAAGAAGAAGAAGAAGAAGATGATGATGATGAGGAGGAGGAGGAGGGGGAGAGGAGGAGGATTCAGGCTCAGATGAATATTGAATATATAGTGTAATAATTATTTATTATTGAATAATGTAATAATTATGTGTGTTTCATTTGCATGTTATATATATGATGAATTATTTATTATTGAATAGTGTAATAATGTGGTTTTATTTAATTATTGTTACAGATGAGCGGACCGTCTGGATCGAGGGGACCATCTGGGTCCAGGGGAGCAGGGTTGAGCGGACCGTCTGGGTCCAGGGGACCATCTGGGTCCAGGGGTCGAGATGCCAGGGTACCAGTACCGATACCGATTATTCAGCAGGATGAAGAGGACGAGGCTGTCGGTCCTGAGGCTTATGAGGACCATCCAGCTCCAGCTTATGTGGGGGAGATCCTAGATATATGGATCTACAAGGGCACGTAAGTTAAATACTTGTGAATAATAAACTGTGTCATATTTATATGTCTATTAATTTCGCGTGTTTATTCCCTTTTTGCAGGTTGATGGCATCGAATACGGTATCCAGGACTATTCGGGAGATTATGTATCGACATATGGAGCTCGGTGCATTCACTTTCCGGATGATATCTCCTGAGAGGCTGCAGATGTACTGGGAGTCATTTCAGGTACATTATATTTTGTTATTCGCTATTTAATTTTAATTAATTTATAAACTTTAATGCTTATTGAGTACAATAATATTTTGTTTGGCAGAGAGTGACTAGGTGGGACCCTGCCGTTACGAACTCAACGGAGGTGTATGAGCTGTTCGTTCGTAGGGCAGCAGAAAGATACACTGATATGCTGAACAACGTGAAAACGTTGTGGGTCACCAAGAACCAGAGGCATGGATGGGATGAAGCCGTTTTCAATGCACTGCTTGATTATTGGGATAAAGAAGAGGTGAAGTCAAAGAGCGAGCAGTGTAGGAGGAATCGAATGTCGGAGCCTGGAGGCCCGGTTACTGGCATCTCCCGTCATAGGGGCGGATCCCGTGGAGCAGCCGAGTATGCATATGACTTTGTAAGTAATTTTTTAATGCTAGTTCAATATTTTAATTAAACACGTTGTTCTAATTAAATAAATACAGGGGAGGAAGCATGGACGGTCCGCCACTGACTGAGGCATAGTACAACATTACCACAACTGTGGTGAAGGGGAGTACACCTACGAGGCTATTAGTGACACACTTGTAAGTATTTTCATTTTATATTATGTAATAATTTATAAAAAATATTATATATATGTCTATTTTTGTAATCTAAAATTTTAATTGGGAAATATTCGTACAGCATGAAGTACAAGAGGTGGCCTCCCAGGTGCCTCACCCCTCTGAGGGGTCGAGCTCCGAACCCCAACCCAACTTATCCCAGATCTATGTCAATTCCGTTGGAAAACAACAAGGGAGGGTTCGGGGTCTTGGTCAGCTGGGTAAGTCCAGACGCATCACCTTCGGCTCTTGCTCATCGAGTACTCCTCCTAGTGGCTACACCCAAGCTGATATCGATCGGATGCTCCAAGAGGAGCGTGAGAGGGTGCGGGAGGAGATGGAGCGAAGAGACGCAGCTTTGCGAGCGGAGATGCGAGCGGAGTTTCAGGCGGACATGCAACGTCAATTCCAGGAGATGATGCAGGGGTTGCAGGGTTCCTTACCTGGTGATGATATTCCCCCAATTGGTCCGGGTGGTTCTGATCAGTCATCCTGTGGGTCCCGGGGTTCTAGGCGACGCTGAATGAATTATTTATGTTTAAAATTATGAATTTTTCTGAATGTTAATTAAGAATTTATGAATTTTAAATGTTTACGAGTATGAATTTTAATTAATTAAGATGGTGAATTTTAATTATTTAAAGTGTTAATTTTAATTGTTTAAGAGTACATATTTACACATGATAATATAGTTGACAATTTAATTGAATATATATGTGATAATAATAATAATAATAATAATAATAATAATAATAATAATAATAATAATAATAATAATTATAAACATAATAATATATATGTAATAATAATAATAATAATAATAATAATAATAATAATAACAATAATAAATGATAATATGTATATAGTCAATTATAGGATACAATTTAATTGAATATATACAATATTAATAATTATAAAATAATAATATATATATTAAATATAGTATACAATTTAATTGAATATATATGTGATAATAATAATAATAATTATTATAACATGATAATATATATATATATATATATGTAATAATAATAATAATAATAATAAATGATAATATGTATATAGTGAATTATAGGATACAATTTAATTGAATATATACAATATTAATAATTATAAAATAATAATAAATATACTAAATATAGTATACAATTTAATTGAATATATGTGATAACAATTTAATTGAATAATAGTTATACTAAACAAATTTAATTGAATAACATTTATAAATTAAATATATAAAATATTGAACATAATATGATATTAATATATTTAAAAGCAAAATCATATCGAATGATTAGCTTTGCCCAAACGGTAAAGCGCCTAAAACTCTCCTCCTTTTCCCTCGGAGGTCATGGGTTCGAAACCCGCCTCACGCGAAATAATAACGCGCCCAGCCCCCTCAGCCTGCGGCAAGGGGTGTGGGTTCGATCCCCCCTGGCTGCAAATTTTTTTTTATTAGGTTTGAGATTAGCGAGGGGCGAGACGAGGGGCCCTCCCTCGCCGAGCAGCTCTCGCCAAATCCCTCGGCAATTAGCGAGGGCAGTTACCCTCGTTAGTTAGCGAGGGCCGAGCCGAGGGAAGTGTTAACGAGGAGGTTTTTGGCGAGGGCAACATTCCCTCGTTAAAGCCCTCGTAAAACCCCTCCCCCTAGTTAAATCCCTCTCTAAAACCATTTTTTTTGTGGTGTTTGTTGGCACATTCCAATAATATTAACACCTAGTTAGCATTTTTTTTATTATTATAATTGACACTTTTTATATATAAAATGTGACACTTTTTTAGTTATAATACCTAGCACTTTTAATACTCTTTTAATACTGATTTAAGTGAATGTATTGAGTGACTGAATATAAGACCAAACCTATTTAATTTAGCGTTAAAAAAATAATCATTATATATATACAATCAAAACCATGCATGTTCTGGAGTTGTCATGTAAGCGACTACAATTTAAAATGATCATGATTTTATTTGACATTCTAATTTTAATAGATCAAAATGAGACGTGAGATAATCACACCTAAATTTTTTGTAGTTTCTTCGTCAATTTTACGAGGAAGATTAATAATAAAACCATCGATCTCCGTATAACTGATCACGTGTAAATTACATATTGAGGGATACATTGCTTTATTGTACGGAATCAATAATTGATGATAGACAAAGTTTTGTAGGAATAATTTTGATTGTAAAATTAATTATTTTAATTTTGTTACTATAAGATAATATTTTTTTATGGTTTTAATTGCTTTAATAGGTATTAGTTGAAATATATTAGTTGTTTTACTAAAAGCTATTAGTTTTAAATCAGTTTCACGATGAGATTGATTGGCGCAAGTCCAACTCTTGATGATAGAATTAGTTAGATTTATATTGTTTGGATTGTTATTTTTCAAATAGGTGGTATGTTTGGATTGATGGATATATAATGATCCCCCGTCCCACATCAGTTTTCGCACTTTCCTTTTTTGTTTGTCCCACATTAGTTTTCACATTTCAAAAAAGGAAATTCCTCCTTAAATTTCACTCTCACAAATATTCATATATTTACACAAAATAATATTACATTCAATCCAACCATCTCTTTTACTTTAATAATATAAGTTTACAAAATTATCCTTCAATACTCCACTCATTATATTTTTAATTTTTTTAAAATGTGTGCCCAGATTAGTATGAAAACTAATTTGGGACAGAGGGAGTAATTTTTATTGTTATGCGATAATTTTTCTTGAAGTTGGAAGAGATTTTGAATTTTTTGTATCTAGCTAGGGAATAATTATCACACACCTTCAATCCCAAAACAAATAAGTTGATCACCATTGATGAAAATGATCTTAATTTATCCCGAACCCTCGTTCATCCCAAATCCGCATCAAGTGAACCAAAATCTTAACTCTTGATCAGAATTATTTTGTATATCCTTTTAAATCTTACAAATGAAATTAACCCTAACAAAACAATTAATAATAGATGGGATTATCACATCAAGATTGTATCTATCCTTTTTTACCCGACATATATTTTTAATTGTGTGTATAAAATATGGATTTTGTTTGGAATTATAATGTATGATAGTAATCTGACAAAATTGGTGGCCCTAAATTATTGGTGCCGGAAATTTCGTTGCAGCTTCATTCAAATAGGACTCTTCTGTGTTCAATAATTTTCATAACAGCTAGCTATTACCCCTTTTGTTATGTTTTACTTTAATTTCATTTTTCATTTTCGCAAACACCCCTATATATTCTTTTTTCTTTCGTTTGTCTAAAACTCGACGATCAAAATTCATTAATTGTATTGAAAACAAAATGCAAATTAGATTTAGATAAGTGAATAATACACATTAATTTCATTTTGAATTTATTTTGCAAGTGACAAATTAATGTTACATCAAGCTATGGAATAACATATCTTTTCTGACCATGACAAAAGAAACTTCGTACAAATTTCTTCAAATGTTCATGGATGGCTGCCTAGTGTTGTATGGTCACATCCAATATCAATCTATGTCTTGCCTTAAATATAACCATGTACAAGTTGATATCACACCACGTATGATAGTATGATTTATGATGATATTTAATATGAAACTGAATTCATTTATGTTTGAGTTGGATAAACGGGTTAGGTATTAATTTGTTTTATAGGTTGCAATTGGTTTGCAATTATAATTTTATATAAAATAACTAATATTTTTATTGAACATGATTAATATTATCATACTAATACGTATTAAATGAAACAACTAATATTGCATAAATACATGAAAAATATTAATCAATTTCATGCTAATATTTATTTCTATAAGACTTTGCGTTATTTTATATTTTCATTTTATCATTATGTAAATATACTAATTGATCATATAAATCTAATTAATAAAATAAGATTATTAATTACACAAATATAAGAGGTCGAAAATAAAATGCATGTATTTTAATTAAGAGGTATTATACGAGAGATAAAACAATATTCCATTAGCTATATATATAGGGCTAGGTATGACTAAGTAGCGCACGAATTTATGTTAGTATATATATATATATATATATATATATATATATATATATATATATATATATATATATATATATATATATATATATATATATATATATATATATACTATATATGGCCCATGAATTTCATGGTTTTGAAATAAAATTATATTTAAATTTTTTTTTATATTTACATTACACGATAAATTTAAATTTAAATAAAAATTTAATATGCACAAAACTAAAACTTTATTTTTTATTAATTAATAAATGTTTAGAAAGCAAATGAATTCACCATTTAATTATTCAAACAAAAGAATTACAATTGCAATTACATATTTTGAAAATTTTCTTTCACAACAACTGTAGTATAATTGGATGGTTTTTCATCAGATTCGAGAAATCCTTTTTAGATTAGTAAATTTAAATTATTATGAAAAAATATACCATGTAATATTTATTAAATTATACTAATCTTAAACACTGATTTTGCTACATATAATTTAATATATTTTATTTACTTTGCGTAGTTTAATTTTTAAGTAAATAAATAGCTGAATCAATCTAAATATTTTTTTCAAAAATAACCTTTTATTTATCCTCTTGAGTACTTGATTTATGTATATTATATATTTTTTTTGTGTAGATTGTCATTAATAAAAGATTTTGTTGAATTATATTATTAATTTATTGTTTAATTTGTTATATGTATCCAATTTTTTAGAAAACAAAAATGCAGAGCTGAAGGACTGAGCTACATATATTATTTAATTATTTAAGCTATAATTTCAATTCTTTAATTTTTTTATTTAATTAAGTTATGATTCCAATATCTCTTTAATTTAATATTTACATGTTTTTTTATTTTTAAAAGTTTTGTGTGAAAAAGTTAAAAACCGTCTTTTAAAAATCATATGATTAGAAAAAAAAATGATTAGACCTATGACCTAAAGGTAATGAATTTGAATTTATCATTTGTCCGATAAAAAAAATTATAATGATTATATTATTAAGTAATCAAAATTGATTTTTTTTTATCAATTTAGAAATTTCAATATAAATGTTTATGTATATTTTTTAAAAAAATTATAGTTTTCTTTCAAAAAAAAATTATAGTTAAAATATATATATATATATATATATATATATAAGTAAATATTTTTTAATTATATAAGATAAACGTGGTTAAATCACAAAAAAAAATCAGTTGAGATATTTTCTCAACTCTTTCCATGTTAAAAAAATCGATATAATCCTTATTCTATTACCTTGTAAATATGAGTTATAATATTCTTTTAAATAAATTGGATATATACAATTAAAATATATATAGAAATAATTAACTCAAATAAGATTGGGAGATGATTACACAAGTAAATATATACAACATATTTTTAATTTTTCGATAGTTTTGATTAACACAAACCTCGATCATTATCTAAAAAAAGTATGATATAGAATATGTAGAATATAAAAATGTATATATAATTGATTTGTAAAGGATATGTAATTAATTAGTAACTATAGTAAATTGAATTTATAGTCAATCAAATTAATTAGTAGTTATAGTAAATCTAGTTTACTACAATTTGATTACAAATTTTATGATGATTCAAATTTCAAACTACAATTTGATTACAAATTTTAGGATGATTTCAAATTTCAAATTTAGATTTCGTATAATGAGTTTAATAATTAATTTTTTTTTTGAAGATTCCGAATTAAATTATCTATTAGTACTTTAATGGTAAACTTGACTATAATTAATACCAATTTGATATGTTTTGAATTAATTTGTAATTAATTCAATTTTAATTCTATTATTGATTTGATTTAAATTAAACAATATATTTTCAAATATATCATTACAATATTCATTCAACCTCCTCCTAAAATATGTCCTAAAAAGTAGGAACTCAATTTTATATTTTTGTAAAATATTAATAGATTCATAATTATGATAAATTAAATATAAATTATGACTCCTAAAATTTCAAACGTAGATTTTGACTTAATGAATTCTGTAAAAAAAAATTTCTGGAAACTTTGAATTAAATGCAAATAAAATAGATTTATATTGCCAAACACTTGTAAATAAATAAGTTGATTGATATATAATTATCAATATTTACAATACACAAATTTAAAATTACTCAAAATAAAATCTATAAATTAATTAATCCTATAAAAAATAATAAATTTTTTAATCGTAATGGATACAAATAAAAATAAAACATTCTTCATAGTCTTCTAAATTGTCGAATGAATCATTAGTTTGCAATCTACAATAAAAAAAATATATATAGATCAAAACTTCAATAAACAAACATACGAACATGCGGAAAGAAAATCATAATCTAGTTTTAACCAAAAAGAAAGGAAAAACTTACCAGAAATAGTTTGTAGTACTAATCATCTGACGATACTTTCATTTTCTATAATCTGCAACTTGTATCTGCAATAAAATTAAAAAACACAAAGAAAAAGACTAACAACTCATTATAAAACAACGAAAAAAATACAAAAAAACTAAATATGATAAAGATCATCTCATGTTAGTATTCTGCAATCAAAAAAAAAAATGAAAGAATGAGAAACAAATGAGTCATAATTTATATACAAATTAGTGCTTAGAGAAACGTAGATTAATGCTTAGGGTCAAACGTAGATTTATATAGAAACAAATGAGAGCTTAGTGATTTATATAGAATAATATGGAATGAGATCAATGGTTAAGATTAAAAATTATAAATAAATGGTTGAGATCAATTTTTAAAACTTAAATGAATGAGAAGAGAGAGATTTTGAAATAGCGTAATTTTAAAAACTTAAATAAATGAGAAGAGAGTGATTTTGAAATAGAAGAATGTGGCTTTGCCACATAAGCTTTTTTAAATTTAGCTTTATAAGGTAATAGATATATATATATATATATATATATATATATATTTTTGTTAATTAATTATTTATAAGTATGCCCTATCTATAAATAAATTAAAATAAATCTACACTAATATTACGTAAAACTAGCGCAGATCCCGCGTGTTACGCGTGTTATATGAAATATAAAAAATTTAAAATTTTTTTACATAAAAAAATTGTATTTTAAACTATAAAGTATAGAATATCAAATTTTAATAAATTTTGTGAATTGAGGAAAGAATATTAATTATAATAAATTGAAATTGCACAATTTTAGGAAATTAGTATCATTACAAAAAATTCAAAATTTCCACTTATATTAGGAATTTAATATAAACTTAACATATATACAAACATATATAACATATTGACACATAAGTAAATTAAGTCAGCAAGAAGGCGACACGTAAGCGAAATGAACCAAAAGACGACACGTGAGCGAAATCAACCAAAAGCCGACACCTCAGCAATTTTAAACTCCCTATTAGTATAATAGGGATATGTCAAATTGAGTGTTGAGCTTGATCAGGTTCAAATCGAACTTTGAAATTTAAATATTTTAATTAAGACGTGATCGTTTAAACTTGACACTATTCAAATTGATTCATTCACAGACCTAATAATAGAAGGGTCAGAATTTCAATTCATATAGAATGACTATTTCAATTATTATATATACGTGGAATAATTTGTATATATTGAGAAAACGTTTCAAGGTTGTTGAGAAGGATTATGCTCTACAACGAGTAGATATTAAACAGACTGGATCTCGTTTATTTTATACTCTCCGGGAATCATTTAAAATAAATGGATTTGAAAATAATTAAACATATATTCACAAATCAAAATGAAAAAAAAAATTAAATGAATGAATTTGGTTCACACAAATATTATTTACAAGTGCGAGAATTTCAAATGACAAGGTTTTGTTGGGTACGTATTTGAAATCCTTCCATTATAAGTAACATTTTTGTGAACAAAATTATTCATTTAGTTTTTCTCCATTTTAATTTGTGAATGTATGATGTATTTTTCTCAAGTTCCTTGATTTCAAATGACCCCATACAAATGGAGCTTTAGAGTTATCTATACTAATATAAAAGTGGCTAGGGGTTGGGAAATATTTTTGGACCCTTTTATCCTTGTCACTTTTACTTTTGCTCAATTTGATCTCTATTCTTAATAACCTTGAAATTTTCTTATATTCTCCTTTTTAATCTCGAGTCAATTAAAAAATGGTTAGAGAGAGAGTGTGTGGAGAGTGGAGAGTGGTGAGGAGGAGGGGAAGGGTAGAACGTCCGAACCTTAACTCCGAGAGTAACCCGGTGAGGCAGAAACTACCCCCAAACCCTAGGTCTAACCCTAACCTTCAGAGAAATCCGAGGATAACTGGTAGAGAAGCAGTGAAATGGAACTTCGATTTACAGAAGAGAAGACTAGAACCTGATAGGATTAAGGCATGGAGGTCGAAAAAGGATGATACCCATTCGTTTCTTTTCAAAAAATTTCCGGAGAATTGTGGACTCTACACTCTATTACACCATTTTCAGAGAGTGGGCGATGTTTATGACGTTTTCTGCCCTGGAAAGAGGGACAAGGAAGGCCACCTCTTTGGCTTCGTCAGATTTCCTAAGCACTACGAAGAGGAAGAACTATTGGATAACCTAAACAAGATCTGGATTGGGAGCTTCAAAATAAGGGTTTTTCCTCCCAGATTCAAGAGGGAGAACAAGGGCGATGAACGGAAACAAATAACTACCCGTTTACCAGTGCAAGGTGGTCTGGTGGAGGACAACGTGACCTTTGTAGGTGTTGTAAGTGGATCCAGATCTGTGAAGGAGACTCCAGAGAGCGAGCATGCGGAGATGCAATACCAATCTTCTATGGAAGACAAGTCTTGGCTTGAAGGGAGTTACGTGGGCTTCTTAAAACGGAAATTCAACTGGGAAGAAAACGCCGAGGAGTTAATGAGCGAATGCGGGGGCTCCCTAATCCTCCGCTCAATGGGTGGGAATTCGATCCTCTTACAGAAAGGAGTTAACCGATCCGTAAAAGAGACGATAGAAGATTTTGATGAATGGATTGACTATTGGTTCGAGTGGACCAGACCGTGGTCCGAGTTAGATGTGAATATCAACAAGACGGTGTGGACGAGATGGTTCGGTGTTCCACTCCATGCATGGAATAACCGATTCTTTTCTCTAGCATGTGCAAAATGGGGTCTTTTCATCAAGCTTGATCAAAATCTGGATCCGTACAGTAGTCTGGAGTCGGCAAGAGTTCTTATTTCAACTTCACACTTGGTGGATATTAATAAGATTCTAAAGATCCGTATTGACGGCAGGGTCTTCTCCATAAAGGTAATTGAAGAATCAATCTGTTCGTGTCAACATAAACCCTTGAATCAGGATGCCTCGGAGGAGGACTCTGAGGATCAATGGTCAGTAGACGACGTTGGAGAAATAATTCACAAGAAAACAGATGACGAACTGCGCATGAATTATGTCTCCGATGGGCCGGCGGCGGCAATGGTGGAGGACGATGGGGATGTTTCAAATTCGTCAGTGGGTTTCCCAAGGCGGATTTCGAACGTCACCTTGGAACCCGAATATAATGATATGCAAAAAGCGGCGCACGCGCCATTTTTATCGTGGGTCCCAGAAAGTGCTAACGTGGCGCCGACAATAGAGGGAAATGGGGTGGAGGCTATTGGACTGAATCAAATGGAAAACTCTAAAGACGTGGGCCAGACTGGGGATGATTTCTACGTTGGGCCTGTGGAAACCTTAGATCCATCACAAAATAATTTGGATGCTGGGCTTTTGGAAAACTTAGACCCACCACAAATTAATTCGCATATTGGGCCTACATCACAAAGGGAGTTGGCTTTGGGCCAAGCTAACTCAGATTCCAGCCAAACTCAATTTGTGGAGAATTCTTTCGGCTCAATCGAGATTGCCCCAAATTCACCCAAAGAAATCCCTATGGAAAAGGAGAAGGAGTCGCATACTCAGGAAATTTCTAAGGAAAAAGAGGAGGAGCTGCGTACTCAGGAAATTCCTCGACAAAAAGAAAAAGAGCTGCGTATTCAGGAACAGGACCAAGAGGAGATTTATGCGCCTTCTGAAAATGGAGAAAAAATTATCACAGAGAAGAAATGTAAGGGGCGTGACATGGAAAGGAAGAAGAAAAAGAGTACCATGAAGACGGCGAAGTGGCGAAAAGAGAGAAAGAAATGGTCTAACTTTGTGAGGGGATTGGCTTCGGATGTTGAGTCTCCACTGGCAAACGAACCGGGTATCGAGGATGAGACTTCAAAAAGGATTCGGGACGAAGCAATAAAAACCTGGAATCTGGGCTTGCAATTGGGCATTTCAGGCCAGGGCAACGATAGTAGAATGGTGGAGCAATTTGAGAACCTGGGGATGGCAGAATCTACAAGTTTTGGGATGGGAAAGGAGAAGAACGCAAATGTTGATCAATGAAGATTATGTCCTTTAATGTTCGTGGGGCTGGGAGTAAAGTGAAAAGTACAGAGGTAAGTTCCCTAATCAATAAATTGAAGGTGGATATATGCTGTTTACAAGAAACTAAGATTGAGAATATGCCGGATTCACCAGCCAGGGCATTATGGGGGGTTGGAAATTTTGGATGGGTGGTTAGAAATTCTTCTGGTAGGTCGGGGGGGATAATGACTATGTGGAACACTGATGTCTTTTCTGCTTCTAGTTCGTGGCATATGGAGGGGGCTGTAATTGTGAACGGGGTATGGGGGGCAGAAAGGCGAAGTTGCTGTATTGTTAACGTATATGCTCCATGCCCACTTGAACAAAGAGTGGAGTTATGGGATAGACTTCTTTCTGTGGTCCACCAGAATTCTCAAGGGGGACTATGCATAGTTGGAGACTTTAATTCGATTAGGCTCCCCTCTGAGAGAAGCGGCAGTTCGGAAACTGTAGCAAGAAGAGATATTGAATCCTTTGACGAGTTCATCAGAAATGCAAACCTGATTGATATGCCACTACATGGTAGAAAATTCACGTGGTACATGCCTAACGGGAGATGCAAGAGCAGGCTGGATAGAGCGCTCGTGAACAGTGATTGGGTTGCTTGGTGGCCATCGGTTTGTTTAAAGGGGTTGCAGAGATCAGTCTCCGACCACACCCCGATCTTTTTGACGCCAATGGAGGTTAATTGGGGCCCAAAGCCTTTCAGATTCATCAATGCTTGGACCTCTCACCCGGGCTTTAAAGATTTTGTGGAAAGAGCTTGGAACGGTTACAAGATTGATGGTTGGGGTGGTTTTGTAGTTAAAGAAAAACTGAAATCACTCAAGGAAGATCTCAAACAGTGGAACCTGCAGGTATTTGGAATGCTGGACAAGAAAATTGGCGATCTAAAAGACAAGATCCAAGAGTTAGACTTCATAGATGATGCACTGGGGCTCGAAGAAGAGGAAATTTTATGCAGGAAAGAAAGCACAGCGGAATTATTTAGGAACTTGAACCTGAGAAACAGTTTGAATGCTCAAAAAGCGAGAAAAAGATGGTTAACAGAAGGGGACCTAAATTCGAAATTTTTCCACAGGCTGGTAAACAGTAGAAGAAAGAAAAACGAGATAATTGGCTTATACTTGAACGGCATATGGACGGAGAACGTTGAGGAGGTGAAATGGGGGGTAAGAGACTTTTTCAAGAATCATTTCACGAGGCAGCAGATCACTCGACCGAAGCTGGTGCCATCACCTACCGACAGGAAACTGTCCCAAGAAGATAACAGAATGCTAGTGGAACCCTTTACGGAGGCAGAAGTGATAGAGGCTATTTCGAACTGTGACGCTTCGAAAAGTCCCGGACCCGACGGATTCAATTTTTGTTTCATCAAGGAGTGCTGGCAAACCGTACGGGTAGATTTTATGAGGCTGCTGGGGGAATTCCATGCAAATGGGAAACTAGTAAAGGGCCTTAATTCATCATTCATCGTACTAGTTCCGAAGAAGGAAGACAGCAACACCCTCGGAGACTACAGGCCAATCTCTATGATAGGATGCGCATATAAGATCCTGGCAAAGCTGTTGGCGTCCAGATTAAGCAAGGTGATGGACAATATCATCTCTCCGTTCCAGAATGCCTTCGTTAGTGGAAGATACATCCTTGATGGAGATGTCATTTTGAATGAGGCCATTGCGGAAGCCAAGAGGAGGAAATTAAAAAGAGTCTTTTTCAAGATAGACTTTGCAAAGGCATTCGACTCTGTTGATTGGGAGTACCTTGAAGCGATGTTGAGATTTTTTAACTTCAATGAGAAATGGATCAAATGGATATTAGAGTGTGTCTCGTCTGCTTGTGCCTCGGTTTTAGTGAATGGGTCCCCCTCGGGGGAGTTCAAGCTTGAAAGAGGGCTGAGACAAGGAGACCCTCTCTCACCGCTATTATACCTTTTGGCAGCAGAGGGTTTGAGTATTTTGGTGTCCAGGGCGGTGAATCTTGGCTCTTTTGATGCAGCAGAATTGGGGAGTAGCAGGATTAAAATCCCACTGCTACAATATGCCGACGATACAATATTCCTGGGGGAGGCAACCATTCAAAATGCACTAACAATGAGGAGAGTCCTCAGGAATTTTGAGATACTATCGGGACTCAAGGTCAACTTTCAAAAATGTAGCATTATGGGACTGAACGTTGATGGGCAGCTTATCGAGGAGATGGCTCGTATCTTGCAGTGTGGTCGAGGCTCAATACCATTCTCCTTTCTTGGTATTAGAGTTGGGATAAATCAAAGCAGGTCAGAGGAGTGGTCCGAATTGATACTTAAAATGAAGAAAAGATTGAAGAAATAGGAAAATAGGAAGATATCCTTTGGGGGAAGGTTAACTCTTCTCAAATCGGTTCTCTCTTCATTGCCGGTCTACCAGTTGTCCTTTTACAAAATTCCCAAGAAAGTGATTGATAACCTTGTCTCTTTGCAGCGAAACTTCCTTTGGGGGGGGTGTGAGAGTAATCGAAAAATGGCATGGATAAGCTGGAAATCTATTTGCAAACCGAAAGAAAAGGGGGGGCTCGGAGTTAGGGATTTTGGGTGTTTCAACAAAGTATTGTTAGGAAAATGGTTGTGGAGTTTTTTGAATAATAGGAAGTCTTTATGGGGTAGTGTTATCTGTTCGTTATATGGGAAAGTTGTTGTAGGTGAGGAGGGGATTAGGCGGTTAGATAACAATAGAAGAGTGTCAAGTTGGTGGAGGAACATCTTAGAGTTAGGGGTGGGGGAGAAGGGCAAATGGTTCTGGGGTCATCTTGAGAGGGTGATTGGGGATGGGGGGGATATTCTTTTTTGGGAGGAGGTTTGGGTGGGGGATCAGCCCCTTAGATCTAAATTCCCGAGGGTGTATTCCCTAAGTGAAAATAGAATAGAAAAGTTGAGTGAGAAAGGGAAGTGGGTCGGAGGGGATTGGGTGTGGGAGTGGAGGTGGAGGAGAGATATTCTTGATAGAGAAGCTGAAACTGTCAATAATTTTGTCAATTTTGTTAGCAGGATCAAATTGAAGCAGGGCATGATCGATTCTTGGAAGTGGAAAGCGGATAAAGAGGACAGATTTAGCACAAAGAGCGCCTACAACGTCATCCATGGCACAGAGTTAGAGGATGGGCTGGTGGTGGAGCCAAAGGTCTTCAGGTGGATCTGGGATCGCATCTCTCCGATCAAAATGGCGGCTACAGCTTGGCGGGCGATTTGGGACAGGTTACCAACGCGGCTGAATCTCCGAAAGCGCAACATTATCGACGCAAACGGAGACGTCCTCTGCCCGATCTGCAACTCGATTCCAGAAACGGCTTCTCATCTTTTTCTTGAATGCAGCGGTACGTATTTGATATGGTATCGTTGTTTTCAGTGGTTTAATGTTCAAGGAGTTATTAGCAATAATTTGAGTGAACTGCTTAAGCATATGAGAGGTTGGTTTGTGAACAAGAAATGCAAGAGAATTGCTGTGGGGGTTTGGGTGTGTATTGTTTGGCGAATTTGGAAAGGGAGAAACGAGTTAGTGTTTGATAGAAAGAATTTTGAATGGGAGAGTCTCTTGGATGAGATTAAGGTCCGGTTGTGGAGCTGGGTGTCTGTAATTTTCCCACAGATTTGTAATTTTCCTTTTTCTGAATGGGTTAGAGACCCTAGAGTTTTGATTGAGTCACTGTAAAAACTTAATGTATTCTTGGTACTTCTCGTACCGATAGTAATATATTTCTTTCCTTACCAAAAAAAAAAAATAATCTCGAGTCAATTAAAGAATTTGATTTTTCATATGTAACAACATATAGGCCTCTTCGATTTCTTTCGAATGAATTGATTATATAGTGGATGATGGAGACGACAAATTCTATATATGAAGTTTTTGAAGGAGGGATTGCATCAGATTCTGGAGCAAATTGATCGTGACTTCTGGTAAAAAACCTCTATTTTGATCCAAGATCTTGGCCAACGTATATACAACGTGCAGCGCACATGTTAAACGACTAGTTCTTATAAAATCGTGAATTAAACGGGTTACGGGTAAATAGTTTGCTAATAGTGGGAATCTAATCTTAATTAATGAAGTACTCTAATCTTAATTAAAAAAAGATATTAAACAATTAACCATAATTTATACGATAAAGTTCACATTTTAAATAATTTAAATTCATAATTGTAAATATGGAAACATAATTAAGATAAAGTTTAACCGGTTATAATGTAACTTAATATTTCTTTTTCATATAAATTGGAGACTGTAGTAGCAAATTCTAATACAGGTGGTAATCTATGCATGTAAAGTTCAAATGAGATGATAAATTCTCCTAAAATGTTTGACAAAAAAAATAAAAAAAATACTAGGGTTTGCGGGTTAGCCGGTTTAAATCACGAGCTAACCATTTCATGGCAAAATGATTTGGGTTTAAATTGACCTCCCAACTAAATAGTGTAGTTCAAGTGTTAAGAGCCCCACTACCTATGTTCTAAAGGTCATGGGTTCGAGTTACAATTTATTTACCCGATAAAAAAAAAAAAAAATTGACCTCCCAAAAGTGAGACCTAAACACTTTATTTTTTACAATTAAACGAACACAACAATTTTACATTTTTGATACTTTCTTTGATGTTTTCACATTAATTTGGACACACTTTTAAAAAATGTGTGATGAATGGAGCGTCGAATGATAATTTTGTAAATTTTTATTGGTAAAATAAAAGAATTTGTTAGATTGAGTGTTAAACTAATAATGACATTTTGTGTAAAAAATATGTGAATATTGTGTGTGAAAAAAAGTTTTTTTTTTTGATGTGTACAAATTAAATGGAAAAATATGAAAATTAATTTGGGACGAAGGAAGTAATAAATAAATAATTGATAAATATAAGGTTTTTAGGGGGTGTTTGATTGAAAATTCATCAATTCGAATAGGAATGAAAATGAGTATAATACCGTCAATAAGAATAAAGAATGATCAAGTCCTGTGATAACATGATGTAACCACCATTTAAATAATTCTTTATCCAATATTTTATTCTCATTGAAAGAATTGTAATCCATCTTTTAACCTTGAACATTATAACGGTATTATAATGACACACGTACTTTTCACCATATCCATGAAAATTTATATTTCCGTGTAAAAAAACGAAAAAGAAAACAGTTGTGGTTGATGGGGATGGTTTAACGTGGACAAAAACCAAGTCGGCACATATAATTTTTGGAAGAATAATATATCAAATGCATGAAAACATATCCAGTTATTTGGATATTGCGGTCCATGTATACCCAATCATATTAAATATTTTTTTTTAATTTATATAAAAAAATAAAAAAATATATATTTTACAAAGGGATGTAAATCATGTATATAGAAGAAACGTTCGTAATTATCAAAAAAAATTCGTGGTTGCAGGGAGTAAAGTCAAGGTCATGTAAATTGGTTCTTTACTTGATTATTAAGAGTGTGCATTTTACAATGGGTTTGTTGTGGTCCTACACGCGTCGAGATGAAGTCATTTTACCTTTGAAAATATTACGTCAATTCGTGAGCACTAGGCGAGACGTATTTATTTTGCGGGCAGAGGATTCAATCGTTGACTCAACTTGTTCTAGTGCTTGTGTTGAGATCATTGTTGTTGTTCGGAGTTCGTGCTCGAGACAGAAGCTGTCATTTCGGAAAAGCTGCCTAAAAGAGCCAGTGATACCTTTGAAGCTAGCAACCAATACTATTGTAGCTAGCAGCTAATATTGTTGGAGTTAAGGTGTAATACTTCCATTTGTACTATTTTAGTTTCTGTTTTATTTCTGGTGTTCATTTTTGTGTCTTCTTTGTAAAAGTTTTCGTTGGTGTACTATAAATTTATAAACTAACAAGGTTGGTATCCATATATCAAATGATTTGTTTTTAACAAATAATGACTCTCTCCATCATTCATGAATACTTACACTTGTTTTATTAAAATAATTTAAAAATATTTGCAAACTTAAAACAGAAACCTTTCCATAAACTTCATCCTCAAAATACACATATTTACACAAAATGTAACTCCCTCCATCTCATACTCAAAGCGACATTAACTGTTCAGTACAAATTTTAATGTAAGAGTTGTTTAATATATAAATTATTTTTTATTGGGTAGGGTAGTCTTTTCAACTTTAATATTTTTTTTAAATAATATTTAGTTGAATTAATGTGAAAAAAATAATGACATTGTGTAATATTGAGGTGTTTGAGAGAGATTAAAAGAAAAAGACAAAAGTAAAAAATCGTAAGGATAGTAGTCACATAACACCTACTTTATTGATGAATAGTGGTCTCATCACACCAACCCTAATGAGTCTCCATAAAAAATAGCTGACAAAAGTTCTACGTGTAGTGTGTTTAAGTTTACATAATAAGTTTTGATAAAAAAAAAAAAAATTTTATAAAGAAAAAATGCTACCTAATTAGACTATGATTTCAGTCTTTTTTTCTTCCTGAAAATAATAAATAAATCATTTATACTCATAACTCAAGTTCATAACTCCAAATAGTTCAAAGGATAAATATTTAGTCAAATTCATTTTTTTTAAGTAAAATTCATTAAAGATGTAGTAGGGTACAAGCAATACCCCTCCACAAAAGAAATGTCCATATACAGGTATCTCTAAATGCCATTAACACACCCAGAGTTATCAAAGGATTACTATTTCAAAGTGAAAAATCTAATTGATCAAATCTCTATCTTTTGACACTAACCAGTTCCACACTCTAAACTTTATCTCAGACATAATCATCCACACTTCTGCTTGCTCATTCCGAGACACCAACGCATTTCTTGATTTCCATATCAACCTAGACAAGCACTCTCAAATATATATATATATATATATATATATATATATATATATATATATGGCAATCGATTTACCTTTCCCCCTCTAAGAAAACTACTAAAGTAGAGTAGATTCATAAAAGGGTTCGAGGGTAGGACTGATTGAATTCCCAACCATTTTACGCATTTCATTCAAACTTGATATGAAAAGGTGCATTCGAAAAGAACATGACGTACCATCTCTAAATGATCCTTACAAAACGTGCACATCAGATTTGCTCCTTGTGGTAAGACTCCTCTTCTATGCAGCTTTGAACGGGTTGAAATTCTTTCCCATAGAACTCTCCAAGCCTGAACTTGTACTTTAGTAGGAATAACATTGTTCCAAACTAGAGAAAAGTCCACCCGACCTTCTTGATCTTCTACTTCATCAATCCCTCGTAAGCGTCATTAGTCGAGTATTCTCCATTTGCTACTCCTAGCTATCTCCAAGAGTCTTTCTTGTCCTGTAAAATAAGTACATTTGCAACTAAACACAGTAATTCATTAAGCATAGGTAATTCCCTTTCAAGAATAACCCTCCTCAATCTCCAAACCCACCTCCACTCTCAGTCTTGCCAAACCCCCATTTCCCCCACCACCCTCTCCTTGTTTAGACTAAGAAGATAAAGTCTCCTAAATTTAACTTTAATGCACACATCCCCTATCCATACATCATCCCAGAACCTCATATTCAACCCATCACCAACCACTCTCACAACCCCTTTAAAGAACCAAACCCTCATTGAGTCATCTTTACTCCCTTTATACACTTAGATACAAAATAATTATTTTTAAAATAGGAATTAAAGTAATCGATCTTTTAGCACCTTATTGTCGTGGGGAAAAATTGGACTATTTAGGGGGAGCTGAGGTTGGTAAAACGATACTCATTATGGAATTTGTTAAGATACTTGAATAGCAAAGAGAAACTTAAAACATATTTCTGCATAATCTTAAATTGAGAGGTTTACACAGTATTTATAGATGATTACCACCTAATAGAATGACAGTTATCTCTTAACAAACTTGCAATTTACAAAACTGAATTCTGTTAGCTATCGTAACAGCTTTATTCACTAACAAAAAACCCTAAACTTGTTTTTCATTTCTAACTCTAACATGCTCGCGTTTGCTATCAACCGCGGTCAAGAGCAGAAACCAAATGTTACCGCAAACTCTGAAAATGACTCAGCGAAAGTGACTTTGTGAAGATATCGGCTTGTTGATCCTCTGAAGCATTATAACGAACATCAAGATGACCAGATTGTACTTTTTCTCTAATGAAATGAACATCTATCTCAATGTGTTTGGCTCGTCCATGAAAGACTGGATTGAAAGCAAGTTGTATGGCCCCCTGGTTATCACACCAAAAGATAGATTGAGTTTGCAGCGGAATACAAAGCTCAGTGAGAAGAGACTTAATCCAGACAAGGTCTGTGGCATCCATAGCAATGGCTCGATACTCGGCCTCGGTTGAGCTTCGAGCAACAACAGGCTGTTTATGGGAAGACCAAAAGAGAATATTTTAACCTAGCTTAATGCAGTAACCTGTGGTGCTACGTCTGTCATCAATACTAGATGCAAAGTCTGCATCTGCAAAACCTTCAAGACAGAAATTAACAATAGGAGTAAATGAAATGTCATGATCAATCGTACCTTTTAAGTATCTCAGAACCCATTTACACACCTGCCATTGATGCTGTGTTGGTGCCACAAGAAATTTGCTTAATTTGTTCACACTGAAAGTTATATCAGGTTTAGTCAAAGTAACATATTGCAGAGCACCAACAACACTTCTATAGAGAGAAGGTTGATTAAAGAGAGGGCTGTCAGAGTTAGAGAGTTTGAGAGAAGAACAGGAAGGAGTAGAGCAAGGATCGCTATCAAGTAGATTAATTTTGACAAGAATATCTTTGACATATTTAGATTGAGTAAGAGTAATTACCGAAGGAGTCACACAAGCTTCGATGCCTAAGAAGTAGTAATTCACGACCCCCATGTGATTAAGAGAAAAATTCTGATGCAAAGCTTCAATAAGACCATCAACCTCCACTGGATCATCCCCCGTTAGTAGTATATCATCCGCGTAAATCAATACCACAGTAAGCTTGCCATTGATCGTCTTATGGAATAGACAATGATCAGATTGGGAGTGAATGAAACCAACAGTAACCAGAAATGCCTTGAGAGTATCGTACCACGCCTTGGGGGCTTGCTTCAACCCGTATAACGATTTCTTAAGCTTGTAAACATGTGAAGGCTTTTCTGGATCTAAGAATCCCTCAGGTTGCTGTATGTAAACCGTTTCATGCAAAGTCCTATTCAGAAACGTATTGTTTATGTCGACTTGTTGAATCACCCATTTCTTTGTTATGGCATGAGAAAAGATGATGCGAAGAGTCAAGGGATTTACCACGGGACTGAATGTGCTGAAATAGTCAATTCCGACATTTTGTTGAAAGCCACGAGCAACTAACCGTGCTTTGTACCTGTCCACTTGACCATCAGCTTTATACTTATATAGTTCGAAATATCCACTTCGTGGAAATAACATTCATGTGTTCTGTCCTAGGAACCAAATCCCAAGTATCCTTGTTGTGCAAAGCATTATATTCCTCAACCATAGCATTTTTCCACTGTGAACACCGAAGAGCTTCAGAAACACTATCCGGTTCTCGATTAAGAAACTCAGTTTTAAAAACTCTTGGTTTGTAGGAGCCGGATTTGGATCGGGTAATCATGGGCTGATTATTTATAACAGGAGGAGGAAGTGTAGTACTAGAGAAAATAACAGGTCGAGAACCTGAGCTATAGTCAGAAAGATGTAAAGGGGAGTATATGGGAGAAGATGATTTAGAGGAGGGCGATGATGTATGTGAAGCCATGGTTCCTGTAGAAGTTGGAGGAGATGGAATGATTATGTGGTATAGTGATGCATCAGGAGGGTTAAACATATGTTGTTGTGATGAAGAGATGGAAGATGATGATTGTGAAGGAAATAGATCAGAAAATGGAAACTCATGCTCATGAAACTCTACAGTGTTAGATATATAAAGTCTTCCTGATGAATGCAAACACTTGTAACCCCTATGATCATCACTGTATCCCAAAAATAAACACTTGCTTGTCCGAAAATGTAATTTAGACGTGTTATAAGGCCACAAAAATGGATAGCAAGCATAACCAAAATTTTGAAGAGAAGTATAATCAGGTTCCTTACCAAACAGTTTGAAGTATGGAGACTGATTGTGGAGCACTGGTGTAGGTAACCTGTTGATAAGAAAGGTTTCTGTATGAAATAAATTCCACCAAAACGTCATTGGCAAACCACTTTGAGCTAGGAGTGTAAGACCTGTTTCTCTTATGTGCTGATGCTTCCGTTCAACAAGGCCATTTTGCTGATGTGTGTATGGACACGAGTGACGAATCTGAATACCCAAATCTTTAAGGGAGTTACGAAGCACAGTAAATTCTTTGTCCATATCACATTGTAGTGCCTTTACTTTCGTATCAAACTGTCATTCAACAAATTTAATGTGTTGAATAATCAAATTAGCAACTTCAGATTTTGTGACCAAAGGAAAGATCCATGTATAACGAGTAAAATCATCAACCAAAACAAGGTAATATTTAAAACCATCATTAGACTCAATCGATGCAGGACCCTAAACATCTCCATGTAATATCTCAAACGGTTTACTTATGTGATGAGAAACAGAAGAAAAATTTTTCTGATGCATTTTTCCAAATTTACAAGCCTCACAATCATGTAAAACAACAGTAGGTTTATTAATGCCACAATGCTTCAAAATTCGAGAAAAGACAGATGAACAAGGATGTCCTAATCTCTGATGCCACACTAAAGCATCCTTATAAACAGTGCTAACATTATTACAATTGGCATTTATTGAAGAAGAAGAAGAGAACTGATTGTGTGGCTTCATGATATGCTCCAAATCCAATTGATATAAACCATCTTTAAGCACCCCTTTCAACAGAATTGTGTTGGTGCTCAGTTCCTTAAAAAAATAAATAAGTAGCATGAAACTTAATGCATGCAGCGTTATCCTTTAGAAACTGAGAGATACTAAGCAAATTTCGAGTTATGTCCGGAACATGCAAGACATTGCGAAGCACTATAACCTTATTATGTTGTAGACTAGAAACATGCATAGTACCAGTGTTTTCAATATTAACAGATGCACCATTACCAACAATAAGGCGAGAAGTACCTGAATATGGAGATTGAAGGTGCAAATTCCCAAGATTTGAGGTGACGTGGTGTGTCGCACCACTGTCCACACACCGTTCGCTGCTAGAAGGACCCTGAACCTGAGAGGAGAAATTAGCAGCTGGTGGTGTTGACAAAATAGGAGTGAAAATAGAGGTATTGTTAGCAGACTAAGGTTGAGGAGTGAAGTTATTTCCAGAGGGTTGCTGCCTGGTATCAGGCCTCTGATAAGAAGTATCAAACCGTTTGTAGCACTTGAAAGCTACATGATTGTTTTTGCCGCAGATTTGACACACAACCTTGTTCTTAATGTTGAACGTAGACTTGCCTTTATTGTACCCTCCGCCATTAGCATCTCTGGTAGCAAGGTTTGCTAAGGCATTAGAAGAGATGTTTACCTGATTAGTTGATTGGAGTAACCGCATCTCATGCATTTGCAACACGGACAGAACCTCAGTGAGGGATAAAGGAGTGGAACTTGTGGTGAGATTGACAACAATCGCATCGTACACAGAACTCAAACCACCAAGCAGATACATAACAACATCATCATCATCACGAAGATCGTGCCCAGCAGCACGTAAGACATCAACAAATGACTTCATTTTGAGTGCATATTCATCAATGGAAAGGTTACCTTTCTTCAATGTCTGAAGCTGGAACCTTAAATTCATGACTCTTGCTCTTGATTGCGAGCGAAACAATTCATCGAACACATTTCACACTTGAAATGAATGAAAACAGTGACTCACATATCCCAGCATTGATTCCGAAATAGAGCTCAATAGCCAGCTTAAGAGGTATTGATCACGAAGATGCCACAAGGAGGTAGTGGATGTCGTAGTAGAGGATTCAACACCATCAGTGAAGAATGAAGGAGCAGATGAAGCTAAGAGAATTCCTTCAAAGCCATGAGCGCGAACCGTAGCCAGAACTTGATGACTCCAAAATGAGTAATTAGACTTATCCAATCGAATATGAATCGTAACAAAATTCGGATGTTTGGATTTTCCAGAAGCAGAAACAATCGAGGTATCCATGATATGAATCAAATATGAATAGAAAATGAATTCAACAGAAAGGAAACGAGAAAGGAAAACACGAGAAATAAAAATAGAGAAGAGAAACCAAAGAGGATCAACACTGCATCAAGGATTAAGATGTAGCCGGACTCAGTGATACCATGTTAAGATACTTGAATAGCAAAGAGAAACTTAAAACGTATTTCTGCATAATCTTAACAAACTTGCAGTTTACAAAACTGAATTCTATTAGCTATCGTAACAGCTTTATTCACTAACAAAAAACCGTAAACTTGTTTTTCATTTCTAACTCTAACAGAATTGATTAACAATATTGTCAAAAGCCCATGGGGATATCCGTATTTGACGGAGTGGGTGAACGTACTCGTGAAGAAAATGATCTTTCCATGAAAGTGAAAGAATCTGGACTAATTAATGAAGAAAATATCACTTATGTTGTTAGGGGTGGATAAAAACCAAAAATATTGGTATATCGAGGTTGTCATGTCGAAAAATATCAAATTTTTGGTGTACCAAAATTTTCGGTATGGTATGCTTATCATACCGAAAATTTCGGTACGATATCGGTATGAAAAATTTGAAAAGTCGATATTTCGGTATATATCGAAATATCAGTAATATTTTGGTATTTCGATATATACCATACTAAATTATACAATATTAAATAATATAATTAATTATTTTATTTAAATAATTTCGGTATGGCACGGTATGATATGGTATATTAATATTTCGGTATAAAATAACATACCAATAGTTCAGTATACACAGTATATAACAAAAATTTTGGTACAGTATGCGGTATGTATTTTTAGTATGCTGAATTTTTAGTATACAAAAATTTTTGATACGGTATTAATATACATTTTCGCATACCAAAAATTTCGGTACGATATGCGGCGGTACGGTATGCCACCCCTATATGTTGTGTAAACTAATACTTTATTTATCGATATTGGATAAAGAATTATTCTACTATTTCACCGAGTCTCCAGACTCTTCAACCAACCCTTTGGTGTTGTGGACCAATGGAGGTTAGTCTATCTGGGTTTGTGTGTTTGTCTTTAATTATAAGTTTGTCACGTTTCAGACCCCGCAGAGTGGTTGACCTGAAATGAGGCTCTGATGTTGGCTCTGCTACCAACTAGAATGAATGGAAATAATTGAACATTGATGGTAGGTATCAGGATTTGATTTGTGCTCAGATAACTATGTACACGCACACTTAAACACCCCAGAGGTTCAATAGACGCTCCATGCCAATGCCACTGGAATTCCTGGACCATGGATACTTTAAGGTACTATAATTCACCCCAACATGTACCGATTTTTACTTAGAAACTTTACTTTGTAACTTCATATTCATCGTCTTATTTTCTTGATCGTATGCAGCTTTTTTGTAAATTATACTTCATAGGCACAAAAGCAACAATACTACCAACCATTAAAGGGATAATGGCTAGCGGTATTAGCCTTTGGATCTATAGATATAAATTCTTTGTGATGTAAGTAGACCCTAATTAAGTGTAAACTTATTTAATTATGTAGTTTGAGTTGAATATACACACACAGTGGCAATACATATAGTCTTGTGCCAGTTACAGGCACCAAGTATTCGTTAGAGAAAATCGGGAAGCCTGTAAAGACGTCATGGTACACCTCAAGGGAGTTAATGAAGAATGTGTTGGATAAATTGGTTTTATAACCAAATTAATTGAATATTAATTAGTTTGTAACTGATTAAATGAATATTCAATTGAAAATTAATAGAAATATAAGACTCTATTATTTTTTGCAAAATAAATAAGGGCTATAAGTTTATTTTATGGAAATATTAAATGACATAAGATCGATCTACTCATGAAGTAGATAATCATTGAATGTTTAAAATATCGAAATCGAATTTCGGTGAGTGAGAATTTAAATCACGAAGCCAAAAAGATACTTTAAATAAGTGTAGGGAAACGTGAATAATTAATGAAAGCATTAAATGTCCCACATCGAATTAATTACGAATTAATTTGTAGGGAGCTCAGAATCTAAAATTCCCAGATTTATTGTATGAGTCACAACTGAGTCATGATGTCCAATTTTATCGAATGAGACATAGTTGACAAATCAGTTTTTATTGAAGAAATCAAATTAAATCCCAAAATTAAAGGATTTCATCTCCCATAAATATGCATCCATGATTGATGCAACAAACTTAGACTATAGAGTATCCAAGTTCGTGATTGAGTCAAAACCTAAAATTAAGTTGACTTCCCCTCTATGGCTTGGTTGAAGCCTATAAGTCGGACAAGCATTCTTCATAAACCCACACCAAAAGTTTTGCGTACACTTGGCATATTTATACTAGTGTGCTATTCGTTTTTACACTGATTTTAGTATATCAGTTGGATATCAAAACATAATATTTGAGGCTCTGGTGAAGGTTTTTAATGTCTAGGCTTCGTCTCCACACAAAATATAAATTGCTATCTATATATTCAATTTCTAATGATGGGGAATCTAATCAATCAACCTCTTCTGGTTAAGCCAATTACCGTTTAACTCAACTTAATTAATCACAACTTTTACCTATATATACAATCATGCATACTCAATTCTCACTGCAATGCACATATATATAAGCTAATAAAATCAACTAATTAATAGAAGCATCAACATCAAGAAATAAATATAATCAAAATTTATAAATTCATCAATACACTAATTAATTTCTCTCTTTCTTTAGTTTCAGAAATGGAATAAATGGGCCTGAGGCCCAAGCCTTTTTTCTTTGATTCTCTCAGCTCATTATGTAGGCACATGGACTCCCTCATCAAATGGGCCTATTTCCCATTTTAATGCCATACAATTAGGCTCCGTTACTTGGTCTCTTGAATTGGGCGTTAATTTTTATTTTTATTTTCTTGTGTTCAATTGTAGTTCTTATATTTTGTTATATTTTTGTGTTCTCCTTCAACTGACAACATATTTGCTTCTAAGAATGCTAATTTCTCCTACAAAATAACAAAGCACTGTATTTATCATATCAAGTACAATAGTCAATTTAATATAAATAATGTATGAAATTCTATTAATTTAAGCAAATAAAACACATGAACTTCAAACAATTAACTATCACACTAATCAATAAATCGTGTTTGCATGGAAGAAAAATACTAGTGATTGAAAGTAGCAGCCGAGGGAATTAAAAAGGTGGCAATTTCATTAGTTATAGAGCACTATGATTAAGTCCCTTTGAATGAGATTCTTCAAACCTTAAATTGGGCTGACTCATGTAGAAGTTTAATGATGTAAATCACAATACTATGAAATATAGCTAATCACATTCATCATTTTAATCATGATTACCGCAAGATTTAACCATTATCCATTCCATATACTCTTCATGTTCATGATCATTTTTATTATGCATATTTGGTGGGCAATGACCCCATTGCGTGGTTCTAATTGACCATGTAACTTGGCTTATTATCAATATTCTAAAATCTATCACAATCTTTTTTAAATGTAAAGTATGACCATATAAAATATCATCATTTAAATCTTTTTTAACCTATAGTATTTAACAATCATTAATAATGATATTTTCAGCCATTAGAATCAATCAATGTCATTAAGATAAATTAAAAAAAAAACATAATTAATAAAGGAAAGTTTGAATATTTTTTTTTATCGGTAAATGTTACTCCCTCTGTCCCACATCAGTTTTCATAATTTTCTTTTTGATTTGTCCCACATTAATTTTTACATTTCAAAAAAGGAAATTCCTCCTTAAACTCCATCCTCGCAATATTAATTTATTTACACAAAATGTCATTACTTTTTACACTCAATCCAATCACCTCCCTTACTTTAATAATAAAAGTTTACAAAATTACCCTTAAATACTCCACTCATTACACTTTTTCTTAAAATGCGTCCCCAAATTAGTACTATTCTGGGACGGAGGGAGTAGTTTGTTAGTTGTTAGTAGTTAGTTCACCAAGAACCCAAACACTCTAAGAATATCTCCAAGCCACTTTATAACTCCATAATTCGTTCTCAAGGAGAATCGAACCCGGATCTCCAACTCAAGTGAGAGTTTGAATAATTAATATGATGACAGATCATTTTTTTTTTTATTAATTTGAACTATTCTAATACTTGATACATGTATTAAAAGTAATATTTTAAATGAGACATAATCAAAATGGATGTGTCGATACTTTTACAATAATAACTTTCTATTAAGAGACACTCTTGTGTGAGACCGTCTCATGCATGAGACGGACATGAGACGGAGTCACTTTTTAATAAATTGCTATCACTTTTTCATAAATTGTTATCATTTTTTCATAAATTGTTGTCACTTTTCAATTTGTTATCACTTTTATACTAATTTGTATCACTTTTTTAAAAAGTGATAACAATTTATTAAAAAGTGACTCGGTCTCATGCATGAGACGGTCTCATACGAGTTTTTGCCTTCTATTAAATATAACAAGGGAAGGGATATAACCATTTCTCATTGGGAATAAACTTGACACTTTTTTTAATCCAATTTACCACATAATAAGTGTGAAAATGAAATTCCAATCAATCAAATCACATATTGAATTCAAAATCAGGAAAATAATACAAGTTAAACCAAATCACATATTGAAATAACGTCCCAGTTTTTAGGACGTTTTTTTTTTTTTTGGCAAAGTATATTAGTAAAAATATTTTTTTACGTATCTTTTAATTAAGTAATGTTTGAAAAAATTAGAACAACTACCATGATTCAGGTCAATGAAAAACTAAATTCCTGGCATAAAAAATATGTGAATAATCACCAAATCATATATTTCAGCAAAAATTATTAAATCTACATATCTCATCCCATATTATACTCATAGTGAGTTTAAATTGATTGATAAAGAAGAACAAATTAATAAAAAATGGAGAGAAAACAGACACACGTTTTCATTACAATGATGATTGTGATGGCTATGTCTATATCTGTATCGTTAACAGAAGGCTTAATTTCATCTGAAAATGTAGAAGAATGCGTCACCAGTTGCTTCTTGCTATGCAAGATCAATCCCAATTTCCAGAAATGCTTCAATCTTTGTCGCCAGAAATGCTTCAAGCCTCCTACATCTGCTTTATCTCATGTGGTATGTTTTCTCTTTTCTTTTGTTTAAAATTCTTACTTTTAAAAGTTTTATTTAGGAGACGTTGTTTCAACCTTTTCAATGAGAATAAGAATAAAATTGTATTTTTTCTCGATGTGGTTGGATGTATTGGAGGAAAGAATGTTTTCGTGGTGTTACATCATTAGCGTTGTACTCCAATTTTTGAAAAAATTAGATAAAATAAACTTGTTGGTAGTGGTGGAGGAAAATAATTGAGGAGAAATGGTTCTATTTGAAAAATAGATAAATCAAATTAAGTAGTGATTACTTTATTTAGAAGTGAAAAATAGTGTCATGATTACTTCTACCATAATTCTATTATACTCATTCTCATTCTCATTAAAAAATTTGTAACCAAAGGGCCCTATTTTTTTTACGATAAAAATGTTTATGATCGTGATTGAATATGTTAATCAATTACTAACAAATTAAGGGAGATCAGCAACTGTTTATAGTTGGATTCATATAAATTGCATTTTCAGTTGATAGAAATATTTTCAAAACACTTCGGTCCTCTATGTTTAAAATTGGTTATTTTATTTTGCAATTGGTGTCAAGCTTTAAAAAAAGGGACCAATTTTGCAATTTTAATTGGTACCAATTTTGCAAGAAAAAAATATTACTTTTGAACATAAGAACCAAAAGTGTTTTGAGAATATTCTTATGATCCGAATTGCAAGTAAATACATGATATTTATTTTATAATTTTTGTAGTTTTCTCCCTTTTGTTCTGAAAACATTATTAGTGTGAATAAGTCTCTCGTAAACTACTTTTGTCGGGCAATTTAAATAATACTAATTTTTGTTTTATATAATATTATTATTATTTTAATAACTTTTAATAAAATAATTAATACGGTTAAAGAATTATACAGAATTATGAGATTGACTTGGATAATTATTTAATATATTAATGATTCCATGATATTTTGCAGATGCAAAATTACGGGAGAGGTGCCTAGAGGACTGATCCAACGTTCTTTGCAAAACATAAATTTTAAATTATCTATCGATGTAGCCTGGAAGAATTATATTTATATATAAACATAGGCTCCGGCTAAATAAAACTCTGTACTTATTGTATGCATTCCAATTTGTTTAATAAAAATACCCTTTTATAAAGTGTCTATATTAGCCGTATATACTACTAGTATTTACATACTACTTTAATTATATAATTTTTTTTTATTTACTTTTCTCATCATTTTCATCACACCAAAAACCCTATTTTTTTTTCTTAAATCATCTTGATTGTTCATATCATCATCATGTGAAATAGTCCTTCTGGAGCCATGTTTTTTTGGCTTGAATGGCTTGAAAATCATTATTTGTGGTATTTAAATTTATCCTAATTTCTCATCACCTTTCTCTCGAATAAAATAAAATATTTTAAGAGAATGGTAATATGATTTTTTCCCCCAATAGATGGGTTTAAGTCTACGCCATATAGGAATTGTGTACGGCTATTTTGATCCAACTCTACATCCATTTACTTTGAGCCACACACTACAAAATATATAATTTAGATTATGTAACACCAAAAAAAATTACGTAATATTTATAAATTGTTACCTATTTTCAATAGGTAATTAATACTTTTAATTAAGGGTGTTACAGTTGTTCGTGTATCCTAAAGTTTGAGGTAATAATTTTTATAATTTATGTATCACTTTAAAAAAATGTCACTTATAAAATGTTACATATGAACTTTAGGTAACATTATTTGTGAGTTATAAAGAATGACAAAAAAAAAAAAATTACAAATAGGTTAAAAAAAAATTCAAAATTATAAATAGTTTTATTGTGCAAATATTTTGTGCTTTTGTGTAAATTTTTTTTGTGATTCTATGCAAATTTTTTTAACATATTTGTAATTATACTAACCTTTTTGAACCTATATGTAAATCAAAAAAAATATAACTTCCAAGGTTTGATATTGTAATGTTTACTATCTAGGTTTTTCAATAACATTTAACATAGTTTGTATATATATATTTTTATTTAACTCTTTCATTTTTTTAGTTTTCTAAATAGAACATTCGTTAATATCAAATTATTTTAATAATTAACCTTAATTCTCAATGGACCAATAATTTTCTACCTATTTTTTTAAAAAAATCCATAAATGATATAATTGTATTATAGTATATTATAATTTTAATTAATATATATATATATATATATATGTATATATATATATATATATATATATAATAACCATATATATTTTTATGATGTAATAAATAAATTTAAATGGTAAATACTCTTTATGTATTAATATATTTTTTTTTAAATATGGAATATAAAGTATATTTATAAAAATATTTTATATATTATTTATTAAATTACTTACTAATATAATAGATTATTCTACACAAGGGCATATATATAAATATAATGCATAAACTAATACTTAATATATATATATATATATATATATATATATGAAATATAAATAAAGTATGATTATATATATATATATATATATATATATTGTAATAAATATTATACCATATTATGTTACATATGTAAATGTGTTACCTAACATGTGCTACTTATGTTAAAATTTACTTAAAAAGTGTTTCTTTTGTAAAAGTATTACCTAGAAGTGTTATTTATGTAAAAGTGGTACGTAAGTAGTGTTATTTATGTAAAAGTGTTACCTAAAATGTGTTATTTATGTAATAGTGTTACATGTAAGTATTGTATAGTAACAAAGTGTTATTTAAAATGTCACATAATATATATATTAAAAAAATTATTACCTATACAAACTAAAATATTACAACATAATGTTACATAAAGTCAATTATGTTATTTTTTTTTCTAACAATTATGAGTATTTGGGCCCTCTATATGGTGGGGCTTGTACAAGAATAATATCTTCATATCTTTTTAATAGAGCAAAGTCATTTTTAATTAGTTATAATGTTACTATCTATATTTCTAATAATTAATAAGTTAATTATTTTTCATTCATTTCTTATATGAGTAATTATTTAAGAATTCAAGTGCATTATTAATTGGTTTCATGTTAGATCAAGTAGAGTTTTGATGAGTTAAAAGGAACAATCCAGATGAGCAGACAACGTTGATAAACAGCTCAGATCAGAGTTCCGTGCTAAGCTGATCAGACTGGGTCAAGAACTGATTAAGTTAGCTGGAGATCAAAGTTTACAAGTCATCTGGAGACAAGCTCAAATCTAGTCATCTGCAGGAGACGATCATAAAGAGCTCAGACGAGGTCAAGACAAGCTGAGTAGAATAAGAAAGGCGAGTCTTCACCAAGTCAGCTGCAGACAAGTAGGAAAAATCAGCTAAGGTCAAGAGTAGTTTCCAAGATTAAGTTTGTTGAGCAGTTTTCAGTTTGTTAGAACTGACTAACAAACTAGCTGTCTTTTCAGACTTATAAATAGGACTAGATTTTATTTTTCAACACACTCATGCAAATCTGATTTTTCACACTATTCACTATTGAATTCACAAAGTTTTTTTTCAAAAGAAGTTTCAAATATTTTCTAAGTGTTTATAGAACACTTCACTTCACATCTTCAAAACACTTCTTATTCTAGAGTTAGATTTTGGAAGTTTAGTTAGCATTGTTGAAGAGTTGAAGATCAAGTTGTAAGTTGTAAAGATTGTAAGTAAGTAAGCAGCTAGTAAAGACCCTTCTTCAAAGTTTGGAGAAGGAGAGTGGATGTAGGATTGTTATAATCCGAACCACTATAAAATCTGGTGTTCTTTACTGCTTTCTTTTAATTTCTGTTCAAGTTACAATTTGTTATTTGAGATTAAATTTCAGAATCTTAGCTAAAATCTGAATATCATCATTGCTTTTGATCTTATTAAAAGTTGAGTTTAAAAAATTATTTTCCGCTGTGCTTAATCTGATACTTTTAATTGTTCTTAAAAAGATTAGGGAAAAATCTACAAAATCTATTCAAACCCCCCTTTCTAGATTTTGTTCTAGAAGGTTATCTCAAGGTTTTATTCAACTCAACATTCAGGGACCAACATTTCATTCAAAAAGTGTTACCATAATGTGTTACATAAATTAAAGTGTTGAAATATAATGTTACATAAAATCAATTATGTTTTTTTTTTCTCTCACAATTATGAGTATTTGGGCCCTTTATATGGGGTGGAAGATATTCATGATTTTTTTAATAAAACAAAGTCTTTTTTTAATTAGTTATAAGACTATTATTTATATTTCTCATAATTAATAAGTTAATTATTTTTGATGAAGTGGACTTGAAAGGGATGTACTGATATTATGGAAATCATGCTTTGGTTTAAGATGAAACTACGAAAACAGTGATGAGACACTGTGATTTTCCCCAAATGCCACTACACAATTTAATGAATGCATCCAAGCTTCTAAACTAGTTAATCAAGTCATTAATCTTATCGATATTTACATTATTTATGCTCCTTTGTGTTCTAATTTTACCCTCACTCTCAAGCTAAGAAGACTTCTGTAAGATCAAATCCACAATGAAATATTAAAGATCTAAATATTCAATATGGACAAAATATATTATAGTTTAATCTTAATAGTAATTTTTCTCACTTATTAATATTAATGATAATGTATAGATGTTATAATAGATAATATACAAATGAAATGTGCACATTTTATGCATGATTTGTGCGTGCATTTTCTGTGCAAATTTTGTGCACAATTTATATGTGCATATTTACACGCATGTTCGTGTTTTATACATACACATTATGTGCAAATTTTTGTCCAGTGAGAAGCACATGATGAATATTAAAAAGTGAGAAAAATTAATATTAAGATTAAACTACAATATATTTTGTCCATATTGAATATTTAGATCTTTAGCATTTTATTGTGAATTTGATTTTACGGAAGTTTTCTTAGGCTTGAGAGTGAGGGTAGAATTGGAACACAATGGAGCATGAATATTGTAAATATCAATAGGATTAATAAGTTGATTAGCTAGTTTGGATGCATTCATCATATTGTGTAGTTGTGTTGGAGGAAAAATCGCAGTATTTTTCACGGTTCCTTAATTTCATCTGAAATCAAAGCATGACTTTCATACATCCCTTTCAAATTTGTCTCATCATTTATTGTTACATTTCTTATCTGCACAATTTTTTAATAAAAAATAAACTAATAATTTTTAAAAATACACTTGAATTCCAAAATAGTTACTCATATAAGAAATTAATGTCATCAAATTAATGATCAAAGTTAGCAAAAACAATACACAAATGGACGGTTAAGATTGATGATAAATTTATTTATTTTTAACTATGAGACATATTGGAGCCAAAAGTGTCCATGGGATGGTAGCTTTCCTTTTAGATTATTAATTTGTTTGGCATTACAATACAAGTAGTACAATCATATAATCATATTAAATATCCTTCTAACATTCGACGCTCACATAGTTACAGACTTAATTCGATATCCTCAATTAATGGAGTTTTGGTTTTCCTGTAGGAAGCTGAGTTCCTGAAACAAAATGCACAATAAGGGAAAGGGCTCTCGCAGGTTGGAAACCAGGCTCTTGATGCCCTACTCTTCTTACTGTTGCAAAATGTTACTGTTGGTGACATTAGCATGGAGTGCCTTCTGTATCTCTAGTGTATTCAAATATGCATACACATAAGAGTCACTGCATGGATTCATATCCATTATCTACAGTATATATATCACATTTATTATTTTAAATTAAATTCAAAAGATTATGTGCATTGTGGATTTGATCTTATGGAAGTTTTCTTCGACTTGTGAGTGAGGGTAGAATTGGAACACAATGGAGCATAAATGTTGTAAACATTAATGTAATTTATGAGTTGATTGACTAATGTAGATGCTCGGATGCATTCAACAGACTGTGTAGTGGCATTGCGAGAGAAATCACGATATGTCATCACTGGTTTCGTGATTTCATCCGAAACCAGAGCATGACTTCCATAATATTCGTACATCCCTTTTAATCGATCTCATCATTTATCACTACATTTCTGATCTACACAATTTTTTTTAATGAAAACAACTAATAACGTTTAAAAAAACACATGAATTACAAAATAGTTACTCATATAAGAAGCATGAAAAATAATTAACTTATTAATTATCAGAAATATAAATAGTGGTCTTATAACTAATTAAAAAGAACGTTGTTTTATTAAAAAGACATGCCCGACTATATAACTAATAGTGATCCCATGTAATCCAAGATTTCTTCATGTTCACAAAAAGGCAATTTAAAAAAAAAAAAAACTTACAATGATGCCTTTGAGATTGGTAATAGTCCTGTTAGCTTTGTTATTATGATAAATAAATAAAAAAATATTACTTATATTATAATTTATATTATTGAAGAGTATTAGTTGTGATAACTGAAAGGTATGACTTATATAGTTATATTACAACAGAACAATATTACAAAAAATATTAGTAATGATAACTAAAAAGACATGACCTATATTACTAAAGAATATTAGTTAGAATAAGTGAAAGATAAACTGGATCTATTTTTTAATGTTAGGAGACACACTCTTGTAGGTATTCAAATCAAAATTTATTATTTAATCACTCTTCTATTCATCCAAGTAGTTAATTAAATGATATTAATTGTTTATTTTTTTCTTGGTTCACGTTTGATATTTTTGTTTTTGTGTGTATATTTTTTGCACATGAAATCTTTCCAGGTATTTATAATGCATATGGAAGAAGAAAAATTTAAAAGTGTGTGAGACAATAGATTCTTCCGAATAACTTTGATCCTAATTTAGTTTCTTTTTTTTTTTGACAGAATCCTAATTTAGTTTCAATATGAAGGATCTTTCCTTTCTATTATTAGATTGTGGTTTTTTTTTTTTTTTTTTGTTATATGATTAATTATTGTATTCATTCTCTTTGGAGTAGTATTTCTGTGCATATTATGCACAATAAAAATTGTGTGCACAAAGTTTGGTTACAATATAGTATTATTTCATGTACTGTATAATATTAGTTTGGTTACAGCATAGTATTATTTCAAGTACTGTATAGTATTAGTTTGATTACAGTATAATATTATTTTAGACATTGTATAGTATTAGTTTAGTTACAATATAGTATTAGATAAAAACATTGTGCACACTATTTTTTAGTGTGCACAGTGTGCACACAAATATTTGCCTTCTCTTTGTTATGTTTGACTTATTATTTCAATTATTTTCTAATAAATTGTATAGGTCTAATTTTTATTCATTGAATTATGTGTGTTAATTATTTCTATACACTTTTTTTTGGAGAAAAAACAAATTTTTGTCCTATAACTTTTTAATTTGTCCAATTTTAGTCTCATTTTCACCGAAAAATAAAAAATAATGTTCTTTTTTTTTTGTCATGAGAAACACGCGTCCCAGTGAAAATTGGGGATTTTTTTTTTTTTTTTATAAAAACACTTATGTGGATGCTAAGTGACATTTTTTTTTCGTTTTGATTTTTTTATTCACTTTTTATTCCACTTTACTAAATAAACTAACAAAAATATATAAAATTAAACTAACTAAAAGAAAATAAAATTAAAAGTAATCCTCTAAAATAAAACTTAATCCTTTTCTTCCTAGCCCCAACACCCCACTCTGGCCTTCTTCCCCAAAAGTCGCTACCCTAATCCCCCACCCTTTTCCTTACAAATCTTTTTCTCATTCCCTTCTCTTCCAATGAAAGATTATCATTTATCAACACCAAATCCCTAGGGTATAGTCCGATGGTAAATAGGTAAGGTGACTAAAACACATACATTTCGACATTCCGAGTTCGATTGCATGTGGTGACAATTCTTTGTTGATTGCAGTTGTTATTGGATTCATGTCTCCCGAAAGTCTTTGTGCACATCCCTCGATTTACAACCCGCCTTACAAGAGGTCTATGGTACAGGTGAGAGGTTTGCGCCTTCGAATATTTACTCCTTATCCAAAAAAAAAAAAAAAAAAGATCATCAACAACAAATCATCCACAGGACAGAAGAAATATCCTCGAAAAATCATACACCCTTCCTTTGTAAAAAAATTATTGGAAAACATGGAAAAATCTAATTCTAATTTTTCCACTCACCAAACAATAATATCTCAGGGTATGTTTGGTTTGAACTTGCGTGAGATTGACAAAATCCGGCTTGTGAAATCCTGATGAATAGTAAAAGTGTGTTTGTTTGGAGATTGAAGGGGCGCTTGGTTGGAAATTCTTCAATGGCAATGGGAATGGAGATTAATATAAGGCAGTTGTGGTACTTAATAAGAATAAAAGATAGTGAATGACATTATTTTTCCTCCTAAATAAGGTAATCATTACCCATTATGATTAACCTTTTCCTCATCTACAATCAATTCTCCTCAATCATTCCCCTCCACCACCGATAACAAGCTTCTTTTGTCTCATTTTTTTCAAAATTGGAGCACAACACCAATGATGTAACCAACATGGAGACATTCCTTCCTCCAATAAATTTGGGGGCATAGGAGGAAAAGTTATTTTTATTCCCATTCCCATTGAAGATCTTGTAACAAGTGCCCCCTGAATAAAATAGGATTGTGAAAAAGTAGATGATAGTGATATTATTATATTATAAAAGGTAGTTTTTGAAATGATTGAATTATTGTATAATGATTGGTGCGATGTGTTATCTGAGTTGATAATAATGAATTGAATAATATAAATATATTATGCAATTTCCTACAGAATAATGAATTTAATTTTTTTTTAAATTTAATTCCAGTACCGCCAATGGGTAAAGCCCATTTCCCAATTTAATATCATTTTTCATTTTTTTTTAATATTCTTTGGGTACCTACATGGAGACATGGTACCAATTCGCTACCCCAATTAATTTTATATTTTTTTACTTCTTTACAGTACAGCCCCTATGTACCAATTCGGTACGAGCCAGGGTGTCGGTATTTTTTTTTTTAGTTTAATTCTTCGCTCCCACAAATATAAGCGCGAGTGTCTCATTTTAGCATAAAACAATTCAAATTTCTCTAAATTTACAATACTTGTTAATCTATTTTTTTTACTTATAAAATATTTAAATTATTATTATTTAAAAAAATAAAAATAAAAATACTTATATACATTATTAGATATTTTTGATAAATATAAATCTTATCTTACTATAGTTTAACTAAAAGTTGCGTCCCAAATATCTCAAAATTGGGTGACATCTTCAAAATTTTAAACTTTGAAACTTACATCAACTTATCACTAATCACTCCATGATTATTTAAATACAAATATAAAATTATGATATTTGATTCGATATTCGTAAATATTCAATTCAATTTTTAAATTTATATTAAGTATATTATATATATCATTAGAGTTACTCTCTAATGAAACTGTTTCATAGTATGCAACTGATACTATTACATTCATTCACTAATACTATTAGATATATTCACTGATACCATAATTGTTTTATACTGTGATATTAGTTTATAAGTCTAATAGTATCACTGTGTCAATGTAATGGTATCAGTGAATAGTTCTAAATAATTTTTTTTTTGATAATTTAGGTAGGAATAATTTAATGCTTTTTTTTAAAAAAAAAAAAATCGTGTGTAGTAAAATTCTATTAATAAAAAAATATGAATGCTAATATAATAAGAAAATTCAGAAATATAATTAATATCATACAACATGATAAATATTACATTCAAGGAACCATTACATAATATAAATATATATGCATAATAATAATAATAATAATAATAATAATAATAATAATAATAATAATAATAATAATAATAATAATAAAATATTAAACATTCCTATTTTGCCACATTGCAGCTGCGATACCATCTCTAAATTCAGATTGTTGTTCAACTCTTCGTTGATTTTGATGTATTTGATTTTAAAAAACATGTTCGTCATTTGCATTATGCTCAGAATTCCCTTCAAATATTGCATCCTCCACCCCACATCTGCTAATAACGTTATGCACCACACAACATAGAATAACAATCTTAATTTGACGACGTATCTTATAACAAGGCATGCCCATTTTAACATTGGGAACCTACTCTTTAAAATCCCAAATGCCTGCTCAATTGCATTTTTTAGTTTTGAATGACGATGATTAAATAGGTCCTTTGGATTCTGAGCCTGCACCCCAGCCATTCTATACTCGTTGAGGTGATATCGTGTTTGCCTATACGGAGCAAGAAATGGCCTATAATTTGTGTATCCAGCATCAATGAGAAAGTATTTTCCTAATAATTTAGAAAAATGATTAGCTTCAAAATGTAAAATAACAAATATCATAATATATATAGCATGGACTACCTTGGGGAGGGTAAGAAAAATTTTGATCATTTTGAATTGCATTAAACAACACGTGTGCATCACTAGCACTTCCTTCCCATCCAGCATATACGTACGTGAACATGACATTGAAATCACAAATTGCAAGCACATTTTGAGCTACAGTTACTTTTCGAGATCTAAATGCATTTTGTCTTTCGACTGGTACCCATACCGGAATTAGGGTCCCATCCATTGCTCCGACTGCACCCTATATATAAAAAACAAATATATTAATCTTATGTAGCTAAAATAAATGCAACATAACATGAAATGTACCTCAAAATATGGGAAGAATTCTGGTCTATTAGCATTTGCGTTGGAATCTCATTGAAATTAGGAGAAACAATATACTCGAGAGCTAGAGCAACTAAAGCGTTGAGTACACGATGTACATGTCTGTTTATCGTTTCCAATGAGTGTTGAATACGTTCCATGCCATCCCTTTGTCTATGATGCATTCCAATGGTACGCATAAACAATATAACCTCTTCAATCACAGACACGTGATTTAGAGCCTTGTGTTAGTAAACCTCTAGTCGTTAACACATTAACAAGAGCATACAAATATTGTTTGTTCATCCTAACATTAATGTAGAATCGCGTATCAGGGCTCCTCAATATCTCACTAACCCAATCACCACTTTGGAGAATTGATGTATTTTGTTGTATTAGTTCTCTTCGCATAATAATGTTAGGAATCATCACTTGGGCAAAAAATTGCTCCTCTAATTCATCATCAGAGCTTTGTGAACCAGTTTCTGAGTTAAGATGCTCCTCAAAATAGTAGTCTTCTGATGAGTGGGACATAATTTGTCATACACTGTTTACCCTAAATAATAAGTACAAAAACATATGAACCAAGTTATAATTAGGAGAATGAAGTCCTATAAAAATAAGCAATGAAAATGACAGTTGTACAAATCAATAAAAATAAAACAAACTCTAGACATAACAAATAGAATTAGACATCCTAATGATCTAGAGAGAAAACTCAATATCAACTCATTTCTTCATTCATCTTCAAAAACATATTTTGTGTTTTCGCTCCTCTAAGCCTCTCCGCAGCCTTGATTTTCAGTGGTATCGGGATATCAACAAACTCCATGACACAATCAAAGCACTTGTTATATTTTTTCAAATCAAGATTTGGCTTTGCACGCTTCTCCTCGATGTGAGCCCCAAACTGTAGCATAGTTTGGATCACCACCATGTCTCACTCATTTGACCTGGCCTTACGCTTTCTATCAGATGATTGACTAGTTCCAGATGATGTGTTAGGAGGACAATTATATGCAGACTGACTACCCAATGGAGTATCATATTTGGTATGAGATGGTGGGGGAGTTACACCAACCTCATCATCATCGTCTACATTATCAATATCTTCATCATCACAAATTAGGTTTCTAGAAGAATTTTGATGAGCACCGGTGGCCGTTCTTGTAGTAAATATTTCTGTACACAATTCAAAGTGAGGTAGACCATGCTTTATAATAGACTTATTGCCTCGTTTCTCCTGTAAATGTATACGCGTATATGTGTTTAATGACGAAACAGATTCTTATTTAAAGATGATCCATGAATTTGATGTAATAATTTCATTTTACCTTGTATATGGACTCCAGTACGTCACTTGGTGCAATAATTGTTCCTCTTTCATGATCCCAACCTAAGCCCGAACCACGATTGACTATCAATCCATGCAATAGCTTCCAAGCTGCCTTGATGTTCTTAAATTTTATTTTGTATTGATTTGCAGTGTAGACAAACCGACCACACAACAACGCATTCAACTTATCACAAATTTTGTTATACACAACATTAGTAAAATTGGTCAAGAGCATATTCCCTTCCAAGCACTCTTGATGACAAAGAACAATGAATTGTGCTTCATTTTCCCGAATCCAAACAACTTTTTCATGGTTCCTCCTCTCCTTATTTTTATCTCTATGCATCTAAAATGATATAAAATTCTTCAAATATAGATCATGACAAGTTTAAACATAATCAACAAAGTTTAATAATACATATGCACATATGCACAAAAAATGAAAATATACATATGAACAATATAAACAATCGTTTAAGTTATAATTAAGATATTTATTAGTCAACTTTTCACTTATTAAATCATTAGCTAGTGTTGGTCCCAGTCAATCAAGTGATAGTCAAACAGAAAATCTAGAAAGGGGAGGGGGGGAGGATTGAATAGATTTTCAACCTACTCATTTTTTCCTTTCAATTAAACTACGACTATCCAAATTAACTCGGATTGCTAAGTAACAGATTTACACAGCGAAAGTAATTTTTATACTTGATCAGATTGATAATTCTTTGAATATGAGTTTTGATAAGCGAGATTAAAGATAAACAATAAAGTAAGTTGAAGAAGTGCCGAAAGTAAAGAACACACAAATTTATAGTGGTTCAGATTTATAAAAAATCCTACATCTACTCTCCTTTCACAACCTTGTGAAAGGGCCTTCACTACTTACTTTCTTTCTTCCTTACTTACTTACAAGTTACAAGGGAAATATTCAGCCTTACAAGTAGTTTTTCTTGATTTCTGGAAATATATGGCTTGAAGATGTGAATAATAGAGTTCTATAAACACTATGAAAACTATGAACGTAAAGAACGTTCTTGTGAGTGAGTATGAACTTCGTGAGTGCTGATTGTGATACAAATTGCTTGTGAATTACAGAATGTCAAAAAATTAATCTACTCTAAACAAAGGATCTATTTATAAAAAACTAATATTGGTAGTTGTAACTTCTTTCTTGACTCATTAGAGTTTGTTGAAACCGACTAACCGAATTCTCTAACTGATTCTTGGTTTGTTATAACTGAACTTTGAGGTTGTTGTAACTGTTTGATTCTTTAACACTTTAAGTTGTCTTCTTCTTCTCATCTTCAGACAAGTTCCACCTCATCTGATCATCTTCATGTCTTCATATTACTCTGATCTTGAGGTGTTCAGTTTGTCTGCTACCTTGTCTTTATTTGATTCTCGTCTTTATCTGACTTACCACCTAGTCTTACCACCTAGTCTTCATCTTATTCTAAATACTTAACCCATTACATGATCGCATTACATCAGTTGGCTATACAAAGTTTCAGCTACTCATCTTAACTTCATCAAAACTAATACATTTTTCTTCTAACAGCTAGTGTGAATATAATATAAATACTGTCAACATGGTGCACTGGGAATAATAAAAAAAAAAAAAACATCAACCTCCATCTCCAATTAGAAGAAACAGGGTTACAATTTAAGCACAAAAAAATCACCCTTCATCTCCAAATAAAAAAAAAAAATTAAAAAAAAATCACAAACTATTCCCTGTTCTTTTTGCATTTGTTACAAGATTTCAAAAAATTAAAAATAAAAAAATAGAATTATAGTTCAAATCTATTCTTACCCTGCCCTTTTTGCATTTGTTACAAGATTTGAAACTTTTCCTTGTGCATATATGTACACGTAATTTTTCAATAATAAAACGGGTGCATTTGCCATTGCATATATGAATTTTTCTTTAACAATACAAACTAAAAAACCATGCTTCAGTAACAAAGAAGATAATAATGGTGAATGAATGTAAAACCAAAGTTCAGTGTATAATTTATCAACAATTTATCAAACAGTGTAAAAGTAAAGTTCAGTGTATAGCAACAATATATCAAACAGTTGGTGGGCACTTATTAGCCCCAAAGTTCAGTGCATAATTTAACCCAAAATTGCTTAATAATCATCAAAAATGAAATCTTTCGTCTAACCCTGTACCAAAATCTAAAAAAATTAGGTAACCCATAACAACTCAGAAATTTACCGTTCGTCGACATTTTGGTGTAGATATGTTGTTGCTTCCAACCGATTTCGCAACAAAAATCTCGTCTTGCTCCTTCTTCTCAGCCACAGTTGCGTGAGATCGGAACCCGATACCCAAAGCTTGAGGCCCTGCCTTCTTACACCGAAACCCAAAGCCTTCAATCTTTTTATTTTTTTTCGTGTGAGTGTCCATGAAATGGGATGCCTTAATTTATAGAGAGAATCCACAATCCATAAACCCTAATCAAGAACAGTAGGGGGATACGAATCTCTAAACAAATCTTCAAAAGAAAGAAAAAAATAGTGATGAGAGAATCTCTCTGTGCATCTACGAGAAGAAAAAGAAAAAAGGGCTGAGGAGGTGAAAAAATTTCTGTCGCATACGCATGGAGAGAGATAGGGGGTGTGTTTTTGCAGATACGCATGGAGAGAGAGAGAGAGAGATAGAGGGTATGTTTTTGCAGGAGAGAGACAAAGGGAGGGTGGGTGGGGAAAGGTAGGTGGGAGTATTTAATTTAATATAATAATATAAAAAAATATAAATGGATGCTATTGATACGCATGGAGAGAGAGAAAGAGGGTATGTTTTTGCAGGAGAGAGACAAAGGGAGGGTGGGTGGGGAAAGGTAGGTGAGAGTATTTAATTCAATATAATAATATAAAAAAATAAAATAAAAATGGAGCATCCGACAACTCCTTGAAAAGCCTGCATACTTTATTTGTAGGTAGCCAGCATACTTTATTTCTAGGTAGTACATTTTATCTTCATAGGTGTAAATTATGCAAGTGTAGTATTCAATGCACAAACAAACACTGCTATGACTTGTGAAATCCTCAATCTGCATTTTGTAAGCCTTATAAACATGTCCTCACTTTTCAATTCCCATATTTTTCATTCCCCTTCCACACACCTCATCATAATCAAATCCATCTCATCATATGTGTGCGTGTCGTCGACAGAGTGGGCCCGGGAATTCTAATTTCAGGTGACCCAAATTCAGTAAAATCCTCTATTGCAACGGGTGATTCATCGTCATTGAGTATCTTGATGATAAGTGGGAATTTGTGCGTGAATTAATTGTTTTAATTGATTATTTTGTGATTAATATTTAGCTATATATTGATATTCCTAATTTATAATTATTTGGCCTACAATTACTATGATATTTTGTTTTCCTTAAATTTCAAGCCATATTGGAGCATTTTGATGGAGTTTGGATCAAACATAATATGCAACTTTATGAAATGCTAATCAATTTGACAAGACAAGACCAACACTGAGCTCGTAACTTTTTCTTATTAATATGTGATCCATTTAGCTGATCTTTGACCAAATATATAGGCAATAATTAAGGCTCACAAAAAGACCCATATTCAAAGTTCAGGATTTAATGATGACCTAATTGATGTTATATATATTATATTTGTGGCATGAGCAGCATATGAGGGAAGTCCCTTCTTGGGCATTATTTGGGACAAAAGTTTGGAAAGAAGAGACACAAGATGAAGATTTCGACATCCATGGTTTTTTGCTAATTTGTTATTTTAGTTCAAGGAGATGTTGAATTTTTAATGATTAAAGACTCTTTTGTTTGTAATTATTTTTCTTATTCTATCTCGATCTCTTCGTTATTTGGTTCTCGATCCCTTTATTATTTGGTTTATGTGATGCACATAATATTTATTGATTTTGTAAGTCTGGTCACTTTGTTAAATCAATTTATTATTCATTGCTAGGTTATATGATATAATCCGTAGTTATTATATTTGTGTAATTGGAGTAGCAAGACAGACATCCTAGGGATAACGAAGTGTAGGTTGTATGATTGAAACGTTTTTCTTTTATAGTCTAATTTGCCCTATTGTTTTTGTGCAATTATATGTTCTATGAATTGAAGCTTAAATACATGTTTTGGGGTTGTCCATTGGAATAAATTAATTAGGGGTTTCTAATTAATTAAACTTAAAAAATAATTTGAACTAGTTTGATCGTACAACTGGTTTAGGGGCAAGATTCGAATAGAGTCGAGATTATCAGACACTTTTAATTGAGTGCAAAATCATTCGGGGAAAGCTATTTCGAAAACTAGATCTTTTTTATTTACTGATTTATTTTATTTTATTGCATTTAAGTAATTCTAGAACCAACAATCCAATCCCCCTTTTAATTTCTTTCATACAAGAATTACTTAGTTGAATTCACTATTCCTAGTGGGATTGATCCTTACTTATCCTACTATATATATAAGTGAATCAATTAAGGTATTAATTTATTTTTGGGGCTCGCGACAACACACCACTCGACTGCCCCTTGAAGGGCGCTACTCTCGATGGAATCCGAAAAATCAAAATGCAACAAATGAAGAAAATTTTATAAGAGGGAAGAAGAAAATGTCCTCTTCCCAAATCGTCCAATTTCAAATAACTTGGTGAACTTGAACCCATTCCCTCTTATTACTAGAGCCGTCAAAATGGGTTAGGTCTGTTGGGCCAGCCCGCCCCGCCATGCTCAAAATGAGGATTGGGTTGAATTTTTTTTAGTCCGCTTGGAAGCGGGCCTAGATGGGCTGCGGTGTCACATCCCCATTTTCTTAAATAATTTAGAAAGGTTTACAAGATAAACAAACATTAAACTTTGTAAAAAATTTCTCTTTTTTAAAATAATTTAGAAAAAAAAATAAAAACATATTGAACTTGAGGCTGAAAAAATAGACACATCAAACTCATAGAATATTTCCAACAAAACTTAAGGGAATACGAAAAATCATAAGTTTATAAATTCATACTCACAACGCGATCATGAAAGGAAGAAAAAGTAGTGACTGAATTAATAAAGTTGAAAATTGTGAGAAAATGCCTAAATAATAACTAAATAATAAAACGAAGGCATGAAATAAAAATCATGTACATGTGGCAAATAGTCTATAATCAAAACATGCCTACATGAGACTCTTCAAAATAAATCAGAGTACGAATCTTTACGACAATTGCAAAAAAAAAAATAATAATAATAAATAAATAGTACTCATGCAATGAAAATCTTGTCCACCCACCTTCCACCGAACACCACACTTAATCTGTAAATAATAATTAAAGGATTGGAGTGAGCAACCAACTAGCTCAGCAGGATTCTATTTATCACAGCTAAATAACAAGCATAAATAAAAACGTATTCACATACCACATAATCATAGTGTCTGTTGGCAAGCCAACCATAGTCATAGAATATGTTAGTACAACCCTTCTGCCGAAACATAACACATACATAATCATAGTAATTCGGTCATTTCACCGAGACATAGTTCATAATGTTTGTTGGCAAAGCCAACCATAGTCATAGGAATTTGTTAGCAAGCTAACCATAGTGTCATAGTACATAGCAGTAAATAACATAATCAATCATGCATAGTATTTAAATGTGACAAATACGAGTATAAAATAAGAACCCCACCTCAAAGTTCTTGGATGCGAGGAGGAATCCCGTCACCTAAAATATTAAATACATATCTTAGAATTAATTTAATTAACCATTAGAACTTAATAACTTATAAATTTTATTAAGTCCTAAAATTTTATTGAATCATAAATAATACATTATAAATGTCTCAAATTTATTGTGAGTAAGAAAAAAAAATGACTTCGATGAAATAAAATTTCTTAAACCTACTGCGAGAAAATCCTTTGAGTGAAAGAAAATTTTTTGTTGGTCCCGATTAGTTGAGCAGATTGGATAAAACGTGTATCAGCCTTCTAGAAAAAATCTAGAAGGGGGGGGGTTGAATAGATTTTTCAGATTTTCCAAATCTCTCAAAATTTATTCAAAGCACCAGATTAACACAGCGGAAATTCAATATTAATCTCAACTTTATTAAGATCAAAAGCAAACTGATATTTTGGTTTTAACTTTGATTTTGAAATTAATCTTCAATTAACAAGCTGGAAATTGAAATAACAAGTAAGTAAAAGAAAGCAATAAAGAACACCAGATTTATAGTGGTTCGGATTATAACAATCCTACATCCACTCTCCTTCTCCAACTTGAAGAAGGGACCAGCTTACTACTTTCTTACTCACAACTTACAGCTTACAACTTACAACTTTCTTCAAATCTTCAGAATACTCCTAACTCCTTCTTGTGAATCTAACACTTACAGTGAATATTGGATTTTGAAGATTATAAGAAAAGTGTTCTATAAACACTTGAACTTTGTGAAAACTCTCTTGAAATATTTGTGAATTGGTTGTGATCGAAATCTGAGTAGTGAATAGTGTGTAAATTAAATTTGCATAAGTGTGTTGAAAAATAAAACTAGACCTATTTATAAGTCTGAGAAGACAGTTAGTTTGTTAGTCAGTTCTAACAAACTGGAAACTGCTCAACAACCTTAATCTTGAAAACTGCTCTTGACCTCAGCTGATTTCTTCTACTCGTCTGCAGCTGACTTGGTGAAGACTTGCTTTTCTTATTCTACTCAGCTTATCTTGACCTCGTCTGAGCTCTTCATAATTGTCTCCTGCAGATGACTAGGCTTGAGCTTATTTCCAGACAACTTGCAACCTTTAATCTCCAGCTGACTTAATTAGTCCTTGACCTAGTCTGATTAGCTTAGTATGAACACTTGATCTCAGCTTTTCTTCATAGTTGTCTGCTCATCTGGATTGATCTTTTAACTCATCAAAACTTTACTTGATCTAACAATTTCCCTCTTTTTGATGAAGTTAAAACCTACAAGAAAGAGACACACTCACAGCTGTAGTTAGTTTAGAGTTAATCAAGATTTATCAGATAGGTATATCAGAACACATTTTTACTTTAATCAAATTCATTCAACATAAAGCACTTAAAATTTTTTTTAAGTCTTTTAGACTTTTTCAAAGAAGTAAAACCTTTAAGTCTGAGATGATAAACTTCTCAGATGATTTATACTTAGAAAATTTTTTAAGTTTTCTTAAAGTAAGAAAAAAACTTTAAGAAAATAAAACAAGTAAAACTCATCAGTCAAACATAGGTTTATTCACATCAAATTTACATGATACAAAAAGATCAAAAATAAGAAGATAAAGAAAAGAAAATGATCCTGTGATCAGACTCCCCACTGATAAGCTTCAGGAATGGCCAACCAGGTGAAGACCCTTTTCCTTAGCTCTTCTTGATCCTTCAATCCTGACTCTACTTCTGCTTTGGCAATGATGCCTTTGATCCAGTTCATGTCAATAGAGCCATCATGATTGGTTTTGGGTCTGCCTGTCTCATAGGCTGGGGCACAAAGATCAGCGTTGAAGAACTTATCCGCTTCGACAATCAGCCTCTGGTAAAGATCTTTGTCTTCTTTTTCGATCCACTCATGCCACCTGAGGTCCTCGTCCTGAGCTGCAGAATCAGACCCCTTCAAGATGTACCAATGATACATCCATCTGGCGTCTAGATTCTTATCTTTGTATTCTTTGAACAGTTTTCCAGCGACGACCTTCGGCGAATTGAGTGTCCTGTGATATGGTCTAAAGTCGGCTTCATCTGCCCCTTTCATTTCCCATTTCCTTACCTCCTTGCTCCACCTCATCTCTAGCCCTTTTTTCTTCTTTTTCAGCCGCTTCCTCTCCCTTTCTCCGTACCAAGCCTGCTCTCTCATTATCCTGCTGATCTGTTCTTCAGGAAGATTTGAATAGTCAGGCTCCCTTTTTCTTTTCTCAGTCGGAGTGAGCTTGGGACTTAGCACTTTGGCTAGAGCTGGCTCTTCAACAAGCTTTCCCTTGCCCTTTCCTTTCACCTCAGCTGCTGATTTTTCAGACTCTTTTATTTTTGCAAGCAGCTGGGCAGACCTATCCTCCTCTTCCTTCTTTCTTCTCGCCTCGTCTTCCCTTAAAGCTTCCTCCAATTGACTGACCCTCAGCTGAAGTGCAGTCAGCTCATCAGATTTGATGCGAGCTTCTTCCCTGGCTGCCTCCAGCTCAGCTGTGCTGGCCTTAGTGCCCACTTCTTTTCTTGTCTCATTCACAACAGCTGTGAGGGTCTGCTCTCTTTCTTTCACCTCCTGTTCCCCCTTTTTTACTTCATCAGCTAGGATAGTCAGCTTCATCTCAAGATCTTTGCATTTGACTCTGAAGTCTGATTTATCCAATGCCAATGAGTCCACTACAATTGCGTTGTAGTCTGTGACCTGACTTTTCAGCCCTTGTACCTCCTCCTCCAAGGCTTTCACCTTCTCAACAAGAACAGAGTTAGTAATAGAACTGATCTTCTGAATAAGATTTACCTCTACTTCCCTTATGTTGGAGATCATTGCTTCAGTGACTGCCTTCACCATCTTCCTCGTCTTCTTCTTCATCTTTTTCTGAAAGGTTTGCTTTATCTTCTTTTCCATTTGAGCTACGATGGAAGTTATGGCTGAGGTGGGGTTCAGATCACTATCCTCATCCTCAGAAGAGGATTCAGATGAGGAGGAAGTGGGAGTATGGGGTTCAGAAATTTGAGGGAGAGGGACTGGCGAGCTCATCTGGATATCTTCCAGGAAAGAGTAGGAAGAAATTTCTATTTCAGGTGGAGGTGTGGTTTGTGTTGGAGAAGTGGAAGGTTGAGTTTCAGATGGGGGTATGGTAGATGAGGTTGGTTGTTCAGTTTGTGGGATGATGGTGGGAGTGGGGATGATTTCAGTTTGAGTGGAAGGAGGTGTGGTTTCAGATGGAGTTGTGGTAGGTTCAGTTTGTGTTTGGACTGTGGGAGTTGGACTGATGATTTGGGGCAACTGTGGCTGTTGAAGAGGCTCTGAGGTGCCAGCCGGGCACACCTCTTCATTGCCAGGTGGGGATTGTGTTAAAGAGAGAGATGAGTTGGTACCTTCCTCCTGAATAGGAGAGAGTGCAGCTTCCTTGGCTGGTGAAGCAGGAATCTCCAACTGAGCAACCTTAGTTGCAATCTCTAGAACTGGCACTTCTTCATGAAGTAAGGTTGAGGCTTCGATCTGACGGCCTGAGCTGCCTGAGGATTCGGATGTTTGAGATGTCCTGGAGGGCCTCCTCCGAAGGATAAACTGATTATCCTCGTCTGAATCCTCGTCTGATTGTTGGCTGGTAGCAGCTTCAGAAGACCCTGCAGATGGCTTCTTTTCAGCGGCTTTGACTAGCCTTCTCCTCGACCTCCTCCTTGGAGACCTTACCACAGTTGCTGCCTCCTCAGCTGTCACTTCAACCACAGCTAGATCCTCGGCTGGTAGAGCTTCTGTCGCAGGCTCAGCAGCCTCAGCTGCTGGAATTTGAGATTCAGCCGCTTGTCTCTGAGCCACCGCGGCTGCTGCCTGCTCTCTCTGCCTCCTCGCATCTTCTGACTCATCATCCGAGTCTGGTACTCCACCTATCCTCTCATTCTTGGTTAACAAACCCTTCTGTTTTGAATACTTTTTCAGCCCTTCCCTCGTCTCAAACCTTTTATTTAGACCCTCCATCAATACTGTGATTTTATTAAAAAGGCTCACAGTTGAAGACGCATTCCAGTCTCCTCCATCAGGATTGTATAGTAGCCTCAGCTTCTCCTCCTTCAGCCTTCGAAACAACAAATCAACCCAATCTACTCTAACACCATCGAAAATGGCTCTCATACAGCACAAACGTGACTTAGTCACTCCATCATGAGAGCTTTGATCTCCCAAGATTGACTTTGTCACGATTGTCATCAGTAATCTGAATTTTCTCCTCATAAGGTGTTTCTTCAAATCTCTCCTTGTCCCTCTGTAGGTGACCCTTGCAAAAATATCAAACGACTCCTCCCATTCATCCTCCTTATACGTCAGAGGATTTACCCCTTCCATCGAGGTATCAAGAATCCTTGCTACATTTTCCTTCATATACTCCAGTTGAGTACCTTCTACAGTAGTCGTGAAACTATTCTCTGTGAATACGCTGTTGGCCAGGAACTCTGCTCCAATGAAATCTTCTGTTTTGTTTTGTGGAGATTTAAGTGAACAGAATCCTCTCAACCTCGAAGCTTCCAACAAATCTAAGATTTCTCTGGATTCTCTGTCATTGGTTGTTTCAAAATTGACGAACATCTCAACTTTGAGCTTGTGTTTGACTGCCTCAGTGTTCATTTTGAATTCTGAGTTTGTTGCGGTTATATAAGTGGGGGGTCTTGAAGAGGTAGAAGCCATTTGAGTAATTTTGTGAGAATGGAGAATTTTGCAGTAAATTTTGATAAGGGAAATGTGAAAGTGAAACTTTGAAACGATGAAGGTAAGTTTTTAAACCCTGAAGAGAGAGAGGGAAAGTTGGGAAGACTAACATCAGCTGTGAGTTTATTCTTCGCAGTTTCTGAATTCATTTTGAAATCAGATTTTGCAGAGGTTATATAAGTAGGGGGTTTTGGTGTTTGGGAAGAAGAAGAAGCCATTGAATAATTTTTTAGAGGAAGAAAATTTTGCAGTAATTTCTGAACAGGGGAATATGAAAGTGAAATTTTAAACGATGAAGGTAAGTGAAGGTGTGCGTACGTGTTTTGCAGAATGTTGTTACGAATGTTGGCACATTCGAAGAACAACACAAACAAATAATAATCAGAAATGTACAGCGGAAGTCTTAAACACGTTTGCAAGATGGATATAAAAATTTTGTATAGACTATAAATAAGTCTATACTGCCAAACGGCGTATTATCACTAGTAATTGTTAAGTGATACAATCGGTGAAAACATAAGCCACACCGTGAATGGATCAACGTATATAGTGACTAGATAATATTCAATCTAACCTATCACTAATACAAATAATGACCCAATGTTGGTTGAAATGTTGGAACATTCACCAACGGAAGTACCGAGTATGAAACTACAATAAATTCTATAGTCTATGCCAATCGACTATGCTAGATTGTGTTTCCCTCAACTTCAAGTTTTAATCTTCATAAGCAGCGTGTATATATAGATAAAATCTGGACTCTTAATGCTTGAAGATAACTTCCACATCTCCCTTGAAAATAGGTAACTTCCTTGTAACTTCCCCATGATCTTTATAATCTCTATTGCTTGTTTCTTTCAACCGCATGACTTAGGTAACTTCCGTAAGTCTTCAATCCTGAAAGAACAAGTCAATAACCAAGACAAAACGTGGGTTAAGGGTTAGTGGAAGTGGAAGGACGAATTCTGATGTTGTGACCAGAATGTTGACACATTCTGAGTAACACTCGTCATAACATCAACAATCTCCCCCAATTCGGCCTTTCTACTGGAACACACCTGATGTTGCAATAATATGCAGAATGTGTACACAATAGAGATAAGTAAATTAACATCAAGTAAATGACATCTTTTTACTTTGCCAAAACAAACATAAATAAATAAAAACACTAAACACATAACATCACAAAGAACAAAACATACACTTAACATAAAATAGAGCTAACAAAAACAATATAAAATCAGAGCATGAATACAAAATAAACACCATACTAGACTTAATAAAAACTTAAATCAGAGCAAAAAGAAGTAAGAAAATACAAACCTAATATAAAACAGAAAACATATGCAAGACTTTAAACAGAATTAAAATCAGAGCATAAGTCATGAACGTAGATATAAACACAAATACTTAATCTAATAAGTTCATAAATCAAAAACATAGGTATTAACACATAAGCCTATACTATTATAAGTCTAGCAAAATAAAACGCATATAAAACAGAAAATTAAAATGAGTCTTTTACAAGAATAAGAAAAGCTTGTTAATGAAGATTAGGAGAGGATTGGGCTGATAATGAATTAACAGCTGCATCTACTTGAGTCTGCACGAACTCCCCCTTTCTTCTAGCTCCCTCATTCTTGGAAAGCTCCCCCTTAGTTCGACCTCCGATGTCCCCAATCGTCTAGATCGTCGTACAGTACACTGAGGTCATCATCATCCCAGTCCACTGCCTCGATCCTTTCAGCATCTTCATCCATATTTGAACTGCTGGGTCCATCTCTGTTGTTGGTTTGTTGTGTCGGCACATCTTCCGGCACATTCTGTGTCTCTGTTTGATTCTCAGCACCTGGAGCTGCACTTGTTCCAGCTCCAGAAATGTCCATGTCAGGTCCTCCTCCAATATCAGTATCAGCCTCTGCATCTGCCCCATCACCAGCACTTACTCCTTCAGCCTGTTCTGCTGGAATATCAGCAACATCCACAGCAACTTGAGGAGCAGCAACATCAGGGCCCACTCCCCCTGAGACAGTAGAAAGTAAAGTTTCCCAGACTTTCTTCTGCATTTCCAGGTTGCTTAGCAAACACTTGGTATTACTAATTGAATTTTCGGCCATAGCTATCTGATCTCGGATGAACTGAGGCTGCAATTCTGGTATGTTGGCAGCGTGTGTGCCAACATTTTTAGGAACATCAGTTTGTTGATTAGAAGGTCCAGGTGCATTCGGGTCACTGAAAGGCAGATCAATCACTCTTGTTCCAGTCCTCAAGACATGAGAAATAGCTAAACTTAGTGCAAACGAGCTGATAATCTCATGGTTCTCTCTTTGAAACCCTTGAGCAGAAATCAAAGAGTGAATTAGACTTGGGTATGGCAGCAACCCTTTGCTTGATACTTTCCCTGAATATGTCATCATATTCTCAAAGATCGTTTTTCCAAGGTTGAAGACCCTCAAATGTCCAATCTTGTACATCAGAATAGCCTGCTCACTTGTCAAAGTGGTTGTGTTTGAAGAAGGCAGCCAGTTATACACAATTAATTTGTGAAGAACACTATAAAGGCTGGTCAAGACTGAGGAATTCATCCTATATCTCCATACATTAATCCTTCCCCCAGTGATTACCTTAATAACCTCATCTAAATCATCAACCTGAGGATCATCACCATCTCTAGTCCTCAAGATCTCATTAATAATAGCTGGAGTTATCATAATGACCTTTCCCCTAAACTTCACTTTTCCAAAGTACTTAGAATTAACTTCAGAAACTCTGACTTTCAAGTTTGCATAAAACTCATAAACCCAATCTACAATATAAGGAGTAGCAAATTGTAGAGAGTGCATTAAGGACCTATCAGTCAGGTATCCAATCAAATTCATACTCACAAAATCATCCATCTTAACTATCCTTTCTCCAACTATCACTCTAGTCCGCAAAGTCCTAAATTTCTCACTATCCACACCATTATAGCTATCATCAGAATCAGATGAAGACATATGCAAAGAGGAATCTGTATGTACCTCATCAGATTTAGCCACACTTGCTTCAGATGACGAAGACTCAGAGTCAGATGATGATGTGTCCATTGGTGTGCCAACATCCTCCGGCACATCCTGCGGAACTTTTTGCTTCTTCTTCCTCTTCTCCAAGCTAGCAGCCATTTGAGCCAATGTTTGATCCATCTCTGAATCCTCAGTACTCCCCCTAGGGCTAAGCACCGGAACATCAGCTTCTTCTCTGTCCGCTCTCTCTGGATTCGCCTCTTCCACTTCATCGCCAGAGGAGTCAGAGTCGAACACCTGAATAGGCTTCGAAGCAACGCCATCATCATGCTTCTGCTTTTTGCTAGTTTCAGAATAGTCCACACGACGTCCCATTGTTCTATAGGAACGGCGTTTCTGTCCTTGTCCTCTTGAGCTCGTAGCCTTTTGTCGAACAGATTGAAGGCGGGCAGCGAGTTCTCCGGTGTCCGAAGATTCAGAGGATGATTCTTCCACTGGAGTATCTTCCGGTGATTGTTGCGGTGTAAACACTAAGTGTTTGTACTGCTGGAAATCAACCTCCACGTCGCCTACCTTGACAACAGGGTAAATCGTCTGTTTTGAGAGGGTTTTGAACGCATAGACTATTTGATCAGAGGTGGCTCCTTCAGCTAGTTCCACCGTCATTGGATAAGTTTCAAGAGCTGGGTCTTCGCTGGCTTCGTCGCTGACCGGCTTTGGTGGCGTTCCGTCCAATTTCGGAATATCAGAGGATTGGGTACCAGGGTTTTGGATTTCTGATCGAATGTCATAGGCCGAGAGAGGAACATCAATTGAGCCAACCCTAACCGAAGAGGGTGATGTTGGGTTAGAAGGGCCAACATTTCCGGGAACATTCTCAGCGGCCATTGAAGCTAATAGGTGTAGGTTTTGAGAAGAAGATGAAATTGCTGGAGAGGTAGAGTGTTTCGAATGTGAAGGTGAAGAGCCTTTCCCATCAGCCATGATAATTAATAACCTGCAAGCACTATTCAAATTAAATTAATAAAATAATCAATTTGAATTGCAATATTTAAAGGCAGATTATCAACTAATACCAACAAGTGCAAACATTAATACCTTCGAACACTTGTGTCAATTTTCGAAAACCAAGAGCAATGTGTAGAGCACACAGAATATTAAGAACTTTAAATAGGAAAAGAAAGAAAGTAGAAGTTGTGTCCACATCGGTTTTGAGAAGAAGAAATTTAATCACATCCCTAAGAAATAGGCATTACCGAAAATGTGGAAGTTATAAGAGAAACATGCAAAAAAACCACTTAATAAAATAAAAACGTGCACAATAAAAATAATTAGATTAAATAATATTGCTGGGAACAATTTAAAAATAATAATTCATCATAGAATAATATCCGGAAATTATCAAACTCATAGAGGTAAATATACATAAAAGAACCAGAATGCTATACGGACAATGTCGGCACACACACTTCTCAACACAGTTTTTACATGATATAAAATCATTTGTGTTGCACTATATTTTGTTTTTCTCACTTTTAATCACATTGATCCATTTTTCCGTAAGAGATCATCGGGTAGTTGTCGACTCCGTGTCCCATAATTACTCAATGGATTGTGATTATATTGATGCATTCAAGTCACCTTTTGAAAAGAGATCATCGTAGTAGTCAACTCCGTGTCCCATAGTTACTTAGTGACATAGCATCTAATTGTGAGTTAATTTCATTGCATTTAAGAGAAGTGTGTCCAGGACAAATTTTATTAATCACGAGTTCTAATACTATTTACACAGGAGAGTTTGACAACACTAAATATTACAATACTTAGAAAAATTTAAATAAATTGTTCTAGTGTTGCTTCAAATGTTGGCACATTTGTCACAACACACAAATAATAATGAGATCTAATTTGTGCATAAACCTAGAGATTTTCTAAGAGAAGAAAACCTCTCATTATCCAGGCTTTAGTAAAAATGTCTCAATTTGCTTCTCGGTTGAAATGTATTCCAACTTTACAACTTCTTTTTCTACAAGATCCCTAATGAAATGGTGTCTAATACTTATGTGCTTAGTTAACGAATGTTGCACAGGGTTCTTGGATATATTAATTGCACTTGTATTGTCACAATAAACAGTAAGAGTATTGCTCTCCAAACCGTAATCATCGAACATCTTCTTAAGCCATAGAAGTTGAGTACAACAATTTCCCGTGGCAATATATTCGGATTCAGCCGTGGATAAGGACACACAATTTTGTTTACGGCTATGCCATGAAACAAGATTGTTACCCATGTAGAAACATCCTCCACTTGTACTCTTTCTATCATCACTATCACCTGCCCAATCTGCATCACTATACCCAATCAAGGAACAATTAGTATCTTTGCTATACCATATTCCATAATCACATGTGCCTGCCACATATCGAATTATTCTCTTAACCGAATTCATATGAGACTCTTTAGGATCAGCTTGATAACGTGCACATAAACAAACACTAAACATGATATCTGGCCTGCTAGAAGTCAGATACAATAGACTGCCAATCATCGACCTATACAATGTTGGGTCAACATTTGTGCCAACACTGTCTTTACACAATTTTTGTGTCGATCCCATAGGTGTCTTCATGTGTTTAGCATTGTCTAAACCAAACCTTTTCACAAGATTTTTGGCATATTTACTTTGACAAAAGAAAATACCATCTTTGCATTGTTTAATCTGAAGACCTAAAAAGTAATTTAAGTCTCCAACCATTGACATTTCAAAGGTAGAGGTCATTTCATGCACAAATAATTCAAGCATTTTCTCACATGTAGAACCAAATACAATGTCATCAACATATATTTGAGCAATCATAATATCATTTCCAGAATGTTTTATAAACAAAGTTCTATCAGCTTCACCTCTATAAAAACCAAATTCAACAAGAAAATCAGTTAATCTACCATACCATGCCCTAGGTGCTTGCTTTAAACCATATAAGGCTTTCTTAAGTTTATAAACATGATTAGGAAATTCATGATCCTCAAATCCCTTTGGTTGCTCTACATAAGCTTCTTCCATAAGAATTCCATTTAGAAATGCGGCTTTGACATCCATTTGATGCAGTTTAATGTCTATATAACATGCAATAGCAAGTAATAGTCTTATGGATTCAATTCTAGCAATCGGAGCAAATGTCTCATCAAAATCAATTCCTTCTACTTGTGTATAGCCTTGAGCAACTAATCTAGCTTTGTTTCTAATAACATTACCAGATTCATCAGTTTTGTTTTTGAAGATCCATTTAGTGCCAATTACATTCACATCATTAGGCCTAGGTACTAGTATCCATACATCATTCCTATCAAATTGGTTCAACTCCTCATGCATTGCATTGATCCGATTTTCATCTTTCATAGCTTCATCAATATTTTTAGGCTCATTGAGAGAATGAAAACATTCAAAGTTCACCTTGTTGCACATAGAAGTCATACAGATTGATCTTACCACATGCCTTGCATCAAAACTCAATTTTCTCCTTGTTTGTACACCTGATTGAGGCTTACCTATGATCTGTTGTTGTGGATGATTTTTGAGAATTCTAGAAGATGGTACTCAGAGCGGGGATAAGGCATAGTTCTGATAGTTTACGGAATTTGAGGTGATGTTGCTTGAGATGTGGGCACATTTGTAGCAACATTCTCAAACGATTCAGAAATTTCAGAACTTTGCATCTGCTCAATAAGATCAGACACATCTTCTTCAATAGTATTATCTGCAAGACTTGCATTATCATCAAAAACAACATTTATAGACTCTTGAACAGTATCAGTCCTAAGATTATAAATCCTAAAGGCTCTACTGTTTCTAGCATAACCAAGAAAGAAACCCTTATCACTTTTTGAATCAAACTTATGAAGTTGGTCTCTATCATTCAGAATGTAGCAAACACATCCAAAGACATGAAAGTATTTCAGATTAGGCTTTTTGTCATTCAAAAATTCATAAGGTTTCTTTGTGGAATTAGGTCTAAGATAAACTCTATTTGAAATATGACAAGCAGTATTCAAAGCTTCAGCCCAAAATCTTTTTGAAAGTTTCTTGGATAAAAGCATTACTCTAGCCATCTCTTGTAGAGTTCTATTTTTCCTTTCGGCTACACCATTTTGTTGAGGTGTTTTAGGAGAAGAGAATTCTTGCATTATGCCTTTATCTTCACAAAACTTAGTGAATAAACTGTTCTCAAACTCCCTACCATGATCAGACCTTATTCTCTTTATCTTAGTGTTATACACATTCTTAAACCTTTTGTAAAGAATTTTGAATACATCAAAAGCATCTGATTTCTCTTTAAGAAACTCAATCCATGTAAACCTTGAATAATCATCTACTATGACAAAAGAATATCTCTTACCACCAATGCTTTCAGTCTCCATTGGTCCCATTAAATCCATATGCAAAAGTTCAAAGCAATGTTTTGTAGTACATTGTGTCAACATTTCATGCGACATTTTGACTTGTTTACTACTTTGGCAGGATCCACACACATTTGACCTATGTATCTCAGAATTTAGGCGGACCTTTAACAGCATCAAATTTTAACAATTTGATTATGTTTCTATAATGTGCATGTCCAAGTTTTTGATGCCAAAGTATACTTTCATCAGTTTGAACATTAAAGCATGCTTGATTAGAGTCGATCAAATAGCAATTATCAATTGATCTATTTCCAACCATAAGACATTTATCATCACTGTTTAGCACATAACATGAACTCTTATCAAACTTCACATGCAAGTCATCATCACATAATTGACTAATACTAATCAAATTTGCAAGTAAACCTTTAACATGTAATACTTTTGTCAAGTTAGGAAAACCAGGAACATTTAGTGTACCTATCCCAATAATTTTACCTTTTGAACCTCCTCCGTAAGTAACATTTCCACCATCATAAACCTTATAATCAGTAAGATAATTTTGCTCACCGGTCATGTGTCTAGAACACCCACTATCAAAATACCATAGTCCAGGAACACATGCTTTTAAAGAGGTATAGACAACATTACAAACAGAATTTGACTTTATTACCCAAGTAGATTTTTGAACGGGTTTTGAACTGATTTTTGAACTTTTGTTTCGAATGTTGAGCGAATGTGGCAACATTTTCAAAGACATTTTAGAAAACTTTTATCCCGCCTCATTTTAAAACAGTTTGGTCGTTTGTGACCCTCGGTAAAACAATAATGACAAACATCCTTCTTTTCGAGAATCATTTTTCAATTTTTCGGTTTCAACGAAGGTTTTGTAAACACAACGAGTTTGTTATTATTTAAAAACTGAGTGATATTACCATTATAACCTAGACCATGTCTACTTGTACTTCCAATTGTCGATTGCCTCATCAAGTTTGGCTGAACTTTCTGAATATCTTTTGAAATTTAGTGTTGTTCCTTTGAAATTGTTCTTTGAGGTTGCATAACTCCAAATCTTTCCTTGTTAGAATGACCTCAAGCTTTATCACCAAATCTTTTTGATATGACTCTTCAATAGTCATGTCCCTTAAGGCTTTCGAGTGGATTCCAACTCCTTTTCAAGCTTTAGATAACTGGACTTACAATCTTTGCAAACAATATTAGAAGTACCGCTTCATCTACACAAGAACTTGAGAAACAATTAAATTCTGGAACCTCCAATGTTTCCTCAAATGTTGGCACATTTGTCTCAACATCGAATCATCCAAGAAATCATCAAGAGTATCATCATACAAAATTCTTGCGAAAAAAGCAAACTCCTCATTTTTATCGAGTCTTCTTCTTCAATCGACTCATCACTTAAGGTAGCATTGAAATTTACCCTCTTTCTCAAAAGAGTGTTGGCACATTCATTAGCATAATGACCAAAACCAGAACATGCATCACATTTAACATTTTTCCTATATTCGGATCATATTTGATCTTGTTACCTCTATCAAATTGCCTAGGTTGATTAACATTCCGATTTCTATCGTGCAATTGACGTGAACTACCAGTCTGTTCTCTCTCTTGATTCTTAATTTGCAAATTATTTCTAAGTCTATTTGCTCTCTTTTTCAAAAATGCATTAAATCGCTTAGTCGGAAAGCAATGTTATCGGCATTGTCGGCACAATCGTCAACAACATCTTCATCGAGAATCTATTTCAAGAATAAACGGTTGTTTATCAACACACGAAGAAGTCTCACCTTTGAAAATGTAAATTTTCCTTTCGGATTTCTCACTATCTCTTTGAGAAAAATTCATTTCATACGTTTTCAAAATACTCACCAACTCATTTTGAGTAATAGCATCGATATTTTTAGCTTCCTCAATAGCACATATCTTAGCATCAAAACGTTTAGGAACAGTTCTTAAGATTTTATGTACTAACCTTGTATTGGATATGGCTTCACCAAGTGCTTGAGATTCATTGGAAATCTCAAGTAATCCTCTCATTGTAAGATGATATGGTCTCATCTTCCTTCATCCTTAGATTTTCGAACTTGGTTCCAAGCATCCTCAACTTCGTCCTTCTTACACTCTCGGATCCTTCACAATGTTCTTGTAATCTCTCCCATGCATCTTTTGCAGATACACAATTAGAAATTATTTTGAACATGGAAACATCCGTAGAGGTAAATAAGGCATTGAGTGCCTTCGAATTGAAGCTAGCCGTTGTCACCTCATCATTTGTCCATTCTAGTTCCTTCTTGATTTGAGCTTCAGTGTTGTCATCAGCTGGAACAATCGGTGGAGTCCATCCAGTCAATATACTCCTCCATGCACGTTCATCAATGGACTTGATGTACATGCGCATCTTAGGCTTCCAAATTGCATAATTTGTACCATCTAGAACGGGTGGTCTAATTGGAGCTGTCATAGGATAATCCATTGCAATAAATCACACCAAACACAGGATCTACACTCAGGATAACGAGTTTTATGGCTCTGGTGCCACTTGAAGGTGTGCGTACGTGTTTTGCAGAATGTTGTTACGAATGTTGGCACATTCGAAGAACAACACAAACAAATAATAATCAGAAATGTACAGCGGAAGTCTTAAACACGTTTGCAAGATGGATATAAAAATTTTGTATAGACTATAAATAAGTCTATACTGCCAAACGACGTATTATCACTAGTAATTGTTAAGTGATACAATCGGTGAAAACATAAGCCACACCGTGAATGGATCAACGTATATAGTGACTAGATAATATTCAATCTAACCTATCACTAATACAAATAATGACCCAATGTTGGTTGAAATGTTGGAACATTCACCAACGGAAGTACCGAGTATGAAACTACAATAAATTCTATAGTCTATGCCAATCGACTATGCTAGATTGTGTTTCCCTCAACTTCAAGTTTTAATCTTCATAAGCAGCGTGTATATATAGATAAAATCTGGACTCTTAATGCTTGAAGATAACTTCCACATCTCCCTTGAAAATAGGTAACTTCCTTGTAACTTCCCCATGATCTTTATAATCTCTATTGCTTGTTTCTTTCAACCGCATGACTTAGGTAACTTCCGTAAGTCTTCAATCCTGAAAGAACAAGTCAATAACCAAGACAAAACGTGGGTTAAGGGTTAGTGGAAGTGGAAGGACGAATTCTGATGTTGTGACCAGAATGTTGGCACATTCTGAGTAACACTCGTCATAACATCAACAGTAAGTATTTGGGAAGATGATACATGGCACGATCTCAGGAATTGAATTTTAAATCGTTGATTTAAAAAGCGCGTGTCAAACATCAATGGTTAAGCGAGAAAGCCACTTCAACTTCAGGCGCGTGGCCTCTACGCGTCTTGATTTGTGTAAAAAGTAACCGTTTATCCTATGGATTAGACGGTTAATAGGTCTACTTTATACAGAAGTAATTAGTATACCTGACGTCATCCTAGGGTTATCTTACTTCGTATAAAGGTTTTCTAAAACAGACTGGGTTTATAACAGTCTTGGTCAAAAGTGACCTTGTCTTGTATTTTTGAAAAACTTCTCCTAGTCTGATTTTGAAAAACATAAAATTTTTAAAACAACACTTAACACAGTATTTCCACTTATACAGATTATTTTGAAATAAGCAGACTTATGAAATTTATTTGAAAAAAATAGTTTTAGAGAAAGGACAAAGGTGAGGGTTTTCTGATTGAAGAGATTTAGAGATAGAGCTGCTACACCTGTTCCTGCAAGCAAACTCATCAAAACTATTAGTAGCTGAGGTAGATCAGATAGGGTGCAGATAGTCATCTGCTTTCTAAAAATCAGGTGACTATTGTGCCCTAGTCTGATTTACCGAATGTCAGATAAGAAATCATCAAGTCAGATAAGGTCAATATGACTAATCCTTGATTCTTGATTTCTAAGAAGGAAATTAATGATATCAGCTACCTGATTGTCCTTTGACTTATACCTAGTCTGACAATTCTTTCTAGACATTTATTTAAAGAAAAGAAAGAAGAAAATAAGGAATACATTTAACAGATGCAAGCAATTAAAAATCAGCTAATGATGCATCAAGTAATCCTAATTCTAAGCATAATTCTTTAAATCTAGATTCAGCTAATGGTTTTGTAAGAATGTCTGCTCTTTGTGATTCAGTGGCTATCTTCTCAATCCTAATGTTATTTTTCTCCACATGATCTCTAATGAAATGATGCCTAATGTCTATATTCTTACACCTAGAATGCAGAACAGGATTGTAAGTCATAGCTATTGCACTATTACTATCACAGTAAATAGGAACAGATGATGTTTGAGTGTTATAATCTCTAAGCTGTTGACTAATCCAGAGGAGTTGAGAGCAACAACTTCCAGCTGCCATGTATTCAGCCTCAGTTGTGGAGGTAGCAACAGATGTCTGTTTCTTAGATAACCAAGAAATTAATTTGTTGCCTAAAAATTAACAAGTTCCTGAAGTGGATTTCCTATCAATCTTACATCCCCCAAAGTCTGAATCTGAATAACCTGCCAGCTCAAAGTTGTCATCAGCTGGGTACCATAACCCTACTTGCAAAGTTCCTTTGAGATATTTAAGAATTTTCTTAGCAGACTCCAGATGAGTTTTCTTGGGATTAGATTGGAATCTTGCACATACCCCAACTGCAAAGGCTATGTCTGGCCTACTTGCAGTGAGATAGAGAAGGGATCCAATCAGTCCACGATACTCCGTTGCATCTGTGGGTATCCCTTGCTCATCTGAATCCATAGAGAAGTTAGTTGCCATAGGTATTTTAACTTCTCTACTAGTAGTCATTCCAAATTTCTCAATTAGGTCCTTAGTATATTTAGACTGATGTATAAAAATACCCTTACTCATCTGTTTAATCTGTAAGCCTAGAAAATATGTTAATTCACCCATCATTGACATTTCAAACCTGTTTTCATGAGAATACTAAACTCTTCACATAATTTCAGATTAGGTGAACCAAAGATTATGTCATCTACATAAATTTGAACTAATAAGATGTTACCATCTACTTCCTTTCTAAACAAAGTCCTATCAATCTTTCCTTTTGAAAATCCATTTGATATCAAGAAATCAGATAAGGTATCATACCAAGCCCTGGGAGCTTGTTTCAGTCCATATAGAGCTTTGTTGAGTTTATAGACCTTGTTATTGATCTTAAACCCAGGAGGCTGCTCCACATAGACTTCCTCAAGTAACACACCATTAAGGAAGACAGACTTAACATCCATTTGAAAGACTTTGAAAGATTTATAAGCAGCAAATGCCAAGAACAGCCTTATTGCTTCTAATATGGCAACTGGAGCATAGGTTTCATCATAGTCTATCCCCTTAGACTGTGAGTAACCTTGAGCTACCAATCTTGCCTTATTACGAACAATAATGTTGTTCTCATCTGTTTTGTTTTTAAACACCCACTTGGTGCCTATAATCTTTCTATGTAAGGGTCTTTCCACTAATTCCCAAATATTTTACCTTTCAAACTGATGTAGTTCCTCCTGCATGGCTGTTATCCAGTTTGGATCAGATAGAGCTTCCTCAATAGACTTGGGTTCAAGAAGTGACACATAACAGCTGAACAGACTTTCAGAGTCCAGCATCATTCGTGTCTGCACACTACTAGATGGGTCTCCGATAATCCGATCAGATGGATGGTAGCTTCTCATCCTTTTGCCTATATGAGTAGAAGGATCCTCATCTTGAGACTCAGTAGGCAACTCCTCTGACTCTACCTGAGCTGACGTTCCCCCTTCATCAGCTGACCCCCGCTGATCAGCTGATGTCAAGGGTGTCTCTTCAGATGGAGTCTGATCAGAAGTTGTCTTCTGATTATCAGATGAGGATTCTTCTTCATCTGAGTCTGAATCAAGACTAGGTAGATAGACAGTTTTATGTTTAGTCTTGGTTAGTTCAATTTTATCTAGACTTTTAGAAATTTGATTCACTTTATCTGAGAAGGAATATAACTCATCAAAGACTACATGAGGAGTTTCTTCCACACACAGGGATGTCTTGTTGAAAACTCTAAATGCCTTGGAAGTATTGGAATATCCCAAGAATATTCCATCAGCTGCCTTAGCATCAAAGGTTCTAAACTTAGATTTCCCATTGTTATGGATGAAACATTTACAACCAAAAGCTCTGAAATATGAGATTCTTGGAATCTTACCCTTCCAAATCTCATATGGAGTCTTACCCTTGTCTTTAACAACCAAGCACCTGTTCTGGGTATAGCAAGCTATGTTGATGGCTTCAGCCCAGAACCTGTGAGGGGTTTCATACTCAGCTAACATGCTCCTGGCTGCTTCCTTCAAGGTTCTGTTCCTTCTTTCAACCACTCCATTTTGTTGAGGAGTTCTTGCTGATGATGTCTCATGAATAATTCCACACTCATTGAAAAAGTTAGATAAATAAGAATTCAAAAATTCTGTGCCCTTATCACTTCTTATTTTAATAATATTAACACCCTTTTCATTTTGAATCTGTCTGAACAGATCAGGGATCTTGTTTATAGTCTCATTTTTCTTGAAAAGAAATATAACCCAAGTGTATCTAGAAAAATCATCTACTACAACAAGAGTATATTTCCTTCCACTGAAACTGAGAGGAGAAACAGGTCCAAACAGATCCAGATGAAGTAGTTGTAAAACTCTTTCAGATGAAGAGGTGTTAATACTCTTAAATGAGTGTCTAGGCTGTTTACCTTTTTGACAAGCATCACATTTAAGATCAGTAGATAAAAGTTTCTCAGATAATCCCTTGACAAGGTTCTTTTTAGCCAGCTTACTAAGGGTCTTGAAATTCAGATGACTAAGCCTCTTGTGCCATAGCCAGCTGAGATCATCTCCACCCTTAGCTATCAGACAAGTATCTTTAGGACAACTATTAAAGTTGGCCACATAGACATTACCATGTCTGAAGCCAATTAAAAGTACCTTATCTGAGGAACTATCTAAGATATCACATCTATCCTTAGAAAATTTGAAAAGAAAACCCTTATTACAAAGTTGGTAAAAACAGATAACAGATTATGTTTCAAACCTTCAACAAAATATACCTCAGATACCTGAATATCCTTGATAATCAGAGTACCTACTCCTTTAGTCTGTCCACAATTGTTGTCTCCAAATAATACTCTTGGACCATCAATGCTCTGGAAACTTGTTAGTAGCCTCTTGTTATAAGTCATGTGTTGTGAACAACCACTATCAATGTACCATATAGAAGCTAAGATCTCTTCCTTGAGTGATGATCCCTGTGAATCCTGAAAAACAGATTAGTTATAAGGTACCCTAGTGATCTTGAGTCCTTGAAGGTCAAGCATCACTTTTGGTAACCAGACAAAAATCGCATTTCCAAATAATAAATCAGACTTGGTCTCTCTACCAAATCTGTCTACATTTGTATCACTTTTAAATGATAATTTGTTGTATTCAGATTTAGTAATTTTCCTGAACTTAGGAAATGTGGGATAACATCTGCTTCTCCCATCAAAAGGATTATAATAAGAATTTCTTCTTATTTTGGTTCTTGGATTTCTCTTAGTCTGATAAGGAGTCCTCAGCTGTATTTTTGTTTTCAAGCTGGGAGATGTAGTCCTTATTTGACTAATTGGTTTCCAAGGACCAATTCTAACCTCTTTTGAGTGATCAGATGCTTTTACAAATTTCCTAGGTTTTTGAACGTCTGATTTACTATTTCTATCATAACTAAGACCTATTTTGTCATGGGATTTTTGAGATGTATTAAAGATGTGATCTATTACTGATTGTGAATTATTAAGTTGACTAATTTTGAAGACTAGCTTCTCATTGTCTATCTTAATTAATTCATTTTCAGCACAGATTGTTTCAAATTTGTCTTTTAAAGACTTCAATTCACTTTCTAATCTTTCAGGTAAGCTGGCTGATGTACTAGCCTCAGCCTGGGGAAAACATTCCCCCTTGAATGTTTCCTCAGTTTCTGGATAGTTCATCACCTGCTTTCCTTTAATTAGAATTTGAATTTGATCCTTTAAAGTCAAATTCTCTGTCTCTAGCTGTTTATAAGCAGCCAGAGATGTCTTTAAGGCTCTCAATAATTCATGAATAACAGTTTGATCATTATCAGAGACAGATTTACAGGTTTCATTATCAGAAGATGAATAATAGACTACCTCTTTAGCCATGAGACAAACTTCATCATCTGATCCGAAATCAGATGAGGATGATGATGATTTTCTTGACTCCTTTTCTTCAGCTAGAAGAGTCCTTTGATCTGCAAATCTCCTGTCTCTCTTTTTCCTTTTCTCTTCCCTTTCTTTAGGAGTCAGCTGAGGACAATCATAGCTGAAGTGTCCTGGCTTGTTGCACGTGTAGCAAGTGTCACTCCTATCTGATTTATGGCTGGATGGATTTCTTTTGACAGGGGATCTGAATCTTCTCGTCTGGCTCCTATTCTTGTCATCATCTGTTAACTCATCTTCCTTTCTTCTTGATTTGGATCTAGATCTATCCTTACCTGCAAATCTCAATTTATTACGTTTATACCTCATTCTTAATCTGTCATGCCTTTTGGTGAGCAGAGCCATCTGCTCCTTCAGGGATAAGTCAGCTCCTACAGATTCAGTTGACATCTTGTCTTCTTTGCTGACAAAGGCAACGGACTTGGATGAGGTGCTTGATTCCATCTCATCTTCTTCATCTTCTATTTGAATGTCATACTCTAAAGCTTTAAGGTGAGAGAATAAGGTATGGTGAGTAATAGAAGATAAATTTTGAGTTGCTTTAAGGATATTGGACTTTTCTCTCCATCTCTTGGTTAAAGATCTCAATATCTTGTTATTAATCTCCTTCTCTGTATAGTTCTTTCCCAGATCAGCTGCTTTGTTGAGGAGATTCATCAATCTTACATCTAGCTGATCTACAGTTTCATTTTCCTTCATCTTGAAGGTATCAAAGGCGTGTAATACAGACTGCAGCTTATTCTCTTTTACTTGGTCTGATCCTTCACAGACATTCGCCAGAGTTTGCCACATCTCTTTGGCTGATTTGCATCTTTTGACCTTCTCAATCCAGTCTTTACTCAGAGTCTCAATAATTTCAGTCCTAGCTACTTGATCTAGGTTGTGGATTTTCCTTTCATCATTTATCAGTTCAGAACTCTTTTTCTCTTGTCTGACTCTCGATTCAGCTGATTCAGTACCATTGCTAGTGCCTCTATGATAAAATTTTATAGGTCCTTCTTCAAGAACCTCCTCCATGCTATCATGGATAGCCTAGAGATGATTTTCCATCCTGAATTTCCAATAATCATACTCTTCAATTGAAAATTCAGGTAGATTCCTGGATTTCTTGCTCTTTCCTGAAGACATGATGAGATAGAAAAACAAAACACTCCACAAACTTGTTAGTAGCACAGTTAGTAATGAAGAAGATGAAGAAAATCAAGAAAATTTCAGAATCTTAGTTAAGACATAAAATCAATATCAGAACAGCTTAACACTGCTCTGATACCACTTGTTGGTCCCGATTAGTTGAGCAGATTGGATAAAATGTGTATCAGCCTTCTAGGAAAAATCTAGAAGGGGGGGTTGAATAGATTTTTTAGATTTTCCAAATCTTTCAAAATTTATTCAAAACACCAGATTAACACAGCGGAAATTCAATATTGATCTCAACCTTATTAAGATCAAAAGCAAACTGATATTTTGGTTTTAACTTTGATTCTGAAATTAACAAGCTGGAAATTGAAATAACAAGTAAGTAAAAGAAAGCAATAAAGAACACCAGATTTATAGTGGTTCGGATTATAACAATCCTACATCCACTCTCCTTCTCCAACTTGAAGAAGGGACATCTTACTACTTTTTTACTCACAACTTACAGCTTACAACTTACAACTTTCTTCAAATCTTCAGAATACTCCTAACTCCTTCTTGTGAATCTAACACTTACAGTGAATATTGGATTTTGAAGATTACAAGAGAAGTGTTCTATAAACACTTGAACTTTGTGAGAACTCTCTTGAAATATTTGTGAATTGATTGTGATCGAAATCTGAGTAGTGAATAGTGTGTAAATCAAATTTGCATAAGTGTGTTGAAAAATAAAACTAGACCTATTTATAAGTCTGAGAAGACAGTTAGTTTGTTAGTCAGTTCTAACAAACTGGAAACTGCTCAACAAACTTAATCTTGAAAACTGCTCTTGACCTCAGTTGATTTTTTCTACTCGTCTGCAGCTGACTTGGTGAAGACTTGCTTTTCTTATTCTACTCAGCTTGTCTTGACCTCGTCTGAGCTCTTCATAATTGTCTCCTGCAGATGACTAGGCTTGAGCTTATCTCCAGACAACTTGCAACCTTTAATCTCCAGCTGACTTAATCAGTCCTTGACCTAGTCTGATCAGCTTAGTATGAACACTTGATCTCAGCTTTTCTTCATAGTTGTCTGCTCATCTGGATTGATCTTTTAACTAATCAAAACTTTACTTGATCTAACATTTCTTAAATCTATTATGAGTGTAAAGGGTGTAACACTAATCTAAATACATAAACATGTGTATAAAAGGTGTTAAAAAAAATGAAACTAGATTATAAGTCTAGTAAAATTTAAAATTATTATTATTATATAAATATATATATATATATATATATATATATATATATATATATATATATATATATATATTATCGAAAAGCTTTTCCACAGATCCGAAAGACAACGCTACTTTTTTTTTCTCTTCTTCTTCTTCTTCTTTTTTTTTTTTTTTTTTTTTGTAAAAAAAAAGTTTACCAAAGAAAGACTCATATACGTGTATATATATATATATATATATATATATATATATATATATATATATATATATATATTTTTAGGTCTAAGGTTTAGATTTATTGGGCTTGGCTTTCCAGAAAGGCCTTTTAAATAAAAATAATAATAATAATATATTTTTAAATCTTTATAAATAAAAATCAAATCTATTATATATTTCTTTTTTAATTCAAAACATCAAATCTTTTATTGAAAAAATTAATATTCTTATCACTAATATAATTAGGCCTTATAATATTAGAATGAAATAAAATAAATAACATATTATATTTAAACCTGTATAATTAGAGTATTCAAATTATAGAATTTCTACTAATCTCTAAAATAAGTGGTCTAACAATTATTGAGTATTATTAAATTAAAAACTATTCTCATAATTAAATATTTATCAAGTCTTAAATTAAATATTTTATGCACTCTTAGCAATATGTGGTGATCGTAATTTTCTCGGTGATACATGGGGGCTTTGGCAAGCCAGCCCGCCTATTTTTTTTCAACATTTTTATATAAAATATTAATAATTATAATATCATTTTTAAGGATATCTTGTGAAGTTTATATTTATAAATGATGACTTTAATTTGTAGGAGATTATGTTTTTAGTTATTATGGTTAATGAATTATAAACTTCAATTTGTAAGAAGTTATTTTAGTAATAAATGAACGATGAATTTTATTTGTCAGATATATATTGTTTTTATTTATTTAAAGTGATTATCACCAAGATAAATTATTTGATTGTAATAAATTTAATGTATTAGAGCTTTAAAATTATTATTTTTAAAATTTTAAAAATTTTAAAAATATAAAAAAATTAATGTGGGATGGCCCGCCTGAACCCGCGGCCCGCCAATAAGTAGGTTGGGTTGGGGGTTTGCAGCCTGCCATATTTCTGGCCCGCCCCACCCCATCGGCCCGTTTCGACAGCTCTACTTACTACTAAGATATTTTAATACCCACCCTCAGAGGCATAGACATATGGTAAGTGAGCAAGGTGAGTGGAGCACATACACTCCGACATTCGGGGTTCAATTCCGTTTGCTGGATTCGTGTTTTCCGAAAGTCCTCTCCCTTTTCATGGTTGTCACTCGTGCACATCCCTCGATTTACAACCCGCCTGACCAAGGGCCCTTTGGTACAGGTAGGGGGTTTGCGCTTTCGGATATTTTCACCTTATTAAAAAAAAGATGTATTTCAGTACTCTAAAAATTGTTACTATATATATATATATATATATATATATATATATATATATATATATATGGTTGATCCAATGCAACTATCTTAACGGTTACATCAAAATACTCTTTTCACTCCATTATCTTTCCAAAAATTCTTCTCCGCTTATATTTCTACAGTGAGATCTGGTGAGACTTCTGCGTCGCCTCCGGTGTGCGATTTCTGGCCGTTTGTGGAGTTTTTGTTCCCGATTTCATGGGATCTGCAAGATTTTCTGGGTTGTTCTTTCATAACACGGTGATTCGATCTCCTTTGATAGCTCTTTTTTTATTTTCGCATACTACGGTTTTGATTTGATGAAGATTGACAATCACCATGAGAGTTGCTTTTATAATGGGAGTCTCCTTCTTTTGGTACACTGTTTTATTCTGGTACTGGTCAATGGCGGATTCTCTTAGTAATTTGTGGGCGCAACTCAAACTTTCGGATGCGGAGGGCGCTGAAATTCAATTTCATGATTAACCTTGCCCTAAGCCAGCAAATGTCCTAGTTGGCCGCTTTGTCCAGCGTCGTACGATTGGGGCTGGTTTTACGGCGTATTTGGCAATTGAACTCCTCTTTGAAAGTTGCTTCTGTGGGGGACTCGGTTTTCATTTTCGAATTCGGGTCAACTACGGAATGTAATCGGACTTTGTTCAAGAAGCCATGAAATTTTAATGGGGCACTTCTTATCTTCAGTCGTCTAGAAGGAGAGGAACGTCCAGAGGATTTAATTTAAACGAAAGTTCCCTTTTGGGTTCAAATTCATGGTCTTCAGTTGCGCCACATGACGGCGCAGATTGGTCGGACAATTGGTGCTCGCATCGGGGTAGTGCAAGAGGTGGACTGCTCCCTTGGTGGTGTTGCTTGGGGACGCTGCCTTCGGGTCCGTATCCTTTTGGATGTCACTCACCCTCTCTGTCGAGGGACTACTGTCTCTTTTGGTGCTATCAAGACTACTATGCTATTTCGATATGAAAAACTATCTGATTTTTGCTATATATGTGGGCTTTTGGACCATATCGACAAGGACTGCCCGGTCTTGTTTTCATCGCTGGAATTAGATGCTGGGGGTCGTCGTCAATTTGGCCCGTGGTTGCGTGCAGAGGGTCGGAAAGGGGTGCTGCTGGAGGACATCATCTCAAATATTCAATTATCTCCTACGGCTGTTGCTTCAACTAATTCTGAAATTGGAAATGCTGGGAGGATTTCTGCTACTTCAACTCATACAAATACTTCTACGCCAGACCCGATACAGGTCCCTGCAAGTTCTCCTGTGGCTTCACAGTCGACTCTGCGCCCGATAATGGTTAATATACATGCTTCGAAGGATCACCCGTGTTCGTTGCCTTCTAAAGGTAACCAAACGATTTTTGTTGAGGCTGGTGTTGGGTTGGGGTTTGACAGAGATACTACTGTTACACGTTTAATAGGCACGGGGGATGACAGCTTGGGTTTTGCGGCGTTTAATGAGGTAATTGAGGGGGATTCTAGGTTGGCAGAAAAGGGTCCTCCAAAGGATGAGGTTTCTGGGATTTCTGGGGTGGTGGATAAAGGCAAAAAAGAGATGCCTTCATCACAGCCCTCAAAGGGCAAAGCGGTAGCAGCTTCGTTCAAAAGGCGGGGCAGGCCTCTGGGGTCTGTTAATAAGAAACCTGGGGGGATTATTATCACGGAAAATGGAGAGTCTTCCGCTGGCGGCTCTAAGAAGCGCGGATTGGTTGATGATGGTGATAGTGTGCTTAAAAAACAACGCGCGCTGGCGATGGAGGTTGATGACGGAGAAGTTGCTCCTACTACTGTTTTGGCGGAGGCTGATGTTGAGTAGCCCCACCAGTTGCCATGAGTTGTCTAATCTGGAACGCGCGGGGGCTGGGGAGCCAACGTGCGTTCAAGTCACATCAACGGCTTGTGTTGGAGCATTGTCCTGTTCTTTTGTTTGTCTCTGAGTCTAAAATTTCGTGTTTTGTTGGCTCTTCGTGGAAGCCTTTACTTGGTTTTTCTGGTTGTGTTGGTGTTGATTCTGTTGGCAGCAGTGGTGGTTTGCTGCTTTTTTGGACGGATGAAATAAATGTTTATTTATGTTCTTACTCGCATGGCCATATTGACTGCATGATTTCTGCTTTCTCCTGTTTTTGGCGTTTTACGGGTTTTTATGGGAACCCTTATGTGCATTTGAGAAAGCACTCTTGGGAGCTTTTGCATAAGCTGAATGCTATTCCTCAGACGGGAACTTCTGCTTGGTTATTAGGGGGGGATTTCAATGAGATTTTCTATGAATCTGAGAAGAGTGGTGGTGGATCACGTTCTGTGGGTCAAATGAAAGACTTCAGGGAAGTTGTTAGTGATCTTGAGCTGAGTGAATTGAGTACTTCAGGGCCGCGATACACATGGCACAATAAAAGGGGAGGGGCTGCTTTGATTCGTGAAAAATTGGATCGTTATCTTGCAAATCAGGAATGGATGGATTGTTTTCCGAATTATGAGGTGATGACTTTGGAGTTTTATGATTCGGATCGTCGTCCGGTCAAGTTACTTTTTGAGGGCTCTCCTGTCCTGGCTCCAGCTCCGGCTAGTCGGCATTTCCGTTTTGAAAATAAATGGTTATTGGAGGATAATTACCGAGATATGGTGTCGTGTGCTTGGTCTACTGCCCCTGCTGGTGCCACGCTGCCATCCAGATTGGCAGTTGGGGGGGAAGTGATTGGTCAATGGGCGACTAGTACTGTTGGTAATGTTCCTCGAAAAATTAAGAAGATTCGGAGGCAAATTAGTGTTCTCATTGATGATGAGACCACTGCTTGGGATTCTACAGAAATGCATGGACTTCAAGTTGAACTGGAACATCTTCAGTCTCAGGATGAACTCCACTGGAAACTACGATCTCGGAATAATTGGCTGTGTTCTGGGGATCGCAACACATCATACTTCCATGGGCGTGCCACAGCTCGGTTTAAGGGCAACAAAATTACAGGGTTGCGTGGGGCTGATGGTGTGTGGTATTCGGATCATGCTAATTTGGAGCGTTTAGTGACTGATTATTATTCGGATCTATTCTCGTCGCATCAACCTGATCCCAGTTGTCTTGCTGAGATCCTTGGGAGTGTTAATCCATGTGTCACTCATGCTATGAATGATATTCTGGGTAAAACTTTCTCTGAGGAGGAGGTTCGGAGAGCAGTCTTTGATCTTAGTCCTTCTAAGGCCCCGGGGCCTGATGGCTTTCCAGCGGTGTTTTTTCAGAATGCTTGGGAGACAGTGAAGGTGGAAGTGGTTCAACATGCTTTATCGGTGCTGAATGGTGGGGCTGTTTTGCATTCTTGGAATACTACTGTGATTTCTCTTATCCCTAAGATTAAGAAACCGGTTTGTTTGAAGGATTTTTGGCCTATCAGCTTGTGCAATGTCTCTTACAAAATTGTTGCCCGAGCGATTACTAATAGATTTCGTCCAGTTATAGGAAAGATAATTGACCCTTGCCAGAGTGCTTTCGTCTCGGGCCGCCTCATTATGATAATGTTTTGCTTAGCTACGAATATATGCATTGGTTACGACACCATAAGGGTAAATCCGGATATGTTGCCTTGAAGCTTGATATGAGCAAGGCCTATGATAGAGTTGAGTGGGTGTATTTGGAGAAACTGATGGAAACGATGGGTTTTAGTGCTGGCTAGATTGCTCTTGTTATGCGATGTGTTGGTTTGGTATCTTATTCTTTCAAGATAAATGGGGTTGTGGGTGGTCATATTCGTCCGACTCGAGGTTTACGCCAGGGTGATCCACTTTCACCATATTTATTTGTTCTTTGCACGCAAGGTCTTTCGTCATTAATTGCTGATCGGGTGGCTCGGAGTCATATTAGGGGTATTTCGATTGCAAGAGAATGCCCGATACTTTCTCACCTCTTCTTTGCTGATGATAGCCTTGTATTTTTTAAGGCGACATGCGGTGATTGTTCACAGCTTAAGGATACTTTATCTTGCTATGAAAAGGCGTCTGGGCAATTAATAAATTATGAGAAGAGCGTCATTACTTTTAGTCCTTCAACTTCTACTGGGGACAGGAATATTGTTAAAAATATGTTGCAAATCTCGGTGACTGAGGGACACCAACTTTATCTTGGGCTTCCTACCTTTTCTCTTAAAGGTAAACGAACTCAGTTCGGTTATTTAAGAGACCAGGTTGCTCGACGAATTTCAGCCTGGGTACATAAGCAATTTTCTGAGGGTGGGAGGGAGGTGTTGTTGATTAAGGCTGTCTTACAGTCTATTCCATCCTATGTTATGTCTTGCTTTCGAATCCAGACTACTTTATGTGATGATATTGAGAAGGAGTGTGCTGGATTTTGGTGGGGCTTGAAAGAGGGGGGGTCAAAAGATGCATTGGTGTACTTGAAATTCTTTGTGCAAGCCTAAATGTAGTGGTGGAATGGGCTTTTGCAAATTGGTTTATTTTAATAAAAGCCTCCTTGCAAAACAAGTCTGGCGGATGGTGTGTGAGCCGAACTCCCTAGTTGCTAGAGTCTTTAAAGTTCGGTATTTTAAACACGTAGATATTATGGAGGCGGGCTTGGGTACAAATCCCTCATATATTTGGCGCACCCTATGCTGGAGTCGGGAGATTCTTCAATTTGGCCTCTTTTGGAGGATTTGTAACGGGTATTCTATTGGGATTTATATAGATGCGTGGATCCCGAGTTTGGCGGGTGGCCGTCCTACTTCGAGAATTGTGTCTGGTTCTTCGGTCAGCAGATTTATTTCTCCTGAGGGCAGCTAGAACACTGTCTTGGTAAGGCAAGCTTTCTTGTCTTTTGAGGCGGAGGCAATCTTAAGGGTGCCGATTTGTACGTCGGCGATATGTGACACAAGATACTGGATTTGGGATGCTAAAGGGGTGTATTCGGTGGCTTCGGGGTACAAAACTTGCTTGAATTCAGTGTTTGCTTCTAGTGGGGGGATGGCGTGTTCTAGATTTGATGCAAATAGGACCTGGTGGCGGAGGATTTGGTCGCTTAATGTACCACCAAAGGTTAGAATTTTTTTGTGGAAGATTTCTTTGGATTTTATTGCTGCTGAAGGTAATCTTTATCTTCATCATGTCCCTGTTGGTGGTCATTGTTTTCTTTGTGGACATTATTTTGCTAGCACGTTGCATGTTTTGTTTGATTGTCCTTGGGTTAGAAGTGTTTGGAGGGAGATGAATCTTTGGCAGTTAATTAAGAAAGGCCGATACTTTACGGTGCCGGACCTCTTCATGATGTTGACTGACTCTGAATTGGTGAATCTTGAGAGCCTTACTGTAATCTGTTGGGCTATCTGGAAGGAGCGTTGCTTGGTGAAACATCAGCAACCAAGCCTTCGTGCTGATTTTTCGGCAGGTTTGAGTCGTCTTAGTATTAGTTGGGCTGAGCATTTCCTAGAAGATTTTCGGCGAAATCAAGCAACCTTAGTTGCCACTCAGACTGTTCAGCCGCAACAGGTTAATCGGTGGGTTTTCGGGGAAGAGAGAAAGGGTTTTGTGCTTAAAGTTGATGCGGGTTTTGATGACACTCAGGGCTTGTATTCGGTTGGGATTGTTGTTTTGGATCAAGGGGGTCATTTGAGGGGAGCTACTTGTAAGCGCATTTCCTCCCCAGGATCTGTGCTTGGAGCGGAGCTTTCTACTATCTTGGAGGGTTTGAGCTGGTTCCGGTCTTGGTGCGGTGAAGGTTGTGTTGTGCTTTCAGACTCTACTATGGCAGTGGCTGCGATATCGTCAGATACTCATTATTTTGGGCCGGAGGGTCCGGTGTTGGAGTTAATACGGGGTTTATTGGGTGACATCCTAGTGTGGGGCTGTTACTATATACCTCGTAGGATGAATGTTTTGGCGCATCAGTTGGCGAAATTTGCGGTTTCCACCTCTTCTCCTCACGCTTGGATGGAGGCGGGTTTTCCCTTTTGGGTTGAAGAAGGAGCTCAGCACGAGGCCACTTAGTCTAGTTGCTGTTTTCTTCTTTGTTAAAAAAAAAATACAATTTCACCTAAAGTTTTTGGATTGTGCCATAAAATTAATTGTAATATATAAATTAAGGGTCCGCTTGGTTGGGGGTATTAGAAGTAGGTAATGGGAATGACTCATTAATCATTCCCATTGATGATGCTTGATAATATTTAAAATTTGGAATTGATTTAAAAATAAAATAATCACTAATTTATTTTGATTACATAATTTCTCTCTTATAATCAATCATTTAACAATCATTCATTTTTTCTCCGTTCAACTTTTTTCTCGCTCAATTTTTTTCGTGCTCAACTTTCTTTTCAAAATTCATCAATGGGAATGAATCACTAGTCATTCCTATTACCTAATTCTAATACCCCCAACCAAGCTGCCCCTAAAATCAAGTGCAACAAAGACACAAATAATGAAAACAGAAACATGAGAAATTATTACGATTCTTTAATTTATGGTAACGGCTAAACAAACCCCCAAATTGATTTACACATCTCAATTACTATTAATACTTCATTTAAATATATACTACTGTTATTTAATAAATTACTATACACAATTCAATTTTAAGACAATTTTAGCCTTTTGAAAAGAAAAAAAAAAACTTGCCGACCTTCATTAAGAGCGTGGTATTCCTAATCTTTTTTTTTTAAAAAAAAAAATTAAACACAGCTAGTATTTCTAATCTTTCAGAAAGTAATAACATGTAATCATAATCAATCAAAAAATCAGTCATGAAATTTGATGGTCATGCTTCCACATCCATAATTATCAAATTTTCCTCCATTAATTGATCGTTCATTTTCTCATGCCTTTTTAATCTATACATAAGAAAAATAACAAATTGGCCCACAACTAGGAAACAAAAAACCTATTAATTGACTATGAATCACCTTTTGTAGCTCATGCACCAAAATTTGAACCTTAACTGGTTAAGGGTGCCCTTGATTTTTTTTTTTTTTTTTTTTGAATTTAAGGGTGCCCTTGATTATAGAATTAGTTACTCTTACATACAATATTTCTCTATAAATTACTTTTAGATACAACCAAAAAAAAGAATAATACTAAATACAATTCATTACTATCAAATATCATTTTTACCCTTAAATGGGTCAAAACCCTCCCTCTCTCTCTCTCTCTCTCTCTCTCTCTCTCTCTCTCTCTCTCTCTCTCTCTCTCTCTCTCTCTCTCTCTCTCTCATCACAAACGAATAAAGGTGATGCTACGGGTCTAGGGTCTTCTTCTCCGCCACCGCTACAGGAACTACGGCTCCGGGAGCGAAAATCGGCACTTGTCTCTCTCCTCCCAGCCGAAAGCCTAGATTTCAGACTGCGTTGTGTCAGTGGTGTTAGGCGAGTTTAAGTGCGGCATCGGAAAACCCTAGACCCGCCGCGCCCAAACCCACCGTCGAAAAATCCTAGACGCGCCACCAAACCCTCGTCGTTGCTAGTGCACCGCTAGATGCGATGACGACTCACTGTTTATTGCGGCAATAAAGTGGAGGCTTGTAGGCTGCTCGGCGACGTGGTCACGCGCCTTGCTGGTGTACGCCAGATGAATCAAATCTGTCGGGGCCCCACCGATCTCTCTCTCGTCCGGTAAGATCGGCGGATTAGATTTCGATATATATGTGCAAATAAAAAATTTAAGTGGTATGAACCCATATGAAGAATCCATATGCAGATCGGAAACTTGGTGACTCAGTGACTCAGTTTGAGTTTGTTACCCAATACTCACTGTTGTTTTTCCTGTTGTTTTAATTTATTGATTCTTGTTTTTGTTTTTTAATTTCCTTCTGAAAGTTGTTTGTATACATTTAGACAATAATGTGTAGATTTTTTTCTTCTGCATATGTGCAACAACAATTTGTTCCAAATGTCTCATCTTCACCTATTGTTTAGTTTATAGGTTATTATTACTTTGTGTTCCGTCTTGATCAAATGAGGAATGGTATATTTTCTTTTTTTAATTCTTAATTTTGAATTGTACAACTACAAATTTTTAGTTGATAAATGAAAGTATGAAGGAAATTAAAAAAAAAAAATCTTCATGTTATTAAAACACTTAGATAATTAAATATGTAAGTTTAGTGAGGTTTGAATTTGATTTAGATATTTTTTTTTTATTTCATGAATAGTCTCTATTTTGTTTGGATAATAGTTTTGGCGTCAACTATTAAAGTGTTGATAATTTCATTGAATGAATCATAAAAATATACTCCCAAATCAATTTTCACACATTTCTTTTCGTCTGTTCTACATCAGTTTTCACACCCCAAAAAGAATTTTTTTTTCATAACCCTTACCCTCAAAAGTTCAATTTATTTACCACAATGCAATTACTTTTTCTTACACTATTAACTCACAACACACTAATTAACTATCTAATCAATCAAAATTAATTAAATTACATCTAATTAAATAATCTCAGTCCATATAAATACATAGACCGTATAAAATACACTGATATTGTATAAAATATGTATTTGATCAAAAAAGAAAAATACATTCAGCCCAAATACAATACACAACCCATACGAATTTACTTCAAAAAATAAAAAAATACATTCAACCCAAGTACAATACACAACCCAAATACAGTACACGGCCCATAAATACAAAATAAAAATACACAACCCTACACAAGCCTAATCAATCTTATCCGCCTCTCTCTACTCCCTCTTATCTGCCTCTCTCCCTCCCTCTCTCATCTGCCTCCCTTCTCTCTAGAAGCTTCGTACTCTGCCTCCAATCGCCACCCTCCGTCTCTTTCCGATCACCACCCTCCTCCGATCTCCCTTAAATCGCCACCCTCCGTCTCTGATCTCCCTTAGATAACCACTCTCCGATCTCTTCCACATCGCCGCCCTCCGATCTCTTCCACATCGCCGTCCTTCGCTCTCCTCCAGATCGCCGCCCTTCGATCCGCCGCCTACACGGTCCAAATACAATACACAGTCCGATGGATTTTCATACGTGGTACTATCAGGTATTTTTATCTCCGCCTACTCCCTTTTTTCTCCGATTGATGATTTACTTCTTTTTTTCGAGGATGGAGGCAGATGGAGGCAGCGGAGTCGGCAGCGGCGACGGAGACTCCTTCATACCCGAGACACAAAAGGTTTGCTAATCACAATTAGCATAAAGTAGAAGTACCTACTTTGCCCCTCCTTTTTCCTTTGGTCAGCTGCAAGTCAACCCAATAAAGTGAGTTTCCTTAATATTTGTGCCCAGATCAGTGGGACAGAGGGAGTATTTGATAATAAAACATTTGAATAATTAATGTATAAACATTTCAGTGCACTAGTTAAAATTTGATCCATAAATTTTTTTTTTCAAAATAAAATTTTATATTGAAAAATACTAATACAATATAACATATAAACTAATACTTTTATGACAAAAACTTGTATGACATCTTCTCATGACCGTGAGATCATTATGAAATCAAGATAATTTTTCAATAAATTGCTATCACTTTTAATCTAAAGTGTGTCACTTTTTAAATATTTATCTTAAAATGACAAATTTTACATACATTTTTTGAAAAGTGATAGTACAATTTATTGAATACAAAGTTCATAACTTTCCAAATTTTTGTCTTAAAATGATATATTTTGAATATATTTTTTTAAAAAAGATACTTCCTTTGTCCCACAGATGTTTGCACATTTACCTTATTAGTTCGTCTCACAGTTGTTTGCACACCTATAAATGAAAATATCTTTCGTTTTTAACATCCTCATAATACACATTTATTTACATCGATGTCATTACTTTTTCAACTCAATTAACTAACCTCTTACTTTACATACACATGATTTCTCAATTATATTCTTCACTTACACATGGCCAACTCCCTAAAAGTGTATTTTCTTAACCTCTGTGCTCAGTCAGCTGTGCAAATAGCTGTGGGACGGAGGGAGTACAATTTATTAAAAAAGTGATAATATTTTAATTGAAAAGTGATAATAATATCATAATGGTCTCACGATGAGATGATCTTACGTAGAGTTGTATACGAATCACATACTTTTGGTTCGATTCGGCATTCATGCTCAAAATTCGATATTTGTATTCGAAATTTTTTTATTCAAATTCGATTACAAATATTCAATTTGATTCGATTATTAATAAAATACAAATATAAAATTATGATATTTGATTCGATATTCGTAAATATTCGATTCGATATTTAAATATATATTATTTTTATAGCATAATATATAAAATTTATACATTAGTATTATGTAAATATATTAAGGCTCAGGTTATTTGGACCACATATTTTGATAAATACATCACTCAATTGAAAACACCACCATTTTTAATAAATACATCATTCAAAAATATTATTTTAGTCCCTCATCTATGATACCCTAATTTTCTCTCTTCTTATCCCCGTTTTTCTTCCTCTCTTTTTTCACGCTAATATGCAGGAACTCGAGTATTGAATCATTATCGTCCAAGGTTAACTCCTGACATGGTAAAAATTTTAATTTGTGGAGCAGATTGGGTTCGCCGACTTTATGAGATCAAGAAACTCATTATGACATATATAAGTTCTTTTAATTTTTTAATTCATTTGAAATATATGATGTTTTTCATGAATAAACTGATTTAATTATTGTTTTTTATTTATGAGCAAGAAGAGTCTATACATGTCATGTTGCGAACAATTTGAATTTGATTTGCAAAATCGATGGAAGATTGAATTCTCGTTATGTAATTTGATAATTATTTTTTTTCGTTTTGTATTTGATTATACAACCTTTGAATTAATTTGTGACTTGTATTGTGCAGTAAAACAACAAAATCAATTTTGAATTGAATATTCGAAGAATATTGTTTAGAACATTTTGAAAAAATCGATTCGAGTATTCGAATAGTTCCAAAAATATTTGGATATCAATTTCTAATCGAATATAAATCATATACTATTCAAAACATATTCGAATTCAAATTCGATATTCTAAAAATTTAACGAATACAAATTCAAAGTAATGATATTCGATTGATATATAACCTAGTCTTACGTAATACTTGCTCTACTTTTACCTATATTAACAACTCCCCCCGTCTCATTATTGGTACGCTACATTCAGTCCCTTCGCCAATAACGTGTATATATATACTGCAACTTCCATGGGACCCCTTAATTCTGCCCTTTGCATCATTTCCTCCATCAATTGCCCTGCTTACTGATTATTATCAATTTAAGCAATGTTAACTTTCAGTTATTAGGTGAATTAGGACAACTGAGTTAAAAATTTGTTTTGCTGAAGATGATATACTAGATGTGATTAAAATATGACCAATAAGATTTTCACACACACACATATATATATATATATATATATTTTGAAGCCAATAATTATATTTGTTTGTTATTTGACATAGTAACATATAATGTGGGACATGTGAGTATGTGACTGCTTGTCTTTTAACTAAAAAATAACTCTAGACACTACTACAAAAATAGGTTTAGAGAGCGGTTATAATTTAGCTTAGATAGCGGTTATAACCGCTCTCTAAGAAAAAGCTGTGTTAGTAGGCGAGGGGCTTAGATAGCGGTTTAAAACCGCTATCTAAGAGGGGGGATAAGACAGCGGTTATTAACCGCTATCTAAGAGGGGGGCTTAGACAGCGGTTAATAACCGCTATCTAAGAGGGGAGACCTAAGACAGCGGTTGTGAACCGCTATGTAAGTAGATAGCTAAGACAGCGGTTGCGAACCGCTATCTAAGAGGAACAATAACACAACGGTTGTAAACCGCTATCTAAGAGGAACCCTAAGACAGCGGTTGGGAACCGCTATCTAAGTGAATCCTTAGACAGCGGTTTTCAACCGCTATCTAAGTTTTTTTTTTTTTTTTTTAATTTTCGTTAATTTATTTAAAAAACCTGTTTTCAAATATTAATTTCTAATCCCACTAATATTAATTTTAATTGGTTTTCAAATAAATAAATATAATTAAATATACAAAAAAAGTAACATCAAATAAATAAATATAATTAAATAGACAAAAAACATGAAATATTTATGATAAAAAATTAATATATAAGTTACACGTTACCAAAATTTACGTACAAGAATAATATTATTACAAGAATCGATTGTATAATTACCCAAGCCAATCCATTTTCCATTTCTCCATTCTATCATTGTTGTAAAAATTGATCCGAGGCGTATGCACAAAATGCAAATTACATTGAAAATTTAATTAAATAATACGAATTTTTATTTAATCAATAATAATTTAAATAAATCGATAAATCGACTTACTTCGAATGGAATGGTCGTCTCATAAGTCTGGATTATATCTTCAATGAAGCAACACACAAAATATCCACAGTGAATGCCATCTTGCTGCTTCGGAACCTATTGATTAACAGTTAAAGTCACTTACTACAACTATGATTATTAATTTCTATTGATTTGATAATTTTCTAAATTAAGTTTACCTTAATATTTTTCCATATAACTTTACTGATAGATTGTGAGTTTTGCCCTGGAAGGCTACTCCGACACATTCTCGTCACACTATATTTTAAAAAATAAAAATAGATTAGATATGCATAAGTTTTAAAGTAAAATAAATCATAATATAAAAATATTAAAGATTATCTTACCCCTCCATAAATCTAACGAGATCAGGATGACGTGTATACACCCCACCCTTAGCTGGATCCATATAATACACAGTAAGTGTAGTCGTGTGTATGGCCACCAGCACCCAATGCTCACTACATTATATTAACAATATTTAAAACTAACTGTTTATTTATATAAATATAAAATTTTATGATATATTTATTGTACTCACCCCACATTTGTTGGCCAAAAAATAAGATGGTCTCTCCCAGAAAATTTCATAATATGATGAACGACGTCCCTCATTAATTGCTCCGTCTGACCAAACATGCAACAGACTTGGGGGGAGATAAATGAATATTTTCTACCTGCCTCGACATCTAAGGAGAGATATACCTCACCCAGATATCTTTAACCAACACATGCAAATTAATATTTTATAAGAAAATTAAAATATATATATATATATATATATATATATATATATATATATATATATATATATATGAAGTAAATGCTGAAAATTATTAATAAACACGTACTGAGGTAAAAAGTCATCGTAGTTGCACTCAACCATTTATCGTAGAGGACTTCATGCACATGATCCCGTTGGATCAATTCCTCATACCCACCTCGATGAAAGTAAGCATGAATGGGAACCGCAGCTGGACTAAAAGTGGCGGAGTCTACCATCAAGCACACCGCATTTTGTACGGTGATGTCGTGGTCTAAGTCTCCGGGCATGGGATAACCCAATCGCCGTCTGCGCACACCAACAGTGGGTTCCCTCGGTCTCTCTCTCTCACTATATGCGACATCCCTTGATTTTTGTGCGCTATTTTTTGGAGTCGGCAATTTCTACAATCAATTTATATAATATTATTTAGAACAAATAAGATAATAAAGTTTAATATAACATGTATTTTACCTTCTTGTTGAGAGAGACCAAGTGGTGCGGCCATTCGAGAAAGTGTCCGACCGCCTCTCCAACTGTGGTAGCCTCTGCTTCTGGTTTTGGCAACGGTGAATCCTCTTGCCCGATTTCAGGAACATCGAGGGTGACTCTCATAAAACCAGGAGTGAGGGGACGACCATGGATCATTCCACTGGAGTTGTCATACAACATTCCAGTGGCCACCAACCGAGTTGGATGATCCAAATAGAGGTAACAAAGAGTTGCTGGCTGTTCAAAGAGGATATTCAGTTAGAAAATTTTAATATACTAGTCTTTAATTAAAATAAATACGAGACACATCTGATACCTGGGTGATGTTAACGAGAGGATCAAGGAAGTCATTTCTACAATCAGCGGAAAACATAGATGGAGCACTATTATCACAGCTAGCACCACTCGATGACGTCCCTTGTCTCATTTGTCTCTGATTCATGAGCTCCACTTGTTTAGCCAAGTTAGCAACTTGCACCAAAAGGGACTCCACCATAGACATCGCCGCAATACCGGGTGCCATCGAAAGTAAGGTCTTTGTGACGCCATATCCAGTACCCCGCATGCGCCCGGGATGCTCCTGACGATCTATTGCCCGTGCAAACAGATCATCAGGGCCGATCGTGCGGAGGTCGTCGGGCGTCATGCTCTGAGATATGCGCTCCTGAATTGAAAGAATTTATTATTAAACAATTTCAAATGAAATAATAGTTTGTAATTCTGAGATAAAATAATGGATGAATTACTGCTTCTTCAATGATACGCCGTGCTCTGTCATCGGGAATATTTCCATCTCGGCCCTTTCTACTCTGATGAAATAATTCATAACGAGTAACAACAGGCGCACACTCTCCCGCTTTTCTTTTTTCTTCTTTCTACGATAATGATAAACATGTCCCCTTATTAGATATATTAAAAGTGAATATATAAAAAAAATTAAAATGTAGAATTTTGATCTCACCATATCTTCCCTAATGCGTGCATAGCCTCTAGAAGATCCACGATATCGCTCTTCCATATTCTTAGCTTGTTCGCGATTTCTGGCACTTTTTTTCTACAGTGTAATATAAATACATAAACAATGGAAAAACTTAGTGCATTAATTAATAGGAATGGATGAAATGACATTGATCAACTTTACCTAAAAATCCTCAGCTAGAGATCTACGCACAAACTCGTCCCAGTATGGGGCCACCATAGGGAAATTCTCATAGTCCTTAGGCGGCGTAGGTGAGTATAGACCAGTTTCCGGGTCTCGAGAAGCTCTCCTCAGTGCAGCCCGAAAATTCTTGGCCATATTCCCAGCTTGCATAAGTATTTGCTTCTTGTTTTTGTGGTCAAGGCCGCTGAATGTATTCTACATACACATATGACAATTTAAAGTTAATAATTTCACAAGCTGATAATATATATATATATATATATATATATTATGCAACGATTTTAATATGAATATATATATATTTAACATACCACGAGCTCATCCCATATCGCTTCCTTGTAAGGAGTCAGCTCACTCTTACGCCAGTCATCACATGGCAGCACGATAGGGACAACTCTCCTGACTGCAGCCCCTAGGTAGTAAGCTAACTGCTCACTCTCTTTTCCTATCGCTTGCCCATACTCATTGAATGATATCTGCAATTCAATGATATTGTTAGGTCCACGATCAATTAATTAATATAATAAAAAATTCAACTGTTCAATTGTAATAAAATTACCTTAAGTAATTTTCCCTTGCTACGATCTTTCTTCAAAGATGTCATCGTGACTATACCCCTCTTGCGCTTCTCCCTAGAGCTACTAGTGGTGGGAGCATCAGTGTTATCCTGTCTCAAGTCATCCTCCTCCTGAATGTCATCTGCGTATGGATGAACATGATAATCTCCATCATCTCCATCGTCTCCACCATAGGGCACATAATCCATGATCCTGTAAAATAGAAAAAAATATATTAAATAAACAAAAAGAAACAACATTTAATAAAGCAGAAAAAATAACATTTAATAAAACAGAATGAAAAAAGCATTCAATAAAGTCGTACATTTCTTTTTAGCAATGGTTTTTCTTTTTCGTTTTTTGGTTGACTTTTCTCGTTCATGACCATGAATGTTAACGAGATCCGGATTGATATATTCATCCTCATTCCTAAGTTTTCTTTGGTACGGGCGCGTATTTGCAAGATCATCGAAAGAGGGTACAGAAACAGTGAAATTCTGAAAAGGATCATCGATTATGTCAACACCTTCATCGACGTGGTCGCTAATCTGGTAACTATTGTTACGCTTGTTTGACAGAAGTACAATGGACCATTTCTTATTAACTGGGTCGGGGACATAGAAAATTTGTTGAGCTTGACTGGCCATTATGTACGTGTCATCTCTGTATCCCACATTCTTCAAATCTACACGTACAAATCCAGAAGTTTCAACTTGGACCCCGTTAGGGATCTTCACCCAACTACAATCGAAGATTGGTTCACGGTGACCAACATAGTCGAGTTCCCAAATGTTGACAATCTGTCCAAAGTAAGTAGTATTCGACTGATTCCATGCAGTTGCGGTAATGGACACCCCACTATTCTGCATTGTACTCGTGGCATCATGATCTCTGGTATAAAATGTGTATCCGTTAATAAGATAACACTTATATGAATACACATGCCTATCAGGCAATCTGGATAACCACTTGACTCTTTCTTTCACTGATTCTTTATTCTGTGACAACATATTTGCAACATAACCATTGAACCACTCAACAAACGTGCGGTTGTGCTCACCTTCAATCCATGATCTATCTCTGGTGGGAAATGACTTAGAAAGTGCTTGCATGTGCAGGTCAATAAAAGGAAGCACGTCGACCGTGTTGTGAAGTACGCACAAGTGCATCCGTGTTAGCTCCTTCATAATAACACTTACAGGTTGACCACCTGTAATGCCTTCACCATCCATCCTATTGGTGTACCGGGTACTTGGAAGTCCAATTGCATCGACATTCGGAATAAATTCAGAGCAATACTCGACTGCTTCTTCTACTAAATATCGTTCTGCAATGCAACCCTCCGGCCTGAACATATTCATCACATACCCTTTCAACACTTTCATATATCTCTCTACACCATACATCCATCTCATACGAGCAGGACCACACATCCTTGTCTCGTGTACCAAATGAACGGTTAGATAAATCATTATATCAAAAAATGATGGAGGGAAATACATTTCAAGCTCACAAAGCGTTCCCACAATCTGTCTCTGAAAAACAAGCAATTTTCTAGGATCAATGACCTTGCTACTCATTGCCTTGAAAAACCAACAAAGCTTTGTTATGGTTATGCGCACATTTTCAGGCAAGATAGAACGTATTGCAATGGGCAAGAAATTCTCCATGATGACATGATAGTCATGCGATTTCAAATTCATCAGTTTCACGCCATTATCTGAAACAAGTCTCTGTATGTTGGACGAATAGCCCTCTGGTACTTTCACATCCTTTAGTGTTTGAAGAAACACTTTTCTCTCATTCTTGGACAAGGTGTGTGCAGCAGGAGGTAAGTACGGTGGTTTACCTTCTTTATACACAGGTGTCAATTCTGCTCTTATACCCATCTCAACCATATCCATTCTTGCATTGTAACCATCCTTGGACTTGTTATCATCTAGCAGAGTATTGAGCAAGCTAGCACAAACATTCTTCTCCACGTGCATTATATCAATGAAGTGTCTAACATACAACTCTTTCCAGTAGGGCAATTGAAAAAAAATTGATTCCTTCTTCCAGCCGCTAGTGGGGAGACTCTTTGCGAAATGTTTTCCATATTGTGTGTTGACATTCTGCATCTCGTTCAATACATCTTGACCTGATAATAAACGTGGTGCTTCACGTTCTTCGATTGTGCCATCGAATGCATCGGCCATTGTTCTGTACTTATGCGTTGGCTCCAACCACCTCCTATGTCCCATAAAAACAGTCTTCCTACAATGACTTAAACGAATGTGATGTGTGTTCGCAGTACAACAAGGACATGCATGGGCCCCCTTCACACTATATCCAGATACATTCCCATAAGCGGGGAAGTCATTGATAGTTCCAAACAGCATGGCCTTCAACTTGAAATTCTTCTTTCTACAAGCATCATACACATCCACACCCTCATCCCAAAGGAGCTTCAAGTCCTCTATCAAAGGAGCCAGATATACATCTATGTCGTTACCAGGTTGTTTGGGTCCTGATATCAATATAGACAACATCATGTAAGTGCGCTTCATGCACAACTCGGGTGAAAGATTATAAACCATTAGAATCACTGGCCATGTACTGTGGTTGGTACTTTGGATACCGAACGGATTCATTCCGTCAGTTGAGAGTGCAAGACGCAAGTGTCGTGGCTCGTTGCCAAATTCTGGATGTCTGGCATCGAATGTCTTCCACTGGGGTGAATCAGCAGGGTGTCTTAGCAATCCATCCTTGATTCTATCATCATGATGCCAAGTCAAATTTTTAGCATCCACAACGCTACTATACATTCTCCTGAATCTTGGTATTATTGGGAAGTACCACATCACCTTCGCGGGAGATTTATTTTTCAGATATCTCTTCTTCCCACACTTGGGACATTCATCGAGGTCCGCATACTCCTTCCGAAACAAGATACAATCACCCGGGCAAGCATGAATTTTCTGATGTGTTAACCCGATGGACTTAAGCATTTGCTTAGCCTCATATGCTCTCGTAGGCAGTACATTTCCATCGGGCAATAGGCCGCTAACTGCTTCCAGCATACTTGTGAAGCACGTATCGGACAACTGGTGTGCTGCTTTTAGGTTGAACAATATCAACACAGCTGACACTTTTGTTGCCTTCTTACACCCGGGCCAAAGGGGCAATCCAGCGTCATCCCTTAATTTCTCTGACATATAAGGGTGATCTCGCAGATTTGTGTTATCCCCACTCAATTCTTCATCGCTCAGTACATCTCCGAAACTATCCTCATTCACTGTATCTTCAAACCTAAAGTCAGTTCCTAGGTTACTTGAGCTACATCCATCTCTTCTCTCACCATGAAATGTCCAAATGGTATATGTTTTATCAATACCGTGACACATCAAGTGCTCAAATAAACTTTCTCGACCACTAACGGTTTTTCCATTCATACATTTCCAACACGGACATGGAATGTATCGATGGTCGGTGCAATGCCTAATTGCATGGTTACAAAACTCTTCCACCCCATGCCTATACTCCTCTGATAATCTATCTGCTCGAACCCACTTTCGATCCATATAAAACTAGAGATGCCTACATAGATTAAACCGAAAAGCACACAAGTTGAGTCTATATAACCTCTAGCTAGAGCATGATATAGATCAGAGCTTAAGTCTTAATGTGCTTATAATACTAATTAATATGTATTCTATCATATCTATTCTATTTTAACTAGCTTTAAAAGATATATTCTCTTTAAAAAATTCTCATATTAACATTCTTTAGAAAAATGTGTATCATATTTTAATTTATTTTTCTTTTATATTGGCAAAGTCATAGTAAACTTTTTTTATGGTGTAATTGATTTGCATTATATATGTATTTAAAATAATTTTAGATATTTATTAAAAATATATTAGTTGATAGTATTAATTATTTCATTAAAAAATATTAATATAATATTTGTACTATAAATCATAATTGCAAACTAGAGTATCATAATTCCAAATAATTAATATATTTTTAATTATTTTAATCTTTTTTTACATAAAAAAAATAATTGAATTTCAAACTATAAAGTAATAGAATATCAAATTTTAATAAAATTTTGTGAATTGAGGATAAAATATTAATTACAATAAAATACAATTGCAAAATTTTAGGAAATTAGTATCATTACAAGAAATTTAATATTTCCATTTATATTAAGAATTAATATAAACATGACATATAAATAAACAAATTAAATTATATAAAAATTAATAAAAAATTATCTAAACTCATCAATTATTAATGCAATAAATAATGAAAACTTTAACAATTCATATTATCTAAACTAAATAAACCATAAACACTCCTCCTTAACATATATCATATCAAATTTCATCGTTTCATTGCAAAATTAGAACACAACCAATTTCATCATTTCAAATCAAATTATTAACTTCATCATAGAACAATCAATTTGAAACAAAATTTCATCTCTTTCATTGCAACTTCATCTATGAAATCAAGAACAACCAATTCCACAAAAAATAGCAAATTTAAAAACAATAATAGCAAACTAAGAAATTTAATTTAACTATGACATCAAGACCTACCATTATTTAAATAGAGAGTGCATGTTGTCTACTTTATGATATTATTTAAAGACATGTACAATATTAATGATGTATATAAAGCTGTATCACAATCATGGGGGTGGACTTTCACTCTTTTGTTCTTGAAAATTTAACCCTTTAGAGATTTTTAATATTTGCATTACATGCAGCTATTCTAGTAAATTGTAATTTTCCCTTAAATTCCAGTTACCATCAGTTGAAAATTTGGATATAATTCGTCCTGCTTTTGAACAAACATAAGCAAATAAAAGAATAGCATTTGCTACAAGCAAAACACTAGTTGGATACATTTATTCAACCAAATACAACCAGTAGACTTATGAGAATAACTGAATACTATAACAACAATATGTAATTAATTAGTGCGATGAACCGCTGCTCATTAATTTATCAACCCTTACCATAAACAATAATAGCAAACTAATAAATTAAATTTCTATGAGACATTTTATCAAACACCTTTCATGCAAATTAAAAAATAAACATAACATGAATTTGGTGAAGCATATATATATCCATCTTATTATATTTCAACAAACAAAGCAACATATAAGCTGCAATTAAACAAACACTCTTCAACGAAGCAATTTCGAGCATATACATATATGTCTCTTAGAATGAGCGAAAATGAAAATTAATTTAAGAAAAACCTTGAAATTTTCGTCGGCGGCGGTGGAGCTGGGTGTGACGGCGGCGGCGGCACGCGGAGGGGCTGGATGCGGCGGCGGTGTGGGGGCGGGCTAGCAGCGACGAAGAAGAAAATTGGTATATACGCGTACTGTGTGTGTCTCCTAGAATACATATAAATACATATCAACAAAGTAATTTCGAGCATATAAATACATATACATATATCTCCTAGAATGAGCGAAAATGAAAATTAATTTAAAACAAACCTTGAAATTTAATCGGCGGCGGTGGAGCTGGGTGCGGCGGCGGCGGCACGCGGAGGGGCTGGATGCGGCGGCGGCGGCGGTGTGGGCGCGGGCTAGCGGCGACGATGAAGAAATTGGGTATGTATATACGCGAACTGTGTGTATATTCAAATGGGGGAGAAGATCAGATTTAATTAAAAAAAATTTGCCCTTAGGTAGCGGTTATTAACCACTATCTAAGATTTACCTTAGATAGCGGTTTGTAACCGTTGTGTAACACTTCTTACTTTAGATAACGGTTGAAAACCGCTATCTAAGAGTTAATCACTTAGATAGCGGTTTTCAACCAACCGTTGTGTAATCTCTTCGCTTTAGATAGCGGTTTCAAACCGCTGTCTAAGAGTTAATCGCTTAGATAGCGGTTTTCAACCGCTGTGTAAGAGTAAACCTTTAGATAGCGGTTCCTAACCGCTATCTAAGTGAATTTTTTTTTTTTTTTTAAAAATCGCTCTCTAAGCCACCACTTAGAGAGCGGTTTTTTTAAGTGCTATCTAAGTAAAGCTGTCTAAGTCCAAATGTGTAGTAGTGAGAAATTCAACAAAAATCTGTCAAATTATTAATCACACCCTCACTCACACACACACCCCTACGACCGGGCTTTTTGTTAGTATTACTTTGCAGGGGTTCACCATTCTCTTCTTCTCTGGCTCAATGGAGTTAATTTTTTTTTTTTACATTATATCTATACTAATGCGTATAAGGTGATTTCTTTTTTTTTCAGGCCATTTTTTAGCTTTTAAAAGGGAGAATCTCATTAAAAGAAAGATGATATACTAGATGTGATTAAAATATGACCAATAAGATTTTCACACACATACATACATATATATATATATATATATATATATATATATATATATATATATATTTTGAAGCCAATAATTATATTTGTTTGTTATTTGACATAGTAACATATAATGTGGGACATGTGAGTATGTGACTGCTTGTCTTTTAACTAAAAAAATAACTCTAGAAATTCAACAAAAATCTGTCAAATTATTAATCACACCCTCACTCACACACACACCCCTACGACCGGGCTTTTTGTTAGTATTACTTTGCAGGAGTTCACCATTCTCTTCTTCTCTGGCTCAATGGAGTTAATTTTTTTTTTTACATTATATCTATACTAATGCGTATAAGGTGATTTCTTTCTTTTTCAAGCCATTTTTTAGCTTTTAAAAGGGAGAATCTCATTAAAAGAAAGATGTCAATTTATAGATTGATATTGGATGTGACCATACAACACTAGGCAGCCATCCATGAACATTTGCAGAAATTTGTACGAAGAAAAGATGTATTCTCCTATAACTTGATGTAACAATTTGCCAAATTAATTCAAAATGATAATAATGTATATTATTCACTTATTTAAATCTAATTTGCATTTTGTTTTCAAACCAATTAAAGAATTTTGTCGTCGTGTTTTAAACAAGCGAAATAAAGAATTTTAGTCCGACTTCTAGGCTATATATTAACCATGATCAAATTCTTGATCATCTCCATCCCCCCTCTGTCTTTCATTTTTGACAAGGAGAAAATGGATAGCAGAACAACCCTGATTCTTCTATCAAATTTGTTATTTTTATCGTCAAACACTAGTGCAAAAAAGCATTTTCACATATGCACGTAGAAAAGCTGATCAAGAGCAATACAAAAATGGACACAAGGCTTTGCAATGCAGGCCATCATCATTTCCATGAGGTACAAGTTTATCCACAAGAAGGTATGAGAGTGAATGATCGAATTGAAAGATTGTCTGGACTGCCGCCCGTTTGATTCAACCAGTATGGTGGATATGTCACAGTGAACCGGACCGCCAGCCAAGCTGTTTTTTTATTACTTTGTAGAGGCTCACCATTCTGTCAAGTCATTGCCTCTTCTTTGCTGGCTCAATGGAGGTAACATGTTACATTTATCTGTAATAAGGGTTGTTAGCTGATATATAAGGTGATTGCTTTCTTTTTCATGCCCATTTTTTCTCTTCTCTCCATGCCCCTAGAATATTGGAGGTAGAATTGTTTTTATAGTTGTTATATTACAAGTACTGTGTTCTAATTTAGGAAAAAAATTAGACTAAAGAAGGTTAGTGGGGGTGGTGGAGGAGAATGATTGAGGAAAACCATTATAAGATGGAAAAAGGTTAATCAAAATTAGGTAACGATTACCTTATTTAGGAGGGAAAGTTGTGGTATTGATCATTTTTTGTTCTCATTAGCTACCATAGTGGTCCTATACTCATTCTTATTCCTAGTGAGAACTTTCAACCAAGCGCCCCCTCAATTTATTTCGAAAGTTTTGATTCCGTTTTTTTTATCTTTTAAAGGCATTATAATATTTTATTTTATGACCGGGAGTTTGACCATTCTCCCTGCCCTGTTGCACTTACAACAGTAGAGTGTTTTAACAATAAAGAGAAAATAATTTCAATGGTTGCCTAACTGTTTATCCCAATTATATAATATAATTATGTTTGATATACAACAGTGACGGCAAAATGCTCTACGAAAATAAATTTTCGTTGAATTATGGTCTATATAATCTTGTCCAATTTAAAATACATTATCAAATTTTTCTAAACAAACAAAAATGCCTGTTTCTTGATTTTTGTTCATCAGATACAAATGTGTTGTTTGTGGAGTCCCCAGCTGGGGTTGGCTTTTCATGCATGAATATGAATATGAGGATGGAGTTGCATCAACAGCCGTTGATGACGACGCTGTCTTGGTGAATTGAATCGAATGGGCGGCTGTCCAGGCAATCTTTCAATTCGATTATTCTCTCTCATACTTTCTTGTGGATTAACTTGTACCTCATCATGGCTTGCATGGTAAAGCCCTTTTGTCCATTCTTGTATTGCTCTTGATCAGCTTTTTTACGTGCTTATGGAAGAGGGCTTCAATTTTCTTTTTTGCACTGATGTTTGACGATAAATATAACAAAATTGATAGAAGAATCAGGGTTGTTCTGCTATCCATTTTCTCCTTGTGAAAAATAGAAGACAGAGGGGTGGATGGAGATGATCGAGCCTGGAGCTCGACTAAAATTCTTTATTCCGCTTGTCTAAAACTCGACGATCAAAATTCTTTTAATTGGTTTGAAAACAAAATGCAAATTAGATTTAAATAAGTGAATAACATACATTATTATCATTTTGAATTTATTTGGCAAATTGTTGCATCAAGTTATAGAAGAATATATCTTTTGTTCGTACAAATTTCTGCAAATGTTCATGGATGGCTGCCTAGTGTTGTATAGTCACATCCAATATCAATCTATAAATTGATAAGTTCTTTTAATGAGATTCTCCCTTTTAAAAGCTAAAAATGGGCCTGAAAAAGAACGAAATCGCCTTATAAGCATTAGTATAGATAAAATGTAAAAAAAATATTACCTCCATTGAGCCTGGGAAGAAGAGAATGGTGAGCTTAACAGTGAGGGATGGAGATGAGATCATAATTTGAGGGTATACATAGCCTAGAGGTCACTGGGCCTCCTGAAATTTTTTGATCATAGAGTTATTTTTTAGTTAATAGATAAGTATAGTGAAACATGTAATACATTTGACCTTTTATGTGTGATATGTTTTATTAAATTATACAAATCAAATAGTTGTGGGCATGTTTGTTTTGAGTGATTACTAGGGATATAGTTTTTTTTCTTTTAAAATTCAAGTGTTTGTTATTGTTGATTTGTATTACATATGACCAACAAAAATATGAAAGTCTAACATATGTTTTCCCATTTTTGAATAAAAATGGATCCCTCCCTTTATGAGGTATTAAAATTGTCATCCACTTATTATCAAGTTAATTGACAAAAATTTCCCTTTTTATTTAAAAAAAAATTGTAAATGAGGGTATAATTGTAAAATTTTAACTTATCACATGAATTAAATCTCAATACAAACACTTACCAACTTTTTATGTGTGATATATTTTACTAAATCATACAAACGAGTCTAATTACAACATAGTTTAACATGAGTCATAATATTTTTAAGTGTTTGTATTGAGATTTAATTCATTGATAAGTTAAAATTTTACAATTATACCCTCAGTTACTTTTTTTTTTAAATAAAAGGGGATATTTTTGTCAATTAACTTGGTTATAAGTAGATGATAATTTTAATACCTCATAAAGGGAGAGATCCATTTTCACTCAAAAATAGGAAAACATATGTTAAACTTTCATATTTTGCGGGCCATAGGTAATACAAATCAACAATAACAAACACTTGAATTTTAAAAAAATAAACTATATCCCCAGTAATTACTCAAAATAAACATGCCCTTGCAGTATTTGTATATAATTAATTTTCGGTAAGTTTGTTAGTGTGTGCATCGGCTCCTTTGAATCTAACAAGAGTGGTACCTAGTAAGAGAAGAAAGTTCTGCCATCCATTTTCTCCTTGTGAAAAATGGAATAGAGAGGATGTAGATGAGAATTTGACCATATATAGTTAGGGTTTATATACCCTAGAGATCGGACTAAATTGTTTACATGTTAACTAATTGCCTTTTCTCAGATGCTCATTTACACACATATACATGTGCGTGTTTGTAGGTGTGTGTGAGTGAGGGTGTGATTAGTAATTTCACAGATTTTTGTTGAATTTCTAGAGTTATTTTTTAGTTAATACACAAGCATAAACATATCTTATTTATAACTAATGACAATAAATAATTACTCTATCCTCTCAAACTAAAACAATCTTCCTCTAATAAATTATGTATCTATCTCAAACTAAAACAATCTTCCTCTAATAAATTATGTGTCTATCCTTTTTTACCCGACATATGTATTATTAATTATGTGTATAAAATGTGGATTTCGGTTGGAATTATAATGTATGATAGTAATTTGACAAAATTGGTGGCCCTAATGAAATCTTGAATGCACTCTAGTTAATATATTCATTTTGGTTGACTGTGGTTGTTGGCTTTTTAAGTTTCTTGCATGGGCTGGAAGGCCATCATTTATATTTGTTGTTTGCTTTGCTGAATGTTTTTGGATTGAATTATTGATAACTAAAATTGGGAATTTCCGTCGAAGGTATATACTATATGTAGTGTCATGTTAACTTCTTCGTATTTGAATATGACTATTTTGTATTCTTGTCACTCTCCCGCTACGTCAGTTGGTATACAGAGACGTCAATTTCGTTGCAGCTTCATTCAATGTGTTCAATAATATTCATAACAGCTAATATTGCCCCTTTTGCACTATGCCCCTTTTGTTTTACTTTAATTTCCTTTTTCATTTTTCACAAACACCCCTAATTCTTCTTTATCTCGCTATCCAAATTCTTAATTGATTTGAAAACTAAATGCAAATTAGATTTAAATAAGTGAATAATATACATCATTATCATTTTGAATTTATTTGGCATATTGTTACATCAAGATATTATAGAAGAATATATCTTTTCTTCGAGGCATGCTATTTGCACACTGATTTGATGGAATGACAGTCACTTGCTCAATAAGTATCATTTAGGATGTTTGGTTTATTTTCAATTTTTTTATTTTTAATTAAATTAAAATACTCATAATTTTCATATTACACTGATACACGTTTAAAAGTGAAAATATAGTATATTAATATTTTTACCATAAACCCAGAATTTTTAAAGAAGTAATATAAATTAATTAATTTATAAATCCAAGTTTTTAACTGGAATTCTTTTCAAGAATTTAAGAAAAAAAAATAAGAATTCCTATATTATAATAACGGAAATATATGTTTTAAAATATAGTCATAAAACTAAAACAAACCCTAGATTCTCTGTCTTTAACCAGAGCATGTATTATATACAAATACAACATGTTTCCGTCAAAAAAATACTAATAAACATGTGAGAGAGAGAGAGAGGGGTATGTGTGTGTAAAAAGCGTGCATTTACAGTGAAATTTTTACATTTTCTTAATAATTTTCAATCTGCCAAAATAATAAATTTTAGCTCTTACCTACCACTTGCTCTAATCATTTTCTTTGATTTTCGGAACCTTTTGTTTCCATTCTCTCTATATATAGAGAGAAAGAGAAATGATAATGCAGAGGGAAATGTAATTGGAAATGAGTAGCAAATTTTAATGTCTTACTAGCAATTTTTTTTTTTTTTATAACTTCTCAAGTAGCAAATTTCTTTTACGTTTTCAATTTGAAATGAGTTCTTATTATGATGCTGGTTATGTATTCGAGGATATCATGAACGATTTTTTAACTCCTGCTGGGGGTATAAAAGGAAAAGAAGCAGTGAAGTCATATGTTAAGTGGATTGCAGGTATGCGAAATATCACTTTAGCCATTCGTGATTCTAAACCACATAAGTTAAGGTATGTATGTAGTCAAGGGGGACAGTATAGGCCTTCTTCAAAAACCAAAAATGAAAGAAACACGAAAACACAAAGAAATTCGTGTGAATTTTGTTTAGTTTCTAGGGAATATGATAAAGATCAAGATCTTTGGCGCATTGATGTTTTGAGCTGGACACACAATCATCTCTTCCCGGAATTTGCAGAGGGTTCGAGACTAGGTACCTTAACACCCAACCAATTTAAAGAGATACAGCGGCAAGAAATGCTTCATATAAGTCCACGCAACATGTTGGCAGATATAAATAGGTGCGATCCAACCAATGTTACGGATATTAAGAGGGTGAACAATGCCATCAACAACATAAGGAGTCAAAACCGGAAAGGGCGTACCCCCATGCAAAACTACTTCCACCTACTGCAAATGCGAAATTACAGGTAAAAATATTAGTACACTTTATATTTTAAAATATTTATTTCACATATAGAAGGGATTGGGTAAGGGAAGGGTGGGGTGGGATGCCTAGTTTAAATTTATTTATTCCATATGCACGTTTTTTAAAATTTTATTCCACAAGTATTACAATTATTAATCTTGATGTGAGAGATCTTGCCATTTTCCGTGATTTGATAGTAAAAAATTGTGTTTTTAATAATGAAGGTTAATAATGTTATTAGTTTATTTATCTTAAAGCTACCATTTGAGTTCAATTATTAATTAATTTATTTATCTTAAAGTTCTTAATTTTGTTAATAATGTTTAATTAAAACAATTAATTTATTTTAATGTCATATTATTTAATAGGTAATCTATATTATATATATTATATATATATATATATATATATATATATATGTATAAAGAGAATAGTCTGCTAAAATTAAAATTTCATTTTATTTTATTTTATTTGTGCAATATTTTATTAGGTACGATTTTCGAACAAAGGATGGCAAAGAATTTAACTACAAGATGTTGCTTTCAGCCACCCAGAGTCTTATGCAATGGTGAACACATATCCGCAAATATTGATAATCGATAACACGTACAAAACGACTGTGTACGATATATATGTCTTTACTTGAAGCTGTTGGGGCAACAAGCACAAACAAGACGTTTACCATTGCATACGCATTTATGCAGCATGAAACACAAGAACACTTTGAATTTGTCTTGCAATTTATTCGGGGACTGTATGAGAGTGTTGAACTGAATGTTGTTCTTACAGATAGGGATCTCGCATTGATGAAAGCGGTGGATAAAATATTTCCAAATTCTCAGAAACAGTTATGTAAGCGCCACATAGAGCAATGTGTTCTAACCAGGGCTCTACAATAGCCAGGTTTCAATAAAGAATTCGCTGAATGTTTTAAACATCAGTGGAATAGGGCAATTGAAGCGGCCACACCTGAAGAATTTCTGCATAGCTGGGAGCGAGTAAAGAAAAAGTACGAGCACTATCCTGGTCTAATTTGTTATTGCGAAGAAACATGGTTTTCGAAGCATGTACACAGAGTTTTAAGTGCATTTATCGATCATCGGCTGCACTATGGAAACTACACGACAAACAGGTAATTGTACAATCTTTTTAAATATATTCATTTAAAAAGTTATAAATACTTACGTTTTACTTGTATCTGCTTTAATTGTAGGGTTGAACAAGAGCATCACAGGGTGAAAGTCAACCTCAACGGAAGCAATCACACATTTGACTATGTGTTCGACCAGATTCATCAGGTTATGGAGTTGCAAATAGGGGAGATAAAAAAACAATCGATGATTAACGCCAACAAGACAAGGACCGATATGTTAAACTGCAAATTGTTCAAGAATCTAGTTAGCAAGGTCACGTTTAAGGCGTTCGAACTAATTATCGCAGAAGGGACAAGAGATCTAGGTCAAAATAAATGCGGGTGTTATATGTGGAGAACACACGGTCTTCCTTGCAATTGCAGGCTTTTCCAGTACATGTCATACGGACAGAGTATCCCTTTAGACATTATTGATTTGTACTGGAGAACAATGAATATAGATTTTTCACGTGGTACTACCACGAGGAGAAAATTATTCGAAGACACGGAAGACGTTAGTGCACCTCCGGCAGTTGAAAAAAATAAGAAGCCTCTAAGCACTAACCGTGAACCTTCAAAATGGGAGAAATGGTGTAAAGCGGTCGTACTAAAGAGTTCTAAAATATCAAAGGGTAAGGGAAGAGTGGCGGCCACTAATAAATATCAGGATATTCCACCCGAAACTCATCATAGAAATAGCACATCAGAAGGGTGTCGGATGAGCTTTCCTAAAGAGAGTTAGGGCAGGGCGAGCTTTTCGCACGGTCCGAGACCACCCTCCCCAGATTCCCCACGCAATAGTAGCGCTCGCCAAAGTGAGTCACGTGTACCATTACGAGGCTCTAAGATGGAGAAATATTTTCCTCCCTACATCAGAGAATATATTGAATCATACACGGATGTGGTTGGAGACGGTAATTGCGGTTTTAGAGTTATTCCGCTTGTAGTCCTCGGAACCGAAGACCAATGGCCTACGGTAAGAGGTGATATGCTACATGATCTCCGCGGAAGAACAGAATTATACGATAACGTAATAGGTGGTCTTACAACCATGTCAGCCTTGGACCAAACTATTAATCATTTCAATGGTTCATGCGGTCCAGTTAACTATTTTTCAGTACCTGACTGTGGATTCGTGGCTGCAACCACATATAATATCTTCTTAATGACATTCGGTAAAACTGGCAGATTTTTATGTCCTCCCGTAGCTTTGGAACCCTATCGAGCACTTCCGAGCGCAAGGTGGTGTTAGGGCACGTGAACAATTATTCTCATTGGATATTGGTAAGAAAAAATATTTGTGGTTTTATTATATTTTTTATAATGTATTTTAGTTATGCGGATAGTAACTATTACTTTTATTTCAGTTGCACATGAGATCCGACTATCATCCAGTGCCATGGCTATCGGAATACTGGATCAAAAGAAGACACTCATCCGCATTTGGTTTAAAGTTACAATTTAAAGCTCAGATAGATCTATACAATTATCTACACAACGATCATGCACAGCGACGTAAAAATAAACGTGAGGCTGACAAAGAGGCCAAAAATCAGGCCCAAAAAAATCAATTTTTCTTTTTTTTTTTTATGAAAAATATGTAATGAGTGTATTTTATTTTTTCTAATTCAAATGGGTATAAAACTTTATTTTAATGTTAGAATTGTGTATATTCGTCCTTCTTCACAACTAATACTTTTGAATGAAATAACTAAAATTTTTGTAATATTAAACAATTAATATCAATATTTTTTGTAAAATAATTCGAGTAAATAAATAAAGAAAAAAAATTAAAAATGACACTGTTGCCATTTTACACTGCCTCTGCTATGCATGCCATCCAATCACATTTTCCTCTGCATTATCATTTCTCTTTCTCTCTATATATAGAGAGAATATAATATAATACTAATATAATAAATAATGCAGATCCCATGCTTTTCCCAGGCATACAGGCAGGAAATGAAATGTCATATACATATACGCATACGTATACATATACTACTACTACTAAAGCCTTTTAAATTTATTTGTATAAAATAATAGAAACATTATTCAATATTAATCTCTTTAACTATTATTTTTATATTAATATTTAGATATTTTCATTAATTGCTTATTCTATCCTGCGATAGATATAGCAGTCTCCAATAAAAAAAATATATAAGCATATAGCCTACTTAAATTCACTATTGCAAATGGTTTTACCTTAATATTATTTACCCTAATACTCTATCTATCTCATAAACTTTTCAATTTTTTTTTTCTGTTCGTCTCAATATAAATTTCACATTCTTAAAATAAAAAATCTTTTATAATTTTCAACCTCACAATTTTCACTAATTTACACAAAATGTCATTACTATTTGACTCACACATACACATAATTCAATTTCTTTTTTATTTTATACATAAAAGTTTATAAAATTACCTCTTAAATACTCAATCATTATTCTTCTTTCTTAAAGTGTGTACACTCCCTCCTATGAAAGTTTATGTGAGACGGAGGAAATATTAATTATTAAGGTATTTAAAAAATATTATTTATTAAGGTAAAAAGTTGATCAAAATTAATAATTAAAATTTTATTTTACAAAATAAAATTTACGAGTCCTTTTCACACGAAATATTCCTTTACTAAATACATTTTCATCTTTGAAATTAAAACATTACTGATTAATTGAGGCATAAAACAACATTTGTATATAGTAACTAAATAAGAATCGAAGTGGTATTAATAATGCATATTGCACATGCAGCCCCTGAATTTGTCAACTTTAATAATTTTGTTTTGTGCTTTGGGACTTGGAATTTCTGCAGCAGTGTCACGTCAGTGTGCAAATAACACTTGTGCTTTTCTTCGTACAAATTTCTGCAAATGTTCACGGATTGCTGCCTAGTGTTGTATGGTCACATCAAATATCAATCTATAAATTGATATCTTTCTTTTAATGAGATTCTTCCTTTTAAAAGCTAAAAAATGGGCATGAAAAAGAAAGAAATCACCTTATAAGCATTAGTATAGATAAAATGTAAAAAAAATATTACCTCCATTGAGCCTGAGAAGAAGAGAATGATGAGCTTAACAGTGGGGGATGGAGATGATCAATTTGATCATAGTTTGAGGGTATATATAGCCTAGAGGTCACTGGGCCTCCTGAAATTTTTTTTATCAGAGAGTTATTTTTTAGTTAATAGATAAGTATAAATATCTTTTATTTATATCTCATGACATTAAATTAATTACTTTATTCTTTCAAACTAAAATAATTTTACTTTAATAAAGTCGAAATGACTCATTTACCTTCAATTTTACACTTTTTGATATTAATAAAAGAATTTCTCATTAAAACTCATGCCATTTTGGCTTGGGTAATAAAAAATAAGACGGAGAAAATTGTTAATATAAATAAAAGTAGAGCAAGCCTTGTGTAAGACCATGAGAGCATTATGAGACTATTATCACTTTTCAATATAAATACCATCACGTTTACGATAAATTGGAGTATATCTCTTTAAAGTAATGTATACAAAACATATCATTTAAGATAAAAAATTTGGAGAGTGATACATATTGTATTCAATAAATTGTACTATCACTTTTTAAAAAATGCATGTAAAATTTATCATTTTAAGATAAAAATTAAAAAATTAATACACTTTACATTAAAAGTGATAGCAATTTATTGAAAAATTATTATGGTCTCACGGTCATGAAAAGGTGTCACACAAATTTTTATCATAAAAGTATTAATTTATATGTTTAATAGTATTAGTATTTTTCAATATACAATTTTAATTTGAAAAAAAAAATGTTTGGCTGTATATTTTAGGATTTATTACTTATAGATACAATATATGTGAAAAAATTACTAATAGGTACAACACACAAAAAATAATACTACCAGCTACAAAGTGGTAATATCAAAATACTTATATACCCTTATGACTGTTACCAATATTTGTGTTAGAAACGTTTATTTTGTCATTTAGCTTTTAGCAATTCCCTAGGAGGAGAGATAAAGGTAATTCAAAAAAGAAATAAAAATTCAGAAGAGGAAGCTTCCTTGCTACTTCATTGACAATATCGAGGTCGCTGCTTTCTCGACAAGATCGATTGCTTGGACCCAACTTCTTTTTCAATTTTCTTTTCATTTTTTTTTACCATTTTTGCCTATATATTTGTATATCTCGCAGCGGAAGGCCAGATCGACAACTTCCAATCTCCGTTGTCGGAAAACGTCAAATCATATTGTACGATTTGCTGAAATTCGGCTAGCCTCTATTCATCAGGTTAGGTTTTTCTACTCTATTTCAAAATTTGAAATTTTTAAACACCCATGTTTCAATACATTCCTATTTGTATCATTTTCGTGAGGGTGTGAACTTTCATTGTTCACCTTAGTTTTTTCAAAAAAGTATACTCATTCTCACCATCTAATGGCTGTTGACGTGATTTTTACAGTTAAATTCAATGGGGATTGTAAGCTTATATCTGCAAATGAATTAACCTCTTTTGAAGACTTCTTGTCCCAGATTTAGGGTAAGTGGGTTGAGTTAGGTAGTGTTGTTATATCCCTTAGGTGTTCTTTTGGTAGTACTACTAATTGTTGTCTAGATTCTAATACTGATTTTAAGAATTTATTAACCATGTGTCATATTACTTGCCAAAAGGTTGTTAATGTTGACATTCTGCACACAATTTCTACACCTTCTACAAACATTCCCCCCCAATATTTACATGTGCAGAACGATAATGAAAAATTACCCGAAAATTCACATGAAAAACTTTCTCAGTACCCCCTTAAGTCCCAGAAAAAATCTAACACCAAAAAAGGGGCACATAATATAGGTTTTAAAAGTGTTAAGAAATCTACCCATGTTGACACTCGAATTCCAGTATACGATGTGTGTCCAAATGTTGATAGGATTACCATTTTATCTGATAATTGTGCTGACATAATGAGTAATTGCAAAGGTCGTGTTTTTAGAGGTGGTGCTGAAGAATTTAGGAAAGAGTTGATTAAGTACTCCATAAGAATTGGTTTTAAGTTTAAGTATAGGAGAAATGACAATAGGTACATTCATGTAGTTTGTCATCATCTTGATAGTCATGGTTGTGATTGGTTCATCAAGGCATTCCGCCAAACTGTAACTGATTGTTTTGTTGTGTCTAATTGCTCTCTTGTCCATAAATGTGTTGGTAAGCTTGTCGGAGATGATACATCACGATTTGGACCAAAGATTATGGGTAGTCTAGTTTTAGGCAATGTTAGGTCCAATCCTCATTTAGGAGGCAAGGACATTCTCAGTGTTTTTAAAGACAGTTACGGTATAGAAATACTGTACTGAAAAGCATACCGGACTGTTAAAAAAGCAAAGGATCAAATCTTTGGTTCTTATGATGATTCGTATGCCCAATTACGATGGTATTGTGCAGCTGTTGAACGCACAAACCCTAGTAAGTTGTTTTTTAATTATTAACCTGCTACATGTGCAGAATTTGTGTTAAGATCATTTGGTTTTTTTAATTTTTTTTCATTACTGCACTTTTTTCACAGGTAGTGTTGTGGAATTGGATGTTCATCCCCAAACTAATCATTTCAGAAGAGTCTTTATATCATTTAAGGCATGTATGGATGGATTTACCAAATGTCGACCCATGTTATTCATTGATGGGACATTCTGTACCGGCCGTGCAAAGGTGACAGTGTTAGTTGCCACGACTAAGGATGACAATAATGGTAAAATCAACTTTACTTTAAAATATTTTTTTCTTAATATATCTCTTCTTATATAATAGGGGCTAGCCAATAAAATTGTGTTTAGTTTGTTAATAAAGACTTATATAATGGCAACAACCCTGTAAGGTCTTAAATATTTTTATTATGTTAATCTTGCTGCCCAATAAAATGGTTTTCTGTGAAATGCATGTATTTTTTCCTGAGCTATACCCATGTGCAGTTTTAACTGCTGTGCATTTATTTACAGGATTGTTCCCGGTTGCTTATGCTGTTGTAGCTTCTGAGAATATTGATAACTGGGTGTGGTTCTTAACTAAGATTCGTGACTTTGTTAGACATCCAAATCATATTTTCTATATCTCAGATAGGAACCTTGGGTTGATGTCTGCGTTTAATATAGTTTTCGAAAATCCCGTCCATTTCTTTTGCCTATTCCATCTATTGACCAACCTAAAGGGTCGTTTTTCGAAGGGTTGGACTAATTCAAATCGTGAAATGCTCGGTGAATATTTTAGAGAATGTGCATATGCACCAAACCTTAGATTATTCGAAGAGAAATTAGCCATGTTTAAGGAACTCGGAGGCAGGTTAGCCGAAGAGTGGATAGGCACCATTCCTGTTGAGAAATGAGCCGTTGCATATTCTCCTCACATAACTAGATACGGAGAAATGACATCCAATGCGGCAGAGTCTTTCAATTCATGGATCAGGGATGGTAGATCGCTTCCAATTACACACATGTTAGACTTCATTCGTTTAAGTATGATTTCTATCTTTTTTAAATTATTGTCGCTGTCTCTAATTTTTTTTTATTTTAAATTTATTCGTTTCCAATTTTATTGTAATTTTCCTACTGTTTATCATTCTTTTAAACAGAGATTTCAGGGTGGCAGCTTAAGAGAAGTCAAGCTAGCAATTCTTGGACTACTGCATTATGCCCTATTAAGGAAGAGTTGTGGCATTACAACGTGGACATTTTGCGGTCGTGGTCTGTAATACCGTGCCCTAGTGGTGAGTATCCTGTTGGCTCAAGCCCATCTGTTTGTGTTGATTTACTCAAGAAAACCTGCTCTTGTTATCAATGGCAAATTGGTGGATTCCCTTGCCCGCACGCTGTATCGGTTATCAACAAGATATGCCCAACTGTATTTTCGGAGGTAGATCATTATTTCTTTGCATCTACATACCGTGAAACATACAGCTTCACCATTCATCCGATTCCTGAAACTGAACGGTTTGAATCGACCGTAGATCTTCTTTATCCAAAAAATCTCCCACCTGTCCTAAAACGCAAACCTGGACGCCCCAAAAAGTCCTGAATATCGTCTGGGGAGTTTCCGAAGAAGAAATCCAAGGTGGATTGCCACTGATGTCTGTTTAAATGTGTTGATGCCTTGATTTTTTTTTTTTTTTTTTTTGGCTTGATTGGTTTTGCTTAGCTCCATTCTGTCTCAGTCCTTTTAAACTTGAGATACATTTTTTTGTCCCAAGTTTGATTTGGGTGATAGTTTTTTTGCTGTAAAAACTATTTAAGGCATTTGTTTCAAGCTGTTAAAACTTGTTACTATATTACAAGTTTTAGCGGAGTGATGCATTTTTTGTGTACATTTTGCGAATATATGGTAAATCATATAAATTTCATGGTCTTATTAATTGTTGCGATTTTGTTAGTGTTATTACAAATAGTGTACAATTTTTTTTTTTTTTTTTTGTTAGTGTTATTACAAATTGTTGCCATTTTGTATTATTAATATCTACACCCTTAATTAAATTATATTTCTGGTAATTTCATGATCATTCTCACACGATATAAAATATAAAACATTAATTAATATAGGATATAACCTGTTTCATAACAGCTTTTCATTACAATATTCTACCATTACTTCACTGGAAAGGAAAATATATATCCGCAAAAAAAGTCCCATCTTCACTGGGAAAATTTCACCTTATCATCATTCTACATAAACATGTTTTTAATCACTCCTCCAAAGAATAACAATATAGCAATTGTTATTGTATTTTCAATGAGCAAAGTCGGAATAGTTATATTGTACGAATTCACAGTTGATGCCCTTGCATTTGATCCACCTCCCAGATTTCGTGGCCTGCTCGACACATCTTCGTGCTCAAATTGATCATCATAATGGGCAGGTACGCACCAATGTGACCACCCATGTAGCTCGCAATGATAGTACAACCTACCCGGGTTGTTTGGAGTTTCCGACACCCGTATTATTGTTGGTCTGTTACAAGCACGACAATATGCTCTAACATACCTGGATAATTCTTGACAGATGTTGAACCATTTGAGATGGACATTTTTGATATCAAGAATCACTCTTTTGATATATGTTAGTAGTCCAAACCAATACCCATGCATGCACATATATATACTACCATAAAATCCATGAGAACCTGATTCAAGCGAGAGTATGAGCCATACGGCTAGTAAAAAATAGATATATTTTGATTGACAGGGATCCCAAACGGTCATTTGACAAGACAGCTTCTGTATGCTACACGAACTGCACATGTGCAGAAATACGCTTCATCTGCAGAATTAAGCCACATGTGCAGAAATAAGTATCATGTGCAGAAAAAAATTCTAAAAATAGGCAGGTTAATGGTAACATGTGCAGTAAAAAAAGACATTCATGTTCAGTTTTCAATAAATAATTTTAACACCAGTGCAACAATCATAGTAATAACACATTCTACAACAAAAATCTAAAAGCTTCAAGATTTTCAGCGTATGACTAACAACAAAAAACATGGCCTTCATTTTACTGCCCCTGTCTTAGGGGTTTAAAATTACATTCAATATACACAATATCTGTCTTTGTGTTACAGTCCATATCTTAATCAAAATAAATTTATAGATTCCAGCAATATTCTAATAGTTACTACCACTAATATAAAATAACAAAACTGATTGGGTCCATAAACCATTCCACCATTTTCAGTCTGTAATTTCCTGATGACACCTGATTAAAAGTCCCCTTCCGGATAGGTTTATTCGCCACAATGTGCTCCATCTGTAAGCACACCAACACCCCGCAGTCCAATGAGTCTGGAGATTGCTGCAAGCAGTCCTGGTTTGTGGGAATTACGAATTTTCCATTTAATATTCGGTCAGCTCCTTTCTGCCTACTATACACCTCCATCAACCTCTTCTCTACGTAAGACACCTTTTTTAGAATTTGCCAATCAACACCAGAAACAGAAACAAATTTGTCAAATATCCTTGTTATAAATTTACTATTCAAAAACTTGTATATATATATATATATATATACAAAATGGTATTATAGCATCTAATCAACTTACCAATGTCATCGCCCTCTTTAAATGAACATTTGTCCCCTTTCTCCTCGGAGACATGGAATTGTAAAACTTCCATTCTGCAGTCTTAAGATTCAACCTCAACAACGTCCAGTGATCACCGGATGACCTTGCATTACGCCCACCCCCTTTCGTGTTCATCGGAAACATAAGGTTCTCATAATATATATTTTTTTCCAGCCTCATGTCAAGTAATCGCTTCAGTGAGTTGTTATTACAATCAGGATTACATTTTACAAGGTCCTACAGAAACATAATAATACATTATTAATTATAAAAGACAATTTTTGTAACTGCTAAAGAAAACCAAACAAATATATTTTTTTTAACGGTTGTTACCCAGCATGTATATGAGAAGACCATCGTAGACATCCCCCCATCCTTCTTAGAATATTTTTCCCTTAATATATCACCCCATGAATCAATGACCTGTTATTATTTAACCGATGTAAAATTAGTAAAGAAATGTATCAATTCTACTAATAAATTGTGTGCAGTTTATTTAAGTTACTTACCTGACCAGACAGCCTTTCATGATGCAAAATGTCAATTACATCTTTAAGCATCACCTGAGACATAGCATTCTTGCTCCACCATACTAGATGACTGTCAAAATATAGTAAAATCAACAACGTATTTATAATTATTAAGTATATTGATATAAGTTTTTAAAAAAAAATTAACATGAAAGGGGTATCTTACTCTTCTCCCGATTCCTCCCAACATTCTTCAATTATGTTTTTTATATGAGATTTTGTCCTTCGCACAGCCCAAAGCGATGTATCCCATCTGTACCGCGGTTTCTCAATACCACTCACTTCAACTACAGCCCCATCATTTTGTCCTTCATTTATGCATACAATTTCTGCAGTATTCAATTGAGGCGTTATATCAGTCGGCTTCCTCTCTTGATTTTCGGTTCTTGCCTTAATTCTCTTTGTATTGTGCTTGGCTCTTGCAAATTTCGTCCTCGTTTTGTAGGACACGGTGTTTGTTCAGAAATCACCAACTGATGGGATTGTACCACTCCCTCACTTTGATCCAAAGTCTTATTTTTACCCCCACCTATTTTAGACATGTGTTCATTCTCACAAGCCTCAAGCTCTGCAATGTTAACTGGATTCGCATAATCTGTGTAACAGTAGGTAAGCACTCTTCCCTAACCCTTTTCTTCAACTCCTCATTCTCTTTCCTAACTGTCTCCAACTCTGACTCGTTACTTCGTATTACTGCCCTCAGTGACCCAACCTGCTGATCCCTAAGCATGCTAATTCGTTCAATTTCACTGCTCAATTTTTTATTCTGAACTAACACCTCATTTAATTGGTCCAAAACTGCCTTATCTCCCACATTTTCACCTGGAATTACTTTTTCTAACACTTCGTTTATTTCAGCTACATGCACATTATACAAAACATCAGTTTTCTCAACATCTGTCCCCCCAACCTCTACATGTTCCCCCACATCATTTTTCACAGCATCTGTCCCCACAACTTCTACACTATCCACAACATCATTTTTCGTGACATCTGCCCCCCCAACTTCTTTTTCCTTAATATCATTTCCCACACAGTTCCCCTCTCCAGACACGTTGACTGAATCATCTATCACTTCTCTAATCACCATATCTGCATCCTGGACGCCATCAAATAGTTGTGTTAGATTGAAGTTGAAAGACGGGCTCTCGACACCTGCATCATCCAATTTCCTTGGACCTACAACAACATTGCTATCCTGTATTTTTTGTGACGATTGAAGATTATCAACATGACAAGGATCTACACAGCTCCCTTCAGCATCCCCCAAATTCCCTTCAGCAGCACCCACATTAAAAAAATCATCTTCCTCTACTTCTGACTTCCCATCAGTCCTATTATCATTTTCATCATTTGACATGTTTGCCAAATTTCTTTCCTGAATGTCATCCTCTTCCTCAATCGGCTCACTCTTTTTTTACAATCACCCCTTGCAAAATCACCCACTGCATTTTTGTCAGGTACACTATCATTGTTATCTTTCATTGCCTCGTAATACTCAATCACAGACAACAATTTTATTTCTTCTTCTGGAGTTGGCTTTAAGGCAGTTTCATCAAAGTCCTACATATTATATTCAAAATCTAAGTAATCAATAATAAACAATATGAGTCAGCGAAATATATTATAACTATAAAACTTACACATGATTTATATATCTTTTAAAGCTTTGTTACATTTAAAAGCTTGTTCAACTTGCCCAGATCCCACTTCAGAAACCTTGGGAACACGCCTTTCTTTTGCGGCTTAATGATTCTTGTGTGCTCGAAAAGAAAATACTAAAAGCATAAATCATGTAGGATTATTTTATTATTTAAAAACTGTAGGTTAACAAATGAAAAAATATCAATAGTTTACAGTAAGTTATCTGTAAGAGCATGGCGCATCCTCCAGCTTTCAAATTTGAACTTGTAACAATCTGCCTCTTCAACATATCTTTTATGAATCCACACCAGTCATAAAGTCCCACTTCCTCTAAATTGTTAATGCACTCTGTTAAGTGCCAAGACATTGATCCGTTCTGGTTTGGAGACAGCAATGCCGCAAGAAAATAACAATGTGTTAACCTAGCCACATCTTCTATGTTGTTTTCATCATCATATGCGACCATCTCTTTCAACTTTTCATATATCACATTCTTGTATAGAACAAAGTTCCCAACACACAGTCTAATTTCATTTCCAAAACACCTCGTAATTCACTCCCCCATTTTGTATTTACCACATTTGATAGGTATCTCAGTGCTCCCTCCAACAACCCCAAAAATCAATCTAACATCATTACTTGAAACGTTAACCAGTTTTCCACCTATTATAAAACCTTCAGCAACTGTATCGAAGCAGCTCATTATCTTTCAGATGTCATCCTCATATTTTTGGCACATCCTCTTCAGTTTAGCATTCTCTTTCCAGTACAATGAATTGAACAACAGCCAGAATGGTGTCCTTTGAATCTGCTCTAAGTGATCATTTTTATACTTTACTGATCTAAGCTCCTTGATTGTTTTCCGAATATTGCTACGGTAGTAAACAATACTCTTGTTCACGTGAACAAGCCCTTCATACAAAAAAATAAATTATTTAAATATATACATATATGTGATACACACATTTTTATCAATATTAGTACTTACCAAAAGTGTTGGCTTCATATTAACATAAGACACCTCTTCATCCGAACTGCCACTTGTCCCTGAACTTGAATCATGATCACTATCATACTCATCGTCTGTAGAGCTATCACTAGAGAAATCTAAATCTGGAAAACCATTTCAAACATATTATATATAATTTTTTTTCTATGCTTTGTAATATATATCATCAGCAATTATGTTTGAAGAATTTTTACCTTCTGATGAAGAACTACTCTTAGATTCTAGATCAACATCCTTTTTTCCAGTTTTTGTTTTCCTCCTTTTTTTTTTTTTTTTTTGTTGTTGTAATCATAATTTGTATCACATTATCAATCATAAATTTTCATATGCAAATAGGTATTACCATTAAAAAGTTTCAAACAATTGAAAAATAGTGTAAAGTAAAATAAGTATTTACCAGATTCCGACGATTGACTTAAATCATTAGCATGTCTTTTCCCTACAAAATTAGTTTCTGATTTTATTCCATGAACTCTACAGTTTATAAGACAAGCAGTTTTGATTTGAACATATTCATTTTAATATAATTTGATTTATGCATAAAGCCTATGATCAACCCAAGTAAACTTGATTTTAACACAATCAATTTTTTAGCTTGTGCACATGTGCAGTTTCTCAACAACGACTTATGCACATGTGCAGTTATACATAATTTCTGCACATCAGAAAATCAGTTTTACAGGGGAACATATTACACCTCAACAAAAGAAAAACATGTGCAACAGATCAGGGAAATGCAACACAGGGGCACATATTACACATCAACAAAAGAAAAACAGGGACAACAAATCAGCAAAATGAAAAATAGGGGCACACATTACACATCAACAAAAGAAAAAAAAAGGGCAACAAATCCAAAACCTTTCGATTTTGACTGCTTATTTCCCACGTTTGCTCCTTTTCTCCTAGCTTTCCCTAAAAAAACCAACATGCACAGATGCACAAAATAAATAAAAAAATAACATTTTTCGTTTAAAATGGTTATAAAAAGTTGCAATTCTTACCACTGTAATCAGTTCTATTCCTCAGTTTTTTCCCTTTCTTTTGTCTTTTATCATCGTCCTCTTCTCCCCTAAAACGACCCACCTTTCTTGTTTTGGCCATGAACACCTAAACCGAAAATCAAACTTTATTAAACTTTATCACATTGGTATACATACAATATCGAAAAAAATTAATGATAGAACAGAAGATGATGGAGAAGAACGGGAATAGACGTAAACGAAGCTCCGTAACCCAAATATTAGCAAATATCGTGAAACGACCCTCCGTAACAACTGGTTATTGACTGGATAATGGAGAAGATCAGAATAGAAGATGATGGAGAAGAATGGAAAAAACGTAAACGAAGCTCCGTAACCCAAATATTAGCAAATATCATGAAATGACGCTCCGTAACAACTGGTTATTGACTGGATAATGGAGAAGATGGAGTTTCAGGGTTTTTTTTGGGTGGGAAAATGCTTCATTTTTGCTGTGAAATGATTTGATTGAAGTTGGTTTATTGGGAAACTAAAAATGGAAGACGCAGGGATCAAAAGGATACTCAAAAGGATTGAAGGGTAATTTGGGTACTTTCAACCCTTTTTGTTGTAGCTGGTAGTAATTAAGAAACCAATTGTATCTACTAGTCTTAAGGGTGTATATTTTGTACCTAACAGTCACTCCCCCTATATTTTATTATCACATATATTTTTATAATTATTCAATTTTATGCACTCGCCTTATTGGTCCGTTCATTAAATTTATGTTCATTCCTTTTTTTTTTAAATAATCATTTTATTATCACTTAATTACTCAAAATATCATTGATTTTACACACAAACAATTACTTTATTCATAAATGGATCTCACATTACTCTTATTTTATCTACTTTATACAATAACAAACAATTTTTCTTAAATCATGTGCAATGCTCTTTGAACATGAAATTGGACAAAAGGTACATAACAATACAATAACATTTGTCTTACAAATTAATTTAACATAAAATTTAAATATTACTATACACAAAATCTCAAAACAAACAATCTCCCAAATTTCGAAAATCAATTTTTTATTACCACTTAAAAACCAAAATAAACTTCATCCAAGACGATATTCGTTTTGAAAAACCAATTTTAGGATTTCAAATTTAAATTGGGTTGTAATTTTGAAATTCGATTTTCAAAAAATCACCACTACAACATCTATAGTCTAACAGTATCATACTTTTCAATACAGTTAATTATATCTTCTTACAGTCGTCCCTCTTAGCTTAGGGTCTTCTCTCGCCTGTTTCGAGTCCGTCGGCGATTCTTCCTTGCTGATTTATGTGGGGTCAGTTCCCCTTTCTCTCTCTCTCTTTTTTTCCTTTTTCTCCTTTGCGTCTTCCAGCATCTTTTTCCTCTGTTTTGCTTTCTTTCTCTGTTGTGCCGGACGCTTCCCGTTCCGCTGCGTTCGGCGACGTCGGAGCGTCTAGGTGCTCCTGGGTGTTTTGTTGGTTGGATTCTGTGTTTATTAGGTCCGTAGGAGTCTCGGTCTGTGGCGTTCGCCAGCGTCTAGGGTTTTAGTCGTGTCTCTGTGTCTTTTTCTCTTTCGTCTTGGGTCTCTGTGTGCATTGCAATGGCTTCTGGAAGTAAAGGAAAGGAAACCAAATTTACCGAAGAAGATGTGGTCCGCTTGGAAGAAGATGAAATTGTGGAACCTCAAGAACATTCGTTATGCTTAATGGGAAAAGTTTTAACATCAAAACCATTTAATGCTTTCGGGTTTCTCGAAACAATGAAGAAAGCGATGAAGACTACTAAGGGCTTTACAGCAAAGGAGGTGGGAAACAATCTTTTTTCATTTAAATTCCAATCGAGGAAAGACCTGCAGGACATTTTAGCTCGTGAGCCGTGGCATTTTGAGAAAAAACTCCTAATACTCAAGGAAATCGAAAGAGGAGTCCAACCCTCAAAAATTAAGTTCGAATCAGTGGGAATGTGGATCAGGCTGTACGACCTCCCCCAATCGGTAAGATCTGAAAGATGCATCAGAAAAATTATGGCTCAATGCGGAGAAATTATCGAAATTGATAGACAATCTATGGAGGGGTTTGGAAGGAGTATTAGAATAAAAGTGATGGTAGACGTCTCTAAGCCTCTGAAACAAGGAATGAAAGTGGAACAAATGAATAGCCTCCAGTGTGGATACCTTTCAAATATGAACACCTCCCCTCATTTTGCTACTTGTGTGGATCCTTGGAACATATGAGGAGGGAATGCGATCTCACCGAAGATATGGACGACCTCCTTAGACTCCCCGACAGCAAACTACCGTATGGAGAGTGGATGCGAGCATCCCCTTACAAAAAAGCCTCGGTGTCCACTGAACATGCTCGACCTGAGAAAGGTGAATGGACGCTACGGAGGCGGCTGTTTGAGGACTTCAAGCGCAAAGTAAAGAGTGAGAGTCTCGGCGAGAAGGATGAGGAGAGCCCGAAGGGGAAGGAGGACGACACAATTGAAGGTATGGTAGTTGATAATTTGAGAAAAAATTTAGAATTGGTGAATATGGTAGAGAGAGATATGAATACTGAAAGGAATGTGAAGCTGGAGATGGTAAAGATTGAGGAGAACCCGACTTTTATAGAGGAGGAAATGCAAGTGGAGAATATTGAATGCTGTAAAACACATGTGACCCCTATCCATACTGCAGCCCCACCACAATTGTCCCACCACACCCCAACACCTTTACCCCACCTTAATGACAACCTGCACCCCATTAAAGAGGCTAACCCACCACCCATTAATCTACCAACCTCCCACGCCAATAATCACACAAACCACCACTATCTCACACCTACCTCAGAGTTAATCAAACTCTGCCAGAAACAAATGCTGATACCCACTTCCAAAATTGAGAATTCATACCACAAAATTCCCCATACAACTCTCCCTCAACAAACACCCACAACAAAATGCACTCATGAAATGACCTCTGCCCCTACAACACCACCTCTATTCCTAAACCACACAAACCTTGACTCCCCAAAATCAACAACCACCGAGCTGAACACCCCTATAGAAAAACACCCACCCATGCAGCCCCGAAGGATATCCATTGTAAAGAAGCCCGAAACTGTTGGTAACCAGAATCAAAGAAAGCCTCGAATGACACAACTCGCACGGAAAAGGAAGGAGGTAGATGGAAATTTCGAGCTAAACAGGACAAAGAGAGGAAAATTGGGGGAAGATAACGAATCAACGGCGGCGGCTGTCGAACAGCCCCGCCGATCACAATGATCGTCCTAAGCTGGAACTGTCGCGGGCTTGGGAACCGAGCGACAGTTCGAGCTCTGAAAAAGCTCCTGCATGAGGAAAATCCGAGTATAGTTTTCCTCATGGAAACAAAACTCTTTTGAACTCAAATGAATAAATTGAATGATCAATCTCTTCATTTCAAAGGTTGTTTTCCAGTTGATTGCTCAGGAAGTGGAATTGGCAGAAGCGGTGGACTCTGTATGCTATGGAAGGATAACATGACTCTCTCTTTGCAACATTTTTCTAGAAACCATATATCTTTTGAGGTTAACTCTGACATTGGGAAAACTTGGTTTTTGACGGGTTTCTACGGGTGGCCGGAACGTCAACTTCGACATAAATCATGGCAATTGCTTACTACCATTGGTCCAAACCCCGAGAATCCGTGGTTGTGCATAGGTGACTTTAATGAAATCCTTTGGTCGTTTGAAAAGTTGGGCGGATTGGGTAATCGTACTTCATCAATGGAGAATTTTCGCAGGACAACTTCTAACTTGGATCTCCAAGACCTTGGATATAGAGGCTTCAAGTACACGTGGACAAATGGAAGAGAAGGAAACAATAATATCCAAGTCCGCCTTGATAGAGCCTTTGCAAACAAACACTGGAGTACGATTTTTCCGGTCCACACAGTCTTCCATAAAGTTCGAATCCAGTCTGATCACTCTCCTCTCACAGTTGATTTTGCACAAACGGAACACTCCCAGACCTCTGAGTGGAATAGCAAAGTTAAAGCTTTCAAGTTCGAGAAATGTTAGGAAAAGAAATTTGTAGCTAGTTTTGATGTGTTAAAAGTGTAAAATAGGATGACCAGCTGAGCATCTTGTATAGACAGCTGAAGTATTTCTTTGTAAATAAAACTAAGTATAGAAGATCAGACAAGGTCAAGATATCAGACAAGGAAGATTTCCAGATAGAAGAGAATATCAGACAAGGTCAAGATATTAGACAAGGACAGCACATGATTGTTGAAGAGCAAGACAAACGTCTAGACAAGAAAGAAGATGGAGACGAGGTGAAGTAAACATCAGATGAAGAGGTGTTAGAAAAATATTATGCAAAGATTCAAGAAGCAGTTTCAACAACTCAGGAAGAAGTTACAGAATTCAGTTATATTGTTATAACTGATCAAAACTGAATTCAAAGAAGTTATAACTGCCAAGAGGAGTTCTCTATAAATAGGAATAGAAATCAATTTAGAATTAACTTTGACACTTTGCACTCTTCATTATACTTTGTATACACAAGCAACAAAGAATCATACACATTCAAGAATGTGTTATACGTTTTTCAGTTCTTAGTGTTTATAGAACACCTTTTCATTAGATCTTCAAGCCATAGATATTCAGAAGTTAGGAAGATTCATTGTAAGGCTGAAGATTCATCATTGTATGTAAGGTAGCAAGAAAGAAGGAAGTAAGTAAGTGAAGGCCCTTCTCCAAGTTCGAAGAAGGAGAGTGGACGTAGGATCGTTTGATCCGAACCACTATAAATCTGGTGTTATTTCTTCTTCTTCTTATTACTTGTTTTCATTAATTGTTTCTTGATTACAAATTTGATATCTGACAAAGCTTTAGATCCTATTAGAATTGAGTATAAACAAAAATTTGTTTCCGCTGTGAATCTGTTTTTGGAGTTGATAGATCATCTAAGCTTGCAAAAGTTTTTTGATAATCTATTCATCCCCCCCTTCTAGATTATCACTAGAGGGTATCTTGTTTTTGCGTTTAAACTCGTTCTAAAGGGACCCAACAAGTGGTATCAGAGCAGTGTTAAGCTGTTCTGATAGAGATTTGTGGTCTTAAAATATCTGTGTTCTCATTGAAATCTGATTTCTTATCATTGAGCTACTAACATTTCTGATAAGTTGTGTTTTAGCATCTTGAATTACAATGTCTTCTGTTAAAAGTAAGAAATCCAGAAGTTTACCAGATTTTTCTATCGAAGAATATGATTACTGGAAGTTCAGAATGGAGAATCATTTAAAGGCCATTCATGACCGTATGGAAGAGGTTCTTGAGGAAGGTCCGATAAAATTCTACCATGGAGTTGTTAGTACTGGAGCTGAATCTTCTACTACAAGAAGTCAACAAGAAAAGAAAAGTGCTGATTTGACAAATGACGAAAGGAAGATTCACAATTTGGATCAGGTAGCAAGGACAGAAATTATAGAAACGTTGAGCAAAGACTGGATAGAAAAGGTAAAGAGATGTAAAACTGCTAAGGATATGTGGAAGACTCTTGCAAATGTTTGTGAAGGGTCAGAGCAGGTTAAAGAAAACAAGTTGCAATCAGTTTTACATGCATTTGATACATTCAAGATGAAAGATGGAGAAACTGTGGATCAATTGGATGTAAGATTGACCAATTTGGTGAACAAAGCTGCTGATTTGGGTAAAACCTATTCTGAGAAAGAAATCAATAATAAGGTACTCAGATCATTAAGCAAAAGATGGAGAGAAAAAGCAAATATCCTCAAAGCTACACAGAACCTGTCATCTATTTCACATCATACTTTATTTTCTCATCTGAAAGCCTTGGAATATGATATACAAATTGAAGATGAAGAAGATGAGGCAGAGTCATCTACTTCTGGAAAGACTGTGGCATTTCTTCATCAAGAAGATTCTGACAAGATTTCTAAAGCATCAGATTTGTCAATAAAAGAGGAAATGGCTTTATTGATCAGACGATATGAGAGACTCAAGATGAAGTATAAAAGGAATAAGAGAGATAGATTTAATCATCAAAATTATAAATCAGACAAGGAAGAGAAGTATTCAGACAATGACAAAAAGAAGGATCCAGTGAAAAGATTCAAATCACCAATCAGACGAGGTGAGAATAGTCCAAAGTCAGAAAGAGGAGATATCTGTTATACCTGCAATAAACCTGGTCATTTTAGCTATGATTGTCCTCAACTCACTCCTAGAGAAAGAGAAGAAAAGAGGAAGAAACGGGATAGGAGGTATGCAGATCAACGAGCTCTTTTGGCCGAAAAGGAGGAAACACATGAGACATCATCATCCTCATCCTCATCTAGTTTCGGGTCAGACAATGACATTTGCCTAATGGCTAAGGAGGTAAACTACTACTCATCCTCAGACAATGATAATGATAACTTGTCTGAATCTGATTCATGTCTTATTAACAAACTTCTAAAAGATCTGAAGACAGCTTTATCTGCTTATAAACAGATAGAGACTGAAAATTTAAGTTTAAAGGATCAAATTCTTAGTCTAATGGAACATCAGACAGGGACAAGGAAGAATCTAGATTATACATTCAAGGGGGAATGTCAATCAAAGACTTCTACTAGTTCCTCGTCTGAGAAAATCAATGAGTTGGAAAAAGAATTGAGTTCTTTAAAAACTAAATTTTCAAATATCAATATGGAGAATGAGAATTTTAAAAGGACTAACAGAGATTTAAATCTCAAGATAGGACATCTTAATAACTCTCAGTCTACAATTGATAACATCTTCAGTACTTCTCAGAAGCCTAGTGATAAGACTGGATTGGGTTTTGATAGGAACACGAAAAATGATCCTATCAAACCAAGAGTTTTTGTCAAAGCCACTAAGACTATGGAAAAGATAGAACTTAGTCCAAAGAAATCTAAGGAGCAAATAACCCCATCTGATATTTCAAAAGAGAAAATACAGATGAGGAGAAATGTTTCCAAAAGAAATCTAAAGACTAAATCAAAGTCATTTCCAAAGTATAATGGTTTTGATGGAAGAAGCAAGTGTTATCCATTCTTTCCAAGATATAAGACAATTACTAGAGATCAATTAAATAAAATTGATCTAGATAGTCTAATATTAGTGGATAGATATGGTTGCAAAATTCGATCATTGGTTCTGAAAAATTTGGATGTTTTTATCTGGATACCTAAGTATCAACTTGACAAGAAAGGACCCAATACACAAAGGGTACCTAAGAATTAATTTGTGATTGCAGAAGAATAAGGAGATAGTTGAACAAGATGTTCTTGAAGTCATTTGGTATATAGACAGTGGATGTTCTAAGCATATGACTTATGAGAAAAGACTTCTTTCTAACTATCAGACAATAGATGGACCTCGAGTAATGTTTGGTGACAACAATTTTGGTCTAACCAAAGGAGTTGGAACTTTGATGATTGGAGATATTCAGGTTAATGAAGTATATTTTGTGGAAGGTTTGAAACATAATTTACTCATCTCGTATCTCAATTTTGTGACAAAGGATATTGTGTAAAATTCACTCATGATGCATGTTTTATTTTGGATGGTTTAAATGAAAATATTTTACTTACTGGAGTCGACAAGGTAATATCTATATTGCAAATTTCAAGAGTTGCTCTAAGGATACTTGTCTTATTGCTAAGAGTTCAAAGATTTAAGTTGGCTATGGCATAAACGTCTTAGTCATTTAAATTTCAAAACTCTTAACAAAATAGCAAGAAAATCTTTAGTCAAAGGACTTCCGATAAAATATTTTCGAAAAATCATGTTTGTGATGCTTGTCAAAAAGGAAAATGACCAAAACTTCTTTCAAAACAATAAATGGTCCTGCTTTCAAAGGATTCTCGAACTTTTGCACATGGATCTTTTTGGTCCAGCTTACACCTCTAAGTTTTAGTGGAAGAAAGTATACTTTAGTGATTGTAGATGATTTTTCTAGATTCACTTGGGTTATTTTCTTGTACAAAAAGAATGAGATCAGAATAAAAATTCCAGAATTCCTCAAAAGAATTCAAAATGAAAAAGGACTAAAAATTGTCAAGATTAGAAGTGATAAAGGTACTGAGTTTCGAACTCGTTTGTTACTAACTATTGTACTCGAGAATGGTATAGCACATGAAACATCATCTGCAAGAACACCCCCCAAAGAAAATGGAGTGGTAGAAAGGAGAAACAGAACCTTGAAAGAAGCCGCAAGGACTATGTTATCTCGAGTATGACACTCCACACAGTTTTTGGGCGAAGCCATTAATACCGCATGTTTTGTTCAAAATAGGTGTTTAATTGTGAAAGATAAATGCAAAACTCCTTATGAAATATGGAAAGGCAGAATACCAAAAATTTCATATTTTCATATATTTGGTTGTAAGTGTTTCATTCATAATAATGGAAAATCAAAGTTAAGAACCTTTGATGCTAAGATTGCGTAAGGGATATTCTTAGGATACTCATCCGTATCTAAAGCATATAGAGTTTTTAACAAGATTACATTATGTGTGGAAGAAACACCACATGTTGTTTTTGATGAAATTTCTAAGTCCTGAAAGTACAGATGATGTCACCAAGATAGTCAAGATCTTAACAAATTAAACATCAAGAAATCACCAAGTTCTATTTACTGCAGTCGAATCGGATGAGGAAGACACACCAGACAGAAATAAAGATAAGGAAGCCGAGAGTTCTTCCATGTCATCCGATCGATTTCTACTACACTACCGAGATGGACTAGAAGATATTCCCGAAGGTAATACTGAACTAATTGATGAAAATATCTCGATAAGACTTCATATCCAGTAAAAGATAAAGGTAAACGAGTATCGACTTATCATCCAAATTTCGAATGATAATTGGAAGTTTAGATTCCGGAGTCCAGATAAGGACACGAGATAAACCAAGACTGTCTCATTTAGTTGTTATGTATCTTTACTTGAACCTAAAACTATTATCAAGCTCTAACCGACTCCAATTGGATAAATGCAATGCAAGATGAATTAAATCAATTTCAAAGACAAGATGTATGGGAGCTTGTTGAAAGACCTCATCATCAAAAAGTTATTGGAACAAAATGGGTTTTCAAAAATAAGAAAGATGAGAACAATATTGTGGTAAGAAATAAGGCTAGATTGGTTGCACAAGGTTATTCACAATCTGAGGGAATTGATTATGATGAAACCTTTGCACCGGTTGCTCGCCTTGAAGCCATAAGATTGTTCTTAGCTTATGCCGCTTATAAAAGATTTACTGTGTTCCAAATGGATGTGAAATCTGCATTTCTAAATGGAGTCATAGCCGAAGAAGTCTATGTAGAACAACCTCCGTGCTTTGTCAAAGGAGACAAGGTCTATAGGCTAAGGAAAGCTCTATATGGACTTAAACAGGCTCCTAGAGCATGGTATGATACATTATCTGAGTATTTAATTCAAAATGGTTTTGTAAAAGGTAAAATAGATAGAACTTTATTTAGGAAAGAATCTGATAGAGGTCTTCTGTTAGTTCAAATATATGTTGATGATATTATTTTTGGATCAACTAACCTACTCTTGTGTGAAGAATTTAGTCATCTTATGAAGAACAGATTCGAAATGTCCATGATGGGAGAGATGACATACTTTCTTGGACTTCAAATTAAGCAGACAAAGAAAGGAATTTTCATAAATCAAGCAAAATATACCAAAGATCTTATTGAGAAATTTGGAATAGGTACCAGCCGAGAAGCCAAAATACCTATGATGACAAACTTTTCAATGGATCTAGATGAGAAAGGAGAAGACACCGATCAGACGCAGTATAGAGGTTTAATTGGCTCTCTTTTATACTTAACTGCTAGTAGACCTGACATTTCTTTTGCAGTGGGAGTATGTGCACGTTTTCAAGCTAAACCTAAAAAGAGTCATCTTGAAGCTCAAAAAGAAGATTCTAAAATATTTGAAAGGTACAATCTATGTAGGACTGTGGTATCCAGCTGATGATAATTTCGAGTTGTCAGGATACTCAGATTCAGATTTTGGTGGGTGTAAGATAGATAGGAAATCTACATCTGGAACTTGCCAATTTTTGGGAAGTAAGCTGATTTCATGGTTGTCTAAGAAACAAACCTCTGTAGCTACTTCTACTACTGAAGCTGAGTACATGGCAGCTGGAAGTTGTTGTTCACAGCTTATCTGGATCAGTCAACAGCTAAGGGACTATAACATTATCACCAAAGATGTACCAATCTTTTGTGATAGTAATAGTGCCATAGCTATTACCCGAAACCCATCTTACATACTGATGCAAACATGTTGACATTCGTCATCATTTTATTCGAGATCATGTGGAGAAAGGCAATATCAGACTAGAGAAAATTCTTACTGATTTTCAAAGAGCAGACATATTGACAAAGCCTCTTGCAGAAACAAGGTTTAAGGAACTTTCAGTCGAATTAGGATTATTAGATGATTCCTTAATTATCTTTTGATCAAATCTTCTTGAATTAACCTTGTTTTCTTATCTTAGTATATTATGTCTAGAAAGAATTATCAGACAAGATTGTGTCAAAGGACAATCAGGTAGCTGATATCATTGATCTCCTTTCATTGGAATCAAGAATCAAGGATTAGTCATATTGACCATATCTGACTTGATAATTACTTATCTGACATAAGTAAATCAGATAAGGATGTAATAGTCAACTTTCTCCTACAGAATCAGATGACTATTGAACCTTATCTGACTTACTCTGGTTACTAACAATTTTTCTAAGTGTCTGTGATTTCAGCAAGAACAAAATTAACAAGATTCGAAATACAAAACAAGGACAATTTGTTCAAAGGTGACAAGGAACAGACAGTGATGCTATCAAATCAGACAAGGAGAAAAATCAGGAAGTTTTCTTACATACTTTTAATTATGAATATTGGGTTCATATAATTAATATATGAATTTAATATCATAATTCACTCTATCATTCATTAAAAATGAAGTTACTCAGTAAAATAAAATATTTTGTTTTACAAAATTAAAGAATAAGGGTTCAAATTTTGTTTTCTAAAAATAATAATATTTTATTGTATCTCTCCAATTAACTGAAAAGTAATTTCTTAAATTAGTAACTGTGTCAGGGGAGAAGTTACTATGGACCCGAAATTTTATCAAATTCAATTTTGAAATACACTGAGTATACTACACGCGCCAGAAGTGGAGGCGGTTTCTGAAATATGAACCGTCTCAACCTCACGCGCAACATATTAAATATTATTCTGTGCACTTTTCAAAATAAATGCCATAATTGCATTAATGGTGATTCGAAAGGCTATATTTACACTTTTACAGGCAATTATTATTCTAATAATTGTTTATTATTATATTTTCCATATAAATAGACATTCGTGTGCATTATTTGCATTTACGCACACATATATTCCTTCTTCTCTTAAAACTTCTTTTCCCTCCTAAAACCTTCAAACACTCATCAATGGCGGACACTGGAAAGAGCAGAATCAAATATGAATATGATCTCAAATCCATCAGAGAACGTACAAAATCCGAAATGTACGTGGAATGGGACATTTCCACCGATTCAGAAACCAGAGAAATTCTTCAACTTCTACAAGATAGAGGTTTGAAGAAATATTGCTCAATGAAACCATCAAAACCCAAAACCCTTGATGATCTTGCCGCCGAATTCTTAACCAGAGCCAAATCAACAGATACTGGACTAGAAACTCGAATTCGGACTCTTGAAAAGTCTAGAAAAATTCATGTTTCAATTTCGGATATCGGTGAAATTTTTGGCTTAAACACCACCGGAGGCAACCCATTTTTGTACAAGGCTGAAGAGTATTTGGAGAGTTACAAAATGATGGCAAGGAAATCCCAGAAGAATAACACTGCAAACCTGAAGAAGGGAATGTTACGGAGAAAGTATAGACTTCTGATGCTTATTTTGACCAAATGCATACTGGGAGAACAACAAAGTCACGACGGATTGACTAAGCCTAGGATATGCTGTCTGAGAGCCATCATAGACGGAGCTGATATTAATTGGGCTCAGACAGTGTACTCCCGTCTGATGGAGGAAAGAAAGAAGTTCGTCAAGGCAGAGGTGTCAGCTGAGCTGATAAGATGGTCACTGACCAAGATAACAAGTATGATGGCAAGAATCACCATCATACTTGAACACAAGATTGGGACGGACAAGCTTGACTGGCAGACGGGGGTGAAAAAGTTCACAAAGCAGAAGGGTTTGCTTATCAAGGATGAGAAACCCTTCGGTCCAACAGACTCAGAAGGAGACACCCCATCTCCAGTACAGACGAAGAAGGCTTCTAAGGCCAAAGGAAAGAAGAAAGTGGAGACTGTGCTGGCCGATGAATCCTCGTCTGAGGAGGAGGATATTGCAGCTGAGGAAGAGGAGGAAGAAAGGACAGCTTCCCAAGGGGGAAGTGTCGCTGGAAAAACTGAGACGGAGACGGTGGAAGTCTCATCTGGAGATGAGCCAGAACAAGCAGAGCAAACCCAACCCTCCACATCATCTTCTTCCTCATCCAAGGCAGAAGACTCACCCACATCATCCCAACTTGGCGATGAAGAAGCAGACAAGGCCGCTGCTTCTGAGCCTCTAAAACGGCCCACTCCCATAAGTCCAACACACACCCAAACCTCATACTACCCGTTCTCCTTCCTACCCACAACCTCATCTGAACCCAATCTATTCTCAAACATACCAAATCCATCTGGGGATATGGGACCTACTGAGACCTCACTCCGAATCCTTGGGAAAAAGTTCCTTCTAAGACAAGAGTCTACTCTCAAAGATGAGCCTGAGCTGTTAAAAGAGCTTATCGATGTCTATCTGTTAAGAAGACTCAGGCTTGGATCTTTTGAGGAGACAACTATTCTGATAGCTGAGGCAGGAGGAAACAATTTAGCCATCTGGGAAAAGGAGGTGCTCAAGAAAGCAAAACTAAAGTCATTCCAAGATATACTCACTGAAAATAATTTTGTTGATTACATCCTGCAACGAGTATATCTTGGAGATGAGACTCCTGAGGAGGTGGAAAAAGCAGCTGAGAAGGGGGAAGAGCAGAGAAAAGATGAAGTTATGGAGGAGGAAAGGGTGGAGGAAGTGATAGGTGGAGCTGCCGATGAGCCAGCTGGGATGGATACAGCTGAGGAGGCACAAACGGAGCAGATTGTTGAGGTGCAAACAGAAGCTGACATCGAAGAAATAGATCTATCTGAGGAACAGATCTTGCCCTCCACATCTGCGTCTGTATCCGACGTAGAAGCTCTGAAAGCAGATGTTCAAAATCTAAAAACTGCATGTCTGAATGCTTTTCAACTGGTTCCAAATGTCATTTCATCATCAATCAAGGAGAATGTAGAAGCTGCAATTCAAGAAAAAACCAAGATTGATCTATATTTTTCTACAATCAGACATGAGGAACAGATGGCTGCAGTGAAGACAACAGTTGCTAAGGAGATGAACTCTCAAGATGAATGGGTTAAACAGTACGTTCGTTCTGCCTTTGTTGAAATCAAAGATTCAGTTGAGGAACAAGTAAGAGAAGCCTGGAAAGCCAAGGAGGCATCATTTCATCAAGTCCTGAAGATGCAGCTTGCTCTGGAGAAAGATAGGCAGACAACGAGTATTAAGCAGTTCATGGATGATGAGTTCAGACGAGCTGAGGTCGGACAAAAGAAGAGATATGACCAGCTTGATCATAAGACAGGACATGTGCGAGAAGAACTTGTAAGTCAGATTGAACAAGTAGCCACTATCTGTAATACCCGATTTGCTGATGCTAAAAAGGGGGAAGATAGTGTGCTCAAGAAAAGAATAGACGAGCAAGAGGATAAGATCATGGCTTTGAGCATGAAAATTGAAGAATTATCTGAAGAATTGCTAAAGGCAGAAGAGAAGAAATCTGAGGAGAAGACAGAGAAAGTTGTAAGGAAGACAAGAACTGAACTCACAAAAGAAGCCCCTGTGCAAGAACCTGCTCAAATTACATCTCCTTCAGGATCATCTAGAACAGCTCAAGTCCCAAAGAAATCTCAAGCTGAGATAGATGAAGAAGAAAAAATCAGAAAAAGAAAAAGAGATGAGAAGGAGAAGTATAAGAGAAGGGAGGCTAAGAGGAGAAGAGAGCAGGAGAAGGCAGCAGGAAAATATTATGATCGTTCTCTTAGAAGATGGGTTCAGAGGATAACAGATGAGCAAGGGGAAGAAGTCCTTCGGCCATATCATCGAAGCGAAGTAGTCCCCAAAGAAGTGCTATTAATGGCAGATCAGGCAAGGTGGAGGCCATTTGAAGTGGACTGGATCTTCCAGTTTCACGTCTGCAAAGTGATTAAGTGGGGACTCGATGAAGACGAAGCTTTCCATAATTGGCTGTAAGAGAAGGACCCCCAGATGTATCAATATCTTGTCAACCTTGCAAATGAAGAATTCAACTCAGATGTAGTCGCACCAGCTTATTCTCAGATGGAACCCCCTCTAACAGCTGATGGTCATCTGGATCTTGAAAAGATTAAGCAGCTGATTATCAAAGCAGAAGCCACAGCTGATCTTGCAGAGGGAGGTGAAACTATTTCACTTAAGAAGCGGGTTTTTGACTGGCTCAATGTTCCAAAAGAAAATAGGTGGTATGACTAGTCTTCTACTTCTCTCATCTTATCTGTTTTTGTGTGAATTACATGTTTACTGATGCAAACCTTGAATAAATTTTTGATCTACTCTCAATATTTGTTTTTTTCTAAAAAACTAATCTGATTAACCTCTTGATTTCTGAAATGTATTGTTTCATTTTCTAACTCTTAAATATCTGATTATGTAATCAAATTGTTCTGATTATCTGATTCATGATTTTCTGATCATCTGTTAATAACACTAATTGTTCTAGTTATCTGATTATGTGATTTAATTGCTTATTTTACATTTTTAAGATTACTAACATTTCTTTTCTTGAGCTGAGTTTTAACATCATCAAAAAGGGGGAAATTGTTAGGAAAAGAAATTTGTAGCTAGTTTTGATGTGTTAAAAGTGTAAAATAGGATGACCAGCTGAGCATCTTGTATAGACAGCTGAAGTATTTCTTTGTAAATAAAACTAAGTATAGAAGATCAAACAAGGTCAAGATATCAGACAAGGAAGATTTCCAGATAGAAGAGAATATCAGACAAGGTCAAGATATTAGACAAGGACAGCACAGGATTGTTGAAGAGCAAGACAAACGTCTAGACAAGAAAGAAGATGGAGACGAGGTGAAGTAAACATCAGATGAAGAGGTGTTAGAAAAATATTATGCAAAGATTCAAGAAGCAGTTTCAACAACTCAGGAAGAAGTTACAGAATTCAGTTATATTGTTATAACTGATCAAAACTGAATTCAAAGAAGTTACAACTGCCAAGAGGAGTTCTCTATAAATAGGAATAGAAATCAATTTAGAATTAACTTTGACACTTTGCACTCTTCATTATACTTTGTATACACAAGCAACAAAGAATCATACACATTCAAGAACGTGTTATACGTTTTTCAGTTCTTAGTGTTTATAGAACACCTTTTCATTAGATCTTCAAGCCATAGATATTCAGAAGTTAGGAAGATTCATTGTAAGGCTGAAGATTCATCATTGTATGTAAGGTAGCAAGAAAGAAGGAAGTAAGTAAGTGAAGGCCCTTCTCCAAGTTCGAAGAAGGAGAGTGGACGTAGGATCGTTTGATCCGAACCACTATAAATCTGGTGTTATTTCTTCTTCTTCTTATTACTTGTTTTCATTAATTGTTTCTTGATTACAAATTTGATATCTGACAAAGCTTTAGATCCTATTAGAATTGAGTATAAACAAAAATTTGTTTCCGCTGTGAATCTGTTTTTGGAGTTGATAGATCATCTAAGCTTGCAAAAGTTTTTTGATAATCTATTCATCCCCCCCTTCTAGATTATCACTAGAGGGTATCTTGTTTTTGCGTTTAAACTCGTTCTAAAGGGACCCAACAAGAAAATTTGGCTCGAACATGCCGACTGCAAAGATATGGTTGAAGCAGGATGGGGAGCAGCTTATTTAGATAGAAAGTTCACTGATCGAACTAAAAATTGTGGGTTGAAATTGTCTCATTGGCATGACAAGGTCTTTGGAAATACAAGAAAGAAACTTAAGGAAACAAAAGACCGAATTGCTACCCTCCAAACTCAAACGCAAACCACTGAGGTCATCCAAGAAATAAAAAAATTGAAAGAGACTCTTGAAGAACTTTTGAGACTTGAGGAGATATTTTGGTTCCAAAGGGCGAAGGCGTTTTGGATTCGAGATGGGGATCGCAATACCACTTTCTTCCACAGAAGAGCATCTCATAGAAGAGAAAAAAATACAATTGAGCGCATTAAGAAGGAAAATGGTGAATGGACGGCGGAGAGTAAGGAAATTGAGACTGTGCTAAAAATTTTCTTTGTCGATCTCTTTACTTCAGATGGTCAGTGTGATGCACATCGAGTCATCGAGTCGATTGAGTCAAAAGTTACAGCTGATATGAATGAGACCCTAACACGGCCATACACTGCAGTTGAGATCAAGCGGGCCTTAAAGCAGATGCATCCAACAAAGTCTCCAGGACCTGACGGTATGCCTCCTATCTTTTTTCAGAAATTTTGGAGCATAGTTGAATCTTCCTTTGTTTCTACGTGTCTTAATGTTCTAAATGATGGAGCTGACCCCTCTCCCCTTAACCATACACACATTGTTCTGATTCCAAAAGTTAAATCCCCCATGAGCCCCCAAGAATTTAGACCGATTAGCCTTTGCAATGTCATCTTTCGTGTCATCACAAAGGTTATCGCTAATCGCTTAAAACTTGTCCTTGAAAACGTTATCTCCCCTTCACAAAGTGCTTTCATTCCTAATAGGCTTATTACTGATAATGCAATGATCGCCTTCGAAATTTTTCATCATATGAGAAAAAAGAAAACGGGTAGAAAAGGGTTTGCGGCTTTAAAACTTGATATGAGTAAGGCTTATGACCGGGTTGAGTGGCCTTTTCTGAGGAGTATGTGTTTAAAACTGGGTTTTTGCGAGAGATGGGTTGATTTGGTTTTAAGATGTGTTTCTACCGTGTCTTACTCGATTGTTGTGAATGGGAAACCCTCCGATAGCTTCTCTCCACAGAGAGGCCTTCGTCAGGGCGACCCTATCTCTCCTTATCTTTTTCTTCTATGTGCAGAAGGTTTCTCATCGCTGATTAAACGGGCTGAAAATAGCGGAGAGATCACGGGTTACAAAGTGGCAAGGCGGGCACCCCCGATCTCACATCTATTTTTTGCCGACGATAGCGTTCTTTTTTTCCATGCTACCCAGACAGAGATCAACAAAGTGCAAGATATCATAGCCTCGTACGAGGCTGCCTCTGGACAGCGAGTAAACTTAGCAAAGTCGGAACTTTTCGTGAGCGGAAATGTGTCGACAGACTGGCGAGATAACATGGGTGCGCAATTGGGGGCTCGAACAGTTGGTCATTACTCGAAATACTTGGGTCTCCCCACTCTTATTGGACGATCTAAAACCCAAGTATTTCAAGTTATTTTGGACAACATCTCTAAAAAGATGAAAAGCTGGAAAGAGAAAACTCTTACAAAGGCAGGGAGAGAAATCTTGATTAAAAGCGTGATTCAAGCCATTCCTACGTACGCTATGAGCTGTTTTGTTTTCCCAAAATCTCTTTGTGAGGATATCGAAAAAGCAATGACGAGATTTTTCTGGGGAACTAATGGGGACGATCGCAAAATCCATTGGGCTAGCTGGGGAAAAATCTCAAGATCAAAAGAGTGTGGTGGTGTCGGATTTAGAGAAATGTACTACTTCAACTTGGCCATGGTGGCGAGGCAATACTGGAGAATTCTCAAAAATCCAGAGTCACTTATTGCTCGAGTGCTTAAAGCGAGATATTTCCCCCGAGGAGGAATTAATGAAGCGCACACGGGATACCAGCCAAGCTACTTGTGGAGGAGCCTTTTGAAGGCTCGTCCTCTAATTCGGGAAGGAATTGCTTGGAGAGTCGGGGACGGCAAGAGTATTGACTGCATGACTGATCGTTGGGTGGGAACCTCAAACTTTAGGAGACCGAACTTGCTAACCAACAGCCTGGAATCTGTCTCTAAAGTTGCAGAACTTATTGATCATGATACTCATGATTGGAATAGAGCAAAAATTGTCCAGCTTTTCGTCGAAGATGATGCTACAGCAATCCTTAATATGCCCCTGAGTAAAAGACTGCCCCCAGATAAGAGTGTTTGGAGCTGTACAAAGAATGGTAAATTCACTGTGAGATCGGCGTATTTTTTGGCAACATCGAAGTTCTCATCTTGTGGTAAGGACATTCCTTCACCGAGCTCTCCGAACCGCTTGTGGAAACGAATCTGGCACCTCCAAGTCCCACCTTCTATTCGTCATTTCCTTTGGAGGGCATGCACTAACACCCTCCCAACAAGCGATAATTTGAAGAAGAGAAAGATCGAGGTGGACGTTGAGTGCCCGAGGTGTGGGGGCGCAACTGAATCAGCCTCCCATATACTCTTGCATTGCCCTTTTGCTATTCACACTTGGGGCCAAAGTCCGATAAGGGCCATCCCTCCGAATTCCCTGTCCAACTTCAGGGAAGTTTGCGCAAATCTTTTGGAGAAACTGCCCAAGGAAGGAGGTTCCCTTTTTGCAATTATTTCTTATCAAATTTGGAAAGCAAGGAACCAATGGATCTTCGAGGAGGTGTTTATTGAACCGAGAGAAGCTGTTCGTAAATCCCTCCGCCTTTTCCAGGATGTCCGAGAAATGGGAGATAATTCTGGAAAGCTTTTGAAGCAGCCTAAGAGCAAAGAAAAGTGGAAGCCGCCCCCTTATGGTATGCTTAAACTTAATTCCGATGTTGCAGTTTTTGAGAAGGGGGTAATTGGATTCGGGTTTGTTGTACGAAATGATCGAGGTGAAGTCTTGATGTCAGGAACGAAGAAAAGTCGAGCAGATGGTGATAGTACCCTTCTTGAAGCCCTTGCTCTTCGCTATGCTCTTCGGCAAGCTATCGATGGAGGAATGCATTGCTTAATGGTTGAAACGGACTCAGAAATTTTGGTAAATGTCCTCCGCTCATGTGCAAAAGATGACTCCTACATTTCACTCATTGTTGAAGATATCTGGTCTTTAGCTCAAGAAATTGGCTGTACTGATTTTTCTTTTGTTAAAAGGGAAGCAAACTCCCTGGCTCATGTTCTTGCGCATTATGGCAGTGGAGAAAGCTTTGAGGAAGTGTGGATTGAGGAAGTTCCTTCTAGTTGTAATCAAACTCTTCTAAGAGATGTATGGCGAGAGCCTGTCTTTCATTAATGAATTTTATTTTCCGTCCAAAAAAAAAATTATATCTTCTTACACTTTAATTTATTTACATTATAACTCACATCATCCAATCGTTATAAGAGAGTGTTTTAAAACTCTATTGACAAATCAAAAGTGATATTAAGTAATTCTTATAATATAATTAAAAGTAAAAATTATTTGAAAATAAAGTGATTCTAAGAAGTGAATGTGTTTGCAAAAAAATCACTTTATTAATAATTTTTAAATCTTCCCTTTGTTGGTAGATACACTTTTTATGCATCCTAATGCAAAAATTAATTCTTTAAAATCCAAGAGCATGTATTAATTGCTTCTCTAAAATTAATTATAAATATTTAATATAGTAATTACAAACACTTGAGAGATAATTTAAAAAAAAAATTTGATTCTTTGCAAACAAACACTAATTACTTCCAATACCAGTATAAAATTATAACAGTTTTTCTTACACATTAAATAAACATAAAATTAACAAGGGAAAATTATAAATAGGTTCAAGAAAATATTCAAAATTACAAATAAATTCATGTTCAAATATTCTCTTCAAATTTTTTGAACAATTAGCCTGTTTTTTTTAACTTATATATAAATGCAACCGACTTAAATCTTAAACATAAAATAAGCATAAATTAAATTGCAACCGATTTAAATCTTAAACAAACACACCACCTACTATTTAGATTTCAAAAGCCTATTTAAAAAAAAAAAAAAAAAAAAAAAAAAACTCTATAAACTCAAAACAAACATTGCCTGAGATACTAAATATAAAGTATGAAGTATTTTTAATTTTTTTAATAAGATTGACCAAGTAATTATGTGTATTTAAGCAAATTTAGAGGTGCAAATAACTCAAGTTCCCATTGTACATATTAATTCTTTTTTTCTTCCAAGAATCAGTATCCGGCTAGAACCGATTAACTCGAGACCAATCTCACTATCCACTAACAGGGGTCCAATTAAAAACAGATCAAAATTCAGAATGAACTATTCCAACACAAGAATTGATAGCACCTGCTAAATAGTACCTGAGATCTAGAAATGAGCATACTGCTCGTAAGTCTCTAGTGTACACCACCAGCCTCCAGGCCAACCCTGGGGATTAGTTCTTAAGTGGTTCTCGTTGTGGACAACAAAACAAATTGACCTTGTATAACAATATACTATACCACAAGGAATCTCTTGTTTTTTTTTTTTTTTTTTTGGCAAAAGCACAAGAGAACATTTCAGTAACATATTAACAATCTATATTAGCCAACTTGTAAGTAGGAATTCGAACAAAAATATATCAAATCACGAGCACAACAAATCACTCATTCGACATTTCCTAGATGGCACCTCATAAGTTGAGGAAACAATGGGATTCACCACAGCCATATTCCCATCTCATCCCCTGTCTTGGAGTACGACAGTAAATTTGTTCGGACGACATTCACACCGAGGCTGAAAAAGAAACGATGCAAGTCTCGACAGTTGAAAAGAAAAGTAGCAGATGGGAGTTTATTAAATCTGAAAATTACACTTCTAATAACAGAATTACGTATCGTAGAAAGATGAGAGGAATAAGAGTTTACCTAGCTACGAGTTTGGTATCAAGCGGCCATTATACATCTTATCAAGCAGTTGTCGTGCGTCTGGTCTCCTAAGCAGACCTTTGTTGTTCCCTACACCTGTACCCAGACATACCGGGCAGACTAATTTCCCACGACCTGTCCCCAAACATACTCAAGTTCAATTTGAGAGAGAGGCAGGGGGGGGGAGGTGGGTGGATACAAAAGCATCACAAAGAAAACATTACTTTCAAATTTAGCAATGGGAACTAAGGAGAAAAATGACAAGATCTTCTCTTTAAAGCCTAGTCAGCCGGAAGCTTATTTGACTGATAATATTTTGGTATCCTCTTGAATATAAGGAAAAGACAAAACTTTGTATACACTGGGTGCGTCATGCAAGTCATATGTATTTTAAAAGTTCGCAGGTCATGTGTATTTCTAAAGGTAGTTACTTGTTAGACTACTTAGTTTGTTTTACTAAAAGGTCATAGTTGTATACAGTTGTACTGTACAACTGTTTTATAGGAGTGTTACTCTGAAGAAAATTATCGTCAGGCATCATCTTAATGGATGTCTATACGTGATACCAGACAAAAACGGGACTGAGGAGTCGTGAGAAGTTAATTACCATAGCAGTTTGGACATTCTGTAAACACGTAGACATCTTTTGCACGTTTTCTGTTCAGTGCTTTCCATTTTCCTGTACCACCACACATATCACCTAAATAAACAGCAAATCAACATCTTATGGACTAACCAAACTAACCACAAGTGTAGGATTAAACATAAAATTTAAGAAGTCAAATTTAAATGATCTCCAGAAACACTGAAATGTTTTTCAGGCCAATTCTCACCAATTTGTGCAATTTTTTTTTTTTTCATATGTAAGAATGTCCATTAGAAATTAAGAAAGTTTCTCTAAACTTACAGATAATAGCACCACTGCCTCCACAATTGCGACAACCTGCTTTTTCTTTCCCTTCCAAAGCATTTGCCTTATGATCAGAACCCGAAATCCCTGGAGCTACTATTAACGCCATAGTCGAACATAAGCAAGTAAGACACTGACGACGAGAAGTTACAGTTTGAGATGCCTGCAAAAAAAAAACTCGAAAATTCAGATTTTTCATTGCATCCAAGAAATCATTCACAATGAATAATGACTTAAAGTTACATTAACCAAGAAAATAAGAAGCAAATCATGATTGGCAAAGGAAATGTGTATTATATGTACTTAGTGATAAGAACTACTATTAATATATATTTGATTGTAATTAAATGGTAAATCAGAAACTCAAACAATGTAAAAGCAGCTGATCAAGTCATTAAAAGAACATGTGAATTCCTCGTGTACAAAATTGAAAACAGCAATGTGAGTCATAACAACCAAAATATCTGAATATATCATTAAAAAGTGTTTTTAACTGTCGGAATGCCTTGAACCCTGAGCACGAGCTGTCGGGGTCCTCGATAGTGTATGTTGTGTTTGGGCTCTGTTTCTTAGGCCTAGACTGTTTGGGAGTATAAATATCTCTATTCTTAACCTAGGGTTAATCTGTATCATTGTAGTCTCTTCTCAACATAGTACAAAACTTCTCTCTTCTGTCTGTGGATGTAGCTAACACATTGTTAGTGAACCACATAAATTTTGTGTTCTTATTTGTCGATTTATTTATCTTTTTTGCATCCGTTATAACATTAGCCATACAACCAGTATCTCATATTTAAGGTTCCATTCTTATAAAAACAATAAAATATATTTACCAGAAAAAATAGATGTTGGTGTTACTCGAGGGAAATATCCTTCCCAAAGTTTAATGGAAATAGAGTTATTTGCTCCCTAACAGAGAGATGGGAGATCAAACTTGTTCCAATCTTTTGTTGAAATAGTTAAGCGAGCCTACGGAACAATTTGTTTAGACACCTCAATCTACTTGATGAGTCAAATGTAATCTATCATTGGCAAAATCTCGTGCACTTAATATCATAGTAATTAATACTCACTCAAAGATAACTATAAACGGGAGAGAGAACCTCTAATGAGTTATGACTAACCCGAAAAATTATAACAAGTATTGAAAATGGTAAAGATCAACAAAACATTGGTTTGAGTGAATATTCAAAATTTTAATTAAGCCAAAATATAGACACCATCCATAAAAGGAAATTCACAAACTCTCATGTGAACCTTGTTCACCATATGAAACTGATACCATTACATTCATTCAATAATATCATTGCATTTATAAACTAATATCACATTGTAAAATGTTATGGTATTAGTTTATAAGAGTAATGATATTATTGAATGAATGTAATGGTATTAGTTTTATACGGTGAACAAGTTTCACAGGAAAGTAAGGTAACCAAGGAGGGTAAAATCTTCACTAGATAAAAAGAGGTTCATATTCACTAAACAAATCTTTAGTAATCCACGAGTAGATACAAGACATTTGAATAAGGCCTACTTTACTGTGTCAAGATTTGAACAAGAAAGAACACGGGTCATCAAGAAGCTCAAAGAAAGAATCTACCAATCTCAAGATTATCCCATTTAGCCATGCATTCCAAATTCATGATGCAGAAAACAGATAACATTAAAAAAAAAACAAAAGAACATCTCATGTAATACCATTAACAAGCATTAACAAATACCAATTTGGAAATTGTAAAAAACACAAATACCTCTGTCTTGATGGGTTCCAAGGAGTTATCGGAACTAGCACGAGAGCACACTTCATCCTCTAGACCGGATTTAATTTGCAGTCCAACCGGCTTGAAAGCAGCTACAAAATGAGCCAAGAAGAAACCTTAGTTTCAGCACAATTGAACTGCAATTATTACTTTATCCCCCCAACATTTACATCAATAAAATCCGAATATTGACAGCTTAATCATTAGGTAAGGAAGCAAAGGCAAACAGTCATAAAATCAATAACCAAACAGAGCCGAATATTTGTAAATCATTTGTACTCATCTTCTACTCTGGCATTTTGGAACTAAATTAAACCAATAAATCAAAAGCCCATTATCTAGAACATTCCTTGTTTGCATGTGCGTGAACAGAGAAATTGAAGAAAGAACTATGACCTTAATCTTACATAACATTCAACACATCAATTATTTTTCAATGAATTGGAAAATAACCCACAAATTTTGGCATAAAACTAGAAATGGGTTCACTATTTACATGCAGTAGCAGCTGAAATAAATAAGAGCAGATACGTACAGCGCTTAGAGGGAGGTTTAGCATGTTGCAGAGAAAATCCTGGGAGAGCTGAGGCAGTATGTGAAGAGAGATGAGAAGCCATATCTCTCTCTCTCTCGCAATGTCTGGGAGAGAGATTTTCAGAAAGAGATGAGTTTTGTTCGTGTGGCGGAGGAAATCGAAAGTGCAGTTGATTTTAGCGAGGACACATATGTGTCTGCTAAACAACGCTTTATTTTGGATAAAGCCCAACAAACAAATTAAATTTAAGTGATGGTAATGGAGCGGGTATAACTTCGGATTCACATTGAACCGTTTCGTTTGGGATGGTTGCACCTGATCAAGTAGGTATGAGATGAATCTTGATTTTTTGTAAAACTCCTGTCAATTCGCATTTGAACGCAGCTATATATGGGGGAATTTTTAAAAAAGGCCTAGTCAAAGGGGTGTAAGTCAAAAATAGCCTTACTTATAAAAAAAGATCAAATATGGCCTCTTATTTTTTAATTGTATAAAAAAATTATTTTAATTTTTATTAAATTACAATAATGCCCTAATCATCTTCATCACAAATATACATATACATCTTTTGTATCTATAATTCATAGCACATTCAAACCCTCACACTACAATTCCCAAATTTTTTATTCTCAAGATGTCATTTTGAAAGTTGAGTTGAAGGTAAGAACAAGTTTATTGTTATTTTTCTTTGTTCTGGTTGTTGATATTTATTATTTTATCATTGTACAACTATTTTTATCAAAATCTGAAAATTCTATACTTTTTTCTGTGATTAACATAAACTATTTCCGTAAGGGTTGTTCGGTTGTCCAGTTGTTCGGTTGTCCAGTTGTTTATTTATTACGATTGTTCAGTTGTTTAGCTGTTCATTTTTATTGTACAGTTGTTCAGTTGTTCATCTATCTCGGTTGTTCAGTTGTTCGACTGTTTATTTATTTGGATTGTTCAGCTGTTCGGTTGTTCAGTTGTTTAGTTGTTCGAGTGTTCAGGTTATTTATGTTGTTTAGATTGTTGAAATGTATGGTTTAAGTTATCCAGTTGTTTAAGTTGTTAATAAGTGATTATTAAATTATTGTTTTTTAATTAAATTTTTTAATACTAACTAAATGAGAATTAAGTTTATCATCTGATAGTTAAAATTTTATTCTTGACTTGTAGATATAGACTCATTTCAATTTTGGGTCAATGCAATTTATTTTGGCGAGTTTATCAATGAAAATGATCAATGAGAATGGAAAAGGAGCGAGGGTGACCATGGTGCCAATGTAGGACTTCCAATATCTTCAAAGGGCCCGGACGTAGCAAAACAGAAAGAGTGCAATCAACTGCGAAATTTTCAAGAAAGAAGAAGTGTAGCAGGTGTGGACAGACGGGACACAATAGATTAACATGTCGAGATTCATTACCCATGGTTGATAGATCACTAAGTTAATGTGGTATTGTAATAGTTAGATTAAATTAATTTGATTGAAAACAACTAACTATTTGTATTAGTGTGCCTAACTTTTTGATATGTGAACAATTAAATATTTATATTTGTGTGTTTAACTTTATTATAGTGTGATATATTGTTTTGTTTGAACAACTCAGTTGTTCGATTGTTTAAACAACACTTCATTGTTTGAACAACTCACTTTTAATAAAAACCATGTTGTTTTTAAAAAGAAAGTATCTTTTACTATTTAGAAAAATAAGAAATCAAAATTTAAAGAAGTCAATCAAAATAAGTAGTTCACACACTATTCGAATTTAATTGTGACTTATATTTTGTTTGAACAACCAAGTTGTTCGGTTGTTTAAACAACACTTCATTGTTTGAACAACACACTTTTAATAAAAATCATGTTATTTTTTAAAAAAAGAAATTATCTCTTACTATTTAGAAAAATAAGAAATTAAATTTTAAAAAAGTCAATAAAAATAAGTAGTTCACACACTCTTTGAATTTAATTGTGACTTATATTTTGTTTGAACAACACAGTTGTTTGGTTGTTTAAACAACACTTCATTGTTTGAACAACTCACTTTTTAATAAAAACCATGTTATTTTTTTTTTAAAAAAAGAAATTATATCTTACTATTTAGAAAAATAAGAAATCAAATTTTAAAGAAGTCAATCAAGATAAGTAGTTCACACACTATTTGATTTTAATTGTGACTTATATTTTGTTTAAACAACACAGTTGTTCGGTTGTTTAAACAACACTTCATTGTTTGAACAACTCACTTTTAATAAAAATCATGTTGTTTTTTTTTTAAAAAATAAAAAATTCTATTACTATTTAGAAAAATAAGAAATTAAATTTTAAAGAAGTCAATAAAAATAAGTAGTTCACACACTATTTGAATTTAATTGTCTTATATTTTGTTTGAACAACTCAGTTGTTCAGTTGTTTAAATAACACTTCATTGTTTGAACAACTCACTTTTAATAAAAACCATATTTTAAAAAAAAAATTATACTATTTAGAAAAATAGGAAATTAAATTTTAAAGAAGTCAATAAAAATAAGTAATTTACACACTATTTGAATTTAATTGTGATTTATATTTTGTTTGAACAGACCAGTTGTTCGGTTGTTTAAACAACACTTCAGTTGTTCATTAACACTTTAGTTGTTCAATTGTTCAATTGTCCGGTTGTTGAGTTGTTCATTAACACTTGAGTTGTTCATTTTCTTATGTCTTCAACACATAAATGCATGTACCAATAAAATAATCATAATTAGCAACAATAACATAATTATGATAATTAGCAAAATATATATTCCACAAAATTAGACTACAAGTTACGATTTTATCTCAGTACAAACACCGACAAATTACTAATCCATGACACCTATAGATCAAAAGACTGTGAAAAAAAAACATCAATCTGTTCAAGAGTTGTCTCATTATACCTAATTCAATTATGCAAACAATAATTAAAATTAAAAGGACTCAATCTATAATCAAAGGGCAAACTACATTTCAAATACGGAGTATACAAATATCTTTGTGGCAGATGATTGCCTTACAATAAAGAAGGGAGATTGCATATTGAACTAGAAGAAAAAATAGTTTCTGATGAAATATAGTTAAAGATAAAATAACGAAAGGGGAATGACATATCTATATGTGATATCTATATAGTATCACTTCACTATACATAAAGTTATTAGTTATAATTGTAAATTCAACACAATTAAAAAAAAAAACAGAAATAACTAGGTAAGGGCACATTTGACAGTCAACCTTGGATCTCGAAGAACATTTTCAACAGGGTAATAAACTTAAAACCATGCACAACAAACTTGTCAATAAATACGTCCACATCAAAATTCGCCATCGGTATTTATAGGCCACGTGACTTGCCCAACTGAATCATACATTACCCTATTTGTATATAGGGAGAGAGAAGGATGGAGGGGGGGGAGGTAAGGTTAGTGTTTAATGCCAAGAAAACAGAGGCCTACTTCAGCTTGGGCCTGTAATTCTTCCAGCACTTTAACTAACTTCTCTCGGCAATGTGCAGTTTTTCTTTGCTCCGACATCATTTTTTGCAACCTGCAAACAAAAGCAACCTCAAGTAACTAACTCGATAAGCTATAATCGTGCAAAGAAAGATACTAGATTATACGAGATAAAATGTCAAACATCAGTATAATGCTAGTGGAAAGTCAAGATAATTTAAAAGACTAGAACCTGTCTTCCTAACTAGAAGAAAAAGATGTCCAACCCGACATATTTACCATAAATTTTATGATCAAGGGAAACTAAACATGGTCAATACGACAATACGGAGTTCATATTTAATTCAACTAAATTTTTTCTACTCATTGATGACCACAAACTTTGCTTTAAGGCAGTTAATAAATAGAAGATGTGCTTATAAACTGGTCTTCTCTAACCCAATGCTAAACAAGTTGATTTCTTTAGATGACTCCAGAAACAAAAAAGTCTCAAAGACATCAGACTGGCTAGTTGCGCTTGGAATTGGATTGAAGAACTTGACAATTGATTTGAAATCCATAGTAGCAAAGTATATTCGTGGTAGTTTAACTTAATGTGAATATGAAATCTGTAACCATTTTTGTGAGTAATTCAGCAGGATTTAAAATCCACTCTAATTTGAGAGAATTTGGAATCCATTCATTTTAAATCCCTACATTTCAAACCCCTCAATCTTAATGCAATCTAAGGGATTTCCATCCAGATAGTAACATGAGCTATTGTTCAGATTATTTCACAAAAACCAGAGAACTTATGAAGGCAAGGAAAAAGGGAAAACAGCGAAGACAACACAAGGTTGAGCAAAATCAATAATAGATCCGACAATGACAACTTACTTTTGCACAAGGCTGAGCACAAGAAAAAAAATACAACCGTGTGGTGGGAGACGGGGAGCGAAGGCGACGACTGATGGGGCAGAGAGACGGCGGGGGGCGGTGGTGGGGAGCGACGATTCACACAGCTGGAGAGCCATTCGCCGTGCGTCTATGCACCGGTGGTGGTTCGCTGTTCGGCGTTCACCTGTGGTGGTGGTGGTGGTGGAGCGCCGGATGGTGGTGGTGGAGAAGACCGTTGAAAGAGGGAGGAGAGTGAAACCAATGCGTGAAATTAATAAGGTTAGTGTGGACGTCTTTTCTTTTTTAAAAAAAATTATATTTTTTATTTAATTTTATTGTATATTTTAAGTTGGTCAAACATGAGGAGGCAAAAATTAAACTTGGGTCAAGTTTTAAGGCCATATTTGATATATCCCACGCTATATATGTGTGTAATTATATAATTTTTTATTAATCTTAATGTATACTCGCTCCATCCCACAAAGATAGGTATTAAAGCACAAGATCAGCACAATAATTCAAGGCTGGAATTGAAAATGCTCAAGAAGTCAATCATAATTTGGAGATCTTCCATTAAATCAATCTGCTAAGAATCATTCTCGTAATTTGAAGACTGATTGTATATTTTTATAGCTAGAATATTTCCTTTGTTCTTTAGTATTTTTTTAAATCTTGTCATAATTAGATGGTTGTAAGTGGCTTAGTCCACCTGACCACCGAATTCCTCACTTTAGTGGGAGACTCGGGTTCGATTCCCTTTGAAAATGAATTATGGAGTTATAAGGTGGCTTGGACAAATTTTTGGAATGTTCTTGCTGAACTAACAACTAACAAACTAACATTTACCGAACAAAAAAATAGATGGTTGTACATAGTGCCTATATAAGACACTCACGTCCAGTCCATGCAAAACATCACTAAGATAAATGTTAATTCATTTTATAATTTTAGTTTGTCATTAGAGTCAATTTTCACTGCACTTAAAAAAAAAAGAGTATCTGTAATGGACCCAGCCAATAATTAACCCAATACTACCAATATAATAGATTAATATAGATATCTCCAGCAATTACAGTAATTGTCTCAACCAAAGCAACCACAAATTACGACACTCAAATAAAAATGAGAAGCAGGAATAAAAGCTGAAGGATTCCTCAACCCACTTGATCGCCACCTGAAAATAAAAAGACTTGCAATTAAAATCGGAATTTGGACGGAAATTATGATTGGAAATATCGGAAAGGTATGAGAAGAAAATACCTCACATCACACCTTCATGATTCTATACGAGCTCCTGCAGGCCGTTATGTGTATGTTTCGTGCGCGTGGAGGCAATCAAGCGCTCAAAGCAAGGGTAAAAACACACAAAAACGTGCGAATGAAAATCGCATTTCCACTCATGCGATTTTCTTAGGTAAAACAGTAAAAATAGAAACAATAATAAGAATAGTTTCTGACTAGTGTTTTTCCCGTAGGCTATTGATACTCTTCTCATTAATTGTTCAACGGTCATGACAATGCCCCCCCTCAAACCGGACTTGTCGCCAAGGCGCAGAACTCTGGAAATTATCGTTGAAGAATATCCGATCTCTCCCAAGTGGCTTCCTCCGGTGCCAAATTACTCTAGTGCACCAGTACCTCTATCACAGGTGAATTTCGAACTTTAATCAGGCGCCTCTGTAAAATATCAATAGGATACACCTTAGGGCAGCCATCCTCCCCGATCTCTGGCAAACGAGTATGAGCAGAGTATTTTCCTTTAATTCGTTTCTTGAGGAGAGAAACATGAAACACATTATGCATTCTAGTTCCCTGAGGCAGATTTAATTTATAAGCCACTGGTCCTATTTTTTCCACCACTTCATAAGGACCAAATACTTGACAGAGAGTTTGGTTTGTCTCCTGATTTGAGTAGGCCCATGCTTGAAAGGTTGGATGCGTAGAAACACCCAATCGCCGACCTTAAAATTTCTCTCCGACCTGCTTTTATTAGCGTACTGTTTCATACGATTCTGAGCTTGGAGCATGTTTTCGCGAAGTACTTGGATCATCCTTTGTCTATCTTGGATTAACGTCTGAGCATCAGTGTTGGTTGTTTGTAGATAAGGCCCAAGAGAGAGCTGAGGAGGCTCATAACCGTACAGGGCTTGAAAAGGAGAAGCTTTGATGGACTGGTGGTAGCATGTATTGTACCACCATTGAGCAAGCGAAAGCCACAAAACCCACTACTTGGGTTTATGATGTATCATACAACGAAGGTATGTCTCTAAGCATTTGTTTAGCCTTTTCTGTTTGGCCGTCACTTTGAGGATGATGAGCCGTACTCATGTTTAATTTAGTTCCATGGAGCTTAAACACCTCTTTCCAAAAAGCACTCTGGAAAATGTCATCCCTGTCATTAACAATGCTCTCAGGCATTCCATGCATCTTATGAATATTATCCATAAATAATGTGGCTAAACTCTCAGCTGAATAAGGGTGTCTCAATGGTATGAAATGGGCAAACTTAGTTAGCTGATCGATTATTACCCAAATGACGGTATAATCGTGAGAATTTGGTAAACCTTCGATAAAGTCCATCGAAATTTGTGTCTAGGGTAGGAGAGGAACCTCCAAGGGTTGCAATAAACCCGGATAAGCTGCATGATCATCTTTGCACTGCTGGCAAATATCACACTGAGAAATAAATTATGTGATATCCTTCTTTAACCCCCTCCAGTAAAATAAAGATTTGGCTCTATGATAGCAACTATGTATGCCCGAATGACCCCCTATAGCAGATGTGTGGATTGTGTCTAAAATCTTCCTCTTGATGTCATTAGAGTGTCCAATAACAATCTTCCCTTTATACTTAAGCAGCCCTTCAAAATATTGAAAATTATTTTGAAGAGAAGGCGTAAGTACAGCTTGAGTAATATAATGTTGTACCTCAGGATCATTTTCATAGCTTGAAATAATGTCCTCCATCCATTGTGGCTTGATGTGTGTAATGACACTGATTTTAGGAGCCAACGTCGTTGTTTCCTCCTCATATTTCCTGGAAAGCTCATCAGCAGCATGATTCTCCTTCCCTTGTTTGTACTCAATAGAGAAATTATAGCCCATGAGTTTGTAGAGCCATTTCTGTTGCAAAGCATTTGTAATTTTTTTATCCTTAAAAAACTTTAGACTACAGTGATCAGTCCGATTAATGAAATGTCCCCCAGCAAGGTAGGAACTCCACTTCCCTACAGCGCTCATAATGGCCAACAACTCCTTTTCATATGTGGATAACGCCTGATTCCTTAGACAAAGGGCTTAGCTAAAATAAGCAATAGGCTGATTATTTTGCATTAACACGGCCCCAATCCCTGTTTGACTAGCATTTGTTTCAATTACAAAAGATTGTGTGAAGTTAGGAAGTGCTAGAATGGGGGCCGTCGTCATCATATCCTTGAGTAGAATAAATGCAGCATTAGCTTCCTCAGACCATTGCAATGCGTTCTTTTTTAGCAATTGTGTTAATGGTTTTGCCACAGCACCATAATTCTGAATAAACCGTCTATAGTAGCCCGTCAAACCCAAAAAACCTCTCAAACTCTTTATGGATTTAGGCATAGGCCAATCTGCCATGGCTTGAACTTTTGATGGATCTGTAGACACCCCTTGCCCCAAAATAATATAGCCCAAGTAATCAATCTGACGTAGAGCAAAACTGCATTTGGACATTTTGGCATAAAGAGTGTTTTCCTGGAGAATGAGTAAAACTATCCTCAAATGATGGACATGAGATTCCATGTCCGGACTATATACAAGTATGTCATAAAAAAAACCAAGACAAACTTTCTGAGATAAGGTGCAAATATCATATTCATCAATTTCTGAAATGTGGCGGGGGCATTTGTCAAGCCAAACGGCATGACTCGAAATTCAAACTGCCCATGATGTGTAACAAAAGCAGATTTGTATCGATCATCCTCATTTAAAAGAACCTGAAAGTATCCCTGTCGTAGATCAATCTTCGAGAAAACACAAGCTCCATGTAATTCAGTAAGAAGTTCCTCAATAATAGGCATAGGAAATTTGTCTTTAATTGTAATATCGTTGAGCTTCCTATAATCAACGCACATTCGCCAAGTAGTGTCCTTCTTTTTAACCAACAAAACTGGAGCAGCAAAAGGACTCAAGCTAGGTACAATGAGCTTCTGTTGTAACATCTCCTCAACCATTCGTTCAATTTCATTCTTCAAGATATGAGAGTACTTATAAGGTTTTTGTTGAACCGGTGTTGCACCAGGTAAGAGTTGGATCCTGTGTTCCAAGGATCGAGCTGGTGGAAGACCTGAGGGTTCTTGAAAAACATCAGAAAATTCATCTAGAAGTTCTTGAATAATCGGAGGTGGAGGATCGGACACCGTTGTTGTCTCCATGGAAAATAAATGTGCCACCAAGCCCTGAGTAGTTTTTCTCATAAACTTTGTAAAACTCTTTGCACTCATTAATTTAAGAGTTGCTCCATCATCAATGCCCTGAATTTGTATTTTTCTGTCATCTTTAGTAACATCCATGCAATTCTTTTTCAGGTGAAATGTAACTGGATCATAGTTCCACATCCAGTCATGACCCAAGATGACATCACACCCACCAAATGGGATGATGTGAAGTTCGGCTTCAAATGCATGACCATTAATAGTCCAGGTAAACTGTGAGCATTTCTCCTTGCTCACACACTTTTCCCCATTAGCCACAGTAATCACCCAAGGTGGAGTTTCCTCTATGGCACATTGCAATTCACAAGCCATGAACGAATTCAAGTAGCTATGTGTGCTGCCGCTATCCACTAAAATTGAGAGTTCTCTGCCCTTGTATTTGCCCTTTAACTTCATAAAATTTATGGTTTGAGTACCGTGGAATGAATATAAATTGATTTCACCGCCATCTATATTAGTAGCAAGGGATTCAATCTCCGAGTAACCATTATCGCCTTCCTCTTCAGCCATAATAATGTTGAAGTGTTTGTTCTTGCAAACATGAGAAGAAGAGTATTTCTCATCACAAGTAAAGCATAATCCCTTCTCACGACGTTCTTAAGTCTGAACTCTAGACAATCTCTTGTAAGGACCTAACCAAGGTTCTTTTCCAGGGAGTTTAGAAGGTGTCATCGTGGAATTTGTAGGGGTAGCAGCAGAGGTAAAAGGAGTGTATGGTTTGTAAGATGACTGGGGTAATTTAGTAGGGAGTTTAGACTTCTTCCCCCGAATATCTAGAGTACTCTCGAGCATTTTGGCATGATTCATAGCCTAGAGTGATGTCAGTAGGTTTGAAAAGTTGACTGGGGACTGAAGCTCATCTTTAAGACCTTTTAGGAAACAAGAAACCAAAAACTCCTCACCCAAATACGGATGTTTAGCCTTGACCTGGGATTTTAATTCCTCAAATTGCTCAATATAAGAATTCAAATCCGATTTTTGAGCGAGTTGTGTGAATTCAATTACAATATCATCATGACCAGATGTGCTAAATCGATCCAATAGTTTAGTAGTAAAATAATCCCATGGCACATGTTGCTTACCCTCAAAATATTCCATAAACCATAAATCAGCTTGGCCAATCATGTAGTAAGAAGCAAATTTAACCTTAGCCAAATCATCAGTAGGATGGAAACTGAAATACCTATTAGCACGACGAATCCATAGGCGGGGATTCTCCCTACTGAATTCAGGAAATTCCATTCGAGCTGAATGTAGATATGAGGTGTTTTGAGTAAGAAAATGTTACTGGTGGGCAATGCGGTGTTGTGGTGGTGTGTAAACCTCCGACCGGGGAAACGTCTGAGTGGAGCCAGAGTCCACCGTAGTAACCTTTTCCTTGCCCTTCGCTAACTCGCTCTGAAGTTGCAATAGCGTGTCCAGTTTTTGATTCAACGAGCTCATAGTTTCGTCAACCCCAGTAAGCTTCGTTGTAATATCTCCCATGGTCGTCTCAAATCCATCCAAACGCAAAGTAAATGTCATCATTTCACTCTCAAATTTCTGCTGAGTTTCGAATAAATCTCTCATTCAAGTACCGTCCACCATGATCGCCCGACTCTAGGATACTAATTGTAATGGACCCAGCCAATAATTAACTCAATACTACCAATATATTAAATTAATATAGATATCTCCAGCAATTACAGTAATTGTCTCAACCAAAGCAACCACAAATTACGACACTCAAATAGAAATGAGAAGCAGAAATAAAAACTGAAGGATTCCTCAACCCACTTGATCGTCACCTGAAAATGAAAAGACTCGCAATTAAAATTGGAATTTGGACGAAAATTATGATCAGGAATATCGGAAAGGTGTGAGAGGAAAATACCTCACATCACACCTTCATGATTCTGTACGAGCTCCTGCAGGCCGTTATGTGTATGTTTCGTGCGCGTGGAGGCAATGACGCACTCAAAGCAAGGGTAAAAACACATAAAAACGTGCGAATGAAAATCGTATTTCCACTCATGCGATTTTCTTAGGTAAAACAATAAAAATAGAAACAATAATAAGAATAGTTTCTGACTAGTGTTTTTCCCGTTGGCTACTGATACTCTTCTCATTAATTGTCCAACGGTCATGACAGTATCATATCCCTCAATGTCACCAAATTTGTTACACTCAAACTCCATTCAGAAAAACTACCCACTAAGCGAGCGTAGGTTATAGCCGAAAGCCAAGACCTTTATGGTCACCTTACTGGAGAAACAAACAAACCATCAATGAATACTCAAAACACTTCATCATCAGATTCTTCAAAATACAGTGATGAATACATCACATGGCGCAAGTAAGACCGCTTACTTCGTGGATGGATCATTGAAACTCTCACGGAGGAAGCTTTTGGACTACAATCACCCAAAGAAGTATGAGACTCTTTACAAGAGACTTATGCTCAAGATTCTCAAGAACTAGAATTCACGTTACGTCAACAATTGACATATCTCAAGAAGGATGCAGCCACTTCTTTGACGGCTCATCTCCGATAATTTAAAAAATTATGTGACGGACTTGCTGCTATAGGCCATCCTGTTAAAGAAAATAAAAGAGTTTATTGTCTTCTCACCAGCCTTGGTCCGCGATACGAGATCTTTACCACAGCTATGCTCAAGCCTCTAATGTCTTGTTATACAAAGGTTGTCGTTTTACTTCAAGGCTACGAGCAACGAAGCCAATGTCAAGAGCCTCAACATTTGGAATTTTATGTCCAAATTTTACAACAAGAGAACATACACAACAAAGACCTTGACATTCCCATTGGAGAAGTGATAAACTCACAAGTCTCAAGCATAAACAATATTAACACTTTTGAAGGAGTGCATCTTCAATCAAGTCCCACTAATCTTGACAATAATTCATCTGAATTGTCACAAAGTGCTTACAGTTGTGACACTCCACCATCATTGGAAGCTTGCCCCACTAGTCCTCCTAATGATTCACAACTCAAACATGTGGAAAATGTTGAACATACAACGTCAGAATCAAATTCCTTCCCAAACATCCAACCACCCTCAAGCTCATTTCAACACCACATGGTCACTAGACTTAAATCTGGAATAGTAAAAAATAATCTCAAATATGCACTTTCTGTTACTTGTAAGGATATTCCACAGGAACCAACATCTGTTAAATCAAAACTTTAACATCCTGGTTGGCGAGCAGCAATGGTTGATGAATTAATAGCCTTACATCAGAATAAAACATGGTGTTTGGCTCCTAGAGAACTTGATATGCATGTAATTGGAGCTAAATGGATTTTCAAGATAAAATTAAAACCTGATGATTCCCTCGACAGATTGAAGGCCCGATTAGTAGCAAAAGGATACCATCAAATTGATGGAATTGACTATTCAGAGACTTCTCTCATGTCATCAAACCAGGCACCATTCGTTTAGTTATTAGTCTTGCTCTTGTTCACCGATGGGAGCTTAGACAATTAGATGTGAAAAATATTGCATCAACAAAGATATTTATATGATTCAACCCCCAGACATGACAGATCCTCAATTTTCAAATCATGTGTGCAAACTTGAACGAGCACTTTATGGGCTCAAGCAAGGCCCACGAGCCTGGTTTGATCGCTTTAGCTCATTTCTTTTAAAAAAATTGGCTTCTTTAGCAGCTTGGTCGACTCTTCATTATTTATTTATCACTCCCCATTTGGATCATTAAGTTTGCTTCTATGTTGATGATATTTGCTCACAGATTCTGACTCTCATTTATTGAACAAATTTATTGATTTGTTACACAAGGAGTTTACAATGAAGAATGTTAGCTATCTTCATCACTTTCTTGGGATTGAAGTAATAAAAACCACGAAAGGACTACACTTATATCAAACACACTATGCCCTCAAGATTTTGGATCGTGCAAAAATGACGGACTGTAAGCCCATGAATACACCTCTTGAGATTATAGCTAGTAGTATAAAAAATAATGCCTCCCTTGATGATCCGAGTTTATTTCGTGGAATTGTTGGTGCTCTCCAATATCTCACTCTAACACATCCGGACTTAACCTTTAGCGTTAATTTTGTTTCTTAATTTATGCATGACCCCATGAGCTCTCATTTAAAAAGTCCGACACATTTTACTTATGTGAAAAACACCATAGATTATGGTCTAATTTTTCGTTCAGACTCTAAACTTGATCTGCTTGCTTTTTCTGATGCATATTAGACAGGTTGTCCTGACACGCATCGATCGACTACAGGATTTTGCACATTTCTTGGTGTGCAAAGAAGCAACACAGTGTTTCTAAATTTAGTATCAAAGCTGAATATCGGTAAATGGCTCACACCACAGCTGAAATTACGTGGCTCACATTTCTCTAACGAGATTTATGTGTCTCCCTTTATTCTCCACCAACTTTATTTTGCGACAATTTGAGCTCATTCTACATGACAGTTAACCCGGTGTTTCACTTTCGCAGCAAACACATTGAACTCGACTACCACTTTGAGCGAGAAAAAGTCGTTCAAGGCCAACTTATAACTCGACACGTCCCCTCCACAAATCAATTTGCAGATATCTTCACAAAACCAGTCTCCAAGACCGTCCTATATTTTTATTTTTTATTTTTATGGGCAAGACCATCCTTTATTACCTGCGCAACAAATTGTGTCTCCGACCCCGACACAAATTGAGGGAGGATATTAAAACACAAGATTAGCACCATAATTCAAGGATGGAATTGAAAGCACAACAAATCATTCATGCTCAAGAAGTCAATCATAATCAGACACTAGAATCATGCAATTTTGGAGATCTTCAATTAAATTAATATGCTAAGAATCATGCTCATAATTTGAAGATTGATGTATATTTCCATAGCTAGAATATTCCTTCTTTCTTTAGTATTTTTTTGAAATCTTGTCATAATTTGATGGTTGTACTTAGTGTCTATATAAGACACTCACGTCCAGTCCATTGAAAACATCAATAAGATCAATTATTAATTCATTTCATAATTTTAGTTATAGACTTATAGTTATTTTCACACAAATTAAGAAATGGAAGTTATTATGGTTAATACATTAATTTTTTGTTTATTTTTCTTATTTTACCCTTACATAAGTACCTAGATATTTTTTTGGAAAAAAAAAATAAGATGCATTAAATATGGGTAAATATGTAAATGAAAGATAAATGATACATTAAATATAGTAATTGATCTATCTTTATGGGACATATGAAAATAGAAAGTAAGTCTATCTTTGTGGGACGGAGGGATGTGTAAATATATTATATTCCTTCAGTCCCACAATACATTTTATTTTTTTCGTCCGTCCCACAATACCTTGCATACCCTTAAAATGAAAAGTCCTCCATAAACTTCACCCATACAATGTTCTCAATTTTACACAAAGGGACACTCTTGTGTGAGACCGTCTCATGCATGAGACAGAGTCACGTTTTAATAAATTGTTATCACTTTTCAATTTGTTATCACTTTTATACTAATTTGTATCACTTTTAAAAAAGTGATAACAATTTATTAAAAAATAACTCGGTCTCATGCATGAGACCGTCCCATACAAGTTTTTGTCTTACACAAAATGTCATTACCTTTTGGACACACACATACACATAATCTAACTCATTTCTATACTTTATACATAAAGGTTTATGAAATTACACCTCAAATTTTGATTCATTCTTTCACTTTCTTAATTTGTGTGTCCTCCCTCCTATTAAAACTATAATGAGATGAAGGGAGTATATGTTTATTTTTTAAGTATAAGATGAATAATATATGTTAATTTAAACAATTATGGATTTTAATTTGAATTATTTAATGTCAAAGTGAAAATATATGGTATATTAAAATTAATTTAAAAATACTTAAAAATTAAATGGGGCTGGGCGGATTGGACCCAATGAGTCCTCACACGGGGCTAGGCAAATCCCGAGACTTAGAATTTTTTGGTGGGGTGGGTCCTGGGATAGACCAAACTCATTTCACGTCCACCCCGTTGTCATCCCTAATTAAATTGAATACTCTCTCCGTCCCTTCAAAAGCTTCTCATTTTACTATTTTGGTTGGTCCACACAAACCTTCTCGTTTCTTAAATGTCAAAAACAAAATTCTCACATCCCTATCTTTCTACCTTTATTTTTTTCTCTCTCTCTCTCTAATTTTTTTCTTTTTTCATTACATCTCGACACCCACCACACTTAAAATATTATTTTTTTTCTTAAATAGAGTGCAATTCTCAAATGAAAAGTTTTCGAAGGGACGGAGAGAGTATTTATTTATTTTTTAAAATTTTGAAATTATAATAAAAATTTAAATTTTAATCTTTATTAATTTTTTTAATACTATCCTTTATTAACATATAAAAATTATATTATTTATACATGGTTGTATTATAATTATTTTATTAACCATATAATTTTTAAATAGGACTAAATTCATCACAAAAATTAACGTTTTAACAAACTTATGTAATCTAAAATATAATTATTCAAATTAAGTCATATAATTAAAATTAATAAAACACACTCTAATAAACGTATAATTATTTTAGATCTGAAATTTATTTTTATATGTGCAATTTATATGTAAAGTTAAATTCTTTAAAAGACAATTAATTTAATATATAATGTGTCAAAAATAGATTTAAATAAAAATATTTATAAAATTTAAAATTGTTGATGCAAAATAAAAAATAAATTGATTGGTAAAACAAAATCACTCTCTTTAATTGAGAGTGGAGCATACTATTACATTACATGATAAATGTGTTTGCTTTACTTTAATACATAGATTTGAAAACGGTTATTGATTTCAAAAATATTAAAATTTTGGCAAATTCTTGTGTGCATTTAGTGCGTAATTGGATATTTTTACTCAATTTTAATTTAATATAAAGTATGTTCTAACTTAGTTAGGAATGCACCAAAATTAAATTGAAAATGAATTAAAATTATAATATATGTAATTGGTGCATGCAAGTGTGACTCTAAAATTTCAGTTTGGTTTCGATTTTAACCAACTGAATTTTACATACTCCCTCTATTCCTTAATAAATGTCTTTGAGAAAAAAATTGGGGAATTGGAGAGGCACATCCTTCTGATTAGTGTGAAAATTGCTTGAAATTCATATGCTTAATTTAATAGAATTTGTTTTCATTATTTACTCTAAATTTACTAATTGCACTTGAGATAAGAAATGTATTGTTTTGTTATTTTGTAGGTAATTTGAGCATTTTTTGAAAGTAAAATATGATGCTTTTTATTTATCGAGTCAATTTTTGGGTTCTAGAGAAAAAACTTGCAGCCCATTTACTTAAATTTCGTCCCATTAATGTGGAGAACCATTTGTAGACATAATGAAAGCATTTGTAATGCATATTGTCATTTTCTAAGCTGGCTTTCAATTGAAAGTGTGCCAAAGTTGTGTCGCTAATTTCAGTTAAAAAGGGAAGCTAAGAATGCTACACTATGACTCATCATTACACGCTCAATACCTCTCCACAATTACACAATTAAACTATGCCAAGGGCCCCACATACAAGAGTTGTACTCCCTCCGTCCCAAGAAGTTATCCACATTTTTTGGGATACGGAAACTAAGAAAAAATAATTTTGTTGACTTTTATGAGAATAAAGTGTAAGAGAGGGAATAAAGTGTAAGAATATTTTGGGTGATTTAATGAGATAAAGTAGGGAAGAGAATAAAGTAGAGAGTAGAATAAGAGTGATATTTTTGTGATTTAAATGATATTATGAGATTATTAATATTGTGTGATGTTTCCATTTTAAGAGTGTGCATAACTTGTTGGGACAGACAAAAAAGAAAAGTGTGCATAACTGCTTGGGATGGAGGGAGTAGCTTTTATTTGCGTAGAGGAAAAATCACATTTCTGGAGGGCATATTGCCGAAAAGAAGACAGTAGCAACTTTGGTAGCAGGAAAAAAAGAAGAAGAGCCACGCTTTTGAATTGAAGAAGGAGCGATGTATTGGAAATGAAGAAAAAAAAGGGTAGCAATTTGGAGTTGGAGGTATAAGGAGGTTTGGAGAATTTGGAATTGTAAGGAGACTTGGTGATCTAACTTCTAACCACTAACAACTAACATTTACCAAAAAAAAAAAAAAAAAGAAGGCAACAATTAGAGGGGAGGCCGTGAGCAGTAGGACAGTGGCGTGAATAGAGCAGGTTTTAGAGAGTTTTAATTTTAGGGCTTCTTCCCATTTTTCTCCACACACACTCACATATAGTATTAGGTGTTCTTCAATTTCTTGAAAATTAGTGATAGCTTTCCATTCAATCAAGTGTAATCAACACATACATGGTGATACCCATCCTTATTATCTCATTTTTAGTGATTTATTTCTTAATTAACATGTCTATTTCTTCTTTAATTTCTTTAATTCTCATGGGTTTGTTTGATTTTATAATGATTGACTAAATTTCTCTTGTGCTTGGGTGTGATAACCCTTGGATGAGTTAATTTTAATGATCATGTGATTGGGTCTTTCATCAATTGAGGTGATTAATTATTTTAATGTGATTTACATGATTTAGTTGCTAGATTAAGCTTTGATCCTTTGTTAATTGATTTGATTTGCACAAAGAGATTTGGTTTATTGAATTGATGCTTAGGTGTTAGGCTTGGTTTTGTGATTGAAGTAAATATTGGATTAACTCAAGAAGACTAGGTTAATTTTCATTAGAACCTACATTGGGATACGTTAATTGCTCAATTTTACGTCAAGTAATTAAGTGATGAGACTTAGGGTGTCGTCTCTAAACTATCTTACGTGCTTATTTGATATATTAAACCTAGGTTTATCAAGTACGGTTGATATGTGATTTTTGTTAGATAGCTCCTAATATCCCTTGTTAATTGGAACACCGATCATGTGTGATTCGTAATTAATGATTCCTTGGTGATTTGCACCCGAGCACATTTTTCTCATATATGTTATTTTTTGGTTAATTGCTTATTGCGTGATTTAGTAGTTTAATTGAACTTTAATTTTGCAAAATCAAGCCCGACTCTATAATACCATGACAACTCTTAGCGTTAATTAGGGATTCTTACTCTATTAGTTCCTTTGGGTTCGATAACTTGGTTGTGTCTTAAAAATACTTGCTACGAAAAAAAACTACAATCACCTTCTGGTGTGATATTTGGGTTGGGGATTATCCTTTGAAATTTAGTTTCGTATTTGTGCTAAGCAGGAGGATTTAGCGAGGGATAAAGGAGTTTGGAGTAATGGGAGGTGGGAGTGGAGGTGGAGCTGGAGAAGGGATTTTCATGAGAGGGATCTTATCTCTTTTGATGCATTAACTACTTTGATTAACAGGGTAACACTCATATAAGGTGTACAAGACGCTTTGCTTTGGGTGGGATCCAAGGATGGGCGGTATAATACAAAGGCTGCATATCACCTTCTTCGTGGACAGCCTGCTGTGTCTGTGAGTCATGAGGAGCAAGTTATTTTCAGAATATTTTGGAAGAACATTGCCCCTCATAAAGCAATAGTTACGACATGATGTGCGGCGTGGAATAAGTTTCCGACAAAGGACAACCTACCAAAAGAAGGATACTAGGAGAGAATGACGACATCAAGTGTGTTTTTTGCAAGAATGCAACAGAATCAACAGAACACATATTTTTGCATTGTAGCGAAACTTCTCAAATCTGGTATAACTCCTTTAATTGGTTGCACTTTAGTTCTTCAATTATGAATAATGTGCAAGATCAATTCCACTCCATGTTGGATGCTTTCAGTGAAAAGAAAATGCGAAAATTGGCAAATGACTTATGGATATGTTTGATTTGGGTCATATGGCGAGAAAGAAACAAAATGCTCTTTGATGAAAAAGAATTCAGATGGGAGAATACATTGGAAGAAATCAAGTGTAGGCTTTGGAGTTGGATGTCTATTTTTTATCCAAATATATGTAATGGTAATTTTCAAAGTTGGTTGATAGATCCTAGAACACTCATAAATTGATTTATAGAGTTGTAACTTTGTATTCTTTGAGTATTTCTTATACCCCGGCTGTTTATATATATAAGCCTTTTTCTGATTAAAAAAAAAAAGTCTTTTTAGGGATTTAAAAAATTAAAAATTTAAAAAGACAATGAGATGTGAATAATAAAGTTTTCTTATATAAAAGAATTTCTTGGTCTTTGAAGGCGATAAATTCAATGCATTTGAACTCTTAAGGTCAAGACAATTTGGTTAGAAGAAGACAATGTGTAATTCACGCTCCAAACCTAAAAAGCTAAGGTTTATAAATCCATTGTCAATCTTACCTACTCAGCCGATGTAGATCAATAATGAGCTGACAACAAAATACGGATCTACTAGCACACTGAAGACAACAGTGCAATAGTGAAATCGTATAAGAAAAAGTTAAATTTTACCTTAAATGGTAAAAGACGATTGAACAACAATTCTCAAAGATGACTCCCATCATTTATTTACTCTGCAACGATAACTTCTAAATCCATATTATAAATACAAAACAAACCTTCATAACAAAGTTATAATAATTCTACAAAGTAAATATTAATTAAACATTATTCTTAAGTAATTTTGAATCAAGAATGCCAGTTTTTTACTTAACATGAACCCTCAGGTCCTATACTCATTCTACCTGCAAAGTTGGAATTTAAGATTTGATTTTCTCCATCCCGTCTACTTTTCAAATTTGTAAATCCAATTTATTTATTCAAATATACATTCACCCCTATTATACATCTGTATAACTAAAATTATCATATCACACTAATTTTCTAACATTTATTCATTTTTTCTCTTGATTTCTTACATTTACTCATTCTCTCTCTTACTTTTTTCACCTAATCATTGTTTCACTAACCAACAACAATAAAATAATACTACAACATCACTCAAAAGTATTGATTTGACATAAAATTTCATCTACTCCTACTCCTTCATCTCCTTCATCTTGAACTATAACAAATATTTACTATTCATTAAACTTGTCTACTTTATTTCTCCATCTGAATTTGTCAAATCCTACTCAAGCCGAAAAAAGAGAACACCTTCAACTCCTATAGAATTTTCTAGGAATCTACTTAAATATTCCCTCCATTCCTGTATAAGTATTTATTGTTTTTGGGTGCCTAAATTAAAGTAAATGATATAATAAAAAATATAATATAAGTGATGTGATGATGAGAGAAAAAAAAAGTAAGGAGTTTAGGAAAATGTGAGGGTTGTTTATTAAAAATAAACAAACCATAGGATAGGTGTGAGGATAGGTTCCCATTTCGCCGAAAGACACCCGGTAAGGCAGAAAAGATACCCTAGTTACCCTTACCCAAACTATAGGATAGGCGGTGAATCAGAATCTAGGAAAATCAATTGGTCTAAGGTGTGGAATCCAAGCAACGGATGTTTAACGTTCTTCTTCAGAAACTTTCTCGAAACATGTACGGTGGAGATGTTATATAAGCGATTTAATGACATAGGAAGAGTCAGAGATGTTTTCATTCCAAGAAAGAGAGATGGGAGAGGCAACAAATATGGATTTGTGAGGTTTGGTGCTGATGTTGATAGTAGTAGGATTGAAGAGGATCTAAATAAAGTATGGTTTGGCTCATTCAAAATGAGGGCAAACAAAGCAAAATTTAAAAGAGGCTATGAGAGTGGGAGGAACATAGTACAAAGAACGAATTCATTGAATGTGGGGCAAACAATATGGCGACCAAGCTGGAGAAAAGAGGGGAGATCATATGTAGAGGCATCCACAGTGCATTTCTCTGATGGCGTATCGAATCCAATTAGGAAAAACAGTACACCTGATTTTTATGGAATAAGGTTCGAGTCGGATAAGATGGAAAAGGATAAACTTATAAATTGTTTCACTGGATGCCTTAAAGATGAATTAGAATGGTCAGAGTGTGAAGCTACCATTCGTCAGTTATGTGAGAAGAAATTTAAGATTGACTACACAGGTGGGGACTTGATCTTACTAAGACCACAAGCAGATTCGATAACTGTGGAGGATATTCCAAATGACTTATTCGAGTGGCTTGAATTTGTCAGACCATGGAGTGATAACGATGTATCTCTTAGAAGAAGAATCTGGACTAGATGGTATGGGATCCCGGTACACGCTTGGATGGAGAAATTTTCAAACTGGTGGTTATCAAATTTGGGTCGGTTATTAAAATTGATGAGAGTACGTTAAATAAATCAAATCTTTTGTATGCAAGGGTGATGATTCGAACCCCCTTGCACGAAATTCCCAGAGCTCTGGTGAAGGTTATGGTTGATGGTAAGGTGTTCCATATAAGAATCGTTGAGGAAGAGGAATCCGATAGCCATAGCCGGATTACGATGGTCGTCGGAGGTGTAACGGCTAGTAGAGAAGGTGAATCATCCCAAGGGGTAAACGAAGAGGTTGAAACCTCGAGTGTACCGTGCATGGGGATGCAATATGCAATAGTTAATGTAGATATCTTTGAGTGGGTACACGTGGAGGGAGTGGGAAAGAAAGCGGCGATAGTGGGTTATAATCCAGAGAAAAATATGGGGAAACATTCAGATCAGCTAAGATATGAAATTAAAACTACGGAAGATCCCCTTGGAGTGGGCCCAAGTGCTAATATAGGCCTGGTACTTTCAAATATCGCAGGCCCTGTAGCACGCAAAAGCCCAAATATAATAACCTAAAGAATTAGAGAAATTCTTAAAGAAAAAACCCATCAGTATAAACCAAAAAGGGCTAAGGTTTCTTTTGCGGAGGAAATCACGAGGGTGGAGATAGAAGAGGTGGAAAAAGGGGATGTCCATACTTTTGACCTAAACGAAGTAACAGCTGAAAATAGTGATACTCAAAAGCACCAAACAGAGCAAGAATCCAATTCCGTACAACAACAAGAGGTGATGGAAGTTGAATTGTCAATTGAGAGCGAGAGCAGATCTGAAGGCCATGAATCTGATGCGATTAACAGCAGTGAAGATGAAGAGGTTTGTGCAACAGAGAGCGCAGAGACAAAAAGGAGAGGAGGAAAAAACAAAGCAAAAGTAAAAAAGAGAAGACGAAATAAAATAAAGGATCAATATAGTTTTGAGGAGAGAAGATTTGAAAAATTAAAAGAGAAAAAAATTCATGAAGTGGCAATGAATACGTGGAATACGGGTAAAAATTTGGGGCTCAAAGGAAAAATACTAGATGAGGCAATAGTGGAGGAAATTGCGAAATTAGAGAGGGCAGATAGGTGAGAAAAAATGAAGGGGAAGAAGCAATCAAGTAAGGAAAAAAAATCAATGACTCAATAAAGATGTTTAGCTTCAATTCAAGGGGAATGGGAAAAAAGGCTAGGAGGAGAGAAATACGGAGTATGCTTATAAAATGTAATGTTGATGTTTGTTGTATTCAAGAAACTAAGATGGAAAAGTTGGGGGATAGGATTTGTATATCACTATGGAAAGACAGAGTGTGTGACTGGGCATATAAGGAAGCAGAAGAAAGATCGGGGGGATGCTTACAATCTGGAATGAGAATGTTTTCTACAAAGCAAGTGCTTGGCATACAAGGGGGTACTGGTGGTGAACAGGTTTCTGAAAACAGATGGCACTCTATGTTGCATACTGAACGTATACGCTCCCTGCCAACTGAACGAGAAAAAGGAATTGTGGGAAGTAATCTCTGGAGTAATAGAACAGATGCATAATATTATGTGTGCGTCATAGGTGACTTCAACTCAGTGAGAAACCCATTTGAGAAGGTCGACAGAGGCAATGGAGGAGACGCAAGGGAGATAACAGCATTTAAAGATTTCATTCAATCCAATAGGTTAGTTGAAATCCCATTGATTGGTAAAGCCTTTACTTGGTATAGGCCTGATGGTACTAGCAAGTGTAAATTGGATCGCATGTTTGTGAACGATGATTGGTTGGAAAAGTAGCCGGACCAATGCCTCAATGGCTTGGGAAGGAGTTTTTCGGACCATACACCAATGTACATCAGAAATAACAGTGTGGACTGGGGACCAAGACCTTTTCGGTTTATGAATTGTTGGATTTCTCATCCTGATTTTATGGATTTCATTAAGAGCAAATGGGAAAGCTACTGTGTGAGAGGGTGGGGAGGGTTCATTCTTAAGGAAAAATGAAAACTCCTTAAGAATGATCTTAAGGTGTGGATAGAGAGGTATTTGGTACACTGGATGAAAAAATCAAGGAAAAAAAACTTGAAATTGAGCTACTAGACATTGTTGATGATGTCCTGGGGTTGGAAGAGGAGGAAGTTATTGAAAGAAATAAAAACACGGCAGAATTGGTGAGATGTTTATACTGGAGGGAAAGCATGCTCGGTCAAAAAGCAAAGGCAAACTGGCTTCGAAGTGGGGACACAAACTCTAGTTTTTTCCACAAGTGGATAAATAGAAGAACCAAGAAGAATGAAATTGTGGGAATACATTATAAAAACAGATGGTTAGAAAGTGCAGATTCAGTGAAACAAGCTTCTTTGGATCATTTCAAAGAACAATTTTCAAACTAGAAGCAGAATCGCATAGTCTTTCCTGATGACTTAATTGGTAACAGAATTGAGGCATGCTACAACGTGTTTCTAGAAGCTGCCTTTACAGAAGAAGAGGTTTGTGGAGCTATTTGGGCGTGCGCGTCTGATAAAAGCCTGGACCCGGATGGGTTTACATTTGCTTTCTTTAAGAGCTGTTGGGAAACTATAAAGAAAGACGTGATGGCAGTCGTGGAGGATTTCCACTCGAACGGGAAGCTAGTAAGGGGGTTGAATACCTCCTTCGTGGTTTTGATTCCAAAGAAAGATGGGAGTAATAAATTTGAGGAATTTAAACCTATTTCTCTAGTTGGAAGCATATACAAGATAATCTCAAAGGTTCTCGCGAGGAGATTGGCGAAAGTTTTGGACCCATTAATCTCGGAAAATCAGTCTGCCTTTGAGGGGGGAAGGCAAATTCTGGATGGGATCGTGATTTTGAACGAAATAATGGATGATGCGAAAATAAAGAAGATCAACAAATTTGTATTCATGGCAGACTTTGCGAAGGCGTATGACCCTGTATAGTGGGTCTACTTGGAAGAAATGATGTTGAAGATGAATTTTAGTAAAAAATGGTGTAATTGGGGTAATGGAGTGCTTCCGAACAGCCTCTATTTCAGTTCTAGTCAACGGTTCGCCATCAGGGAATTTTAGAATGGAGAGGGGTTTGAGACAAGGCGACCCTTTACCACCATTTTTGTTTTTAATTGCAGCAGAGGGTTTAAGTCTCTTAATGAAGAAGGCAGTGGAAATTGTTTTGATAGAAGCGACAACAGTCGGGGGAGAAGTGTAACATCCCAAAATCACTACGTGAATTATTTATTTTTATATATAATTATTTTTAATAAATTGAGTATTAATATTAATAATTTGCCTTTAAATAAATTATATAAATTTTATTTAAAATAGAAAATATAATATATATATTATATTTTATAATATTATATATATATATATATATATATATGAATATGCGTGTCGTGTGTGCAAAGTGTGGTGTGTGTTATAAATATATATGATATATTATGTAATAATAGTATAATATAATATATAATATACAGTAATAATAATAATAATAATAATTAAATGAAACTTATTGACTAAGTTATAACTAAGGCGGTGGCTTTGATATGTGAGGAGTTAGGCGGTGGAATAGATATGGAGGAAGAAAAGGAGAGAAAAGAAGAAAGGAAAAGACAGAAGGAAAGAAGAAAGGAAGAGAAAGGGAGAAAGAAAGAAAGAAAATGGCGCGAGAGAGAGCGAGAGAGAGATCTCGAAGCATTTTGGTAAGTATTCGATCTTCGTATATTGTGGCATTATATATCAAAATGCTTGTATCCACTTGTAGATTATAGAATTATAAATAGTTTGTTGATTTGACGCTCGTAGCGTCTAGAATTGAAGATTATTAAGAATATATGTTATTTGTAGGATATGAGGAGAAACTTGAGACCTTTAAGATTATGTATTATCAAGGAGTTGAGGGTCACTAAGGGGTATTGCATTGCATCATTTGTTGCAGCTATTGTTTTTAAGGTGAGGGCAATCTCCGCTCTTAATCGAGTTTAACATTCAATATTATGATTGCTATGTTAAATTGTATTATTAGTCAAGACGGGTAGTAACCTGCACTATGTTCAAGCCAGGTAATGGCTCATACTATGTGCAAGCCGGGTAATGGCCCGTGTAATATGTTCAAGCCGGGTAATGGCCCGTTATATATATGTTCAAGATGGGTAATGACCCATATTATATTCAAGCCGGGTAATAGCCCGTACAATGTTCAAGCCGGGTAATGGCCCGTACTATGTGATAAAGCATTAAATGTTCTCATGAGCTTTTTATTGAAATTACTATATGCGCTTACGAATGTTGTTTAACTGTGCAATCATTGATATTTCCCTCACTGGGTGTATTTTCAAACACTCATCCCCCCACAGTTATGATTATTTACAGGTCAAAGAAGCTCGAGCAGGGTACAAGGCGATGGTTGCATGTAATTTATTTTACGTTGTTTTCCGCTGTAAATCTCAAATGATTATTTTGTAATAAATCCTGTTTATTCAATTACAATTTTCTCTTTAATTGAGTTAACAGGTCAATTTGGTAGCACCTTAGCTACTATATGTTATTATTAAATTCGGGGCGTTACAAGATGTTGGTCCCGATTTGTTGAGTTGATTAAGAAACTTTGAGTTAACCTTCTAGGACAAAATCTAGAAGGGGGGGTTGAATAGATTTTGTAGATTTTTCAAATCTTTCAAAATCGATTCAAAGTACCAGATGTACACAGCGGAAATTCAATATTAGACTCAACTTTATTAAGATCAAAAGCAAACTGATATTCAGATTTTAACTTTGATTCTGAAATTAATCCTTGAACAATAAATTGAAAATTGAACAAATAAGTAAATAAAAGCAGTAAAGAACACCAGATTTTATAGTGATTCGGATTATAACAATCCTACATCCACTCTCCTTCTCCAACTTGAAGAAGGGTCTCCACTATCTGCTTACTTACTTACTTCACAATCGTACAACTTACAACTTACAATTTGATCTTCAACTCTTCAAAATACTAACCAAAACTATGAAATCTAACTCTAAGATAAAGAAGTGTATTTGAAGATGTGCAAGGAAGTGTTCTACAAACACTTAGAAAAATCTATGAAGAAATCTTGGAAAACTATTTTGTGCTTTTTGAAAACTTGTGATTTGAGAGAATAACTTTTTGGAAAATAACTTGTGTGTTCTGTGTATTCAGAATATTCTATATATTCTATATGAAGTGCCTAGACCTATTTATAAGTCTGAAAAGACAGTTAGTTTGTTAGTCAGTTCTAACAAACTGAAAACTGCTTTAACAAACTTAATCTTGAAAACTGCTCTAGACCTCAGCTGATTTTACTCTACTCATCTGCAGCTGACTTGGTGAAGACTTGCCTTTCTTATTCTACTCAGCTTGTCTTGACCTCGTCTGAGCTCTTCATATTTGTCTCCTGCAGATGACTAGACTCAAGCTCGTCTCCAGACGACTTGTATACTTCTAGACCTCAGCTGACTAGATTGGTTCTCGACCCCATCTGATTAGCTTAGCTTATGGTCTCAATCTCAGCTATTCTTCAGGTCGTCTGATCATCTGAGCTACTTCTTTTAACTCATCAAAACTTTTTGATCCAACACAAGAAGGACTAGAGGTATCGCACTTGCAATTTGCAGAGGACACGATCTTTACGTGTTCCAGAAAGCAAGAAAATATTCGAGCAATCAAACAGATTCTCAGAAATTTTGATTTACTATCTGGCCTGAGAGTAAATTTTAAAAATTGCTGCCTCATTGGGATGAATATAGAGGAGGAGGTGGTTTCTAATTTGGCAAATTTCTTGGGCTGTACGGTTGGGAAGATTGCCATGCAGTACTTAAACCTACAAGTTGGCATAGAACACAAAAATTCAGCCTCTTGGAAGAGCTTAATATAGAAGGTAAAACATAGATTGGATGCATGGAACGATAAGAACATTTCGTTGGGAGGAAGAGCCACATTAGTACAATCTGTGCTTTCGACGATTCCGATTTATTGCGTATCCATATTCAAAATTCCGAACTCACTAGAATCCAAAGGAATTTTCTTTGGGGTGGGTGTGAAATAAATTCTAAAATTCCATGAGTTAGGTAGGAGGATATTTGTAAGGAAAATAAGCAAGGGGGGTTGGGGATCAAAGAGTTGGGGAGATTTAATATCGTCTTACTAAAAAAATGGATTTGGAGATTTTGAATGAACCAGAAAGACTTTGGGCGAGGGTGTTAAAAGCAAAATATGGGGGTTTTGTAAAAGAGAGAGAGAGAGAGAGAGAGAGAGAGAGAGAGAGAGAGAGAGAGAGAGAGAGAGAGAGAGAGAGAGAGAGAGAGAGAGAGAGAGAGAGAGAGAGGAAGGCCGAGTTTAGCTGGGGAGGAGAATACCATGTGTAGATAGGGATTGGTTTCGGGATGGTGGAAGGATATAAGTAATTTGTACTTTGGTAGGGAAGGGAGTGGAATGTCGAGGGAGGTAATTAGAGTAGTTGGGGAAGGGAGAGGGATATCGTTTTGGGCTGATCCATGGTGCGAGGGCAGGGTATTGAAGGAGTTTTTTCCTAGACTTTATAGGATAAATAGTAATAAGTAGAGTTTGATAAGTGAAGTAAGAAGGTGGGAGAACGGGGAGTGGAGATGGGAGTTAGGTTAGATTAGAAACCTAAGAGAGAGGGACTTGAATAGTATTAATGAGCTGATGTCTTGCATTAACAGGGTAAAACTACAGAAGATCATTGGAGCTGGATGAGATCAAGCAAAGGAGTTTACAGCACAAAAGAAACATACCGAAGAGAGCAGGAGGAAATTAGAGACAAACAGGAGCAGGGGAAAGAGGCAGCCTTCAAAAGATTGTGGAAGATACGTGTACCAAGGAGAGTGCAAGCAATAGTGTGGAAAATCCTGAAGAATAGACTACCGACAAGGACGAGCCTTCAGCGGAGAGGAGTAATCGATGTAACAATGAGTACCGTGTGCCCAATGTGCACAGAAGAGGAGGAGACGATACAACACTTATTTTTCAAGTGCCTAACAACAGCAAAAGTGTGGACAGCAATATACAAGTGGACAGGTATGGCCTTTGTTCCACATATCGATCTAATTTGTCATTTTCTGCAACACGCTGATTTGCTGGGGAATCAAGACAAGGAGGAAGTCGCCTCATCGCTATGGGTAGGTACTATGTGGGCTATTTGGAATATGAGGAATAAATTGATTTTTGATAATGAGAATCCAAATATTGAGAAGATGTTTAGAGAGATTAAAGCCTGGACATGGCAGACGAGTTTAGCAAAAGCAGAACCACAATTATCTTTTAGAATTTGGTGTTAGAGAATGGAAGCAATAGTGTAAGGAAGAAAGCCTGGAGAAAACGTGAGGGATTTTAGAGGTTATAACTTTTTTGTAAAATTTGAACGGGTTAGAGTACCCCTTGCACTCTTTTACTTAGTGGATCCTTTTTTGTCTTATCAAAAAAAAAAAAAAAAAAAAAAAAAAAAAAAACAGTGTTGTTTTCAATTTTCTCTCTTTTTTCATCAGCATGACTTTGAAATTGTTTGTCTTTAACCATTTTATCATCTGAAACTACCAAAACCTCATTTTCTATGTGTGTTGAATCTTAGTTTATTTTTCCATCCTTTAAAAAACCAACTAATAGAACGGACATTTTTTCCTTTAAATACTATAGTGCAGGATTTTCTAATATATAAGATGAGTTGGTGGGTCGAATTGATATGTGCAAAATTGCATATTATATAATTATGATAAATATATATGATCATGATTATACCCGTCAAACTATGTGGGTGGGTTACATCTAGGTACAATTCTAACACCTAAATTATATCTAGATACAATCCAAATCTAAATTACTACTAGATACAATAATATGGTGTAATCTATCAAAATTACCCTTCTTGACACAAGGACCTGCATCTTCTGCTAATTAATAAAATTGATGTGACTTTTCCTTTGCTGTAACACGTTTCCATCAGCTCAAGCTTCTCTATCAGAAAAGGTTCAAAATTCATCTTCCATTATCGCCATTTTTTCGTCGCCAATCGTTCTTCGCAATATTTGTTGCCATTTTCCGACGCACACAGCTTTTCCGACGCACATGGGTTCACCTTCTTCTGTGTGTTTTAATTCGTTCCTTTGTAACTGGTTTAACAAAGACGAAGTTATACATTTGATTTTTTATTTTCCGTACAAGGTATTTACAATGGCTCTAATAAAAAACAATCGCCGCTTGAGACAAGTGGATAATGAACAAACTGTACAGAGAAGCACGCAAAAAACTGGAGGTTCGCCTAAATTTAAAGGTTTGTTTATCTTTTTATGAATTTCAGGAATTAGGTTTTTATTTTGGAAAAAAATATGGCTTGAAAATCCTTGTAAACAGTAAAAATTTCATTTGTATTTTTTTGAAAATTGTAACCCATGGTCCCTTTTTATATTTATTTTATTGTACAGAATCTTCGTCTAGGAGAGTTTGTTGGTCCCGGAAAGTTGAGTTGATTAATAACCTTGAGTTAACTTCCTAGAACAAAATCTAGAAAGGGGGGGTTTGAATAGATTTTGTAGAATTTTTAAATCTTTCAAAATCAATTCAAAATATCAGATTTAACACAGCGGAAACAATTTTAAACTCAACCTTTTTACAGATCAAAAACAACACTGATATTTAGATCTTAATTTGAATTCTGAAATTAAACTTGAATAATATTGAATTGTAATCTGAAACAGTAATTAAAGAAAGCAAGAAATAACACCAGAATTTATAGTGGTTCGGATTATGAAAATCCTACATCCACTCTCCTTCACCAAACTTGGGAAGGGTCTCCACTAGCTTGCTTACTCACTTACTTACTTACAATGTACAACTTACAACTTACAATAATCTTCAGATCTTCAACCTCTTGAACAAACTGAGAAATCTAACTCTAACGTGATAGAAGTGTATTTTTGAAAATCTAAAGTGAAGTGTTCTATAAACACTTGGAAAAATATTTGTAATCTTTCTCGAAGAATTACTTTGTGAAATTAATAGTGAATAGTGTGTAAACTCAAAATTGCATAAGTATTCTATATCTCAAAAATGAAAAGCCTAGACCTATTTATAAGTTTGGAAAGACAGTTAGTTTGTTAGTTAGTTCTAACAAACTTGAAACTGCTTAACAAACTTAATCTTGAAAACTGCTAGAGACCTCAGCTGATTCTTCCTACTCGTCTGTAGCTGACTAGGTGAAAACTCGCCTTTCTTATTCTACTCAGCTTGTCTTGACCTCGTCTGAGCTCTTTATACTTGTCTCCTGCAGATGATTAGGATTGAGGTTGTCTCCAGATGACTTGTGATTTCTCGTCTTCAGCTGACTTGAGTTACCCTTGACTCGGTCTGATCAGCTTAGTACTAGAACTCAGTCTTCAGTTCTTTATCATAGTCTGCTCATCTGGAATAGTCTTTTAACTCATCAAAACAATTTTGATCTAACAATTTCCCCCTTTTTGATGAAGTAAAAACCTACAAGAATAGACACACTCACAGCTGAAGTTAGTTCAGAGTTTATCAAGATCAACAGATAGGTATATCAAAGCACATTTTTCACATTACAACAGATTTATTCACATAAGAAAACTTTAGATCTTTTAGACTCCCTTAAAAAAACTTAGGAAAACACATGAATCTTAATACTTTTTTTTAAAAGAAAATTAAGTCTGAGAGATAAAATTCTCAGATGACTTATACTTAAGAAAATTTTAAGTTTTTCTTAACGCAAAAAAAACTTTAAGAAAATAAGACAAGTAAAATGAATCAAACATAGTATATTCACATTGGATTTACAAAAATTACAGTTGAGAAGATAATAGAAAAATAGAAATAAGGAAAAGAAAAATCCTGTTTCTATCAGTCTTCCCACTGGTCTTCATCTGAGATCATCAGCCAATTGAATACACGCCTCCTAAGCTGCTTCAGATCTTCATCTTGAGTAAGTCCAGATTCAGCCTCTGCCTTCTTCAAAATACCCTTGACCCAGTCTAGGTCCAGGGATCCATCTGATTTCCTGGCAGGGATGGCATACTCAAAGGCTGGAGAGATCAGGTTGACGTTGAACTCTACATCGGCTTCTTCCAGCAGACGATGATAGAACTCCGCATCTACCTTCTCCATCCACTCATGCCAAGCTAAATCTGGATCTTGCTGAGATGCTCCGGGGCCCTTGAGAATATACCAGTAGTATATCCACATTCCCTCCAGATTTTTCTCTCTGTATTCAGTAGCATATTTTCCGCAAGCCAGCTTAGGAGGAGCAGACGTGTTGTAGAATGGCCTGAATTTCCCGCTGCCTTGATCCTTGACTAACCATTTCCGCTCAGCAGCACTCCAGAAGACGTTGGAGTCTTTCTTCTTTCTCTGCTTCTTCTTTTCTTTCTTGCCAAAATATTCCATCTCTCTCTTAATTCTCTTGATCTGCTCTTCTGAGAGATTGGAATAATCAGCTTCCCTCTTTCCTTTTCCTTTAGCAGCAGCCCTGGTAACAAGTTCAGCTGATCTGGGCTCAGTGACTGCTACTTCCTTTCCTTTCCCCTTGGCTCCTTCAGATTCGGATTCTTTTAGCTGAGCCAAGAGCTTCTCGGTCCTTTCCTCCTCATCTTTCCTTCTCTTCTCTTCATCCTCCTTTATAGCTTCCTCCAGTTGACTTACCCTCAGCTGGAGAGCAGCCAGCTCATCAGACTTGATTCGAGCTTCCTCCCTGGCTGCCTCCAGATCAGCTGTGTTGGCCTTCATGCCTACATCTTTCCTGGTCTCCTCGACCACAGCTGTGAGGGCTTGTCTCTTTTCAGCTTCAGCTTTTTCCCCCTTTTTAACTTCAACAGCCAAGTCTGAAAGTTTTGCATCTAAAGCGTTGCACTTGACCCTGAAGTCTGAGTGGTCTACAGCCAACTCATTCACGACCAGCTGATTGTAACCCATAACTTCCTCCTTCAATGCCCTCAGCTCTTCCTCCATCGATTTCACTTTACCAGCCAGCACAGAGTTAGTGACATTTATAATTTTATCAGAAAGTGTTACCTCAACTTCTCTCATGCTAGCTAGCATCGTGTTTGTAACAGCTTTGACCATTCTCCTTGTCTTTCTTTCCATCTTCCTTCAAAATGTAGCATTGATCTTTTTCTCGACAAGGGATAGAATAGAGGAGATAGCAGTGGTTGGGCTTAAATCAGTGTCATCATCCTCAGTTGAGGAGTCAGACGAGGAGGGTATTGGTTCTGGTTGAGTAGATGGGAGAGGAATAGATTGAGTTTGAATAGTTGGAAGAGAAGAGTAGGATATTATTGGTATTGGTGAGGTTTGGACTGTGGGGAGAGGTATTTGTTCAGATGAGGGTGGGGGAGATGGTTGTGTGGGTGTTGTTGGTGAAGGTGAAGATTCTATGGGTGGGATTTGGATTTGGACTGTGGGGGAGGTAGGCTGTTGGAGAGGCTCTGGAGTACCAGCCTGGGATACTCCTTCATTGCCTATTTGGACTGGTGGGATTTCAGGCTGAGTCAAAGGCTCAGAAATGCCAGCCTGGGGCATTTCTTCACTGCCAGGTACAGGAGATAAGGTAGGAGATGGAGAAAGACTTGTACCTGCCTCTGGAATAGGGGAAAGAGCAGCTTCCTTGATTGGGGAGAGTGGAACCTCTAGCTGACCAACCTCAGCTGCTATTTGAAGGACTGGGACCTCCTCTGGTAGCAGGGTTGTCAACTCTATCTGCTGCTCTGACCCTCTAAATATGGTGGATCCTTCAGAGCTCTGAGTAGCTCGTCTTGGCCTCCTTACCAATGGAATTTCTACCTCCTCCTCCTCTTCTTCATCTGAGGCAGCCTTGTGAACAGCTGCAGATGAACTTTCTCCCTTCTTCTTCTCAGCTGCTTTCACCGGCCTCCTTTTCCTCCTCTGAAACGTCCTTGGGACTGCAGCAGCTGTTTCAGCAGATTCAACTTGAGGTGCGACCTCAGCTGCTGCTGCCTCATGTCCCTCTGTTTCGACCTCAGTTGGGGCCACCTCAACTGATTCAGCTTCCGGTCTCTGAACTTCTACAGCTGCAGCCTCCAACCTCTGAGCCCTGGCTGCATCAGACTCATCAAGTCTGGATTTCCTCCAAGCCTGTCATCCTTGGTAAGGATTCCCTTCTGCTTGGAGTACTTTTTGGTACCCACTCTCCAGTCAGCTTCCTTATTCAGCCCTTCAATAAGTACAGTGATTTTGTTGAAGAGACTGACTGTAGAAGTGGGAATCCAGCCCTCTGCAGATGTCTTGAAGGTGAGGCGCTTCTTCTCCTCCCTCAACTTATAAACAAGCAAATCTACCCAATTTACTTGCACTCCATCCACAATGGCTCGCATCACACACAATCTGGGTTTGGTTAACCCATCATGTGAGCTCTGCTCACCCAACACCGCCTTCGTGACTATCGTCATCAGCAACCTGTATTTTCTTCTGAGCAGGTTCTTCTTTAAATCCCTGCGAGTTCCCCTGTAAGTAACCCTCGCCATCATGTCAAAAGACTCTTCCCATTCATCCTCTTTGTACGTCAATGGATTAACTCCCTCCATTGACGTATCAAAAATCCTAGAAATACTTTCCCTCGAATAACTCAGTGTCGTTCCATCAACAGAAGTATCAAACCCATCCTGAGTGTCCTCCATTCTTGCTAAAAATTCTGCTCCTAGCAAATCTGCAGTTTTGTTTTGTGGAGACTTCATAGATAGAAAACCTCTGAGTCGTGAGGCTTCGAGAAGACGAAGAATTTCTGCAGATTCTGGGTCATTAGTTATTTCAAAATCGACATACATTTCTTCTTTTAAACGATTTTTGAAATATTCCTCATTCATTTTGAAATGAGAAATATTTGTGGAAATGTATTTAGGTTTGAAAGTTTTGGTGGTTTTGGAAGAGGATGCCATTTGAAGGTTTTGTGAATTTGAAAAGGGTTTGAAAATATATGCAAGTTTTCTGAGAATGGAAAGAAAATGATTTAGGGAAGAAGAAGATGTATTTATAGGGGGGAAGATTGGAAAGAGAAACCGCCATTTTTGAAAACTTGAATTAATCTGAGCCATTTATTCAAAAAGTTTTTACTGAGTGTTAATCAACGGTTAAAAACTAAGATAAGCGATTAGGATTCAGCGCGTGGATGTTAATCGCCTTTGGAATGCGTAAATAGTTACTTTATAGACTGTTGATTTGACCGATATAGGTTACTTTATGCAGAGAAGTAAGTATACCTGACGTCAGCCAAGTGGTATCTCACTTCAACTAAAGGTTTTCGAAACAGATGAGTTTGAAAAACAGATTAGTTTAAAAACAGATAGGTTTAGAAAGACATCTGATAAAGTAACCTGTCTGATCCTGGAAACCAACAGTTTAGATGTAACTTTTTAGCAATTTTAGAAAGAGTTTAAACAAAACAGACTCAGATTTACTTTTTCTAAAACATGGTTGTTCAAAAATTTTGAAAAAAAAATGCAGTTTATTTAGAAGCAAAAATAGCAGAATAAAGAGGTTTGAATAAGAAGAAATGAAACAGTATGATCTGTGACCTGTTCCTGCAAAAACATATACTCAAAAAGAAACCATCAGAAGCTTAAGATAAATCAGATAGGATGTAAATAGTCATCTGGTTTTCTCAGAAGATCAGCTGACTATTGTGTCGTTGTCTGATTTACTCAAGGTCAGACAAGTAATTATTAATTCAGATAAGGTCAATATGACTAATCCTTGATTCTTGATTCCTAAAAGGAGATCAATGATATCAGCTACCTGATTGCCCTTTGACACATATCTAGTCTGATAATTCTTTCTAGACATTAATTTAAAGAAAAGAAAAGAAAGAAAAAAACAGATGCACACAAATTAGAAACCAGCTAAAGATGCATCAAGTAATCCTAATTCTAAGCACATTTCTTTAAACCTAGATTCAGCTAATGGTTTTGTAAGAATGTCGACTCTTTGTGATTCAAAGGCAATTTTCTCAATTCTAATGTCATTCTTTTCAACATGATCCCTAATGAAATGATGCCTAACATCTATATGCTTACATCCGGAATGCGAGATGAGATTGTAAGTCATTGCTATTGCACTATTACTATCACAAGTAAATAGGAACAGTGATGTTTGAATATTATAATCTCTAAGTCATTGACTAATCCAGAGGAGTTGAGAGCAAGAACTTCCACCGCCATGTATTCACTTTCGATTGTAGAGGTGGCAACAGATGTCCTGTTTCTTGGATAACCAAGAAATTAATTTGTTGCCTAAGAATTGACAAGTTCCGTAAGTGGATTTTCTATCAATCTTACATCCTCCAAAGTCTGAATCAAATAACCCGTCACCAAAAAGTTATCATCACCGGGTACCATAACCCTACTTGCAAGGTTCCTTTGAGATATCTAAGAATTTTCTTAGCCGTCTCCGCATGAGTTTTCTTGGGATTAGACTGAAATCTTGCACATACCCCAACTGCAAAAGCTATGTCCGGTCTACTTGCAAAGAGATAGAGAAGAGATCCAATCACCCACGATACTCCGTTGCATCGGTGGGTATTCCCCTGCTCATCTCAATCCATTGAGAAGTTAGTTGCCATAGGTATTTTAACTTCTCTGCTAGTTGTCATTCCAAATTTCTCAATCAGATCCTTAGCATACTTAGATTGATGTATAAATATACCCTTACTCATCTGTTTAATCTGTAAGCCTAGAAAGTATGTTAATTCTCCCATCATTGACATTTCAAACCTGTTTTTCATGAGAATGCTAAACTCTTCACATAATTTCAAATTAGGTTAACCAAAAATTATGTCATCTACATAAATTTGAACTAGTAAGATGTTGCCATCTACTTCCTTTCTAAACAAAGTTCTATCAATCTTACCTTTAGAAAAACCATTTGATGTCAAGAAGTCAGATAGAGTATCATACCAAGCTCTGGGAGCTTGTTTCAGTCCATATAGAGCTTTGTTGAGTTTATAGACCTTGTTATTGGTCTTAAACCCAGGAGGCTGCTCTACATAGACCTCCTCAAGTAACACACCATTAAGAAAAGTAGACTTAACATCCATTTGAAAGACTTTAAAAGATTTATATGCAGCAAATGCCAAGAACAATCTTATTGCTTCTAATCTGGCAACTGGAGCATAGGTTTCATCATAGTCTATTCCCTCAGACTGTGAATAATCTTGTGCAACCAGTCTTGCCTTATTTCGAACAATAATATTGTTCTCATCTGTTTTGTTTTTAAACACCCATTTGGTGTCTATAATCTTTCTGTGTAAAGGTCTTTCTACTAGCTCCCATACATTTTGCCTTTCAAACTGATGCAGTTCTTCCTGCATGGCTGTTATCCAGTTTGGGTCTGATAGTGCTTCCTCAATAGACTTTGGTTCAAGAAGCGAAACATAACAACTGAAAAGACTTTCAGAGTCTAGCATCATTCGTGTCTGCACACTACTAGATGGATCTCCTATAATCTGATCAGATGGATGATAGCTTCTCATCCTTTTGCCTATGTGAGGAGAGGGATCCTCATCTTGAGTCTCAGTAGGCAACTCCTCTGACTCAACCTCAGCTGACGTTCCCCCTTCATTAGCTAACCCTTGCTGATCAGCTGATGTCAAAGGTGTCTGATCTGAAGGAGTCTGAACAGAAGTTGTCTTCTGATTGTCAGATGGGGATTCTTCTTCATCTGATTCTGAATCAAGACTAGGTAGATAGACAGTTCTATGCTTAGTCTTGGACAATTCAATTTTATCTAGATTTTCAGAAATTTGATTCACTTTATCTGAGAAGGAATACAGTTCATCAAAAACAACATGAGGAGTTTCCTCCACACAAAGGGTTGTCTTGTTAAAAACTCTAAATGCCTTTGAAGTATTAGAATATTCCAAGAATATTCCATCAGCTGCTTTAGCATCAAAAGTTCTTAACTTAGATTTTCCATTGTTATGGATGAAACACTTACAACCAAAAGCTTTGAAGTATGAGATCCTTGGAATCTTAACCTTCCAAATCTCATAAGGAGTCTTACCCTTGTCTTTGACAACTAAGCACCTGTTGCGGGTATAGCAAGTCATGTGTTGATGGCTTCGCCCGAGAACCTATGAGGGGTATTATACTCAGCTAACATGCTCCTGGCTGCTTCCTTCAAAGTTCTATTCCTTCTTTCAACCACTCCATTTTGTTGAGGAGTTCTTGCTGAAGATGTCTCATGAATAATTCCACACTCATTGAAAAAATTAGATAAACAAGAATTCAAAAATTCTCATTGCCCTTATCACTCCTTATTTTAATAATATTAACACCCTTTTCATTCTCAATCATGTCTCGAACAGATCGGAATCTTGTTCATAGTCTCATTTTTCTTGAAAAGAAATATAACCCAAGTGTATCTAGAAAAATCATCTACTACAACAAGAGTATATTTCCTTCCACTGAAACTGAGAGGTGAAACAGGTCCAAACAGATCCAGATGAAGAAGTTGTAACACTCTTTCAGATGAAGAGGAGTTAATACTCTTAAATGAGTGTCTAGGCTGTTTACCTTTTTGACAAGCATCACATTTAAGATCAGTGGATAAAAGTTTTTCAGGTAATCCTTTGACAAGGTTCTTCTTAGCCAGCTTACTAAGGGTCTTGAAATTCAGATGACTAAGCCTCTTGTGCCATAGCCAGCTGAGATCTTCTCCAGCCTTAGCTATCAGACAAGTATCTTTGGGACAACTATTGAAGTTGGCCACATAGACATTACCATGTCTGAAGCCAGTTAATAGTACCTTATCTGAGGAATTATCTAAAATATCACATTTATCCCTTGAGAATTTTACAAGAAAACCTTTATCACAAAGCTGAGAAACAGATAGCAGATTATGTTTCAAACCTTCAACAAAATATACCTCAGATACCTGAATATCCTTGATAATCAGAGTACCTACACCTTTAGTCTGACCACAATTATTATCACCAAATAAAACTCTTGGACCATCAATGCTTTGAAAATTTGATAACAGCTTCTTGTTATGGGTCATGTGTTGTGAACAACCACTATCAATGTACCATATTGAAGCTAAGATCTCTTCTTTGAGTGATGATCCCTATGAATCCTGTAAAACAAATTAGTTTTGAGGTACCCTAGTGATCTTGGGTCCTTTTGGGTCAAGAATCACTTTAGGAATCCAAATAAACATCTCATCTTTAGACAATAAATCAGACTCAAGTTTTCTACCAAATCTGTCTACAATTATATCATTTTTGAATGATAACTTGTTGTATTCAGATTGAGTAATTTTCCTAAACTTAGGAAATGTAGGATAGCATTTACTTCTTCCATCAAAAGAATTATAATAAGAAAATCTTCTTATTTTGGTTCTTGGATTCCTTCTAGTCTGATAGGGAGTTTTCAGCTGAGTTCTTGGTTTCAGACTGGAAGATGTAGTCCTTATCTGACTAGTTGGTTTCCATGGACCAATTTTAATATCCTTTGATTGAACAGATGCTTTCACAAATTTTCTAGGTTTTTGGACATCTGATTTATTGTTCCTATCATAACCCAGACCTATCTTATCATGAGATTTTTGAGAAATATTAAAAATATGATCTATTACTGATTGTGAATTATTAAGCTGACTAGTTTTGAAGACAAGCTTCTCATTGTCTTTCTTAATTAATTCATTTTCAGCACAGATTACTTCAAATTTGTCTTTTAAAATTTTCAGTTCATTTTCTAACCTTTCAGGTAAGCTGGCTGATGTACTAGCTTCAGTCTGAAGAAAACATTCCCCCTTGAATGTTTCCTCAGTCTCTGAGCAGTTCATCACCTGCTTGCCTTTATTTAGAATTTGAATCTGATCCTTTAAAAACAAATTCTCTGTCTCTAGCTGTTTATAAGCAGCTAAAGATGTCTTTAAATCTATCAATAACTCATGAATAACAGTTTGGTCATGATCAGATGCAGACTGACAAGAATCATTATCTGAAGATGAATAGTAGATTACCTCATTAGCCATGAGACAGATCTCATCATCTGATCCAAAATCAGATGAGGATGATGAAGATGATGATGATTTCTTTGGCTCTTTTTCTTCAGCCAACAAAGCTCTTTGATCTGCAAATCTCCTGTCTCTTTTCTTCCTCTTTTCTTCCCTTTCTTTAGGAGTCAGTTGAGGACAGTCATAGCTGAAATGTCCTGGCTTGTTGCATGTATAGCAAATGTCACTCCTATTTGATCTGGGACTGGAAGGATTTCTTCTGACAGGTGATCTGTATCTTCTTGTCTGACTCTTGTTTTTGTCATCATCTGAAGATTTATCCACCTTCCTATCTGATCTGGATCTTTGTCTATCCTTACCTGCAAATCTCAATTTATTTCTCTTATACTTCATTCTCAATTTATCATATATTTTTGTTAGTAAAGCCATCTGCTCTTTCAGAGATAGATCAGCTCCTACAGACTCTGTTGACACCTTGTCTTCTTTACTGACAAATGCAACAGACTTGGATGAGGTACTTGACTCCATCTCATCTTCCTCATCTTCTATCTAGATATCGTACTCTAAAGCTTTAAGATGAGAAAATAAAGTATGGTGAGTAATAGAAGATAAGTCTTGAGTTGCTTTAAGGATATTGGATTTTTCTCTCCATCTCTTGGTTAAAGATCTCAGAATCTTGTTATTAATCTCTTTTTCTGAATAATTCTTTCCAAGGTCAGCTGCTTTGTTGAGAAGATTTGTCAACCTAACATCAAACTGATCCACAGACTCATTTTCTTTCATCTTGAATGTTTCAAATGTATGCAATATTGACTGTAGCTTGTTTTCCTTGACTTGATCAGATCCTTCACAAACATTGGCTAAAGTTTGCCACATCTCTTTGGCTGTTTTGCATCTCTTAACCTTCTCTATCCAGTCTTTACTCAGAGTCTCGATGATTTCAGTTCTAGCTACTTGGTCAAGATTGTGGACCTTTCTTTCATCATTCGTCAATTCAGAACTCTTCTTTTCTTGTCTAGTTCTTGATTCAGCTGTCTCTTCTCCAGTGCTGGTACCTCCATGATAAAACTTTATAGGACCTTCCTCAAGGACCTCTTCCATTCTATCATGAATGGCCTTCAGATGATTTTCCATCCTAAATTTCCAATAATCATAATCTTCAATGGAAAATTCAGGAATATTCCTAGACTTTTTATTTTTTCCTGATGACATGATGAAACAAGAACAAAATACTCCACAAAAGCTTATTAGTAGCTCTGTTAGTAATGAAAGAAAATGAAGAAAATCAAGATAATTCCAGAATCTTGTTCAAGACCTAAAATCAATATCAGAACAGCTTAACACTGCTCTGATACCACTTGTTGGTCCCGGAAAGTTGAGTTGATTAATAACCTTGAGTTAACTTCCTAGAACAAATTCTAGAAAGGGGGGGTTTGAATAGATTTTGTAGAATTTTTAAATCTTTCAAAATCAATTCAAAATATCAGATTTAACACAGCGGAAACAATTTTAAACTCAACCTTTTTACAGATCAAAAGCAACACTGATATTTAGATCTTAATTTGAATTCTGAAATTAAACTTGAATAATATTGAATTGTAATCTGAAACAGTAATTAAAGAAAGCAAGAAATAACACCAGAATTTATAGTGGTTCGGATTTTGAAAATCCTACATCCACTCTCCTTCACCAGATCTTCAACCTCTTGAACAAACTGAGAAATCTAACTCTAACGTGATAGAAGTGTATTTTTGAAAATCTAAAGTGAAGTGTTCTATAAGCACTTGGAAAAATATTTGTAATCTTTCTCGAAGAATTACTTTGTGAAATTAATAGTGAATAGTGTGTAAACTCAAAATTGCATAAGTATTCTATATCTCAAAAATGAAAAGCATAGACCTATTTATAAGTCTGGAAAGACAGTTAGTTTGTTAGTTAGTTCTAACAAACTTGAAACTGCTTAACAAACTTAATCTTGAAAACTGCTAGAGACCTCAGCTGATTCTTCCTACTCGTCTGCAGCTGACTAGGTGAAAACTCGCCTTTCTTATTCTACTCAGCTTGTCTTGACCTCGTCTGAGCTCTTTATACTTGTCTCCTGCAGATGATTAGGATTGAGGTTATCTCCAGATGACTTGTGATTTCTCGTCTTCAGCTGACTTGAGTTACCCTTGACTCGGTCTGATCAGCTTAGTACTAGAACTCAGTCTTCAGTTCTTTATCATAGTCTGCTCATCTGGAATAGTCTTTTAACTCATCAAAATAATCTTGATCTAACAGAGTTCAAAGAACACGCAGTTGTGCTGACAATGCTAGCAGAGGTTTTACATTTTTTTATTTTACATGTCATTTCTGATTCGAAGCACATATTGTATTAGAGAAATGTGTTATTATTTATTGAGCTAGTCTTATTGAATTTGGAATGCCCAGGTAAATTGAAAGAAAAGGAGAATAATGTTAGGAGAAACTTGAGGGCCAAGAGTGGCAAAAGGAAAGGTAATTGCACATGTGCCGGACTTCTGCATATAGTGGTTTATGTGCAGAAGTAATCTATGTGAATGTTAAAATCTGTTCTGTTGGTCCCATGAATTGAGTATTTAATGAAGAACTTAAGACAACCTTCTAAGAAAAATCTAGAAGGGGGGGGGGGGGAGGGGGTTGAATAGATTTTTAAAACTTCTTCAAGTTTAGAAAATCACTTCAAGAAAACAATTCACACAGTGGAAAACAAATTTAAACTCAATCTTAAATGGATCAAAAAGCCTTCTGATTATGAATCTGAAATTAAATTTGATTGAAAGTTGATTAAGAACAGATAAGTAAGGAAAGCAGTAAAGAACACAACAATTTATAGTGGTTCGGATCTAACTGATCCTACATCCACTCTCCTTCTTCAACTTGAAGAAGGGTCTTGACCACTAACTTACTTACTCACTTACAATCTTACAAATTACAACTTTCTGATGATGATCTTCTAATCTTCAAATCTATCTTCAACTCCTAATCTTTCTGGAATTTCTAAATTTATAGTGCAAAGATGTGTTCAAGATACACAGAGTAAGTGTTCTATAAATACTTTAGAACTTATGAAAATTTTCTTGAAAACCTTTGTGAGTGCTTTAGAAGAACTTGTGAATCGTGAATATGAGAATACTGAATTAATTCGTAAAATTAAAAGTTGTGCCTAGACCTATTTATAAGCCTGAGAGACAGTTAATTTGTTGTAACAAACTAAAACTGCCTAACAAACTTATTCTTGATAACTGCCTCTTCTTCAGCTGATCTTGCTTCTAGTCGTCTGCAGCTGACTTGGTGAAGACTTGCCTTTCTTATTCTATTCAGCTTGTCTTGACCTCGTCTGAGCTCTTCATAGTTGTCTCCTGCAGATGACCTGTCTCAAGCTTGTCTCCAGATGATCTTTGCCTCTTCAACCTCAGCTGACTTATCCAGCTCTTCCTAGTCTGATCAGCCTAGTACTGGATCTTCACCTCAGCTGTTCTTCGTAGTTAGCTGGTCATCTTACTTAGTCTGAGTTGACTCTAGTCTGACTTTTTTTAACTCATCAAAACTTCTTCTGATCTAACAATTTCTCCCTTTTTGATGGAGTTAAAACTGCAAGAAAGAGACACACTCACAACTGATGTTAGTCAAAGTTGTTCAAGATAATCAGATAGGCACATTAAAGCATATTAACACTTAATTCTGATTTATTCATATTAGAGCACTTAATTCACACTTAGAAAAAATTTTAGAAGAGTTTTATAAAGATTTTTAAGAAAAAAAAAATTTAAGCCATAAGACTTTATCAGATGATTAGTACATAGAAAAATTTTAAGTCTTAGGACTTAGAAAATTTTTTAAGACTTAGAAAATTTTAATCTAAGATGGAAATTTCCTCAGATGATTAACACTTAGAAAATTTTTTAAGTTTTCTTAGAAAGCAGTAAAGAAAGCTTAAAAATAAGATAATTTAGATCAGATAAGGTCAAATATATTCATATCACATTTACATATTTACATGGATGAAAGCTGATAGAAAATAAAGATAAGGAAAAGAAAAGTCCTGTTCTATCAGACACCCCATCTGCTTGCTTCGGGGACATCCAGCCAAGTGAAGACTCTAGCTCTTAGCTTCTTTAGCTCTTCTTTGTCTGTGAGCTTCGACTTCACTTTAGCTTTGGCAATGACAGTTCTGACCCAAGCAAGATCAGGAGTCCCATCTTCATTTGTCTTAGGCTTGGCGTGCTCATAGGCTGGGGCGACAAGATCGCAGTTTAAGACTTCGCTTGCCTCTTGGAGCAGCCTGCCGTAGAGATCAGCATCCTCTTTTTCCATCCATACATGCCACTGCATGTCTTCGTCAGCTGCACCGGTTGGAGATGCCTTCAAGATGTACCAGAAGTACATCCATCTAGCATCCATGGCTTTCTTTCTATACTCATCGGTGTATTTTCCAGCGACCATCTTGGGAGGAGCAGACGTGCGGTCGTAGGGTCGGAAGTCTACTTCATCTGTGGCTTTGGAGACCCACTTCTGAGTGTCCCTATCCCACTTCAACTCTGCTCCTTTCCCAGCTTCTTCAGCCATTTCTTCTCCCTCTTCTCGTACATTTCCTTCTCAGTCTTTTTCGCCTTATCTGCTCATCTGAGAGGTTTGAGAAGTCCGGCTATTTCTTTTTCTTTTCAGCCTTCTCTGATTTGGCAAATGAGACCTTGGCTGGTTCCTTTTCAGCTGCCTTCCCCTTGCCCTTTTCCTTGGCCTCTGATTTCTCCTCTGACTCCTTGAGTCTGGCCAGCAGCTTCTCTGACTTTTCCTCTTCTTCCTTCTTCCTCTTCTCCTCATCCTCGCGGATGGCATCTTCAATCTGGCTCACCCTCAGCTGCAAGGCGGCAAGCTCATCTGATTTTTCTTTAAGCTCAGCCTTCGCCGCCTCCAGCTCAACTGTGTCGGCTTTTGAGTGAAGCCTGTCTGATATCGCCTGGACATCAGCTGAGAGGGTGTCCACCTTTCCTTGCCCAGCTCCTTCCCCCTTTTTAACTTCATCTATGAGGGCTCGGAGCTGGTCTTCCAAAGCAGCACAACGAACCCTGAAATCAGATTTATCAGATGTCAAGGCATTGACCAGGATGTCGTTGTCTGCAGCCACCTTTTCCTTCAGCAGCTTCACCTCCTCCTCTAAGCTGCCCAGACGACTAGCTAGTGTGGAGCCGAGTTTGTCAGATAGATTTTGAGAAATATTTACCTCGGTTATTCGCATGTTGGCTAGCATGGTCTCTGTTACTGCCCTTACCACCCGCTTCGTCTTCTTCTCCATCATCCTCTCTACCTTGCTGATGATTTTTTGATGCAAATCTTGGAAGGTAGAGGAGATGGCAGATAGGGGGCTGGTGTCTTCCTCAGATGATTCTGATGATGAGGAAGAGGAGGGGGTTTTTGGACTGGGGAGCCCATCCGGATATCCCCAAAGATATTATGGGAAAGATCCGGTGCTTGGTATATCAGATGGTGGAGGTGGGGGTATTTCTGGGGGTGGAGAAGATGGAAGGGGTGGCACTTCAGAGGTGGGTGGTGGAGATGATGTCGGTTGAGAAGTAGTTGGTTGAGAGGTAGAGGGTGTAGGCTCGGTTGTTGGTTGAGGGGGAGATGAGGTTGAGGGTAATAAGGCAGGAGGGGAGATGATGGTTATTGGGGTTGGTGAGTAGACGGGTCCGGTAAGGAAAGAAAGAAAATCAGATGGAGATTGTGGAGGGGAAGTGGCTTGTGTCCGGGGTAGTGGGGAAGATGAGGTACCGGCTTGGACTATTATGGGAGTAAGCTATTTGAGAGGCTCGGAGGTGCCAGCCTGGGACACCTCTTCATCGCCAGAGTGGGTAGGAGAGGGGGATGAGGAGGGAGATAAGCTTACAGAGGCTCCGAAGGAGAGTACCTTTTTGGGAGAGGGGGAGGAAGTCCTCTCGGAGCTGATCTCCTGGATATCTTGGGACTGGACAATAGCTGCTGTCGCCACCTCTAGGGTTTGGGCTTCCTCGACCAGCAGACTAGGTTGCGCAGTAGATGTTGCCCCTTTCTCTGAGGCCTTCACCAGCCTCCTCCTCTTCGTCGCCTTCTCCTTCAGCTTCATCGGCTGTGACGCCTCAGCTGAGCTCACCGTCGGCTCAATCGGTTGCTCCTCCTCCTCCTCAGCTGAGGGCTCAGGCACCCTCACCTCAGCTGCCTCCATGTCCGAATCAGCTGGCCCACTGATCATTTCATTCTTGGTGAGAAGTCCCTTCTGTTTTGTATAGAACCTCACCCCGTCTGTCCAGTTAATCTCCGTGGTGAGCAGGTTCTCCAGCAACACTGTTATCTTATTGAACAAGCTGGTGATGGACTTGGCTGTCCACTGCCCATTCACCAGCTCCAGCCTCTTCTTCTCAGTCTCAAACCTATTCAGCAACATCTCTGCCCAGTTGACCTGAACCCTATCAAGTATGGCTCTCAAGCAATTCAGCCGGGGTCTGGTCAGCCCATCATGGGAGTTCTGCTCCCCAAGAATAGCTTTAGTTAGTATCATCATTAACAGACGATACTTCCTACGAAGCATATTCTTCTTCAGCTCCGATCTCCGATCCTTCATAGATGTACGGGCAATCATCTCGAATGATTCTACCCAATCACCGTTCTTATAAGTAAGAGGATTTACACCCTCATTACTTGTCTCAAAAATTCTGGCAACCTCCGCCGTCGTGATCACCAAATTTTCACTGTATACCTTCGTCTTGTATATCCCATCCTCATATACCTCATTAATATAAAACTCCACACCTCGCATATCAAGGGTTTTATTCGAATCAGACTTCTTCAAACAAAAGGTCTTCAATCCCGACCTCTCCAATAATCTCAGGATTTATTTTGATTCCTCATCAGTGGTGGTGTCAAAGTCGACATACATTTCCGACTTTATCTTCTTGTTGAACGTATCCTTGTTTATGTCCACCATTGTTGATGTGAATCCAATTACTTTTTTAGTATGGCTCATATAAGATTTAGGAAGGATTTTTGGGAGTTAGAAATTTGCAGAGGATAAAAGGATTTCTGAAACTGAAAATGTTTAAACGAAGAAGAAGATGTATTTATAGGAGGGAAAATTGGAAAGAGAAATTACTTGGAAAGCGGTTTTAAATCTAAGTCGTTTATTTGAAATGATTTACTGTGCTGAATCAACGGTTAAAAATAAGATAAATAATTGGGATTCAGCGCGTGTAGATAACTCGACTTTGAAATGCGTAAAAAGTAACTTTGTAGACTGTTGATTTGACCGAAGCAGGGTTACTTTATGCAGAGAAGTAAGTATACCTGACGTCAGCCTAGGTTTACCTTTCTTTGCACAAGGGTTTCCTAAAACAGACAAGGTTTCGAAATCGTCTGAGAAAAGACCTTGTCTGGGTTTTTTAAAAATAGCCTAATTCCATTTTCTTTTTAGCAAAATTTAAGACAAGTTAAACAACACTTTTTATTTTAAAACAAAATAGACTCAGTTGGGTTTTTAAAGAACAACTCATCTGAAAGATTTTTAAAATAGATGAGCTGTGAGAATAAGTTTGAAAACAAGCTTTTTGAAGAAACCAAGGAGGGGGTGAACATATGATGAGGTTTCAGTAGATTAGTAGATTCAAGATGATCTGTTACCTGTTCCTGCAGATACACAAACTTTAACAAACCATTAGTAACCAAGGTAAGTCAGATAGGATGCAATAGTCATCTGTTTGAAGAAATCAGTTGACTATTGTGTCCTTGTCTGATTTACCTAATGTCATATAAATAATCATCTAGTCAGATAAGGTCAATATGACTAATCCTTGATTCTTGATTCCTAAGAAGGAAATCAATTATATCAGCTACCTGATTGTCCTTTGACACATATCTAGTCTGATGATTCTTTCTAGACATAGTAAAGTAAACGAGAGAGACAAAGAATGAAAAGCATAAGATGAGATTATAGATTAACTAAAGAAGCATCTAATAATCCTAACTCTACAGATAATTCTTTGAACCTTGTCTCTGCTAATGGTTTTGTCAAGATATCAGCTCTTTGAAAGTCAGTCAGAATCTTTTCAAGTCTGATGTCACCTTTCTCAACGTGATCTCGGATGAAGTGATGTCTTATGTTAACATGCTTGCATCTGGTATATAAGACTAGGTTCTGGGTAATAGCTGTTAGGAAAGAAAAGATGTATTTAGTTTTGATGTGTCAAAAGTGTAAAATAGGATGACCAGCTGAGCATCATGTATATACAGCTGAAGTAATTGTAAATAAAGCTAAGTACAAATAAGATAAGGACGAGAAGTCAGATGAGGACGAAAAGTCATACTAGGTTAAGAAATCAGACTAGGATAAACCTCAGATAAGGACGAGAAGTCAGATGAGGACGAAAAGTCAGACGAGGACAACACAAGTAAGACAGATGAAGTCTAACACAATATACAAGTCATCCAGATATAGAAGGAAGACGCAGACAGGGTGAGGCAAATAGCAGACGATGAAGTGTTAGAAAAATTTCTCTCAAGTTTCAAGAAACAGTTTCAACTAACCAAGAGGAAGTTACAAGATTCAGTTATATTGTTATAACTGATTAAAACAGAATTCAAGGAAGTTACAACTACCGATTGGAGATCTTTATAAATAGGAATAGAAATTAGAATAGAATGACTTTTACTTTTTGATTCTTTGCATCTACACAGCTATTCACACATTTTATATACACGGGTCATAAAAGTTGTAAACATACACAAACATTCTATACGTTTTCAGTTTTAGTGTTTTTAGAACACTTTTCACAGAACATCTTCAAGCCATTAATATTCAGAAGTTAGGAAGAAATCATTGTAAGGCTGAAGATTCACGATTGTAAGTAAGTAAGCAAGAAGGAAGCAAGATAGTAAGTGAAGACCCTTCTTCAAGTTGAAGAAGGAGAGTGGACGTAGGATCGTTTGATCCGAACCACTATAACTCTGGTGTTCTTTACTGTTTTGATTTACTTACCTGTTTCTTTTTTATTTCCAGTTCATTATTCAAAGATTAATTTCAGAATCAAAGTTAAAACTAGAATATCAGTTTGCTTTTGATCTTATTAAAATTGAGATTAATATTGTTTTCCGCTGTGTTACTTTGAAGTTTTGAATAAGTTTTAAAAGATTTGTTAAAAATCTACAAAATCTATTCAACCCCCCCTTCTAGATTTTATCCTAGAAGGTTAACTCAAGGTTTTCTTTAATCAACTCAACTAATCGGGACCAACAAGTGGTATCAGAGCAGTGTTAAGCTGTTCTGATATTGATTTTAGGTCTTAACTAAAATTCTGAAATTCGTTCTTGATTATCTTCATCTTCCTTGTTTCACTAGCAGTATCGCTAACAAGATCTTGTAAGTGTTTTGAATTCTCTATCTCACCATGTCTTCTGTTAAGAGCAAGAAATCCAGGAGTCTACCTGATTTCTCGATTGAAGAATATGATTATTGGAAGTTTAGAATGGAGAACCATCTCAAAGCAATTCATGATAGAATGGAGGAGGTTCTTGAGAAAGACCTATCAAGTTTTATCATGGTGGCACAAGTGATGGTACTGCAGCAGCTGAAACAAGAGTGAGGCAAGAAAAGAAAAGCTCAGAACTCACAAGTGATGAAAGAAAGATTCATAATTTGGATCAAGTTGCTAGAACTGAGATAATTGAAACGTTGAGTAAGGATTGAGTTGAAAAGGTGAAAAGATGCAAGACTGCCAAGGAAATGTGGGAAACTCTTGCTGGAATCTGTGAAGGATCAGAACAAGTCAAAGAAAACAAATTGTAGTCTGTTCTACATGTTTTTGACACTTTCAAGATGAAAGAAGGAGAGTCTATTGATCAACTGGATGTTAGGCTGACTAATCTACTGAACAAGGCAGCTGATTTGGGTAAAACCTATACAGAGAAAGAAATCAACAATAAAGTGTTGAGGTCATTAAGCAAAAGATGGAGAGAGAAAGCTAATATTCTAAAAGCTACTCAGAATCTATCTTCAATTTCACATCACACTTTATTTTCTCATCTGAAGGCATTAGAATATGACATCCAAATCGAAGATGAAGAAGATGAAGCAGAATCTTCAACATCTGGAAAGACTGTAGCATTTGTTCATCAAGATGAATCCGAGAAGATATCCAAGGCATCTGATTTGTCCATTAAGGAAGAAATGGCTCTTTTGTTAAAAAGATATGAAAGGTTGAGAATGAAATACAAAAGAAACAAGAGAGACAGATCGGGTCGAAGAAATTACAGATCAGATAAAGAAGAAAAGAGTTCAGACAATGATAGGAAAAAGGATCAGACAAGGAAGCATAAGTCACCAATCAGACGAGGAGATAGTAGTCCTAAAACAGACAGAGGAGATATTTGTTATACATGCAACAAGCCTGGTCACTATAGCTATGATTGTCATCAACTCACTCCCAGAGAGAGAGAAGAAAAGAGGAAAAAGAGAGATAGAAGGTATGCTGATCAGAGAGCTCTTCTGGCTGAGAAAGAAGAAGTTCATGAGACATCATCATCCTCATCCTTATTTGATTTTGGATCAGATGATGACATATGTTTAATGGCAAAAGAGGTACATTACTATTCATCCTCAGATAATGATTGTGATACCTTATCTGAAACTGATCCTAGTCTTATTGATAAACTTTTGAAATATTTGGAGACTGCTCTATCTGCTTATAAACAGATAGAGACTGAAAATTTTAATTTAAAGAATCAAATTTCTGATCTAACTCAGGTCAATCAAACTAAGTGAGAAACCAGACTGTACATTCAAGGGGGAATGTCAGACTGAGATGATCACTAGTACCTTGTCTGATAAGACAGATAAGTTGGAACAGGAATTGAATTCTTTGAAAATAAAATTTTCAAATATCTATTCTGAGAATGAGAGTTACAAGAAGACTAACAGAGAATTAAATCTCAAGTTAGGACTTCTGAATAACTCTCAAACCACAATAGATAAAATCTTCAATACTTCACAAAAGTCTAGTGATAAAACTGGATTAGGTTTTGATAGGAATAAGAAAAATGATCCAATAAAACCTAGAGTTTTTGTCAAAGCAACAAAACCAAAGATAGAAACTAGATTTAGTCCCTGGAAACCTAAGGAATTAATTACCTCATCTGATACTTCTGAGAAGAAATCTCAGACGAGGAAAGTAGCTCCTAAGGTTAAACCCAAGACTAAGTCAAAGTCCTATCCTAGGTATAATGGCTTTGATGGAAGAATCAAAACATATCCATTTCTACCAAGATTCAAGACAATTTCTAAAGATCAGTTAAATAAGATTGATCTTGAAAGCCTTATCTTAGTAGATAGATATGGATGTAAACTTCAATCTATGGTTTTGAGGAACATTGATATCTTTGTCTGGATTCTTAAAAGTCAACTTAACATAAAAGGACCCAAAGTACAAAGGGTACCTAAGCATTAAATTTGTGGTTGCAGGAAGATAAGAAGATAGTTGAAAGAGGAGACATTCTTGAGGTCATCTGGTACATTGACAGTGGATGTTCCAAGCACATGACCTATGAAAGACGACTTCTTTCTAACTATCAGACCATAGATGGACCAAGAGTAATGTTTGGAGATAACAATTATGGACTTACCAAAGGTGTAGGAACACTGATGATAGGAGATATTTAAGTACATGAAGTCTACTACGTGGAAGGATTGAAGCACAATTTGCTATCTGTTTCACAATTTTGTGACAAGGGGTTTTGTGTCAAATTTACTCATAATGCATGCTATGTATTAGATGGTATTAATGAAAATATTCTATTAGCTGGAGTCAGACAAGGTAACATTTATGTTGCAAATTTCAAAAGTTGTTCTAAAGATACTTGTCTTGTTGCTAAGAGTTCAGATGACTTAAGTTGACTGTGGCACAAACATCTTGGTCACTTAAACTACAAAACTCTTAACAAAATAGCAAGGAAATCTTTAGTTAAAGGACTCCCTGATAAAGTATTTTCAAAGAACCATGTGTGTGATGCTTGTCAAAAAGGAAAACAGACTAAAGCTTCTTTTAAAATAATAAGTAGTCCTTCTTCAGAAAGGATTCTGGAACTTCTTCACATGGATCAGTTTGGTCCAGTAACACTTCTCAGCTTTAGTGGAAGAAAACATACCTTGGTAATTGTTGATGATTTTTCAAGATTTACTTGGGTTATTTTCTTGTACAAAAAGAATGAGACTATGATTAAGATTCCAGAATTTCTTAAAAAGGTTCAAAATGTAAAAGGGCTAACTATTGTTAAGATTAGAAGTAATAAAGGTACTGAATTCCTTAATAAGTTTATTACTAACTACTGCATTGAGAATGACATAGCTCATGAAACATCTGCAGTAAGGACTCCACAACAAAATGGAGTAGTTGAAAGGAGAAACAGAACCTTGAAAGAAGCTGCTAGAACAATGTTATCTGAGTACAACACTCCACACAGGTTTTGGGCAGAAACTGTTAATACAGCCTGTTTTGTTCAAAATAGAAGTTTGATTGTTAAAGATAAATGCAAAACTCCCTATGAAATTTGGAAGGGAAGATCCCCTAAAATTTCATATTTTCATATATTTGTTTGTAAATGTTTCATACACAACAATGGAAAATCTCAATTAAAAACTTTTGATGCTAAGATAGCAGATGGGATATTCTTAGGATACTCATCTGTATCAAAGACATATAGAGTTTTTAATAAGACAACCTTGTGTGTGGAAGAAACACCCCATGTGGTATTTGATGAATCTTCTTTTGAGTTTAATAAGACAGGGGATATCACAAAGATATCAGATGATCTAAATCAAATGACTAACAAGAGATCAACCATAAAATTCTACAATCAAGAATCAGACTCAGATGAAGAGGAAAAACCAGACAAGAAGAAAGGACCTGGAAGACCTTCCTCACCAGCTGATCTACCAGCTGATCAGACGACCAATACATCAGATGATCAGGTAGAGTCATCAGAAGGTAACATAGACTCATCTGAACTAAATAATTCTGACAAAACATCATCCACTGTAAAAGACAAAGGTAAGAAAGTAATGTCATATCACCCTGCTGAGCGATAATTGGAGATTTAGATTCTGGTGTCCAGACGAGGACCCAACTAAATCAAGATTGTATGTTCAGTTGCTATGTGTCATTACTTGAACCTAGATCTATTACAGAAGCTCTAACTGATTCCAACTGGATTAATGCCATGCAAGAAGAACTAAATCAGTTTCAAAGACAAGATGTGTGGGAGCTTGTTGAAAGGCCTCATCATCAAAAAGTCATTGGAACTAAATGGGTCTTTAAAAACAAAAGGGATGAAAACAATATTGTGGTTAGAAATAAGGCCAGACTAGTTGCTCAAGGTTATTCACAATCAGAGGGTATTGATTATGATGAAACCTTTGCACCAGTAGCTCGTCTGGAAGCCATAAGATTGTTTTTAGCCTATGCTGCTTTTAAAAGATTCATAGTTTTTCAAATGGATGTTAAGTCAGCATTTCTTAATGGAATCCTAGCTGAGGAAGTTTATGTAGAGCAACCTCCTGGTTTTGTCAAAGGAGACAAGGTTTATAAACTAAGGAAAGCTCTATATGGACTTAAACAAGCACCAAGAGCATGGTATGACACCTTGTCTGATTATTTAATTCAAAATGGTTTTGTTAAAGGTAGAATTGATAGAACTCTTTTTAGAAAAGAATATGGTTGTGATCTTTTGTTAGTTCAGATTAATGTTGATGATGTAATTTTTGGATCAACTAACATATCTTTGTGTGAAGAATTTAGTCATCTTATGAAAAGCAGATTTGAAATGTCCATGATGGGTGAGATGACTTATTTTCTTGGACTCCAAGTCAAACAGACAAAGAAGGGAATTTTCATCAACCAAGCCAAATATACAAAAGATCTTATTGATAAATTTGGAATAGGTACCAGCTGAGAAGCTAAGATACCTATGATGATAAATTTTTCAATGGATCCAGATGAGAAGGGAGAAGACACTAATCAAACTGAGTATCGAGGTCTAATTGGTTCTTTATTATATTTAACTGCTAGTAGACCTGATATTTCATTTGCAGTTGGAGTCTGTGCTCGATTTCAAGCTAATCCTAAGAAAAGTCATCTTGAAGCAGCAAAGAAAATTCTTAAGTATATGAAAGGAACTGTAAATGTTGGGTTATGGTATCCAGCCGATGACAACTTTGAGCTGTCTGGATACTCAGACTCAGATTTTGGTGGGTGTAAGATAGATAGAAAATCTACATCTAGTACTTGCCAATTTCTTGGTAGTAAGCTGATTTCATGGTTGTCTAAGAAACAAACCTCTGTAGCTACTTCCACAACTGAAGCTGAGTATATGGCAGCTGGAAGTTGTTGTTCACAGCTGATCTGGATAAGTCAATAGCTGAGGGACTATAACATTATCATCAAAGATGTACCTATCTTTTGTGATAGTAATAGTGCCATAGCTATTACCCAGAACCCAGTCCTACATACGAGATGCAAGCATGTAGATATCAGACACCACTTCATCCGGGACCATGTAGAGAAAGGTGACATCAGACTAGAGAAGATTCTTACTGATTTTCAAAGAGCAGACATCTTGACAAAGCCACTGGCAGAGACAAGGTTTAAAGAACTATCTGTAGAATTAGGATTATTAGATGCTTCTTTAATTAATCTATAATCTTATTCTGTGTTTTTCATTCTTTGTCTCTCTCTCAATTAGTTTATTATGTCTAGAAAGAATTATCAAATTAGATATGAGTCAAAGGACAATCAGGTAGCTGATATCATTGATCTCCTATCTTGGAATCAAGAATCAAGGATTAGTCATATTGACCTTATCTGACTTGATGATTACTTATCTGACATTGGTAAATTAGACAAGGACATCATAGTCAACTGACTTCTATAGAATCAGATGATTATTGTACCTTATCTGACTTACCCTTGGTACTAATGACTTGTCTAAGTGTCTTTGATTTAAGAAAGAACAAGGTTTGATAAACATATCTCTAAATACAAAACAAGGTCTACTTATCCAAGTGTTCATGGAACAGACTATGATGTTATCAATCCAGACAAGGTTAAGTCTTCAGGAAGTATCTTCTAAATTTTTTAACTATCTTTTAAATTATGAATATTAGGTTCATATAATTAATATATGAATTTAATATCATAATTTTTTTAATATTTCTTCAAAAATGAAGTTACTCAGTATATTAAAAATATTTTGTTTTGCAAAATAAAAGGATAAGGGTTCAAATTCTTTCTAAAACTTGTATATTTTATTTTATCTCTCCAATTAACTGAAAAGTATTTTCTTAAATAAGTAACTCTGTCAGGAGAGAAGTTACTACGGACCCGAAATCTTATCAAATTTACTTTTGAAATACTCTGAGTATGCTTCACGTGCCAGAAATGGAGGCAGTTTCTGAAATATGAACCGTCTTAATATCACGCGCGACATATTTAATAATATTCTCTGCACTTTTCAAAATAAATGTCATAATTGCATTAATGACGATTCGAAAGCCTATATTTACACTTTTTCAGGCAATTATTAGTTTTATAATTATTTATTATTATATTTCTCCATATATAAAGGAACTCGTGTGCATAATTTCATTTACGCACTCATAAAACCCTTCATATTTTCTCAAACTTTTCCTTTCCCTCCTAAACCTTCTATATTCATCAATGGCGGAATCTAAGAAAGCAAAAATCAAGTTTGAATATGATCTTACTTCTATTCGAGATAAAACAAAGTTAGAGATGTATGTTGAATGGGATATTTCAACTGATCCCAAGACCAGAGAGATTCTAAATTTGCTCGAGTCAAGAGGTTTGAAACAATACTGCACAATGAAACCGTCAATGAATCTTACTGTGGACGATCTTTCTGCCGAATTCTTAACAAGGGCAAAAGCAACTGATATGGTTTGGAATCACAAATCTTAACCAGAGGAAAGAAGAAAAAGGTGGTATTATCCATTGCTGAAATTGGAGAAATTTTTGGGTTAAGCACCATTGACGAAAACCCTTTCACGTACAAGGCGTCGGAATACTTGGAGAGTTTCCAATTAATGGCTAGGAAAACTTACCAGAATACAACTGCAAATCTGAAAAGGCCGATGTTGAAAAGGAAGTATCGACTCTTGATGTTGATTTTGACAAAATGCATCTTGGGAGAGCAGCAGAGTCACGATGGATTGACTAAGCCAAGGATTTGCTGTCTGAGAGCAATAATAGACGGAGCAGAAATTAATTGGGCGAGATTGGTATATTCAAGGATTATGGAGGAGAAGAAGAAATTTACCAAGACCCCAGTTACAGATGAATTGATGAGATGGTCATTGACCAAAATCGCAAGTATGATGGCCAGGATTACCATCATACTTGAAGATAAGCTGGGGTCAGACAACCTGGACTGGAAGGAGGGTGTGAAGAAATACACCAGACAGAAGGGACTTCTGATCAAGGATGAAAAACTCTATGGACCAACAGATTCAGAAGGAGACGGGGATGCTCCAGCTCCACCCCCAGCTCCTAGGAAGAAGGCTTCAAAAGCCAAGGCAAAGGAGGCCAAGACAGTGTTGGTGGATGAATCCTCGTCTGCTGAGACGGAGGAAGCAGAGGAAGAAGAGGTAGAGACAGCTTCCAAAGGGGGAAGTGTCTCAGCAGAGATGACCAGAGTATCTGGACAGACGGAGACGGTGAATGTCTCATCTGAAGAAGAACCTGAACAAGGAGAGGAAGCCAGATCACCATCATCATCTTCGTCCTCATCTGAGGATGAAGTACCAAAACCCTCCACATCCCAACCTGGCAATGAAGAGGCAGGTGAGACCGCTACCTCTGAGCCTCTAAAATGGTCAACTCCCAAAAGTCCAACTCAAACCCAACCCTCATATGATCCTTTCTCTTTCTTACCATCTACCTCATCTGAACCAGACCTATTCCTTAACCTTCCCAACCCATCTGGTGAAATGGGTCCATCCGAAACCTCCTTAAGGATTCTTGGAAAGAAATTCCTACTCAGGAAAGAATCCGCTCTAGCAGACGAGCCTGAACTTTTAAAAGAACTCGTTGACGTATATCTGCTAAGGAGACTCGGATTGGGCTCATTTGAAGAGACAACCATCCTGATATCAGAAGCCGGAGGAAATTATCTGTCCATCTGGGAAAAAGAAGTCCTCAGGAAGGCTAAACTTAAATCCTTCCAAGACATCCTGACAGGAGACGCTTTTGTTAACTACATTTTACAAAGGATGTATCTTGGAGATGAGGCACCAAAGGAGGTGGAGAAAACAGTTGAGAAGGAGGAGGAGCTGAAAAAGGATGAGATGCCTGAGAAGGGAGTGGAGGAAGAAAGGTTGGAAGGAGTGATTGGTGGAGCTGCCGATGAGCTAGCTGAGATGGATACAGCTGAAGAGGCATAAACAGAACAAATGGTGGAGCCTGTACAAGCTGAGGTAGAGTCAGGAGTGCCAACAACATCACATTGGGCAGACTCTCCTCCAGCTGCAACTGGAGCTATAATTCCTATTGAGGAGATAGATTTAACTCTATCTTCTCCATCTGAAGAAATTACAGGACCTTCAGCATCTGTGTCTATATCCGAGTTTAATGCTCTAAAGGAGGAAGTGCTGAATTTGAAGAGAGCTAGTCTGAGTGCTCTGCAACTGGTTCCTGGAGTCATAACTTCTTCAATCAAAGAAAACATAGAGGCTGCTGTCGATGAGAAAACTAAGATTGACCTCTATTTTTCGGGAATCAGACATGAAGAAAACATGGCTAAACTCAAACAGAAGGTAGCAGAAGAAATGAACTCTCAAGAGGCCTGGATCAAACAATACGTTCGAGATGCTTATAGAGAAATCGGTGATAGCGTTGAAGATCAGGTCAAGGAATCATGGAGAGCAAAAGAAGGTTCATTTTCTCAAGTGCTAAAGATGCAATTAGCCATGGAAAAAGATAGGCAGACGGCTATTCTAAAACAGTTCATGGAGAATGAATTCAGACGAACAGAAGCCGCTCACAAGAAGCATTGTGATCAGCTGGATCAGAAGACTAGACTCGTAAGGAATGAGCTGATGGGCCAGATTGAGCAAGTGGCCACTATCTGCAACACCCGATTTGCTGATATCAAAAAGGGGGAAGATAGTGGGCTCAAGAAAAGAGTTCAGTTGCAAGATGATCAGCTGCTGGCCCTGAATCTCAGATTAGATGAGCTGACTGAGGAGTTGTTAAGAGCAGAAGAGGAGAGGAAGAAGGCAGCAGAGGAGAAGTCTCAGAGAGCCTTAAGGAGACTGAAAAGGAGATCAAGGACGACTGAATCCACCGAATCTGAACCCGAGCCTGAACTGCCACCTACTGCTGATCCTGTCCCTGTCCTATCAATCAAATCTCCCTCATCCTCAACAAAAGCAGCTGGGAAAGCAAAGACTTCTAGTCAACCTCAGAAGACCCAGTCTGAGATAGAGGAGGAAGAAAGAATTCTAAAGAGGAAAAGGGAAGAGAAGGAAAAATATAAAAGAAGAGATGCTAAGAGGAGAAGGGAGCAGGAGAAAGCAGCTAGGAAAATTTATGACAGGAATACGAGGAAGTGGGTTCAAAGGTCGAAGAATAAGGAAGGAGAAGAGGTGCTTCGCCCTTTCCATAGAACAGAGGATGTGCCCAAGGAAATCCTTCCCATGGATCAACAAGCAAAATGGAGAGCTTATGAAGGGGAATGGATCTTCATGTTCCGTGTATGCAAGAAAATCTCATGGGGCACAGACGAAAACATTGCATTCCATGAATGGCTAGAGGCGAAGGATCCCAACTTCTATCAGTACTTAATTGATCTTGGAGACACGGAATTCAATGTGGACATAGTCGCACCACCTTATTCAACCATGTCAGCTCCGCTTTCGCAAGATGGCCGTCTGGATAGAGAGAAAGTGAAGCAGATGCTGATCCAAGCTGAGACGATGGCAGATCTAGCTGAGGGTGGGGAGACATTGAGTATGAAGAAACGTGTCTTCGACTGGATGACTATTCCAGAAGAAGACAGGTGGTACGATTAAGTCTATCTCTTACTACTCTTCTGATTGTCTGTTGTGATAAATGTGGAAAATGTGCAAGTCTGTGAATATTTGTGAAATATACTTTTTGAATTACTCTCACAAACTTGGTTGTTTAACTAACTTGGATTATTTTCGAATTGACTAACTAATTCTTGGTATAAGTAACTGGCTTATGAGTCTATAACACTAAATCATCTGAAACTTCCTAAACTTATTTTTTATGTTTACTTCTGATTATCTGACCTCAATCTTGATTAAGTCTATTGCTCTTATCATCTGAATATAAAGTCTATTGCTCTGATTATCTGACTATGTGACTTAATTGTATACTTTGTATTATTCTTGTCTTCAAAGAGTACTAACATTTTTTCTTTTCTTGAGTTGTGTTTTAACATCATCAAAAAGGGGGAAATTGTTAGGAAAGAAAAGGTGTATTTAGTTCTGATGTGTTAAAAGTGTAAAATAGGATGACCAACTGAGCATCATGTATATATAGCTGAAGTAATTGTAAATAAAGCTAAGTACAAATAAGATAAGGATGAGAAGTCAGATGAGGACGAAAAGTCATACTAGGTTAAGAAATCAGACTAGGACAAACCTCAGATAAGGACGAGAAGTTAGATGAGGACAAAAAGTCAAACGAGGACAACGCAAGTAAGACAGATGAAGTCTAACACAATATACAAGTCATCCAGATATAGAAGGAAGACACAGACAGGGTGAGGCAAATAGCAGACGATGAAGTGTTAGAAAAATTTCTCTCAAGTTTAAAGAAGCAGTTTCAACTAACCAAGAGGAAGTTACAAGATTCAGTTATATTGTTATAACTGATTAAAACAGAATTCAAGGAAGTTACAACTACCGATTGAAGATCTTTATAAATAGGAATAGAAATTAGAATAGAATGACTTTTACTTTTTGATTCTTTGCATCTACACAGCTATTCACACATTCTATATACACGAGTCATAAAAGTTGTAAACACACACAAACATTATATATGTTTTCAGTTTTAGTGTTTGTAGAACACTTTTCACAAAACATCTTCAAGCCATTAATATTCAGAAGTTAGGAAGAAATCATTGTAAGGCTGAAGATTCACGATTGTAAGTAAGTAAACAAGAAGGAAGCAAGATAGTAAGTGAAGACCCTTCTTCAAGTTGAAGAAGGAGAGTGGACGTAGGATCGTTTGATCCGAACCACTATAACTCTGGTGTTCTTTACTGCTTTGATTTACTTACCTGTTTCTTTTTTATTTCCAGTTCATTATTCAAAGATTAATTTCAGAATCAAAGTTAAAACTAAAATATCAGTTTGCTTTTGATCTTATTAAAGTTGAGATTAATATTATTTTCCGCTGTTTTACTTTGAAGTTTTGAATAAGTTTTAAAAGATTTGTTAAAAATCTATAAAATCTATTCAACCCCCCCTTCTAGATTTTATCCTAGAAGGTTAACTCAAGGTTTTCTTTAATCAACTCAACTAATCGGGACCAACAATAGCTATGACACTATTACTATCACAAAAGATTGGAACATCTTTGGTGATAATGTTATAGTCCCTTAGTTGTTGACTAATCTAGATAAGCTGTGAACAACAACTTCCAGCTGCCATATACTCAGCTTCTGTTGTGGAAGTAGCTACAGAGGTTTGCTTTTTAGACAACCATGAAATCAGCTTACTTCCCAGAAATTGGCAAGTTCCAGATGTAGATTTCCTATCTATCTTACACCCACCAAAGTCTGAATCTGAGTATCCAGACAACTCGAAATTGTCATCAGCTGGATACCACAGTCCAACATTTACTGTACCTTTTAGGTATTTAAGAATTTTCTTTGCTGCTTCAAGATGGCTTCTCTTTGGTTTAGCTTGAAATCGTGCGCAGACTCCAACTGCAAAAGAAATATCAGGTCTACTAGCAGTTATATATAATAGAGAGCCAATTAGACCTCGATACTCAGTTTGATCTGTGTCTTTCCCCATTTCATCTGGATCCATTGAAAAGTTTGTCATCATAGGTATCTTAGCTTCTCGGCTGGTACCTATTCCAAATTTTTCAATAAGATCTTTTGTGTATTTGGCTTGATTAATGAATATTCCCTTCTTAGTCTGCTTGACTTGAAGTCCAAGGAAGTAGGTCATCTCTCCCATCATGGACATTTCAAACTTGTTTTTCATAAGATGACTAAATTCTTCACACAAAGATGTGTTAGTTGATCCAAAAATGATATCATCAACATAAATGTGAACTAATAAAAGATCACTACCAAATTCTTTTCTAAACAAAGTTCTATCAATTTTACCTTTTACAAAATCATTTTGAATTAAATAATCAGACAAAGTATCATACCATGCTCTAGGTGCCTGTTTAAGTCCATATAGAGCTTTCCTTAATCTATAGACCTTGTCTCCTTTGACAAAGCCTGGAGGTTACTCTACATAAACTTCCTCAGCTAAGATTCCATTAAGAAAAGCTGACTTAACATCTATTTGAAAAACTATGAATCTTTTCAAAGCAGCATAAGCTAAAAACAATCTTATGGCTTCCAGACGAGCTACTGGTGCAAAGGTTTCATCATAATCAATCCCCTCTGATTGTCAATAACCTTGAGCAACTAGTCTGTCTTTATTTCTTACCATAATATTGTTTTCATCTTTTTTGTTTTTAAAGACCCATTTAGTTTCAATGACTTTTTGATGATGAGGTCTTTCAACAAGCTCCCACACATCTTGTCTTTGAAACTGGTTTAGTTATTCTTGCATGGCATTAATCTAGTTGGAATCAGTTAGAGCCTCAGTAATAGACTTAGGTTCAAGTAATGACACATAGCAACTGAACATACAATCTTGATTTAGTTGGGTCCTTGTCTGGACACCAGAGTCTAAATCTCCAATTATCTGTTCAGCTGGGTGGTATGCCATTACTTTGTTACCCTTGCCTTTTACTATGGATGAAGTTGTCTGAAGTATCTATTCCAGATGATTCTGTATTACCTTCAGATGTTTCTACCTGATCATCTCTGGCATTGGTTGTCTGATCAGCTAGTGAGGAAGAGCTTCCAGGTTCTTTTTCTTTGTTTGAATTTGGTTCTTTCTCTTCGTCTGAGTCTGATTCCTGATTATAGAACTTTACAACCGATTTCATGATAGTCATCTGATTCAGATCGTCTGATATCTTTTTGATGTCATCTGTTTTACTAAGCTCAAAAGAGGATTCATTAAATAGAACATGTGGAGTTTCTTCCATACACAAGGTTGTCTTATTAAAAATTCTATATGCTTTAGATACAGATGAGTATCCCAAGAATATCCCATCTGCTATCTTGGCATCAAAAGTTTTTAATTGAGATTTACCATTGTTGTGAATGAAACATTTACAACCAAATATATGAAAATATGAAATTTTGGGAGATCTTCCCTTCCAAATTTCATAGTGGGTTTTACATTTATCCTTAACAATCAAACTTCTATTTTGAACAAAACAAGCTGTATTAACAGCCTCTGCCCAAAACCTGTGAGGAGTGTTGTACTCAGATAACATTGTCCTAGCTGCCTCTTTCAGAGTCTTGTTTCTCCTTTCAACTACTCCATTTTGTTGTGGTGTCCGTGCAGCCGATGTCTCATGAGCTATGCCATTCTCAGTACAGTAATTAGTAACAAGCTTATTAAGGAATTCAGTGCCTTTATCACTTCTAATTTTAACAATACTTAGTCCTTTCTCATTTTGAATCCTTTCAAGAAATTCTGGAATCTTAATCATAGTCTCATTCTTCTTGTATAAGAAAATAACCCAGGTAAATCTTGAAAAATCATCAACAATTACCAAAGTGTATTTTCTTCCACTGAAGCTTAAAGGTGTAACTGGACCAAAAAGATCCATATGAAGAAGTTCCAGAATCCTTTCTGAAGAAGGACTAGTTATTGTTTTAAAAGAAGCTTTAGTCTGTTTTCCTTTTTGACAAGAATCACACACATGGTTCTTTGAAAATATTCTATCAGGGAGTCCTTTTACTAAAGATTTCCTTGCAATTTTGTTAAGAGTTTTGAAGTTTAAGTGGCCAAGACGTTTATGCCATAGCCAGCTTAAGTCATCTGAACTCTTAGCAACAAGACAAGTATCTTTAGGACAACTTCTAAAGTTAGCAACATAAATGTTATCTTGTCTGACACCAGCCAATAGTATATTTTCATTAATACCATCTAGCACATAGCGTGCATTATGAGTGAATTTAACACTTAACCCCTTATCACAAAATTGTGAAACAGATAACAAGTTGTACTTCAATCCTTCCACATAGTAGACTTCATTGACTTGTATATCTCTTATAATCAATGTCCCAACTCCTTTGGTAAGTCCAAAATTGTTGTCTCCAAACATTACTCTTGGACCATCTATGGACTGATAGTTAGAAAGAAGACGTCTCTCATAGGTCATATGCTTAGAACAGCCACTATCAATGTACCAGATGACCTCAAGAATGTCTCCTCTTCCTACTATCTTCTTGTCTTCCTGCAATCACAGATTTAGTTCTTAGGTACCCTTTGTAATTTGGGTCCTTTTATGTTAAGTTGACACTTAGGCATCCAGACAAAGATATCTATATTCCTTAAAACCATAGACTGAAGTTTACATCCATATCTATCTACCAAAATAAGACTTTTAAGATCAATCTTATTTAACTGATCTTTTGTGATTGTCTTATACCTTGGTAAAAATGGATATGACTTACTTTTTCCATCAAAGCTATTATACCTAGGATAAGACTTTGTCTTAGTCTATGGTTTAGCCTTTGGAGCATCTCTCCTCGTCTGTGTTTTCTTTTCAGAAGTGTCAGATGAGGTGATTAGTTCCTTAGGTTTCCAAGGACTAAATCTAGTCTCTACCTTTGGTTTAGTGGCTTTGACAAAAAATCTTGGTTTTATGGGATCATCCTTTTTATTCCTATCAAAACTTAAACTTGTCTTGTCATTAGACTTCTGTGAAGTATTGAAGATCTTATCTATTGTGGACTGAGTGTTATTTAAAAGTCCTAACTTGAGATTTAATTCTCTGTTAGTTCTTTTATAACTCTCATTCTCGGAACAGATACTTGAGAATTTTATTTTTAAAGAATTCAATTCTTTTTCCAACTCATTTGTTCTATCGGACGAGGTGCTAGTGATAGTCCTAGTCTGACATTCCCCCTTAAATGAGCAGTCTAGTTTTTCACTATCCCTTGTCTGATTGACTTTAGTTAGATTAAGAATTTGACTCTTTAAGCTAAAATTTTCAGTCTCTATCTGTTTATATGCAGATAGAGCAGTCTCCAAGTCTTTTAGAAGTTTATTTACAAGACTAGGATCAGATTCAGATAAGTTATCACAATCATTATCTGAGGAAGAATAATAGTTTACCTCCTTTGCCATCAGATAGATGTCATCATCTGATCCGAAATCAGATGAAGACGAGGATGATGATGTTTCTTGAGCTTCTTCCTTCTCAGCTAGAAGTGCTCTCTGGTCTGCATACCTTCTATCTCTTGTCTTCCTCTTTTCTTCTCTCTCTCTAGGAGTGAGTTGAGGGCAATCATAGCTGTAATAACCAGGTTTGTTGCATGTGTAACATATATCTTCTCTATCTGTCTTAGGACTATTATCTCCTCTTCTAATTGGTGACTTGTGCCTTCTAGTCTGATCCTTCTTTCTATCATTGTCCGAATTTTTTTCTTCTTTATCTGACTTGTAACTCCTTCGGCTTGATCTATCTCTCTTATTCCTTTTGTACTTCATCTTTAGCCTCTCATAACGTTTCATTAAGAGTGTCATTTCTTTTTTAATTGATAAATCAGATGCCTTAGAGATTTTCTCAGATTCTTCTTGGTGAAGAAACACAACCGTCTTCCCAGATGTTGAAGACTCAGCTTCATCTTCTTCATCTTCGATTTAGATATTATACTCTAGTGCCTTGAGATGAGAAAATAAGGTATGGTGTGATATTGAGGACAAATTCTGTGTGGCTTTGAGAATGTGGGCATTTTCTCTCCACCTTTTGCTTAAAGACCTTAACACCTTGTTGTTGATTAATTTTTCTGTGTAGGTTTTACCCAAATCAGATGCTTTGTTAAGAAGATTTGTTAGTCTAACATCCAACTGATCAATGGTTTCGCCTTCTTTCATTTTGAATGTGTCAAACGTATGTAATACTGATTGCAGTTTGTTCTCTTTGACTTGGTCTGATCCCTCACATATACTAGCAAGAGTCTCCCACATCTCCTTAGCCGTCTTGCACCTCTTGACTTTTTCTATCCAGTCTTTGCTCAATGTTTCAATGATCTCCGTCCTAGCTACTTGGTCCAAATTATGAATTTTTCTTTCATCATTGGTTAGCTCTGCACTCTTCTTCTCTTGTCTGACCCTGGTTTCAGCTGCTGCAATCCCATCATTGGTTCCTCCATGATAGAATTTAATCGGTCCTTCTTCAAGCACCTCTTCCATCCTATCATGAATCGCCTTTAGATGGTTCTCCATTCTGAACTTCCAATAATCATACTCCTCGATTGAAAACTCAGGCAAGCTTCTGGACTTCTTACTTTTGACAGTCGATGTTAGATTAAGAAGGTTTTGATGAGTTAAAAGAAGCAATTCAGATGATCAGATGACTATGAAAAACAGCTGAGGTCAAGTTCCGATACCGAGCTGATCAGACTAGGTCGAGGACTGGACAAGTCAGCTGAAGACTGTAAAGTTGCAAGTCATCTGGAGACAAGCTCAAATCTAGTTATCTGTAGAAGACAAGTATGAAGAGCTCAGACGAGGTCAAGATCAGCCGAGTAGAATAAGAAAGGCGAGTCTTCACCAAGTCAGCTGCAGACGAGTAGAGTGAAATCAGCTGAGGATAAGAGCAGTTGTCAAGATTAAGCTTGATAAGCAGTTTTAGTTTGTTAGAACTGACTAACAAACTAACTGTCTTTCTAGACTTATAAATAGGTCTAGGTTTTCATTTTCTACACACGAATAACACACTACTCACAATACTCAGATTTTACTTTCACATCAATTCACACGTTTTCGAAAAGAGTTTTAAAAAGTTCTAAGTGTTTGAAGAACACTTTACTTCACATCTTCAAAATTCACTACTCACTGTAATGGTTAGATTTCAGAGAAGAATTTAGGAGTTTGAAGATTGGAAGATCTTTGTAAGTTGTAAACTGTAAGTTGGATCGAAAGTAAGTAAGTGGTAAGCAGAGACCCTTCTTCAAGTTGAAGAAGGAAAGTGGATGCAGGATTATTCATAATCCGAACCACTATAAATCTTGGTGTTCTTTATTGCTTTCATTTACTTATCTGTTCTTATCAATTTCATTTCATCAATCAAAGTTTAATTTTAGAATTCAAGTTAGACTAAATATCAGTGTGCTTTTGATCTGAATAAAGTTGAGTTTAAAATTGAATTCCGCTGTGTGACTTTGGTATTTTGAATAAGTTTGAAAGATTTGTAAAATCTGAAATAACTATTCAACCCCCCTTCTAGATTTTTCCTAGAAGGCTGATTCAAGTTTCCTTTAATCTACTCAACTAAGTGGGACCAACAAGTGGTATCAGAGCAGTGTTAAGTTGTTCTGATATTGATTTTAGGTCTTAACCAAGATTCTGAAATTTGTTCTTGATTATCTTCATCTTCTTTATTTTACAAACTGTGCTACTAACAGGATTGTATAAGGTTTTGTTTTCTTATCTCATCATGTCATCTGGTAAGAACAAGAAGTCAAGGAGTCTACCTGAATTTTCAATTGAAGAATATGACTATTGAAAATTCAGAATGGAAAACCATCTCAAGGCAATCCATGATAGGATGGAGGAGGTTCTAGAAGAAGGACCTATTAAATTTTATCATGGAGGCACCAGTAATGGCACTGAATCAGCTGAATCAAGGGTCAGACAAGAGAAAAAGAGCTCAGAACTGACAAGTGATGAGAGGAAAATCCACAACCTAGATCAGGTAGCCAGGACTGAGATCATAGAAACTCTTAGCAAGGATTGGATTGAAAAAGTCAAAAGATGCAAATCAGCTAAGGAGATGTGGCAGACACTTACAAATGTGTGTGAAGGTTCTGACCAAGTGAAAGAGAATAAGCTGCAGTCTGTATTACATGCCTTTAATACCTTCAAGATGAAGGAGAATGAAACAGTGGATCAGCTAGATGTGAGATTAACAAATCTTCTCAACAAAGCAGCTGATTTAGGAAAGAACTATTCAGAGAAGGAGATCAATAATAAGATACTGAGATCTTTGACCAAGAGATGGAGAGAAAAGTCTAATATCCTTAAAGCAACCCAAAATTTATCTTCTATTACTCATTATACCTTATTTTCTCATCTTAAAGCTTTAGAGTATGATATTCAGATAGAAGATGAGGAAGATGAGATGGAGTCAAGCACCTCATCCAAATCTGTTGCCTTTGTCAACAAAGAAGACAAGATGACAACTGAATCTGTAGGAGCTGATCTATCTCTGAAGGAGCAGATGGCTTTGCTCACCAAAAGGTATGACAAATTAAGAATGAAATATAAGCGTAATAAATTGAGGTTTGCAGGTAAGGACAGATCCAGATCTAAGTCAAGAAGAAAAGAAGATAATTCTATAGATGATAATAAAAGTAGGAGCCAGACAAGGAGGTACAGATCTCCTGCTAAAAGAAATCCTACAAGCCCTACATCAGATAGGAGTGATACTTGTTACACTTGTAACAAGCCAGGACACTTCAGCTATGACTGTCCTCAGCTGACTCCTAAAGAAAGAGAAGAGAAAAGGAAGAAGAGAGACAGGAGATTTGCATATCAAATGGCTCTTCTGGCTGAAGAAAAGGAATCAAGAAAATCATCATCTTCATCATCCTCATCTGATTTTGGATCAGACGATGAAATCTGTCTTATGGCCAAAGAGGTAGATTATTATTCCTCTTCTGATAATGACTCTTTTAAATCTGTTTCAGATAATGATCAAACTGTTATTTAAGGGTTATTGAGAGACTTAAAGATGTCCTTGGCTGCTTATAAACAGCTAGAGACAGAGAATTTGACTTTAAAAGATCAAATCCAGATTCTAGCCAAAGGCAAGAAGGTGGTGAACTACTCAGAGTCTGAGGAAACATTCAAGGGGGAATGTTTACCCCAGGCTGAGGCTAGTACATCAGCTAGCTTGTCTGAAAGATTAGAAAATGAATTGAAATCTTTAAAAGACAAATTTGAGACGATCTGTGTTGAGAATGAATTAATTAAGAAGACAATGAGAAGCTTGTCTTCAAAATAAGTCAACTTAATAATTCACTATCAACAATAGATCACATCTTTAGTACTTCTAAAAAATCCCATGACAAAACAGGTCTTGGTTATGATAGGAATAGTAAATCAGACGTTCAGAAGCCTAGGAAATTTGTGAAGGCATCTGAAACCTTAAAAGAGATTAGAATTGGTCCTTGGAAACCACTTAGTCAGATAAGGACTGCGTCTCCCAGTCTGAAAACAAAAATTCAGTCGAGAATTCCATATCAGACTAAGAGAGTTCCAAGAACTAAGATAAGAAGAAATTCTTATTATAGTCCTTTTGATGGGAGAAGTAGATGCTATCCCACTTTTCCTAAGTTCAAGAAAATCACTAAATCTGAATACAACAAATTATCATTTAAAAGTGATATGATTGTAGACAGATTTGGTAAGCAGCTCAAGTCTGATTTATTATTAGGTAATAAGATGTTTGTTTGGTTACCCAAAGTGATTTTTGACCTTCAAGGACCCAAGATCACCAGGGTACCTTATAGCTAATCTGTTTTACAGGATTCACAGGGATCATCACTCAAGGAGGAGATCCTAGCTTCTATATGGTACATAGACAGTGGCTGTTCACAGCATATGACTTGTAACAAGAAGCTACTATCAAATTTCTAAAACATTGATGGTCCTAGAGTATTATTTGGAGACAACAATTGTGGACAGACTAAAGGAGTAGGTACTTTGATTATCAGAGATGTTTAGGTATCTGAGGTATATTTTGTAGAGGGTTTAAAACATAATCTGTTATCTGTTTCTCAACTTTATGATAAAGGTTTTTTTGTCAAATTTTTTAAAGATAAATGTGATATCTTAGATAGTTCCTCAGACAAGGTACTTCTAACTAGCTTTAGACATGGTAATGTCTATGTGGCAAACTTTAATAGTTGTCCCAAAGATACTTGTCTGGTAGCTAAGGGTGGAGATGACCTCAGCTGGCTATGGCACAAGAGGCTTAGTCATTTGAACTTCAAAACCCTTAGTAAGCTAGCTAGAAAGAATCTTGTTAAGGGATTACCTGAGAAGCTTTGTTCTAATGATCTGAAATGTGATGCTTGCCAAAAAGGTAAACAACCTAGACACTCATTTAAAAGTATTAACACCTCATCATCTGAAAGAGTTTTACAGCTTCTTCATCTTGATGTGTTTGGACCTGTTTCACCTCTCAGCTTCAGTGGAAGGAAATATACTCTTGTTGTGGTAGATGATTTTTCTAGATACACTTGGGTTACATTTCTTTTCAAGAAAAATGAGACTATAAACAAGATCCCTGATCTGTTCAGACAGATTCAAAATAAGAAAGGTGTTAATATTATTAAAATAAGGAGTGATAAGGGCACTGAATTTTTAAATTCTTGTTTATCTAACTTTTTCAATGAGTGTGGAATAATTCATGAGACATCATCAGCAAGAACTCCACAACAAAATGGAGTAGTTGAAAGAAGGAATAGAACCTTGAAGGAGGCAGCCAGGAGCATGTTAGCCGAGTATGGAACCCCTCACAGGTTCTGGGCTGAAGCCATCAACACAGCTTGTTATACCCAGAACAGGTGTTTACTAGTTAAAGACAAGGGTAAGACTCCATATGAGATTTGGAAGGGTAAGATTCCAAGAATATCATATTTCAGGGCTTTTGGTTGTAGATGTTTCATCCATAACAATGGAAAGTCTAAGCTAAAGACCTTTGATGCTAAGGCAGCTGATGGAATATTCTTGGGATATTCTAACACTTCCAAGGCATTCAGAGTCTTCAACAAGACAACTCTTTGTGTGGAGGAAACTCCTCATGTAGTTTTTGATGAAATGTTTTCCTTCTCAGATAAAGTGAATCAAATTTCTAATGATCTAGATAAGATTGAACTAACCAAAACTAAACATAGAACAGTCTATCTACCTAGTCTTGATTCAGATTCAGATGAAGAAGAATCCCCATCTGATAGTCAGAAGACAACTTCTCTTCAGACTCCATCTGAGGAGACACCCTTGACATCAGCTGATCAGCGGGGGTCAGCAGATGAAGGGGGAACGTCAGCTCAGGTAGAGTCAGATGAGTTGCCTGCTGAGTCTCAAGATGAGGATCCTTCTACTCAAATAGGCAAGAGGATGAGTCAGGGCTTGGTATGATACATTATCTAAATTCTTAATATCAAATGGATTTTTAGTCAAAAAAAAAAAATATCAAATGGATTTTCAAAAGGTAAGATAGATAGGACTTTGTTTAGAAAGAAAATAGATGGTAACATCTTGTTGGTTCAAATTTATGTAGATGACATTATTTTTGGTTCACCTAATCTGAAATTATGTGAAGATTTCAGTGTTCTCATGAAAAATAGGTTTGAAATGTCAATAATTGGTGAATTAACATATTTTCTAGGTTTGTAGATTAGGCAGATGAGTAAGGGTATTTTTATACATCAGACTAAATATGCTAAGGACCTGATTGAGAAATTTGGGATGACTACTAGTAGGGAAGTTAAAATACCTATGGCAACTAACTTCTCTATGGATTCAGATGAGCAGGGAATACCCACAAATGCAACGGAGTATCGTGGACTGATTTGATCTCTTCTCTATCTCACTGCAAGTAGACCAGACATAGCTTTTGCAGTTGGGGTAGGTGCAAGATTTCAATCTAATCCCAAGAAAACTCATCTGGAGACTGCTATGAAAATCCTCAAATAACTCAAAGGAACTTTGCAAGTAGGGTTATGGTACCCAGCTGATGACAACTTTGAGCTGGCAGGATATTCAGACTCAGACTTTGGGGGTTGTAAGATTGATAGGAAATCCACTTCAGTAACTTGTCAATTCTTAGGCAACAAATTAATTTCTTGGTTATCTAAGAAACAGACATCTGTTGCCACCTCCACAACTGAAGTTGAATACATGGCAGCTGGAAGTTGTTGCTCTCAACTTCTCTAGATGAGTCAGCAGCTTAGGGATTATAACATTCAAACATCATCTGTTCCTATTTACTGTGATAGTAATAGTGCAATAGTCATGACATACAATCCTGTTCTGCATTCTAGGTGTAAGCATATAGACATTAGACATCATTTCATTAGAGATCATGTGGAAAAGAATGATATTAGAATTGAAAAGATAGCCACTGAAACACAAAGAGCAGATATTCTTACAAAACCATTAGCTGAATCTAGATTTAAAGAATTGTGTTTAGAATTAGGATTACTTGATGCATCATTGGCTGATTTTTAATTATCTTTGCTTGCATCTGTTAATTGTTTTCCTTATTTCTTTCGTTCCTTTCTTTAAATAAATGTCAATTTGAATTATCAGACTAGATATGAGTCAAAGGGCAATCAGGTAGTTGATATCATTGATTTCCATTTAGGAATCAAGAATCAAGGATTAGTCATATTGACCTTATCTGACTTGATGATTACTTATCTGACATTAGGTAAATCAGACAAGGACACAATAGTCAGCTGATTTTATAAAATCAGATGATCATTGCATCCTATCTGACTTACCCTGGTTACTAATGATTCTAATAAGGCTGTGTCTTTGCAGGAACGGTTCACAGACCAGATTGTTAGATCAGATTGATTCATCTCATCTGTTATAAACCTTCTCATCTGGACTCCTCTAAATGCTCTCCATAAAATGTGTTTTCATATAAAACTCTTCTCAAATTATTTTTATTGGTTGGAAAAACTAATTTTAGAAAATCTAATATGAGCCTGCTTATTTGAAATAAAATGTTTTCTTAACTGGTCTCAAAGTTTGCCAAAAGATAAAATTAAGCTGTTTTAAAATCAGACGAGGTACTTTATTAGACGTATTCATAACCCTATCTGTTTTTGAAAACCCTTATACGAAGTAAGGTAACCCTAGGCTGACGTCAGATATACTTACTTCTCTGCATAAAGTAACCCTACTTCAGTCAAATCAACAGTATACAAAGTAACTTTTTACGCAATTCAAAGTTTAATGAACTACACGCGCTGAATCCCAATCGTTTATCCAAGTTTTTAACCGTTGATTCAGTACAGTAAATCATTTCAAATAAACGGCTTAAATTAAAACCCAATTTTCTAAAACGGTTTCTCTTTCCAATTTTCCCTCCTATAAATACATCTTCTTCTTCGTTCAAACTTTTTCACTTTCAGAAATCATACTTATACTCTGCAAAAAAAATTTCTCAAACACCCTTAGCCAAATTTTATGAGCCAATCTCAGAAACCTATCACAATGACTTCAACAATGATAGAAATCAACACAGAGACATTTAATAAGAAGATTAAATCAGAAATGTATGTGGATTTCGAAACCACCCACGATGAAGAATCGAGGCAGGTTCTTCAACTATTAGAAAGGTCAGGATTGAAGACCTTTTGCTCCAAGAAGTCCAACACGAATAAGACTCTGGATATGCGGGGAGTCGAATTCTATGTCAATGGGACATACGAAAATGGCAAATTCAGAACCAGAGTGTGTGGAGAGGTGTTGGTGGTGACGACGGTGGAGATCGCTCAGATTTTCGAGGTGAGCGATGAGGGTGTTAATCCCCTCATATACAAATCAGAGGATTGGGTAGAATCATGTTAGACCAAGATTGTTTTGATGAGTTAAAAGACTGTTCCAGATGAGCAGACTATGATGTAGAACTGAAGACTAAGTTCTAGTACGAAGCTGATCAGACTAGGTCGAGATTAGTTCAAGTCAGCTGGAGACGAGGAATGACAAGTCATCTGGAGACAAGCTCAAGTCTAGTCATCTGCAGGAGACAAGTATAAAGAGCTCAGACGAGGTCAAGATAAGCTGAGTAGAAAAGAAAGGCTAATCTTCACCAAGTCCACCGCAGACGAGTAGGAAGAATCAGCCGAGGTTTTAAGCAGTTTTCAAGATTAAGTTTGTTAAGCAGTTTCAAGTTTGTTAGAACTAACTAACAAACTAACTGACTTTTCAGACTTATATATAGGTCTAGGTTTTTCATTTTTAAAAGATAGATAACACTTATGCATATTTGATTTACACAATTCACTATTCAGATTTCACAATCTTTTCACAAGAATTTCTAGAGAGTTTCAAAAAGTTCCAAGTGTTTTTAGAACACTTTTCCTGTAATCTTCAAAATTCAATATACACTTATGTTGATTAGATTTCTAGAAGAAGAGTCTAGGAGATTGAAGATTTGAAGAGTTGTACAAGTTGTAAGTTGTAAGTCTGTGAGAAAGTAAGCAGTAAGTAGAGTCCCTTCTTCAAATTGAGGAAGGAGAGTGGATGTAGGATTTTAAAATCCGAACCACTATAAATCCTGGTGTTATTTCTTGCTTTCTTCATTTTCTGTTTGATTTTCAATTTGTGTTTCATCAAGAGTTAAATTCAGAATCTTAACTAAAATCAGTATATCAACCTTGCTTTTGATCTTATAAGAAGTTGAGAATTTAATCTTAATTCGTTGTGCTTAATCTGATATTTTGAATTGATTTTGAAAGATTTGAAAAATCTACAAAATCTATTCAAACCCCCCCTTTCTAGATTTTGTTCTAGGAAGCATTCTCAAGGTTTTATTCAACTCAACTTTCCGGGACCAACAAGTGGTATCGGAGCGGTGTTAAGTCATTTTCGATATTGATTTTAGGTCTTGAACAAGATTCTGAAATAATCTTGATTTTCTTGATTTTCTTTCATTTCTAACAGTGCTACTAATAAGATTTTGTGGAGTATTTTGTCTTTGTTTTCATCATGTCATCGTAAAAAGTAATAAGTCCAGAAATCACCTGAATTTTCAATTGAAGAGTATGATTATTGGAAATTTAGGATGGAAAATCATCTCAAGGCCATTCATGATAGAATGGAAGAGGTTCTTGAGGAAGGTCCTATAAAGTTTTTCCATGGAGGTACCAAAGACTGGAGCAGAGAGGCAAATGAATCAAGAACTAGGCAAGAGAAGAAGAGTTCTGAATTGACTAATGATGAAAGGAAGGTCCACAATCTTGACCAAGTAGCTAGAACAAAAATCATAGAGACTCCGAGTAAAGATTGGATAGAGAAGGTTAAAAGATGTAAAACAGCCCAAGAAATGTGGCAAACCTTAGCTAATGTTTGTGAAGGATCGACCAAGTGAAGGAGAACAAGCTACGATCGAGATTGCATACATTTGAAACATTCAAGATGAAAGAGAATGAGTCTCAGATATCGAGTTTGATATGAGGTTGACCAATCTTCTCAACAAAGCAAATGATCTTGGAAAGAATTATTCGAAAAGGAGATTAACAACAAAATTTTGAGATCATTAACCAAGAGATGGAGGGAAAAATCCAATATCCTTAAAGCAACTCAAGATTTATCCTCTATTACTCACCATACTTTATTTTCTCATCTTAAAGCTTTAGAGTATGATATTCGGATAGAAGATGAGGAAGATGAGATGGAGTCAAGCACCTCATCCAAATCATTTGCCTTTGTCGAAAAAGAAGACAAGGTGTCAACGAGAGGTCAGAGGAGCCGATCTATCTTTGAAAGAGCAGATGGCTTTACTTACAAAAAGGTATGATAAATTGAGAATGAAGTATAAGAGAAATAAATTGAGATTTGCAGGAAGAGATAGACAAAGATCCAGATCAGATAGAAAGATGGATAAATCTTCAGATGATGACAAAAACAAGAGCCGACAAGAAGATACAGATCACTGTTAGAAGAAATACTTCCAGTCCCAGATCGGATAGGAGTGACATTTGCTATACTTGCAACAAGCCAGACATTTCAGCTATGACTGTCCTCAACTTACTCCTAAAGAAAGGGAAGAAAAGAGGAAGAAAAGAGACAGGAGATTTTGCGAGATCAAAGAGCTTTGTTGGCTCAAGAAAAAGAGCCAAAGAAATCATCATCATCTTCATCATCCTCATCGATTTTGGATCGATGATGAGATCTCTCATGGCTAATGAGGTAATCTACTATTCATCTTGAGATAATGATTCTTGTCGATCTCATCGATCATGACCAAACCGTTATACATGAATTATTGAGAGATTTAAAGACATCTTTAGCTGCTTATAAACAGTGGAGACAGAGAATTTATTTTTAAAGGATCGATTTCAAATTCTAAATAAAGGCAAGCGATGATGAATACTTTGAGACGAGGAAACATTCAAGGGGGAATGTTTTCATCGATCAAGCTTGATACATCACCACCTTACCCGAAAGATTAGAAAATGAACTCAAGACTTTAAAAGATAAATTTGAAGTAGTCTGTCTTGAAAATGAATTAATTAAGAAAGACAATGTGAAGCTTGTCTTCAAAATTAGTCACTTAATAATTCACAATCAGTAATAGATCATATTTTTAATACTTCCCGTAAATCTCATGATAAGACAGACTTGGTTATGATAGGAACAATAAATCGATGTTCAAAAACCTAGGAAATTTGTGAAAGCATCTGTTCAATCAAAGGATATTAAAATTGGTCCATGGAAACCAACTAGTCGATATAAGACTACAACTTCCAATCTGAAACCAAGAATTCAAATTTGAAGAATCCCTATCGACTAAAAGGAATCCAAGAACCAAAATAAGAAGATTTTCTTATTATAATTCTTTTGATGGAAGGAGCAAATGCTATCCTACATTTCCTAAGTTTAGGAAAATTACCCAATCTGAATACAACAAGTTGTCATTTAAAAATAATATTATTGTAGACAGATTTGGTAGAAAATCCGAGTTCGACTTATTGTCTGCGAGATGAGATGTTTGTTTGGATTCCTAAAGTGATTCTTGACCCAAAAGGACCCAAGATCACTAGGGTACCTCAAAACTAATCTGTTTCACAGATTCACAGGGGATCATCACTCAAGGAAGAGATCTTAGCTTCAATATGGTACATTGACAATGGGTCGCTCACAACATATGACCCATAACAAGAAGTCATTATCAAATTTTCAAAGCATTGATGGTCCAAGAGTTGTATTTGGTGATAATAATTGTGGTCGGACTAAAGGTGTAGGTACTTTGATTATCAAGGATATTCAGGTATCTCGAGGTATATTTTGTTGAAGGGTTGAAACATAATTTGTTATCTGTTTCTCGCTTTGTGATAAAGGTTTTCTTGTAAAATTTTCAAGGGATAAATGTGATATTTTGGATAATTCCTCGAGATAAGGTACTATTAACGGGCTTCAGACAGGAGTAATGTCTATGTGGCCAACTTTAATAGTTGTTCCCAAGATACTTGTCGATGGCTAAGGGTGGAGAAAATGTCACCGGCTATGGCATAAAAGGCTTAGTCATCTCGAATTTCAAGACTCTTAGTAAGTCAAGCTAAGAAGAACCTTGTTAAGGGATTACCTGAAAAACTTTTATCAACTGATCTTAAATGTGATGCTTGTCAAAAAGGTAAACAGCCTAGACACTCGTTTAAGAGTATTAACTCCTCCTCATCCGAAAGAGTGTTGCAACTTCTTCATCCGGATTTGTTTGGACTGTTACTCCTCTCGCCAAAGTGGAAGGAAATATACTCTTGTTGTAGTAGATGATTTCTCTAGATACACTTGGGTCATATTTCTTTTCAAGAAAAATGAGACTATAAACAAGATTCCCGATCCGATCGACAAATTGAGAATGAGAAGGGAGTTAATATTATTAAAATCGGGAGTGATAAAGGTGCGAATTTTTGAATTCTTGTTTATCTAACTTCTTCAATGAGTATGGAATTATTCATGACACATCTTCAGCAAGAACTCCTCAACAAAATGGAGTGGTTGGAAGAAGGAATAGAACTTTGAAGGAAGCAAACAGAGCATGTTGGCTGAGTATAATACCCCTCATAGGTTACGGGTCAAGCTATCAACACAAATTTTATGCTATACCCGAACAGTGCTTAGTTGTCAAAGATAAGGGTAAGACTCCTTATGAGATTTGGAAGGGTAAGATTCCAAGGATCTCATACTTCAAAGCTTTTGGTTGTAAGTGTTTCATTCATAACAATGGGAAATCTAAGTTAAGAACTTTTGATGCTAAAGCGGTGATGGAATATTCTTGGGATATTCTAATACTTCAAAGGCATTTAGAGTTTTTAACAAGACAACCCTTTGTGTGGAGGAAACTCCTCATGTTGTTTTTGATGAGTTGTATTCCTTCTCGAGATAAAGTGAATCAAATTTCGAAAATCTAGATAAAATTGAATTATCCAAGAATAAACATAGAACTCGTTTATCTACCTACTCTTGATTGAGAATCGATGAAGAAGAATCCCCATCCGATAATCGAAAGACAACTTCCGATCGACTCCTTCGAATCGAACACCTTTGACATCAACCGATCAAAGACGAGTCGGTTGATGAAGGGGGAATGTCACCGAGGTTGAGTCGATGAGTTGCCAACCGAGACTCAAGATGAGGATCCTTCTCCTCATATAGGCAAAAGGATGAGAAGTTATCATCCATCTCGATCAGATTATCGGAGACCCATCTAGTAGTGTGCGTACACGAATGATGTTAGACTCGAAAGTCTTTTCGATTGTTATGTGTCGCTTCTTGAACCCAAGTCTATTGAGGAAGCATTATCGAACCCAAATCGGATAATGCCCATGCAGAAGAATCGCATCGGTTTGAAAGACAAAATGTATGGGATCTAGTGGAAAGACCCTTACACGTAAAAGATTATAGGCACCAAATGGGTGTTTAAAAATAAAATGATGAGAACAATACTATTGTTCGAAATAAGGCAAGACTGGTTGCACAAGGTTATTCATACCGAGGGAATAGACTATGATGAAACCTATGCTCCGATTGCGATTAGAGGCAATAAGATTGTTCTTGGCATTTGCTGCATATAAGTCTTTCAAAGTCTTTCAAATGGATGTTAAGTCTCGCTTTTCTTAATGGTGTGTTACTTGAGGAGGTCTATGTAGAGCAGCCTCACGGGTTTAAGACCAATAACAAAGTCTATAAACTCAATAAAGCTCTATATGGATCAAACAAGCTCCCGAGCTTGGTATGATACTCTATCTCGATTTCTTGACATCAAATGGTTTTTCTAAAGGTAAGATTGATAGAACTTTGTTTAGAAAGGAAGTAGATGGCAACATCTTACTAGTTCAAATTTATGTAGATGACATAATTTTTGGTTCACCTAATCTGAAATTATGTGAAGAGTTTAGCATTCTCATGAAAAACAGGTTTGAAATGTCAATGATGGGAGAATTGACATACTTTCTAGGCTTACAAATTAAACAGATGAGTAAGGGTATATTTATACATCAGTCTAAGTATGCTAAGGATCTGATTGAGAAATTTGGAATGATTACTAGCAGAGAAGTCAAAATACCTATGGCAACTAACTTCTCAATGGATTCAGATGAGCAGGGGATACCCACTGATGCAACGGAGTATCGTGGACTGATTGGATCTCTTCTCTATCTCACTGCAAGTAGACCAGACATTGCATTTGCAGTTGGGGTATGTGCAAGATTCCAGTCTAATCCCAAGAAAACTCATCTGGAGACTGCTAAGAAAATTCTTAGATATCTCAAAGGAACTTTACAAGTAGGGTTATGGTACCCGGTGATGACAACTTTGAGCTATCGGGTTATTCATTTCGACTTTGGAGGATGTAAGATTGATAGAAAATCCACTTCGAACGTGTCAATTCGTAGGCAACAAATTAATTTCTTGGTTATCTAAGAAACAGACATCTGTTTGCCACCTCCACAATCAAGTCAATACATGGCAAATGGAAGTTGTTGCTCTCAACTCCTCTGGATTAGTCAACACTTAGAGACTATAATATTCAAACATCACTGTTCCAATTTCTTGTGATAGTAATAGTGCAATAGCAATGACTTACAATCTGTTTTACATTCTAGATGCAAGCATATAGATATTAGGCATCATTTCATTAGAGATCATGTTGAAAAGAATGACATTAGAATTGAGAAAATTGCCACCAATCACAAAAAGTGACATTCTTACAAAACCATTAGGAGTCTAGGTTTAAAGAAATGTGCTTAGAATTAGGATTACTTGATGCATCTTTAGCTGATTTCTAAATTTGTGTGCATTTGTTTTCTCATTCTTCTCCTTTCTTTAAATTAATGTCTAGAAAGAATTATCAGACTAGATATGTGTCAAAGGGCAATCAGGTAGCTGATATCATTGATCTCCTTTTTAGGAATCAAGAATCAAGGATTAGTCATATTGACCTTATCTGAATTGATAATTACTTGTCTGACATTGAGTAAATCAGACAAGGACATAATAGTCAGCTGAACCCCTATAGAAAACAGATGACTATTAACATTCTATCTGATTTACCTTAAGCTTCTGATGGTTTCTTTTGAGTTTTTGTTTTTGCAGGAACAGGTCTCAGATAACACTGATTAATTCTTTTATTCAAACTCCTTTATTCTTAACCTGAGTCTATGTTGTTTCTTATATTTTTTTTAAAAAAAAATTATTTCTAAGTGTGTTTTGTTTAAACCTGGTTTGAAAAATACTAAAAAGTTACATTTAAATTGTTGGTTTTCAGGATCAAACAGGTTACTCTATCAGATGACTTTCTAAAATCTATCTGTTTTTAAGCTAATCTGTTTTTCAAACCCATCTGATTAGGAAACCTTCAGTTGAAGTAAGATATCACGTGGCTGACGTCAGGTATACTTACTTCTCTGAATAAAGTAACCTATATCGGTCAAATCAACAGTCTATAAAGTAACTATTTACGCATTCCGAAGGCGATTACAATTCACGCGCTGAATCCTAATCGTTTATCTTTGTTTTTAACCGTTGATTAATACTCAGTAAAAACTTTTTGAATAAATGGCTGAGATTAATTCATATTTTCAAAAATGGCGGTTTCTCTTTCCAATCTTCCCCCCTATAAATACATCTTCTTCTTCCCTAAAACTTTTTCTTTCCATTCTCAGAAAACCTGCATATTTTGTCAAACCCTTTACAAATTCACAAAAACTTCCAATGGCATCTTCGTCAAAAACTACCAAAACTTATAAACCCACATACATTTCCACAAATATTTCTCATTTCAAAATGAATGAGGAATATTTCAAAAACCGTTTGAAAGCGGAAATGTATGTTGATTTCGAAACCACAAATGACCCAGAATCTGCAGAAATTCTTCGCCTCCTCGAAGCTTCACGTCTCAGAGGATTTCTATCACTAAAGTCTCCTCAAAACAGAACAGCGGATTTACTGGGTGCAGAATTTTTGGCGAGAATGGAGGACACTCAGGACGGTTTTGATACTTCTATCGACGGAACTACACTGAGTTATTCCCGAGAGAATATTGCCAGGATCTTTGATACGTCAATGGAGGGAGTTAATCCATTGACGTACAAAGAAGATGAGTGGGAAGAATCCTTCGATATGATGGCGAGGGTCACTTACAGGGGGACTCGCAGGGATTTAAAGAAGAACCTGTTGAGAAGGAGGTTTCGATTGCTGATGACTGTGGTTACTAAGGCGGTACTGGGTGAGCAGAGCTCACATGATGGGTTAACCAAACCCAGATTGTGCGTGATGCGAGCCATCTTGGATGGAGTGCAAGTGAACTGGGTAGAGCTGTTACTTCATAAGCTCAGGGAGGAGAAGAAACGCCTCACTTTCAAGTCAACTGCAGAGGGCTGGGTTCCTACTTCTACAGTCAGTCTCTTCAATAAAATCACTGTTTTAATTGAAGGGCTGAATAGGGAGGCTGACTGGAGAATAGGTACTAAAAAATACTCGAAGCAGAAGGGCATCCTCACAAAGGATGACAGGCTGGGAGGAATTCCAGACTCGGATGATGAGTCTGATGCAGCCAGAGCTCAGAGGATGGCGGCTGCAGCTGTTGAGGGTCAGGGTCCAGCAGCTGAACAAATTGAGGTGGCCCCAGTGGAGGTCGAAACAGAGGGACATGAAGCAGCAGCAGCTGAGGTCGCACCTCAAGTCCAACTCTTTGAAAAATGTGCTTTGGGTCCCGAGGATGTTTCAGAGGAGGAAGAGGAGGTTGGTGAAAGCCTCGAGAGAAGAAGAAGGGGGGAAAGCTCATCTCGCTCTCCCGCCAAGGTTGCCTCGGATGAGGAGGAAGAAGAGGAAGCGAGAATTCCCTTGGTGAGGAGGCCAAGACGAGCAGCCCCGAGCTCAAGGATCCACCAAGTCTCGGTAGCTCCGAACAGCGAGATAGATCCATCAACCCCGCTACCGAGGAGGTTCCAGTCCTTCGAGATAGCAGCCGAGGTTGGTCACCGGAGGCTCCTCTCTCCCCAACCGATGAAGTCGTCTTTTCTTTCCCAATTCCAGAGGCAGTACAAGTCTTTCCACATCTCCTTCCTTATCTCCCACACCCGGCAGTGAAGAAATGCCTCAGCTGGCATTTCGAGCTCGCGCCTCACCGAAGCCCCACAAATCCAAATTGGCAATGAAGGGATATCCCAGCCGGTATCCCGAGCCTCTTCAACAGCCTATCTCCCCTACACCAAATCCAAACCCCACTTATAGAATCTACCCCATCCCCTTTATCCATTCCTTCTACCCAACTTCAAACATCTCTCCCAACCCCATCTCGAACAAATACCTCTCCCCTACAGTCCAGACCTCTCCAATCCCAATAATATCTTACTCTTCTCTTCCAACTATTCAAACACAATCTATTCCTCTCCCATCTCCTCAACCAAACAAATACTTTCCCTCGTCGACTCCTCAACCGAGGATGAAGACACCGATCTGAGCCCCACCACAGCCATATCCTCTATTCTATCCCTCGCCGAGAAGAAAGTCAATGCTACATTCCGAAGGAAAATGGAAAGAAAGACGAGGAGGATGGTCAAAGTCAGAATCGACACTATGCTAGCCAAATATGAAGGAAGTTGAGGTAACATTGTCTCGATAAAATTATAGATGTCACTAACTCTGTCTTTGCCGGTAAAGTGAAATCAATGGAGGAGGAGCCGAGGGCGTTGAAGGAGGAGGTTATGGGGTACAATCAGCTGGTGGTGAATGAGTTGGGCTGAGACCACTCGACTTCGGGTCAAGTGCAACGCTCTGGATGCAAAACTTTCGAGACTTGGCTCTGAAGTTAAAAAGGGGGAAAAAGTCAAGCAGAGAAAAGACGAGCCCTCACAAACGTGGTCGAGGAGACCAGAAAGACGTGGGCATGAAGGCCAACACACCTGACTGGGGCAGGCAGCCAAGGAGGAAGCTCGGATTAAATCGATGAGTTGGCCGCTCTCCAGTGAGGTGAGTCAACCGGAGAGAAGCTTTGAAGGAGGATGAGAGAGAAGAGAAGGAAAGAAGAGGAGGAAAGGTCAAAAGAAGCTCTTGGCTCGATTTAAAAGAATCAAATCAAGGAGCCAAGGGGAGGGAAAAAGAAGTAGCGATCGCCGAGCCCGGATCACCAACTCATTACTGTGGCTGCCGCTAAAGGAAAAGGAAAGAGGGAAGCTGATTATTCCAATCTCTCGGAAGAGAGCGGATCAAAAGGATTAAGAGAGAGATGGAATATTTTGGCAAGAAAGAAAAGAAGAAGCAGAGGAAGAAGAAAGACTCCAACGTCTTCGGAGCACCGCTGAGCGCAAATGGTTAATCAAAGATCAAGGCAAAGGGGGAAGTTCAGGCCATTCCACAACACATCTGCTCCTCCTAAGTCAAGCTTGTGGGAAATATGCACTGTGAGTACAAAGACAAAAATCTGGAGGGAATATGGATATATTTCTCGGTATATTCTCAAGGGCCCCTGAGCTTCTCAAAGAAGATCCAGTTTAGCTTGGCATGAGTGGATGGAGAAGGTTGATGCGGAGTTCTATCATCGTCTGCTGGAAGAAGCCGATGTTGAGTTCAACGTCAACCCGATCTCTCCAAATTTTTGAGTATGCCATCCCCGCCAGAAATCGATGGATCCTGGACCTAGACTGGGTAAAGGGTATTTTGAAGAAGGCGAGAGGCTGAATCTGGACTCACTCAAGAGGAGGATATAAAGCAGCTTAGGAGGCGGGTATTCAATTGGGCGATGATACCGATGAAGACCAATGGGAAGACCGATAGAAACAGGATTTTTCTTTTCCTTATTTCTACTTTTCTATTATCTTCTCATCTGTAATCTTTGTAAATTTAATGTGAATATACTTTGTTTGATTCATTTTATGTGTATTAATTTCTTAAAGTTTTTTTTCTGTTTTAAGAAAAACTTAAAATTTTCTTAAGTATAAGTCATCTGAGAATTTTATCTCTCAGACTTAACAATGTTTTCAAATTTTAACTAAGTCTTGAAGACTCATTTGGTTTTCTAAGTTTTTTTTAGGGAGTCTAAAAGATCTAAAGTTTTTATATGTGAATAAATCACATTTGTAATGTGAAAAATGTGCTTTGATACCTATCTATTGATCTTGATAAACTCTAAACTAACTTCAGCTGTGAGTGTGTCTATTCTTGTAGGTTTTAACTTCATCAAAAAGGGGGAAATTGTTAGACCAAGATTGTTTTGATGAGTTAAAAGACTGTTCCAGATGAGCAGACTATGATGTAGAACTGAAGACTAAGTTCTAGTACGAAGCCGATCGACTAGGTCGAGATTAGTTCAAGTCACTGAGACGAGGAATGACAAGTCATCCGGAGACAAGCTCAAGTCTAGTCATCTCGCAGAGACAAGTATAAAGAGCTCGAGACGAGGTCAAGATAAGCTGAGAGTAGAATAAGAAAGGCTAATCTTCACCAAGTCACCGCAGACGAGTAGGAAGAATCACCGAGGTTTTAAGCAGCTTTCAAGATTAAGTTTGTTAAGCGATTTCAAGTTTGTTAGAACTAACTAACAAACTAACTGACTTTTCAGACTTATATATAGGTCTAGGTTTTTCATTTTTAAAAGATAGATAACACTTATGCATATTTGATTTACACAATTCACTATTCAGATTTCACAATCTTTTCACAAGAATTTCTAGAGAGTTTCAAAAAGTTCCAAGTGTTTTTAGAACACTTTTCCTGTAATCTTCAAAATTCAATATACACCGTAATGTTAGATTTCTAGAAGAAGAGTCTAGGAGATTGAAGATTTGAAGAGTTGTACAAGTTGTAAGTTGTAAGCTGAAAGTGAGAAAGTAAGCAGTAAGTAGAGTCCCTTCTTCAAATTGAGGAAGGAGAGTGGATGTAGGATTTTAAAATCCGAACCACTATAAATCCTGGTGTTATTTCTTGCTTTCTTCATTTTCTGTTTGATTTTCAATTTGTGTTTCATCAAGAGTTAAATTCAGAATCTTAACTAAAATCAGTATATCAACCTTGCTTTTGATCTTATAAGAAGTTGAGAATTTAATCTTAATTCGCTGTGCTTAATCTGATATTTTGAATTGATTTTGAAAGATTTGAAAAATCTACAAAATCTATTCAAACCCCCCCTTTCTAGATTTTGTTCTAGGAAGCATTCTCAAGGTTTTAATCAACTCAACTTTCCGGGACCAACAAATCATTTGAGATGATTGCCCGTACATCGATGAAGGAGTGGAGGTCGGAGCTGAAGAAGAACATGCTTCGCAGAAAATATCGTCTGCTGATGACGATATTGACGAAGGTGATTATAGGGGAGCAGAACTCCCATGATGGGTTGACTCGACCTCGGCTGTGCTGCCTCAGAGCTATTCTTGATGGGGTTTGGGTCAACTGGGCTGAGATGATGCTGAATCGGTTCAAGACGGAAAAGAATCGGCTGCAGATGAAGGATGGGAAGTGGACAGCCAAGTCCATTACCAGCCTCTTCAACAAGATAATTGTTATCTTGGAAACCCTGCTGACCACCCAGATCAACTGGAAGGATGGGGTGAGGGCCTATACTAAACAAAATGGCCTTCTCACCAAAGACGAGGTGATCAGCAGGCCAGCCGATTCAGATGTGGAGGCAGCTGAGGTCAGGGTTCAGGACCCCTCAGCTGAGGAGGAAGAAGAAGAAGAAGAAAGGATAGAGGAGCCAACCATGAGCTCAGCCGAGGCCTCACAGCCAATGAAGCTGAAGGAGAAGACCAAGAAGAGGAGGAGGTTGGTGAAAACCTCGGAAATGGGAGGTTCCTCTATTGCTGATCAGCCTAGCCTGCTGGCTGAAGAGGCACTGACATTGGAGATAGCAGCAAAGGTGGTCCAGATGGAGGATGTACATGAAATAAGCTCTAAAAGGACTCCCTCTCCCTCTCCCAAAAAGGTACAGTTCTTCGGAACCTCAGTCAGTCTCTCCCCCTCCCCCTCTCCAACCTACTCTGGCAATGAAGAGGTGACCCAGGCTGGCACCTCTGAGCCTCTAAAACAGCCCACTCCCACAAAAGTCCAAGCTGAAACCTCCTCATCCACACTCCCTCAAACCCAAACCTCATCTCCCCCTCCATCCCCATCTGACTTCTTCGCCATCCTTGCCGGACCCGTGTACTCCCCCACCCCCATAACTACCATCTACCCTCCAGCCTTACTTCCCTCAACCCCACCTCCATCTCAAATCCAAACTGAAACCACATCATCTCCTCAACCTACCATCCCACAGCCAACCTCATCTCCACCACCCACCTCATCTGATATCCCACCCCCTCCATCTTCTTCCCCACCTGAAATCCCCCCTCCACCACCATCAGATGCACCCACCTCTTCCCAACCCACTGACCTTCAAGCCCCGGATATCTCCAATATCTTTGGTGATATCCGGATGCACTCCCCCAGTCCAAGTTCACCCTCCCCCTCCTCCTCATCTGAATCATCGGAGGAGGAAACCAGTCTAATCTCTGCTATCTCTTCTGCTTTTGAGGACCTTCATAAACAAATCATCACCAAAGTCCAGAAGCTAATGGAGAGAAAAACGAGGAAGGTGATTCGAGCAGTCACCGACACGATGCTCGCCAATATGCAGATTGCCGAGATGAACATATCTCGCAACCTATCAGCCAACCTCGGTACTGCTATTGGTACTAGGCTGGGCAACCTGGAGGAGGAGGTAAGGTTGCTCAAGCAAAAGGTGGCCGCAGACAACAAGATCATGGTTGATGCACTTACAGCTGATAAATCAGACTTCCGTGTCCGTTGTGCTGCTTTGGAAGAACAGCTCCAGACCCTCAAGACTGAAGTTAAAAAGGGGGAAGGAGCTGAAGGAAGACTGGACACCCTCACAGCTGGAGTCTTGTCCATCACAGACAAGCTCGATTCTAAGGCAGACTCAGCTGAGTTGGAAGCAGCCAAGGCCGAGATCAAGATTAAATCCGATGAGTTGGCTATGTTACAACTGAGGGTGACCCAGATTGAAGATGTCATCCGAGAGGATGAGGAGAAGAGAAGAAAGGAAGACGAGGAAAAGACTGAGAAGCTGCTTGCCAGAATTAAAGAAGCTGAAAAACCCGAGGCCAAGGGCAAGGGTAAAGAGAAGGCAGCAGCAGTCGAGAAGGAGTCATCAGCTGAACAACTGACCAGCAGAGCGCAAGAGAAAAGAGTCTGACTACTCCAACCTTTCAGTCGAGCAGATCAGAAGGATACATGCTGAAAAGGAGATGTACGAGAAGCATGAGAAGAAGAGGTTGAAGAAGCTGGGCAAGGTAGCTAAGCTCAAGTGGGATCGAGAGTCAAGGAAATGGGTTTCGAAGACCGCAGACGAGGCTGACTTCTGACCTTACCACCGCACCTCAGCTCCTCCCAAAATGGTGGTTGGGAAGCACACAGAGGAGTACAAGAGGAAAGGCTTAGATGCTAAATGGATGTACCATTGGTACATTCTAAAGAACTCTCCTACTGGTGCAGCTGATGAAGATCTCCAGTAGCACGCCTGGATTGAGAAGGAAGATGTAGACATGTATGGGAAGCTGCTCGATGAGGCCAACAGAGTATTCAACTGCGATTTGATCGCACCGCCTTCGAGCATGCTAAGCCCAAGATGAACGAAGATGGGACTCCTGACCTGGCTTGGGTCAGGACTATAATTGCCAAAGCCGAGAGAGAATCCAAGCTCACAGACGAAGAGGAACTGAAACAGCTCAGAGCGAGGGTTTTCAATTGGCTGAACATTCCCAAAGCAAGCCGATGGGGAATCTGATAAACCAGGATTTTCTTTTCCTTATCTTTTATTTCTATCAGTTTTCTTTATCTGTAAAGTGTATATATGTGAATGAATATACTTTGACTTATATGATTTACTTGTCTTATTTCTTAAAGTTTTTTTCTGTTTTAAGAAAACTTAAAAAATTTTCTAAGTATTAATCATCTGAGGAAATTCTCATCTCAGACTTAAAATTTTCTAAAATTTTTTCTAAGTCTTAAAAAAATTTTCTAAGTCTTAAAAATTTTCTAAGTCTTAAAATTTTCTAAGTCCTAAGACTTAAATTTTTTGAAAAAGTCTTAAAGACTTAAGAATATTTCCTTAAAAGCTTTCTAAGTGTGAATTAAGTGCTTTAACTTGGATGAATCTGATTCAAAGTGTGAATGTGTTTTAATATGTCTATCTGATAATCTTGATTAACTTTAACTAACTTCAGCTGTGAGTGTGTCTATTCCTTGTAGGTTTTAACTTCATCAAAAAGGGGGAAATTGTTAGATCAAGAAGGTTTGATGAGTTAAAAGAAACAATTCAGATGATCAGATGACTATGAAGAACAGCTGAGGTCAAGTTCCAATACTGAGTTGATCAGACTAGGTCGAGGACTGGACAAGTCAGCTGAAGACTGTAAAATTGCAAGTCATCTGGAGACAAGCTCAAATCTAGTTATCTGTAGGAGACAAGTATGAAGAGCTCAGACGAGGTCAAGATCAGCCGAGTAGAATAAGAAAGACGAGTCTTCACCAAGTCAGCTGCAAACGAGTAGAGTGAAATCAGCTGAGGATAAGAGCAGTTGTCAAGATTAAGTTTGATAAGCAGTTTTAGTTTGTTAGAACTGACTAACAAACTAACTGTCTTTCTAGACTTATAAATAGGTCTAGGTTTTCATTTTCTACACACTAATAACACACTACTCACAATACTCAGATTTTACTTTCACATCAATTCACACGTTTTCGAAAAGAGTTTTAAAAAGTTCTAAGTGTTTAAAGAACACTTTACTATCTTCAAAATTCACTACTCACTGTAATGGTTAGATTTCAGAGAAGAATTTAGGAGTTTGAAGATTGGAAGATCTTTGTAAGTTGTAAACTATAAGTTGGATCAAAAGTAAGTAAGTGGTAAGCAGAGACCCTTCTTCAAGTTGAAGAAGGAGAGTGGATGTAGGATTATTCATAATCTGAACCACTATAAATCTTGGTGTTCTTTATTGCTTTCATTTACTTATCTGTTCTTATCAATTTCAGTTCATCAATCAAAGTTTAATTTCAGAATTCAAGTTAGCCTAAATATCAGTGTGCTTTTGATCTGAATAAAGTTGAGTTTAAAATTGAATTCCGCTGTGAGACTTTGGTGTTTTGAATAAGTTTGAAAGATTTGTAAAATCTGAAAAATCTATTCAACCCCCCCTTCTAAATTTTTCCTAGAAGGCTGATTCAAGTTTCCTTTAATCTACTCAACTAAGTGGGACCAACAGACGACATGATGAAACAAAAAATCTCAACAAGAACTTATTAGTAGCAAGGTTAGTGGTTTGAAAATGATGAACATAATCAAGAAACAATTTCAGAGACTTATCAAGACCTCAAACCAATATCAGAACAGCTTAACACTGCTTTGATACCACTTGTTGGTCCCATGAATTGAGTATTTAATGAAGAACTTAAGACAACCTTCTAAGAAAAATCTTGAAGGGGGGGGTTAAAACTTCTTCAAGTTTAGAAAATCACTTCAAGAATATAAAGTTCACACAACGGAAAGCAAATTTAAACTCAATCTTAAATGGATCAAAAAGCCTTCTGATTATGAATCTGAAATTGAATTTGATTGAAAGATGATTAAGAACAGATAAGTAAGAAAAACAGTAAAGAACACAACAATTTATAGTGGTTCGGATCTAACTGATCCTACATCCACTCTCATTCTTCAACTTGAAGAAGGGTCTTGACCACTAACTTACTTACTCACTTACAATCTTACAAATTATAACTTTCTGATGATGATCTTCTAATCTTCAAATCTATCTTCAACTCCTAATCTTCCTGTAGTTTCTAAATTTACAGTGCAAAGATGTGTTGAAGATACACAGAGTAAGTGTTCTATAAACACTTTAGAACTTATGAAATTTTTTTTGAAAACTTTTGTGAGTGCTTCAGAAGAACTTATGAATCGTGAATATGAGAATACTGAATTAATTCTTAGAATTTAAAGTTGTGCCTAGACCTATTTGAGTGTAACCAGTGTGCAAAGTCTGTACAAGAAAGCTGTAAGTATTACATAATGTCTAAAAGTTTATGTTAAATTAGTTAATAAATTTACGAATAATTTTTAAAAAACAATTTACATTTGAATTCCAGAAATTTAATGAAATCAGTCTGAAAGCAACGCCTGAGGAGGAGGCAAAGTTCCTGTCACTAAAGGAATATTTTGACGCTACAGTTGTTGACCAGGAGAAGGATGCGCAGAGCGACAGGGAAAATGAAAGCAGCAGAGGTGTAGGACAACAAGAAAGTGAATACACTCAGACGGAAGAGGAGAAAGTGGAGGATGAAACTTTGAATGACTTGGAGAAGGAACTTGAGAAGGATGTTGTGAAGACTCCAGCTGAACAAATTGCTACTTGTTCAAAAACTGGAGAAAATGAGCATGCGGCTGCCAAAACACCAAAAAAGTAAGTGTTTGAAGATATACCATCCTTTGGCCTTAACCTGACGCAGAATTTTAGCCACGGTCAAAATGCTGACTCTATTATTGAAGATGTTTTGAAAAAAATTAACAATATTCCAGATGAACCAGTTGTGAAGGTGGATAACATTGAAGTGGAAATGGAAAAAACAAATCCTGAAAATGATGTTCATGAAGATGACAAGGAGTCGGAGGAGTTGGAGGAGCCGATTGATATAGATGGTGATTTGAGGAAGCAAGTAGTAGCTGTCATTGCTGAGAATAAGAGGTTGTCTGAGAAAGTAGAAATTATTAAGAGGAGGAGGGATGAGGAGATGGAAAGTTTGAAGTTGTCGCTTTATATTGCAGAGCGAAAAATTTTAAAGCTGTTAAAGGAGAATGCAGAATTATTAGGACGTGCAGCAGAACAAACAGAGCCTACTGCTACTGAATTCATTGAAAAAATGGAGGCATTCAAGCAGCAGCATACCGATGTATTAGCACGTGAAGCATCACAAATAGAGCCTACTACTACTCAGTTCTTTGAAGATCCTGAAAATCTGGCAAAAATGGAGGCATTCGAGCAGCAGCACATTGCTTTGCTGGAGTACAAGGAGCTAAAAAAGGGAAATTTTGATGAGCACATTTTTGGGAAAAATGAACATTTGAATGAAGGTGGAAAGAATGTTCAAGATAAGCAGAAAGAACATTTAGATGACGTATGGAAGTAGTGGATTGTGAGGCTAGTCCACCACCCCGCAGAGGCAAGAGACAAATGGAATATCCCAAACCTAGCACAATTACGAGGAGAGTGAAAATCCGCACGGAGAGTTCAGACAGAAGGGCTAACGAGATAACACCACAACCTTCAACAGCAGAGCTGATTTATATTCATGAAGGAGGCAAAGAGGAGGAATTTGATGTGGAGAATTTAAATAAGATGGGTGACGGTGCAGTGGTCCTTCCTAAATGGGATATGTCTTGCTTTGCAGTAAGGAAGACGAAGGATGAGACTAAATGTATTATTGCTGAATGTTGGCAGGAAGGAGGAGATGAGTAAGTTTAAACCAAAAAACAAAAATTCTGCACTTTTTTTTATGTGTTATATATATTGTTGTTGTGTTTTAATTAATTACTATTCTCTAATCACACATCTTATTAATTTGCAGGAAAGTTGTGTGGTGGAGCAGAAGACCTATGTCGCAGGTGAAGGTTAAGGATATCAATAGTCTACTGCACAATGATAGAGTATCCGGTGGGGTGAGTAATATTTCAATCTTTGTTTAAAATTTTCTGAAAAATTTAAAAGCCCAACATATTCTAATACTGCGTTATTTGTTGAATATATAATTGACGACACTCTTTTAAAATAGGTCATTGATTCTTGGGCTGATATCTTGAGAGATAAGTATGGAAATCTGGAGGGAGGAAAATATACAATGGTGTTTTCGTACTCATGTTGGGTAATATTTTTAAAATGTGCAGCATGTAAATTCTTTTACCAGTTTTGATGTATTTATAACAGTCTGCATTATAAAAAAACATGTAGGACTTGGTTGACAAGAACATTAAAAACTCTCTTCACCATTTTGTTGATCTTCCAGTGCAAAATTGCATGACGTACAATACATTGATGTTCCCTCTTTGTGCCAAATGGGGGGTCGTAATACTAGAGGATCTGGAGATCATTGGACGTTGTTGAAGTTGAACCTAAGAAATACAGAGTGGAGGTTTTACAACTCGATGCGTTCGAGGATGCCAGAGAATGATATGCATCTAAAAAAATCCTTGATTTTGGTAAGATATAAAGGAAGAAAACATTTCATCTTTTTTTATTAATGAGTTGTAGTCGTTCGTCCATTAACTTTTGTTCATATATAAACAGGTAAAATATGTCGAGGGTAAACTGCATGAAATCTTCAGGAAGACCCGGCCGAACCACCTAATTGAAATGGAAAATTTTAAAAAACCAGTTTTTGAGGAGTGTTTGCAGCAGAGTAAAGAGTCCCTAGACTGCGGGATTCTTGTATGCCTACAAATAGAGAATACAATACTCAAGAGGGGTGCTCGGAAAGGATTTTTTTCTCCAATTTCTGGAAGTAACTACAGAAAGAAAATGGTAGAATGGTTTGTGGACCCGATAAGTGTTGTTGTTTGAGGAAGTTTGAAACATACATTAAAAACTGTTATTTGGTATTATCGTGGTTGGTGTAGATTCCTATCGTAAAATACGCCCCGTAGTCTGTTATTTTGAGGAATTCTAATGGTATCAGTTAAGCTGTCTGTTTATGTGCAGAACTGGTGTTGTAGAACTTATGTCTGTTTATGTGCAGAACTGGTTTTGTAAAACTGATGTCTGTTTACGTGAAGAACTGATGTTGTAGAACTGATGTCTATTTATGTGCAAAACTGATGTTTGTAGTATTGGTTTGGGTTGGATATTATGACTGTGATGGTTGTAGAAATGTATTAAACTGAAGTCTGTATGAATTTTCAATCTGTTCTAGATTTATATGTGTTTGTTAATATTTTTGGTGTTAAAACTGGAAGCATACTTATGCATGTATGTACGTATTAGACTGTACAAAATGTTTGACTCTTAAACATGTTAAATCTACCTAACTCTTAGACATTTTAAATGTTAAACTGGAAGAATACTTATGTCCTTATGCACATAAAAAAAATCTGCATATAACAACACATTACAAATCTGCATTAAAAACTTGAACATTACAAATCTTTATACAAATTTGAACTGGACAAAACTTGAACGACTAACCTATTAAAAATCTTGCATACAAAAACACTAACTTATCTAATAACTATACTACACCACAGGGCCACCAATACTATTAACAATCCTGAAAACAGTGCAGAAGCCCTCCACATTAACGGGTGATTCAAAATCCTGGAATATCTCTTCGATCAAATGGTAAGTGACGAAATTACCATGCGGATTCTTTCGCAACAGAATCCGCTCTTTTTCAGCATCAACCCAACAAAGGGGTTGGAATCCAAATAATCCATTATCAGGAGCTACGTCTATTCCAATCTCGACTTCTATCTTCATCCAAGAATCATGAACTCCATAGTCTCTTTGGATCCAAAAATGACAAGTCTCGAAAAGCTTGCAAAAGTGATAGAATAAAATTAGAGTGTCATCATCCAATGAGGCCAAATCAAGAAAGATGAAATTTGTTGGGACGTTATCAGGAATCGGAATCAGATCATATGATTCGGTTTGGCAGTTTAGAAGAGCAATGCCATTGACCCTCGAATCACAATATACCTTCCAATGAAGATAGCCGTGAGCAAAAACACCTGGATCTGTGGATATAATTTGGTAAGGAAAGTGTGATATACGTCTCCATGAAGCATTCCTAGTAGAATATATCTGCACCTCGTTACCTCTATCCTCGTAGTTGAAATATGCAATTCGAACAACCTTGTAGTCCTGATTCAATTGATCAAAACCAACACCATAGAAAACTTGAACCTAATATGTATCCTGAGGAAACTCCAAAACACAGTTTGGTACCACGATGGTTTCGATAGTTATTGAATTTCCCAAGAAGTGAACATCGTCAAGATTACAGAACAGGATAAGACCATTGCAGGACCCCAATAGTTCAATGGGGTTATCGCCTTCGAGGACAATTCGTTTGTAGACTTTTGAACCCTTAGAAGCAGCCTCGTAAACTAGCGGGTGTTTTCCATATTCTGCATGAAAAATGAACTCAAAATTATTTTCTTTCTTCATCTGCGTAAGATGAGAAATGTTGGCGAAAAATGAACTTTGAATAATAGAAAGCCATGGTTTGCAATCTGTTTTGACATGCCCTAGGATTTTGGGAGGTAAGAGTTTGAGTATTTCGGATGTTGTTTCCTCAAGAAATTCAAAATGTGGCCTTTTGTTATTCATATTTGCGATGCTGTGAGAATGAGAATCAGATATTCCTTTGAATACATAAGGACATGCAGTATATATATGTAAGCGGGTTATGAAAGTTGAAGCGACACATATCTTTATTTAGGGAAAGAGACGCGTTTCTTTTTTAAAAAATCAAAGTCGCGCCTCTAAGGGAAGTCGTACATATATTTTTAAAATTAAAACATATTTAACAAAAATGTAAAACTCAATCGTATAACCTAGAAAAATCGAATAGTAAATACCCAAATAGAAAAAATTGAACCGAATAGTAAATAACCTAATAGAAAAATCCAAATTGGAGAAAATTTGGACCCTCCCAGTAAACCCACCCGATGTCTGTGTGGGGGTGATTAGAGTATTAACAGTAACCGCTCTGTTAACAGCATCGTATTGCATAAGTTGCACATGTGCAGGACTTTTGCACGTGTGCAGAAGTATTAAAGACCGTACAACTGTCTTATCAATTTACCATTTGATGACCTGCTGCTATATGAAAATATAACCGTTACAATTAAACGTTTTACAGCAACTTGTTTCTGTTTTAAAGCTTAAATGTGTGTATAAATAAGTGTTTGTTGTTGTAACAATACACACTACATATTTTATACACCTCCATAAAAAAACAATTTGCTATACATCATGTCAGTATCAAATGATTCAACATCCGTGAAAAACTATCCAAGATATGTGAGGGCGTATTGTCGTGCTTGTAATCGCCAAATGATCATACGTTTATCGAAAACTATAAACAACCCAGGGAGGTTGTACTATCATTGCGAGGTTCACGGGTGGTCGCATTGATGCAAACCTTTTCGAGGTGAGAAGCACTTTGAGCATGAAGATGTGTATAGTAGACCTCTAAATTATCAAGGGGATCCTGCAAACTAAAACATCCCAAGAAGGTCCGAGTACCGGATTACCATGCCAACTCTACTTATTGCAAACACAATAACAATCGTGGTGCTGCTATTCTTCGGTGGAGTGATCAAGAGCATATTCCTCTAAAAAGTTTGAAAGAGGAATTTGTAATTTTTCCCAAGATGGTCTGTGCTTTGTAAGGGTGTTTTGAGGCTTATATATATATATATATATATATATATATATATATAACCCACCCATATATATTATATATTTCTGCAGTAATTGTAGCTAATTTTCCAAAATATTGGTTGTGCTTTGTAAGGATGTATTCGGCATTAAAAAAAAATGTATGAAAAAATATTTTGCTTACACTATTTTAATTTCCCTATTCACATGGAACATTAACTGATAAAGAAATGCAAAAAATCAGCAGAAAACAGGCACTTACATTAACAACTTGAGATTGATTTAAGATGTGATATCACCTATTACTTGATAATAGTTTAACAGAAGGTTTAAATATTACAAAAGAATGTGCCCACAAAAAGCATCACCCCATCCAAACTTGAGAAAAATATGACATATCTCAAGTTTAAAGGGACTGAGACTAGTATTGCAAAATAATGTACAAAAAACTGGAACATCCAAAAAAAGAGACATGCATTACAGTGATGCATCAAAAAGGGCATTTAATTGGCCTATCTAGCAATTCTTGGGAATGCTTCGGGAATTCTTTTGTTTCTTCTTAGGGAACTCCCCATAAGATGGCATTCGAGCTTTTTTTGGGCGTCCAGGCTTGCGTTTTAGCACAGGAGGAAGAATCTTGTGGGAAAGATCATCGATATCACACTCAAATTTTTCTGTTTCAGGGATTGGATGAATAGCAAAGCTGTAACATTCACGATACGTTGAGGCAAAAAAGAAATATTCAACCTTCGAGAAAACAGTAGGGCAGATCTTGTTGATCACGGATGCAGCATGTGGACACGGAAAACCAGTTATTTGTCATTGATAACAGGAGCATGTTTTCTTTTCCAGATCAACAGAAACTGAAGGACTTGAGCCTACTAGTACTCACCAGTAGGACAAGGGATTACAGTCCACGATCGAGAGATGTCAACGCTATAGTGCCACAACTCCTCCTTCGTTGGACATAAAGCAGATGTCCAGGACAAACTATCGCTACTCCTCTTCACTTGCCAACCCGATATCTCTGGAAAAAAAAAATAAAGTTTAATACACAACTGTTTTTGTAATGCCCCAAACCCAAATAGTTCTACTTACTTATCCAGATTCGAATCGTTACTTAGTGAAGGAAAAAGTGAGACAATTTTTTTTTTTTGAGAAAAGTGATTGATAAAGAAAAACGATAAAGTAAGACAATTGAGTGATTCTTAACTTAAAGTTTTCAGTATCTAATTAAAATCCAAAACATTAAGCAGGAAAGCATAATTAAACCGTAGCAGCGGAGAAAGTATTAGTGAGTCTAAGGGTCCGACGTGAGCCCAAGTTTAGCAAAACAAATAAGGGGTCTAATTCAGCAGACGGGAAAAATAAAAGCATTTAAACATTCAAATATTTGGCGGGGGAAGACTCAGTCTACTGCTGCTCCCAGTACTCCATCGGCTCACCTGAAAAAAATATTTAAAGGGGAATGAGAATTTGAATTTCTTAGTGTGGGTAGCTCGTACGCTATCATGCATACAGTTTAATATCATATACATCAATCATATTTTTACAGAAAAGTAAACACCGAGACAGACCACCTTCGCTCGTCGAGACGGACCACCTCCGCTCGTAAAACAACCGAGACGATACCAACATCGCTCGTAAATCGAGACGGACCACCTCCGCTCGTAAAACAACCGAGACGATACCAACATCGCTCATAAACCGAGACGGACCACCTCCGCTCGTAAAATAATCGAGACGATATCAATATTGCTCGTAAACCAAATACGATTTAGCAATGATATTTCAACTATTACATAAATTAAGGCAATACGGATAGTGCTACCCACCTTAAACGAAGTTCGAAAGTATAACTGGAAAAGGGAAACGTCCGAGCAAATCACCGACCGGTCGTACTCGTTCCTAAAGAAAAATTTTGGTTTTAGTTTCTTATCGAGGAATATATTTATGTATACAGTGCGTTGGTCCCGAAGGACTTTTGGTCACTTACACGTTTTTTCATCTTTTAGTCGTAAGTTATTGAAACTTTAATCTTTTCGACATACTATATGCGCATATATATATATATATATATATATATATATATATATATATCCTTACTAACATGCTCCTAAATGTGACACGTAAAAAAGAAAAACATATTTTCCAATTAAAAGTAGTGACTTAAGCATTAAGACAAAACTTTTGACTGTCCACTCTCGACTTTGGGGCATTTTCTAAAATATAAATAAATTATCTAAAAATTTTGGCAAATATACAGTAAGTACTCCCTTGAAGTGTATAACACACATAAAATATGGTCTCATTAAAAGGTATACGGAAAATGGGTTTTTGAATTTATTTCCTAAGACGAAACAGTGATACAGGAAATTTTCTGTTTTGTGACACTATAGAAATAATTTTCCTAAAAATACTAAAACACTTCCAAAAATCACGAAATTTTTACAGTAGGTACATCATGAAGTCACTAACATTTCCTTAGTTTTGACTTTAGGAAAAATATGAAAGGAAAAGGGTGTTTTGGCTCATTTTTGAAAAAGGGACAGAAATATTTCTGCCTTTCCAGTCACGTACCAACTAGAGAAATAATTTTTGTAATAATATTTAGACTACTCCTAAAATCATGGAAAAATCCAGAAACGAAGCTAACATCATGTATCATTTTATTTTGATTTTTATAAAAATAATAACTGAAGTGTGGAATACCAGAAAAATCGAAGAGTCACAAAAACGTCACAGATTGTCACACTAACTTCAAAAATTCATAGATTATTGAATATAACTCCAAATTGCATGAGACCAGTGGCAAATAAAAGCTATTTCGTCCTAATTTCTGAAATATGCAGACACATATGCCAAAGTAGTAAGTTAAGAAAACGTATCAGTTTAAACTTCTGACGGAAAAAACAGATTGTTCATCTATTTACATACTATAAACACTTAAAAACTTATTCCTACTTTCAAAAATCATGAAACCTTCAACTCTTTCATAAAAATGTCATGCTACCAAGAAATAAACAAAACTTCAAGAAGAACACATGCCTTTCTCCCTATCAAAAGTTTTTTTAGAAAAACAAAGTTAAGGTTTGAGGTGAGGTCACCTTTGTAGTCTTTCTTTAAAAGGCTAGGGCCAAATGCCTTCTTCAAGCTCTTCCTATGAATGGCTCTACTCCTTTCCACCTTGAAGGAAGATGAATGGCTTGAGGTAAGAGTTGGGGGTGTCTTGTATGTAAAAAGAAAAATGGGAGAAGAAAAAAGTTCTCCTCCTCCCTTTGTGTAGTAGTGGCCGAAAATTTTGGGGTGAAGGGGGGAAGAGGAGTGCTCCCTTTCTTTTGATGACTTGAATGGGAGGGAGAAGTGGTGCCCAAGTAATTTAAAAGAGCATGTGGGAAAAATGGAGGGCTAAGATTAGAACAAGTGGATGATGGGGATGGACAATTAAAGGGGGAGGGGGTACATGTACTTAGGAGTCAACACACTTTGTCTTTGTGTGTTGGCTCCTTGAGGGTGGCTGCAACCCCCCCTTGGCCATCCAAAAAGTTGGCCCCACAAGTCTTTTGGCTTGTGGTGGCCCTTCGGTTCAGGGTGTCGTGATTCGATACAGAAAAACGGGGCTCCGTTCGGGATTTCGGAGCTCCGGAAACTATGTTTCGTTCGTTTTATCACTAAATAATTTTATAACCTTAAAAGTTTGTAATTAAGAAGGTTTTTAACTTGTTTTATCAATTCGGTTCTCGGTTGGTTCGGTTTTTGTTCGGTAGATTCGAAATTCGGCACTTTTAGAATTTTACGCCCAATTTTAGGCGACTAAAATAAAACTCTCGAGTTATTAGTACAAACAGTTTATTCATTTATTTTGGAGTTGTATTTTACCCGCATTCCGACTATCGAGTACCTGTTCGATCAGTATTAGGTTTCTAGAGTACCGTTGGTTCGGTTCTGCTCGTCCGTTACCCAAAATCGAAGATTTTGAATAACAACGAAGTTTCTCTTTTCGAAAGAACAATCAAGCATAAAATGACACTCACACAAGAAAATAAAATAAACCATAATTTGGGTCCGGGTATTACAGTTTTTCAGAAAAAATGAAGCAACGTAATATATGAGTTTGTTTAAAGAAAAAGGTTATGTACTTAGGCGTATGAAGTCTAGCATATGTGTAATTGGTAGCGATCTACCGTCCCTGATCCATGCATTGAAAGACTTGGCAGCGTTGGATGTCATCTCTCCATATCTTGTGATATGCGGTGAGTAGGCAACGACCCACTTCTCATGAGGGATTTCGGTTAACCACTCTTCAGCTAATCTACCACCAAGACCCTTGAATATGACTAATTTCTCTTCAAACAAACGAACATTGGGAGCATATGCACAATCTCTAAAATACTCACCCAGCTTTTCACGATTATTGTTTGTCCAACCACTAGAGAAACGACCCTTAAGGTTTGTCAACAAGTGATATAGATAGAAGAAATAAACTGGTGTTTGGTAAACTAAGTTGAAGACAGACACCAAGCCTAAATTCCTATCGGAAAGGAAAAAAAATCTGATTAGGGTGTTTAATGTAATCACGAATCTTCGATAGAAACCAAACCCAGTTATTCGTGTTCTCTGAAGAGACTATAGCAAATGCCACAGGGAATAGCCCTAAAACAGTAAAAAAAAATATAGAACGAATCAGGATCTGTAACTACTAAATCAAATGTTCAGAATGCAAATCACAGGGTTTTTGTAAACTTAATATACCAAATTGGGTAAATTCAGATTCACAAGACTTACAAAACTGGCTAAATTGCATACAGACACAACCTTAAGGAATTCATTCTATTTTAAATGTCAATATTAAAATTATACAGAACAATTATTGCCCCATACATATAGACAGTCACTTCTGCACATTTTTTTTAGATGTGCAGAATACAAAAAATCAATCAAAAAAAGGATGAAAATAAACTTGTCATTGTTCCCATCCTTGGCAGTAGCGATTAACACTGTGCCCTTGGCGCGACCGGTGCAGAAAGTACCATCAACAAAAAGCATAGGTCGACACTTCATGAAACCGTCCATGCAAGCCTTAAATGAAATGAAAACTCATTTAAAATGGTGAGATTGTGGATGAACATCCAACTCTACCACACTTCCTGAAAAAAAAAAGAGGGGGGGGGGACAAATATATTTAAAATAGAATTCAATGTGATGAAGGCACATGGTAAAAGAAAGTCTTCAAGAATATATCTTACCAGGGTTTGTGTGTTCCACTGCTGCACAATACCACCTTAATTGGTCGTAAGACTCATCGAAGGAACCAAAAATCTGTTCCTTAGCCTTCTTGACAGTGCGATGAGCTTTCCAATATGGTACATCAATACTGTAGTTGTCTTTGAACAAACTAAGAATACCCTTGCCCCCTAACTGAGGATTTGACCTTACATTGCCCAACGCTAAATTATGCATGATTTTGGGTCCAAAATGTGTTGTATCATCTCCAACAAGGTTCCCGGCATATTTATGGACGAGAGATGCATTGGACACAACAAAATACTCAGTGACAGCTTGACGACAAGCTTTAATAAACCAATCACAGCCATGGGTATCGAATTCACGACAAACAACATGAATGTACCTACTATCATTCCTCCTATATTTAAACTTAAAACTGACTCTAATAGAATACTTAATTAAGTCCCTCCTAAATTGTTCAGCACCACCCATAAAAACTCGGTCAACACAGTCTTTCATAATATCGAACCACAGGTCAGATAGAAGGGAGGTCTTATCTACATTGGGGCAAACATACACATTTCTTCACACTTCTGAAATTTATCTTGGACGATTTTGATTGTGATATAGGTTTCTGTGAATTTTGTGAATTGTAAACAAAAGGGACATCTTGGGATGTGGATTGATCATCAACAAATAGGTCATTTTGCACATGTGCAGAATGAGACTTACTGTTTGTCGAAGATTTAGATAAACATGGCCTAACATCAACCTCAACAACTTTCTGACTGGTAATCTGACAGACTGATAACAGATTCTTAAAATCACCATGTGACTCTAGACAACAATTGGTGGTGCTACCAAATGAACATTTCAGAGAGATGGGGACACTAGACAACTCGACCCACTTACCTTGTATCTGAGCCAAGAAATCTTCGAATGGAGTTGAATCATTTGTATATATGAGTTTGCAATCACCGTGGAATTTTACTGTGAAAGTGACGTCGGAGCATATTAGTGACTCTTAGATTTGGAAAAAATCCAGAATTGTACCCAATTTCAAAATAACGTAAAAATAAGATAAGCCTAAACCCTAAATTGGAAATGAGGGAGAAAATTTAAATTTTGAAGAGAAAGTATGGTATACAATCACCTGGATAGTAGTAGCTAGCCGGATTTCTGAATTTCGTATGGCTGATTTGACAAGCCTCCAAATTCATCTCTGCTTCGCGTGCTTGGGCAATGGTTTTGATGAGTTTCAGCGAGAACTGAGAGTGCATCCCCAGAAAAATTAAAAAAATAAAGAAAAAAGGAAAGAAATGGACGAGGAGGTAGGTGTGGTCATGTGTATTGTACCTATTTTCAGCACAAACAAAAAATGGAAAATTTAGGAAAAAGGACGAATTGTAGCTGGTATGCAGCTTTTAAAAAATTTATACTTTTTTAATGGAAAAAGTAAAAAGGAGGGGCAAAATGGGAACACATTGTACCCCATAGTAATTTCTCAAATACCTTGTATCCCATAGTAATTTTTGGCTACACATTGTACCCTATAGTAATTTTTCCATATATATATAAAATATATATATATATATATATATATATATATGATTGATTATATATATTTGACAGGTTCACGGATCAAGTTTTTTTTTTTATCAGAGAAATGGTGACTCGAACTCATAACCTTTATATCATAGGTAGTGGAGCTCTAACTACTTGACCTATATCACTTTATCTCACGGATCAAGTTCTATAAAATCATAGTATGCCCCAATTTATTTGATCGAATCCAAACCCGTCTCAAGAGAAGCGAGTTTATTTCGATTGTCATCCCTAATTGAACATTCATAAATTAATTTTAGTAGTTTAGTTTTGGGATCAACAATATTATTGGCTTTTAATTTTGTCAAACTAGTATAATTTGGTATTGAAACTTTTGATCTCGTATGCATAAGATATCATCTCTCCTTATAAATTTAAAAATATTCCAATACTTGTAACTAATGTTAAAAAAATTGGTTGTTAAACATGTACTTGCATTTGAAGGCATGGTTGATCCTTTAATTTTTGCACTTGTATATGAAAAATGCTATGATTGACACTTTAAATTTTGCAATTATATATTTGAAAATATTACTTCTAATCTAAAAATTTCAAACTTATAAATAAATATGAAATTTATTCATTTATTTTATTTTTAATTTTTACATTCGTCCTCAGTCGTGTGCTAAAATCTTTAACATCTATCATTTGGGGGAGGAGGTCAAATGAGTGACAATTTAATATGGGTAGTATTATTTTCAACGGGGTTCGAATTCAGAGTGTGGACGTGAGACTGAAGCTCTGATACCATGGAAATAATTTTATTTCATCTAAAAATTCAAATTTATAAAAAAAAATTAACTAGTTTATATTAAGAAGACGCTTGTTTCAAGCTCTTCAATGAGAATATGAATAAAATTATATTTTTTTCTTAATGTCCTTGGATATATTGGAGGTAGAAATCTCTTCATGGTGTTACATCATTAGTGTTGTGCTCCAATTTTGAAAAAATGAGACAAAATAAATTTGTTAATAGTGGGTGGAGGGGAATAGTTAAGGATAAATGATTGTAAAAGGGGAATAAATTAATCAAAATGAGTAGTGATTATTTTATTTAGGAGGTGAAAATTATGTCATTGATCATTTTTTATTCTCATTAGCTATAATAATTGCATTATACACATTCTCATTCCGAGAGATTCACCCTCTCTTCCGACGATAACGGATTTCAGTTACTAGGGCTCCGCTCCGAACTCAATTCGGGCCGGCGCCGTCCGCCGCTGCAATGGAAGTCAATACTCCCGACGCAGATCATATAGTTGACTCGCTAGCCAAGCAATTCTCATCCAATGTCACAGATGCAATCGCATCGCACATGCAGTCCATACTTCCAAGTATTTTACGATCAATCCAGGAGACGATACCGGTTTCAAAGGAAAATCAATTTGCTTTGCCGTCTCTGAGGCAGTCCAGGTTGGTTGTAAATGATATTCAACAGGGGCATGAACGAGTTTGGGGACGCTGCTCCTCCTCCTGTAAACCCTAATTTGCATGCTTCAGAACCAAATCTTGAAAGGGAGAATAACGAGTCTCTGTCGAATGGTTGTCTATCTTTCCGACGGGCACTGATGTCCGGGGCTGCATCACAAGAACCAAATGCTTTTCCTAATGACGACACCTCAGAGATGCGGCCCCAACGTAAGGGGGAGTTTTTATCTGTTACAATGGATGACACACTGGTACGAGAGAGAGTTTCACAGCTACAGGCCACGCTCATCGGTAAGATTTCTCTTTCTCAGGGGGATAAGCCCTATTTTTTGGAAGGGTTAAGCGATAAATTAGGCCTTGCATGGGGTTTGGCAGGGAATTGGCATTTAGTTCCTCTTGGTAGAGGATATTTTAACGTACAGCCTCCCTCTTTGCACTACAAAAATAACACGGATTAGCGAGGGGACCTAGCAAGGGGTCGAAAACCCTTGCTATTTAACGAGGGGGAAGGCGAGGGCACCATTTACCGACGGCTTTAACGAGGGTTCGAACCCCTCGCCAAATACTGACGGATTTAACGAGGGCGTGGGCCCCTCGCTAATTACCGAGCGCGAGCCCTCTCGCCAATTTTAACGAGGGCAGTGTCCCTCGGTAGGGTCGTCGCCAATTTTAACGAGGGCAGGTGCCCCTCGGTAGGGCCCTCGCCAAATTCATTTTAAAATAACATCAGATTCCCTTTCTCTCCTCTCTCCCCTGCTCACTTTTTTTCCCCCACAAACTGCCGTCCCTGCGCCGCCTCCGCCGCCGCCTGTGTCGCCGGAAAATTGACGTTAATTCTTGTCGGGCTTTGTAGTACGCATTCCCGGGAACATTTCTACGGTAAATTTTTAAGATTTAATCGGTTATTTTTGTTGTTATTTTAGTGGATAAAATTTGTATTTTGAATTTTTCATATGCATGTATTTGTGTAATTTTATTGTTATAGTTGGTGATTTATTAATTATTTAGTGTTAATTTGTATAATTGTTATGTGTATTTTAATTATTTAGGAAAATTATTAGTATATGAATTATATATAATTATTTAGAGTTAATTAATTAGTAATTATGCAATTATATAATTTTGTTGTTATAGTTGATGATTTATTAATTATTTAGTGTTAATTTTTGTAATTGTTAGGTGTATTTTGATTATTAGTAATTATTTAGGAAAATTAGTAGTATAAGATTATTATATAATTATTTAGTGTTAATTAATTAGTAATTATGCAATTATTTAATTTTGATTATTAATATTATTATAATTTTAATATAATTGCTATAATTTATATATTTGTAGGTGTGTACGTTTATTGAAAAAGATTCGAGCCGGGAGTATAATTTCATAGCCACCACTATCACCGTAAGTATTCTTTTTGTAATTAATTATTATTTAAATACGGTTTTAATTTAATTATAATAATTATTTGATTTAAAATTATTTTGCATGCATGATATAATAATAGTTTATATATATGGTGATCGATGTTCGATCAAATTTTGTATGATAGTTCAATTATAATATTAATTTTGAAAATCGAATCGATGTTCGATTCAAGTTGATGTTGGAGTTGAGGGTTGATGAATTGTTTGGTATTGTTTGCTGTAGAATGTGCGTTCCGACTTGATTAATTTTAAGTAAGTCGGAAATGGATGCACTAGGAACTTGATATATTAACTGGGGAATACGATAAAATAAGACAAAACTCTGCCGAAATTTTTAGAAAATATATATATTAATATTAGGAAAAAATATATTAACTGGAAGAATTAATTATGATTTAATTAAATTTTGAATCTTCATTAATCTGAAACAGATCTATTGCTATGAATTATTCAAGGCGTAGTTGGATGTATGGTCCAATAACGATTAATGGCATGATATCTCCCAAATTTGTTAGTGGACTTGAATCGTTTATAGAATTCGCTACTAGTAACCCGGAATGGATGAGTGGGGGAAAGATTAGGTGTCCATGCTCGAAATTCAAATGTAGGAACCAGAGTTTTAGAGAACCCATTGACGTGAAATCACATTTATTTAGACATGGGTTTATGTCTAACTATCACAATTGGATTTTGCACGGTGAGCAAAATTAGAATTCTATACCTCACTATGATCAGCCGGCGTCGACTTCATATAGAGTTGACGACACCGCAGCATCTAGCTCGTACCACAATATGATGATGGACTTAATTTCTGGTCCTAACATTAGTTTCCAAAATGTGAAAGAAGAGCCCCTTAGCGAGAAACCTCCTAATCAGCATGCTGCACATTTTTTTGACATGCTTCGTGCAGCGGATCAGGATCTGTATCCTGGTTGCGAGTCTCATTCTCAGTTGTCATTCAATGCCCGTCTTTTAAACATTAAAACTGAGAACAGACTATCTGAAAGGGGTTACAATCAAATGGTTGAGTTGATTAGTGAGATTTGCCCTCCAGAAAATCTGGTGCCCAAGAAATTTTCTGATACTAAACAGTTGATGGGTGGGATGGGTCTTCCCGTAGAGAGGATTGATTGTTGTGCAAATAATTGTATGATATATTGGGGTGCAGACAAGGAACTTGAATCGTATAAGGTTTGTGGTCGGTCACGATTCAAACCTGCTAGACGTGGTGTGGATGGTCAATGGAAAAAGAACAGTCCTTTCAAAGAGATGTTCTATTTTCCTATCATTCCTCGATTGCAAAGACTGTATCAGTCCAAGACTACTGCTAAGGATATGATATGGCATGCTAGTTGCTATAATGATGAGGCTGGTGTTATGCGTCACCCTGCAAATTCATTGGCTTGGAAACACCTGGACTATTCATATCCTGATTTTGCAGCTGAAATACGGAATGTGAGGCTGGGTTTGAGCACTGATGGTTTTCAGCCGTTTGGGCAGTCGGGAAAACAGTATTCGTCATGGCCAGTGATAGTGACACCGTACAATCTGCCCCCATGGTTGTGTATGAAAGAACAATTCATGTTTTTGACGGTTTTGGTGCCTGGTCCTAAAAATCCAAATGATAATTTATATGTATTTTTACAGCCACTAATTCATGATTTAAACATGCTGTGGGGAAATGGGGTGGAAACGTATGATGTTGCTAGAAAGCAGAATTTTATGATGCGAGCCGCATTAATCTGGACCATTAGCGACTTTCCAGCTTACTCAATGTTGTCTGGATGGATGTTAGGTAAAGAAAAGATTGTATTTAGTTTTGATGTGTTAAAAGTGTAAAATAGGATGACCAGCTGAGTATCTTGTATAGACAGCTGAAGTATACTTTTGTAAATAAAGCTAAGTATAGATAGTCAGACTAGGTCAAGACATCAGACAGGAACAAACCTCAGATGAGGATAGGGAATCAGACGAGGTCAAGATATCAGACAAGGATAATACATAGAAGACTGTTGACATACAATACTAGAAATAATCACTAAGACAAAGAATGAAGACGGAGACAAGAAGGAGCAAGTATCAGACGATGAAGTGTTAAAGAAATATTACACAAAGATTCAAGAAGCAGTTTCAACCAACTAAGAGAAAGTTACAAGATTCAGTTATATTGTTATAACTGATCAAAACCGAATTCAAGGAAGTTACAACTACCAAGTGAAGATCTCTATAAATAGGGATAGAAATTAGTTTAGAATCAACTTTTGATACTTTGCACTCATCAATATACATTTTGTATTCACAAGCCACAAATATTGTACACATTCACAAACGTTTTGCACGTTTTCAGTTTTAGTGTTTGTAGAACATTTTCCTCAATACATCTTCAAGCCATAGATATCCAGAAATTAGGAAGAATTCACTGTAAGGCTGAAGATTCATTATTGTAAGTAAGTCAGCGAGAAGGAAGTAAGTAAGTAAGTAAAGGCCCTTCTTCAAGGTTGAAGAAGGAGAGTGGATGTAGGATTATTATAATCCGAACCACTATAAATCTTGTGTTCTTTATCGCTTTGATTTACTCATTTGTTTCTTTTCAATTCCTAGTTTATCATTTATAGATTAATCTCAGGATTAAAGTTAAACCTATCTTGTCAGATTGCTTTTGATCTTGTTAAAAGTTGAGTTTAAAATTGTTTTCCGCTGTGTTAATCTGGTACTTTGAATTGATTTTGAAGAGATTCGAAAAGTCTACAAAATCTATTCAAACCCCCCCTTTCTAGATTTTATTCTAGAAGGTTAACTCAAGGTTTTAATCAACTCAACAATCCGGGACCAACAATGGAGCACCGCTGGAAGGACTGCTTGTCCATATTGTGCTGAGTACTCTGATGCTTTCACTTTAAAACTCAGTCGTAAACAGTCGTGGTTTGTTAACCATCGTAAGTTCTTACCCAGGGGACATCCATATCGCAGGAACAAGACTGCATTCATGAAGAATACAGTAGTTACAGATGACCCACCACCCATCCGAACAGGTGAAATGCTTCTACAAGAAATTGATTGGTTGAGGTACCGGAAAGTGACTGAAGAGGGTGCTGAGGCCCACAACAAAAGATTAGATGGTAGCTGGAGGAAGAAAAGTATTTTTTGGGATTTGCCATATTGGAGTACCCTCTTGATCCGACATAATTTGGATGTGATGCACATTAAAAAAAATGTGTTTGATAATTTGTTCTACACAGTGATGAATGTGGAAGGGAAAACAAAAGACACAAATAAGTCTAGGGATGAACTTAATGAATATTGTCGCCGTCCCTCTCTAGAGAAATGTCAACGCACAGGAAAATATCACAAAGCTTGTTATTCACTTGATAAGAGTCAAAAGGATGATCTGTGCAGATGGGTAATCGAGTTGAAGTTTCCCGATGACTATGTGTCTAACCTGTCTCGATGTGTAGACTGGAGCAAATTGAAGATGTTTGGGATGAAGAGTCATGATTGTCATGTGTTTATGTAGAGACTACTCCCGATTGCTTTTCGTGAAACTCTACCGCCGAATGTGTGGAAAGCAATCACTGAACTTAGTTTGTTCTTTAGGGAGTTAACTTCTGCATCCATTATAGTTGAGAACATGTCTCGATTGGAAGCAGATATTCCAGTTTTATTGTGTAAGTTGGAACGTATCTTTCCGCCCAGCTTCTTCAATTCGATGGAGCATCTGCCTGTGCACCTTGCATACGAAGCAAGGATAGCTGGTCCTGTGCAGTATAGATGGATGTATCCATTTGAGAGGTAATTTATAACTCTGAATTATTTGATTACCTAAAATGGTTATACTATACACATATATAACACTTGATTCATTTAATTAGATATCTTTACAATTTAAAGCTAAGTGTTGGGGAACAAGGCGCATGTTGAAGCATCGATTGCAAATGCGTATTTAACGAAAGAGGCCTCAATATTTTGTTCCCTCTATTTCGGCGATCACGTTCAGACGAGGCGGCACAATGTACCTCGTAATTACGATGGTGGTGGCGAGGTACCCCAAGTAGCGAAAGGTACTTTGTCCATATTTATACCTCCCGGTCGACATATTGGAAAGATAAACAAAAGATGGATTGTAGATGAGGAGAAAAACACGGCTCATACGTACGTGTTACTGAATTGTCCCGAGTTGCAACCGTATATCGAGTAAGTTTATAACGTTCAATTTTTGTTAATTACAACGTCAATCCGTATATTAAATAATCAAATCCCCTTTTGTAGTATATTTTTTGAGCAACTGCAACAATTCCAACCGGGACTCTCGAGGGCTGAACAAGATGAAAGACTACAAGAGGAGTTTGCATCGTGGTTTGAACAACTTGTAAGAATAAATAATATTCAAAATCGGTGGATACGTGATCTTTCTAGCGGACCTTCGAGTTGTGTCACCACATACCCTGGATATTACGTGAATGGTTACAAATTTCACACACGAACTTATGGCTCATCAAAATCTACTTCAAATTGTGGAGTTTGTATCAAGGGTAAAAATTATAATGCAGATGAGAATGATTTCTACGGGATCCTTGAGGAAGTAGTGCAATTGGAGTACCCCGGACGTATTGAGAAAAATATTGTTCTGTTCAAGTGTGAGTGGTTTGATCCATCTCAGCCCAAATGGAACAAGAGTACATCCTCATTACAAACTTGTGGACGTTAATCAAAGGGGAAGATACGGCCGCTACGATCCTTTTGTGTTAGCAAGTCAAGCCACTCAAGTTTACTATTGCAAGTACCCGGGAAAGCGAAAAATTAATGGTTGGCCATTTGCAAAATCAAACCGAGATCCTTGGTCGAAACCGTGCCAACGAATGAACAAGAGCTTCCCCCCTTTCAAGACGACCTTGAGTCCCAAATTAATGGTGTGCAAACGGATGATGATCCAATCATATTGACAGATGTCAACGGTGCATTAATTGATATTGAAAATAATGAAGAAGAGGAAGAAGAAGAAGAAGAAGAAGAAGAAGAAGAAGAAGAAGAAGAAGAAGAAGAAGAAGAAGAAGAAGAAGAAGAAGAAGAAGAAGAAGAAGAAGAAGAAGAAGAAGAAGAAGAAGAAGATGATGATGATGATGATGATGATGATGAGGAGGAGGAGGAGGGGGAGGACGAGGAGGAGGATGAAGACTCAGATGCCGGTACGATACTCCGCACGTACCCTTCCTTCGAGAGGATGAGGGACGAGGCTCATCGGCCCCGAGGCCTATGAGGACCATCATCCAGGCTATAGCTCCAGTGGGGTCCTGGATATATGGATCTACCAGGGCACGTAAGTTAAATACTTGTGAATAATAAACTATGTCATATTTATATGTCTATTAATTTTGCGTGTTTATTCCCTTTTTGCATGTTGATGCCATTGAATGCGGTATCCAGGACTAGTCGAGAGATTATGTCTCGACATATGGAGCCCGGTGCATTCACTTTCCGGATGATATCTCCTGAGAGGTCATGAGTCATCTTTGGGAGACATTTCAGGTACATTATATTTTGTTATTTGCTATTTAATTTTGATTAATTTATAAACTTTAACGCTTATTAAGTACAATAATATTTTGTTTGGCAGAGATAAACTAGGTGGGACCCTACCGTTACGAACTCAACGGAGGTGTATCAGCTGTTCCTTCGTAGGGCAGCACATAGATACACTGATATGCTGAACAACGTGAGAACGTTGTGGGTCACCAAGCACCAGAGGCCTGGATGGGATGACGCCGACTTCAATGGACTGCTCGCTTACTGGGATAGAGAAGACGTGAGAGCAAAAAGCGAGCAGTGTCGTACGAATCGATTGTCGGAGCCTGGAGGCCAGGGTACTGGCATCTCCCGTCATAGGGGCGGATCCCGTGGATCAGCCGAGTATGCATATGACTTTGTAAGTATTTTTTGTAATGCTAGTTCAATATTTTAATTAAATACGTGGTTCTAATTAAATAAATACAGGAGAGGAGGCATGGACGGCCCCCCACGGACTGGGACATAGTGCAGCATTACCACCGGTATGATGACGGGGAGTACACCTACGGGGCTATTAGTGACACACTTGTAAGTATTTTCATTTTATATTATGTAATAATTTATAATAAAATATTATATATATGTCTATTTTTGTAATCTAAAATTTTAATTGTCGAAATATTAAATGCAAAGATGAAGTACAAGAGGTGGCCTCCCAGATGCCCTCTGAGGGGTCGAGCTCCGAACCCCAACCCGACTTATCCCAGATCTATGTTAATACCGTTGGAAAACAACACGGGAGGGTTCGGGATCTTGGTCAGCTGGGTAAATCCAGACGCATCGCCTCCGGCTCCTGCTCATCGAGTGCTCCTCCTCCTAGTGGCTACACCCAAGCTGATATCAACCGGCTGCTGCAAGAGGAGCGTGAGAGGACTCGGAAGGAGATGGAGCGTAGAGACGCAGCTTTACGAGCGGAGATGCGAGCGGAGTTGCGTACGGAGATGCGTGCGGAGTTTCAGGCGGACATGCAACGGCAAATCCAGGAGATGATGCAGGGATTGCAGGGTTCCTTGTCTGGTGGTGACCCAGCTGGTCCGGGTGGTTCCGATCAGTCATCCCGTGGGTCCCGGGGTTCTAGGCGGCGGTGAATGAACAATTCGTGTTTTAAAACTATCACAATTTTTTGAATGTTAATTAAGAATTTATGAATTTTAAATGTTTACAAGTGTGAATTTTAATTGATTAAGATGATGAATTTTAATTATTTAAAGTATTAATTTTAATTGTTTAAGAGTACATATTTACACATGATAATATATATATATATATATATATATATATATATATATATATATATATATGTAATAATAATAACAATAATAATAAATAATATAATATGTATATAGTGATGAATTATTTATAGGATGCAATTTAATTGAATATATATACAATATTAATAATTATAAAATAATAATATATATAATAAAATATAGTATACAATGTAATTGAATATATATGTTTAGTGATAACTATAATAATTATAAAATAATTATTAATTGAAAAAATGATGCAATTTAATTGAATATATACAATATTAATAATTATTTTATAATTATTAATAATTTATAAAATAATTAAATACAGTCAGGTACATGATTTGCACACGTATTACGCTGAGGTACATTAGATTTTTAATGGCTTGCATTTGGACCAAAATACCCTTTTCGTTTTTAATCTTATTTTTTCGGTTATTGACTCTTTCTATCTCATTCTCCCGATATTTCCTCTTTCACTCAACGTATTCTGAGATTATCTTTCTCTCAGCTAATTTACATATACTTCCTTCACGACTGGAGTTTCAGTCACGACTGAGAATTTTTGCAGCGAAGGCGATGATGATTCGCGCAAGGAGATGGCGCTGGTTTGTCCGAGATGGATGTCACGATGCGACGACGCTGTGGTCCGTCGGAGATGGGGATTTGAGCAGCAGCAGCGGCGGCTACTATGGTGGGTTGAGAAATGGCGACGATGGCGGAGAATATGATTCACGGCGGCGGCGTTGGCTCCGGCTTAACGACGGCGAAGATGGGTCACGACGGTGATGGGTAAGGTGGTTGTCAGCGGTAATAGGTGATTGGTGGTGGTATTTTGTGCTGATTTGGGATTTGAGAGTCGCGATCTGCAAGTTGAAGACGAAGGGGTGAACTCATCGGATTGGTGGGTGCAGTAGATGGGTGCACTCCCTAATCTGAAGGGTGCAACTCGTCTGTGGGTGTACCAGCTTGATTTTCGCCGTCTCAACTTCGTTCGATTGTATCTCCTTCATACGAACTCTGATTTGAGTGATTCTTTATGCTACGCGAAGCTCTCTTGGCCCTCTTTCCAACCATACAAGTTCTCACATGATTTGGCAATGTTATCAGCGCCCAATTTGTCTTATATCTATCAGGTATTGTAAGCATTCAACCAATGATTGAAAATGATAACTGTTAAGGATTTAGATGGTTTATTTTTCAAGTGCTGCTATGGATTTTTCTTAATGTTTGTTCATTTAGTGCTGATTTGTAGTTTTGGAAATTTTGGGTGATTCTGAAAAAAATTTTTGTCTTGTGCACACATTTTGTCATTGTGCAAACATTTTTCGTCATTGAGCAAACATTTTTCGTCATTGTGCAAATATTTTCTGTCATTGTGCAAATATTTTCCTTCATTGTTTTTCCGTGATTGTGCAAATATTTTTTCACTATTGCACAAGTGTTATTGTGCAAATATATTTATTATTGTTCAAATTTTTTTTTGTTATTGTGCAAATATATTTCACATTTGTGCAAGTGTTAATTTTGCAATAATCGTGGAGATTTGAAGAACAAGTGATAGAAAGAATCGGATATTTGAAGAAAAAACAGCAAGAACCGGATATTTGAAGAAAAAAGTTGTGATTCGGAGAAAAACAAGAAGAAGAAGAAAATGAAGAATAAGAAGAAGAAGAAGAAGAAGAAGAAGAAGAAGAAGAAGAAAAATTCATTGGAGTAATTTTAGGAATTTGAATTTTGAATTTTTATGGAGGATTTTTGTTTTTAGTGTTATAGGATTTATGTATTTGAATTTTGAAATTTTGAAATGTAATTTTGGAATCTTGAAATTTGAAAATTGAAATTAAGGAGAATTTGAAGTAAAGGATATTGTTGACTTTTTTGGCCTTTTTGTTGCACCTTTACGTAAGGTTTCACTGTACATGTACCACAGCGTAAATACCTCTAATATTTTGTACCTGCGTGTTATTGACTCTTTATAAAATAATTATTAATATACTAAAATATAGTATACAATTTAATTGAATATATGTGATAATAATAATAATTATAAAAATGATAATATATACGTAATAATAATAATAACAATAATAAATGATAATATGTATATAGTGAATTATATATATGATGATGCAATTTAATTTTTTTTTGAAAAAATGATGCAATTTAATTGAATATATACAATATTAATAATTTATAAAATAATTATTAATACTAAAATATAGTATACAATTTAATTAAATATATGTGATAATAATAATTATAAACATGATAATATATACGTAATAATAATAATAACAATAATAAATGATAATATGTATATAGTGAATTATATGTATGATGATGCAATTTTTTTTTTTTTTTTGAAAAAGTGATGCAATTTAATTGAATATATACAATATTAATAATTTATAAAATAATTATTAATACTAAAATATAGTATACAATTTAATTAAATATATGTGATAATAATAATAATTATAAACATGATAATATATACGTAATAATAATAATAACAATAATAAAAGATAATATGTATATAGTGAATTATATATATGATGATGCAATTTAATTTTTTTTTTTTTTGAAAAAATGATGCAATTTAATTGAATATATACAATATTAATAATTTATAAAATAATTATTAATACTAAAATATAGTATACAATTTAATTAAATATATGTGATAATAATAATAATTATAAACATGATAATATATATATATATATAATATAATAATAATATGTATATAGTGAATTATATATATGATGCAATTTAATATGTATAATTATAAAATAATTATTTATATGTGATAACAATTTAATTGAATATATGTTATAATAAATAAATTTAATTGAATAACATTTATAAATTAAATATATAAAATATTGAACATAATATGATATTAATATAATTAAAAGCAAAAACATATCGAATGATTAGCTTTGCCCAAACGGTAAAGCGCCTGAGACTCTCCTCCTATTGACTCAGAGGTTGCGGGATCGAACCCGTCTCACGCAAAATTAAAATCGCAGCCTATGCTGCCAGCCCAGCCCGCCGCCAGGGCGCGGGTTCGATACCCCCTGACCGCATTTTTTATTTTATCAGCTTTAAATTTCGCGAGGGGCCAGCCCTCGCCAAATCCCTCGCAAAATCCCTCGCGACTAACCCCTCGCCAAATCCCTCGGCAATTAGCGAGGGCAGCCTCCCTCGGTAATTAGCGAGGGCCGAGCCAAGGGAATAGTTACCGACAAGGTTTTTGCCGAGGGCAACCTTCCCTCGGTAAAACCCTCGCCAAACCCCTCCCCCTCGGTAACCCCCTCGCTAAATCCCTCTCTAAAACCATTTTTTTTTTGTGGTGTTGGAGGACAGAAATAGGATTCTTGAAAAAAGATCATGGAATCTGAAGCTAGGAATTTTTCGGGTTCAAAGATGGGTACGTGGGTTTAATCCTTACAAAGCTACCTTTAGTTTGGCACAGGTTTGGGTCAGGATTTTTGAAATTCCAATGGAATTTTTTCAGCCAAAGATTATTCATGCATTGGCTTTTACTCTTGGGACGGTTATTAAAATTTATGATCGCACGAGACAAGGTTCAATGTGTCATTATGCCAGTGTTAATCGAAATTGATATGTCAAAAGGCTGCGAGGAAGTTATAATGTTTGAATCGAAAGAGCAGGTTAGGTCTGCGTCTTTGAAGTACGAGCAATTGCCCTCTTTTTGTAATCATTGCGGTATTGTTGGACATTTTCTGGATAATTGTCGATCGGTTTATCACCCTCCTGTTGACGGAGCTCAGGTTTCAAAACCTCTGGGGAAGCCGCAGAGGCCCAAGTTGACGGAAGGGGAGTGGGTAAGAAAAGGAGGGTCAGTTGACATGCATGAACCTCCTAATCGAGAAAAGGAGGGTACAAATGGGGACTACGTAGCTATGAAGTCAGTTCAAGCAGTTTCACCTTCTAATCGATTTGCAGCTTTGTCAAATTTAGAGGAGGGCAAAGAGGGCGACGACTTGAAGTTGCCTAATGTTGCCATGATGGTGAATTCTTCTTCACGAGTTGAACAAGGGGCAATGTTGGAGAGGCAGGTTCAATTACCAGAAGAATATAAGAAAATGGATTCGGATACCAGTAGTTCTAATTCAGAAACTACGGTGAAGAAGAAGGGTGGTTCTAAAAATAAGATTGTGTCAAAAGAGTATAATTTGAGGAATAAACAGACAGTGGTTCCGTCTCAAAGCAATGCACTCAATATTTCTTTGACGGCTGACACTGAAGCTTTGGCTGCTATGCGCTCAGTGGCTTCAAGAAGTTGGGCTGATTTATGTGAAGAAGAAGACCATCCGCCGAAGCACGGAGCCGTCAAAAGGTCTCAATGATTGTTCTTTATTGGAATATCAGGGGGTTAGGTAATGACCCTGCCCGGAATATGCTAAACGAGATTCGACGAGCATATTCTCCGGACATCATTGCCATTGCAAAACCAAAAATTTTAATTTCAGATCTCAGGCCAAGTTTTTGGACAGGGATGAATATGGTCTTTGTAGATGAGAACTCTAGAGGGTCTAATTTACATCCTAATTTATGGGTGGCTTGCAATAGCACTTTTCCTACTTTGCCAGTGGTTATTCATAAGAGTGAGCAGTTGATTGTTATTAAGATGGTTACAATTCACGGGGACCTTTATTATGGATTTGTGCATGCAGCAAACAACTATGTGGATAGATGATCTTTGTGGGCGGATATGGAGAGGCTAAGTGATCTTAATATATGTTTTATGGGAGATTTCAATGCGATAACTGGGGCTCATGAGCAAATAGGGCAGAGAAGTTTACATAGGCGGTCCTGTGAGGAATTTCGCCAATTGATTTCTGATGTGGGGCTCATTGATTTGGATTCTTCTAGACCTTTTTATACTTGGAGGTGCTGTCATGCTGGACCAATTCTCACCCCAAGATTGGATAGATTTTTGCTTTTGGTGGAGGTTTTGGATGTTTGGGCCTCGGTTTCAGCGTTGGTGCTTCCGAGGATTCATTCGGATCACAATCCACTTATGTTGAAGTGTGTGGATCAAGTTGAGACGGTGGCAAGACCTTTTCGTTTCCAGGTTTTTTGGACTAATCATCTTGATTTCAAAGTGGTGGTGTCTGATTCCTGGAATGCATCTATTGCTGCAAAAGATCCTATCTCTGTTTGTGTTAGAAAGCTTAAGAGGCTTAAAATAAGATTAAGGGAATGGAGTAAGGCAACCTTTGGCGATTTATTCCTTGTTCTAAAGGAGCAGCAGCATGAGCTTCCCATTCTTCAGCAGCGAAGTTATCAGGAACCGAATGAAGAGGAGCTTTCTCGGTGGGAAATTGAGCTTCTTGCTGAAATTAATAACACGATCAAAAATCAATATGACCTTATGCTACAAAAGAGTCTTGTGCACTGGCTTACGGATGGAGATCGAAATACTGCTTTCTTCCATCATTTGCATAGGATTTCTCGGGCAAGAGCATCCATAAGCACGCTGATGATAGATGGTGTGTTATGTGAGGACTTCCAGATGATCTCGGCTCATATTCAGGGCTTCTATATGGAGCTTTTTGGTGATGATAGATCTACAAAGCCACCATTACAATTCATTGGGGAATTGATCAGGCCTTTAGTTACACAGGACCAAAATAGATTTTTGATTAGTCCCCCTTCGGAAGACGAAATTAAAGCTGCGGTTTTTGAATTATTTGCGGCTAGTGCACCGGGACCGGATGGTTTTAGTGGGGATTTTTTCCAAGCTTCATGGGAGGTTATTAAAACCGACATTGTTAATGCGGTTTGCTACTTCTTTGAGACAAGTTTTATTCCCGCCGGACTTAACTCAAATGTAGTAATTTTAATTCCAAAAGTGACGGGAGCTGTTAGAGTTGAAGATTTCAGGCCAATAGTTTTGGGGAATTTTCTTTTCAAAATTCTCATGAAGATCATTGCTTCACGACTTGTTCCAGTTCTCAAGAAGCTACTTTCTGTTTCTCAGTACGGTTTTGTCCCTGGGAAGAATATTACTCATTGTATTGTGGCGTGCTCGGAAGGTTTTCAATGTCTTAATAAAAGAAAAGGGAACATGGCTTTGAAAATAGACATACGAAAGGCTTTTGATACTATGCATGGGGAGTTTATTATTCAAGTTCTAGAATGCATGGGTTTTACTTCTCATTTTTGCAAGCTTGTTACTTCCATCCTGCTTTCTGCAAGGCTGTCAATTTCGGTAAATGGGAAACTAGAAGGGTATTTCTCTTGTTCTAGGGGTGTGCGGCAAAGAGATCCTTTATCACCGCTGCTCTTTTCTATCGGCGAGGATATTTTAGCAAGAATGATTGATTATCAAGGGGGTCTTCGCTGCATTACTAGAATTGAAGCGAAGCTTGGAGTTTCAGTGCCATCTAATTTGCTCTATGCAGATGATATCCTTATTTTTTGTGAGGCTACAAGGAGCAACGTGTTGCTGTTGCGTGATATATTCGCTCAATATGGGGAGGCCTCGGGTCAAGTAGTAAGCCCTATGAAATCTAGAGTTTTCTTTGGACGGCAAGTGACAATGGATTTTCGGCATTTTTTTACGCACTCACTTCCCTTTGTTGAGGGATCTCTTCCTTTCACGTACCTAGGAGTTCCAATATTTCTTGGAAAACCAAAATCAGCTCACTTACAGCATATAGCTGATAAAATTATGGGAAAGTTTGATAGGTGGTGTGGCTCCATGCTCTCTTTTGCCGGCAAGATATGCTTAATCAATAGTGTCATCGTCTCTTCACTAACTCACAACATGATGGTATACCGATGGCCAAGACAACTCCTAAAGCGTGTGGACGTTGCTATGAGAAACTTCTTGTGGAACGGGGATATAACTAAAAGAAATTTCGGAACGGTTGCATGGGCTCGTGTATGTGCCCCTCACAAGGAAGGCGGGCTTGGAGTAAGTTCTATTCGAGCCGCAAATGAAGGGTTCCTTTATAAGCTTGCATGGGACGTTTTTTCAGAGAAGGATGATGGACTAAAGTTTATTAATCAACGACATACTACTTCGATGGGTCATGACACGAGGTATTTTATATCTTCGTCGATATGGTGTGGATTGAGCAGAATGCGTCCGATCATTCGAGAACAATACCAATGGATCCCTGGCTTTCATTCGAAAGTTCGTTTTTGGATGGAAAATTGGTTAGGGTACATCATAGCAGAGAGAATTGCTATTCCATTTGAGAATTGGTGTCACCTTGACCAAACAATTTCAGATTATAGGAGCAGTAGTGGTTGGATTATTGATTCTGAGTTCGCAAACAAACTTTCGGAAATTTATGCTGATATCAATAATGTAAAATTGGCAGTGAAGTCGTGCGATTCAGTGGTATGGATGAAGCATAAATCAGGCGTAATCACGTCCAAGGAGGCCTATAATTTATGTCGGGTTTCTTTCCCGAGATTGGGGTATATGGTTATGGGCTTCTTATGTTTCGCCGACAAGATCGACTTTTCTTTGGCGGTTAATATGGTCGAAAATCCCTTCTTGGGATATCCTTCAAGCTCGTGGAATAGCAGGTCCTTCATGGTGCTTTTTTTACAAAATTAATTCGGAAAATATTGACCACATATTCTGCAATTGTTCATTTGCAACTAAGATAATTTCGCGGATACAGCTATTTTGGATTCCATGATACATTTATTCAGGTGTATAAGGCTCAATTCAGTCCTCGGTTGAGTAATATATGGAAGTTGGTGTGGATCACTTATTTTTGGATGATGTGGGGTACAAGGAATGCGGCAGTGCACAACAATGAGCAGTCGAATTATGCTAGATTTTTAGCGAAACTCTGGAGCTATGTGAGAGAGGTTAATACTGAGTTGCTGGGTTTTAATTTTAATTGTTGTCAAGATCTAGTGTGTATGTCAGCTTTGAGGATTCCCTTTGTGCAGCGTCCAATTATGAAGAGAATTGCGGTGAGGTGGGCTCCTTCGGTGCTGGGTTTTATCAAGATTAATTCAGATGGTAGTGAAAATAATGGTATTATAAAAGGAGTTGTGTATTGAAATTGTATGGGTTTTGTGGAAGTTGCTTTTGCAAGAAAAATGGGTTGTGGTAGTGCATACACGGCCGAACTTTGGGCAGCCATTGAGAGTGTTTTGGTTGCAATTAATTTTGGATGGACAAGGCTTGTTTTAGAGTCGAATTCTGCTTATGTGGTGTCTCTATTCCAAAATCCAGAGTTGAAAATTCCGTGGATCTTAAGAGCTTCTTGGGCTTGGTTGCAGGAGAAGATTGAACAGGTGGATTTTAAAGCAGTTCATATTTATAGAGAGGGAAACTCAGTTGCGGATGCTATTTCAAAGTTAGAAGGCTATAGTGATTATATTTGGTGGGATTTGCCACCTAGTTTTATTCTTGATTTGGCGGAATTAGATAGATATAAGGAATTTCTTCGTATTTGTTAGTCTTTCTCTTTATAGGTTCTTCCCTTTTCCTTGTTTTGAGGTTTTTCCCTAAGGAGGGTTTTACTCTGACAAGGTTTTTAATAGGGGTTCCGGCTTTTGGATCGTCCTGTAATCTTATGGCTTTTAGGTTTTCTTTTTTATTTATATAACATCTTATTAGATATTCTCATTCTCATTCCCATTAAAAAATTTAAAACCATGCGCCCCTAATTCTCTTGAAAAATCGATCGGTGGCTCATTTTTCAACATGAAAGTTGGTGGATGAAGATCATCAATACCATTATTGATCCGTAAGAAAAGATAAAAAAAAAAAAAAAAGGAAGAGGAGGGTAAAATTAAATATGTTATCCCAAATCTTAGTGTGGAGATCGTCAAAAAGATGAAGATATGTGCACTCTTAAAAATTACAGATTGTTAGGGGGTGATTTACCGATATAAGCAGATTATTCGAAGTAGATGATAAATTTTTTTTTTAAAACAAATGGGAAAATTATAAATAAAAGGACATAAATTATATTTTCTCTCTCATAAAAGCTTTCATACTTTTCTTTTTCGACCGTCTCATTATAAGTTTCGCACCCTTAAAATTGTAACCATTTATAAACTTCACCTTCACAATTTTCACTAATTTACATAAATGTCATTACTTTTTACTCACACACACATAACTCAATAAAGTTTTTTTTTTACTTTATACATAAAAGTTTACAAAATTATCCCTCAAAACCTCAATCATTACTTTTTTTTCTTAAAGTGTGTGCTCTCCTACATATGAAAATTTTTCCAGGACGGAGGGAGTAACAAATAAAATCTCATTTAATAAAAAAAATCAAATTCAAACTAAATATACATGCGAGATTGAGAAAAAAAAATTGTTCTTCATTGTGTTTGCAATTCACCCAGAAAGATCACAAAATTAAGAGTCACTCTCCTGTGAAACAGTTTCATAGTATGAAACTGATACTATTAGTGTAGCGCCCCGGTGGCGCTACCCTGATGAAAGTACATTTAGGCAAGAATGATCAAAGATTTTAATTTAAAGGGGGTCAAGCGGAAGATGACATCATAAAAACACGAGTATTTTTTTTAAACAAATCAAATTATTTAAGTGACTATCCGTGTTTGTGCCTAACTCGTGTCTTACCCACATTTCTAAGTCAAACACGTACTCTACGGGATGCATCTAAATTCCTAAAATGAATCATCGAACATCTCGCGTGTATAATGTATCATCGTATAGTTGGGACACTCCTTATCTTCCATGTGTTTCACCGCCTCATAGTTCGTGTCGGTCCTACCAAGAGTTAGGGTTTGCTTACGTGTCTTACCTATTCGAACTACAATCTTTCATATGGTGTTCCCGTTTATCTGGTAAAAGTCACGTCACTCTCTATTGCAGCACTTTTTGCGCGGTTTATCTTAGGTAACTATTTCTAAGTCAGGTTTTTAGTCGCACAATTTCAGGGGTTACGTTTTAAAAAATAATGCATGGAATTCCGAAGAAATATTATTTGCAAATCAAAACAATGGTCAGTTTCAACAATCAAAATATTTGCAATAATTCTTTCATTTGAATTTCTTTCCTTAACAATCATAGACATTTCTCATGTCATATCTCTTTCTCTTCATCATTTGACATCACCATAAACATCTTCTTTTCATAAACTTAAACATCTTAAACGTGAATGTCTTTTCAATAAATCATTTCATAAAATCCTTAAAAAACTCAAATGGTTACCTGAAGGTGATTTGGATATGTGCTGACTGTGGACTCCCTTCTATGAACTTTCATTTTTTTAATTATCATATGATAACGTCTATGTATCCTTTCATGCATGATCAATTAATATTAAAAACGTTTGACCTAGAGTCCAAGGAGGAAAAACCCAACCTTGGCTCTGATACCACGCTGTAGCGCCCCGGTGGTGCTACCCTGATGAAAGTACATTTAGGCAAGAATGATCAAAGATTTTAATTTAAAGGGGGTCAAGCGGAAGATGACATCATAAAAACACGAGTATTTTTTTTAAACAAATCAAATTATTTAAGTGCCTATCCGTGTTTGTGCCTAACTCGTGTCTTACCCACATTTCTAAGTCAAACACGTACTTTATTAGACATTTACAAAAGTAGATCGTCAATTGTGTGATAAAAGTCATAACTAGCTCAACATAATAAAATATAATATAATAGACATACGATAGTCATGCATGCATAACATTTTTAAAAAAAATGAACATAACTCCCTAGTAGTTTGAAAGAGACTCGACCACGGAACGTAGTAATCCATGCATAAATTTAAAAGCTTAAACCATAACATCAGTCCTACTAGTACTAGCTTCAAGTCTTACAGGAACTTAGTTCGTAGTAAATTTATTTAGAGGAGTCTACACAGTCGATCACACGTCCGCCTCGTCGTCAACAGGACCTGAAAAATTTAAAGTAGCATCATGAGTCTTCCCCCGGAGGAGAAGCCCAGTGGGATAACATTTAATATACAATTACATTAAAAAGACTAATAAGCATGTCAATCGAGTACACGCCAGGCCCGTAGACCTAACTCATTTCACACAGATTTAGTCCGTAGACCTGTCTTGATTCACACAGAGCATAGTCCGTCGACTAGCCTTATCATACAGAGCATAGTTCGTCGACTAACTAAAATTCACACAGAGCATAATCCGAAGATCTGTCTGCTCGTACACACACAAATTACTCTAAATAATGCAAAAGGTATTTAAAGGTTACCCACTTTCTTGGTATTTGAATATTTCAAGATAGCTTCCCGGAAATCCAGCTGTCTCGAACTGCACTCGATACATTTAGTCGTCTTTTAGTCTTATAAGCATTAAGTTATAACCATGCACTTAAAGTGTTTTTACTAACTTTAATTAGTATCTAATACATATATATATATATATATATGTATATAACATATACCTATATGTAAACTTAAACATATTTCAAAGAAAAGAAATTCTATTTACTAAGACTAGTTAAGTACGCATAAAAAGAAATTATAAAATTTCTTCATATAAGTAAAAGAAATTATAAAAGAGTTATAACATGCTGACAACAAAACCAATTTATTCATTATGGAATACCTCTACTTTCAATTACTTAGGTGACTAAAGAAAATAATTTACAAACTCACCTTTTATGTAAAACTCTTTAAAAAGACAGCTCGTAGAAGATTATTTATAAACAAATATAAACACGTCATAAAATTATTAAATTTATACAGTAGACTTACAACACATATAGCTACTGATGCGTAAAAACTGACCTGGGCCTGTTTCCCCACCTGGGTTCACGGGGGTAAAGCCTTTACGCACTTAAGATCCTTAGCTTCCCTCGAACAATCGTACCTGCAAAACACACCGGAGGGTTCTCCGGCGTAGGCACTCCGACGCTCAAGTCAGATCACCGGAAAACACTCAAGAAAGTACGTATAAGGTAGCTAAGTGAGAGTGATAGTGATTCGATACCGTTACCTCCCTGCGGGGTGTCTTACTTATACGTACGTTAAGATCCATAACTGTCAACGCAGTCTCCAGGCACTATCCCCCACGTTCTGCCATGATGTCGTGCGTGGATATCTTTTTCCTCAAGAAATCTAATCATATCTATGAATTCCCCCCCTGGATGGAGGTTAGACCCAGTCAATGAGGAATATGGGGAATATTCCTTAGCTTGGGCCTAAATTATCTCAACTACTTGTTCCTTCCAGCGTTTCTTGATCTTATCAGATAAATAACCGTTATGGGCTTAGTCAAAAACTCTCACGCACTCTTTAAATCTCGCCTGGGCTTCTCGGCCCACCTGTAGCGAGGTTTGGGCCTCGCGGCCCACCTGCAGTCGGGCTTTGGGTCTCACGGCCTGTATTCAATTGTAAGCCTCGTGGCCTATCTGTAGTTGGGGCTTGGGGCCTCGTGGCCCTTCTCCCTACAATCCTGGGCCTCGTGGCCCCCCTGTAGGTAGGTTTAGGACTTCGTAGCCTACTTTCAGCCGATCTGGGCTCGGGCCCATCTCGGGTTTTCCTCCCTTTATCTAGGGTATCTAATAACATCATTGGGCCCTATAGGGCTGGTCGTATTTGAGGGCCTGAGATTTTTATCCGTATCAACCACTCCCCCCTACTCCGGTGAGCGATCTTGGAGCTCACTGGAGTAAGGAAGATCTACACATTCCTCCCTGCAGCTTTAGCTTTGGGATGTCCTCCCTGCAGCTTTAGCTTTGGGATATCCTCCCTGCAGCTTTAGCTTTCTGGATACATCCCCTCTCGCCATTCCTTTGGATTTTAGCGACCCTTCGGCTCCCTAGGCCGCCAGCTATCGAGCATGCATCTGCTCTTCAGCCTTTACACACTGATGCACGTCCCATCAGTTTCTCTCTTTATTTCAAATCGGTTTCTCTTCACCTTCTCTCCCTCTAAATTCTCGCTTTCTCCAATCTCCTTCTGCGAAGTCCTCCGCGATCATCATCTCTGCCTCTTACTTCGAATTTCTTCCCACTGTCCAGGTAATTTTTCTCTCCCTTTTTCTCATTTGTTCATACAAACATTTTCCTCCATGTCTCAGTCTGGTTCCTCCCGCACCATTTCCCACGCTCAAAACTCATCCCAGAGTTCTCATCATTCCCTCATCCCCAACCCCTCTAGGGATTCTCTTCTTGTTTCCCCCTCCTCTCCAGAGGTGGATAGGGTTCGGTTTTGGGACTCCTTCGCGGGTCCCTCGAAAATTTCGGAAAAAGCCCTAAAGGACCTCCTCTTCGGTGATTACATTGCATCGGGGTATAGCTTATCTCTTCCGGATCGGGGAGTGCGACCTAACTTGGCGACTCCCCCGGTTTTAGCTTTCTGGCAAGTCCAGTTCGAGGCTGGGCTGTGCCTTCCTCCGCCCAAATTCCTCTGCCAAATATCGGACCTCTATGGTGTCCCTCTCAACCAATTTGCTCCAAATGCTATTCACATGATGATCTCCTTTTACATTCTTCTCAAGGGGAATGGGGGAACCCCCTCTGCGGAACTTTTCTTCTCTCATTATAACTGTAAAACCGTCGGCCCTTTTTACCATGTAAGCAGTAGGGTAAAAGGGAAATGCTCTTTCTTGGGTAAAGTCCCAAATGTCAATAAGGAGTGGGGTAACCACTATGTTTTCATAACCCCCGATAAACCCTGGCCCTTTAGGCACCAACACTGGGTGTATAAGAACCCTTCTCCTCCAGCTCCTCCTAACCATATTTCTTCTCCCACTAACCGCCGGGTAATTCAGATGCTGAATTTCCACGTTCGTACCCACGGGCCTTTCTATTTGCCCGGGCTTTATTCCAACCCCCGCCTCCTTTCTCATTTCAAGTTCTGCTCCGTGAAAGTCCCTCTTGAACCGGGAGACGGTAAATGTTTTCTCTTTTTCTCATAAACACACCTTTTATGAGCTTTCTCTAAATATTCTTGTACTGTTTTTCCGTTTTCTAGATATGCTGTGGTTGTCGAAGGTCTTGGAGGACCCAGAAGGTTCTTCGGGTGCACCTCCCCCTCCATCCGTCTCGCAAACTGATGTTCCAGATGCTACTCCTTCCTCTCCTGCCCCAGATCAAGCGGAGCCCGAAGAAGTTGAACCTGAGATTCCCCCCGTGAAGAAGTCTAAAACCCATAAGGGCAAAACTACTACCAGTCAGGGCTCAATCCCTTCGAAGGATACCTTTAGACGCAAGTACCCCACACGGCGCAGCCAGGGCCTCTCTTCTGCCCCCATCGATGTTGACTCTTACTCCTCGGGTGCCTCCGCCAGCAAGTTTTTTAGTGAACGGATTTCCGCCGAAGATTATGAGAAGCTCACCAGCCTCCCTCCAGACCAACAGCAGCGTCAGGCTGCAGGCCATTTCGCTCAGGTGCTCCCTAATCCCTTTTGATCAGTTATATTTAACTCTTAACGCAACCATTAACACATTCTGTGCACTCGTGTCTCAGTTGGGCATCCTTTTATCCAGCTTGTGGAGCCCTCCTAACCTTCTCCCTTCGCCACAACTCAATGAATTGGAGGACGCCCTCCTTGCAGAGAAGAAGAAGGTTACCCTCGCCTCCCTTCGCCTCAAGAAGGTTGAGGCCGAGCTGGCAAAAGTCGAGGCAGCACGGGATGCTGCAGAAAAAGAAACTAACGACCTGGCGGTCCACCATGCTTGGCAGGAGTCCCAGGTGCATCAGAAGGCCCTGGTGGAGGGAGCGAGGTCCTGTTTGAAGACCCTTTTTTATGCCGAACCTGGCCAGCACTTCCTACATGCCTTGTGGCCCGCTTTGAAGAAGGATTATCTCAATCACCCTAGCTTCCTCGGGGACATGAGCCCCTATATCCGCTTCTTTTATGAGTATGGATTCAACGCAGCCGTTCAACAGCAGGCCGATTCTAACTTCTCAGGGGAATTTGACAAGACCGGCCCTCTCATGGCCATGCCAACTCCTCCTTCTTTCAAAGGCGACTCTTCCCGTTCGATTGAAGAAGAGTGGTGGACCCCTGTCCTTAACCAGCTGGCGGCTGAGCTGATGAAGTTCGAGGTTACGGCAGCAGAGATGCCCCCGATGATCCCCCCTTTGTGCCCATTATCCCTGGAGGTTTCTGGTTCCCCGGAGGAAGCATGCATGGCTCGTGCCATGGAGAAGGATGCTGCTCGAGCCACTGCCGATGATGAGGTTGAGGAAGACTCTAATCCCCCCGTTTAATTGTTGCACTGAACAATTTTACTTTTATCCTGTAATGAATTCTGCTCTCTCTTTCTCCTTTCCCTATGCCGGTTTGGCATTTTAAACTCTGCTCTCCCCACTGTTGGGAGTTTACCTTATGTCTTTGCATACTATCGCCCCCCTCGTAGGGGGCCTTTTGATATGATCATATGCGATCCTCCCTTGCCGGGAGTTAATTTTTGTTTATCTCGTGCTCCTTCCCTTGCCGGGAACTAGTTTTCATTTCTGGTGTTTATCCTCCCTTGCCGGGAGCTTATTATTTGCATGAGTACTTGTGTCCTCCCTTGCTGGGAGTTATATGCTGTTTATTTGTGTTTTCCATGCTCAATTTTCACTGCATGTTTACAAACTATCTAGCCTCTGAACTATTAGCTTGTATGCATGACTTAATCATTGGGAACATAACGCTAGCTAGTAGTGTGTACGTATCCTTTTCCTTGTAGGCTGATAACTCATCTGCTTAAAACCCCTTTTTCATCTCTAGGGTTTTAAGCTTTAGGTTTTGAGGTTTTCCCTTGACTTCATAGTCTAGGATTTTCTTTAGGTAGCCCTTCCAAGCTTCAAGGTTATCCCTTCTCCAAGTTTAGCGTAGCTTCCCTTCGGGGGAATTAGCTAGAAACCATATCCTTCTCTCATCTAGGTAAGTTCAACCCATTCTTGTGGGCCCGACTTAGTGTTCTTTAGGCTTTCCTGGTTTTCTACTTTAGAAACCCTCCTCTAGGTTTGGAAGGACCAAAACCCTCATCTCTGCTGGTTCGGCCTGAATTCTCCCTTGGCTTTGATTTGTACACCACCTCCTAGGTATACATTAGTTGGACTCTTGTATGCCTAACCTACATAATCTTCTATGGACATAGGTTTAGTCATACTTCGGAAGTTTAACATCAACCTTTTTAGAACTTTTCACAGTCCAGATCTTTGGCACCCCCTCTAGGTGCTTGTCTAGCTAAGCCCCTCTTGATAGACTTACAGCTATATCTTGCTTTCCTCACTTAGCCCAGTAAGCTCTAACTGTAGAGTCAAGCTGGATTTAAGAAACTTTTTATTAGTTCCTATCTTCGCTAATATTCGTGGATTCAGGCGGGCTGCATCCCATCTGTATGTTCAACTTAGATGGCATGAAGCCAGCCATCAGTTTTCACTCTTTGCCACTCCTTGCGAGGAGTAAGTAAGCTATGTGAACCCCATGGGCTTAGATTTTCTTAATCTCCCATGACTTTCAAGTTAGTCAAGCCCTTTCTACGGGCTTACTTTTATTCCTTTGGTAGCTCTCCTAGCTTTCCTTTTCTGAAAACCCCTCCTTAGGTTTAGCTTGATGTTTCGAAACTATTTCTTAGTTTCTTGTCTTAAATTTCATCCAGGCTTAGGTTGGTTAAACCTTTGCCGTAGATTTAGTTGTACACGTAGCTATGTATGCTTTAGTTGTTTGCCTCGTAATCCCTTTCTTGGGACCAACCTAGTTAGACACTTATAAGTTCAACTTGATAGCTTTTAAGACTTTCATAGCCTTTCATCTAATAGTCCTCTCTGGACACAGGTTTAGCTAAACTTTACAGGTTTAACTTAACAAGTTCTCCGTTTCGGCAGTTTTCCACACCCCAAGACCTTTCCTAGGTGTGAGTTTCTCCCAAGCCCTTCTTGTGGGCCTGGTCAAGGCCTGAAAGCCCTGTCTCCTGTCTGATACTTAGTCAGTTAAACCCTTATCGTAGGTTTAACCAAACTTTTTAAAGCCATCTCTTTAACTATTATACCCTTTCTCGGGTCTAGATAGGTTAACCCCTCTCTGCGGGTTTGACCTTAGCGTTTCGAATTTTATCTTTTAGCTTCATTTTGACAACCCCTCTCTAGGTTTAGGTGGGTTAAACTCTCTCTGCGGGTTTAATTTTGGTGTTTCAAAGCTATCTCTTAGTTTCTTTCTCGTAACCCCTCTCTGGGTTTAGGTGGGTTAAACCCTCTCTGTAGGTTTAACTTTGGCGTTTCGAAGCTATCTCTTAGCTTCTTTCTCGTAACCCCTCTCTGGGTTTAGGTGGGTTAAACCCTCTCTGTAGGTTTAACTTTAGTGTCTCAAAGCTATCTCTTAGCTTCTTTTCTCATAACCCCCCTCTGGGTTTAGGTGGGTTAAACCCTCTCTGTAGGTTTAACTTTGGTGTTTCGAAGCTATCTCTTAACTTCTTTTCTCATAACCCCTCTCTGGGTTTAGGTGGGTTAAACCCTCTCTGTAGGTTTAACTTTAGTGTCTTGAAGCTATCTCTTAGCTTCTTTTCTCATAACCCCTCTTTGGGTTTAGGTGGGTTAAACCCTCTCTGTAGGTTTAACTTTAGTGTTTTGAAGCTATCTCTTAGCTTCTTTTCTCATAACCCCTCTCTGGGTTTAGGTGGGTTAAACCCTCTCTGTGGGTTTAACTTTGGTGTTTCGAAGCTATCTCTTAGCTTCTTTTCTCATAACCCCTCTCTGGGTTTAGGTGGGTTAAACCCTCTCTGTAGGTTTAACTTTAGTGTTTTGAAGCTATCTCTTAGCTTCTTTTTGCTTGATGCGAATTCATTTCGTGAATGCTCATCGTATTTCTCATTGAATGCTTGTCGTGCATTTTATTTGTTGTTTAACTTTCTCGCAAGTTATTAATTCTTACGTAATCAATCGTGTGTTGTGATGCAATTGAATCGAATAGCATGTATCTATATTATTTCAATCGTACTCAACGAAAGAATGAACTCATAAACTCATAGATAATGAAAAATCGCTTTCATTAATTGATAAACAAATTTGCCCCATTGACCATAATCGATCAACGCAAGTTAAGAGTTAACTTGGCCGGCCTCTTTAAAAAACCTCCCTACGGTAAAACCCAGTGGGAAACCCGCAGGGAGGGGAAAAAAGAGTACCAGTGGAGCGAAATTACAATTTATTCAAAACATAAATAAAACAACTCTAGCATAAAAAGAACCACCTACTTGCAGCGAGGCGGGTACTTTCTTCAGGTATAAAACCTCTTCAGATGGCAGACATTCCAGGGTCTAGCCAATTGATTTCCTTCCATGTCTTGTAGCTCGTAAGCTCCTCCTCGGAGGACCCTGGTCACCTTGTACGGCCCCTCCCACTTGGGATCGAGCTTTCCAATGTTTTTCAACGCGTCAGCTTGCCTCAAGACTAGATCTCCTTCTTCAAACCTCCGACTTACGACTTTCTGGTCATAAGCAGCCTTTATGCGGCTTTTATACTTCTCATTTTTCAGGTGGGCGAGCTCGCGCTCCTCTTCTAGCATGTCTAGATTCTCTCTCATCAATTCTTCATTTCTACCCTCCTGGAAGTGGGCTAAACGATGTGTCTCCATCCCCACCTCTGCAGGTATAACTGCGGCTGCCCCATACACTAGGTGGAAGGGGGACTCCTCCGTTGGCTCCCTGGGGGTGGTCCGATAAGCCCACAAAACTGACTCCAGCTCATCGACCCACCTCCCTCCAGCTTTGTCCAGTCGGGCACGTATCCCGTTCACAATAGTTCTGTTGGTGACCTCCACTTGACCGTTGGCTTGGGGGTGCGCCACCGATGTGAACCTCTGGACAATTTTCAGGTTATCACACCATTCCCGTACCATGTTCCCCATAAACTGGGTTCCATTATCCGATACCAAGATTCTAGGTATACCAAACCTGCAGCAAATATATCTCCACAAAAACTTGATTATGTTACCTTCTTCTATCCTCGCTAGAGGCACAGCTTCGACCCACTTGCTGAAGTAGTCTACTTCCACCAATAGAAACTTCCGCTGGCCCACTGTGATTGGAGTGTATAGGGTAAGAGTTATTAAGACCAATCAACAAAAATATCGAACCCAAGGGAGAAAGTATGCAAACGAAATTCAAGGATAAGAGTTCTAAATGGCTAAAGTTGCAACAAGCTCTTGAACTAAATCACTACAAATTGCAAGAAATTAAATGGCAAGATTATGCAAACAATTTATCAAACACTTAGAATGCAAGATCAATTAGACTAAAATCAATGAGGGAATTGGGTGCAAGGGATAATCTCCATCAAGGAATCCATGATTAACAAGCTATGATTGTATCAAAATGCAAATCAATCAAATTAGAAGGCATAAACCATCATGAAATTAATCACTCCATTAATATCACAATGCCTAATGTGAGTATCCTTAGTTCTTCCCATCTCTCAATGTAGAAGTCCCCAATTCATACAATCATGCAAAATTGAAACCCGATTAACACCTAATCACGTTAGCTCAACTCTCGCCTATTGCTAGGGTGATCAACCATTAATCAAAAGAGACAATTTTTCATGAAGCACAATTAAGAATCACAATTAGGAAGCAATCTAATTCAATTGATCTCCAATCATCAACAATTATAGCATCATCAATCAAATCCTCATCAATTTCAATTAACCCAAGCACAAGAGAATTAGCCCATGGTGAAATCCATGGGAAGAAGATAGAATTGAACAAACACAAAGCAAATTACAACAATTAAGAAATTAAAGAGACAAGAGAGGAAAAACATCACCAAATGATCTTCAATTAACCAAAATAGGAATGCTTGAGTCTTCAACACCAATCTCCAAAGGAATTACAAGCTTGAATTGAAAGGATTACAATGATCAAATACTAATCTATGGCTAATCTACCAACAATCAATTGAAATCTAATCCTAATTCTAACTTCTACTCTAATCTAAGATGGAATTTGGCTTGGGGCTTGAGAAATCGCCCCAAAACCGCTACTAACTGCTACTATGAACTCCTCTCTTCAGTCTCTCTGCTCAGCTCTTTAAATACCGAAATTTGGAAAATTCTCCCCCTCGAGTCGAGGGTCAGGCCTCGACTCGAGGTCCCTGCAAAATCCTCTCCCTCGACTCGAGGGTCATGCCTCGAGTCGAGGCTGCTGCCTTTTCCAATTTTTGCCTTTCTCTACACAGCCCTCGACTCGAGGCTCTTGGTCCTCGACCAGAGCTCGAGACCAGGGCATTTTTCTCACACGGGGCTTCGGCCCCGACCCCCGTTTTCGTCCCGTATGTTCGTCTTTTCATTCTAAGAATACCGGTACTCTCGGTTTGGCAAAATTCCACCGATTTACCTGCAAAACGGGCGAAATACATCAAAACCTCTCAAAGTAATACTTTTTAGGCAAAAGAGTGATACTTTTCACATTTAGGCACAAAAATCATACTTTAGCTCACTTTTTGCACTAAAAATAGCCCTAAAAACATGTATCAATTCACTCCAATCACACTGCAATTGGGAATGGGCCCACTAGGTCCATCCCCCACTTCGCAAAGGGACATGGAGAGTGCATGGTACCCATCTCCTCCGCGGGGAGGTGGATGAGGCTTCTGGCATTTCTCGCACTTCTTCACCCAGCTCTTGGCATCCTGGGTCATGGTAGGCCAGAAGTATCCAGCCCTCAAGGTTTTCCGGACTATTGCCCGAGCTCCTGCATGGTCAGCACAACAACCCTCGTGTATATCCTTAATTACGTACCTCCCTTCTTGAGGGGATAAACATCTCAAGTAAGGCTGCGTGTAGGACCGCCGGTACATCTTGTCTCCGATCATCGTGTATTGAATTCTCCAATTCTGAGCTTTCCTTTTATCTGGGCAGCTCTCCGGGTTCTGCAACACTCGATATATGCTGGTTCTCCAATCATCTTCGGCTCCGATGACCCCTACCGAGGGATTTGTTGATTCAGCTTCTGCAGTCACCAAGGTGATCTTCCCCCCTCCTGGTAGTGTTGCTGAACTCGCCAGCTTTGAAAGGCTATCCGCTCTGGAGTTTTCCTCTCGAGGTATCTGCCGGACCTCAAAGGAGCTGAACCTTCCTTGCAGCTCGGCTACTCGCTGAAGGTAGGCTACCATCTTCTCATCTTTGGCCTCGTACCCCCCTGTAACCTGCTGGGTTACAAGTTGGAAATCTGAATATATGACCACCCGACCTGCTCCTAGGTCTGCAGCCATCTCCATTCCTCGAATCAGGGCCTCATACTCAGCTCCATTGTTGGAGGTGATGAATTCAAACCTCACTGCCACTTGCGTTTCCTGGCCCTCTGGATCAATGATCACGATCCCAGCTCCACAACCCTGCATAGACACAGAGCCGTCAACATATACCTTCCATTCTCCTTCCTCCTGCGCACGTGTACCCTCCTGGATGAAGTCAGAGAGGGCTTGTGCTTTTATGGTCTTCCGAGGCTCAAAATCCACATCATATTCTCCCAGTTCGACGGCCCACTTGACCATCCTCCCTGAAAGATCAGCTCTCCCTATCACCTGTTTCAAAAGGTAGTTAGTCCGAACAATGACCTTATGAGACAGAAAATAAGGCCATAACCTCCGTGCAGTGACCATTATAGTCAGGGCTGCTTTCTCTATCTCCGAGTATCTCACTTCAACTCCCTGTATGAGCTTACTAATGTAGTAAATAGGTTTCTGGGTTGACCCCTCCTCCCTCACCAGCACGGAGCTGAGTGAGACCCCACCTACAGAGAGGTAGAGGTAAAGTGTCTCCCCTGGTACAGGCTTCGTTAATGTAGGTAACTGGGCCAGGTGCTGTTTAAGCTCTTCGAACGCCTGCTGGCATTGCTCACTCCACTCGAACTTAGATCCCTTCCTCAAGATTTTAAAGAAGGGATGGCTCCTCTCCGCAGATCTGGCTATGAATCTGCTTAGAGCTGTAATTCTCCCATTCAGTCTCTGCAGCTCCTTGATATTGGTGGGGGGCTGCATATCAAGCACAGCTTTCACTTTAGTAGGGTTAACCTCGATTCCCCGCTGGGTCACCATATATCCGAGGAACTTCCCGGATCTCACTCCAAAAGAACATTTTGTTGGATTCAGCTTCATGCCATTCCTCCTGAGCACTGAGAAAGCTTCCTCTAGGTCTGCCACATGTTTTCCAGCTTCTACGCTTTTCACGAGCATATCATCAACGTAGACCTCCATATTCCTCCCTAGCTGGTCTCGGAACATTTTATCCACCATTCTCTGATAGGTAGCTCCTGCATTCTTCAACCCAAAGGGCATTCTAATATAACAGAAAGTTCCACTAGCAATAATGAAACTAACCTTTGGGATATCTGGAGGGGAAATTTGTATCTGATGGTAGCCTTGATAGGCATCCATCATACTCAGCAGCTCAAATCCCGATGTAGAGTCAACCATCTGGTCAATCCTAGGCAAGGGATAATGATCCTTAGGACAAGCCTTGTTCAGGTCTCGGAAATCTATGCACATTCTCTATTTCCCCCTGGTTTTGCCACCAACACAGCATTAGATAGCCAGGTGGGGAATTGTATTCGCTTGACATGTCCTGCCTCCAGCAGCTTTTCTACTTCCACCTTCGTAATGGCATCTTTCTCTGGTCCGAAGACCCTTAATTTCTGTTTTACTGGTTTAGCTTTAGGATCCACGTTCAGGTGATGCATTGCTACCTCCTCAGGGATACCTGTCATATCAGAGGAAGAAAAAGCAAAAACGTCCGCATTTCTTCGCAGAGCGGCTACCAGGTCCTTCTCCAACTCTGGCTCCAGCTGGGCTCCAATCTTCGTTATGTATCCTTTCTTTTCGGGATACAACTCCACCATTATCAGCTCTCCTTCAGCTTCCATCTTTGGAGGATCGATTTCTTCGGAAATCTTGCACCTCTTGGACTCTCGGCCTGCCTCTTTGTCTCTTGTCATGCTGCGATGTAGCTCTTTATCGGCTATCTTTACTGCCTCCACGTAGCATTTTCTGGATTGCAGCTGATCTCCAGCTACTTCACCCACCTCGTCATTTACTGGAAACTTGAGTTTCATGTGATAAGTTGATATAACCACCTGAAATAGGTTCAACAATGGTCTACCAAAAATCATGTTATAGGATGAGGGCACATCCACAATCAAAAAATTTGCCATAACCACCCTCCTCTGTGGAGCTTCACCTAGCCCCACCTGGAGGGTTACCTGGCCCAGAGGGTGTACTGCTCCTCCCGTGAATCCGTACAACGCCGTATCCACTGGTTGCATTTCTATATTCAAATTCATCTTCTTGAAACATTCCAGGAAGATGATATCCGCGGAGCTCCCTGTATCTACGAAGATCCGTGCTACCGTGTATCCCGCCACATCTGTTGTGATGACCAGTGCATCACTGTGGTCCTCCTTCCTTAAACTTCCATCCTCTGGGCCAAAATGAATCCGAGGTGTATGGATAGCTTCTTTGTGATCCACCTCTCTGGACATTTCTCCTACCTCTCTCCTGAGGGTCCTCTCTCCAGCCTTTCTAGCGCGGAAGGAGTCTCCCTCTGCTGGACCTCCGACTATCATCTGGATAAGTCCTCTCTTCTGGGAGGGTCTCTCCTCCTGCCTCCCTTCGATCATCCTTCCTTTCTCCTCAGCTTTATCATCAGCTTCTTTTCTTTTTTGACCCCTGGAGCTAACTCGATCTCTGTAAACAAATTCTTTAAGATGTCCTGCTTGGATCATCCTCTCAATCTCATCACGTAAGTGAAAACAATTGTTAGTGTCATGTCCATATTCATTGTGGAAACGACAAAACTTATCTGACTTAGGTTTTTGAGGCCCCCTGGACCGTGTCCATGGAAACTTCATTTCCGGATGGTCAGATGCCACTTCCAGTAATTCTGTTGGCTCAAGCTTCAGAGGGGTATACTTGTCGAACCTGGAGCGAGGTCCAGATTTTGCAGCTTTCTCAGGTTCTGCCGTTGAGCTTTTCTTTGATGATTCCTTCTTCTTTTCAGGTCCACTTGGTTTGACCTCGGTTCTCTTCGCCTTTCTTACCTCCTCCAATGTGACGTACTTCTCCGCCCTCCTTAGCAGTTCATCGAACGTCTGGACTGGTTTCTTAGCCAGGGAGGAAAACAAGTCTCCATCTCGGAGATTACTAGTGAAAGCATTAATTTTTACCTCTGGGGTGGCGGTTGGAACCTCTAGTGCTGCCTGATTGAACCTCTTCATGAAGGCCCTTAGGATTTCATTCTCCCCTTGCTTCATGTTAAACAATGTCAGCGTAGCTCTGGGTTGCCTCCTTGCACTAGCAAATTGGTGTAAGAAGAGCTCCCCAAACTGTTCAAAGGAGTTGATTGAATTGTGTTCTAGCTGGCTAAACCACTGTTGGGCTGCCTTAGATAGAGTAGTAAGAAAGACCCCGATGTTCCATCTGATGTTTCATGTTGTCCATTTGTTTCCTCAAGGATCTAATTTGGTCCTTCATGGCCTCAGATTGGGTGTCTCCTGTACCCTCTTCTTGGTCCTCGATCTTACTTCCTCGCTGCGGAGGGGCTGTATCCTTCCCCCGTGTAGCTTCCTCAGGACCAGCCTCCCTCGGCCGAGGGACTGCTGACCTTCTCTCTTGGGCTTCTTCAGCTCCCAGGGCCTCTTCTTGGGTCCTGGACTCCACTTCTCTCCTTCTCTCCTCTTGATACTCGTCCTGCCTGCTCCCCCCTCCTGGTTGGGATCGAGCAAGCAGATTCCCTAGTCCTAGTTCTCCAGTCCTCCCTACAGGTGGAGGTCCTCCTCCTCCAGCCATCACCATGGCCACAGCTCGAGCTATCATGTCATCCAGCTGCTCCCGGGTTAGAGCGACAGAGGCAGCTGGTTCTGGGATTCTCTGAGGTATCCCCCTGGCTTGAGCATTAGCCGTACCGGGGATTCCTACCATAGGTATTCCTTCTGGTATTGCAGAAGAAGAGGAAGGCATGTTCCCTCCTTCCTCTCTAACAGCAGCTCCTACTCCTGGATGGGGTTGGCCAGGAGTTGAGCTCTCACCTTGCGCCACTGTCACCATTGGCGGTCCTCCAGTATTGGGCATAACACCAGAGGCACGGGGTGGGGCACAGCCTCACCCTGCATTGGGTTTGCGGGGGCTATCCTTCCCCCAGCTGGTACTAGTGCAATCGGTCTCATGGGTGTACGTTCACCCGTCATGATGTCCTTCTTTCAGACAATTAGAAAAGAAAAGAAACTAAAACTCACGTCTCAGCCCTTCTTTTCCCACAGACGGCGCCAATTGATGCGTAAAAACTGACCTGGGCCTGTTTCCCCACCTGGGTTCACGGGGGTAAAGCCTTTACGCACTTAAGATCCTTAGCTTCCCTCGAACAATCGTACCTGCAAAACACGCCGGAGGGTTCTCCGGCGTAGGCACTCCGACACTCAAGTCAGATCACCGGAAAACACTCAAGAAAGTACGTATAAGGTAGCTAAGTGAGAGTGATAGTGATTCGATACCGTTACCTCCCTGCGGGGTGTCTTACTTATACGTACGTTAAGATCCATAACTGTTAACGCAGTCTCCAGGCACTATCCCGCACGTTCTGCCATGATGTCGTGCGTGGATATCTTTTTCCTCAAGAAATCTAATCATATCTACGAATTCCCCCCCTGGATGGAGGTTAGACCCAGTCAATGAGGAATATGGGGAATATTCCTTAGCTTGGGCCTAAATGATCTCAACTACTCGTTCCTTTCAGCGTTTCTTGATCTTATCAGATAAATAACCGTTATGGGCTTAGTCAAAAACCCTCACGCACTCTTTAAATCTCGCCTGGGCTTCTCGGCCCACCTGTAGCGAGGTTTGGGCCTCGCGGCCCACCTGCAGTCGGGCTTTGGGCCTCACGGCCTGTATTCAGTTGTAAGCCTCGTGGCCTATCTGTAGTTGGGGCTTGGGGCCTCGTGGCCCTTCTCCCTACAATCCTGGGCCTCGTGGCCCCCCTGTAGGTAGGTTTAGGACTTCGTAGCCTACTTTCAGCCGATCTGGGCTCGGGCCCATCTCGGGTTTTCCTCCCTTTATCTAGGGTATCTAATAACATCATTGGGCCCTATAGGGCTGGTCGTATTTGGGCCCTACATGTAGTTGGGCCTGACATTTTTATCCGTATCAGCTACATACCATAAAAATTTCACATGAAAATAATCTCAATTTTGTTACTTATGAATTTTTCAAGTTAGATAAAAATATTTTCCTAAATGAGGTTATGTTCCATCTCTTTATAAAATTTTGTAACACATGAATATAAATTAAATAAAATCAAGTAAAAGTTTATATAATATCCTAAGTACCAGTAGTATCACTAGTAAAAAGATCACATTTTAAATCTTCACATTTCCTACTTGATCATGCATCGTTCTAGAGCTCTAAAACTGCCCGTTTTTACTAGAAAGACACTGTTTGTTAGAAAAATCATTAAAAATTGAATATAACTCCAAATGTATCAAGGTAAAATTTTTATGAAAGCTAAGACATAGTAGAATAACATATTCGAAAATCACTTTCAAAAATTAATTTTTCCGCTCACAGTAAATTTTGCAATAATCGCCAAAAACAGGGGCATTTTTCTTCTGTACAACACTTTGGTAGAAAAATGATATTAAATCGAAAATAGCTTTGAAATATCTGAAATTTTTACCTCATATTCTAGACTTCCAGAATCACATTGTGGCAAAAGGGCTTACGAAAATTTATTCAAAAGAAGGTCAGATCACTACTCGAAATTAACATGCAATTACATAGCAATTTTCAACAACAAATTTTATACATTTTGAAGCATAGTTGGGGCACCCAACTCATTTTAAATATCAAAAGACCATCAACAACCCTTAAACCCTAATAATTTATTATTAGTTAAAAATGCATCAAAACCCACATGCAACCATATAATCAACATGCAATCCAATAAATAGCATCAAATAATCACATAGTTTGCATATTCATAGGCTAAACATATATAATCAAACATATCATTCAACCAAATGCCAAAGAACATCTTTGGGCTTCTAACATATGTATCTAATCACATATACTCACTAAAACATTGTAGGAAATAAGGGAGAAAAAGATTAAAAATTATTTAAAAAATATGACCAATATATATACATATATTTGAAAACCCATTTAGGCATAAGAGTGGAAAAAAGGTTGCATTTTTCTTACCTTAGAAGACTCTTGAATCTCCAATCTTGAGTTGAAATGGAGAGTTATTTGTGGAAGAAGGGGGAAGAGAGAGAGAAAAGTAGGGAGAGAATAGAGTACGCAGAGCAAATAAATACGCAGAGTATTCTGGAGTCTTGATATTCTTTTCTCAAAATTTAAAATAAAATTCAAAATTTAAAAATAAAATCTAATAAATTATCACACCTAAGAATTGAACCTTGGACCTCATAAACTCAATAAAACTTATACATTTATGTATTACCACTTGATCTATATAATATGATTGTTAGTAAAATATTTTATAAACTATTTCATATCTATCTTATCTCTTTATTTAATTATTATTTTCTTTTCTTTTTTTTTTTTTTTTTGCTTACTCCCGTAGAGTGAGTCACGATTGAGCTCGATTTCCTCAGTAGGCTACCCTGCAAAACTCTTTAAAACTTCGTTGAAAATATTAGTTCTTAAATTTTATAAATCATAAATTTTCAAGATCTAAAATTAAATTTACAAATTTAATAATAAATAAAGAAATTAAATCGCTTAAAATATGAAATGAAAGTTTTCTAAAAATGGGGTGTTACAATTAGAATCACTCACTGATATCATTAGAATCATTTACTGATATTATAACTATTTTATATTACGATATCAGTTTATAAGTTTAATGATATCACTAAATAAATATTATAGTATTAATAAATAATTTTAATTATATTAATTTTATATTACGATACTGTTTCACACTAAATGTTGCCCAAAATTAATCATACTGCTCCATAAATGCTTACACGACCAATTTATGAATCCAACTGAATTCTAAAATCCATCGGATTAAATTTTCCTTGAGTTTGTAATATATATATATATATATATATATATATATATATATAATGTGCAGGCAAAGAATCTTCAAGTGGGATAATAAAATGATGAACTAGTGGATGCTTTCATCATACTCAAAAATTCAATCAAGATTGAATTAAATATATTATAGGTGGGATTGCTCAGTTTAACCTACCCTACTATTTATTGTTTTGCATTTTGTCAAACAAACCATGAGCTTTCCTAGACATGTTTTAATTACTAGTGAAATTACAAGTGTTTGGTAAGGTAGTGTTTACTTCATGTGTAATGGTTAACCTTGAAAAACCATAGAGAGTGTTAAAAATTAACTCAAGGGGAGGGTGAGTTAGAAATCATGGAATAAGAGAGTCAAACGGGTCATAAACCCGGGTCGGATATATAACTTTAGTAAATTAACTCAAAATGTAAATATGGGCTACACCTCTCTTATGAAAGGTTATCTAAGGTTAACATTCAAAGTAAATACACCCTAAGAGATTATAAATCTTTTACCGTCTCTTACGAAATTTACAAGTTTTCACAAGGTTGAATTTACAAACTCTTGTATAACATAAAAATAAAAGTTTTAAGAGACAGAACAAAACAACAAACAACATATATTAAATATTTTTAAGTTTTAATTTAGGGCTGACCATAAATTTTTCGAACTGTGAAATTAATAATTTTAAAAAAAAGTGGCTAATATTAAATCAGCTCGAATCGGGCTTATTGGGTCACTTGGAGCTGAATTCATGTTGATTGACCCGATTTAACCTGAGTGCGAGCTCAGTTTGTCTTAATTTAGACTGATGTGACCTTAATATGTGACTTTAAAAAGTTACAGTCCTTAAATTGTAAGAATAAAAACTTACAATCCTCGTTTAGCCAGCGCAAAAAAATCACAATTCTCATTTTATCACCCTCTAAGTTACGGTCCTAATTTTACCAGCACAAAAAATTACATTTGATGATTAATTTCATAATTAAGAAATTCAATCACAATAATATAAATACAAATGAGAAGATTTATGATCATCCTCAAACAAATCATCTTAATTGGCTTCTCAAATGGACAGTAGTCTCCCTTCTATAGGAGAGAACAGAGTGTCTTCTACGTAATTTGATATAGGTCATATAGAGAGAGGGGTTAAAAAAATAGCTTTCTTACAAATGGGTTCAAAAAATTTGAAAAAAAGTATAAAAATATTTAAACAAATACACAAAAATATTTGAACATAAATTTATTTGTAATTTTAAATTTTTTGCTTAAACCTAATTTGTAATTTTCCGTTTAATATATCATCGATCATAACTCAAATATTCTTTGTATATTGTTAAACAAGATTGATAGGGTTCTCATAATCAATTGTACCGATTTTATTATCTAGTTATCTATTCCGTTTACTTTGACGGTTATCCGTAAATAACTCGAATTTGGAGTTATAAGGTGGCTTGGAGAAATTCTTGAAGTGTTTGGGTGTTTGGTAATCTAACTACTAACAAACTAACATTTACCGATAAAAAATAAATCTTAAATAACTCGAGATAAGAAAATATTATATATCTATATATTACTCCCTCCGTCGCGGAAAAACTTTCATATGGAGGAGGACACGCACTTTAAGAAAAAATAGTAATAATTGAGATTTTGAGGGATAATTTTGAAAACTTTTATGTATAAAGTAAAAAAATTTATTAAGTTATGTGTACGTGAGAGTAAAAAGTAATGACATTTGTGTAAATTAATGAAAATTATGAGGGTGAGGTTTATAAAGGGTTTTTCATTTTAAGGGTGTGAAACTTATAATGGAACAAACGAAAAATAAAAATGTGAAAGCTATTTTTGAGAGGAAGTATTTTATATCAAATTTTCCCTAAATAATTCTCGAAGTAAATAAATAACTGAACTCGTAGGAATGCATCAGCGATGATTGCACAAATGATTTTTGTTACAATGTTCATTTATATTTTTAGAGTCTCTATTTTTGTTAAAGTGTTCTCTTATTTTAAAAAAATAATATATTTTTTTATTAAAGGTATATACTTTTATGAAAAAAAAGTAATACAAATATTGAAAAACTCATATGAAAACAAAGTGTAATAAATATATTTGTAAGAGTCAATGCATGTTAATAATATTGGTATTTAGCCACCGGGCTCCTCACTTAAGTGGGAGACCTGGGTTCGATTCCCTTCGGGAACGAATTGGAGTGGGAGTTATAAGGAGACTTGGAGAATTTGGATTTGTAAGGACTTGACGAACTAACTTCTAACCACTAACAATTAATATTTACCGATAAAAAAAAAAAAATATAATAATAGCTATAAATTCTTATTAAACACGTTGTTAAAAAATAAATAAATAATAAAAGAACTATGATAAATATTTGTGTGCACAATATTTTTATCTAATACTACATTGTAACTAAACTAATACTATACAATTTTGCTAACTAAACTAATATTATACAATGTCTGAAATAATACTACACTGTAACCCAACTAATATTGTGCAGTACCTGAAAAAATATTATACTGTAACCAAATTAATATTATACAATACATGAAATAATACTACATTGTAACCATAATTTGTGCACACAATTTTTATTGTGCACAATATGCACACAAATACTACTCAAGAACTATAGATTTCGAAACAACTCTATAAAAACCATATTTTCTGTTTCAGTATAACACAACATGGATTATTGCCAAAATTTGAGAAAGTATTCTCATATAAAATTTTGAAGAATCGAGACATACAACGAATTTTGGGAAAAAAAAAAAAGAATTGACCAATACATTATTCTTTTAACAAAATTTGGTGAAAATATTTATTTTCAAACAAAACCAAGTCGATGAGTACATATTCTTCAATCACACATGAAAAAACACCATAAAGATTATATAAACTTTTAGGATTTATGACTATTACATACCATATTTCACAATTTATTACTAATAGATACAACACAAAAAAGTTAATACTAATAGATACAATACCTCTGCAGTAAATACCCTTACTACCCTTTATTACACCTTTCTTATTCACATCAGTCAAAATCCCCTTCCCTTCCTCAGTCTCTCTCTCTCCTATCTTCACTACCTTTCTCATCCCTCACGCCACCCACCCAACACTCTGAGTAACCTCTGCCATCCTCATCCATAAACATGGCAAGCCAAACTCTGTTACAAGCTTCTGGATTAATTTCAAAGTGCGATTCTTCAAAGTCTCATCTGGCCATTCATAGATCCATGTGACGCACCACCGCGACACCCCGCGACGGCCCAGGCGACGCACCACCGCGACACCCCGCGACGACCAGGCGACGCACCACCGCGACACCCGGCGACGGCCCAGGCGACACACCACCGCACCAGACCTGTCGTTTTTCCAGCGCCTTGCGTCTTGTTCACAGATCTATCGTCTTTATTCATAGATCTGTCGTCTTTATTCATAGATCTGTCAGTCACAAGTATAGTTTTTTTTTATTTTTTTTATGGGCTTTGATTTTTTACTTTTGATGCTGTGAAACGATGGTTTAATTTTTTATTTAGTTTTTCTTAAAAAAAATTCTGCACATGTGCAATGAAAGCTACAAATGTGCAATTAAGTTGCACATGTGCAGAATTACTTTTGTGAGAATAATTCTGGAAAGATTTTTTTGGTTGTGTGGTAAATTTGGTGTTATTTAGAATTTTGAATCACAATGTAGCGAAAAAAAACGGGCACAAAAATATTGAATTATTGAAGCTTCACATTTTCAAATTTTCGGGAAAAAAAATGTGCAGAAAAAAATTGTAGAACTATTTTTTGATTGTTGTGTAATGATTTCTTTTGTGTAAATAATTCTGGAACTATTTTATTTTTTCATTGTTGTATGATGATTTTTTTGTGGAATAATTCTGGAACTATTTTATTTTTTGGTTGTAGTGTTATTTTGAATTTTGAATCAAAATTTAGCGAAAAAAAAGGCAATAAAATGATACCGAAATTGAAAATGGAAGAACTGAAAAAAATGGGGATAAAATAGTGAAAAGTAGACAGTTTCTGCACATTTTAGAAAGAAGGGTAAAACTGGAAAAAGTAGCAAAAATGTTGTATCTGTTAGTAATTTGAAAAAAAAATTGTACCTAATAGTAATGGGGTGTCTAATATTGTACCTAGTAGTAATGGACCCAAACTTTTATACATACACGGAAAAAAAAATCGAAAATCATATTTATTAAACATATAACAAACAACATTGAATGAAAAAATGGATAGTATAGAAGAAGATTAGTTTTTTTCTTTTTTTTTTCGGGAGAAGAAGATTAGTTTAATTCTTACAGATTGATAACAATTAACATTTATCGGTCAAAAAAAAAATAAAGATAGAATGAAATAAATGATTGAAATTACAAAATAAAATATATGGTGGAGATTAAATCTTAAAATTAGAGTTAATGAGATTATAGGAAATATGAAATAAAATAATGTGGTTTTACCACATCACATTTCATATGTTTTTCTTATAGTGTATAGATATAGATAAGATAGATAATAGGTTATCTTAAATTTATTGTAATGATATATATTTTTTTATAAATAATACTCCTTTTGTTCAATTTTACTATGCTTGTTTTTCTTTTTTGTCCGTCCAGTTTTAGCATGCACATACTAAAAATGAAATATAATGTTATATATATATATATATATATTTCACCCTTCAAGCATATTTTTAAGGATTTATAACTCTTAGATACAACTTTCTACAACTTATTACTATTAGATACTACCTTTTTAAAAAATATCTATTAGATACAAAGGAGTGTATGAAAATTCCAAATATACCCCAGCCCACTCAAAATATCTTTCATATGAATAATTTCACCTTCTCTCTAAAACCTCCCCCTCTCTCTCTAAAAACCCCAATCACGCCCAACCCATATCTGCAAAACCAGAATAGAAATCAAGCATTCAAAATCAATTATGTACAAACACAAAAACACACATAGAACGACCACCGAACCCAGGTCACGGTGACGGCAGACCCAGGCGACGGCGGGTCACAGATCTGCGGCCACAGATCTTCCAAAGATCGACCACCGAACCAGGTGACGGCGACTACCGAACCTAGGTTACGGTGACCACCGAACCCACCGCGACCACCGCACCACCGACATCTCTCTGTGACGATTCCTCTTTGAGACGGAAACCCTAGATCTAAGCATTTGGCGATTGTTGGTTACGGGATTAAGGCGGCGGCGATTCCCCTTTGCTGGTGCACGAAAGAAGCCGCCGCTCGTCTCTCTCCAGTTGGCGAAGGGATTGTTGGTTACAGGTTTTTATTTGTTCATGTTGTATTTGTTTAATTTCTGGGAATTCTTTTTTGCAGAGGTAGGATGTATGTTTAATTTTTTTTATTCTTGTTATTTGATTTCTTGACTCTTGTTGTTTGGTTTTTTTATTCTTATGGCTATTCTTGGAAGTTATTTTGCATACACTGGTACTGATAATGTGCAGATTTTTCTTCTACACATGTGCAATAATATGCAATGAAACTGCCCATGTGCAGAATTTCTTTTGTGGGAATAATTCTGGAACTATTTTTTGGTTATTGTGTGATGATTTTCGTGTTATTTTGAATTTTGAATCAAAATGTAGCGAAAAATAAAACGGCGACAAAATGATACAAAAACAAAAACTTATTCTGGAAGAAATGAAAAAAAATGGGGATAAAATATTTTGGGCAGAATAATTAATATTAAGGATATTATGCATATAATTGTTGTGTATATTCTTCTCTTTATTTTGTCCCACATCGCTCTCCCTAATGCATTGGGATGATTGTATTTTGTATAAATACCTTGGTCATATTATGTGAATAAATTATCTTTCGTCGATTTCTATATGGTAACCAAAGCTTTTTTTGGCTAATGGCTTATTTTCGATCCTCATGGTCACATCAAATCTTTGATCAAATATTCCCAATATTTGATTGCTTCCTTATTTTCCCAAGGTTTTAGGAACAATCCTCTTTAATTTAATTAATTGATCAACTTGGTCAATTAATTCTTCCCCGTTTTATAGGAACCGTCCCTTTCACATTAAAAAATTGATAGCCCCCAAAATCTACTTCTCCTTTATTCAGTCATCTTCATCGCTAAACCGCCTTTTAATCTCATTCAATTTCTCCGCTGCACAAACCTCTCACCACCCCTTTCTTCGTCTTGTTCATCATCCAATCACATCACCATGTCATCTTCCACCCTAACCGCCACTGTTTCGACGGGAACTGCCCTCATCGCCTTTAACATCGCGTAACAAGCGTCTTTAAAACTCACATCATCTAATTGTACGGCGTGTTGTTTCCAGTTTCGCACACTCTTCAGGGGTATGATCTATTCGGTTATGTTGATGGATGTCACGTCTGCCCATCATCCACCGTCACCACTGCTACTGGTTCAACACTGAACCCAGCCCACATCTCTTGGATTCGTCATGTTCAGCTTATCCTCAGCACAATAATTGGTGCCTTAACACCAACTCTCATTCCGTTTATCGCTAGTGCGAAGACATCCAAAGCTACATGGGATATCTTGGCAAATACTTATGGGAAACCCAATAAAGGACGTATCATCTCTCTCAAAAACAAGATTCGTAGTCCACAGAAAGGTAATAAATCTATCACTGATTATATGCTCGGAATTAAAGAGGTTGTGGACAAACTTGCTCTCCTCGGTGTTTATACGGACCCGGAGGATCTTGTTCTAAAGGTCTTAAATGGTTTAGAAAATTCATACAAAGAATTGTCGAATGCAATTCAAGCCTGAGACTCTCCAATTCTCTTCGAAGAATTACATGAAAAACTTATGAGCACTGAAGCCCAACTCAGTGCTCGTTCCACTGTGCCCACGTCTCAGCCGGCGACTGCATTCTATGCTGAAAACAATAAGGGGTCTGCTTCCACAGGTGACCGCTGGAAGAATAAGCCCCGAACATGCTCCTCGGCGTCTTCTCAGGCCACACCTCGCCCTGCTCAGCTGCCGGTTCAGTCCGCTCCACCGTTGTCCGGCCCCCAACTGTATCTTGGTCGCTGCCAACTCTGTGGGACGATTGGACACTCAGCTCGCCGATGCCCTGAGTTCAATCATACTCCAGTAAGTCCCGCGGTAGCACCACGTAACTCTGCTCCTCGTCCGGCCTACTCTCTTGCGTCTGCTAACACAATGTCATCACAACTGGATTCTTGACTCCGGGGCATCACATCACATCACCACCGATCTTGCCAATCTCTCTCTTCACTCTCCCTATGTTGGTAATGATGGAGTTATGATAGGTAATGGTATTAGTCTCCGCATTGAAAATATTGATTGTTTGTAATTTAATGGTGTTCACAATTTGAACTTCGAGCAATCTTTATATGTACTAGCAATGTCCCAAAATTCAATTTTTGTATCTCGACTTTGTGCGGATAGTAATGTGGTGGTGATTTTCTCTGATTGTGATTTTCAGGTGAAGGATCGTTCAACGGGGAACATTCGCCTATGCGGTCTCCGCGTTAATGGACTCTACATTTAGCCTACTATTGTGCGCGTATCCTCCATAGCCCTTTCATGTGTCAAACAGTCATCCTCCACGTGGCATGCCAAGCTTGGTCACTCTTCCTCAAGAATATTAAATTCTATTATTTCTAGTTATAATTTACCCATACCTAAAACCTTATCGTTTTCATGTGATTTATGCAAATGTGTTAAGAGTCATAAACTTCCATTTTACCATTCTTCTCTTACTTCATCTATGCCACTTGAGTTGATTTTTTCTGATGTTTGGACATCTCCTATGTTATCTTTTGATGGATATAAATACTATGTTATCTTTGTTGATCACTTTACAAAGTATGTTTGGCTATATCCTATTAAACGTAAATCTGATATTCTACAAATCTTTATTGCTTTTAAAGCATTGGTTGAAAACTTCCTCAAACTCAAAATTATCACCCTTTATACTGACAATGGGGGTGAGTTTTTTGCTCTTTGCCAATTTCTCACTTCCCACGGTATTACACATCTCACCACCCCGCCTCACACGCGCGAACACAATAGGAGTGCTGAGTGCAAACATCAACATATTGTTGATACCGGTTTAGCTATGCTTCACCATTCTTCCATGCCCTAATCATACTGGCCATTTGCCATGTCCGCTGCCACCTACATTATAAACCATTTACCCAAAATTGACCTCTCCATGCTCTCATCCTTTGAAAATTTATTCAATCACTCTCCCAATATCATCAAGCTCCGTGTATTTGGTTGTCTGTGTTGGTGTAGGCCATACACTACTCACAAACTAGATGCTCGCTCGTCTCCTTGTGTTTTTGTTGGATACTCCCTTACACAAAGTGCATATCTCTGCCTTGACCCAGTCACCAACAAACTTTACACATCTCGACATGTGGAGTTTGTTGAGGACCAATTCCCATTCACTTCTCGAAACCCAACACCACCATCTCTTTCTGACCCTCCTGTTGATGTGTAAATTCCACTACCCCCACCAGTATCCTCATCCCCACCTACAGCAGCTCCGCCGCCTCCCCCTGATCCTTCACCACCTCCCAAGAATCAGTATTCGATGGTCACTCGTTCTTGAAACAATATTTTCAAACCAAATTCGAGGTATGGTTTGTCTTCGGTTTTCAATTCTGATATTGAACCTAACACAGTCTCTCAGGCACTCTCTGATGCTCGATGGCGTGATGCTATGTCTGCTGAATTTACTGCATTGCTCAATAATGGCACCTGGGATCTTGTCCCTCCTGATCCTTCTCATAATGTGGTTGGGTGTAAATGGGTGTTTCGCATAAAGCGTAAACCTAATGGTTACGGTTGGTTGCCAAGGGCTTTCATCAGCTTCCTGGCATTGACTACTTCGAAACTTACAACCCCGTTGTCAAACCAGCTACCGTCCGGTTAGTTCTCAGTCTTGTCATATCGCAAGATTAGCCCCTTCGACAATTTGATATCAATAATGTCTTTCTACATGGTACTTTGCCTGATGAGGTCTTTTTGTCTCAATCACCTGGTTTTCTTGATACCAACTTTCCATCATATGTCTGTAAGCTTCAAAAATCCATCTACGGGTTAAAACAGACACCACGAACTTGGTATAATGCTTTTCACCAATTTTTAACTTCACTTGAGTTTGTTCACACCAAATTTGATGAGTCGCTATTTGTCTACAGTCACAAAGGGGTCCTTGCATACTTTCTTGTCTATGTTGATGATCTAATACTCACTAGCAATGACTCGATTTTTCTAAACTCAGTCGTCAATTCCCTTGCCTCTGAATTCTCAGTTAAAGATTTGGGCCCCTTGTCATACTTCTTAGGTATTGAGGTCCTCCGAAATTCCACTTCATGCACCCTATCTCAACGCAAGTACACTATAGACCTATTATCCAAATATAACATGCTTAATGCCAAACCAGTGCATACTCCTCTTGCCACGGGTTCCACCTTGTCTCTTCATGATGGCTCAAAACCTATTGATGCCTTGTCCTATCGACAAGCTCTTGGCAGTCTTCAGTATCTTTTCTTTACACGCCCAAATATTGCATTTGTTGTGAACAAACTCTCACAACTTATGCATGCTCCCACTGAGTGCCATTGGGGTGCGGTCAAAAGGCTTTTTCATTATCTGAATGGCACACGTAATATTGGTATTCAAATTCGACGTGACTCACCGATGTCTCTACATTATTTTTCTGATGTTGATTGGGTCGGGGACTGTGATGATCGCACTTCCACTGGGGCTTACATCCTCTTTCTTGGCTCCAATCCTATTTCTTGGTCTTCTCGCAAGCAACGTTCTGTTGCTCGTTTCTCTACTGAAGCTGAGTATCGTTCTATTGCTGCTACTGAGTTATAATGGACTTGCTCTATCCTTTCTGAGCTACATGTTCCTATCTCTCCCACACCGGTGATTTATTGTGACAATGTTGGTGCTACTTATCTTTGCTCCAACCCTGTCTTCCATTCCCGTATGAAGTATATTGCAATTGATTACCACTTTGTCTGAGATTTGGTGAAAACTTCATCTCTTCGGGTATCTCATGTTTCCTCGTCTGATCAACTCGCAGATGTGCTAACTAAGCTCTCTCTCGTCCTCGCCTTCGCCTGCTTATGGACAAGATTGGACTCACTCATAGTGATCCATCTTGAGGAGGTGTATCAGGGATATTATGCATATAATTATTGTGTATATTCTTCTCTTTATTTTGTCCCACATCGCTCTCCCTAATGCATAGGGATGATTGTATTTTGTATAAATGCCTTGGTCATATTATGTGAATAAATTATCTTTCGTCAGTTTCCAAAAACTTATTCTAGAAGAAATGAAAAAAATGGGACAAAATATTTTGGGCACAATAATTAATAATGAAACCAGAAATATGGATAATGTAATGTGTAGAAATGTGTAAGAAAAAATGTGTGACATCACAATTGAGAAGTTTCTGCACAATTGAGAAGGAAGGGTAAAATTGGAAAAAAATAGCCAAAATATTGTATCTCCTAGTAATTTGAAAAAAAGTTGTACCTAGTAATAATGGGATTTCTAATATTATCCCTAGTAGTAATGGACCCTATTTTTAATTACTCAAATTGTCATTGATTTTATTAATAAACGATCATTTTATCATAAATGGACATCACAATACCCCATAATAACCTCCAATATATCCACTTTATAAATAAATTACTAATATATTTTTTTAAACCCATGTAAAAATATTTAAGCATACTTAAATTGGATAGAGGGGGTATCATTTATTTCTATACAGAGACATAAATTTTTAAAATGGAAATGAAAAAAAGAAAAAAATTATTATAATGTGAATTTTATTCCTAAATATAACTAGTCCCCAATTGGAACCATAACCTTTTTTTTATCAGACAAATGATGACTTGAACATATGGCTCTAATCATTTGAAATATACCACTTAGTCTTAGAGGTGCCCAACCGCCAGAAACCGTCGGTTCCGGTTCCAAATCGGCGGTTTCGGTTTTCCAATTTTTTGGAACTGTAACCGAACCGGCGGTTCCAAGGTTTAGGTTCCAGTTCCGGAATCGACGGTTCCGTTCCCGAACCAGCGGTTCCAACGGTTTTTTCCTTTATTTTTTTTTGTTTTTTATTTTTTATCTTTTTAAATTTTAATCATGTTATGTATATTGTTATAACTTAGAAATAATATTAAAAATAGTATTATAATTTACAACTTACATTACATGTACAAATTAATTTATATTTACATTGAAATTGATTTTAATTTAACTTACAATTACATTGCAAGTTTGCAAATTGCAACTTAAAATTAAATATTTGAAATTGAAATATAAATGAATTTATTCAACTTAAAATTTAAATGAATTTACAACTTATAAAAAATATTGGAAATTGAAATGTTACAACTTACAACAAAATTAAAAATATTACAATTTAGAATATTGAAATTGAAATATTACAAATTTACAACTTACAAATTACAACTTTAAAATATTGATCAATTACAAATTAAATACAATTAAAGGGAAGGGGGAGGGATTAAAGAAATTTGACTTGAGCTTAATTTTAAGAAATTAACTTAGAAATTCTAAGTCCATAACTTAAAATTAAGGTGCCTACGTATCCAATTAGGAATCAAAGTCCACGTAGTTCTCTTACCTCAAAATTTACCTTTTCGGTTGATACAGTTGAATGCTCGATTCTTTACCCTTCACTTCCGCCGGTAGATGTCGTCCATTCTTTGCTATCTTCACCTTCTACAAGAGCTACTTGAGCTCTATGCTCGGCTCTTACCCAATCATCGAGCAAGCATTGGTTCTCGATATTTTCCACGGTCATGTTTGATCTCGTCGCATCCAACATATAACCCCCCAAGCTAAAAGCTTGTTCACAAGCAACGGTTGAGGCGGGACATGCAAAAATGTCTCTTGCAACCTTAGACATCACCGGAAGTATATTTGCTCTCCTCCCCCACCACTTTAGCACGTCGACACCTTTCTCACTTTGTTCGTCCACTTCATACTCAACATTAAGTGACAAATATGTTTCTAAATCTTGACAAGTGTTAGAATAAGATCGTGCCCTTTTTTGGTAACGATTATCCAAAAAAATATTAATTCGACTAAGAATAGGACCGGATGATGTAGACATTGAAGTAGAACTATAAGATGATGAAGAAGAAGTAGCACGAGTTTGAGTTTAAGGTGGTTCCGCATACTCTCTAAGTAAATCTACTATAACTTGTCTAACTCTAGCAACTATCTCACTTACATAATGACGTATATCACTAAATTGATCAAATTCCGTCACATCACCGCATGGATACAAAGTTTCATAATAAAAATTTAACAAATCTTCTAAACCATATAATTTAAACGTAGGATCAAACACTTTAGCAACTAAAAATAAATTGGGAATTTCGTGAAAATATTTTGTCCATTTTTCTATCATAGAAAGCACGCTAGAATGCAACATAGGATCATGCAAATTTTCACGTAAAACACCAACTTGTAGACAATAATTAACCGCAATATGACTAGTAGGCTCATAAATTTTAGACATCGCATAAGTAGCATCATTAAAAATACCCAAAATTTCACATATTTTCACGCAAGGATCCCAATATTAAGGATATAAACGAAAACCAATATTTTTATTAGCAAAAAAATTACATAAATGCAATTTATATTCATTAGACTCATTTAATAATTTATAGGTAGAATTCCAACGTGTAGAAACATCAAGAGAAATTTTTTTTGGATGCACGTTGTTATTTCTACAAAAAATTTTCCATTTTTTCATTAAACTAGAACGACGAGTCATATAATAAATAGCATCTCTAATAGGAGCAATTAGTTCTCTTAAAGCATGCAAACCATCTTAAACACATAAATTCAAAATATGACACATACATCTAATATGAAAAAACTTACCTCCAAGGCACGGTTGACAAATCGCCTTCAAATCTTCAATACTAGCGGTATTAGCACTAGCATTATCAAAACCAATGGAAAAAACTTTATGTGTCAAAACATACATATTCAAAATATCATGCAATTTGTCTCTAATATTAACGGTGGAGTGTTCGGTATCAAAATCTTTATACGCAATTAATCTTTTGTTTAAAGTCCAAGAATCATCAATCCAATGACAAGTAACTCCAATATAAGAATGTTTTTGAAAATTATCACTCCAAATATCGGCACAAATTGAAACTTTACCATCAAAATCGGCAAAACGGTTAATCAAAGTATATTTATATTCCCCAACAACTTTAGCAACATCACGAGTGCAAGTAGAACATGAAACTTTTTTTGCGCAAGGTTGAAGACCAAGTTGAACCATTTCGGACCACATAAAATTATCGGGAGTACTAAAAGGAAGATGTTGAACACATATAATTTTAGTTAAAAGTTTTCTATAAGCAATTTGATCATATTTCCAAATATTAGGGTTAGAAGTACTTACCTCACCTTGAACTCCACCACCGAAGGACTCGGTAAATCCATGACTTGAAAGTTGTGTTTGGCTCATTGCAATTCCCCACTCCGCCGGATGCTTTGTCTTTGTGTGGCTATTCAACGTTCCATATCCGTTCCCCTTTATAAACAAATATTTCATGCCACAATAGTTGCAAATTACCTCGAACTTGACCCTCCCTTTTGAATCTTTCCCCACGTAATTCTTCTTAAAGTGACGAACAAAAGTCATGGACTTCAAAATCTTTTTTGATTGGTTTGAATCCGGAGTTGGATTTTCTTCTTAATCGTCACTTTCTTCTTGAGTAGAGGCGGTGGCTCGTCGTGGTCGTGGTGGGGGAATTTGAGTTTGAGTGGTGGCGGGTTGATCCTCCTCATCCGAAAATATATAATCTTCGTAACCAACACCAAGAGTTTCGCGAATAGCATCGCGATCATCTTCAAGATCAAAAATTGGAGGAGGAGGAAGAGATGGTTGAGAACCGGAGGTGGAAGCTTTGCCTTTGCCCTGTGAAGAAGATGATTTCTTTGAAAACATTTTCTGTTGATATAAGTGTATATAACTATATAAATGTATAATAATAATTTGAGTATATAAATAGGAGTATAAGAATATAATAAGTGTAGTGTATATAAGAATAGGAGTATATAAGTGTATAATAAGTATAAATATATATAATATAATAAGTGTAGTGTATATAATATAACTATATAAGAATATAAATATATAATAATAATTTTAGTATAATTATAATATAAGTATATAAATAGATAAGTAAGTAACTAATATAAGTATAATAATTGAAATTGAGAGAATTTGAGAATTGAGAGTATGAATTGAGAATTGAAGAGTAAGAGAGTAAGAATTGGTGTGGAAAAAATGAGAAGAGAGTGGGGGTATTTATAGATGTGTGAAATATAATTTAAAAAAAAATTGAAATCCAACGGTCAAAACCGGCGGTTTGACTGCCAAACCGCCGGTTTCGGTTCAAACCGTCGGTTCCATCCAACGGTCGACTGATCTGGGCTGTTGATCTCCAACGGTCAACTCATCAGATCCGTCCGTTTAAAATTTTGAATTTTTTTTTAATAAAAAAGGAAAAACCGAAAACTGCCGGTTTAACCGCAAAACCGGCGGTTTCGGTTTAACTGACGGTTCCGGTTAAAACAGCGGTTTTCGGTTTTGCAATCCCCTAAACCGAAACCGGACCGTCTAAAAATCGGTTCCAGTCCGATTTTGAAACTGAAATCGGCGGTCCGGCCAAACCGGCAGTTTCAAACTGAAAAAACTAGTTCCGAACCGGCGGTTCGGTTTCGATTTGAACATGTCTACTTAGTCTGCAATGTAACTTTTTATTACTATGTAAAATTTATTCCTATATAGAATATTTCTATTGGGAATTTTACTTTAGATGTACTAATTACTGAGAACTTAAAAGTGAATTCTTTACATTTTAGAACCTAAAATTATTTTTTTCAATTGATTATATTATCAACTTTAGTTAGTCAAAATTCTACGCTTTTTACTAAAAGAGAAGAATGTAAAAGTTATTAAAAGAGAAATATATGTGTTTATATTTGTTCATTAAATTTCATCGACAAAAATAAATTCAAATTCAATGATATTTGATTAGTTAACTCAGTGAACAGATTTGTTAATATGCTTGTGAACTAACCCGTATAAATTATACCCTCTGTCCCATTTTTTATTGCTCAAGTCAAAATGACACAAGTTTTAATGAAAAAGTTATTTATTAATATTAAAAGATACTCCCTCCGTTCCACAACTGTTTGCACAGTTGACTGGACACGAAGGTTAAGAAAATACACTTTTAGAGAGTTGACTGTTATGACAAAGATTATTTTTTTAGTAATTATCAAGGTTAGAAATCAGGTTTTATAGTTTTTTATATGTTGTTAAAGGAATGAGGGCGAGAATGTTTTAAGGACAGAGGCGAGCTCCTTTTACAACGTGCGAGGACATCAGGGCAAGCTGCCAGCTTCAGCGAGGAGGGAGTGTATCCATGTGAGCATCCCTTCCTCGCCATTTAATATGACAGAGGGCACGTGTGCCTTGATCAGAAGGTCAATCCCATCGGTCCAAGGGACATTCCTTTTGTCAGATGAAGTGGCTCACTCCCATTAGCCGATTTGTCAAAGAAAATGAGGCCCATGCATTTAATGCATGGATTAGATTTTCTTTTTAAGAATAATTAAAGACGGCATATTTGTAGTATAAATAGATACTATTGGTGATAATAAAAAGAATCGAGAATCAAAAGGAAAAATACTTAAGACTGAGCCTAAAAACCTCAGCAATTCCGTGTGTAATATTTATTATTCTTGTTATTCTTAAATGACGTAAAGTCACCCATTTATCAGGATTATATTCGATAAATAGCACTCATTGCTCAAATCAAACCGTTATTCTTATAAAACCAGATATAACTTGAGTGATTATCAATAATTGTTATATTTGTGTAACAACAATGGGCGCCGTCTGTGGAAAATCTTGCAAAAAGTCATTAAGGGAAAGTCGAAACTGAAGGAGTCAGTGACCTCCTAATGGGTATCTCCGTCTTCAGTTCCTAGAAGTTTAGTAGAATTTTATCGATGGAAATATCAAGATCCGGTGCACGAAGCACCCCGGTGGAAAATTTGGTGGATCAGTCCCCAGAAGCTAGGACCCCAAGGCGTGGCGCCTGTATGCTAAAACCAATTTCGATCCAAGAGTACCAGACGCCTGAGTAGGTCACAGCTGCCATCAGACAACTCGAAGCAAGAGGTCGGGAGCTGACCACCCATCACCAACCTCCGGAGGGATTGGGGGGGCCCTACACGAGACCAGCGGGGCAAAAGACCCATGGTCGAAGAGGTGGCCGAGAGTGGCCATGCTTGAGTCGGATCCGTGGCGATTTCGGGACAACGATCAATGTTCCGTCATTTAGGATCACCCCCACGACTCCAAGGAGGCCCGGAGGAGAATGAGGTCAATTCGCAGGCCCCGAATCCTCGAGCGAATTCGGATCCCATCAGGCGTCCCCCCATTTAGGACCGCTTAGGTCCACCAGCGAAGGAAGGTCCTCACGGATCGATCCTTGGCCGTTTGGGGCCGGTGTTGTCGGCCCCGGTTGGGAACTCTCGCGACACCGTGTTAGTTGCGATGCAAAAAAAGATAGACGACATGGAGGGACGATTCTATGCCAAGGAGGGGCTTTCCAGGAGAAATATGGTCTCTGAGCCACTATCGATGGATATCGAGCAAGCCCCAATACAATCCAAAATCATCCCACTCTAAGCTCAAGTGTACGAAGGAAAGTCTGACCCAGAGACTCACCTTAGTAAATTTAATATCTACATGACTGGATGCGGGGCATCGGACGCAACAAGATGCTGCCAGTTTCCATTAACTTTGGGTGATCTGGCCCACAAATGGTATGTAAATCTCCCCCCTAGATCCATCAACAAATTCGAAGAACTGGGCGGTCAGTTCATCGAATATTTTGCTGCCAAAATTGTGAGACCAAAAAATCGTCAGAGACTCATGGCCGTGAAACAAAAGAAGGAGGAGAGTGACGAAGCTTATCTTGATCGTGTAGATGGAATCATCCTCTCTGGGGAGTCTATTGGAGATGAGCTCCAGCTGCATGCAGCAATGAGTGGGCTCAGAGCAGATTTACATTTGTTTCGCCACCTAACAAAGAAGTACCCAGCGACCTACTCAGAGTTCAGGCACCGAGCTGGGGATATAATTACCCGGCAAGAGCTCCTTACCCAAAGGTTGGGGGAAGGGAAGGAAGAGGTTGGTGAATAAGTGAAACAACTCAAAGCTCCACCAGCAAAGAAAGGCTCAGGTCACGGCAAGAAATCCAGTGGAAATAAAGCCCCAGGCACATTTAAAAGCTTTGGGGCTCCACCTCCAGGATCAGAAATGCAAGTGCTCGAGGTCCTAGGAGGTACCCCAGCTTATGTCTGCAACACTATGAAATCCTCTGGAGTCTTCCAAAAACCTCACCCCATCAGGGCTGATGCGATGCGACTTAATGGGAACAAATTCTGCGCATTTCACGATGCCGCTGGGCACAACACAAGTGAATGTCGGGAACTTTTAAAGTAGCTATGGCGAATGTATGAAGCGGGGAAGTTGGAAGACTTCATGAAAAGACAACCACCCAGGACTGATCGAGACGAGAGAGGACCTCCGCGCAGGCAGAGGGAGCCCGAGGAGCGAGGAGCTCCTAGGCACGAACTAAGGGCTGAGGCCGCCGCTCCAGTGGCGGTGGTGGAAGACACTTACAGTGACGAAGACGAGACACCGGAAAATCACCAAGGTGGCCGCATTCATGTGATCACCCCTTGTAGCAGCCTGGGAAGATTGGTCCCAGTTGGACACTTGTCCAATAGAAAGCGCAAGGCCGAGATCCGATCAATCGATAATATTCACCTTGTAGCTCCTCCAAACCCGACAATCTCAAAGGTAGCTATGTGTTTTTCCAACTTTGACCGAGAAGGCCTCCTCCTCCTGAAAGATGATGCCTTAGTCATCTAGGCGAACATCCGTTGATAGGGTCTTGATCGACAATGGTTGTTACTGTAATATCATCTTTAAAAGCACGCTGGATCAGCTCAAAAACCTCGCGAAATTCATCAAAGTTTATGACACTCAACTGTGAGGATTTGATGACAACATGGTCAATGCATACGGACGGGTCTAACTCTCCGTGGAACTCATCGACTTCCAGAACCCGAAGATCAAGATCACTAGGCCTTTAGACTTTGTAATAGTGGACCAACCGAATATCTATAACAGTTTTTTAGGTCGTTCCTTTTTTGAGACTTTTGAGGCAGTTGCCTCTTCGTACTTTTATTGTATCAAGTTTCCCACTAGTGAATGGGAAATTGGCACGATCAAGGGGGATAAAAAAATGGCAAAGAAGTGTTTGAACTACTCTCTTGTTAATTTCAATTCAGCTTTTGATTTAGACTCAAGATGTCATACACTCACCACTGCTCGAGAGATAGGATCGTCACCGGATAAATTCGACCTAATCAACCCAAAGGAGCACAATGGGAGCGAGCTCGGCGCTTTGCATGAATGAGCAAAAATCGAGCCCCACTTAGGGTATGAAGCGACGCACATGGATGTAGATCCACGGGGAATGATACGTGATCCACGGGATATAAAGAGAAGTGCACCAGTCGAGGAACTTGAAAATATTCCCATCGACCCAAGTCGACTAGATCTCGAAGTCACCATCGGTGCTAATGTGCCGACGGGAATTAGGGAGGAGTTAATCAACTTCCTCAGAAACCATATAGATGTCTTCGCATATTCACACAAGGACATGGTCAGCATTAGTCCTGAACATGCTTGCCATCACCTGAAGATCGACCCAAATCGAAGACCAATCTCCCAGAAAAGAAGGAAATTTGGTCCTGAGAAATATGCGGCCCTAGCAGAGGAGGTCAAGAAGCTGTTGGATAATGATATAATCGAGCAAGCTATTGACGAACCACAATGGGTAGCCAATGCCGTCCTCATCAAGAAAGCGAACAATTCATGGAGGCTATGCATAGACTTTACAGATCTTAATGCAGTTTGTCCTAAAGATCATTTCCCCATGCCGCATATTGACCACCTAGTGGATAGCACTGCTGGGCACGAGATAATGTCATTCATGGATGCCTTTGTGGGTTATCATCAGATTCCAATGGCGGAAAAGGATATTAAGTACATGTCCTTCCTCATAGAAAAGAATGTGTACTCCTGGCGCCGGATGCCTTTTGGTCTCAAAAATGCTGGGGCAACGTACCAAAGGTTAGTAACCCGGATGTTCGCCGATCAAATCGGGAACACAATGAAAGTTTACATTGACAACATAGTTGCCAAAAGTGCTAAAAAAGAGGACCATCTGAGGGACCTTGGTGAAGCATTTGCCATCCTCAGAAATTTCAATATGAAACTCAACCCTAAGAAATGCAGTTTCGGAGTTGGGTCCGACAAATTCTTAGGGCACATTGTCAGTCAAAGGGGCATTAAGGCAAATCTGCTCAGATCAAGGTCATCCTCGATATGGAGGAACCACGCACCATCAAGCAAGTTCAGCATCTAACAGGCTGTCTGGCAGCCTTAAGCAGGTTCATCTCCAGACTGGGGGATAAAAGTCGACCTTTCTTCGCCATGATTCGAAAGCAGAAATTCACTTGGAATAAAGAGAGCCAACTGGCTTTCGCCAGGCTTAAAGAGTACCTGGCAGATCCTCAGATCCTCGTGAAGCCCATTCTAAGAGAAAAACTTTTCCTTTATTTGGCCGCTTCGGAGTCAGCGATAAGTGTTGTATTGGTCCGCGAAGAGGCACATCAACATTTACCTATCTACTTCGTCAGCCAAGTCTTGCACGATGCTGAACTCAAGTATGCTCCACTAGAAAAACTCGCCTATGCGTTAGTCATGAGCGCAAGAAAATTGTGTGTGTACTTTTTTTATCACCACATTGAGGTGCTCACCACTCTCCCACTTCGTCAAGTCCTTCATCGTTAGGGGTGTAAGTGAGTCGAGCCAGCTCACGAGCTACTCATGCTCGGCTCGAAAAAAGATCGAAATCGACTCGAAATTAATTGAGTCGAGTCGAGTTTCGAGTTACTCGAGTAGCTATCGAGCTCGAGCTCGAGCTCACAAATACTCAGCTCGAAAGGCTCGCGAGCCTTATCGAGCTTGTACTATATTTACAATTTTGTTATTTATTTTATTAATTTAATATATTTATATTATTAATATATAAATATGTAATTAAAAATAACAAAAAAAAAGGTTATCGAGTCAAGCTCGAGCTCGAGTCGAGCTTAGTTTATCGAGCTTCTTACCGAGTCGAGCTCGAGCTGAAAAAAAAATAGGCTCGACCGAGTTCGAGTCGAGCTCGAGCTTCGAGTATTGTAATCGAGTCGAGTTTCGAGCTCAGCACTACTCGGCTCGACTCGACTCATTTACACCCCTATTCATCGTCCCAACACGAGTGGACGATTGTTGAAATGGTCGCTAGAGACTGCTCAATATGGCATCACCTACGCGCCACGAACATCGATCAAAGGACAAGTCCTTGCGGATTTTGTGGCCAAGTTAACTTTTTCCCCAAGCCCGTCTAGAATTGAGGTTCCCCCTTGGAAGCTCTTCGTTGATGGCTCAGCTACAGCCAGCCGCGCGGGAGTGGGCATAGTTCTCATTGGTCATGAGGATCAATGCTTCACAAATGCGGTAACTTTCGATTTCTTAGCCACAAACAATGAGGCAAAGTACTAAGCTCTAATAGGAGGCCTAGAACTTGCCAAGGCCGTAGGAGCTCATCGCTTACATATCTTCATGGATTCTCTTCTCGTGGTCAATCAAGTCAAGGGCGAGTATGAAGCGAAGAGCAAGCAAATGATCAAATATCAGGAGCTTGTTGTAATCCTTTGCGAACAGCTACAACAGGTCTTCATAGAGCAAGTCCCATGGGAGCAGAATTCTCAGGCGGATGCACTGTCAAAGCTCGCCACGTCCGATGGCGCGGCAGACATGTCCAACATCATCCTCACCCGACTCGGAACCCCATCAACATGTAGGGGAACAGTTGCAAACGTCGGGATCAATGAAGATTCTTGGATGACACCGATAATCAGGTATCTTAAAAATGGGACACTGCCCGAGGATAAAGTACTGGCCAAGCAGCATCAGTTGAGAGCCATCAGGTTCGTGATCCTGGATGAACAGTTGTATAAACGAAGTTTCTTTCTACCTCTACTCAGGTGTATAACACCAGAGCAGGGGCAGAGAGTACTGAGTGAGATTCACAGCAGAGTGTGCAGAAACCACGCAAGGGGGCGAGCACTCGTCCACAAAATAGTTCGGCAGTGTTACTTTTGGATCATACTTCGATGGGATGCCATCGCATTTGCGCGAGCCTGCCGAGAATGCCAGATCATGGGGCCAAACATCAAAGCATCCCCGGAATTACTGAGATCAATCTTTAGCCCTTGGCCTTTCACGCAGTAGGGTATCGACCTAATCGGTCCCCTACCAACAACGCTAGGGGGATGCAAGTACGCTATCGTCACTGTCGACTATTTTACCAAGTGGGCGGAGGCTGAACCTCTGAATAAGATTGATCAAGGCCCAATTATACGGTTCATTTGGAGATATATAATTTATAGGTTCGGCCTTCCACAGACCATCATTTCTGATAATGGAAAACAATTCGATGGCCTCGAAGTGATGGAGTTATACAGCACATGGAAAATCAAGAGACTATTCTCCACTCCTTATCACCCTCAGGCTGACGGGCAGGTAGAGGCGGTGAATAAAATCCTGAAGCACACCCTCAGAACCAAGCTTGAGGACGTAAAGGGGAAGTGGGCTAGCGAACTTCTGAATGTCCTCTGGGCATATCGCACAACCACGACGAACTCAACGGGTGAGACACCGTTTGCTCTCGCTTTTGGTACCGAAGCGGTTATTCCTTGTGAGGTAGCAATCCCTAGCCATAGACCCTCGCAGGAGATAGATGAAGTCAACGACCTAGCAAGAAGGATAGATCTTGAACTACTTGAAGAACGTTGATTAGATTCAACTCACAAAAATGCGAGCTACAAGCAACGTGCGGAGAGGTTCTACAACTCAAGAGTCAAAATAAGATAATTTGCGGTGGGCGAGCTCGTCCTGAAAAAGGTCCAAGGCCCCAGCAGGGGACCCTTTGGTCCAAGTTGGGAAGGTCCCTTCAGAATAGCAAAATACTTGTCAAATGGGGCCTACGAACTTGAACACCTGGACGGAGTCCCAGACCAGTACCCTTGGAATGCTTGCCATTTGAAGAAGTATTTCCAATAGGTGCCCAAAGCCTTGTACTTAAGGTGTAATAGATTGATATCATTCGAATAAAATTTGAATTTTGCAATATCATGATCGCACTAGAAAATATACTCTGGGCAAGGTCAGCCTTCCTGCAGAAATCAAGTCACCGAAAAGTCTCCCTTATCACGGGGGACCGTGAGCGCAGAGCTTTTCAACTTAGTTGCACCTAAATAAGCCAACTGGGGTGCACCCGAACGCACTGACGTTCAAGTCTCCCGACGAGCTAGTCTCCTGGGTCAGCACCGCCCACAATATAATTGCAAGTTATAAATAATCTTTCATGACGGGCAAACCAGACTCGCGGCGAGCACGAAAGTCTTGCGGTAGAAATTAAACTTCCCGTCGAGCACAAGACTCTTAGCGAGATTTCTCACACAGTGAGTATTTCTCCAGATGAGCACGAGAACCTCGCCACGAGGCTCGCCTTACAACAAGATTGTCACCTTTAGTTTATATTTCATTATAAGGGCTAACTTATTAATCTTTCAATCATGATTCTTATTGATTATACAGAAATTAAAAGAAAGGCATGAAGAAAAGGAGCGAACATGGATTCTCGATAAAGATATTTCATTAATAAGCAAGGGCGGCCGTAGGCCGATTACAAAAGCCCAAAGGCGAGAACTAAACCCTAAACCTTAAACCGAATAAATTACAAGATTTATTGGGGGAGGGGGATGCTTGACTTCCTTGCTCAGGAAGGCAACCAATACTTCAAGAGAGCTCAACTTCTTCACCGTAGGAGGAAACCGTTATTTCATCAAGGCAACCGGTACTTTAAGCAGGAACCATTCCAAGAGAACGGTTTTCCTTTGCTCTAAGACGGTTTACAGTTTAGGGATTACGGTCTTCCTCTGCTCGAAGAAGTCCCTCCCCCAAGGGCGATCAGCCCTCGGTGACCCCAGTGGGCGCATCCTCGGCACCCAGACTGCCATCTCCCATTCCTCCGTTAGGCTCGACGGAGGTACCGTCAGCTACATCGGTGGCCTCAGGCTCGAGGGCGGCGGGCTCCTCTTTCTCGGGGCCCAGCAGCTACTCGGGGCGAGGAAACCAGGACAGGTCAACACCATACTTGGTCGCCAGGTCCTAGAACTGGAGTACGAAGGCAGAAGGGACCGCGTGCTCGGGATCAGTGGCATATTCTTTGAAGTACTCCTCAGGCACAACGGAGGCCGGGGCGAAGGTGGACTGACGCAGCACGCGGATACCATCGGCGAAGGCCATGTGATAGGCATATTCAAACAGCCCCATAGGTTCGGAGCGAGGGTCCACGGGGGCAGGGGTTCCGGGCTCCGCGATCTTCCTCTGGAGCATCGCAACCTGCTAAGCCAGCTCCTCCGCTCTTTCGGCATTTTGTCGAGCTTCATCCGCCACTCATAGGCGGGCTTGTTCAGCTCCCTTCCTCATCGACTCGGCCTCGACCACCTTAGCCTTCTCGGCTTCCAGTTTTTTCTCCGCCTCAGCCCCAGCAGCCTTCATTGCCGACTCCACTTCGGCCTTCTCCAAGACCAGCCTCCGCCTAGCCTCCTCAGCTTTTTTAAGCCCGGGCTTCCGCCTTCTGGGCCCTCGCCTCCGCCTCTTTTTTCTCCTTCTAAAGCTCCGACCTCTCTCGTCGGAGCACTTGAAGGGCCCCATACTCCTTTTTCCGAGCAGTGTGGGCCAACCTCGTTGCCGCGGCGGTTCGGCAAGCCAATACGTGGGCAACCTGGGAGGAGGCCTCAGTGGAGAAGTGAGCGGCGTCGTTAAGCTCCCTAGTCCACAAGGCGGCCAGATCACCCATTCTGCCGGCAATGAAGGGGGGCAAGCTGGTTCCTGCAATCGGCCTCCTCACAAAGTAATAGTCGTTCAGGATTGGGGGGTGGTCAGTGGAAGGGCCCCTGCGCGTGACGAGTAAATAAGAGTCTAAGCGCAAAAATCAAACATAAGGAATATATATCAAGGAAAACTTGAAAAATCTTACTCAGCCAGCCTTTCGGCATCAAACCCGAAGAGGGTGTTCCCCCAGCTATGAGAGGCGCGACTCGGTGCCACGGTGGGCACAGTGGCATGTCCCTCACCAACCCTTTGCCGCTTGCTGAGGCGGATGTCGGCACTGCTCGCAGAGACCTCGTGGACGTCATCATCCGACTCCGGTCTCTTTCCCCGCGGAGAGTCGCGGGCACGGGCCAAGGTGCCGACGCCCTCGCCTTGTTTCTTCTTCGCCCTTTTCGGCTCCTTGCGTAGCGGGGGAGGGGACGTCATAGTGCGGGCAGCATGGGGAGGAGGCGGAGTTTTCTGGCGAGGAATGGTGCGGACAGTGGCCCGACCCGCTGTCCCCGCCGCTCGTAGAAAGACGTTTTTATGCTTCCCCATCAGCCTGCTCGGACAGGTGTTATGCACAGGAAAGTGAGGAACTGCATGAGGCCAAGCTCGTAGTTAGTTCGTATTCTTTATTCCATGAAGGAAGAGGGATAAGGAAGGCTTACCAAGGTCTGAACCCAAATTACGAGGAAAGCAAAACAGGTGAGCTTCTCTCCTAAGCTCGTTGCTATTCAGGACCTCTCGCGAGCGCTCTTTGGCGGGCAGCTTCGAGACGATCTCGTACACAAGACGAAAATCCCAGCTCAGGTCTTGGAGTGTCGGGACCTCGATTCCTATACAAAACAAAGAAAATTAGATCAGTTGATTTCTCCGAAGTTTAGGATCTCGAGGCTTACGAGCAGTGTCGTGGCCAAAGAACGTGGGGATTTCAATGTCTATGTCAGCATTATGGCCAGCAGATTTCCACTTCCCGGAGACAAAGAACCACTTCGTCTGCCAGTTGTACAGCTTGGAAAGGATTCCCCCAATGAAGATCTTCTTCCTCATCTTGAGGTACATCGCGGGCTTCCCTCACAGAGTTGGAACATAAAATTCATCTCCGTCGGGGTCGGCATTCTGTACAGCCCGAGGCGTCCAACAAGTGTAAACAAAGAGAAGATCGCCAACCACCCATGAGGGTGGAGTTGCATCGGAGCAATCCCCCATGCGTTTAGAAGATGAGAAATATTGGGATGCAGCGGAAAGCGAAAACCAGCCTCCATCATAAAGTAATTCATCGCCACCATGCCGGGCGGAGGTTGGTCTGGGCGCTCGTATCTGCGAGGAACGTGGAGTCGAACGTCCGTAGGGATTTCCCAATCACCCCACCAGGCATGGAGCTCTTCGCGAGTGATATCACTCTCCCAAGCATCCCCATTCATCACCCAGTCAGATGCCTCAGCGCGCCGAATCATCTCATCAGTCCGTTTCAGTGAGGAGCGCGGACACGATTCCACGTATAACGCGTAGTCAAATTGTGGAGGGGGTCCTGCCAGCTCATTCATCACGTCTAACTAAGCGGAATGGGCAGCTCTGATCTCGCGGAGTGCGCGTTCCTCTTCGTTTTCACGAGCATCTTCAGCAAGGGCTTGAATCCCTTCAGCGGCAAGCTCGCCAACCACCTCCTCCATAGTCCGATCCAGTGCGGGATCGGATTCTCCACTTTCTTCCATTGAAGGGGCGACTGGAGCGCCTCCTTCCCTAGCAAGGGTCAGGTCAACGCCCAAATCGCCTAAACCTTCGAAAGGGGCATTCCCGGAGGGATCCTTAGAGTCCCCGATAGATACAACAGGTTCACCGCCGGTCAGAGGAATGAAGGTCCTCCCAAAAAGATTCTCCCAAGTCATCGGTCTCTGAGGGTTGCCACGAACCTAGGACTAGTCGCTGAGATTCGGGCAAACCCACCCCTGTATAACTTCCGGTGGCCGGTGGATTTCGTCTACTTGTTTCCCCACGTCCTTTCGTCATCCGGGAAAGGTTTGAAGGAAATGCAAAAGAACTAAAAGTAAAGAAAAAGAAGTTTTTTACCTTAAGAAGATTTCTGAGAATCGATCGAAAGGGTTAAGGAATGTTGTGATCGAACCTAAGGATAAACCGCTTTGAAGTTCTTTGAAAAAACGAAAAGTATTTTCAAAGGGCTGAAGTCCCCCTTTTATAGATTTCTTTGGGGACTTATGAGCAATTTTTCCTAAAAATGAAAAAACAGGGGTCCGAGGGAAAATTCCCAAAAATAGGTGCCCTATTTTCGAAATGCACGTGTGGGTCAATGTGCATGTGGCGCGTGAAACGCAATCATAATGATGGTTCACGCGCCTCATCAGCCGTCATTAGTCACATCGTATAATCAATCGACGCCTCTGTTAATGCAAAAGCTGCAGCGCATAATTACAGCCTCGAAAACCCAAAGGACGCTGTTTAGCACCTCGCCACTCAAGCACCTCGTCAGCTGATCTCTTCACCAAAAGGATCGCTACAAAAGAAATATCTTTTGCCCAAGTACCTCCCCGCCAGCAAATTTTTTCATAATCTAGCGAAGTGACCGACTTGGTCCCCCTACAGCCACAAGTGACCAAGCCCGGGGGCAATTGTTGTGACAAAGATTATTGTTTTAGTAATTATCAAGGTTAGAAATCAGGGTTTATAGTTTTTTATATGTTGTTAAAGGAATGAGGGCGAGAATGTTTTAAGGACAGAGGCGAGCTCCTTCTGCGATGTGTGAGGACATCAGGGCGAGCTGCCAGCTTTGGCGAGGAGGGAGTGTATCCATGCGAGCATCCCTTCCTCACCATTTAATATGACAGAGGGCACGTGTGCCTCAATCAGAAGGCCAATCCTATCGGGCCAAGGGACATTCCTTTTGTCAGATGGAGTGGCTCACTCCCATTGGTGGAGACGCCCATCAACCGACTTGTCAAAGAAAATGAGGCCCATGCATTTAATGCATGGATTAAATTTTCTTTTTAAGAGTAATTAAAGACGGCATATTTGTAGTATAAATAGATACTGTTGGTGATAATAAAAAGGATCGATAATCCAAAGGAAAAATACGTAAGACTGAGCCTAAAAACCTCAGCAATTCCGTGTGTAATATTTATTGTTCTTGTTATTCTTAAATACCGTAAAATCACTCATTTATCGGGATTATATTCGATAAATAACACTTATTGCTCAAATCAAACCGTTATTCTTATAAAACCAGATATAACTTGAGGGATTATCAATAATTGTTATATTTGTGTAACAACATTGACCATGTGTAAGTGAATGGTATAATTGAGAAAATATGTGTATGTATAGTAAGAGATTAGTTAATTGAATTAAAAAAGTAATAGCATTAATGTAAATAAATGTGTATTGTGAGAGTGTTAAAAATAAAAGGTGGTTCCATTTATAAGTGTGCAAATAACTGTGAGACGGATGAATAAGATAAGTGTGCAAACGCCTGTGGGACAGAGGGAGTATAAAGTTTAGGGTAAATGTTTCATTTTAACTTTATTGAAGGGAGATTATTTTAGTTTGAGAGAGTAGAGTGAGTAATTGAGTAACATGAGATATAAATAAGAGATGTTTGGAAGAGTTTAGTTTGAGAGAGTAGAATTATTATTATTATTATTTTATTTTATTTTTGTTATTTTGGGTATGAGAAATAAAAAATAAAACAGGTTCGCCACAAAAGATGGAGGCACTTAACAAAAAGGATTAGGGAAAGCCCTAGCATTCCTAGCAAGATGATGTGTAGCAGTGTTGGCATTCCGAGACACTAAATTAATTTTAAAAAAAGATACACTTTTGAATTTTGAGCAATATAAAATGAGATTGAGGGAGTAATGAATAGTTTGATTTTAATTGATATTTTTCACAACTATAATAAATATAAAAATATGTAATTTGACTTATTTAATTAAATAAAATTATAGAATAGTAGTATATATATATACGATTTTTAGAAATATATAAATTTTATTTTTGTAATTAATTGATGAATAATATAATTTAATATTGATAATACCAATCTTGTTCAGGTTCGTATATGCTCAATTAAACTCAAAAAAATATGTGTATATCCCTATTATAGTAATAGGGAATTTAAAATTGTTGAGGTGTCGTCTTCTGGTTGATTTCGCTCATGTGTCGTATTTTGGTTAATTTCGCTTACGTGTCGTCTTCTTGCTGATTTTACTTATGTGTCAATATATTATATATGTTTGTCAAGTTTATATTAAATTCCTAATATAAATGGAAATTTTGAATTTCTTGTAATGATACTAATTTCCTAAAATTGTGCAATTTCAATTTATTATAATTAATTTTCTTTTCTCAATTCACAAAATTTATTAAAATTTGATATTCTATTACTTTATAGATTAATTTTTTTTTTTTTGGTGTAAAAAAAATTTTAAATTTTTTATATTTCATAACATGTATAACAGGCGGGATATGCGCTAGTTCAATAATTAAGTTGGAGGTCGACTCGAAAAAAATAAATCATGCTTAAGCACTTTAGGGTAGTTTGTTTAGGAATTTTCTAAACCAGGCGTGGGATATTACGTCACATCCATTTCTATTTTGGAATTTAAATACGTGTGTTAAAATTCAAACACATTTATCCCTAAAATACCAATTCATTATTACACAACTGACTTGATATAAAAATTTTTTAATATTATTATAAGAGCGAGTCTCTTATAAAATATTGCACTGTGCAATATTAATTAAAAATATAAAGATTTAAAATTTGCGGACCATCATCGGATCGGGTCAAAGATAAGAAGATACGCAGATTTACATAATTAGGGCAGAAATCGCGATGATGACAACCAGCGCAGAGAAGGCGACGATCAAGAGGCGATTCAACAGAGAATTCCGACGAAAACAACTGCGGAGATCAATGAAAATATCAAATTGAAAAGAAACGCGCAGAGATAAAAAAGAAAAAGGAGAAGATATAGATGTGTTTTTTTAAAAAAATTCTAATAATTGCTGCAGATCTTATCAAACACAATAACAAAGTTCTGGATCATCTTTGTTATCAGTTGCATGTTCTTCTAAAAAAATTGGAATTAATATCGCAACTGTTACTCTGTTTCTGATTTCTTCATATAGTAACACATATTTCTCTATAGGGTAACACGTTTGTGTTCATATAGTAACACTTTTTTTTTTTTCCATATAGTAACACATCTTTCACTATACAGTAACACGTTTGTATTCATATAGTAACATATTTTTTCAACAGTATGTGTTACTGTAAGGGTAAGTACGTGTTACTGATCTTTAAAAGAATGAAATATTGGTTTTGTTCATTAATAACACATTTTTCTTCATACAGTAACACGTGTTTGACCTAATAATAATACAACCTGAGAGTAAAAATTTATTTTTACCTTTGCACGAGTTTAATACACATATTTGCCTTACAATAACACATATTTACTCCAAAATCTTATACTTGGGGATCAAATAGACCCATAATTTTTTTCTTAACACATTAAAATCATTTCTCTTTAATATTGAGATCAAATAAGTCATCATCTTAATAAAATCACTCTTTTAATAAGAATAAAGTTGTTGAAGATTAAAAACTTATTTGATTCACACATATAATTAGATTAGAGATTTATTTGACCATTTTTTCATTTTTATTTTTGTATTTGAATGATTATTTTTACGCAAATATGTATTATTTATTTTACAGTAACACATATTTATCATTAAAGTAACACATGTTTAACCTAATAGTAACACCCCTGGGAACACCTAAAAGCGAAAATTGTATTTTTGTCATTGCGCGAGTTTTTTTTAGCCAAACACGACCTAACCCGATCCAACCCGCCCAAGATCCGCGAATTTCATTAAATGGATTATTTCACGGTACAATATTGCATATAAAAATTTGTCTTATTATAATAATAACACATTATTCATACACATATTTTGACTAAAAATTAAATTTAGTGCAATTCAAAATCTCAAAACAAACATGTAATACTACTATTAGATTCCACCATCCACCATAATTCTATAATAAACATATAAAATTCGAATGGCCTCGATTACATCCCTAATAATACTTTTGTCTCACAGGAATTTTATATATTATTATTATGAGTTGATATGTTATTAATACGTTTTATCATAAATCTGATTTATAACAAATGTTTTAAAAACAAAAAAAAAATTAATATCATTTAATAAAATAATCAATATCATTCAATTTAATATAAAAATATTAAAATAATCAATACCTTCTTAAACAAATTTCATATTAAAACTTGTTATTACCATACTTTGCCTATTATTATTGCATACATATTGTATAAGTTTTATCACCATACTTTGCCTGTTATTATTGCATATATCTTGTGAAAGCATGAAATATTGTGAAATATTGTCAAAATTTTGATTTTGGAGATATCGATATGGATATTTATCATAACGAGTTTTTTCTAAAATATCGATAAAATATTGAGAAATATAAGTAAATGTCATTATCAATATCGGTATCGGTGAGTTTTAGTTCAAAATATACCAAATGTTTAGATATTTTGTGGAAATATAGATGAAATATCAATTTTTTTTAATATTTTTGTCTTCTTCTCTCTCTCTCTTTTTTAATTATTCTTCTCTTCCTTTACTCATTGTCCATGAATATTATTTTAGATCTTGAGAGAAATTGCCCCATAGGTTGGCCTAGTGGTGAGGGGTAATAATTTTAAAATCGGACTGATTAGCGAATCAGACAATGAACTGAGTCACTGGTTCAACCGGTTGAACCGTTGTAAAAAAATTGGATAATTCGAATATTTATTTATTTATATATTTATATATTTATGTATAATATATTTCAATATATTATAAATATTATATATATTCATAAAGATATAAATATTATAGATATTCATAAATATATTTATAAATTTTATACATATATTTGATATTATGACAAAACATTGCATAAGATTAACGTAGTACGCAAAAATTAAAACTTCAGACTACATGTCCCATAAAAACAATTGTGAGGGGTTGAGGCTTAGGAGTGTGATGCTCTATAAGTCTTAGATTCGAAACTCGTTGGGTGCAAATAATTTTTCTGGGCCAGTCCACACAAAGCTTTGCTCTGTCTTTAAATGGTGCCCCTACTAGTGGATGGTGGGATTGGTCCCTCAATTAGTCGGTCCTTGGACCGGACACCGAGTTATCAAAAAAAAAAATCTTGAGAGAAATTAACCATTGAGCCAACATTTATTTAAAAATCTTACAAGAAAAATGATCTTAACAAGCTTAATTGTATTGAATAAATTTTTTCATAAATAATTAATTTTGTTGAAAGTTTAAGTTAATTTTGTTGAATAATTTCAGTATAAATTTCTCATTTTTTTTTATTTTGATATGTCACTCTATAAGTTATTCATTCTATTTTTGGTAATTACCACTAAATAATTATATCACTACGCTTTACTACTACCTCCATTCCAAGAAGTTATGCACACTTCTTGGGACACGGAAACTAAGAAAAATTAACTTTATTGACTTTTATGAAAATAAAAGGTAAGTGAGAGAATAAAGTGTAAGAGTATTTTAGGTGATTTAATGAGATAAAGTAGGAGTGAGAATAAAGTAGAGTGAAATAAGAGTGACATTTTTTTAAATTTAAATGATATTGTGTGATATTTTCTTTTTAGGAGTGTGCATAACTTGTTGGGACGGACCGAAAAGAAAAGTGTGCATAACATCTTGGGACGGTGGGAGTATTATTTATACATATTGTCACTCATTTATCTTTACTTTTACCCTCTGCCCTCTAAAAACGTGCTCACTTGCTTTTTTTGTTCGTCCAAAAAAAAAATGTGCTTATTTTTTTTTTTTTTTGATCAGGAAAATAAAATTTTATTCACAAAGTCAAGCAGGGCATAAGATATACCCTACAAGATAGAACCATACAATTTGCCAAAATCGTGCATATACAATCAGCAATCAAGTATCATTCTAGGACTATTGAGCCAATCCACATAAGAGAAAGAACAAATACTAGGAATATACGTCGATAACCAGCTCCATAGACGTGATTTAATCTCATCAAACACCTTCTCTAAATCAAACACCTTGCCTTTAAAAATTAAATTATTTCTCTCTTTCCAAATAACCCAAACACTACAAATCCAAATTCCCACCGCAATTTTTCTTCCCTTCTTTCTCGACAAACACCCCGAAAAAAGCAGTAAATGTGTTTATTTTTTATATGGACACAACTACTTTATCTTTACTGGGTCTCTTGTGTTTTGTATACACTATAAGCTTACAATGTTACTATTTAATAAAAAAATTAAAGTATCAAATATTTGATCAAGAGTATTAAGAATCTCATCAGGAGTATAAATAACTAATGTCAATGATATCATATTTGACCAAGAGTATGAAAAATTTAATGAAATTGAAAAATAATATTTAAAGTATCAAATATTTAATTAAGGAGTAGGTCTCTTGTGTTACGTATACACCATAAATTTATGGTGTTATCATTTTTGAAAAAATTAGAGTATCAAATATTTGATCTAGAGTATTAAGAATCAATCTCATCAGGAGTATCAATAATTAGGTTCAATAATATCATATTTGACCAAGAATATCAAAAATTTGACCAAAAGTATAAAAAATTTGACCAAGAGTATAAAAAATTTGATGAAATTTAAAAATTACACTTAAAATATCAAATATTTAACCAAGAATATCAAATATTTGACCAAGAATATCAGTGAAATACGGTAAGCGTACAATACGGTATATAAGAAACACATAAGACTTTGTGTTAATAAAAAATATCAAATATTTGATCAAGAGCATTAGTTAAACATCATAAATTTACGGTGTATACGAAGATTTTGCCTTTTTTTTTTTATAAGTGAACCCTACAAGCCTATAATACTCTTTACTTTATCTATTTTATCCATTTTTTTTTTAAAATTTGTGTCCAACCCATATAAAATTTAAAAAAAAATTTCTTCAATTTTCTAATTTTTATTGATATTCATATTCAATATGGATATTTCCACCAATATATACATATATCAATAATCTTATCCTTGACCGTTTCAGAAAAAAAAAATCTTATCCTTGATCTTGTATCTATTAATTTCAATTTATATATATCTTTTTTTTAAACGATTTATATATATCTATAACCTTATAAAACTAAACCTAGCAAAACCACATTTTTTATTTCAAAATCTCTCTTCAATTTTAAGTATTGATCTCACTATCAATTTTATACGTTTTAATCTTATCCATTTATTTATATATTAATCTATAAATTATGAGTCATCACAAATCCTAATTTCGGTGGTTGGACAAGAAATTGAAGTTTTTTAAAGGTTGGTCTTTCTTTTCTTCCTCGCATCATCTCTGTCGTTACTACTTTACTCATTACTTTGATAAAATTTTTTGCAGATGCAGATTCATATTACGGAGAATAAAAATAATGTTTGATAATCCATATGTATTTTTTTTCATTATTCCGCAAAATTTGCGTAACAATATATATATGTGTACTCTGTTTTGCTTGTGAATTGTACTGGCGAAACACAGATACACGTAATTGTGGAGGTCCACTTTGAGAAAAGTGTATGACCATTGGAACACAAGCATATGCGCCTTCCCATATGCTCTGATAACATCCCCATTAATATACGTGTTTTCCCAAGCCTTTTCCATTTCCATTACTTTCTCTGAATTCATTTCTCTATTTCTTCTACTTTGGCTTTTCATTCTTCTAAGGTACAACAAACAAAACCCCACTAGTAAAAATACTCCCTTTTGCTCTTTTTTGAATTTTCTTTTCTGGGTTTTGCCGTCTAATTGCCGCTTTCCTTTTATCCATTTCTTCACGTTCAATCAAGCCACCCCTTTTGGAATTCTTGCTGTAATCTCTCACATTTCGTGTGGTTTTTTTTACTTTTTTTTTTTTGCTAAATTTTTTTTAATTTTTGGTGAACTTGAGGGGTGGAAGAAATAATTGTGATGGGGAGAATTTTTGAGGTGACGCTCGAAGGCAAGATTTATAGTTGCAAGCACTGTGGAACTCATCTTGCACTTACTGATGACATCGTCTCCAAGGTTTATGTTCTTCTGCTTTCAATTTATGGGAATTATCAATCTGTTTTTTTTTTTTTTGTTCTTCATTTGATGTGAATTTTGAATTTTTGTTTAATTCAGTCCTTCTTCCGATTGCTTTGATATGAGGCAATCTTGGTAGCTTTAATTCCAGTGATGATCAGTTTTGGGTTTTTAATCTTATGACAATCTAGGAACTTTTAGTCTGATCTGTTTCTGTATGAGTAGTTGACTTTTGTTGTTGAGGATTTTAGGCTATGTTGTCTTGGGATTTAGGTATGTGGGCTTGACTTTAAAATTATTGGATGTGAAATTCGTGATAAATAGTAAAAAGTAGTATTTAATAGTGATTGATGTTGTATTATTTTATTGTATTGCATAAGAAAGAAAATGAATGGATTGGAAAAAAGTATTGGGAAGAGTAATAATAGGTTTATAAATATTTTAGGTGTGGATTTAGTATGAGATTTAAAAACTGGATTTTAAATCTCTGACTCGAATGGGATGTGGATCGAAAAGTTCTAAGTCCATTTGAGTGAATCTCGAAACAAACATAGCCTTAATGTAATACTTCCTTTGTCCCGAAATATTTTTCACAGGTTAAAGGGCATACAAAATAAGAAAGGAGAGTAAGCATTGAGGTTTTGAGGGTAATTTGTAAACTTTTATGTCTAAAGTAAATGCATCGGTTGGATTGTGTGTATATGTGTCAAAAGTAATGACATTTCGTGTAAATTTGTGGATATTGTGAGGCTGGAGTTTATGGAGGCTTTCCATGTTAAGGATGCGAAGGGTATTGTGGGACGAACAAAAAAGAAATGTGTGAAAAGTTTTTCGAGATAGGGGTAGTATGACATTACATTAAGATGGGTTTATCTTGAAATATAGGAGTATATAATCACTTTGCATATCATATTTCCCAAGCCTAAATATGTGATAACTACTATAGTTTGATTGTTGGTATTTCTGGGAGAAGTATCTCTTTGTATGTTTGACATATACATGGTTCGGGGATTAAGCTATAGCTATCTGTCTGTACTCAGAGAACAGAGAAACATTACGAAATTATAGCCTGTATTGTGCGATTTCAAACGGTGAATTGAAGAATTAGTTTTAACTTTGTTTCCCAGTTTTAGAGAGTCTCTGCAGTTGGAAAAATCGAAACTCCATCCACATTACTTTGTTTAGATTGTGTGCGTCTCACTCACTACTTAGACGCACTTCCCAAAAGCTAAAGCTGACAGCTTTAAAAAAAAAGTGATTATAGCCCTCCGCTTGAGTTTGCAAACAGTCTCTTAATTCCGTTTTCACAAATTGAACTGGGGCTTGGTGATTAGTGATTAGGATAGTGAAGGGAACTTTCACTTAATCAAATGGATGTCTTAATTGTTTGATTCTTGGAGTAACATGGATTTCTTCACTGTATATGATGACTGATGCGACACCATGGATGTCGTATTTAGATGTCATACTTTACCGTAGATCATGGCATAATCTAGATGCCTATACAATTTTTTACGTTTTTTCCCCATCTTCTCTAAGTTTGAATTGTAGTAAATCTTGACAATCAAACGGTAAAAGCCTTTTATATGTAGAAGGATGAATATTGAGTGTTTTGTGAAAATGGGAGTTTAACAATTGCATTAGGCCCCTTGATTCAGTCACAACTTCTTCGACTCATTCTGTTTATTTGGTTCTTTGCTTCAGTCTTTCCACTGCAGGCATGGAAGGGCTTATCTCTTCAGTAAGGTGTAAGTTTTTCTTTATTTTCGTCACTTTTAAGGGCATGAAACGACTTATACATGATGGGTAAATCGGTTTGCAAATAATTTTTCCCTTATGCAGTTTTGTATTCATTTGGTTTAGGGATGTTTGGCAAATGAAATGGCATGTAATTCTCACGTAGAGCTTGATTGAAGCCTTCAACGAAATATTAGACTGATATTATATATTGTGTCTAATATGCATTTTTTGTGGCCTTATTCTCCCTAAATTTTGTTACTGCATTTCATTAGAACTCCAAAGTTGCTGGATGGTTAATGCTCTTCTTCATTCTTATCTCCAACTGATTAAAAACAAATAAAAAATCGTTAGAGAACGTGATTCGGATTCTGCTGAGGCACAAGAATTTCGTGCAAATTGGTGATGGCATGTAACAAGTAGTTGGACCAACATAGAGATGGGGGAGAGAGGGGGAGGGTGGGGGGGGGGGGAGATTGGTATTTGGTAGGAGATAACGAATAATGATTTAATTTTGAGAGTAACACTTGGGTTGCACCATTTGCTTTGTGTAAATGCTGCACAACTAATATTGTTCTATGGAAACAACTAATATTGTTTAGTGATCAACTAATACCTCTTAGTGAAACAATTAATATCATTTCCAAATCCACTTAAGTTGAATGGTGCATTGATAGAAGTTTTTGCCGAATTTTAAATATTCACATGCACGTATAGAAATCCTTCCATTTGTACAAGTGTGTGAAGTAATGAAACAGAAAAACGTCGTAGAATCAGCTTGAATTCGATGTGTTTCTTTTCTTCTCCAGAGTGAACGTAACTCTCGGGGAGAGGGAAGAAAGAATGATGATGACTGGATCGCACGTAGTCGCTGATATATTCTGTGTCCGATGCGGTTCAATTGTTGGTTGGAAATACGTAAGACTCTCGGGATCCAAAAAGTTTCATTTTCTTTACATGTTCGAACATGCCTAGTCGTCTATAATCTTCGCGCAATTTTCTCCAGGAAACTGCGCAGGAAAAGAGCCAGAAGTACAAGGAAGGCAAATCCGTTCTTGAGCGGTGTGTTTCTTTTCAAATTAGAGATATCGTTATGATGATTTTTTTCGTGATTTTGAGACGAAACATGTTGATGTTTAACAGGTTCAAGATTTCTGGGCCGGATGGGAGTAATTATTGGGTGAGCCATGGAGCACATTTCGGAGGAAGCGATGCCGATGATGCTTGATTTGTCGTCGTCTTAAAATCGACACATTTGATCTCCAATTGTACATTCTTAAACCTCCTTTGTTTTTCTTGAATTGTCTTTAGTACCCTCCTACTACTCCTTGTATCATGTTTCTGTGCTGTACATACATTTGAATTAACACATAATCTGCTATTTTGTTCACTTGGTTTATTTGTAATAAGTCCATGTATAAGGGCGACTGTAGTACTAGGTTGAATTACTACTCCAAGTGCAAATCCATCATATGCTCGAGCTCTATCCTTTAAGATTTCGAAACGAGGTTACTTGCGGCCAAAATTGGAACGAGAAGCATGCAATCTCGTACGCTCGACATCTTGCCCCAGATATCCATGGTTCGTCCCAGTTTTCGTCGGGCAACGCAGGAGTCTTTCGTCCGAACTCGGAATGATTATATCGCATCTCCAAATTTCTTCCAAAGCTGGAGGGGTTGGAATGACAAAAGCTACAATTTTCATTGAATGTTCAACATTTAAAGTTATATTATCAGTAGCCACATCAATTGTAACGAATTGTAGTTTGGACTTTCAAATAAAATTTAAATTTGTTATGTTCAGTGATGTCTTATTTGGTGTTGATTGTTATGTATTTTTTAGTTAGACAGATAAATTTAATGTACTTTTATTCACATGCTCATTATCTACTAATCTTTGCTTTTTTTTTTTTCAATTATTTATTAATTTTAACTATGTTGTCTGAAACAATCTTACAAAAGAATATCTCGAATATTTTGTCGTCTAAAGTGAACTCCAATCGATGTAAAACCCTGTAAATTATGTGTGATCTTCGTTTAATATGTATACCTCGAATATTTTGACATCTAAGGCGACCCTTTGAATTATGTGTGATCTTTGCTTCATATTTACTCGAATTGGTATATATCCTAAACCAAATCACATGTATTGCGGAGTAATTCTTCTATAAAACTGATATTATTACATTTATTCACGGATACTATTACATTTATTTACTAATAGTATAATCATTTTATGATGTGATATTTGTTTATAAGTGTAATGGTATTACTAAATGAATATTATAATATTAATGAATTAATATAATGATATTAATTTCATAATATAAAATTGTTTCACACTAAATTTTGTTTATATTGAGAGTTTCCTACTCCATTGTATATTTGGGAGCGTGGTAACTTCCAATAAGATAGTGTATTGGTTAATATTAATTTTTAAATATACCTCAAATGTTGACTTTAAACTTATCAGCCTCTGTGATCACTAGACTTCTACTCTGTTGATTCTGAGTTTTATTCTCCTTCAATGCATCACATAATAAGGAATACTTTATTAGTTAAAATTCTCACTAATATTATATATATATATATATATATATATCAAATTAAATTAGAATTGTTGGTCAGTTAGACAAAGTCTCTACTTAAGCAAAAATACGAGTGGGAGAAACTCACATAAGAATGAGTTTGAAATCAACACATAAGACTTTAGCAATAGGTTATTGACAGGGTACATGTAAAGACTCGAAAACAATACATAAGACTAGGACAAAGACACTATTACAATGACTAAATCGACAGATCAAGTGAAGGGCTCAGAAGTCTTTTAATTGAGGGAGGTTGTTGACTTTCAAACAAAGTCTCAACTGGTTATCGAAAGATCATGGACTCTGGAGTTGGAAATGTGTTAAGGAATTGATTGATATTACACATCTTTTTTTTTTTTTATGCCCATTGTGAAAGAACTCTAAGTTAAACATGTTTTGCCTTGAATAATTTCAGGAGGGGTGACCCTTAGAAAATTCTCAAGGTGCATGTGAATGAGGAAGTCAAACATTATTACTTGTTTACCTATCTAATATTACATTCAAAATAATATTGTTTCTTATTATGTACTTCCTCTGTCCCAATGAAAGTGTCTCGTTTTTCCATTTTGATCTGTCCAAATCAAAGTTTCTCATTTTGTTATTGGTATACCCTAATAATATATTTAATACATTTTTACATCTTTTCATCACACCTATTTATCTTTCTCCATCAAATCACTTGTACTATACTATTATACTACTACAATTTCATAAATCATGTGCCAAAAAATAATGAAAAACTTTTATCGGAACGGAGGGAGTATTGTTTAGAATACATAGTAATACACTAAAAAATAGTACCGCTCAACTATTGATACCCAATTTTTCTTTTTATAGTCTAAGACGTGGAATGTCTACTGGGTGCATTCAATAAAAATTGGAGTGTGAATAGTTACATCCTTTTATTAATGAAGTAATATTGTTTAACATTCAGGCTCCGTTTGATAGGCCAAATAAGACCCTTATTATGAGTGTTACTATAAAAGTTATCTTGTTTGATAGCCAAGATTAATTATTAGTGATCAATATTTTTTTCCACACGACCCGGTACAACCCGACCATTAATACGACCGATTCACTGTTTCTCTTCAAAGAAGAAATCAGACACCCCCCTCTTACAATTTTTGGTGGATTCAACAGTGTCAGATGTTAAAAGGGCCGCGGGCTGGCGGGCCAGCCCGTTCAGCCCTGAAAAATGCAGGGTTAGGGCCAGGGGTTTAATGGCCCGTTTAAAATCGGGTCTTTTTAGCCCGGACCGATTAGTCCGTGGGCTAAAAGGGCTAGCCCGCCGGTTTTTTGGGCTAGCCCGTTTATTATTATTATTATTTTAATTTACCAACCTCATGCCTATTAGTTATTTAATAAAAAAAAATTGGAGATGAAAATTCTTAGAGGTAAAAGTTAATTAAGAACAAAATGTTACTAAAGGATTTGAGATATTTCAAGAAAAAAAAAAAGAATAGAATGTTCGCAAATAAGTTGAGTTTATTCCTGACGACTTTTTTCTGGAAATGTAAAACGCATTTGACAATCTATTTTGTTGTAATTCCTTATTGTTTAACTATTTTGTTGTATTTCTAATTAATTTATGAACAATATTTATGTTTTAAGTTTGTATTGTGTTCTATTATAATTATAATTTAAGATGTTATATTAAAAATTTATTTTTTTTCTTCGGAGCCCGTTAGTGGCCCGTTTAGCCTGTAGCCCGCTAGGGTTAGAGTTAGGTTCCAACAATTGTCGGTCCGCTAGGAGTGAACCGGTAAGGCTCGTAGCCCTGTAGGGCTGACCCTAATGGGTTAGGGTAAGCCCATTTAACATCTCTAGTTTAGAATACATAGTAATACACTAAAAAATAGTACCGCTCAACTATTGATACCCAATTTTTCTTTTTATAGTCAAAGATGTGCTATGTCTACTGGGTGCATTCAATAAAAATTGGAGTGTGAATAGTTACATCCTTTATTAATGAAGTAATATTGTTTAACATTCAGGCTCCGTTTGATAGGCCAAATAAGACCTTTATTATGGGTGTTACTATAAAAGTTATCTTGTTTGATAGCCAAGATAAATTATTAGTGATCCATATTTTTTTCCACATGACCCGGTACAACCCGACCATTAATATGACTGATTCACTGTTTCTCTTCAAAGAAGAAATCAGGCACCCCCCCTTTTACATTTTTTTATGGATTCAACAGTGTCATTCTTATTACCGAGCTGCCCTCAATTTCGATTTTGAAATTTAAGTATTTTGGGATATAGGTATTATCATTTCGCAATTGTCCTTCTCGTCTACGTCATTTTGTGCCGCTACTCATGATATTCATTGCATGTGAGAACAGTCGACAAGAAGCTCGCCGACGGTGGTGACTCATCTCATCTACAACGTCGACAATGACTTTGGGTTAAATAGCTGATTTTCCGACTCGATCGACTGAGATTTTTTGTTCTTCTTTTTTGTATCCACACTTTCAACACAGGTATGTATTTGTAGAGAAATTAATTTACATTTTCAGAGCATGGGTTAAAACATAATCACCATTTTAGGGCAAATTGGGGTTTTTCATAAGGCCGATTCACTGATTTATTTTTATTTGTTGCTCTTTTTTTAATTTCTTTCTTTCTTTGTTTTTTTTTAATTTATCCTTATTTTCAATTTAGGTTTCGAGTTTCATCTGTTGCTTGGTTATATTTTTTTATTGGTATCTTTCGTTTTATATGTAAATAAAATTGTGATTTTGGTGATCTGAGTGTTTGAATGTGAGTGATAGTGACTATGATATTTGTCATTTCTATCAATAATATTTTGTATTTTCGAACTCTCGTGGATGGTTTGCATTGTGTGAAATATGTATTTGAAAACTGGGTTCCAAGGTATTTATATATAACATATTTTTGTTCTTCATTCACGCCACAAATGATTACTACATAGATTTATATCTGTAGCTTAGTTGATTTATTGTAGTCTATCAATTCATGATTTCAGATTGTATTTGGACTGGTTTTGCTTGTTGTTTGATTGTGTTTAGATTGGTTGTGCTTGTTGGTTTGCGGTCTATCCCCTTTGGTTGGTTTTGCTTGTTGTTTTATGGGGCCTCAGTCCTCATTTTTCTTTGACTATATATTATGCAGATTCCTGAATATGTTGTCCCTAGTCGTGACGAAATTGATTCTGTATATACTAGTAGAACGAATAAGATGTCGGAGAAAGATAATTTGCATGATCATAATACATCTTATTCTTAATAAATGAAATAGAGTTGTTAGACCACGTGTCAGTAACCGTCGTTCTTATACTGTGATAAGTAAAATACCGAAACAAGTGTCAACTTTAAATAGATTATATATGTTTGATGATCCCGAGTTGTGGCAAACCTATGAATGGATCAAAATACTTTAGCACGACTATGTTTTATACTACGAGAATTAGGAGGCCTAAGTAACCAGAGGTATTTGTGTGTGGAAGAACAAGTTGCAATGTTCTTATCGGTGAGCATTGTTAAATTTAACTACCAAAGGTCAGGTCAAACAATTTTCCATAACATTCACAAAGTCTTGAAAAAGATTTTAAGATTACACTATCTATTCCTTATTAACCTTACTCATGTCCCCAGTGATTCAACCAATCCAAAATGGAAATGGTCCAAAGTAATAAATAAGTATATTGTTTCTAAAATTTCACACAAAAAATATTGTATTCTAATCTTGCATTTTTTGTGCTTTGCATAGGGATGTCTAGGAGCTCTAAATGGTACTGATGCGTAAAACTGACCTGAGCCCGTTTCCCCACCTGGGTTCACGTGGGTAAAGCCTTTACGCACTAATATCCTTAGCTTCCCTCGAAACAAACATACCTGCAAAACACGCCGGAGGGTTCTCCAGCGTAGGCACTCCGACGCTCAAGTCAGATCACCGGAAAACACTCAAGAAAGTACGTATAAGGTAGCTAAGTGAGAGTGATAGTGATTCGATACCGTTACCTCCCTGCAGGGTGTGTTACTTATACGTAAGTTAAGAGCAATAACTGTCATCACAGTCTCCAGGCACTATCCCGCACGTTCTGCCATGATGTCGTGCGTGGATAACTTATTCCTCAAGAAATCTGCATCATATCTACGAATTCCCTCCCTGAATGGAGGTTAGACCCGGTCAATGTGGAATATAGGGAATATTCCTTGACTTGGGTCTCAATTATCTCAACTGCTTGCCCCTTCTCGATCTTATCAGGTAGATAACCGCTATGGGCTTGCTCAAATGCTCGTGCCTCCTCTAAATCTCGCTTAGGCCTCTCGGCCCACCTGTAGCCAGGTTTGGGCCTCTCGGCCCACCTGCAGCTGGGTTTAGGGTCTCGTGACCCGTATCTGGATTTAGGCCTCGTGGCCCCTCTGTAGTTGGGCTTGGGCCTCATGGCCCCTCTCCATACAGGCCTAGGCCTCGTGGCCCCCCTGTAGGTAGGTTTAGGGCTTCGTAGCCTGGTTTCGGCCGATCTGGGCTCGGGCCCATCTCGAGTTTTCCTCCCTTTATCTAGGGTATCTAGTAACGTTATTGAGCCCTATTGGGCTGGTCGTATTTTGGCCCTACGTGTAGTTGGGCCCGACATTTTTATCCGCATCAACCACTCCCCCCTACTCTAATGAGCGATCTTGGAGCTCACGGGAGTAAGGAAGATTTGCACATTCCCCCCTGCAGCCTCAGCTTTGAGATGTCCTCTCTGCAGCTTCAGCTTTGAGATGTCCTCCCTGCAGCTTCAGCTTTTCCCGGTACATCCCCTCTCGCTAATCTATTGGAGTCTAGCGACTCTTCGGCTTCAGCGAGGGACAGCTGTCGATCATGCATCCGCCCCTCAGTTTTAGCTACTGATACACGCATCCATTAACTCCCTCTTTATTTCAAAATCAGTTCCACTTCCTCTTCCTCTTTTTCTTCTGAATTCTCGCTCCATTTAGGACCTTATCTTCTGCAAGTCCTCCGCGATCGTCCTCTTCACTCCTTACCTCGACTTCCTCTCCTTATCTAGGTAAATCTTTCTTTTCTCACTTTGACTCTCTTATAGGAACGTTCTTTAGAAATGTCCCACTCTGGTTCTTCCCGAACCGTCTCTAACACTGGGAATTCTTCCCAAAGTTCTCACCACTCTCCCGTCTCCAATCCCCCCAGAGACTCTCCTCCCGTCTCTTCCTCCTCTCCGGAGGTGGATAGGGTTTGGTTCTGGGACTCCTTTGCCGGTCCCTCCAAAATCTCTGACAAAGCCCTAACCGATCTCATTTCTGGCGACTATATTTCGTCGGGTTTCAGTTTATCTCTCCCCGATCGGGGGGCCCGACCAAACCTAGCGACTCCCCCGACTCTAGCTTTCTGGCAAGCCCAGTTTGAAGCGGGGTTACGTCTTCCTCCTCCCAAGTTCCTGTGCCAAATATCGAACCTCTACCGAGTTCCTCTCAACTAGTTTGTTCCTAACGCCATCAGAATGATGGTCGCCTTCTATATCCTTCTCAAAGGAAATGGAGGGAAACCGTCTGCCAAACTCTTCTTTTCTCAGTTTACTTGTAAAACCGTTGGACCCTTCTACTACGTAAGTAGTCAGGTAAAAGGGAAATGCTCTTTCATTGGGAAGGTTCCCAATATTAACAAAGAATGGGGTGACCACTTCGTCTTTATTACCCCTGATAAGCCCTGGCCTTTTCAAAATCAGAAATGGATTTATCGAAACCCTTCTCCTCCAGCTCCCTCTAGTCACATCTCCTCCTCTACTAACCGTCGGGTTATTCTTCTGCTAAATGCCCATGTTCGTGCTCACGGGCATTTTGACTTGCCCGAAATCTGCTTCAATTCTCGTATCCTCTCCCACTTTAAATTTAGCTCGATAAGGGTCCCTCTTGAACCCTAGGATGGTAATTATCTCATTACAATCCATTGCCTTTATGAGTATAAATATATCTGATATCTAACTCACATCGTTTTCTCTTGCAGAAATGCTGTGGTTGTCTAAGGTTTTGGAAGGTCCCATTGACTCACTTGAGTCAGCCCTACCTACTCCTGCTCCTCAAGGTGATGCTCTTGATGCACCCCTCTCTTCTCCGCCAGCTCCCCAGGAAGATCCCGAGGATAACCCTCCTCCTCCGAAGAAGTCGAAAACCACTAAGGGCAAAGCCCCCGCCAGCCAGGGTTCTCTCCATTCCCGGGATACTTTGCGTCGCAAGTATCCCACTAGACGCAGTCAAGGCCTCTCTTCAGCCCCTATTGATGTGGACTCTTACTCCTCGGGTACCTCCGCCAGCAAGTTTTTTAGATAACGGATTTCTGCAGACGACTACGAAAAGCTTACCAGCCTCCCTCCCCGACCGACTGAAGAACATCAGTCATGAGCCACTTTGCTCGTGTAACACCCTTCTCGTTACCTTAATTATCTCATCTTCTCGCTATATTCTACTTTCTATGTGCCACCAGCATTCTCACCGTACTCGTGCTGGGTTTCTCACCTTGCATCCTTCTTTCCAGCCTATGGAGCCCCTCCAACCTCGCTCCCCTCTCTCAATCAAGGAGTTGGAGGACTCGCCTGGCCGAGAAGAAGAAAGCCACTCTCGCCTCCTTCGCATTAAAAAGCTGGAGGAGGAGTTGAAGAAAGCCAACGCGCTCGTGAGGCGGCCGAGAAGGAAACGAATGACATGGCGGTCTACCATGCCCCGCAAGAATCTCAAGTACACCAGAGGCCCCGTGAAGGGGGCCAGTCCCTCCCCAATCTTTCTCTTCTCCGCACTCGCCAAGACTTCCTCGCATGCTCTAGTGCGGAGCAATACGGAGGTTGTTATGGGGCCTTACATCCACCTATGACTACGGGTTTGATGCCCCTATATGCCCCCTCCTTCCGGGAGTTTGATAGGAAGTTCCTAGCCTCCATGCCTACCCCCACATTTCAAGGGTGACCTTTCAAGGTCTATTGCCAGGAGAAAGAAGCAATCCTTAACGAGCTGATCACTGAGCTAGTGCGGACGGAGGTTGAAGCAGAGGAACCTCCCCCCTATGCCCCCTTACCCTAATTTTCCCGCTCCCAAAGGAATTTCATATTTCCGAGCCCGAGAGAAAGAAGAAGAAGTGGCTCCATCACAATGAATGAACCTTCTCTTCTCTCTCTCTCTCTCTTTCTTATGCCGGTTTGGCACCCGAATTCTGCTCTCCCCTTCGTTGGGAGTTTACTCTTTGTTTAAAAATTATGTTGCCCTCCTCGCTGGAGAGCTTTTTGCTATGGTTATATGTGATCCTCCCTTGCCGGGAGTTAATTCTTATTTATCTCGTACACTTTCCCTTGCTGGGAATTAGTTTTCGTAACTGATGCTTATCCTCCCTTGCCGGGAGTTCGTTATTGCATGCTTTTTATCTATGCTTCTCGTATTCACTTTTTGTTTGCTTGCTTACAAAACTGTTTAGCTTCTAAGCTGTTAGCTTGCACGCATGACTTAGTCACTAGGATCATACTACTGGCTTGCCCCGTAAATGTATCCCTTCTCTCATATGCTGATTTTTCATCTGTTGGAAAACCCCCTTTTTCCCCTCTAGGGTTTTATGGTTTAGGTTTTCCGGGTTTTCCTCGACTTCATAGTCTAAGGATTTCTCCAGATAGTTTTTCTCCTTCCTACGTAAGTTAGAACCTTTCTTGGTAGGCTACACTTAGTGTTTTCGATAGGCTTTCCTAGCTTCTTGCTCCTGAAGCCTCCTTCTAGATTTAGTATGACCAAACCCTTTTCTTGTTATCTCAGCCTGAATTTCCTCAGGCTATCTCTTAGTTTTGCTTCATAAATTGCCCCCTGGGTTTGGACTAGTTAGACTCTCGTGTGCCTAACTTATATAATCTTTCCCGGGTATGAGTTTAGTCAAACTTTGCATGCTTGACTTCCATGCTTTTGCATCTTTTCGCAGCTTCGATCCTTGTCACCCTTCTTAGGTGCTTATCTAGCTGAGCCCTTTTTGTAGGCTTGTCCTTATATCCTAGACTTCTCCCTTAGTCAACTGGGCTCTTGCTATAGAGTCGAGTTGGCTTTAGGAAACTCTCTGTTAGTTCTCGTTTTCTTAAACATTCTGGGGTTCAAGCTGGCTGAATCCCTTATGCCTGCTCAACTTAGCTGGCATGAAGCCAACTGTCGGTTCTCACTGTTTGCCACTCCTCCTGAGGAGCAAGTAAGCTATATGCCCTCCCTGGGCTCAGGCTTCTTCTCATAGAAACCCTTTCCTCAGGTTTAGCGGGGTGTTTCGAAACTATTTCTTAGTTTCTGCTCTTAGATTTTCTTAGGCTTGCGAGGGTTAAACCTTCGCCATAGATCCAGTTTTACCCATAGCCAAGTGTGCCTTAGTTTTCTGCTTCGTAGTCCCTTTCTTGGGACCACCTTACTTAGACACTTATAAGTCCAACTTGATAGCTTCAAGGCTGGCAAAGCCTTACATCTAATCGTCCTTACTGGACACGACTTTGGCTAAACTTTATAAGTTTAACCTAATAATTTTGAAACTTTGGCAGTTTCAAATCCCGAAACCCCTCCTAGGTGCGGGTTCAGTTGAGCCCTTCTCGTAGGCTCGATCAAGGCTTCCCTAAGAGCCCTACCTCATGTTTGGCCCTTAGTTAGCTAAATCCTTACTGTAGGTTTAGCTGGGTTTTTCAAAGCTATCTTTCAGCTTCCACTCTTACACCCTTCTTTGGGTCTAAACAGGTTACCCCTTTCTGCGGGTTTAAATTCAGTCTTTAGAAGTTGTCTTTCTTTCACGACCTTTTTTATGAACTTAGGTAAGTAAAACCATCTCTGTAGGTTTGTTTCGAAGCTACCTCTTAGCTTCTTTCTCGTAACCCTTCTGGGTTTAGGTGGGTTAAACCCTCTCTATAGGTTTAACTTTAGTATTTCGAAGCTATCTCTTAGCCTCTTTCTCGTAACCCTTCTCTGGGTTTAGGTGGGTTAAATCCTCTCTATAGGTTTAACTTTAGTATTTCGAAGCTATCTCTTAGCTTCTTTCTCGTAACCCCTTTCTGGGTTTAGGGGTTAAACCCTGGGTTAAACCTCTCTCGTAGGTTTAACTTTAGTGTTTCAAGCTATCTCTTAGCTTCTTTCTCGTAACCCTCTCTCTCTCGGGTTTAGGTGGGTTAAACCCTCTCTCGTAGGTTTAACTTTAGTGTTTCGAAGCTATCTCTTAGCTTCTTTCTCGTAACCCCTCTCTGGGGTTTAGGTGGGTTAAACCCTCTCTATAGGTTTAACTTTAGTTTTTCAAGCTATCTCTTAGCTTCTTTCTCATAACCCCTCTCTGGGTTTAGGTGGGTTAAACCCTCTCTGTAGGTTTAACTTTAGTGTTTCAAGCTATCTCTTAGCTTCTTTCTCGTAACCCCTCTCTCTGGGTTTAGGTGGGTTAAACCCTCTCTCGTAGGTTTAACTTTAGTGTTTCAAGCTATCTCTTAGTTTCTTTCTCGTAACCCCTCTCTCGGGTTTAGGTGGGTTAAACCTCTCTCGTAGGTTTAACTTTAGTGTTTCAAGCTATCTCTTAGCTTCTTTCTCGTAGGTTTAAACCTCTTAGTTTAACTTTAGTGTTTCGAAGCTATCTCTTAGCTTCTTTCTCGTAACCCCTCTCTGGGTTTAGGTGGGTTAAACCCTCTCTGTAGGTTTAACTTTAGTGTTTCGAAGCTATCTCTTAGCTTCTTTCTGTTTGATGTGAATTCATTTCGTGAATGCTCATCGTATTTCTCATGGAATGCTTCGCGTGCATTTTATTTGTTGTTTAACTTTTTCGCAAGTTATTAATTCTCATGTAATCAATCGTGTGTTGTGATGCAATTGTATGCGATCAAATTATTTCAATCGTGTTTTCACGAGAGAATGAACTCATAAACTCATAAGTAATGAAAAATCGCTTTCATTAATTAACAAATAAATCTGCCCCATTGACCATAATCGATCAACGCAAGTTAAGAATAAACCTGGCCGGCCTCTTTAAAAAACCTCCCTGCGGTAAAACCCAGTGGGAAACCCGCAGGGAGGGGAAAAAAGAGTACCAGTGGAGCGAAATTACACTTTATTCAGAAATCAAATGACACGAATAAAACAACTCTTGCATAAAAGGAACCACCTACTTGCAGCGAGGCGGGTACTTTCTTCAAGTATAAAACTTCTTCAAATGGCAAACATTCCAAGGTCTGGCCAGCTGATTTCCCTCCATGTCTTGTAGCTCATAAGCTCCTCCTCGGAGGACCTTGGTCACTTTGTACGGCCCCTCCCATTTGGGATCGAGCTTTCCAATGTTCTTCAATGCGTCCGCTTGCCTCAAGACTAGGTCTCCTTCTTCAAATCTCCGGCTTATGACTTTCTGATCATAAGCAGCCTTTATGCGGCTTTTATACTTCTCAGCTTTCAGGTGGGCAATTTCGCGCTCCTCCTCTAGCATGTCTAGGTTCTCTCTCATCAGCTCTTCATTTCTTCCCTCCTGGAAGTGGGCTAATCGATGTGTCTCCATCCCCACTTCTGAAGGTATGACTGCAGCTGCCCTATACACCAAGTGGAAGGGGGACTCCTCTGTTGGTTCCCTGGGGGTGGTCCGATAAGCCCACAAGACTGACTCCAGCTCTCGACCCACCTCCCTCCAGCTTTATCGAGCCGGGCACGTATTCCATTCATAATAGTTCTGTTAGTGACCTCCACCTGGCCGTTGGCCTGGGGGTGTGCCACTGATGTGAATCTCTGGACAATCTTCAGGTTATCACACCATTCCCGTACCATGCTTCCCATAAACTGGGTCCCATTATCCGATACCAGGATTCTGGGTATACCAAACCTGCAGCAAATATATCTCCACAAGAATTTGATTATGTTACCTTCTTCTATCCTCGCTAGAGGTACAGCTTCAACCCATTTGCTGAAGTAGTCCACTGCCACCAATAGAAACTTCCGCTGGCCCACTGCAATCGGGAATGGGCCCACTAAGTCCATCCCCCACTTCGCGAAGGGACATGGAGAGTTCATGGTCCCCATCTCCTCTGCAGGGAGGTGGATGAGGCAGCCATGCTTTTGACATTTCTCGCATCTCTTCACCCAGTCTTTGGCATCCTGAGTCATGGTAGGCCAGAAGTATCCGGCCCTCAAAGCCTTCCGGACTATTGCCCGAGCTCCTGCATGGTAAGCACAACAACCTTCGTGTATGTCTTTAATTACGTACCTCCCTTCTTGAGGGGATAAACACCTCAAGTAAGGCTGCGTGAAGAACCACCGGTACATCCTATCCCCGATCATCATGTATCGGATTCTCCAATTCTGAGCTTTCCTTTTTTCTGGGCAGCTCTCCGGGTTCTGCAACACTCGGTATATGTTGGTTCTCCAATCATCTTCAGCTCCAATGACCCCTACCGAGGGAGCCGTGGCTTCGGCTTCTGCAGTCACGAGGGTGATCTTCCCCCCTCCCTGCAGTGTTGCGGAACTCGCCAGCTTTGAAAGGCTATCCGCTCTGGAGTTTTCCTCTCGAGGTATCTGCCTGACCTCAAAGGAACCGAACCTTCCCTGCAGCTCTGCTACTCGCTGAAGGTAGGCTACCATCTTCTCATCTTTGGCCTCATACCCCCCTGTAACCTGCTGGGTTACAAGTTGTGTATCTGAATAAATGACCACCCGACCTGCTCCCAGTTCTGCGGCCATCTCCATTCCTCGAATTAGGGCCTCATACTCAGCTCCATTGTTGGAGGTGATGAATTCAAACCTCACTGCCACCTGGGTTTCCTGGCCCTCTGGATCAATGATCACGATCCCAGCTCCACAACCCTGCATAGACACAGAGCCGTCAACATATATTTTCCATTCTCCTTCCTCCGGCGCACGTGTACCCTCTTGGATGAAGTCAGAGAGGGCCTGTGCTTTAATGGTCCTCCGTGGCTCGAAATCCACATCATATTCTCCCAGTTCGACGGCCCATTTGACCATCCTCCCTGAAAGATCAGCTCTACCTATCACCTGTTTCAAAAGGTAGTTAGTCCGAACAATAACCTTATGTGACAAAAAATAAGGTCGTAACCTTCGTGCCGTGACCATTATAGTCAAGGCTGCCTTCTCTATCTCCGACTATCTCACTTCAGCTCCTTGTATGAGCTTACTAATGTAGTAAACAGGTTTCTGGGTCGATCCTTCCTCCCTCACCAGCACGGAACTAAGTGAGACCCCTCCTACAGAGAGGTAGAGGTAGAGCGTCTCCCCTGGAATAGGCTTCGTTAACGTAGGTAACTGAGCCAGGTGCTGTTTAAGGTCCTCAAACGCCTGCTGGCATTGCTCATTCCACTCGAACTTGGAGCCCTTCCTCAAGATTTTAAAGAAGGGATGGCTCCTCTCTGCAGATCTGGCTATGAATCTGCTTAATGCTGTAATTCTCTCATTCAGTCTCTGCAGCTCCTTGATATTGGTGGGGGGCTGCATATCAAGCACAGCCTTCACCTTAGCAGGGTTAACCTCAATTCCCCGCTGGGTCACCATATATCCGAGGAACTTCCCGGATTTCACCCCAAAAGAACATTTTGTTGGATTCAGCTTCATGCCATTCCTCCTGAGCACTGAGAAAGCTTCCTCCAGGTTTGCCACATGTTTTCCAGCTTCTATGCTTTTCACAAGCATATCATCAACGTAAACTTCCATGTTCCTCCCTAGCTGGTCTCGGAACATTTTATCCACCATTCTCTGATAGGTTGCTCCTGCATTCTTCAATCCAAAGGGCATTCTAATATAGCAAAAAGTTCCACTAGCAATAATGAAACTAACCTTTGGAATATCTGGAGGGAAAATTTGTATTTGATGGTAACCCTGATAGGCGTCCATCATACTTAGTAGCTCAAATCCAGATGTAGAGTCGACCATCTGATCAATTCTGGGTAAGGGATAATGATCCTTAGGGCAAGCCTTGTTCAGATCTCGAAAATCTATGCACATTCTCCATTTCCCCCTGGTTTGGCCACCAACACAAAGATTGATAGCCAGGTGGGAAATTGGATTCGCTGACATGCCCCGCCTCCAAAGCAGCTTTCTCGCTTCCACCTTCGTAATGGAATCTTTTTCTCGTCCAAAGACCCTTAGCCTCTCGCTTCACCGGGTTTAACCTTAGGATCCACGCTCGGGTGATGCATAGCCACCTCCTCGAATACTGTCATGTCCGAAGAAGAAAAAGCAAAAACATCTCGCATTTCTTCGCAGAGCCGCTACTGTGTCCTTTTCTAACTCGCCCAAAAATGGGCTCCAATCTTTGTTGCGTATCCTTTCTTTTCGGGATACAACTCCACCATCATCAGCTCTTCGTCAGCTTCCATCTTTGGAGGATCGATTTCTTCGGAAATCTTGCACCTCTTGGATTCTCGGTCCACCTCCTTGTCTCTTTTCAAGCTACGATGCAGCTCTTTATCGGCTATCTTTACCGCCTCCACGTAGCATTTTCTCGGATTGCACCGATCTCCAGCCTACTTCACCCACCTCATCATTCACTGGAAACTTGAGTTTCATGTGATAAGTTGATATAACCACCTGAAATAAGTTCAACACTGGCCTACCAAAAATCATGTTGTAGGATGAGGGTACATCAACAATCAAAAAATTTGTCATAACTACCCTCCTTCGTGGAGCTTCGCCTAGCCCCACCTGGAGGGTTACCTCGCCCAGGGGTGTACCGCCTCCCTATGAATCCGCATAACGCCGTGTCCACTGGTTGCATTTCTATGTTCAAATTCATCTTCTTGAAGCATTCCAAGAAGATGATGTCTGCAGAGCTCCCCGTGTCTACGAAGATCCGTGCTACCGTATATCCTGCCACATCTGTCGTGATGACTAGTGCATCACTGTGGTCCTCCTTCCTCAGGCCCCCATCCTCTGGTCCAAAGTGAATTCGAGGTGTATGGATAACTTCCTTGTAATCCACCTCTCTGGACATTTCTCCTACCTCTCTCCCGAGGGTCCTCTCTCCAGCTTTTCTAGCGCGGAAAGAGTCTCCCACTGCTGGACCTCCTACTATCATCTGAATGAGTCCTCTCTTCTGGGAGGGTCTCTCCTCCTGCCTCCCTTTGACCATCCTTCCTTTCTCTTCAGCTTTATCATCGGCTTCTTTTCTTTTTTGCCCCCTGGAGCTAACTCGATCTCTGTAAACAAACTCTTTAAGATGTCCAGCTTGGATCATCCTTTCAATCTCATCACGCAAGTGAAAACAATTGTTAGTGTCATGCCCATATTCATTGTGGAAGCGACAAAACTTATCTGACTTAGGCTTTTGAGGCCCCCTGGACCGTGTCCAAGGGAACTTCATTTCAGGATGGTCGGATGCCACTTCCAGCAGCTCTGCTGGCTCAAGCTTCAGGGGGGTATACTTGTCAAATCTGGAGCGAGGTCCAGATTTTGCAGCTTTCTCAGGTTCTGCTGTTGAGCTTTTCTTCAGTGACTCCTTCTTCTTTTCAGGCCCACTTGGTTTGACCTTGGCTCTTTTTGTCTTTCTCACCTCCTCCAGTGTGACGTACTTCTCCGCCCTCCTTAGTAGTTCATCGAACGTCTGGACTGGCTTCTTAGCCAGGGCAGAAAACAAGTCTCCATCTAGGAGGTTACTAGTAAAAGCATTAATTTTTACCTCTGGGGTGGCGGTTGGAACCTCTAATGCCGTCTGATTGAATCTCTTCATGAAGGCCCGTAGGCTTTCATTCTCCCCTTGCTTCATGTTAAACAATGTTAGCGTAGCTCGGGGTTGCCTCCTTGCACTAGCAAATTGATGCAAGAAGAGCTCCCCAAACTGTTCAAATGAGTTTATGGAATTGGGTTCCAGCTGGCTAAACCACTGCTGGGCTGCCTTAGATAGAGTAGTAAGGAAGACCCTGCATTTCACACCCTCCCCATATCGATGGAGGAGGGCCGAATTTTCAAATCTCACCAAATGATCATAGGGGTCAGTCGTACCATCATATTCATAGTTAAGAGGCTTAAAATTGCTAGGTAATTCATCTTGTAAGATATTTTCAGTAAATTGGCAACCTGTGATGGGTCGAGGCATACTAACCCGATTTTCCATCTGATGTTTCATGTTGTCCATTTGTTTCCTCAAGGATCTGATTTGGTCCTTCATGGCCTCAGATTGGGTGTCTCCTGTACCCTCTTCTTGGTCCTCAATCTTACTTCCTCGCTGTAGAGGGGTTGTCTCCTTCCCCCGTGCAGCTTCCTCCGGACCAGCCTCCCTCGGTCGAGGGACTGCTGACCTTCTTTCCTGGGCTCCTTCAGCTCCCAGGGCCTCTTCATGGTTCTTGGACTCCACCTCTCTTCTCCGTTCTTCTTGATACTCGTCCTGCCTACTCCCCCCTGGTTGGGATCGAGCAGACGGATTCCCCGGTCCTGGTTCTCCAGTCCCTCCTACAGGTGGGGGTCCTCCCCCCTTGGCCATTGCCCTGGCCACGGCTTGAGCTATCATATCCTCTAGCTGCCCCCGAGTTAGAGCGACGGAGGTAACTGATTCTGAGATTCTTTGAGGTATCCCCCTGGCTGGAGCATTGGCTGCTCCGGGGATCCCTACCATAGGTATTCCTTCCGATATTGTGGAAGAAGGGGAAGGAATGTTCCCCCCTCCCTCTCTAACAGCAGCTCCTACTCCTAGATGGCGTTGGCCTGGAGTCGAGCTCTCGCCTTGCGCCACTGTAACCAGTGGAGGCCCCCCAGTGCTGGATATAGCCACCGGAGGCACGGGGTGGGGTGCAGCCTCACCCTGTGTTGGGTTTGCGGGGGTGATCCTTCCCCCAGCCGGTACTAGTGCAATCGGCCTCATAGGTGTACGTTCACCAGTCATAACGTCCTTCTTTTGGATGATCAGAAAAGAAAAGAAGTTCGAAACTCACGTCTCAGCTCTTCTTTTCCCACAGACGGCGCCAATTGATGCGTAAAAACTGACCTGAGCCCGTTTCCCCACCTGGGTTCACGTGGGTAAAGCCTTTACGCACTAATATCCTTAGCTTCCCTCGAAACAAACATACCTGCAAAACACGCTGGAGGGTTCTCCGGCGTAGGCACTCCGACGCTCAAGTCAGATCACCGGAAAACACTCAAGAAAGTACGTATAAGGTAGCTAAGTGAGAGTGATAGTGATTCGATACCGTTACCTCCCTGCAGGGTGTGTTACTTATACGTAAGTTAAGAGCAATAACTGTCATCACAGTCTCCAGGCACTATCCCGCACGTTCTGCCATGATGTCGTGCGTGGATAACTTATTCCTCAAGAAATCTGCATCATATCTACGAATTCCCTCCCTGAATGGAGGTTAGACCCGGTCAATGTGGAATATAGGGAATATTCCTTGACTTGGGCCTCAATTATCTCAACTGCTTGCCCCTTCTCGATCTTATCAGGTAGATAACCGCTATGGGCTTGCTCAAATGCTCGTGCCTCCTCTAAATCTCGCTTAGGCCTCTCGGCCCACCTGTAGCCAGGTTTGGGCCTCTCGGCCCACCTGCAGCTGGGTTTAGGGTCTCGTGACCTGTATCTGGATTTAGGCCTCGTGGCCCCTCTGTAGTTGGGCTTGGGCCTCATGGCCCCTCTCCATACAGGCCTGGGCCTCGTGGCCCCCCTGTAGGTAGGTTTAGGGCTTCGTAGCCTGGTTTCGGCCGATCTGGGCTCGGGCCCATCTCGGGTTTTCCTCCCTTTATCTAGGGTATCTAGTAACGTTATTGAGCCCTATTGGGCTGGTCGTATTTGGGCCCTACGTGTAGTTGGGCCCGACATTTTTGTCCGCATCAGGTACATATATCGTTGTCACGGTTAGTCCTTAAGATAAAGGAAGATATAGAACTCAGAATGTCGTATATCGGCATATGTTCTTGGAGTATGTGATACGGAAATGAGATTTGTCTACCTTCTTCCCGGATGGGAAGATTCGGCCGCTGATTCCCGTGCCCTACGAGATTCAGTTTCTCGACCCAATGGTTTGAAGGTCCCAAAAGGTAGGGAAGCCAGTTTCCCCTCACATTTTCCTCTGTTGTTAGTGCTCGATATGTTGTGACCATCTGTGTGTATTTGAAATGTTTAGGAAACTACTATCTCTACGATAATGGATATGTCAATTTTGAGGGATTTCTTGCTCCATATAGAGAATTGTTAGACCAAGTAGAGTTTTGATGAGTTAAAAGATCAATCCAGATAAGCAGACAACGATTGATGAACAGCTCAGATCAGAGTTCGGTACTAAGCTGATCAGACTAAGTCAAAGACTAATGAAGTCAGCTGGAGATCTAAAGTTGCGAGTCATCTGGAGACAAGCTCAAATCTAGTCATCTGCAGGAGACGATCATGAAGAGCTCAGACGAGGTCAAGACAAGCTGAGTAGAATAAGAAAGGCGAGTCTTCACCAAGTCAGCTGCAGACGAGTAGGAAAAATCAGCTGAGGTTAGGAGCAGTTTCCAAGATTAAGTTTGTTAAGCAGTTTTTAGTTTGTTAGAACTGTCTAACAAACTAACTGTCTTTTCAGACTTATAAATAGGTCTAGATTTTATTTTTCAATACACTTATGCAAATCTGATTTTTCACATTATTCACTATTCAGTTCACAAAGTATTTTCAAAAGAGTTTTCAAATATTTTCTAAGTGTTTGTAGAACACTTCACTTCACATCTTCAAAAACACTTCTTATTCTTAGAATTAGATTTTAGAAGTTTGATTAGCATTCTTGAAGAATTGAAGATCAAGTTGTAAGTTGTAAAGATTGTAAAGTAAGTAAGTAAGCAGCTAGTGGAGACCCTTCTTCAAAGTTTGGAGAAGGAGAGTGGATGTAGGATTGTTATAATCCAAACCACTATAAAATCTGGTGTTCTTTACTGCTTTCATTTATATTTATGTTCAAGTTACAATTTGTTGTTCAAAGTTTAATTTCAGAATTAACGTTAAGATCTGAATGTCAGTGTTGCTTTTGATCTTTTTAGAAGTTGAGTTTAATCTTGAATTCCGCTGTGTACTTTGGTACTTTGAATAAATTTTTGATAGGTTTGAAAAATCTCAAAAATCTATTCAACCCCCTCTTCTAGATTTTTGCTATAAGGCTGATACACTTTTCACCTAATCTACTCAACTAATCGGGACCAACAAGTGGTATTAGAGCAGTGTTAAGCTGTTCTGATATTGATTTTAGGTCTTAACTGAGATCCTGAAATTTTCTTGATTTTCTTCATTTCCTTCATTGCTACTAACAGTGCTACTAATTAGTTTTTGGAGTATTTTGTTTCTTTATTTCATCATGTCATCAGGGAAAACCAAGAAGTCTAGGAATCTTCCTGAATTCTCTATTGAAGATTATGATTACTGGAAATTTAGGATGGAGAATCACCTAAAGGCCATTCATGATAGGATGGAAGAGGTTCTTGAAGAGGGACCTATAAAATTTTATCATGGAGGCACCAGCACTGGAGCTGAGTCAGCTGAATCCAGGACCAGACAAGAAAAGAAGAGTTCTGAATTGACAAATGATGAAAGAAAGGTCCACAATCTTGACCAAGTAGCTCGAACTGAAATCATTGAGACTCTAAGTAAGGATTGGATAGAGAAGGTTAAGAGATGCAAAACTGCCAAAGAAATGTGGCAGACTCTAGCCAATGTTTGTGAAGGATCTGAACAAGTCAAATAAAACAAGCTGCAGTCAGTCTTGCATGCATTTGAGACATTCAAAATGAAGGAAAATGAGTCTGTGGATCAGTTAGATGTAAGGTTGACTAATCTCCTCAACAAAGCAGCTGACCTTGGAAAGAACTACACAGAGAAGGAGATTAATAACAAGATTCTGAGATCATTAACCAAGAGATGGAGGGAGAAATCCAATATCCTTAAGGCTACTCAAGATTTATCTTCTATTACTCACCATACTTTGTTTTCTCATCTTAAAGCTCTAGAATATGATATTCAAATAGAAGACGAGGAGGATGAGATGGAGTCAAGCACCTCATCCAAGTCTGTTGCCTTTGTCAGTAAAGAAGACAAGGTTTCAACAGAGTCTGTAGGAGCTGATCTATCTTTAAAGGAGCAGATGGCTTTGCTCACTAAAAGGTATGATAAGTTGAGAATGAAGTATAAAAGAAATAAATTGAGATTTGCAGGAAAGGATAAATCAAGATCCAGATCAGGTAGAAAGGAAGATGAGTCAACAGATGATGATAAAAGCAAAAGCCAGATAAGAAGATACATATCACCTGTCAGAAGAAATCCTTCCAGCCCTAGATCAGACAGGAATGATACTTGTTACACATGCAACAAGCCAGGACATTTCAGCTATGATTGTCCTCAACTGACTCCTAAGGAAAGGGAAGAAAAGAGGAAGAAGAGAGACAGGAGGTTTGCAGATCAAAGGGCTTTGTTGGCAGAAGAAAAGGAGCCAAAGAAATCATCATCATCATCCTCATCTGATTTCGGATCAGATGATGAAATCTGTCGCATGGCTAATGAGGTAATCTACTATTCATCTTCAGATAATGATTCTTGTCAGTCTGCATCTGATCATGACCAAAATGTTATCCATGAGTTATTGAGAGATTTAAAGACATCTCTGGCTGCTTATAAACAGCTAGAGACAGAGAATTTGGCTTTAAAGGATCAAATTCAAATTCTAATTAAAGGCAAGCAGGTGATGAACTGTTCAAGAACTGAGGAAACATTCAAGGGGGAATGTTTTCCCCAGGCTGAGGCTAGTACATCAACCAGCTTACCTGAAAGGTTAGAAAATGAATTGAAAATTTTAAAAGACAAATTTGAAGTAGTCTGTGCTGAAAATGAATCAATTAAGAAAGACAATGAGAAGCTAGTCTTCAAAATTAGTCAACTTAATAATTCACAGTCGGCAATAGACCATATCTTTAATACCTCTCAGAAATCCCATGACAAAACAGGTCTTGGTTATGATAGGAACAATAAATCAGATGTACAAAAACCTAGGAAATTTGTGAAAGCATCTGATCAATCAAAAGAGGTTAAAATTGGTCCTTGGAAACCAACCAATCAGATAAGGACTGCATCTCCCAGCCTGAAAACAAAAATTCAACTGAGGACTCCTTATCAGACTAGGAGAAACCCAAGAACCAAAATAAGAAGAAATTTTTATTATAATCCTTTTGATGGAAGGAGCAGATGCTATCCTACATTTCCTAAGTTTAGGAAAATTACTCAATCTGAATACAACAAGTTATCATTCAAAAGTGATACAATTGTAGACAGATTTGGTAGAAAAACCGAGTCTGATTTATTGTTTAGAGATGAGATGTTTATTTGGTTACCTAAAGTGATACTTGACTTTCAAGGACCCAAGATCACTAGGGTACCTTACAACTGATCTGTTTTTCAGGATACACAGGGATCATCACTCAAGGAAGAGATTTTAGCTTCAATATGGTACATTGATAGTGGCTGTTCACAACACATGACCCATAACAAGAGGCTGTTATCAAATTTCCAAAGCATTGATGGTCCAAGAGTCTTATTTAGTGACAATAATTGTGGTCAGACTAAAGGTGTAGGTACTCTGATTATCAAGGATATTCAGGTATCTGAGGTATATTTTGTTGAAGGTTTGAAACATAATCATATCTCTGTTTCCCACTTTGTGATAAAGGTTTTCTTGTCAAATTTTCAAGGGATAAATGTGATATTCTAGATAATTCCTCGAGATAAGGTACTTTTAATCGGCTTCGAGACATGGTAATGTCTATGTGGCCAACTTTAATAGTTGTCCCAAAGATACCTGTTTGATAGCTAAGGGTGGAGAAGATCTCTCGGTGGCTATGGCACAAGAGGCTTAGTAATCAATTTCAAGACCCTTAGTAAGTCAAGCAAAAAGAATCTTGTCAAAGGATTACCTCAAAAACTTTTATCCACCGATCTTAAATGTGATGCCTCGCCGAAAAGGTAAATGCCTAGACACTCATTTAAGAGTATTAACTCCTCTTCATCCGAAAGAGTGTTGCAACTACTTCATCCGGATCTGTTTGGACTGTTTCTCCTCTCGCCAAAGTGGAAGGAAATATACTCTTGTTGTAGTAGATGACTTTTCTAGATATAATTGGGTTATATTTCTTTTCAAGAAAAATGAGACTATGAACAAGATTCCTGATCTGTTCAGACAGATTCAGAATGAAAAGGGTGTTAATATTATTAAAATAAGGAGTGATAAGGGCACATAATTTTTAAATTCTTGCTTATCTATCTTTTTCAATGAGTGTGGAATTATTCATGAGACATCTTCAGCAAGAACTCCTCAACAAAATGGAGTGGTTGAAAGAAGGAATAGAACTTTGAAGAAAGTAGTCAGGAGCATGTTGGCTGAGTATGATACCCCTCACAGGTTCTGGGCTGAAGCCATCAACACAACTTGCTATACCCAGAACAGGTGCTTAGTTGTCAAAGTTAAGGGTAAGACTCCATATGAGATTTGGAAGGGTAAGATTCCAAGAATCTCATATTTCAGAGCTTTTGGTTGTAAGTGTTTTATCCATAACAATGGGAAATCTAAGTTAAGAACTTTTGATGCTAAGGCAGCTGATGGAATATTTTTGGGATATTCTAATACTTCCAAGGCATTTAGAGTTGTTAACAAGACAACCCTTTGTGTGGAGGAAACCCTTCATGTTGTTTTTTATGAGTTGTATTCTTTCTCAGATAAAGTGAATCAAATTTCTGAAAGTCTAGATAAAATTGAACTGTCTAAGACTAAACATAGAACTGTCTATCTACCTAGTCTTGATTCAGAATCAGACGAAGAAGAATCCCCATCTGATAATCAGAAGACAACTTCTGATCAGACTCCATCAGATCAGACACCCTTGACGTCAGCTGATCAGCGGGGGTCAGCTGATGAAGGGGGAACGTCAGCTGAGGTTGAGTCAGAAGAGTTGACTACTGAGACTCAAGGTGAGGATCCTTCTCCTCACATAGGCAAAAGGATGAGGAGCTACCATCCATCTGATCAGATTATAGGAGACCCATCTAGTAGTGTGCAGACACGAATGATGCTGGACTCTGAAAGTCTTTTCAGCTGTTATGTGTCGCTTCTTGAACCCAAGTCTATTAAGGAAGCTCTATCTGACCCAAACTGGATAACTGCCATGCAGGAGGAACTGCATCAGTTTGAAAGACAAAGTGTATGGGAACTAGTTGAAAGACCCTTACACAGAAAGATTATAGGCACCAAATGGGTGTTTAAAAACAAAACAGATGAGAACAACATTATTTTTCGAAATAAGGCAAGATTGGTTGCACAAGGTTATTCACAGTCTGAGGGGATAGACTATGATGAAACATATGCTCCAGTTGCCAGATTAGAGGCAATAAGGTTGTTCTTGGCATTTGCTGCATATAAATCTTTCAAAGTCTTTCAAATGGATGTTAAGTATGCCTTTCTTAATGGTGTGTTGCTTGAGGAAGTCTATGTGGAGCAGCCTCCTGGGTTTAAGATCAATAACAAGGTCTATAAACTCAACAAAGTTCTATATGGACTGAAACAAGCTCCCAGAGCTTGGTATCATACCTTATCTGATTTCTTGACATCAAATGGATTTTCAAAAGGCAAGATTGATAGAACTTTGTTTAGAAAGGAAGTAGATGGAAACATCTTACTAGTTCAAATTTATGTAGATGACATTCTTTGGTTCACCTAATCTGAAACTATGTGAAGAGTTTAGCATTCTCATGAAAAACAGGTTTGAAATGTCAATGATGGGCGAATTAACATACTTTCTAGGCTTACAGATTAAACAGATGAGTAAGGGTATATTTATCCATCAGTCTAAATATGCTAAGGATCTGATTGAGAAATTTGGAATGACTACTAGCAGAGAGGTTAAAATACCTATGACAACTAACTTCTCTATGGATTCAGATGAGCAGGGGATACCCACTGATGCAACGGAGTATCGTGGACTGATTGGATCTCTTCTCTATCTCACTGCAAGTAGGCCAGACATAACCTTTGCAGTTGGAGTATGTGCAAGATTCCAGTCTAATCCCAAGAAAACTCATCTGGAGACGACTAAGAAAATTCTTAAATATCTCAAAAGAACCTTGCAAGTAGGGTTATGGTACCCAGCTGATGACAACCTTGAGCTGACAGGTTATTCAGATTCAGACTTTGGAGGATGTAAAATTGATAGGAAGTCCACTTCAGGAACTTGTCAATTTTTAGGCAACAAATTAATTTATTGGTTATCTAAGAAACCGACATCTGTTGCCACCTCCACAACTGAAGCTGAATACATGGCAGCTGGAAGTTGTTGCTCACAACTCCTCTGGATTAGTCAACAGCTTAGAGATTATAATATTCAAACATCAGTTGTTCCTATTTACTGTGATAGTAATAGTGCAATAGCAATGACTTACAATCATGTTCTGCATTCTAGATGTAAGCATATAGATATTAGGCATCATTTCATTAGAGATCATGTTGAGAAAAATGACATTAGAATTGAGAAAATAGCCACTGAATCACAAAGAGCTGACATTCTTACAAAACCATTAGCTGAGTTTAGGTTTAAAGAATTATGCTTAGAATTAGGATTACTTTATGCATCCTTAGCTGGTTTCTAAGATGTTTTGCATTTGATATGAGTATTCCTTACTTCTGGTCATTTCTTTTCTTTAAATTAATGTCTAGAAAGAATTATCAAACTAGATATGTGTCAAAGGACAATCAGGTAGCTGATATCATTGATCTCCTTTTTAGGAATCAAGGATTAGTCATATTGACCTTATCTGACTTGATGATTACTTATCTGACATTCGGTAAATCAGACTAGGGCACAATAGTCATCTGATTTCTAGAAAACAGATGATTACCTGCACCCTATCTGACCTACCCCGGCTACTAATAGTTTTGATGAGTTTGTTTGCAGGAACAGGTATACCAGATTAGTCTCATAAATCTCTTCATTCAGAAAACTTTCATCTTTGTTTTTCTTCAAAATCTTTGTTTTCAAATAAAATTCTTAAGTCTGTGTATTTCAAGTAATCTGTACGTTGTAACTAAACTGAAAATACTGTGTTAAGCCTTAAACGTCTGGGTTTTACAAAAATCAGACTAGGAGAGAGGTTTTGAAAAATATAAGACAAGGTCATTTTGACGAAGTCTGACATTTTACCAAGTCTGAAATAGAATACCTGAGTACTAAGTAAGACATCTATCTCATTGCTTACGTCAGGTATACTAATTACCTCTGATAAAGTAAATCTATTAGCCGTCTAATCCGTAGGTTAAACGGTTACTTTTTACGCAATTCAAGATGCGTGAAGGCTATGCGCCTGAATTCGAAGCGATTTTCTCGCAAAACCGTCGATGTTTTACACGCGCTTTTTCAATCAACGGTTCAAAATCAAAACTCTGAGATCGTGCCACGTTTCGATTTCCCAACTTTCCCTCTCTCTCCCCCTTGTTTAAAAACTTACCTTCTTCAGATTTTAAAATTTTACTTTCACAATTCCCTGTTCTCGAAATTTACTGGAAATTTTCTTTCTCTCAAAACCTTAACAATGGCATCCTCTTCTTCTCAAACACCAAAACCTCCTACATATATATCCACTTCGAATTCTGATTTCAAAATGCTTTTTGATTCAGTCAAAAATAAACTTAAAGCTGAAATGTTTGTAGATTTTGAGACTACAAATGACAGAGAATCCAGAGAGATTATCAGATTGTTGGAAGTCTCAAGATTACGAGGATTTTGTTCGTTTAAATCTCCGCAAAATAAAACCGCTGATTTCATTGGAGCAGGATTCCTTGCACGAAGCGAGTTTACAGAGAATGGGTTCAAAATGACTGTCGAAGGTACTCAATTGGAGTACTCGAAGGAAAATGTGGCAAGGATTCTGGATACTTCTATGGAAGGAGTGAATCCTCTGTTGTATAAGGAAAATGATTGGGAAGAATCATTGTGACTTGTTTGCTAGGATTACATACAGGGGAGTTAGGAGAGATTTGAAAAAGCATATGTTGAGGAGAAGATATAGGCTGCTCATGACAATCGTAACCAAGTCAATCCTAGGAGATCAAAGCTCCCATGATGGAGTGACGAAGTCACGTTTGTGCTGTATGAGAGCCATTTTTGATGGAGTTCAGGTGGATTGGGTAGATTTGTTGTTTAGGAGGCTGAAGGAGGAGAAGCTGAGGTTATTGTTTAACCCAACTGATGGAGATTGGACAGTCACCTCAACTGTGAGTTTATTTAATAAAATCATAGTGTTGATGGAAGGGCTGAATAAGAGGTTTGAGACAAGGGAAGGTTTGAAGAAATATTCAGAGCAAAAAGGCTTGCTGACGAAGGATGAAAGGATTGGAGGGCTGCCTGACTCGGATGATGAGTCGGATGATGCTCAGAGGTAGAGGGAGCAGCTAGCAGCCGCAGTAGTACAGAGGCCAGTAGCTGAACCCCAACCTCCAGCAGCTGGGGTGGCCGAGCCAGCTGCAGAAGCTCAAACAGCCGAGGATCCAGCTGTTGTAGAAGTAACAGCTGAGGAGGCAGCAACTTCTGTGAGGTCCCCGACATGGAGGAGGTCAAGGAGGAGGCTGGTCAGAGCCGCAGATAGGACACCAGTAGCTGAGCCAACTACCAGCCAACAGACAGATGAGGACTCTGATGAAGATAACCAGTTTATTCTTCAGAGAAGGTCCTCCAGGACGTCTGAGTCTTCTGGCAGCTGTGGTCGTCAGATGGAAGCCACTACTCTCCTGCCAGAATAAGTTCCTGTGCTGGAAATTGCAGCCGAGGTTGCACAGCTGGATGTCCCATCCTCTCCAGCCAAGGAAGTTGTACTTTCTCCCATTCAAGAGGAAGGTACTACTTCATCTCTCTCTCTCTCTAAATCTTCACCTGGCAATGAAGAGGTGTGCCCGGCTGGCACCTCCGAGCCTCTGAAATAGCCACAGTTGTCCCATACAGTCCAAACCACATCTGAAACCATCCCCACTGCCACTCAATCTGAAACCATCCCCATTTCCACTCAACCTGAAACCACCCCCACCCCACAAATTGAACTACCCACTACATCCACCCCAACCCCACCTGACACTCAACACTTTCCTTCTCCGACTCAAACCACATCTCCACCCGAAATAGACATCACCTCATATTCCTTCCTCGAAGACATCCAAATGAGCTCACCTGTTCCTCTCCCCCAAATTTCTGAACTCCGCACTCCCACTTCTTCCTCATCCGAATCCTCATCTGAGGATGAGGAAAGTGACTTGAGCCCCACCTCTGCTATCACTTCTATTATCGCCCAAATGGAGAGGAAGATGAAGCAAGCATTTGAAAAGAAGTTGTAGAGGCGAACAAAGAAAATGGTGAAGGCTGTCACTGAGGCGATGATCACGAACATGCGGGAAGTAGAAGTAAATCTAACTGAAAAGATTACCTCTATAACTAAATTTGTTCTTGCCGATAAGGTGACAGCTATGGAGGAGGAAGTAAAAGGGCTGAAAACTCAAGTATCTGAATACAACTCCATAGTGGTGGACTCATTGGCTTTGGACAAGTCAGACTTCAGGGCTAAATGCAATGATCTGGAGATGAAGCTGACTACCTTGGCTGATGAAGTAAAAAAGGGGGAAAATGAGGTGAAGGAAAGAGAGTTGGCACTTACAGCTGTGTTGGATTAGACGAAGAGCAAGGTCGACACAAAAGATAGCACAGCTGAGTTGGAGGCAGCCAGGGAGGAAGCTCGCATTAAATCCGATGAGCTGGCTGCACTTCAGCTGAGGGTCAGCCAACTTGAGGAAGCGTTGAAGGAAGATGAGGAGAGGAGGAGGAAAGAAGAAGAAGAGAGGACTGCTCAGCTGCTGGCAAAAATAAAAGAATCTGAGACAAAAACAGCTGAGGTGAAAGGGAAGGGGAAGGGGAAGCTGATCGAGGAGTCTGCTCCAGCAAAAGTTCTAAGTCCTAAGCTCACAGCTTCTGAGAAAAGGAAGAGGGAGCCTGACTACTCTAACCTGCCTGAAGAACAGATCAGCAGGATCATGAGAGAGCAGGCTTTCTATGGAGAAAGAGAAATGAAGAAACTGAAGAAAAAGAGCAAGGGACTGGAGATGAGATGGAGCAGAGATGTAAGGAAATGGGAGATGAAGGAGGCAGATGAGGCAGATTTCAGGCCATATCACAGGACACTCAATCCACCCAAGGTCGTCGCTGGTAAACTCTTCAAGGAATACAAGGAAAAGAATCTGGACGCCAGATGGATGTATCATTGGTACATCCTGAAGGGGTCTGATTCAGCAGTGCCAGACGAGGACCTAAAGTGGCATGAGTGGATAGAGAAGGAGGACAAAGATCTATATCAAAGGCTGTTGGTGGAAGCAGACAAGTTTTTCAATGCAGATCTTTGTGCTCCAGCCTATGAGAAGGGGAGGCCCAAGACCAATCCAGACGGCTCAATCGACATGAATTGGATCAAAGGCATCATTGCCAAAGCCGAGGTGGAGTCTGGGTTGAAAGACGAAGAGGAGCTCAAGATGCTGAGGAAGAGAGTCTTTACCTGGTTGGCCATTCCTGAAGCCAATCAGTGGGGAATCTGATAAAGGATCATTTTCTTTTCCTTATCTTTTTATCTTTTGATTATTGTAAATCTGTAAATCTATGAATGAATATATCTGAACTTTTGTGAATTACTTGTCTTATTTTCTTAAAGTTTTTCCTGCTTTAAGAAAAACTTAAAATTTTTTTTCTAAGTACAAGTCATCTGAAAAATTTATCTTCTCAGACTTAAAGTTCTCAAAATTTTTCTAAGTCTAATTTTTTTAAGAGCTAAAAGTTTTTTAAAAGATTAGAAGATTTTTTTTAAGGTGCTTTGTGAATCTGATTAAAGTGTAAATGTGTTCTGATGAACCTATAAATCTTGATTAACTCTAGACTAACTTCAGCTGTGAGTGTGTCTCTTTCTTGTAGGTTTTAACTTCATCAAAAAGGGGGAAATTGTTAGACCAAGTAGAGTTTTGATGAGTTAAAAGATCAATCCAGATAAGCAGACAACGATTGATGAATAGCTCAGATCAGAGTTCGGTACTAAGCTGATCAGACTAAGTCAAAGACTAATGAAGTCAGCTGGAGATCTAAAGTTGCGAGTCATCTGGAGACAAGCTCAAATCTAGTCATCTGCAGGAGACGATCATGAAGAGCTCAGACGAGGTCAAGACAAGCTGAGTAGAATAAGAAAGGCGAGTCTTCACCAAGTCAGCTGCAGACGAGTAGGAAAAATCAGCTGAGGTTAAGAGCAGTTTCCAAGATTAAGTTTGTTAAGCAGTTTTTAGTTTGTTAGAACTGTCTAACAAACTAACTGTCTTTTCAGACTTATAAATAGGTCTAGATTTTATTTTTCAATACACTTATGCAAATCTGATTTTTCACATTATTCACTATTCAGTTCACAAAGTATTTTCAAAAGAGTTTTCAAATATTTTCTAAGTGTTTGTAGGACACTTCACTTCACATCTTCAAAAACACTTCATATTCTTAGAATTAGATTTTAGAAGTTTGATTAGCATTCTTGAAGAATTGAAGATCAAGTTGTAAGTTGTAAAGATTGTAAAGTAAGTAAGTAAGCAGCTAGTGGAGACCCTTCTTCAAAGTTTGGAGAAGGAGAGTGGATGTAGGATTGTTATAATCTGAACCACTATAAAATCTGGTGTTCTTTACTGCTTTCATTTATATTTCTGTTCAAGTTACAATTTGTTGTTCAAAGTTTAATTTCAGAATTAACGTTAAGATCTGAATATCAGTGTTGCTTTTGATCTTATTAGAAGTTGAGTTTAATCTTGAATTCCGCTGTGTACTTTGGTACTTTGAATAAATTTTTGACAGGTTTGAAAAATCTCAAAAATCTATTCAACCCCCCCTTCTAGATTTTTGCTAGAAGGCTGATACACTTTTCACCTAATCTACTCAACTAATCGCGACCAACAAGAATGCTTTGTATCATTTGAAGGAATGGGGTCCAAACACTGATCGTCCCTCTAATGCCCACGAATACTTCAACATGAGATATACGAGAGCACGTAATATCATCGAACGTGCATTCGGTGTTCTAAAAAAATGGTTTGTTATCCTTAAGAGTCCCACCTACTATCCCATGAAGACTCAAATTAGACTATAATGGCTTGCTTTCTACTCCACGACTTAATTCGATCTGAGATGTCGGTTGATCCGTATGATCAACTAGTAGATAGCGAACAACCTCTCGAAGATGGTGAAACTCAGTCTACTAATATTATTAACACGGTTCAGTCTTCGACTTAGTTTAATAATTGGTGGGAGGAGTTAGTCGTGTCAATATACGAGGTTTGGAGGTCAAATCGGGAGATGTATTTGAATTTATAGTATCAAATGAGAGATTGTTAAATCTGAAAAATGCATGTGAGAATTTTATAAAATACACGGTTTAAGGTAATATTTGTAATTCAGTGATCCATGATGGTCAACTACACCATGATTGCATTATTTACTTTTTTTTTAATTTAGATGTTTATGGCAGAGTCTGATACCATTTCCTCCCGTTCAAATTTTCAAAAGATTTTCACCACTTTCAACGAGGTATTATACCCATGTGAATATCAAGATTTGACATTATTCACTTCTTAAAAATATTAGCTATTAGCTGTCAACCTGGAATCTCTGTAGTCTATTCTGTGGGTACATGGGTGGCTTGTAAATCCCACACTGTATGCATGTGATTTCTTGTTGCAACTTTTTGCTTTATGTATAATAATGTTGTACTTCTTTTTTGCATTGTCACTTGTTCGAAAACATCTCATAGCCTACAATGTCTCTAAAAAATATCCCTCCACAAGATGAAATGTTCTACTTAAAGAAATGGAAAAAATAAATCATTTCTTTATTGAATGTTTGGTTTAACAACATCGATTGGGTCACTGGACTGGCCGTTCTGAGCTTAACTTTCATGCAATTGCAACAACAGTTGGCAAGCTGAATGAAGATTGCGGCCGAAGTTTATCGTATGAGGAGGCGGTTGCTAGGATTGAATTTCTATTGGAGAGATTCGACTGTTTTGCTAATGTTCTTAAAACAACAAACACTTGGTGGGACAAGGACAACAACTATGTGACAACCGATGATAAGATTTGGATTTGCTATCAAGGTTAGTATGTCATATTTTATGAAAATATCATGCAGATTTGCATGCTCTCACAAATTATTCACATGTCCTAGATGAACCGTCTTACGACATAATACTACCGAGGTGACCCGAGTATGATAATATGAAACTATTATTCTTTAAACCTAATGAACCCCCCATCATTCCGTTGAGCCCTTTTGTTATCGAGGTCAGCGATGATACCGTCAGCTATCATCGTACTAATCGGCCATCAAGAGCTCCGACTATTGTTTTGTCGGATTTAAGTGAAGAAGTAGTTTCTCCAATATTGCATAATGCCAATGCTACCACTAGAAGGTTATTCGATGAAATCTATTCACCCCCTCATGATACTCGTGTGTCTCAACAGACGCGTCCTCCAAGAAGTGCTCAACGTTCGGAGCTACCGTCACCACACTCACAAGTGTCCAAGTCATCAATGAGCCCTACCAAGTGGTTCTGGTTCCAGGGAAGAAGAGAGTAGGCAGACATCTCATGTTGGGATTGTGTACTATTGTGAAGCTTTTATTAATACTATTGTGTCTTCTGCATGCGTGCTATTGTGTAATAGCAACTTTTAGATTCATGTATTTTGTAATGTTTATTTCATGTTCCATGTCAGCAGTCTTTAATTTGTCCATGTACTTTTGTTGTTTGAAATGTTGTAATGTATGTGCTTTTATTAGTGAAACATGTGGATGGACATGAATCCGACAAAACATGTTTCAATAATAAAAGCACATACATTAAAACATTTCAAACAACAAAAGTACATGGACATATTAAAGACTGTTGACATGGAACATGAAATAAATATTACAAGATACATGAATCTAAAAGTTGCTATTACATAATAGCATGCATGCAGAAGACACAATAACATAAATAAAAAGCATCAGAAAGACATGGCCAACTAGTACACAAACCCAATATGAGATGTTTGCCTACTCTTTTCTTCCCTGGAACCAGAACTACTTGGTAGGGCTCGTTGATGACTCGGACGCTTGTGAGTGTGGTGATGGTAGCTCTATACGTTGAGCACTTCTTGGAGGACTCATCGGTTAAGACACACGAGTACCATGAGGGGGTGAATAGATTTCATCGAACAACCTTCAAGTGGTAGCATTGGTATTATGCAATATTGGAGAAATCACTTCTTCAATTTAATTCGATAAAATAATAGTCGGGGCTCTTGATGGCCGATTAGTACGACGATAGCTGACGGTATCATCGCTGACCTCGATAACAGAAGGGCTCGGCGGAATGATGGTGGGTTCATCAAGTTTAAAGAATAATGATTTCATATTATCATACTCGGGTTCACCTCGGTAGTAATATGCCCTCGTAAGACGGTTCATCTGGGACATGTGAATAATTTGTGAGAAGATATATAGCATGCAAATCTGCATGATATTTTCATAAAATATGACATACTAACCTTGATAGCAAATTTCCAAGTCTTATCATCGGTTGTCACATAGTTGTTATCCTTGTCCCACCTAGTGTTTGCTGTTTTACAAAGATCAGCAAAACAGTCGAATCTCTCTATTAGGACTTCAATCCTAGTAACCGTCTCCTCATACGATAAACTTTGACCGTAATCTTCATTCAGCTTGCCAACTGCTGTTGCAATTGCATGAAAGTTACGCTCAATAAAGAAATGATCCATTTGTTTGTTTCATTTATTTGAATAGAACATTTCATCTTGTGGAGGGATATTTTTTAGAGACATTGTAGGCAGTGGGATGTTTTCGAACAAGTGACAATGAATAAAAGAAGTACAACATTGTTATATATAAAAAAAAGAAGTTGCAACAAGAAATCACATGCATACAGTGTGGAATTTATAAGCCACCCACATACCCACCCACAAAATAGATTACAGAGATTCTAGGTTGACAGCTAATAGCTAATATTTCCAAGAAGTGAATAATGTCAAATCTTGGTATTCACATGGGTATAGTACCTCATTGAAAGTGGTGAAAATCTTTTGAAAATGATCTGAACGGGAGGAAATGGTATCAAACCCTGCCATAAACATCCAAATTAACAAAAAAAAAAAAAAAGAGTAAATAATGCAATTATGGTGTAGTGATCATTATAGATGCCATAAAAAATTAAAGTTGGTCACCGAATAACAAATATTACCCTAAACCGTGTACTTTATAAAATTCTTACATTCATTTTTCAGATTTAATAATCTCTCATTTGATACTACAAATTCAAATACATCTCCATGATAGAAATGACAAATAACACAGTCACTATCACTCATATTCAAACGCTCAGATCACTAAAATTACAATTTTATTTACATATAAAATGAAAGACACCAATAAAAAAAACGTAACCAAGCAACAAATAAAATCCGAAACCCAAATTGAAAATGAGGATAAATAAAAAAAAAACCAGAGAAAGAAATTAAAAAAGAGCAACAAATAAAAACAAAACAATGAACCGGCCTTATGAAAAGCCTCAGTTTCCGCTAAAATGGTGATTTTTTTTAACCCATGCTCTATAAATGCAAATTAATTCCTCTATAAACACATATCTGTGTTGAGAAGTGTGGATACAAAAAAGACTAACAAAAAATCTCAGACGATCGAATCAAAAAATCAGCTATTTAACCTAAAATCGTTGTTGACGCCATAAATGAGATGAGTCACCACCACCGACGAGCTTCTCGTCGGCTGTTCTTACATGCAACGACTATCGTGAGTAGCGGCACAAAATGACGAAAACGAGAAGGACAATTGTGAAATGGTAATACTTATATCCCAAAATATTTGAATTCAAAATTGAAATCAAGGGCAGCTCGGCAACAAGACAAATTAGAAATTATTTTTGACGTTTGAGAAAACAAATTCACAAGATTTGAAATGGGTTGCTTAAAAAAAAAAGAAAAAACGTGTCAATTCCACGAGATTTGCTGGAGGATCTGCACTGATTTGGATAAGATCTGTATTGATTTCGATAAGATCTACATTAACTTGGCAACAGATCCATGTAAAATTTATATAGAAGAGATTGCTTAAGAATATTACTTGTCTACGGATTTTTTTGGTAAGCTGGGCTTCAATGTAATTGCTCTTTTTTTTTTTTTTTTTTTTTTTTTTTTTGGGAATTTAGTCATTTTTGTAATTTTTATTGGTCGTCACTCTGAACTATATTTTGTCAATTAATACGGTTTGTTTTTCACTCTTTTGATACAATGAGTTTACCTTTCAAAAAGAGAGGCTTAGGATTGAAACTTAATTTTTGCATATTTAAAGTAATTATTCTATACTTAAAAACTAAAATGAAATTGTGCAAGAAAAATTAAATGAAATTACAAACATAACAATTTAACATTAACTATATATTTTCTCTTCGATTATAATATTTATTATGAAAATTTAATGATTATTATCAACTTTTAAAAAATTAAATATGATAATTTATTTAATAATGCTTATATAGTAGCAACTTTAATAATTTAAATATATTTCTATATGATACATCTTTATAAAATAGGTGTGTAAATGTTAGGGAATCAATATAAATTAATTAAATCTTTCTCTCTCTACAAGTTTGAACTTTTAGAATTTAGATAAGAGCGAACTCTTTCATGATATCAGAGTTGAAGGCTGACGCGCAGATGTCATGGGTTCGATTCTCGCTGAGACAACTCCACCCATATTAAAATTGTCAATTCGGTGGGTCTCCTCCCCATATGGTAGAAGTTATGAATTCGGTCCACGAATAAGAGAGAGTATTAGAGAATCAATATAAATGAATTAAATTATTAACTCTTTACAAGTTCAAACTTTTATGAAGTCAATAGTTTACTAAAACAAGCATCACAAACAACTTGTGTAAATGAATTCACACCCTACCCAACTCAATATATTTGAATTCTATTAAATATATATAGAAGTACAAATTTATACAAAAAAAATATTTTTTTTTTCTGTGGTTTATATGGTGCAAATTTACATTGAGAGGCTACCCAAGAAGAAGATGATAAAGTCGATTTATACAGAGACCCAAAAGAAACTAAGAAGGGAGACTATTTAGAACGTGAAAGAAATTATCAGTCCATCCATTTTTTTTTCTAAATAAAAAATCAGCATTTGTGCAAAAATAAAATCTACGCTGATTAACATTAAATTTCTTTATTGAAAAATTATACTATAAACTAATAACATATAAATACTCCCTCCGTCCCGGAGTTATCTTCATAGTTATTTCTTTTACCGGTTTTTGTGTGAGAATTATTTCATAGTAATATGTCTACAAAAATTATTTTATGATCATTCCTATAAAACAATTTTTGTAGACATATTACTATGAAATAATTCTCACACAAAAATCGTTAAAAAGTCAACTATTAAGATAACTCCGAGACCGAGGGAGTATAATATAATATTCCCTCCGTCCCGGAGTTATCTTCACACTTTCCTTTTTTGGATGTCCCACAATTAACTTCACACCCCTAAAATGGAATACCCTCCATAAACTACACCCTCACAATATCATTTTATTTTCAAAAATGTCACTCTTACTTTATTCTACTTTATTCTCTGTCCTACACTTTATCTCATATAACCACCCAAAATACCCTTACACTTTATTCTCTCTCCTACTTTAATTTAAGTTTTCTTAAACAACGTGCCACAACATATACGAACAATAATTACTAATTTGAAAGTCCATAAAAGATTATACATGAAGTTATAAAGGGGAATGACTTTCATTCCACCCAAATAATTGAGAATTTAATATGACTTTGATTCCCTATTTCTTGAATATCAAATCTTTATTCAAGGAATCATTCTTTCATTTCATTTACATTTTGTATCTTTGAATTCCTCAACTAAACACCCTCTCAATATTTTTTGTGTAAACTATATGTAGACAAAATGAAATTCACCAAATTTTATATAAAAGAAATTATTTAAGAATTCTCTAGTTAAGTGTTTGGGTTTATGAATATCATAGTGAAAGAATTAGAATGAAATGAATAACGATTGTTTGCTGGTGATGAAAGTCATTCCATGTACATAAAAGTGATACATTTTCTCATTCTTCCCCTTCAACCAAGCACAAGTTTTATAGTGTTTATACATTAAAAAAAAATTAATGACATTATTTGAATTAAAATTTAGTTATTTATGAACATTTAACAAAAAATAAATTATTTTGTAAAACTTGTTCACTATATGAAATTGATATCATTATATTCATTCAATATTATTATGTGCTTATCAGAGACTTCAATCTCTCTGCAGAATAGCGCATTAGAGACCTGATCCATAGCTTACCAAGGGCCAAATGCTTTTGTTCATTGTGGCTTGACAGATTTGGAAACACCAGAATACGACTCACTTTGAAGGTAGTTTCACTGACCTCTGAACTACTGTCACTCGTGCTCTCAGAATAACAGAGGAATGCAGATCGAAAGCTAACTCCAACTGAATACGCACTTCAAGTAAAAATTTCAATACTTGGTGGAGCGCACCCCCACCCGGCCTCTTAAAAATTAAGAACTTATTACTCTTAGATACCATCTTTTAAATTTTATTACTACCCAATACAATTCAAAAGTCAAAATACAATTAGGTACAAGTCAACTTTTTCAATACCAATTTTGCCCTCACACCTCACACCACTCAAAATATCAGCTATTAGGGTATTAGGATTTTTTATTCTATTCATTTGCAAAATACGGTGACTAAACTTCTCTCTCTATACCTGGCAAAGAGAAGCAGCCACATCAACGGCGGCGCTGATGGACGGCCACCGCCGTTCATCTCTCTCTACCACTACCGATCACTCACTCAGGCGACAAGATCGGCGGCACAGATCTGCCATAGATCGACCACCGAACCAGATCGGCCATAGATCGACCACCGCGACTGGATCTGCTGCCGAGCGACGGCGCTGCTCAACGGCCACCGTTCGCGAATCGTCTGGTTCCAACGCCGCCTTCGTCTGGTTTCGTGTGTAGATCCACGGGTTCGTCTAGTTCCGTGTGAAGATCGGCAAAGCTACAGATCCAGCCGACGTCGCCTTCGTCTGGTTCCGGCATAGGTATGGAAATAAGATCGGCAAAGCTACAGATCCAGCCTGAGCAAATCCACCGTGTGCAGCAGGTTCACGTCATTTCTGTATTTTTGTATAAGATGAGATAATATAAGATGTTCTATTTTCTTCTGCATATTCATCGAGTGACATAAAATTAATTGAAATTGATTTGTTAAATTCATTATTTAACCGCTGACTCCAGGCACAGCGTATATATTCAGCAGCCTCCTCTCTCTCTCTCTGTTTCTCTCCTTTTGTCGCTGCTCTGCTCAGCCGGAGCAGATCCACCGTGTGCAGCAGCCGAAGCATATTTCTGTATTTTTTTTTTTTTTGCACATGCAACCTATTTCTTCTGCAGAGTGAAAAGAGGAAGTATTCGGAACGTTCCAATTTTTTTTTTCTGCACATGTGTAAGGAAGCTGCATATGTGCAAAAATAATATGCAATAAAATGTAATTAAGCTGCACATGTGCAGATTTTCTTCTGTGAAATAATTCTGGAACTATTTTTTGAATGTTGTGTGTTGATTTTTGTGTTATTTTGAATTTTGATGATTTTCGTGTTATTTTTGAATTTTGAATCAAAATGTTGGAAAAAATACGGCGACAAAAATGGAAGAAATGAAAAAAATGAAAAATCTGTGTAAAAATACGGCGACAAAATTCACAGAAGAAATGAAAAAAATGGGGACAAAATATTTTGGGTACAATAATTAATAATGAAACCAGAAATATGAATAATGTAATGTGTAAAAATGTGTAGGCAAAAAATCTGTGACATCACAATTGAGAAGTTTCTGCACAATTGAAAAGTAGACAGTTTCTGCACAAAATTGAGAAGGAAGGGTAAAATTGGAAAAATGTTGTATCTCCTAGTAATTTGGAAAAAAATTGTACCTAATAATAATAGGGTGTCTAATATTGTACCCTAGAGTTATTGGCCCAAAAATTAACTTTGATGTGGCTCTCTTCCCCGATGGTCTGGGTTTTGTTGTAAGTAATGACAGAGGGGAGGTGTTAGCAACAGGCGTGAGAAGACAACTTGGAGGGGGAAGCTCGACACTCATGGGAATCGTCGCTCTCTGTCATATTTAGAAAAATATTTCTACTTAGTTATTTTAGATTTATATTAAAACTTACCGTCATATTTATAAAATCTTTCATAATTTCTTTTATAATTTAAAAAATTAATAATATTATGAATGTAATATATATATATATATATATATATATTGGGTAGATAATTATGAATATTTATTTTACGTATCTCCCATAAAATATTAATCCCTAATTATCTCAAAAATTGGTTTTGACTGAGATTTAAAATCTTCAAAACATTCAAAATTCAAATCAAATATGGAGATTTTGATATTCCATAATTCTTTCAACCAAAATTTTCTTTCCTAATCCTATATTATACACGATCATATCAAATTTTAACCACAAGAAAATATATTTTTTTCTCTAATATTTTTAAATTCTTAAATCTTTTAAATAAGAAATTTCAAATCTTTTAATATTTAAATATTAGTCCTTATCTCATTAAGCTCAGGCCCATGTTTTATACGTCTATTTATAAACTTACCCTAGAAAAAATATCATACTCAAGAAATATCATATTTTACGTTACGGCGTTTCCCTTCACAACTATTGTACGTTAACGGTAACTGTGAGGAGTATGATTTGAGGCAATTGCATTCATTGCATCCACGACATTAATTTCAGGTGGGGATTTCTACTCAAGTTTACATTTGTCTCTATTAAATGCTTTGAATGTGAGTTATTATTGTTTAAATGCGACATTCCATATGCAACAACTACAGCTACAGATTACATGTTATGCTATGTTCAACAGTTTCTATAGTAGCTCGGATCACAAGTGGGTCCTTGCTAAAATTTACAATGTGTTGTAGGTATTTAGTGATGATTTAAATGATTTGTATTTAACATTGACAAACGAGTCCCCACTGAGCTAGTTGTTTTGTTCTCCTCAATCTCATTAACATTTTTCAGATTAATAAGGAGTGCAGTGGAGGGCCTGTGATGTGTGTCACAAGCATCCAAATAATATTTATGTTTGAAATTAATTCTTGTTATTTTAAATTCAAATTAAGAATTTTAGGATTATTTTTAAATATTTATTTTAAGAGTCACATCTCAGTTGTCTTACTAAACCATGTTTATATTTGAAAATAAATTACATTATTTTTGTTTTATTGATCATGTATAACTTTTAAACTTAATAATGTTTTCACTATTTACTTTTGCTGCAAATTTTTAGAAAATTAATTGACTTCTAAACATATTTGCAAATGTTCCAATATTTTTAGAAAAATTAAGATTTTTGAATAATTGCTAGTTTAATCTCATTTTCAAAAGTTTTCGAAAATCGGGATGTGACAGGTGTTAGCAACAGGCGTGAGAAGACAACTTGGAGGGGGAAGCTCGACACTCATGAAGGTCGTCGCTCTCTGTCTCGAAACTAGAATTGCAGGTGAATAAGGGTTAAGGAACTTCATCATCGAGTTGAATTCGAAACTTTTAATCAAAGCCCTGAACGGCTAAACAATGGAAAAGCCGTACATTATGGCTATATCCAAAGACTTGACAAGCAAGTCAAATAGTATTTGCTTCACCTTCGCTCAACAAGCAACTAACTCGGTGGCACATAGTTTAGCGCATTTTTGTAAATAGTTAAATTCTTATTATATTTGGCTAAATAAGTTCCCTAATTGTTGTAATTCTTTACTTTAAAAGGATGTAAGGCGCAAGCCAACTTTTCCTGAATAATGAAAAAATATTTAACTGTAAAAAGAAATTATATTATTCATTAGTTCCCACTTTAGTGGGAGACCTGAGTTCGATTTCCTTTGGGAATGAATTTGGAGTGGGAGGTATAAGAGGACTTAGAAAATTTGGAATTGTAAAAAAGACTTGACGAACTAACTTCTAACCACTAACAACTAACATTTACAATAAAAAAAAAAAACTAATATCACAGTGCAAAATATTATGATATTAGTTTATAATGGTAATAATATTATTGAATGAATGTAATAATATTAATTTCATTCGGTGAACAAATTTCATTGGAGGAACACTCTTAACAAAAATATATAATTGTATATAACTTGTAAAATACAATTAAAGATAATGCAATTTTTCCAAATATTCATATATAACGTTAACAAATTTAAGCTTTTCTCGTGAATGATATATGTAACATCTTCAAATACACCATTATAAATCATAAATTATATTTAATTAATTGGTTAACCTTGTGTATTAGTGTAAATAGGAAATCTGAATCCCGCTTTCTTTCTCCCAAACTCGTTGCCCTAAATGTATTTTAAAAAAAATATTTGGGAAAAATTCATTTTTAGTACCCAAAGTTTACCTTTTTCCAGATTTGGTACCCCACCTTTAGGCACTCTCAAAATTGGTCATCAAAGTTCATTTTTTGTCTCAAAATTGGTCCTGCCGTTAGTTGACCGTCATTGACTAACGGAAACACCTGTTTTAGGCGCGAATTCATCTAGGGTTATAAGTATTGCCCCCAAATTCGACAGCTTACTTCCCTCTTCTATCAGAACCCTAATTTTTTTTAATTTTTGGCTCTTGTGTAGCTTAATATTTTTTCATTAAATGTAATGTATCTTATTTTGTGAAATTTATGTGGAATTAATCTACACTGTCTTTTTTAATGAATTTAGATATTTCACGAAACAAAGTGAACATTAAATATGTGTAGATTAATTCCACATACATTTCATGAGATATCTAAATTCATTAAAAAAGACATTGTAGATTAATTCCACATACATTTCACAAAATAAAATACATTACATTTAATGAAAAAAAATACATTTTTTTTTATCGGTAATGAAAAAAATATTAAGCTATACAAGGGCCAAAAAATTAAAAAAATTAGGATCCTGATAAAAGAGGGAAGTGAACTGTCGAATTTGGAGTCAATACTTATAACACTAGATGAATTCGCGCCTAAAACAGGTGCTTCCGTTAGTCAATGACGGTCAACTGACGGCAGGACCAATTTTGAGACAAAAAATGAACTTTAGTGACCAATTTTGAGAGTGCCTAAAGGTGGGGTACCAAATCTGGAAAAAGATAAACTTTGGGTACCAAAAATGAATTTTTCCCAAAATATTTCTTCTGTCGCCTACTTAATTGAACATTTCCAGAAGATGGAAATAAAGCAATTCAACCCTCTTAAACTATTCCCTTCAAATATATCAAAACTACACATATCATTACTCTCCCTACACTAAACAACCCCTCCAAAAACAATTTTATATTATATAATACTCCCTCCGTCCCGGAGAAACTTTCATATGTAGGAGAGCATATTTTAAGAAAAAAGAGTAATAATTGAAATTTTGGGGGATGATTTTATATATTTTTATGTATAAAGTAAAAAAAAAAAACTTTATTGGATTATGTGTATGTGAGAGTAATGACATTTGTATAAATTAGTGAAAATTGTGAAAGTGAAGTTTATAAAAGGGTTTTCTATTTTAAGAGTGTAGAACTTATAATGGGACGGACGAAAATGAATAGTGTGAAAATTTTTATGGGACGGAGGGAGTACCAATAAACCACATACAAAATAAAGTCAATGTCAAATGTCAAACAATGAATGTTCAAATGAGTACAGAACAAAAAGTGTAACAAGGATGAGAAAACTATAATGGCACAGTAGCAACAATTTTAAAAATTCATGAATCTCAAAATATACACAGAAATTAGCCTTACAATTCCATCATTTATTAACCATCTCAAAAAGAAGTAACATTTGACTGGATATATGGAATCCCAATACAACTCCAACAACCGTTTAGAAATCAATTTTCCCTAAGTAGGTGTAGGACATGAATAGATAAACAAGGCAGAATATCGTAGATGGAAAGATAAAGAGACAAATTATTTGGTGACATTTTGAACCGTGCAAACCTGATACGAAGAAATATTTGATGACTTAACGGATATAAATCATCCAATGGAGTAGGCCATCTGCTTGGAGAGCTCTGTGCCTACGACTTTAACATATCTTTGTAGCTGGCTTTCGATGAACCTCGTCTGATTGGGATCGAATGCATGCACTAGGTCCTTCAACCAAAGGTAAGAAGATTATTACATTATGGTATAGCACAAGTATTCCCTAAAATATTTTGGATAAATCTATTCAGTAATTGGCACTATGGTTGTATACGAATCAAATACTTTTGTTCGATTCGATATTCGTGCTTGAAATTCAATATTCGTATTCGAAATTTTATGATTCGAATTCGATTACGAATATTCAATTTGATTTGATTATTAAACAAATACAAATACAAAATTATGATATTTGATTCGATATTCGATATTTAAATATATATTATTTTATAGTAAATATATAAAATCTATATATTAGTATTATATAAATATATCAAGGCTCAGATTATTTGCACCATATATTTGATAAATACACCACACCACTCGAATAAAAACACCACAATTTTAATAAATACACCAATTAAAAATATCATTTTGATCGGATGAATTTTGCACAACGTTTCTTGCGATTTTTGGTTCATTAATGTAATTTTAGTAGATTCTCAGAAAACTCTAATGACTTCTTCATCATCAGTTCAAAACAAAGATTTGGATGTATTGGATCCTTATCGTTCAAGATTAAATCCTGACATGGTAGAAATTTTGATTTGTGGAACAGATTGAGTTCGCCGACTTCATGGGATCAAGAAACCCATTATAACACATGTAAGTTCTTTTAATTTTTGTAATTCATTTGAAATATATGATGTTTTTCATGAATAAACTGATTTAATTATTTTTGTTTTTTATTTAGGAGCCAGAAAAACCTATTCATGTTCAAACAACTTGAATTTGATTTGTGAAATAGATGGAAGATTGAATTCTCATTATGTAATTTGATAATTAATTTTTTTTCATTTTGTATTTTATTATATAACTTTTGAATTTGTGACTTGTATTGTGAATTGAAACAACGAAATTAATTTTGAATTGAATACTCAAAGAATATTGTTTAAAACATGTTTGAGAAAAAATCAATTCAAATATTCGATTCGAGTATTCGAATAGTTCCGAAAAACTCGATATCAATTTCAAATCGAATATAAATCACATTTACTATTCGAAAAATATTCGAATTCGAATTCGATATTCGAAAAATTTAAGGAATACAAATTCAAAATAGTGGTATTCGATTCGATTCGTATACAACCCTAATTGGCACTAATAGTTCATAAAGTGGGAGAAATTCTTAAGGGATAAATGTCAATTTTTTAGAATGGTTGATCCTAACACCCAAGAGCTGCCACAGAAGAATGGTGTCTATTTTCACCGGTAACTTCATGTATAGAAGAAGTGATGAGATGCCAAGTATTCATGCTTTATACAAGATGTTACAAGATGAGAGGGATAATATCATTTTTGGTCTCGAAAGTTTACATTTTTTCCAGTTTTTGTCCCCCTCTTTCATTTCTATCAAGTTTGGACCTGAAAGTATATTTTTACCCCCCACATTTGGTCCAACCCTTAGTTGACTGACGGAATAAACTATTTAGGGGTGCTAAATGTAATATTTAAAAAAAATTAATTCATTTTTTTATAATAACTATTTAAGTACAAAACTTTTAAATAATATAGCACCCCTCAAATACTTGATTCCATCCGTCAACGAACGGTCAACTAAATGACCAAATGTGAGTAAAAGTGTACATTCAGAACTAAATTTGATAGTGAGTGATGAGAATTAGTTTTTTGAAAGTTGATAAAACACTATGTACCTTGTATCTCAGACGAGTTCCTCTCACTCCGATCAAAACATTATTGACATCAACATCTTCCAAGTCCACATTGGTTGCACCACTAGCTTCTGAGTCTGATTCAACATCGGAAGAATCTGAGTCATCAACCATCTCATCATTGTTCATACGAACATCATTTGAGCCCTCCTGGGCAGACTCGTTTTGTTGCTCTTCCATATGACAATCAACAAAATTTAACGTTGAAGACTCTCCATTTTGTAAAGTGGAACAATCAGATAAAACCACATATTTTCTTCTGTCCAGAAATGGCTTTGCAATATCGTACAGAACCCACCTGACAAAATTATGTTTTAGGTCAGAAACAATAATTATAACATAAACCTGGAAGCAGGTGTATCTCATCCAACACTTCTAGATGTGGTAAATTTCACAACACGTAGAGAGAGAGAGAGTTTACATCAAGTAATGTTATCTGATTACTTAGTTTTCATGGTGTTAAAATCAACAGAAGAACTAGAAAGTTCATCCACTGAGGATGATCTTAGCCAAGGTGAATGTTACTTGTACGTATCTTGAATGTCAATTAAAGTTAAATTCCAACAAGTACTTTTTAGGAAACCAGAGAAGATATCCTCTATAAATGTTTCCAAAAAAACCTTATGAGTACACATTCTACTGATCACCAATCATTTCCATGCCTGAAATGGTATTAGAATGAGCAGCCAACCATGAAAATTCAGTACCAAGCCATAAGAGGCAGAAGAAAACAAAATAATACCATCAAGTGATTGTAGAGTAAAATTTAAGTTGCCTAACAGACTAATTGTATTAAAGTTTAAGTGAACCAAATGAATAAGAGGGGATGAAGAGGAAACAATGTAAAAGTGAAAGCAAGTTATCTGGAAGAAATATAAAAGATAAAGTTTATGGATTACATAGGAAAAGATAATCAAACATCCGACATGATTATACAACAATGCTTAAGATATGCAACTTGCACAAGTTTATTCTGGTTCCTAATCCCAGACCTCTGAAAACAAGTGGAACCAGAGCATTTCTATACATACATAATTGTAACAGAAAAACAACAGTTTACTGATTGGAGAACAACCTTCTAGCAGAAAATTGTGCTGTATGTACTTTAAATGACAATATGAACAAAGAAATGTAGGGTAGATATAAAGCCTGTTGAACACATTAATATATTTAGAGATGAAAACTCCTGTGGGTCAACCCAAATGCATATGGCAGTTCATCAATAATGGTTAAATATTCACTATCCAAAATCCTGTTTATGATAGTAAATTGGTGCCAAGTCTAAAATGGGTAAGGAGTGGAATCTAAGACACCTAGGGCATGTTTGTTTTGAGTGATTACTAGGGATATAGTTTATTTTCACTTTTCCCTATAAATCAAGTGTTTGTTATTGTTGATTTGTATTACTTGTGGCCCGCAAAAATATGAAAGCCTAATATATGTTTTCCCATTTTTGAGTGAAAATGGATCTCTTCCTTTATGAGGTATTAAAATAATCATCCACTTATTACCAAGTTAATTGACAAAAATATTCATTTGTTATTTTTAAAAAACAGTAAATGGGGGTATAATTGTAAAATTTTAACTTATCACATGAATTAATTCTCAATACAAACACTTAAAAAATATTATAACTCATGTTAAACTATGTTGTAATATATATTAACAAACATTTGATTTGTATGATTTAATAAAACATATCACACATAAAATGTCAAATGTATCACATGTTTCACTATCACTCAAAATTTAATACCTCAAAACAAACGAGTCCCTAATTTATACGTGGGCTAAAGAAAAAGTGACCCAAAAAAAGAAGTAAATACCTATTGTGACAATAGTATTCACAACCAATGACATATAACATACTAGGATAGTTGACTTCATAAAATATTAAAAGTTAAAACTCAAGGAAAACATATGGATTGCAATTAACTCAGAAGAGTTTCGCATGCCAACACCTTAATCTCAAAATGTATTTTGTGCTTAGTAATTACATTAACTCGGTAAACTTACTGGTAACGAAGAGGGCAGAGAAGCTCAGACGGTTGATACGCAGCTTTGTATCTCATTTTTCTGCAGGAGTGAATATAATAGCCAAGGTAATAATACTGGAGACTTGGGCAATGTACTTGGTTCTCACAAACCCATCTAATTTCTTCTAAAGCTGAATATTTTCCAAGTGATAAAAAGGCAAGATCAGGGTCCCAAAATAGATACTTGCTCGACAAACACTTTGGCAATATATCAATTACTCCAACTGCAATTAGCTTCCCATCTACCAAATACTGCTGATGGAAAGACCCAAAGCCACATCGAGGCACTGCCACATCATCATGTGGTGGAACATATACTAATGGAGTGTCGACCAAGAATCTCCTGTACGAGCTTTCAGTAACACGCTCAGGTGTGTCATTGTGAACTCTAAGTTGATATTTTTTATATAAAGCGTATTCCTCATCATCAAAGCTAGATCTTTTTAACCGAATGTCAATCTTCCTTTGTTGGCCTGGGCTTTTCTTTAAAGTGGGAGGATTTTTGGAGACAGTAGTGCTTTCAGCTTCAGCCAAGTCTGCCTGATTCATAGACGAGTACAGATTTATGTGTCCATTGCAAGCTCTCACTGATAAACCATGGGATTCTGCAAGCAGCTTTAAATGGCTTGCTAAAATCTCCGCAATCATCTTAGGAGAAAGCTCAGGTAAGTCTTCAGTTCCTTCAGATGATTTCACATGCTCGATGTCTTTCTTTACTCGTTTTATCGTAGCTGCAATTTGGAAGGCAAGGTTAGATGTGAACATGAGTTCTTCAGACTTTTCTGCTTGCAGCTTTCTCTTGGCTGGTGCAACTTTTTTTATGGAAGCTTCTGGAAACTGTATGTTCGTGGGAAACTCCCCATTTTTAATGCATAGCTGTACAATGTCATCAATTTGGTTTGACAAGTATTGCATGAGCTGTTCAGCTTTGTCCTTATTTTTGTAACCAGCTATGGAGGACTCCATTGCAGCAGAATTTATATCCCGGTCATGTTCAATGCTGCATGACTCCCCAGGAGTAATACGTTCATCAGTTAACTTGTCCCTTATTTTCTCATCTAATGCTCCATCTAGAAATCTAGAAAGGATTAATTCCACAGTTAGCACTATACTCACTGGATTTCAGACAAGGAATTTTCACATTGTTAATTAAAAGTAGAACTGAATTCACAGGTTCCAGAAGAAATATTAAAAGGAAAAGAAACAATCTAGACCATTTATGGGGAGGGGAAGAGGGAGAAAGAGATAGGCACACACATCTAAAGTTTAGAGAGGGGGTTTTTTACTGGGGAAGTGTGCAACACTTATAAACATAAGAAGAGTGTAAATTCAGTTAACAACAAATTAGTCATCAACAATGCCAATTAGCAAGTCAGTTATTGCACTTATCCAACAAATAAACACAAGTAGCATGCACACATTGCATGGTCATTTCTTTAGTCCAACACATATAACCATAATATGTGAGTAAATTCACTTAGTGAGATGTTGATCACTGGAAATGCCAAATAGTAATGCTACTTATTGAGCTTATGCATCATATAAACAGAAGTTGCATGCATGCATATATCAAGCAACTACTATAAAAGTCTCAAATTCCAAGCACACACACACACAGCTAGAAATCTTTCATGTTCCTTGTGCCTGCATTTTGATTAATACGGAGCAGAGTTTTGGATTATGTGGCAACTCACAAGAACATGATGGGGTTATTCATTTACCGATCAAAAAAAAAAAAAAAAAACATGATGGGGTTATAGGCATACCTTTGAATCCTTTTAGACACACGAACTTGTTCCTTTGAAGGAACAAAATCAATGGCTTTGAGACGAATAGTATACGACGGGCAACATGTTCTCTCCATGTCAGGTTTGTACAAGAAACAACCAGATCTTCTCCAGCCTCTGTCAAGGAGAGCTACAGAGAAAAATAAAATAAAAATCACCCTGGTGTAAGCTGAATTGGTGTAATCAAATAAAGCACAAACAAAATTCTGCATCTTTAAATATTTTGTAGAGAACATACAAGCTACAATACAAACCAATAGTGGTTGGTAAAGAAGCTCGTAACGGAACATATTACAACTTGATTGTGCTACAGATTTAGTACCCAGAGTCAATAAACAAAACCCAAACACAGAAAGGATGTTTTGACCAATTCCAAATAAGTATACGAAAACAAGCATTACGGCAAGGAGAATGAAAATGAGAAATAGATAAACAATACTGCAAACAACCGTCCACTGACCACAGCATTACAAATTATGTAGACACAATTAGGCGCTGAGCAAAAGAAGTTTGAGTATGATAATATGGAGATGAAGCCAGAGAACTAACCTTGATAGTCATCAACTGTCAAACTATGCGCCCATAAACCTAAAATAATAAAGTACGAAATTCAGGAAGTATTATGCATCATCATGCTAGATAACCATAAATTATTTCGATCATTTACACAAACATAAAGCTTGAAAATTGTGAAATTTAGTAAACTATGTAACTAACGAAAGAAACCAGATCACAAAACTTCATGATTCAATCATGCCTTTAGTCCAGATTCTGCTTATATCTACAACGAATTTATAATTTGCTAAAAATGATTAGATGCTAGAATTATGACCAGAAATCCAGCGTAGAAACACTAACCATGAGAAATACTGGTGCGTGTACCAGATTTGCAGTACCCACAGGTGCTTTTTCGTCGACCAACGTCCACCACCACGCTTTCGCCTCTTCCTCCGCCGCCGCCGCCGCCACTGGTACTAGCTTCGCTTCTCATTTTCTTCGCCTCCGCCATCGCCGATCTTCACTGATTCAATTTAAGAGGATACCGCAATTCCGATGGCCAATTGAAAGCAATCCTGTTGAAATTCAGCTATTTTAACCTTTTCGGGAAAAAATAGAAATATACCAATTGGTCTGTCACTGTAGTATTGGGAAGGAGATGAATTGGAATTTTGCAATCTATTTACAATTTAACACGCTATTTCGTTTATTTTTTCTCTCTTTTTATGTTTTGATAGCAAAAGTGAAAAAACTATAAGGCTCAGTACAGTGAATTTGAAATCAAATGATCTGAGAATAATATACATGCACTTACACAAATTAAAATGGAGAAAAATTAAATAAATGAATTTAATACACTCAAATATTAAGCACAAGTGAAAGAAATGAGGAGATTTCAAATGACTGTTTTGTTGAGTATTTGAAATCCTCCCACTTATAAGTAATATTTGAGGAGATTTCAAATGACTGTTTTGTTAGGTATTTGAAATCCTCCCACTTATAAGTAATATTTGTGTGAACCAAATCCATTCATTTAATTTTTCTCCATTTTGATTTGTAAATGTATAGTGTATTATCCTCAAATCCATTGATTTCAAATGTCTCCATCCAAATAGAGCCTAACAGAATTTTATTGTGAAATTTGCAAATGTCTAATTAGTTGTTATATTAAAAAGAAAATATAAAAAAGTCATAAGGTCACATTCTGATCCAGAGGCCGAAACCCCTATTATAAACCTTGAAAGGATCAAGGAAATGGAAGATCCTAAAACAAAACAAAGAACATGAAGTACTTGAGAAACATCATCTGCTCCGTACTTCAGCGGAATTAATCATCTTCACACATGTCTGCCCAATTTCTAGTGGTCACAGCTCGCATTGATTTAAGAGCTTCAATATCAGCATTTGAGGTAATCACATAGCTTTTATCAAAAGGAGGCAATGATTGCATTCCACTTGGTTGAGTCGCCACAGACTTATTCCGTAAGTTATAATCTTTTACCACTGTTGTCTTTTTCCGGGTGTTACCCTTTTTGCCTGCAGCAGACAACGAATGAACCAACTTTGAGTTGTTTGTTTCGGAAGATGCCTTGCTCGAGGTGGCCAGAGCTCGGTTACATTCCGTCTTTTTGCTCATTGTTGCTTGTGATGACACTAACTTTGAGCTACCCGCATAAAAAACCGAGGTATCTGTCTCCGAAAGGGCCAAATCCCCTTTCATATTAGTACCCCCTTGCAAATCTGTACCCCCATCCGCATGATGAGTCATTGAAACCAATCTCATGTCAATATCCAGATTGTCCAGGTGTTGCTGCTCAATCTCCGCATTCTCTTCATCCAGATCGGCCAATGCCTCATAACCGTTTTTCGTAAAAATTAACGTTGGTTCCTCCGGCGGTTTGTAATCGTTTGCAACCCTCTGAGGAGAACTCTTGTGAATCCAGCCACCCTCACGTGAATGATCAGAGTAGGTGTGCCTCATGCTCCCGTTTCGATCATTTGATAGTTGCTTATTAAGCTCAACATTCTCTCCCTTCATTTCAGCCGAAGCCGAAGACTTGTCACTAGTTTTAGCAATTGGGGCAGAAGTTTCCAAGCGAGACCAAACCACCTCACAATGTCGATTGCCCCTATCTTGGCAGATTCTTCATTGCCTTTTCGTTCGTGTATCAATCTGCAAATCTCAAGAGAATGACCAACAATGCCGCAATGAGAACAAAAATAAGGCAGTTGCTCGTATTTCAGAGAGGCAAACATAACTTGTCCCTCCGACTCAAACATTATGAATTTCTCGCATCCTTTGGTCATGTCTATTTTAATTAGCACTTTGGCGAAGTGGCACATCGTCTTGTTCCTCGTACGATCATTAATTTTAATAACCGACCCCAAAGCTGATGTCAATGCGTGTATTATTTTTGGTTGATAAAATTCCATCAGGATCTCGAATATTCGAACCCAAACCTAAGCCAAATTCGAGTTAACCTTGTATGGGTTGAACCCGCGGATCCAACGTTGCAACCGCATATTCCCTGGTTTCAAGCTCCACATGCTTTTATCCAGAATTCTCTCTGTGTCCTCCGGCCCTGGGAGCTGAATATTGTAATAGCCCCTTCCCAGGGGAACAAGGTCCCAATCTCCCACAAGATCCCACAATTGACTGAGCTTACTAACTAGGTCATGTATTGAATACGGCTTACCTCCCGGTGCTAACGAGAGTTTTTCGATGAGAGAATGTTTCAGATTATTCACCTCTTGTTTGACCAGAGCGTCATCTATTTTAACAGAAATAAAATCTCCCTTTCTCTGCACAAACATGGAAGAAGAATCATCACGATCTTTGCTAGGATCTTGACGTGAGTGGTAATATTGATATCTGTCTTGCAAATTAGGGGGCACAACCTGTCTATAAGTGCCTTTTTCTTAAGTGTGTTGCAATCGTAAATGATCAATGGAGTTAGGGTTTTTTTACTTGCCAATATCATGCAATACGTCGCACTCAGTAGGAAGGACCTGGGGTTGCGCTGAATCAAAAGAAGCTAGCCCTAATCCACTGCCTATCGAGACTCAAGCCAGATACGTTGGAACATAGCATATTTGGAAGAATGGCTTGACGATCTTGGATAGGTATGATCGCGGCTGCCGGCGCTGTGGAAGATTTGAATTCTGTTGCCAGATTTTGCACATGTTTGGAGATTAGTGAAGGAAGGGAATCAAACAATTGTTGCTCTATGTCCTTTCGAATGAAGTCAAGCATGAGATCCTCCATGCCGGCGGCGGGCGATGGACAACCGGAATTTCAAAATTCAAAATATTGTCGAGGGAGTCAAAAATTCAGTTACATTCGCCATCTCAAGTTTATAATGTACATACACCACTTTATGAATTTTGCAGATGTACGTACACCACTTTCAGTTATCATTTGATGAAATGTCACTAATTTTTTTTTTAAACATGACACTTCACATTATTCTTAATCTAAATATTTTGATGAAGATATTCAACATAGAAGTTTAAAAGTTTTTCTATTTATGTCCTTTTAGATTCTTATGATTGTTATTTATATGGCTTGTGGACACCTTGAAAAGTAGATTGAAGAATATATGAAAAGAAAACTCAAGGGATATTCCCCTGAAATCTGTGTTCACCGGTATTTCGATTAAGAATGAGTTCACTTTATCATATGTTCCCGGGTATTCTCAGAATCAACGGGTTTCATATTTTATTTTATTTACGCTTCTCGCTGCATCAAATGATGAAGATATTCAACATAGAAGTTTAAAAGTTTTTCTATTTATGTCCTTTTAGATTCTTATGATTGTTATTTATATGGCTTGTGGATACCTTGTAAAGCAGATTGAAGAATATATGAAAAGAAAACTCAAGGGATATTCTCCTGAAATCTGTGTTCACCGATATTTCGATTAAGAAATCAACGGAGTTCACTTTATCATATGTTCCCGGGTATTCTCAGAATCAACAGGTTTCATATCTTATTTTATTTACGCTTCTCGCTGCAGCTGGTATCAGAGCCGAAACGGTTCTGATTTATCAATGATGGTTGATGAATGGTCTCATATGGAGACAATCATTGATGGGATCTTCAACACCTACCAACAACGATACGAATTCTCTTCGTTGCCGACCTTAACGCCACCTTCTCCGGTTTTAGCCGCCCTTATTGATGCCTCAACCAACACCACCACAAAGTCACCCTCCCCTGTTTCGCCACCGCACAAAGCGGAGCCAGCGCCGCCGCCTATTTTCGCCATAAATGAGAAGCCAGCGACTGCGCCGTTCTCCTTCAACCGCTCCGCCGCCTCCGATGACTCTTCTGGCCGCAAGGGTTCCACGCATCGCGGCACTGCGCCGCCCCTCCCTGTTCGCGGCACCCCATCTCCATTAGTTCAGCCATCATCGTTCTCTCTCATCGCCATAGCCACGAAACTTTCCTCCACCAACCCAGTCTTGAACAATGCCGCCGCCGCCGTGCACGACATATTTCTGCCATTCGCATTGCTGGAGGTCCGCCGTTGTGCGCCGCCCCCACTCTTCTCCTTCCAAAGCGTCTCCATCGATCGCACAAACGTGGGTTGCAGGTTTTCATTGTGCCCTAAGATTTAAAATGAGCGTGATTTGTATGCTGGAGATGTTGCACCCACCAGATTTGTTCAGTACACCCTTATATTTGATGAGTACACCCCCATGCCTAATGAGTTTGCACCCCCATATTCTAATAAGTACACCCATGCTGAAAATTATAATTTTCGGTCTCAAATTCATAACTATTATTATATCATCACTAATGATAGTTATTTTGACGCTTCTCAAAATCTTCGTTACCATCTCAAAATTTTGACACGTGTACGTACAGCGGATAATTTTGAGGCAAAACGTCATGAGGAGTTGATCAATTTTAATTTTACTGGAGATAAACGCGTCATCGTCTATACTGCTGGAGATGAGACCGTTGGAGATTCGAGGGCGAATCTTTTCGCAGAAGGGGAGAATGATGAAGATATTCAACATAGAAGTTTAAAAGGTTTTCTATTGAAGTCCTTTTCTTATGATTGTTATTTATATAGCTTGTGGATACCTTGTAAAGAATATTGAAGAATATATGAAAAGAAAACTCAAGGGATATTCCCCTAAAATCTGTGTTCACCGGTATTTCGATTAAGAATTCATGAAGTTCACTTTATCATATGTTCCCGGGTATTCTCAGAATCAACGGGTTTCATATTTTATTTTATTTACGCTTCTCGCTGCATCATATTTTATATTTAATTTTTTGAGTGATTGTACGATCGCAAAATGATTGTGAGAAGGGTTTTTGGTTATGGTTGCATAAAGGCCGCAAAGATAGTAGTGGAAGGATTGTAGTCATGATCAAAGATGAGTTGCTTAAATCATAAGGATTGCAAATGTTGAGAGAAATAAATAAGTTAAGAGTAGAGCTATTGAGACGGGACAGAGGGATGGACGAGTCAAAATTCGTAAAAGTCCGTCTTTTGGCGAGATGGGGGTGAAAACCTAACAAGTTGCAAAACTCTTTATCCAATTCATTTATTGGTGGGCTAGCCCATCTTAATTTTTTTAAAAAAATATTAAAATATAACTTCAAAGTTTAACACATTATGTAAATTTAGGCTTTGATCGCCTTATATCTACATTTCCGTCAATCATGGATTAGAGCAAGCTCGAGACACTAGATAGAAATAAGTCATCTTGATGGGTCCAAAAAGGCTGAGGCAAGTGAATTAAATTCATCAAAATCAGTTGTAATTAAACATTTTATTTTGTTAACTATCACTATAAAAATATTAAAGCAAAATTTATCTTGCAAATAGAGTAAATCATTCATTAATCAAAATATAACTTCCTAGAAATTAAAGTTTATCATTCATTAACCGTAATAATTAATAAATATAGTCTCATACAAATAAAATTCAACATCCATAAATATAGATTTTACAAAATATCTCAAAATATGATAGCATAATTGATGATAATGTATAACAAAAATATAAAAAAGAAAACAAAAAATAGAGGTAGGCTAAGAAAATCTTGGGCCACCCTCCCTTTTAGTATGGAGGGGCGGACTGACTCAATGGGTCCATCCCGCTTGTCTAAATAAATGCTTTATAAATAAAAACCTAAAAAAACCATAAGATCACAACACGATCCAGAGGCCGGAGCCCCCACTAAAAACCTTGTTAAGGTAAAACCCTCCTTAGGGAAACCCTTACACAAGGAAAAGGAAAAACTCATCTAAAACAAACAAGTCAACAAGTCCGGAAATACTCTGTATACCTATCTTTAGCTGCTAAATGCAAAATAAAATCCGGAATGGCATTCCACCAACAATAGTCCTCCTCCATCTTATACGTAGAAATGGCATCCGCAACTGTATTGCCTTCCCTATAAATATATGTAACACGAAATTCAGCTTCACTCAACATCACATTCATCCAATCCCATGAAGATCTAGATTTCCACAGAGTTTCCGCCTCCGGGTTTTGAAATAACGAAACCACATACATAGAGTCTGCCTCGAGGATCAACTTCTTCCAACCTTCCATGATGGCGGCCGTAACTTCCTCTATTGCCGCCTTTAGCTCCACTTCATAAGCAAACCCCTTGCCCATCCTACGAGAAAAAGTTGCTTTAACAAAGCCCATGGAATCACGATACACCACACCCCCCTGAATATTACCATTAATCTCACTACCATCCGAATTAATCTTAATAAATCCATCGGCAGTGGCAACCACCTAACAACAATTGCGGAGGACGGCGGTTTAGCACGTAGGTCCAAACCCCAAGCTTTCATACATTTTAAATCTGCCACACTATTATTATTATGCCCAAGCTTGTCTAAATAAATGCTTTATAAATAAAAACCTAAAAAAACCATAAGATCACAACACGATCCAGAGGCCGGAGCCCCCACTAAAAACCTTGTTAAGGTAAAACCCTCCTTAGGGAAACCCTTACACAAGGAAAATGAAAAACTCCTCTAAAACAAACAAGTCAACAAGTCCGGAAATACTCTGTATACCTATCTTTAGCTGCTAAATGCAAAATAAAATCCGGAATGACATCCCACTAACAATAGTCCTCCTCCATCTTATACGTAGAAATGGCATCCGCAACTGTATTGCCTTCCCTATAAATATATGTAACACGAAATTCAGCTTCACTCAACATCACATTCATCCAATCCCATGAAGATCTAGATTTCCACAGAGTTTCCGCCTCCGGGTTTTGAAATAACGAAACCACATACATAGAGTCTGCCTCGAGGATCAACTTCTTCCAACCTTCCATGATGGCGGCCGTAACTTCCTCTATTGCCGCCTTTAGCTCCACTTCATAAGCAAACCCCTTGCCCATCCTACGAGAAAAAGTTGCTTTGACAAAGCCCATGGAATCACGATACACCACACCCCCCTGAATATTACCATTAATCTCACTACCATCCGAATTAATCTTAATAAAATCCATCGGCAGTGGCAACCACCTAACAACAATTGCGGAGGACGTCGGTTTAGCACGTAGGTCCAAACCCCAAGCTTTCATACATTTTAAATCTGCCACACTATTATTATTATGCCCAAGGTTTTCCCCATTCACCTCCCTCACATAAATAATCAGTTGCGCCCAAATACTTGCAAAAATAGGAGCTTCCTCCCTGTGCACAACATTATTTCTCGCGCACCATATCAGCCAAAAGAATGTAACCCAAGCAATTCTCCATATACGTGTAGTTCTTGTGCTAAATTTTCTTCTTAAAATCTGCACAAAGACATCATGGAAACCGAAAGAGGTGTCAATTGAAGTGTCAAAAAATGCAGCAATTTTTTGAATAGCAGCTGCAAAGCTACACGAGCTGAAAATATGATCCGCGGTTTTTGAAGCCATGCGACAAAAAACACATATTGATGGCCCCTCAATACCCTAGGAAGCGATGACTTCCGCCATCGGCAACTTGCCCCAAATTAATCTCCACAGTAGCATCGAACGAGTTGGCAGAATGAAGGAGCTCCATATCCACGTTCCCCAATTAACATTCGGAAATTTGCTTCGGCGCGAGTTATACGCTGTTTTCGACGTAACATTTCCAGACTTATGAAGCGTCCAAACAAGAGAGTCCTGAGCTGAAGAAGCTATTTTAATAGCAACAATATCCACACAAATGTCCGGGTAAACCTCTGCAAACTGAGTTCCTAAAATCCATCCATTTTCTGACCGGAAATCCGAGACCCGCTGACCAAGATTTGTACGACTATGAAAAGGTATTCCGACTTTATCGGCACTAATATAACCCAGCCAGTTATCTGTATAGAACTTCACCGACGAGAGGTTTCCCGGGATCCATCTTGCATTTGCACGAAGCGCTGGACGGATACGATCCATTCCATGCCAAACGGAGGATGAAATAAAATAACGTACCTTCTGTCCAATAGTTGTAGTGTGTCTGTGTAATATGAAGCTAAGGCCCTTGTCTTTTTCGGTTATAATATCCCAAGCCAGCTTATATAGATAAGCCTCGTTCGTAATTCTGATATCTCAAACCCTGAGTCCGCCTTCCGAATATGGAGCACAAACTCTTGACCAAGAGACCATGCCGTAACCTTTTTTCGTAATATCACCTTTCCAAATGAAATTACGCATAGCTCTGTCCACCCTCTTCAGTAATTTCCTTGGCCATCTGTAGATCATCATACTGTGCGTTAGTGATGACACCACCACGCTGTTCACAAGGCAAGTTCGGCCGGCTAGAGATAAAAGACTACTTCTCCATTTATCAAACTTCATTAGAATTTTATCAGCAATCTCATTCAAGTGCCTATGTCTTGGTTTCCTAAAGAAGATAGGGACCCCCAAGTAACGAAATGGTATTGATCCTTCGGCAAACTGCAAAGAATTATAGCAAAAATGTTTGTACGCAACTATTACTTTCGAGAGGCTCACAAACTGACCCGAGGCCTCCCCGTATTGATTAAAAATGTTTCTGAGAAGCAAGACATTATCTTTTGTTGCCATACAAAAAACCATAATATCATCAGCATAAAGCAAGGTCATAAGCACCGTGACACCCAGCTTAGCCACCGCAGGCTGCAGAAATCGAATTCTGCCTCTGTAATCCATCATGCGAGCAAGCATGTCCTCCCCAATTGAAAAAAGAAGAGGTGATAAAGGATCTCCTTGCCGTACTCCCCGAGAACACGAGAAAAAACCCTCAAGCTTCCCATTAATAGAAATGGAAAGACGAGCTGAGTAAAGGATTGATTTAATAATATCCCTGAAACGCTGCTCAAAACCCATGCAGTCCAAAACATGCAAAATATAATCCCAACGCATCGTATCAAACGCTTTCCTGATGTCAATCTTCAATGCCATATTTCCTGCACCTTTGTTGATGCATTGAAAGCTTTCCGAGCAAGTGGCAATACAGTGTTGAATTTTCTTTCCGGGAATAAACCCGTATTGAGAGGGAGATAGAACCTGCCGAAGGAAGGGACCAAGCCGTGTTGCAATGATTTTTGTGAGTATTTTGAACAAAAAATTCCCCAAAACTATTGGACGAAAATCCTCAATCCTAGAAGCCCCAACACATTTAGGAATTAGCGTAACAATATTTGCATTCAAGCCTGCTGGAATGAATGTTGTTCTAAAGAAGAACCCCACTGCATTAACAATGTCATGAGAAATAATGTCCCAGGTAGATTGAAAAAATGCACCTCCAAATCCGTCCGGACCTAGTGCGCTAACATGCGATAAATCAAAAATTGCACGTCTTATCTCTTCGGCCAAAGGAGGGGCAAACAGCTTCTAATTTTGGTCCCAATTAACCGAGCTAGAAATTAGCTCTCGAATAAAGACTTGCGCGTTATCCACAGTGCGATCCTCGGTGAATAGGCTTTTGTAAAACTCTTGAATGTGGTTCGAGATTAGAGTAGCGTCCTCACATAAAACCCCATCAATCATAATAGAAGATAAATCTGATTTCGCTCTAGAAACCCGAAGCACTCTATGAAAGAACGCCGTATTTCTATCCCCGTCCACGAGCCAAGTTGCACGAGACTTCTGCAATAACAGCTGGTGTTGTTGTTTTAAAATTTCGTTTATCTCCATCATCAATTCTTTCTCTTTGGTCATGTGTTCTGCCTCCTCGCTCAAGGAGTGATCCCGGCTTTGAACCTGCACCAATTCTTGTCGCTGGACCTCCAAGCGAACAAATATATTGCCAAAAGTCTGCGTATTCCATTCCTTTAATCTAACCTTGAGCCTTTTTAATTTCCGTATGCACATGGAAATAGGATCTCTCGCAGGCATAAAATAATTCCTCGACTCTGAGACCACGTTGACATATTCCTTGTGAGAAGTCCAAAAATTTTGAAAACGAAAAGGCTTCAACACCTCTACTGGTCCCTCTTGGCATTTGAGAATTAGAGGATGATGGTCCGAATGCACCCTTGGAAGAACTAGCACCGAAACTGAATTCCAGAAACTAATAAAATCTTCCGATGTAAGAGCCCGATCAAGCCTTGACATCAAAATTCTTGAAGAGTGACTGCATCTCCAGGTAAGAAACGGACCCGTAGTTTCCAAATCAATTAGACCCGCATCCAAAACACACTGTCTGAATTCATCACATGAAACGCGTGATAGACAACACTGACTAAACTGTTCATCGGGACCAAAAATAGCGTTGAAATCCCCCATAAAACAAATGTTATTAAGGCGTAACTCTAAGATAGCCATCCACAAACGACGACGAACCACATAAAGATTTGTCGCGTGCACAAACCCGTAATGAAGCACCCCTTTTGAGGTGATGATCTTAATAACCATCAACTGATCATCTTTGTATACCACTGTAGGTATTGCTAGCAGGTTGCTGTTGTAAACTATCCACAAATTGGGACGTAAACCACCCTCTCTAGCATTTTCATCAAGAAAAGTCAAGTTAAGCTTTCTCCAGAACCTAGCCCTTAAATTCGAGCGCAGAATTTTAGGTTCTGCAATGGCAACGATATCAGGTTTATATACTCTCTGAATTTCAGCGAGCATATTCCTAGAGGGGTCATTGCCCAACCCCCTTATATTCCAAAACAACACAATCATCGATCCACCCGAGCCACTCCGTGCTTCGGCGGAACTTCCTCTTCTTCACATTGATCTGCCCAGCTCTTTGACGCAAGCGCATCATTATCCACCCTTGAAGTAATCATATAAGAAGTGTCGTGAGGTGTGTTGGAACTACCGATCGCCGACTCTATGAAATTATCAGATTCAGAATTATAGTCACAAAAATGCAGCGGATAGGATTGTACCTTTATTCACCGTAAAAGGTGAAGACGAACCAGTTCTAAGGTCCGAACTGCAATCGAAGGATGAGCCTCGAAGCTCACGGTCTTCTGCCGTATTCCTATCCCTTTCCCTTGGACGTCGAGTGGTCGACGATCCTCCAAGGAATCAGAATCCGCCTCTCTCTGATCTCACGTTTTTTTCACACGTCTGGAGGCTCTGATGTTAGGGTTTATTTATAGGCTACAACAGGGACCCTAAGGAGGAATTAGGGTTGGGCCTCCTGATGGGCCTAAATATCCTGTGTTCAATCCGAACACTTTACTTAAGCCCATCAATTATAACTCAGTCCACTAAAGAGTTATAATTGAATTACCATCCTAATCCCATATTATAATATGGGCTCCTTTATTATGTGTACGTTTATTTTCTCATGTTTAAGATATCGAATGTCCATAAATTAATTAAATTACTGACAACTTAATTAATTTATATCTAATTCCAAGAGTAGTACCACTCATCTTTATTATTATGTTGGATTAAATCCACCTGCAGGGTTTACATAATAATCTTTATGAGCTCCTCAAGGGGACATCATCATCCTAAATAATTAGGACACGAATTCCTTCTATAATCAACAACACACCATATAAACAATGCTATCTCTCAATTCACCGAGCCTATTGATTTAATAAATCTCACCCATTGGCAAATCAAAGAAACATACACTGAGTACACATGCCCGTTATTATATAGGGATTAAGAAGACATACATCCATAACAACAGAGGTCTAGTTCTTTTATATAGTCAGTACAAATTGAACAACCTCATATGGTCCTGCTCAATACATACAAAATGTACTAGTATAACTTTATAGTCAAGATAGACTAATATCAAATTACACTACAACCGTTCCAATGGTTTGTCCAAATTCATCTTGGTTGTGAGCTATTATTTATAATCTATAAGGAACTGATAGCATGATCTTCTGTGTGACACCACACACCATGTTATCTACAGTATAGATTAATCTGGACAAAATAATGATATATATAACAATCATAAATAATAAGTATTTTGATCAGAATGAATTTCATATTAAAAGGATGTTCATACTAAAAAAAATGTTCATACAAAAGCTAGGCTTTTAGTATACATCCTAACAAGGTGGAGACGAAGCCAATCTTGAACCCCCCTTACTGCCCGGAGGTTTATTGCGCAAATTATACTCTTTAGTCACCTGTAATTTGCCTTTTCCCCCTTTTCTCCAAGACGCTGGTGGCCTCGAGTTTGAGCTACCTTTATCCGAAGAATCGCATACGACGTCCTCCACATGATGTGCAGTGTCGTGATCACTATGTTTTACCTCAAAAGATTGAACGGCTGTCAAGTCCCTTCCTAGTGCATGCCCTCAAATTCTGTTTCATTCAACCCCTTATTCTCATGACAATCGAAGTCCTTCTCCTCAGTCTCCAAATCAGCTAACGCTTGAAAGCCATTTTTTGATAACACCATATCTTGCCTGATTACGTTTCCCACAGGAGGCGGATCTTGTGTAACGTTTGGTACCCACTCTCCATCTGTCGAATTATTCTTCAGTTGGCGCCCCGAAGCTTTGGCAGCCATAACTTTATCATTAGTAGCCCTATCATCATCACTTTTTCGTCCCTTAATAGACCTACAACCGTCTATTGAATGTCCAACAATGCCGCAATGATTGCAAAACGGAGGTAATTGTTCGTATTTGAGTGAGGCAAACATAACATGCCCCTCAGACTCGAACATGATGTAATCCTCGCAACCTTTCGTCATATCTATCTCTATCAAAACCCTAGCATAATGACACATTGTTAGGTTACATGTACGTTCATCCATCTTAATTACCGTTCCCAATGCAGAGGCAAGAGCATGCACTATTTTAGGTTGGAAATACTCCATGGGAATTTCATAAATACGGACCCAAACCTGTGCCAATGTGGTGTTCACCTTATACGGGTTAAATCCAAGTACCCACCGTTGTAAACGCATCAACGCAGGCTTTAAACCCCATGTCCTTCTATCCAAAATTTTGTCTCTGTCCACTAAACAAGGAAGCTGCATGTTGTAGTATCCTCTGCCTAAAGGAACTAACTGTCACTCCCCCATGATCCCCCCACACTTGAGAAAGCTTTGAATACAAAGCGTCAAGAGAATATGGAGATTCCCCCGGAGCCAGAGAGAGCTTACCAATTAAAGAATGTGCTAATTCAGAAATTCCATTTTTTACGAGAGCATCATCCACCTTGATTGACAAATATTCCCCTTTTCTTTGTGCAGTCATGTCACAAGAATCCGCCAGATCGGCAACAGCGGAAGGAGGTGCCAATATATTGCGATAGGATAGACCCTCCTTCGCAGCCATCAAAGCAGGAGAAGAAAGGTCTGTAGCTACGGGATCAAGACTTTTTCCACCAATAGACTGTAAATTTTTGTGTCCCCCTTGCTGATTCCCCTCGAAAGGAGGCCTGGAAGATTCATTGGCCGTCTCAGGCTCCTTAGCCGGCGTCTGTCTTGCATTCAAAAGAGATGAGGCTAGGGTTTCCACATGAGAATTCAAAAAGTCGGTGCAAAGAACCGAAAGGTTGAGCATGATGGATTCTTGGTCTAACTGAGTGAGATGAGAATTGGCCGCCATGACCGGGAGCGCCGGAGCGCCGGCGATAAGCAGCAGCGGAGAAGATTCCAAGAAATTCGGGAGATTCGTAACCGAATTTCAAAATCGCCCGAGAAGTTCGGAGCGCATTCGGGTCCATCCCGCTTGTCAACTCTAGTTAAGGGTATTTTAGTTTGAAATATTTGTTTGTGACAATTTTATTTAAAAAAAAAAAAGGTAGGCTTGAGTCGAAAGGATCTCATTATATATGATAAAGTTGTAGAGAAAATCTCACTCTCACCCATGTATGTAGTGATCGTGCTAATCCCATCAATTAGCTCAAAATTAAAAAGTAGTAATATACTCCTTTCCGTTTCGTGATGATTTTTGCATTTTGTTGTGCATGCATATTAAAAATTTTTGCTTTTGAGAATATAATTGAGAGTGACATCACATGTAAATAAAATATGTTCGTAAAAATTTAGTTTGAAAGAATATAAGGCTCCATTTGGATGGAGTCATTTGAAATCAATGGATTTGAGGATAATACACCATATATTTACAAATCAAAATGAAGAAAAAATAAATAAATGAATTTGGTTCACACAAATATTACTTATAAGTGGGAGGATTTCAAATATCCAACAAAACCTAGTCATTTGAAATGCTCTCACTTGTGCTTAATATTTGAATCCATTCATTTAACTTATCTTCATTTTAGTTTGTGTGAATGCATGGTATATTATCTTCAAATTCATTGATTTTAAATCCACACCATCCAAGTGGAGCCTAATTGTTTTTTTTTTGCCATTTTGGGTATGAGAAAATAAAATTGTAACGTCCATTTTTTTATTTCGAGCAATCTAAATTGTAATAGAGAGAATAATATTTATTAAACAAAAACAGTCTTTTCAATTTTTTTAACACTTCAATATCATTATTATTATTATTATTATTATTATTTTTTACAGAATATCATTATTTTTAAGATAAGTTAAAGTAGCAGATAAAATTTAAAAGTACCACGTTGTGAATCTATGAATTTCCTAAAAAAAAAATTTAATGATACCCCATAAAGTAACCCAAAAAATAAATAATATAATAATAAAAATAAAAATGGAAAGATACCCGATAAAGAACAAACTACACAGCCCCCTTGTTTCTGATTCAGGTTACTTCTTCTTCTTCTCTCTCATCCATCCCTCGTCAAATTCACCGTCCATGGCGAGCCTATGGCGAGCCGCGATGGGCACGACTCAAGCCGATGCCGACGACTACGACGGCGTGGAGTTCTGGGGAACACCCGAGCGATGCGGATGGCTCATGAAGCAAGGCGAGTACATCAAGACATGGCGCCGTCGTTGGTTCGTTTTGAAGCAGGGCAAACTCTTCTGGTTCAAGGAATCAACCGTCACCCGTGCCTCCCGGCCACGCGGCGTCATTCCGGTGGCCAATTGCCTCACTGTCAAGGGCGCCGAGGATGTGCTCAATCGCCAATTCGCGTTCGAATTGTCCACTCGGAATGATACGATGTACTTCATCGCCGATTCGGAGAAGGAGAAGGAGGACTGGATTAATTCTATTGGACGATCGATCGTTCAGCACTCCAGGTCCGTTACCGATGACGAAATCCTTGATTATGATAGCCGGAAAGGTTCCGGGTGAAATTAATCAGTTAATTTTTCAGATCTTCCGTGAAAACATAATAAATTTTCAGGTTTGATGGAGGATTCCAGTTATTTATGTATGTGTTCTGTATATGGCTGATTGATGTTTCTCCTTTCTTATGTTGTTTCCGGCTTATTTTGGGTTATTGTAAGTGTATTTGGTGTTGATGACGATAAATCCAGTGAATGTGATGTTGAATAGTGTTGTGTGCTGGATCAATTTCTTGAAGAACATCTTTTCAAGTGTAAATTGAGCATTGCGTATTTATTTTGGTCAATTACACAAAAATGTAGCTTTATGTGCCTATTTCTTGAATTGGTAACCTTTAAGAAATTCAAGCTGATCTTAATGGTTGTCCAATAGGTGAACATGATAATTTTGTGTTCCACATTTTACGCCCCAACGACTAACATCAGTTTCTTTCTTATAAAAACCACGAGAAGAATCAAGCTAGAGTCTTAAAATGTGTAATGCTCCTCGTTCATAAGCTCAATGATGTTGGTGAACTAAGAATTGCATGAATTTTCGGTCCTTCCTAATTTGATATTGATATTCGTTTAGAGTGTCGGTAACGTGTCAATTGAATTATTGACCTTATGTGTAAGTATGGGAAATTAAATTTAGTAGCTTCCTTTTCACTCTTATAATATACATATGTGTGCATGGTATATTGCTTTGGCTTCTTAGTTCTTTTATTGATGATAAGTCCCCATGTATTATCCATCCAAAACATCTCACAGTGGTAAGTAAAATCTCATATATGACTTATAAGAAATGTTTTTGGCTGAAAGTGTGGCTTATCGGGTTACTTTCCTTCCCTTCCCCTTGCATGTGGGCTGTCTCCTATAATGCTTATCGCCTTTCCTTTAGACAAATCCATTTTGTCAGTTAGTTTTTGGCACACTACATCAGGGGAATTTTTTAGTAAGAATCATTTAACCAATAACCAGTTGTAGTTAAGATTGTTGTGTTCTTTCATCCAATGTCCGATTTGTCTGATTTCCGAGTTTGTGCTACGTGTGGTGAATTAGATAATTGCTAGGCGTTGGGGCTAACTTCTTGATTACTTGAATTGTATAGGAACAGGGATGCTTCTTATGAATGTGTTATTCTATTTGATTTGGTAAGCTAGTTAAATCTGGTGTGCCATCAGCTCTTGAAGCCCTATTTGGTTTTCTTTATTATTTGAATTTCTTGTGAGTTACCTTGTGATGAATTTTTGGGCAAGGGAGATCTGAAATCTGTATGTAGAAAAGGTGCTTTAGGTGGGAGGGTGAGTGAATAGTATTGTTATTCATTAACTATCACTGATATAGTGATTATAGTTTGAGTAAGTCTCATGTGTATCAGGTGTACCGTGAAACTCAAGTGAATATTTAAGCAATACCATTTATTTTTATTGAACATTAACATTTGGACAACTGCAACGGTAAACAACTTGTTATTTTTAAAAAAGTACTTGAATTGCACGTTTGGTGCGTACAAGACTTTGGCAGTGTAGTTTATATAATATTACAAGACGGTTTTAAAGTATTATCCAAACTGTATTTTTGATGTATGATAAACTAAAATGGTTAGTGTACGCTGAATGGTAATAAATACATTACGAATATATTTTCTCGAGTAATTTGAATAGGATACCTAATTTTAAGTTTGGTGTGGAAGTAGCGGTATTTTAGTGCATTAGTTGCATCAGAAAGTGTTTTTTTTTTTTTTTTGGTTCACTTGAAGAAATCGTTTGAGTAGTTGACAAAATATTCCTAATCAATCGCTCAACATTTGTCTATTATTATTATTATTATTTTTTTTTGATCGGTACATTTGTCTATTATTTACCTTGCAATTGGCATATCATTTTATTTTGAGACGGATCATGAGGATTGAGATGAGTTTAAACTACAATCATTTTTTTTAAAAAAAAATATTTACTGAATTTTGATCAATCCTGCGTTAATAATTTCACGTTATCTCATCAAAGTATTGTATACGTTTAGTAAATGTGGAATTGGTGGGGCCTGAGCAATAGACATGTTCAAACCGAAACTGAACTGCCGGTTCAGAATCGATTTTTTCGATTTGAAACCGTCGGTTTGGCCGAACCGTCGGTTTTGGTTTCAAAACCGGACCGGAACTGATTTTTAGACGGTCCGGTTTCGGTTTAGGGGATTGTAAATTCGAAAACTGCCGGTTAAACTGAAACCGCCGGTTTTGCAGTTAAACTGCCGGTTTTTGGTTTTTTCTTTTTCTTTTTCTTTTTTTTTTTTTTAAAAATTCAAAATTTTAAACGGACGGATCTGATGAGTTGACCGTTGGAGATCAATGGCCCAAATCAGTCGACCGTTGGATGGAACCGGCGGTTTGTCGGTCAAACCGCCGATTTTGTCCATTGGATTTCAAATTTTTTTTTTTAATTATATTTCACACATCTATAAATACCCCCACCCTCTTCTCATTTTTTCCACACCAATTCTTACTCTCTTACTCTTCAATTCTCAATTCATACTCTCAATTTTCAAATTCTCTCAATTTCAATTATTATACTTATATTAGTTACTTACTTATCTATTTATATACTTATATTATAATTATACTCAAATTATTATTATATATTTATATTCTTATATAGTTATATTATATACACTACACTTATTATATTATATATATTTATATTTAGTTACTCTATTTATATACTCAAATTTTTATTATACACTTATATAGTTATATACACTTATATCAACCGAAAATATTTTAAAAAAAATCATCTTCTTCAAAAGACAAAAGCAAAGCTTCCACCTCCGGTTCTCAACCATCTCTTCCTCCTCCTCCAATTTTTGATCTTGAAGATGATCGCGATGCTATTCGCGAAACTCTTGGTGTTGGTTACGAAGATTATATATTTTCGAATGAGGAGGATCAATCTGCCACCACTCAAACTCAAATGCCCCCACCACGACCACGACGAGCCCCCGCCTCTACTCAAGAAGAAAGTGACGATCAAGAAGAAAATCCAACTCCGGATTCAAACCAATCAAAAAAGGTTTTGAAGTCCATGACTTTTGTTCGTCACTTTAAAAAGAATTACGTGAGAAAAGATTCAAAAGGGAGGGACAAGTTCGAGGCAATTTGCAACTATTGTGGCATGAAATATTCGTTCATAAAGGGGAATAGATATGGAACGTTGAATAGTCACATAAAGACGAAGCATCCGGCGGAGTGGAGAATTGCAACGAGCCAAACAAAACTTTCAAGTCACGGATTTACCGAGTCCTTCAGTGGTGGAGTTCAAGGTGAGGTAAGTACTTCTAACCCTAATATTTGGAAATATGATCAAATTGCTTATAGAAAACTTTTAGCTAAAATGATATGTGTTCAACATCTTCCTTTTAGTACTCCTGATAATTTTATGTGGTCCGAAATGGTTCAACTTGGTCTTCAACCTTGCGCAAAACAAGTTTCACGTTCTACTTGCACTCGTGATGTTGCTAAAGTTGTTGGAGGAATATAAATATGCCTTGATTAACCGTTTTGTCGATTTTGATGGTAAAATTTCAATTTGTGCCGATATTTGGAGTGATAATTTTCAAAAACATTCTTATATTGGAGTTACTTGTCATTGGATTGATGATTTTTGGACTTTAAACAAAAGATTAATTGCGTATAGAGATTTTGATACCGAACACTCCGCCATTAATATTATAGACAAATTGCATGATATTTTTTGAATATGTATGTTTTGACACATAAAGTTTTTTCCATTGATTTTGATAATGCTAGTGCTAATACCGCTAGTATTGAAGATTTGAAGACGATTTGTCAACCGTGCCTTGGAGGTAAGTTTTTTCATATTAGATGTATGTGTCATATTTTGAATTTATGTGTTGAAGATGGTTTGCATGCTTTAAGAGAACAAATTGCTCATATTAGAGATATTATATATTATATGACTCGTCGTTCTAGTTTAATGAAAAAATAGAAATTTTTTTTTGTAGAAATAACAACGTGCATCCAAAAAAAATTCTCTTGATGTTTCTACACGTTGGAATTCTACCTATAAATTATTAAATGAGTCTAATGAATATAAATTGCATTTATGTAATTTTTTTGCTAATGAAAATATTGGTTTTCATTTGTATCCTCAATATTGAGATCCTTGCGTGAAAATATGTGAGATTTTGGGTATTTTTAATGATGCTACTTATGCGATGTCTAAAATTTATGAGCCTACTAGTCATATTGCGGTTAATTATTGTCTCTGTTGGTGTTTTACATGAAAATTTGCATGATCCTATGTTGCATTCTAGCGTGCTTTCTATGATGGAAAAGTGGACAAAATATTTTCACGAAATTCCCGATTTATTTTTAGTTGCTAAAGTGTTTGATCCTACGTTTAAATTAAATGGTTTAGAAGATTTGTTAAATTTTTATTATGAAACTTTGTATCCATGCGGTGATGTGACAGAATTTGATCAATTTAGTGATATACGTCCTAATGTAAGTGAGATAGTTGCTAGAGTTAGGCAAATTATAGTAGATTTACTTAGAGAGTATGCGGGGACCACCTCAAACTCAAACTCGTGCTACTTCTTCTTCATCATCGTATAGTTCTACCTCATTATCTGCATCATCCGGTCCTATTCTTAGTCGAATTAATACTTTTTTGGATAATCGTTACCAAAAAAGGGCACGATCTTCTTCTAACACTTGTCAAGATTTAGAAACATATTTGTCACTTAATGTTGAGTATGAAGCGGACGAACAAAGTGAGAAAGGTGTCGACGTGCTAAAGTGGTGGGGGAGGAGAGCAAGTATACTTCCGATGATGTCTAAGGTTGCAAGAGACATTTTTGCATGTCCCGCCTCAACCGTTGCTTGTGAACAAGCTTTTAGCTTGGGGGGTTATACTTTGGATGCGACGAGATCAAATATGACCGTGGAAAATATCGAGAACCAATGCTTGCTCGATGATTGGGTAAGAGCCGAGCATAGAGCTCAAGTAGCTCTTGTAAATGATGAAGATAGCAAAGAATGGACGATATCCACCGGCGGAAGTGAAGGGTAAAGAATCGAGCATTCAACCGTATCAACCGAAAAGGTAAATTTTGAGGTAAGAGAACTACGCGGACTTTGATTCCTAATTAGATACGTATGCACCTTAATTTTAAGTTATGGACTTAGAATTTCTAAGTTAATTTCTTAAACTTAAGCTCAAGTCAAATTTCTTTAATCCCTCCCCCTTCCCTTTAATTGTATTTAATTTGTAATTGATCAATATTCTAAAGTTGTAATTTGTAAGTTGTAAGTTGTAAATTTGTAATATTTCAATTTCAATATTCTAAATTGTAATATTTTTAATTTTGTTGTAAGTTGTAACATTTCAATTTCCAATATTTTTTATAAGTTGTAAATTCATTTATATTTCAATTTCAAATATTTAATTTTAAGTTGCAGATTGCAAACTTGCAATGTAATTGTAAGTTAAATTTAAATCAATTTCAATGTAAATATAAATTAATTTGCACATGTAATGTAAGTTGTAAATTGTAATACTATTTTTAATATTAATTCTAAGTTATAACAATACACATAACATGATTAAAATTTTTTAAAAAGATAAAAAATAAAAAAAAACCCGCCGGAACCACCGGTTCCGGAACCGGCGGTTTTTGGCGATTGGGCACCTCTATTGCGCAAGCGATGGAGCATGCGTTTTAATTCGATACAACATGCAAACTCAAAGCAATCAAAATATGATGTGAAAACTAAAGTCTTAGATAACTAACCATCTAAAAAGAAAGCATGGAAGATTCCCACACCCCCCCTCTCTCTCTACCCTTAGCGAGTTCATAACAAAGGGTTTCACCTCATCCAACCAACACCTATAACACCCTAGGACATTTGCCAATCTCGTGTAAGCAGTTTGACCTCCAAAGCTCACTTCCTTGGACTTAGGCCAATGGGAAGGCATTTTGGTAGCTAATGTCGCTAAGTTGCTAACCGTACATAGAGACAAAGGAGTGGTCTAGGAGTCTTTCATGGAAAAACAATGACCGACAGAGACAGATCTATATAAGGGCTGCACTGGGCTCTGGGCTCTAGCCCAGTGCAGGCCCAAAACTTTTTCTTATATATATATATATATTAATTTTTTTTTACTAATACAGCCTAGGGGTGCCCAACGGTTCCGAACCGCCGGTTTCGGTTCCGAACCGGCGGTTTCGGTTTGTGAAAAATCCAAACCGAAACCGAACCGGCGGTTAGGCGGTTACGGTTACGGTTTACGAACCGCCGATTCCGGTTCGAACCGCCGGTTTGTCGGTTTTTCCTTTTTTTTTTTTTTTTTTGAGTTTGTATGGATCAATCCGAACCGTTGATCGTCAACGAGCAAATAATCTTAACCGTTGATTTCAAAATTTAAAAAAAAAAAAAACCGCCTAAACCGGCGGTTTGAACCGAAAAACCGCCGGTTTCGGTTTTGAAATTATATAAACCGAAACCGAACCGCGGTTAGACCGGTTTTGGTTCGGTTTATGAACCGAAACCGCCAAAACCGGCTAACCGACGGTTCGGAACCGGCGGTTCGGCGATTTAACCGCCGGTTTCGGTTTTTTTTGAACACCTCTAATACAGCCCAGCCCAAAATAATTTTTAAAACTCAGCCCACTATCATTTTATTTATTACACATAATTATTGAATCACATTCACAGCCACACGTTACTGCTCCTTCTTCCACTTGCAGATTTCATATTTCCCCTCTGTCTTCTCCTCTGTTGTGGTCCACCACCGTCCACTCTTTCTTTCTTTTTTTTTTCCCCTTTTTTAAATATATTAAAACCACAAAAGCTAGGGCAAAGGCAATAAAGAAAAAGACAACTCTCTTGGAATTTTGGGATTTAGGGTTTCTTGGAATCTTCCTCCACATCATTCAAGGTTATAATTTTTTAAATTCATTTTATCATTTAGTATATTTGTTTATTTATGGTGTTTTTTGTTATTATCTATTTATCTAGCTTGTTGAAGATGAAATTTGTATCTTATGCATTCAATTTTTGCCTTATCTATTTGGGGATTTAAAATTATTTATTTATACCTACTAAAATTGTCTAAGTTAAATTTATGTTATATATTTGTTGTTTTGTCTTAAGAGGGCATTAATGCAATTAAAATTTGAATTTAATTGGTAATGTAAATGGATTTTGGGTACTACTATTTTTGTTATTATCTATTTATATAGCTTGTTGAAGATGAAATTTTTATTATGTATTCAATTTTTATCTTATCTCTATTTGGGGATTTAAGATTATTTATTTATACCTACTAAAATTGTCTAAGTCAAAATTATGTTATATATTTGTTGTTTTATCTTAAGAGGGCATTAAATGCAATTAAAATTTGAATTCAATTGGTAATGCAAATGGATTTTGGGTACTAATTCAATTATTATTAAAATTTAAAGTTTTTTATTTTTTTAATGGAGAACTAATTTATTTTATTGTCAATTGTGTTATTTCAGAATTTTAAATGGAATACCAACATTTTGCAAAGAAAGGAAAGGGACTTATATCATCTTTCTTTAAGAAACGTGATCGTCCGGATAGTGAAGGTAGATCAGAACCTACATCCCTGGCCACACAAAGTCAAACTAATCAATCAGCTCCTTCAACACCTTTAGAGCAAAATCCCTCAATTTCAGATTTACAATCAGATATGTGTATTGAGCGTGATCCGGAAAAAAGAAAACAGTTGTGGGAATATTTTGTTAATGCACGAGATAACATAAGACGGGCGTATCTAAAACTTGGGCCTTATCAACCAAAAATGGAAGCATATCCTGTTACAAAGTTTGGCACTCAAAATCGTAGTTTTCAGAAAAGTTGGTTTGACAAGTTTCATTGGTTGGAGTATTCACTTTCCACAGATAAGGCACATTGTTTTTATTGCTTTCTTTTCATGAGTGATGTTAATATGCCAGGTTCTTCTGCATTAGTCAAGGAAGGATTTAACAATTGAAAAAGGATAAATCAAGGAAATAAATGTGCATTTCTTACTCATGTTGGTGCTGCAGCTACATCACCACATACTATGTGTTTAAGACGTGCAGAGGATTTGATGAAACCAATTGGACATATAGACAAAGTTATGCATGTTCAGACAAATATTGAAAAGGAGAGAAATCGTTTGCGCTTAAAGACCTCAATCATAAGTCTTCGATGGCTTGCACTTCAAGGTTGTGCTTTTAGAGGTCATGATGAGTCTTCATCTTCATCCAACCGGGGGAATTTTATTGAATTGGTGAAGGCTTTTGCAGATATGAATAAGAAAGTTAATGAAGTTGTTCTTGATAATGCTCCAAAAAATGCACAATACATTGCTCCTGAAATTCAGAAAGAGATTTTGAATATTATGGCCAATAAAGTGCGCCAAATGATTTGTGAAGAAGTTGGAGATAAATATTTTTGTATCCTTGTTGATGAAGCTCAAGATATCTCCAAGCAAGAGCAGATGACCATTATCTTAAGGTTTGTGAATGATCATGGAATTTTAACTGAACGTTTTTTTGCAATTAAAAGTGTTGGTGACACTACTTCATTGAATTTGAAAAAAGAGATATGTGGTGTTCTTTCTCATCATAATATTCAGGTTAAGAAAATGAGAGGCCAGGGGTATGATGGTGCTAGTAATATACGTGGTTCATGGAATGGACTTCAGGCATTATTTCTTAGAGATTGTCCGTATGCCTATTATGTTCATTGTTTTGCTCATCGTCTACAACTTGCATTAGTTTCTGCAGCTAAGGATATCAGTGTTGTTTGGGAATTCATTTCTCACTTGGATAATGTTGTTAATATCATAACTTCTTCACCAAAACGTGTCTCTCAACTGCACACTGCTCAAAGACATGAAATTCAAAGATTATTAGCTGCAGAAGAGCTTGATTCTGGATGTGGTGCCAATCAACTGCACACTACTCGTTGGAGTTCACACTATAACTCTGTGAAAAGTTTGATAAATATGTATGCTGCAACTTGCAAGGTGTTTGAATGTCTCATTAAGCATTCTCAAAATGGAAGATCTAAGGCTGAAGTTCAAGGGGTTTACAAGAACATGGCAAGCTTTGAATTTGTATTCACTTTACACCTGATGCATAGAATTATGAGAGTTACTGATTCTCTTTGTCAAATTCTTCAAAGAAAAGTTCAAGATATTTTGGCTGCTATTGCATTTGTCTCTACTACTAAAGCTATTCTTCAAGAATTTAGAGAATGCGGTTGGGAAGAATTTCTCGAAGAAGTCAAAGATTTTTGCTTGAAGAATGATATTGATGTCCCCAATCTGAGTTGTCCGTATAAGGTTGAGCATTCTCGTGGGCAAACTACAATTGAACATCATTTACATTTTGATGTTTTCAATGGAGCAATAAATCACATCTTGATAGAGTTGAACACAAGATTTAATGATGTATCTGTTGAATTACTTTCTCTCTGTGTGGCCTTAGATCCTAAAAGTTCTTTTGAATCATTCAACAGTGATGATATTTGCAAGCTTGCAAAGAAATTCTATCCAGAAGATTTCACAGATCAAGATATTATTTCATTGGAGTATGAGCTGAGACATTATAAGCATGATGTGATAGTGATGCAGGAGTTTCAAGTTTCTACACTTGTTGAACTAAGTCAATTACTTACTAAGAGTGGAAGATCGAAGGTCTACGTTATATTAACTAGATTGATTCATCTAATTTTGACGTTGCCTGTTTCTACTGCTACAACTGAACGGGCATTTTCAGCAATGAAGCATGTGAAGACGGCACTTCGTAACAAGATGGGGGATGATTTACTTGGAGATTCACTAATGCTTTATATTGAGAGAGATTTTGTTAAAGATATAGATATAGACTCAATTATTGATGAATTTTATGTATTGAAGTCTCGTAGGGCACAACTTATGTAAGCATCAAAATATTTTAGTATGTATGAAATTTAATGTGCTGAAATATTTACTTTTCAGCCCACCCCAATGTTGAATCCTGGATCCGCCCCTGACGACTGATTCAATTTCTCCCGATGACCCAATTCTTTCTTCTTCTACTGACCATTCTTTTATTTCAGAGGCGTAGTGGAATGTTTCATGTTTGAAGATGCAGTCGAGCTAGCTAATAATATCTCGTTGGAAGTATCTGGCCCAGATTTGATGATGGGTGGGACTGGTCAAGAAATCAAGGAAGATAGAAGATTAAAAAGAAAAGAAATAAGACTTGTTCTCTAAGATAGGATCCGAAATCTTATATTGTGATAACCATAGTCGAAAACAGCCCCCAAGCAAGTGGAAGAAATGGATGACATAATTTTTTTTTTTTGCTTTTTTTTACGAGCTATATTTAACTAATCAATCCAATTCTTTGGACGTTGCACGCATTTTAGGTAAAATTCTTATATAAAGATAATTTTTAGAACTCAAATAATATTATACTCTTTCCATTCTTTAAAAAAAAAAAAAAGTAAATGTTCTTTTAAATTCTAGATTTGTTCTAAATTACCCCTCCCCGTCCCATAAAAGTTTTAATAGGAGGAATGACACATACTTTAAAAAAGTGAAAGAATGAGTAAGAATTTGAGAGATAATTTTATAAACCTTTATTTGTAAAGTAAGAAAATGAGTTAAATTGTGAGTATGTGTGAGACCAAAAGTAATGACATTTTGTGTAAAATTGAGGATATTGTGAGGGTGGAGTTTATGAGTTCTCCATTTTAAAAGCGTGAGAGATATCTGATGAGATTTCATTATAGATTAGGAAATATTAGAAATTGATTTAGATTAATTTAATTTAGATTGATTTGATTTAATTATTTGATTGATTTAGTTAGGGTATAGATTGATTTATTAATTGATTAAATTATATATCCCACTTAATTAGGGATTTTGTGATACCCGAGCCTCTCACTACTCATTGGCCAATATATTTCATGCATTGAGTGCATTTTAATTAATTATGTGCTACTTGTGATTTTTAATTATTTTATCTTGCATTATATTATTGTGCTTTTAAATACTAAATTAGTTATATATGCCTTTATATGTTTAGTGGTGAGAAATTAATTTATAAGTGATTGAAATTTTTATGGTGTTTGAGTACCAATACAATTTATTTAATTATTAGTAATATTATTTAAATTAATTATAATACTAATTATTTTTATTAAAATACATATATATATATATATATATATATATATATATATATGTGTATTGTGCGTACTATATATATATATATATATAGCTAAATTTCTAAGTAGATTAAGGAAAAAAAAAAAGGAAAATAGAACATAAAGAAAAAAAGGGGAAACTTACCTAATAAGGTAACTTAGGCGGTGGAGGGATATATTAGATATCCATCAAAAGTTTTTCATTCTGGAAGCTGACTTACATACGAGAAGAAAAAAAAAAGAGTGAGAGGAGAGAGAAGAGAGAGAAAAGGGAGAGAGAAAATCGTATCGTGCGAGATCTTGAAGCGTTTGATAAGTTTTCGACTTCTGTGAATTGATAAATTTTATACCGTTTTGAAGCTCGTGATGAGTAGAACAAAACACCATCCTCAAATTATTAATAATTGTTCTTATGTGATAGTGAAAGCGATAACAAGGGTTTAAGGGTTTGATTTATATCGACGTTTTGCGGATTTGAGGTAAGTAGAAATTTATTTGTGACTACAATGCATAAATGGAGTAATTTGTGAATTTGTTTACGTTTAATTAGTGATATGTGGATATTATGCGAATTTTGATATTTGATATTATTTATCGTGAAAAGAGCATGTGAGCTCAATAATTGATGTTGACTGAATCTGTGAGTTCAGTGATTTTATGAATTGAACCTGTGAGTTCAATTGTTGTTGAATTGAACCTGTGAGTTCAGTTGTTGTTGGATTGAACCTGTGAGTTCAATTATTTTTGAATGAACCTGTGAGTTCCATGATTATTGTAAAATGAACTTATGAGTTCTGTGATTATTATAGAAATGGATAGGGTGATCGAATTGTTGAGTTGTGAGTAGAAATGAATTAGGCGAGTGATTAGAAATAAATTAGGTGATTTCAAAAGAGAGCATTTATATTGGCCACGTGGTGGCTTTTGTACTGAATGTACGCCGACATATATCTGTAAGTCTGGGGCCCCCAGCAATTGAGTAGAAATGAATTAGGTGGGAGATTAGAAATGGATTAGGCGAGGGCGATAGAAATGGATTAGGACGCGATTAGAAATGGATTAGGCGAAGGCGATAGAAATGGATTAGGATGCGATTAGAAATGAATTAGGTGAGGGCGATAGAAATGGATTAGGACGCGATTAGAAATAAATTAGGATATTTCTAAAGTGAGTATGTTTGAAGAATTGTTGAGAATTCTATATCGTGCAAAATTTCTGCTTACTGAGATTTATATCTCACTCAATTTATGCATTGTAGGTAATCCTGATGATTACTGATGAGGAACTGGACAAGTTGTGGCGCTCTGCAGGATTTTGAGTAGCTGCGTACATAGATGACGACCTGTTGGGCAGAACCGTGACTTACTTTACTTTTGCTGTTGTATATTACGTCTGTTTTGGATATGTACAGTATAAACAAGCATGTAATGGTGTGTTTTGTAGATTGGGACTTGTTAAGAACTAGTATAAATGCGAACATGTTATGTTTTGAGTACGCATATAATGTTATGTCGTTATTATGTTTGAAAAAAAAATTTATAGCAGGTTTACAGGTTATTTTATGTTTACGTTCATATTGTGTCTAGTTGTGAAATTGTGGTCGTGTCAGAGTGGTATCAAAGCACGGTTTGCCTCCTGTAGACTGTCTATGTACACGCGCTCAGAATTTGGAGAGTCCGACTATTCCAGTAAGTGTTTATTCAAATCTTGTTTGTGTTATTTCTTATCATGAACTATATTGGCCATGTGGTGTAGGACTGGTAGTGTGAATAAATAGATATGGCTGGGGAAGAGGGTGATAGCAGTGGTAGGGAAAGGACTACTGAACCGACGGCACCGATTGCTGGTGTTGATCGAGATAATGTTATTGCTTGTTTAGCAGATTTGGTTGAGCGTCAGGCCCAACAAATCCAACAACTCATCCAACAAAGGGATACAAATAGACAATATGAAGATGCGAACCGACCACAGCCACGAGTGGAACCTGTTGATTTAGTTTCTGAGAGATTCCAAAAACTAAATCCCCCTATCTTTGAGGATGCTACTGATCCCTTGGCTGCAGAGGATTGGTTGAGAACCTTGGATAACATGTTTCAATATAGTAGAATCCCCGACGTAGAAAAGGTCTTGTGCGCATCCTTCATGCTACGCGGTAGTGCTGGACATTGGTGGGATACTGTCAGGAGTATCGAAGACATTACTGTTATGACCTGGGAGAGGTTTAAAGAAATTTTCAGGAACAAATATTTCACAGCCCCTGTTAGAGTAATGAAAATGAATGAATTCATACAGTTGAAGCAAGGAACAATGATTGTTACAGATTACCTCCGAAAATTCGAGCAATTATCCAGGTTCGCAGAGCATATGGTTAGTACTGAAACGTTGAAAGTGGAGAGGTTTCTAGAGGGTTTGAGACCCGAGCTCTACAGGGATGTGAGCATGGCGGGAATCTAGGGAGTGACGTATGCACAAGTTGCGGAGAGAGCGCAAATTGTTGAACAGGCTGAGATGCGAATAAAACACGCACAAGAGGTTCGACGTCAGTTTCAGCAAAGGCAGACACCACAATGGAATGTGAATAACAGAAAAAGGCCACCACAATTCCAAGCACCACGACCTAGTTTCCAAACTAGGCAAGGACAGAGACTGGAGCAAGGAGGCCCAGATAAACATTTTAAGACGGATCAGGGTAAAATTCCACTACCACCACCACCATCCCTATGAATTGTGGTAAACCACACGGTGGAGTTTGTCATCTTGATCCAAAGACTTGCTTTTCATGTGGGGAGAAAGGACATATATCCAGTACGTGTCCGAAAAGTGGTAACCGAAGGGAGCAAGGGAGAGTTCCAGCACGAGTTTTTACTTTGACGAAGGAGGATGCTGAAGACAATCCAGTCGTCACGGGTAAACTTTCTATTTTTGATACTTCAACCTTTGTATTATTTGATTCTGGAGCTACGCATTCATTTGCATCCACTGAGTATGTGAGAAGGTTGGGTAAACCACCTAACTTAACAGAAGCCAAATTTGATGTGATGATCCCTTCTGGTGATTCAAAACAAACCAATCAGATTTTACGGGAATGTATTATACCTATAGAAGGTAGAGAACTGTGTGCGAATTTGATTATATTGGATATGAACGACTACGATATGATTTTGGGTATGGATTGGTTATCGAAATACGGTACCACAATTGATTGCCAGAAAAAGAGTATTACGTTTCAGCCAGTAGGAGAAGAACTTTTTTCCTTTGTCGGAATGAAGAAAAGACTTAGATTTCCAATGATATCAGCAGCCAGAGCACAAAGATTATTGAAAAGTGGTTGTGAGGGTTATTTAGTGAGTGTGATGAGTATTGAGGGGCAGCAGTGTCTATCTGTTAGTGATGTACCAGTTGTACAAGAGTATCGTGAACTGTTTCCAGATGATCTTCCAGGATTACCACCAAATCATGAAATAGAATTTGTGATTGAACTACAACCAGGGGTCTCTCCTATATCGAAATCACCATATAGGATGGCGCCAGCTGAATTGAAAGAGTTGAAAGTACAATTGCAAGAGCTACTGGAAAAGGGTTTCATTCGCCCTAGTTTTTCACCTTGGGGAGCTCCAGTTTTATTTGTTCGAAAGAAAGATGGTACATTGAGAATGTGTATAGACTATCGGGAGCTTAACAAAATCACCATCAAGAATAAATATCCTTTACCTCGCATTGATGATTTGTTTGATCAACTTCAAGGTGCATCCATCTTTTCGAAGATTGACCTAAGATTAGGGTATCACCAGTTGAAAATAAAAGAGGAAGACATTTCTAAAACAATGTTCAGTACAAGATATGGGCACTACGAGTTTCTGGTAATGCCATTTGGACTAACAAATGCTCCAGCAGCATTCATGGACTTGATGAATCGGGTATTCAAAGACTTTTTGGACAAATTTGTTATTATATTCATCGATGATATCTTGATTTACTCCAAAACCAAAGAAGATCATGCAGTGCATTTGAGGAAGGTGTTAGACATTCTGAAAGAAAAACAATTATATGCAAAATTTAAGAAATGTGAATTCTGGTTAGATCAAGTTGTTTTCTTAGGACATGTGATATCAGGAGCAGGGATTTCAGTTGACCCAAGTAAAGTTGAAGCAATTAGTAACTGGCCACAACCCACAAATCCGTCAGAGGTACGCAGTTTTCTTGGTTTAGCGGGATATTATCGTAGATTTGTTGAAGGATTCTCCAAAATTGCTTCTCCATTGACACAGTTGACCAGAAAGAGCACGAATTATAAATGGACAGATGCGTGTGAACAAAGTTTTCACGAATTGAAGAAGCGTCTGACATCAGCTCCTATTTTGGCAATTCCAACTGGAACTGGAGGTTTTAAAGTTTACAGTGATGCTTCAAAGAATGGTCTCGGTTGTGTACTGATGCAGAATGGTAATGTGATTGCATATGCATCTCGCCAGTTGAAGGATTACGAAAAGAATTATCCTACACATGATTTAGAGCTTGCAGCAGTGGTGTTTGCACTTAAAATTTGGAGACATTACCTATACGGGGAGCATTGCAAGATTTACACTGATCATAAGAGTTTGAAATACTTCTTCACTCAGAAAGAACTGAACATGAGACAACGGAGATGGTTAGAACTTGTGAAAGATTATGATTGTGTCATCAACTATCATCCTGGTAAAGCTAATGTGGTGGCAGATGCATTGAGTCGAAAATCAGTGGAGAAGATAGCAGCTTTGACTTCAGTTCAGAAACCTGAACTTCTTGACCTACAAAAGATGAACATAGAACTTGTTGAACGTGGATCTGTGACAGCAAGGCTTGCAGCGCTAACACTTAAACCCACTTTGATTGACAGAATTCATCAAGGGCAACAGGCTGATGAATATTTTGCTAGGGTAAAGAAAGGCCTCACTTCTGGCGAATCATCTGACTTTCAATTATCCGAGAATGGTGTACTGAGATACTAAAATCGACTGTATGTGCCTAACATTGATAAGACTTGTCAGGATGTGATGAAAGAAACACATTCGACACCCTATTCAGTACATCCAGGAGCTACTAAAATGTATAGAGATTTGAAATTGTATTATTGGTGGCCAGGCATAAAGAAGGATATCGCTCAATACGTAGGACAGTGTTTGACCTGTCAGCAAATCAAAGCAGAACATCAGAGGCCCGTAGGAACTTTGCAACCGTTGTTTATTCCGGAATGGAAATGGGAGAATATCACAATAGATTTTGTTACAGGATTCCCCAAGACGATCAAAAGTTACGATGCAATCTGGGTCATTGTGGATCGATTGACAAAATCAGCTCATTTTCTACCGATTTGCACTACATATTCTATGGATCGTTATGCTCAGATATATATACAAGAAATTGTTAGACTTCATGGTGTACCACTCACAATTGTTTCAGACAGGGACTCTAGATTTTTATCTAATTTTTGGAAGAGCCTACAGAAAGCTTTGGGGACTCAATTATCTTTCAGTACTGCGTATCATCCACAGACAGATGGACAATCGGAACAAACGATACAAATTCTGGAAGATATGCTTAGAGCTTGTGTGTTAGATTTTCAAGGCCAGTGGAGTAAATTTTTGCCTTTGATAGAGTTCTCTTATAATAATAGTTATCAATCCACTATCGGAATGGCTCCATATGAAACACTTTATGGTAGAAAATGTCGATCTCCCGTACATTGGGATGAAGTTGGAGAAAGAAAACTTTTGGGTCCAGATATGATTCGGGAAATGAGTGAAGCAGTTGAGCAGATTCGAGAAAGAATGAAGACTGCCCAAAGTCGACAGAAGAGTTATGCAGACAAAAGAAGAAGAAAGTTAGAGTTTGAAGTAGGTGACCAAGTATTTCTGAAAGTTTCTCCAATGAAAGGAATAATGCGATTTGGGAAGAAATGGAAGCTTAGTCCGAGGTACGTGGGTCCATTTGCTATCACTGAAAGAATTGGCGAGGTTGCTTATAAACTTGACTTGCCTGCGTCAATGTCTCAGATACATAATGTGTTTCATGTATCTGCACTGAGAAAATATATTGCAAACCCATCACATGTCTTACACAATAAACCCGCAGAGTTGAAAGCAGATTTGAGCTATGAGGAAGTACCAGTGAAAATTTTACTACGAGAAGTAAAACAGCTCAGAAACAAAAAGATTTCATTAGTTAAAGTGTTATGGAGAAATCAGTCAGTAGAAGAGGCCACTTGAGAAAGAGAAGATGAGATGAAATCCAAATACTCAGAATTCTTCAGGTAAGTGAAATTTCGGGGATGAAATTTTTATAAGAAGGGGAAGATGTGATACCCGAGCCTCTCACTACTCATTGACCAATATATTTCATGCATTGAGTGCATTTTAATTAATTATGTGCTACTTGTGATTTTTAATTATTTTATCTTGCATTATATTACTATGCTTTTAAATACTAAATTAGTTATATTAGCCTTTATATGTTTAGTGGTGAGAAATTAATTTATAAGTGATTGGAATTTTTATGGTGTTTAAGTACCAATACAATTTATTTAATTATTAGTGGTATTAATTAAATTAATTATAATACTAATTATTTTTATTAATATATATATATATATATATAATATGTGTATTGTGCGTACTATATTTATATATATATATATAGCTAAATTTCTAAGTGGATTAAGAAAGAAAAAAAAAAAAGGAAAATAGAAGATAAAGAAAAAAAGGGGAAACTTACCTAATAAGGTAACTTAGGCGGTGGAGGGATATATTAGATATCCATCAAAAGTTTTTCATCCTGGAAGCTGACTTACATACGAGTAGAAAAAAAAAAAAAAAAAAGAGTGAGAGGAGAGAGAAGAGAGAGAAAAGGGAGAGAGGAAATCGTATCGTGCGAGATCTTGAAGGATTTGGAAAGTTTTCGACTTCTGTGAATTGATAAATTTTATACCGTTTTGAAGTTCGCGATGAGTAGAACAAAACCCTATCCTCAAATTATTAATAATTGTTCTTATTTGATAGTGAAAGCGATAACAAGGGTTTAAGGGTTTGATTTATATCGACATTTTGTTGATTTGAGGTAAGTAGAAAATTATTTGTGACTACAATGCATAAATGGAGTAATTTGTGAATTCGTTTACATTTAATTAGTGATATATGGATATTATGCGAATTTTGATATTTGATATTATTTATCGTGAAAAGAGCATGTGAGCTCAATAATTGATGTTGACTGAATCTGTGAGTTCAGTGATTTTATGAATTGAACCTGTGAGTTCAATTGTTGTTGAATTGAACCTGTGAGTTCAATTGTTGTTGGATTGAACATGTGAGTTCAATTATTGTTGAATGAACCTGTGAGTTCCATGATTATTGTGAAATGAACTTATGAGTTCTGTGATTATTATAGAAATGGATAGGGTGATCGAATTGGTGAGTTGTGAGTAGAAATGAATTGGGCGAGTGATTAGAAATGAATTAGGTGATTTCAAAAGAGAGCATTTATATTGGCGACGTGGTGGCTTTTGTACTGAATGTACGTCGGCATATATATGTATGTCTGGGGCCCCCAGCAATTGAGTAGAAATGAATTAGGTGGGAGATTAGAAATGGATTAGGCGAGGGCGATAGAAATGGATTAGGACGCGATTAGAAATGGATTAGGCGAGGGCGATAGAAATGGATTAGGTCGCGATTAGAAATGGATTAGGCGAAGGCGATAGAAATGGATTAGGACGCGATTAGAAATGGATTAGGACGCGATTAGAAATGAATTAAGATATTTCTAAAGTGAGTATGTTGGAAGAATTGTTGAGAATTCTATATCGTGCAAAATTTCTGCTTACTGAGATTTATATCTCACTCAGTTTATGCATTATAGGTAATCCTGATGATTACTGATGAGGAACTGGACAAGCTGTGGCGCTCTGCAGGATTTTGAGTAGCTGCGTACATAGATGACGACCTGTTGGGCAGAACCGTGGCTTACTTTGCTTTTGCTGTTGTATATTACGTCTGTTTTGGATATGTACAGTATAAACAAGCATGTAATGGTGTGTTTTGTGGATTGGGGCTTGTTAAGAACTAGTATAAATGCGAACATGTTATGTTTTGAGTACGCGTATAATGTTATGTCGTTATTATGTTTGAAAAAAAAATTTATAGCAGGTTTACAGGTTATTTTATGTTTACGTTCATATTGTGTCTAGTTCTGAAAATGTGGTCGTGTCAGATTTAGCTAGATTTATTATTCAAACTCTATATATTGTATTCTTCAGAGTTATGAAAGGAGAATGAAAATAGAATAATATTTTGACAAATTAATATCAATTTATCTTTCGAAAACTTGCTAGCTTGAGCTAGGGCCTCGATTGAGGTTTCGTATGTTTGCCGGCTCGAGTCGGGGCGACGAATTTACGGTGTGAAAAATTGCGGTTCACATCAATAATCATGGGACAGATGAAAAAAAAAAAGTGTGAAAGATATTATTATGGGACAGACAAAAAAAAGTGTAAAAGATATTATGAGACGGAAGGAGTATTTATAAATTTAAGCTATTTCACTCTTTTTCTTCTCAAATTTCCTACTCAAATAATCTTTTAATTATTATTTTTTTACAATTTCTCTCATATCTTCATATTTTCTATGTCGTAAATTAATTAATTTTTGTTGTCTAAACTAAGAGTAAATTTATATAAATTTTGATTTTCTTAATATATATTTAAATTTATTGAGAAATGGAGGGAGGACGTCACAAAATTAAATTTTACAGTTTAGTACTCCCTCTGTCCTACTTTTTATTGTTCAAAATACGAAAATGAACGTCTTATTTTTTTTGTTTTCACATACCCAAAATAGCCAAAAAAAAAAAAAAAACACTACTTTTAAATTAAACCCTCACTAGCATTATTTATTTACATGTCAATGACACTCAATTAACACTTTCAATAAAACTGACTTCAAAATAATTCCTTTCAATTAAGTTAAAAATACTTATGTACCTTTCATTCTATACTTTTTAATACTAATAAACAATACATTTTTTAATATTTGTGTCAATTTCTTTTGAACAAACAAAATTGGGACGGAGGGAGTATCTTTAACATTCTGTTACTATGAAATAACGATCATATGTCCACCTATAAACACAAACTTATATACCTATCACTTATGTGTAATGTCACAACAATTAATTAAATAGTTATAAGCTCTCCTAATTATGGAGTGGTGGATATATGAATTTATATTGAGCCATGAACATGTGATTAGTTATTACTGTACTTTGTTTACTTTATAATTTTACTCACAAACCTCAAAAATTACAATTAAGGCCATTGGATAGATAATTATTAGTCCCCCCCCTGAGAATAGATAATTTTTAGTCCAAAATATTTGAAAAGTGAAAACATTATCATTATCATGGTAAACAATAAAAAAAAATCAAACCAACCAACACTGCAAATTATAAAGCAAAAGAGTCCATTCCTCAATTAACAAAAGCTACATGAAAAAACAATTCCATTATCTTTAATTCGAAAAGGACTCGTCAATTTCAATTTTGATAACCTCTCCATCGTCGTACTTATCTTTTCTCGGCGGAAGCGGCGGCGCCGGCACTCTCGGCGGTCCTCTCCCCTTGTTCTTATTCTTCGGACGCGCCTTTTAACACAACAACAACAAATCAACACAATCACCCCAAAAATCAAATAAAAAAAAAAAATAACTCACATTCCCAAAAGAGTGATTGAAACGCTTTCCCCTAGCAGTTTTCTTGTCGCCTCTGCCGCAGTATACTGAAAACCCCCAAATTCGGAATATACATTAAAACACAGGAGAAAGAGGGATAAAATTTCAGAGAAACTTGACTTACTCAATGGAAGCGCGGCGGTGGAGAGTGAAGCGGATGGGGGGAGGAAGGAAGGGGGGAGGAATAGGGAGTGAGATTTGGAGAAGGAGAGAGAAGCGGAGGCGGTTGCGTATTGAGAAGCCATGGGAGGAGCTCCAACTCCGAGCAAGAGAGAAGCCATTGGAAAAGGAATTGAGCAAATGAATTTGTGGCCTTTGGATAATGGGATAAAATGCGCCACCTCTGCGACGTCGTATGGAGCGGACTAATTATTTACCTTCTATTTTCCCCAAGAAGATTATTCAATTTTTTATTTTTTGAAAACCAATTATTCAATTTATTTTTAAAAAGTAGGTAATTTGACTAGTGGATTCCCTCTCTTTTTTGTTTACAAGAGAAGTACACTCCGGTTACATTATTATATCATTTTTAAAAAAGTTTAAAATATGTGTTCAAAAAAAAAAGTTTAAAATATCAAATATTTGATCAAGATTATTAAGAATCACATAAGGGGTATCAAGAATTATAGAGTAAGTGATATCATATTATTTTTCAAGAAAACAACAAAATAATACTCCCTCCGTCCCAAAACTATTTTTACACTTTCTATTTCGGTCCGTCCCACAACTATCTTCACACCCCAAATTTGGAAATAACACTCAATATCAATACCCTCACAATATTAATTTTATTTCAAAAATGTCACTCTTACTTTATTCTACTTTATTCTCTCTCCTACACTTTATCTCATACAACCACCCGAAATACCCTTACACTTTATTCTCTCTCCTACACTAATTTAAATTTTTTTAATAAGCGTGCCTCTTTTTTTCACATATGAAGATAGTTTCGGGACAGAGGGAGTATTATTTACTATTTAAATAATTATTTTTAATAAAAAACACAATATTATAATATTTAACTTTAAAATATCAAGTTTAAAATAACATTTAATGTATCAAGTATTTAATCAAGATTATCAATTATATGACCAGAACGTCTTAAGCGTACTATGTATACAAAACACATAAGACTTTACCACAATACAAATGATGTGATGATGAGAGAAAAAAAAAATAAGAGATTTAGTTAAAAATAAAGGTAAATGAATGACAATATGTGTAAATTATAGTAAAATATAGGGATATAAATTTAGTGAATAGTTTTCAAAAACAGGATGAATAACTTATGGTGGGACAAAGTAAAATAGAAAAATAAGAAGTTTATACTGGGGCGGAGGATATAAATTTAGTGGATAGTTTTAAAATACAGAATGAATAACTTATAGTGGGACAAACTAAAATAAAAAAAAAGATAGGTTTATACTGGGATGGAGGAAGAATTTTATATATATTTTTTATCGGTAAATGTTAGTTGTTAGTGATTAGAAGTTAGTTCACCAAGTCTCCTTATAATTCCAAATTCTCAAGCCTCCTTACACCTCCAACTCCAAATTCGTTCCCAAAGGGAATCGAACCCGGGTCACCCACTAAAGTGAGAAACCCGGTGGCCTGGTGAGCTAAGCCCCCTGGTTGAGGAAGTATTTTATATGAATATGGTAACTCTTATTCAATTGATAAAAAACTTATATGAAATATTTCATAGATCTAGGATCCGTAAAAATAACCCATATAATAAAATTTGCAGATTTTAGGCGGGTCAGGTCGGCTCCAGAGAATTTTTTCGAAAACAAAAATTCACGCAAGTGTAAAAAAATAAATTTCACTCTCAGGTGCTCACATTAGTGTTACTATATGGTCAAACATATGTTACTCTAATGACAAATATGTGTTATTGTAAACCAATTAATTCCTTTTTTTGTCTAAGATACTCGTCCAAGGATAAAAATAAAAATAGAATAATTGTCAAATAAGAATTTTATAAATGTGGATCAAATAGATCTCTAATCATGTGTTTTACTATTAGAGTGTGATTCTATTAAGATAAGAGACCTATTTGATCAAATAGGTCTCTAATTATGTGTTTTACAAATAGAGTGCGATTCAAATAAGTTTCTAATCTATACATGTGATCAAATAGGTCTCTAATTATGTGTTTTACTAATAGAGTATGATTCTATTAAGATGGGGGCTTATTTGATCTCAACATTAAAGAAAAATGGTCTAAATGTATCAAGAAAAAGTTCATGGGTGTATTTTATCCTCACGTACAAGATTAGATGTAAACATGTGTTATTGTAGGGGCAAATATGTGTACTAAACTCGTGCAAAGGTAAAAATAAAAACACATTCTCATGGTGTATTACTGTAAGGTCAAACACGTGTTACTATATGTAAAAAATATGTTACTATATAAAACAAAAAGTGTGTTACAGAAACAACAAATATGTGTTACTCTCTCTGTTGGCCCCAGAGAATCAAGTCTTTGAAGGTGAAATCTAGAAAGAGGAAGGGGTTGAATAGATTTCACAAACCTATCCAATTTTCTTTCTGATAAAGTGATTTTCACAACTCAAATAGATACACACACAGCAAGAAGTATTTTATACATGATTCATTAGTAATCCTTATGAAGATGGATGTTTAAGCAGATATTCTATGAATAATTAATAAAACCGAAAGATAAAGGAAAGCAGTAAAGAACACAAAGATTTATAGTGGTTTGGATTTGAACAATCCTACATCTACTCTTCTTCCACAATTTGTAAAAGACTCTACTACCTTACTTACTTACTCACTTACTAATTGATTTACAAATACACGGATATTCTTCAAGCCTTCTACAACCTTCTATGCTTTACACACTTTTCTGGAATTTAGGCTTTTGAAGATTCAAAGAAAGTGTTCTACAAATACTTGAAAACTAATATGGAACTTCTAATGCTATGAATACACTTTTTAACTCTTGATTTTATAGAGAGTTCCTGTTGTTGTAACCGACTTGATGACTTCTAGAAACTTATTGGTTGTAACCGTCTAACTTCTTCTTGGTTTGTTGAAACTGTTTCTTGATTAGCTACAACCGTTTCTGTTAAGAAGTTGTAACCGCTTCTTGAAATCTTTAACTCTTTCTTTTTTCATTTGTATCTTCTTTACATCAGATGACTTCTTTGCGTCTGATCTTTGGCACGCCTTTTATTCTACTCAGCAAGTCTTATCTTTCCAAGGATGTAGTCGTCTCATTTTTTCTTCTTGTCTTACTCTTGACTTCGTATGACTTGAATCATCATCTGATCTTCAATACTTAGGAGGTGCTTGGTTAACACCTTTAAATCTAAGGAATAACAATGAAAGGAGAGTGTGATGTTTGGTTGAGGGAAATCAAATATTTGATATCTTAAAAGTGAGTAATTAAAGTCATAGATTCATTCTTCCCAAATTGGGATGAATGAAAGTCATTGCTTTTTAAAATTTCATATATAATTTTTTTAAAAATTTATTTTGCCTTCTAAATTATTTATTAATATTAATAAATAATATTTTAAGTATGATTATTATATAATATATTTTTTAATATTAAAAAAGAGTTAATAACAATTTTAATTATAAATAATTTTTATTAAAACCAAACACTTTCTATGGTAATGATAGTCATACCTACATATAAACCAAACAACTCAACAATAATTAACATACTCATTACCACCATTCCAATTCCTTTCAGCAAACCAAACACCTCCTTAGTCTATCTATTACAAAGTATTATCATTTACTACTTCAGCTGTGTATACATGGTTTTCAGCTGGTCATCTTATTTTACTACTCATCTTAACTTTATCAAAATAACATTGTCATCCTAACAGTCTCACTATCAGGTTGTGTTACTATAAGGTTAGTGTGCTGTCGCCGGCACCCAAAAATAATATTTATAAATCGCCTCAACGAATCCACTAATATGTAGTAGGATAAGTAAGGGATCGATCCCACAGGGAATATAAAAATTATTTTAATTGTCTCAACAAGACTTTTGGTGGCTTAAGTAACACAAGTGGGTTTTAATGAGACAGAAGGTATTATAAAAAAAAAAAGATTAATAAAGAGATAATTAATAGAAACTTGAGAAACTATAAATTCTATCAATAAAAAGGCTTCAATTCACAGTTTATTCATCCATTGTGTTTGACTATATTAATTTATACGTAACGATTGTTCCATTTTACCCCGAATTAATGACCCTCAATAAATTACAAGCTCTATTTATTATTTTTATCCCTTAATATTATTCAATTGAAACAAGCTCTTCAACAAACCTTTTTAAATAGATACGATCTAGATTTAACCCGATAAAAGCATTAAGCACTAGAATAAAGGTCAAACAAATTTTCGAATACGCAAGCTCGATTCGAAAGAATCCGATCTATATCACCCTAGTAAAATACTAGTTGCTACCAATTACCATAAATTCGCAACAATTACGGATTACGAAATATGAACTAGCATACATGCAAGAATAAACAACTTAGGTGATCAAGCTAAATTATTTATCCAAACAAGGAGGCGGAAAAATAGATGATATAGATAATCCAGAAATAAAATTTCACAAACGAAACGAGTCAATTAACAATCATCAAAACACAAGTTCAGAATTTCCCGGGATTGAAATAAACAAAACTAATTTAAATCAAAACTGTAAACACTCTAAAATCTCTGCGTGTTTCTGCTCTCTATTCTGCAGTTCTAGGCTTCTAGCGTATATCAGTCAAAGTTCGTTGAGATTATCCCAAAATATCAGGCTGAATTGATCAGTTTGTTAAGATTAGTCAAGATTCGCTCCAAATTCAAAAATTCAAAATCTGACACTAGGTGACCGGGTCTTCCAGTGTGGGCTTTCTTGCAAGTATTTGAGCTTCTTCTAAATTATATTCTCTTATTCAAAAAGGCCCTAAATCATCCAAAAATCACAAGAAAAATATTTAAGTGAAGATTTAATCATTAATCAACATAAGTACGAAGATATGCAAACGTTAACATAATCAAGTGTAAATAATCACACTTTTTATTAATAAAACTATGCATAATTCTCTATTTATCAAAGGTCAAACACGTTACTATATGAAAAAAAATATGTTACTATATGCACACAAACCTGTTACTATATGGAGATAAATGTGTTAGGAAAAGAAAAATTGTATTTAGTTTTGATGTGTTAAAAATGTACAATAGGATGACCAGCTGAGCATCTTGTATAGACAGCAGAAGTATATCTTTGTAAATAAAACTAAGTATAAATAGTCAGACTAGATTAAGACATCAGACGAGGACAAATCTCAGATAAGGAGAGAATATCAGACGAGGTCAAGATAGCAGACAAGGACAACACAGAAGACAGTTGAGATGCTATAAACACACACCTAGACAAGGAAAGAAGATGAGGACAAGGTGAAGTAGATATCAGACGATGAGGTGTTAAAGAAATATGACAAAGTTTCAAGAAGCAGTTTTAACTAATCAAGAGGAAGTTACAAATTTCAGTTATATTGTTATAACTGATCAAAACCGAATTCAAGGAAGTTACAACTACCAAGTGAAGATCTCTATAAATAGGGATAGAAATTAGTTTAGAATTAACTTTTGATATTTTGCACTCTTCATTATACTTTGTATTCACAAGCTACAGAAATCATACACATTCACGAACGTTTTATACGTTTTCAGTTCTTAGTGTTTATAAAACACTTTTCTCATTAGATCTTCAAGCCATAGATATCCAGAAATTAGGAAGAATTCATTGTAAGGCTGAAGATTCATCATTGTAAGTAAGTCAGCAAGAAGAAGAAAGTAAGTAAGTGAAGGCCCCTCTTCAAGTTTGAAGAAGGAGAGTGGATGTAGGATTATTATAATCCGAACCACTATAAATCCTGTGTTCTTCATCGCATTGATTTACTTGTTTGTTTCTTTTCAATTCTCAGTTTATTTCCTACGATTTAATCTCGGGATTAAAGTTTAAACCTATCTTGTCGATTGCTTTTGATCTTGTTAAAAGTTGAGTTTACGATTGTTTTTATTTGTGTTTAATCGATATTTTGAATTGATTTTGAGAGATTCGAAAAATCTACAAAATCTATTCAAACCCCCTTTCTAGATTTTGTTCTAGGCGGTTAACTCAAAGTTTTAATCAACTCAACTTTCTGGGACCAACAAGTGGTATCGGAGCGGTGTTAAGTCATTACGATATTAGTTCTAGGTCTTAACTAAGATCTGTTTTTATTCTTGATAATTTGTAGTTTATTTGTTTCACTAACAGTTCTACTAACAAGATTTTGCAAGTATTGTGGTTTTCTGTTTTATCATGTCTTACAGAAAAGCAAGAAATCCAGAGAGTTTGCCTGATTTTTCTATAGAAGAATATGATTCTTGGAAGTTTAGAATGGAGAACCATCTTAAAGCGATTCATGACAGAATGGAGGAGGTTCTTGAGGAAGGACCCATCAAATTTTATCATGGTGGCACAAGTGATGGTACTACTTCAGCTGAAGCGAGAGTTAGGCAGGAAAAGAAGAGTTCAGAACTCACTAATGATGAAAGGAAGATTCACAATTTAGATCAAGTTGCTAGAACTGAAATTATTGAAACATTGAGCAAGGATTGGATTGAAAAGGTTAAAAGATGCAAGACTGCCAAGGAAATGTGGGAGTCTCTTGCTAGAATATGTGAAGGATCTGAACAGGTCAAAGAAAATAAGCTACAGTCTGTTCTACATGCATTTGACACGTTCAAAATGAAGGATGGTGAAACTGTGGATCAATTGGACGTAAGACTGACTAATCTTGTGAACAAAGCAGCAGATTTGGGTAAGACCTACATTGAAAAAGAAATTAACAACAAGGTGCTCAGATCTTTGAGCAAAAGATGGAGAGAGAAAGCTAATATTCTCAAGGCAACACAGAATTTGTCATCAATATCACATCACACTCTTTTCTCTCATCTTAAAGCACTGGAATATGACATTCACATTGAAGATGAAGAAGATGAGGCAGAGTCATCTACATCTGGAAAAACAGTAGCATTTGTCCATCAAGATGAATCTGAAAAGATCTCTAAAGCATCAGATTTGTCTGTAAAAGAAGAAATGACTCTTTTGTTGAAAAGATATGAAAGACTGAAGATGAAGTACAAGAGAAACAAAAGAGACAGATTAGATCGAAGGAACTATAGATCAGACAGGGATGAAAAGAGTTCAGATAATGATAAAAGGAAAGATCAGTCAAGAAGTCATAGGTCACCTATCAGACGAGGAGAAAGTAGTCCAAAAATAGACAGAGGAGATATATGCTATACTTGCAGCAAACCTGGTCACTACAGCTATGATTGTCCTCAACTTACTCCCAGAGAGAGAGAAGAAAAGAGGAAGAAAAGAGATAGAAGGTATGCTGACCAGAGAGCTCTACTAGCTGAGAAAGAAGAAGCTCATGAAACATCATCATCCTCATCTGATTTTGGGTCAGATGATGACATATGTCTAATGGCTAAAGAGGTACATTACTATTCATCATCAGATAATGACTGTGACACCTTATCTGAAACTGATCCCAGTCTTATTGATAAACTTTTGAAAGACTTGGAGACTGCTCTATCTGCTTATAAACAAATAGAAACTGAAAATCTTAATTTAAAGAATCAAATTTTTGATCTAACTAAGGTCAATCAGACTAAGGAAAGTGAGAAATCAGACTGTACATTAAAGGGGGAATGTCAGACTAAGATGATCACCAGTACCTTGTCTGATAAGACAGAGAAGTTAGAACAGGAACTGAGTTCTTTAAAAATAAAATTTTCAAATATCTATTCTGAGAATGAAAATTATAAAAGGACTAACAGGGAATTAAATCTCAAGTTGGGACTTTTGAATAATTCTCAAACTACAATAGATAAAATCTTCAATTCATCTCAAAAGTCTAGTGATAAAACTGGATTAGGTTTTGATAGGAATAAGAAAAATGATTCTATAAAACCTAGAGTCTTTGTGAAAGCAACTAAACCTAAGGTAGAAACTTTATTCAGTCCTTGGAAACCAAAGGAATTAATCACCTCATCTGATACTTCTGAAAAGAAAAATCAGACGAGGAAAGTAACTCCTAAGGCTAAACCTAAGACTAAATCAAAGATCTATCCTAGGTATAATAGCTTTGATGGAAGAAGCAGATCTTATCCATTCTTACCAAGATTTAAGACAATTTCAAAAGATCAACTAAATCAGATTGATCTTGAAAGTCTCATCTTAGTAGATAGATATGGATGCAAGCTTCAATCTATGGTTTTAAGGAACATTGATATTTTTATCTGGATTCCTAAGAGTCATCTTAACATGAAAGGACCCAAAATACAAAGGGTACCTAAGCAATAAACTTGTGATTGCAGGAAGACAAAAAGATAGTTGATAGAGGAGACATTCTTGAGGTCATCTGGTATATTGATAGTGGTTGTTCCAAGCACATGACCTATGAAAGACGACTTCTCTCTAACTATCAAACCATTGATGGACCTAGAGTGATGTTTGGTGATAACAACTTTGGACTTACTAAAGGTGTTGGAACATTAATGATTGGAGATGTTCAAGTTCAAGAAGTTTACTACGTGGAAGGATTGAAGCACAACCTATTATCTGTTTCACAATTTTGTGATAAAGGGTTTTGTGTCAAATTTACTCATAATGCATGCTATGTTTTAGATGGTTTAAATGAAAATATTCTATTGGCTGGAGTAAGACAAGGTAACATTTATGTTGCTAACTTCAAAAGTTGTCCTAAAGATACTTGTCTTGTTGCTAAGAGTTCGGATGACTTAAGTTGGGTGGCACGCATTTACTTGGTCACTTAAACTTCAAAACTCTTAACAAAATAGCAAGGAAATCTTTAGTTAAAGGACTCCCGATAAAATATTTTCAAAGAATCATGTATGTGTTTCTTGTCTAAAAGGAAAAAGCAGACTAAAGCTTCTTTTAAAACAATAAGTAATCCTTCTTGAAAAGAATTTTGGAACTTCTTCATATGGATCTGTTTGGTCTAGTAACTCCTCTCAGCTTTAGTGGAAGAAAATACACCTTAGTAATTGTTGATGATTTTTCAAGATTTACTTGGTTATTTTCTTGTACAAAAAGAATGAGACTATGACTAAGATTCCAGAATTTCTTAAGAAGATTCAAAATGAAAAGGGATTAAATATTGTTAAAATCAGAAGTGATAAAGGTACTGAATTCCTAAATAAATTGATTTCTAACTACTGCATTGAGAATGTCATAGCTCAGGAAACATCTGCAGCAAGGACTCCACAACAAAATGGAGTTGTTGAAAGAAGAAACAGGACCTTGAAAGAAGCAGCTAGAACAATGCTATCTGAATTTAACACTCCTCATCGATTTTGGGCAGAAGCAGTAAATACAGCCTGCTATGTTCAAAATAGAAGTCTGATTGTCAAGGATAAGTGTAAAACTCCCTATGAAATTTGGAAGGGAAGATCTCCCAAAATTTCATATTTTCATATATTTGGTTGTAAATGTTTCATACACAATAATGGAAAATCTCAATTAAAAACTTTTGATGCCAAGATAGCAGATGGGATATTCTTAGGATACTCATCTATATCAAAGGCATATAGAGTTTTTAATAAGACAACTTTATGTGTAGAAGAAACACCTCATGTGGTATTTGATGAATCTTCTTTTGAGTTGGATAAGACAGGGGACATCACAAAGATATCAGATGATCTGGATCAGATGACTATCAAAAGATCAACTATAAAATTCTACAATCAAGAATCAGATTCAGATGAAAAGGAAGATTCAGATAAAGGAAAAGAACCTGAAAGAACTTCCCCAACAGCTGAACTACCAACTGACCAGACAACCAACAAAACATCAGTCGATCAGGTAGAATTATCAGAAGGTAACATAGAATCATTTGAAATAAATAATTCAGACAAGACATCATCCACTGCAAAAGATAAAGGTAAGAAAGTAATGTCATATCACCCAGCTGAGCAGATAATTAGAGATTTAGACTCTGGTGTTCAGACGAGGACCCAACTAAATCAAGATTGTATGTTCAATTGCTATGTGTCATTACTTGAACCTAAATCAATTACAGAAGCTCTAACTGATTCCAACTGGATTAATGCCATGCAAGAAGAACTAAATCAGTTTCAAAGACAAGATGTGTGGGAGCTTGTTGAAAGGCCTCATCATCAAAAAGTCATTGGAACTAAATGGGTCTTTAAAAACAAAAGGGATGAAAACAATATTGTGGTTAGAAATAAGGCCAGACTAGTTGCTCAAGGTTATTCACAATCGGAGGTATTGATTATGATGAAACCTTTGCACCCGATGCTCGTCTGGGAAGCCATAAGATTGTTTTTAGCCTATGCGACTTTTAAAAGATTCATAGTTTTTCAGATGGATGTTAAATCAGCCTTCTTAAATGGAATCTTAGTTGAGGAAGTTTATGTAGAGCAACCCCCTGGTTTTGTCAAAGGAGACAAGGTTTATAAACTAAGGAAAGCTTTATATGGACTTAAACAAGCACCAAGAGCTTGGTATGACACCTTGTCTGATTATTTAATTCAAAATGGTTTTGTTAAAGGTAGAATTGATAGAACTCTATTTAGAAAAGAGTTTGGTTGTGATCTTTTATTAGTTCAAATTTATGTTGATGATATAATTTTTGGATCAACTAACATATCTTTATGTGAAGAATTTAGTAGTCTTATGAAAAGCGATTTGAAATGTCCATGATAGGAGAAATGACATATTTTCTTGGACTTCAAGTCAAGCGGACACAAAGAAGGGAATATTCATCAACCAAACCAAATATACAAAAGATCTTATTGAAAAATATGGAATAGGTACCAGTAGAAGCTAAGATACCTATGATGACAAATTTCTCAATGGATCCGGATGAGAAGGGAGAAGATAACGATCGGTGAGTATCGAGGTCTTATTGGTTCTTTATTATATTTAATCTGAGTAGAGACCTGATATTTCTTTTGCGGTTGGAGTCATGCTAGATTTCAAGCTAATCCTAAGAAAAACCATCTTGAAGCGGAAAGAAAATCCTCAAGTATTTGAAAGGAACAATAAATGTTGGATTGTGGTATCCGGTGATGACAACTTTGAGGTATCTGGGATACTCGATTGATTTTGGTGGGTGCAAGATAGATAGAAAATCTACATCTGGTACTTGTCAATTTCTTGGAAGTAAGCTGATTTCATGGTTGTCTAAGAAACAAACCTCTGTAGCTACTTCCACAATCAAGCCGAGTATATGGCATTTGGATGTTGTTATTCACAAGCCAATCTGGAAGTTGTTGTTCACATCACCAAAGATCTGGATAAGTCAACATAGCTAAGGGACTATAATATTATCGAGCATGTAGACTTGAGAAGATTCTTCTGATTTTCAAAGAGATTTTCAAAGAGACATCTTGACAAAACCTCTTGCAGAGACAAGGTTTAAAGAACTTTCAGTAGAATTAGGATTATTAGATGCTTCTTTAGTTAATCTATGATCAAATTTCTTGAATTTACCTTGTCTTTCTCTATTAGTTTATCATGTCTAGAAAGAATTATCAGACAAGATATGAGTCAAAGGACAATCAGGTAGCTGATATCATTGATCTCCTATCATTGGAATCAAGAATCAAGGATTAGGTATATTGACCATATCTGACTTGATAATTACTTATCTGACATAGGTAAATCAGATAAGGATGTAATAGTCAACTGACTTCTACAGAATCAGATGACTATTGAACCTTATCTGACTTACTCTTGTTACTAACAATTTGTCTAAGTGTCTGTGATTTCAGCAAGTACAAAGTTTACACGTCTCTAAATACAAGACAAGGTCAATTTACCCAAGTGTTTTAAGAAACAGACAGTGATGCTATCAATTCAGACAAGGAGAAAGTCCAGGAAGTTTTTCTTAAATACTCTTAATTATGAATATTGGGTTCATATAATTAATATATGAATTTAATATCATAATTCTCTTTATTATTCATTTAAAAATTGAAGTTACTCAGTATAATAAAATATTTTGTTTTACAAAATAAAAAGGATAAGGGTTCGAATTTGTTTTCTAAAAATAATAATATTTTATTTTATCTCTCCAATTAACTGAAAAGTATTTTCTCAAATAAGTAACTATGTCAGGAGAGAAGTTACTACGGACCCGAAAGTTTATCAAATTTATTTTTGAAATACGCTGAGTATACTCCACGCGCCAGAAATGGAGGCGGTTTCTGAAATATGAATCGTCTCAATCTCACGCGCGACATATTAAATATTATTCTATGCACTTTTCAAAATAAATGCCATAATTGCATTAATGGCGATTCGAAAGCCTATATTTACACTTTTGCAGGCAATTATTATTCTAATAATTGTTTATTATTTTATTTTCCATATAAATAGACATTCGTGTGCATTATTTCCATTTACGCACACATAAAACCCTTCATATTTTTCTCAAAACCTCTCTTTTCCCTCTTAAAACCTTCAATATTCATCAATGGCGGAATCCAAAAAGAATATCAAGTTCGAATACGATTTGACTTCCATCAGAGATAAAACAAAATTAGAAATGTATGTTGATTGGGATACTTCCACTGATGCTGAAACAAGAGAAATTTTAAACCTGCTGGAATCAAGGGGTTTAAAACGGTACTGTACGATGAAACCGACGAAGAACTTGACGGTGGATGATCTCTGTGCTGAGTTTCTGACTAGGGCAAAAGCAACAGATACTGGATTAGAATCTCGAATCAGAACTATGGAGAAGAAGCGAAGAATAGTTTTATCTATTTCTGAGATTGGTGCGATTTTTGGTTTGAGCACCACTGGCGACAACCCATTCACTTATTAATCATCGGAATATTTGGAGAGTTTTCGATTGATGGCCAGAAGAACTTACCAGAATACGACGGCGAATCTGAAGAGGCCAATGTTGAAGAGAAAATACAGATTACTTATCTTGATTCGACAAAGTGTATTGCAGGTGAGCAACAGCCATGATGGGCTAACGAAGCCAAGGATATGCTATCTAAGAGCTATCCTAGATGGGGCTGAAATCAAATCAGCCGAGGCCGGTGTATTCAAGGATAATGGAGGAGAAAAAAGAAGTTCACCAAGACCCCGATTCACGAGGCAGCTAATGAGATGGTCTCGACCAAGATTGCAAGTATGATGGCAAGGATCACCATCATACTTGAACATAAGGTGGTCTACGAGACAACCTTGACTGGTGAGTGTTGGAGTCAAAAAGTACACCAAACGAGAAGGGACTTCTAATAAAAGACGAGAAAGTCAGTATGGGCCAACCGACTCGAAGGAGATGGAGATGCTCCGGCTCCACCTCCAGCTCCTAAGAAAAAGGCTTCAAAAGCCAAGAGGAAGGAGACAAAGACAGTTTTGGTGGATGAATCCTCGTCTGCTGAGATGGAGGAAGACGAAGACGAAGAGGAGAGGGCGACTTCCCAAGGGGGAAGTGTCCCGGTGAGGGCGTAGGTGTATCGGTCGAGACGGAGGCAGTGGAAGTCTCGTCGAAGATGAATCGAAAAAAGGAGAAGAAATCAAATCACCTTCCTCATCTTCATCCTCATCGAGGATGGAGTACCTAAATCCACTTCTTCCCAACTTTGGCGATGAAGGGGCGCAGATAAGACCGCCGCCTCGAGCCTCTAAAACGGTCTACTCCCATAAGTCCAAAACAAACTCAACCCTCATTCGACCCATTTTCTTTCTTACTCCACAACCTCATCCGAACCTGATCTTTACCTAAACATACCCAACCTATCTGGGGAGATGGGACCGACTGAGACCTCACTGCGGATTCTTGGGAAGAAATTTCTCCTAAGACAAGAATCCACTCTTAAGGACGAGCCTGAGCTGTTGAAGGAGCTTATTGATGTCTATCTGTTAAGAAGACTCAGGCTAGGATCCTTTGAAGAGACAGCTATTCTGATAGCTGAAGCAGGAGGCAACAACCTTGCCATCTGGGAGAAAGAGGTTCTCAAGAAGGCAAAACTGAAGTCGTTCCAAGATATACTTACTGAAAATACATTTGTTGATTATATTCTACAAAGAGTATATCTTGGAGATGAGACCCCAGAGGAGGTGGAGAAAGCAGTCGAGAAGGAGGAAGAGCAGAAGAAGGATGAACAGACTGTTGTTGAGGAGGAAAGGGTGGAGGAAGAAGTAGTTGGTGGAGCTGCCGATGAGCCAGCTGAGATGGATACAGCTGAGGAGGCACAAACGGAGCAGATTGAGGAGGTGCAAACTGAAGCAGAAATTGAAGAAATAGATCTGACTCCATCTGAAGAACAGATCTTGCCCTCCGCATCTGCGTCTCTGTATCCGAAGTGGAAGCTCTGAAAGCTGAAGTGCAAAATCTCAAGACTGCTTGTCTGAATGCCTTCCAACTGGTTCCCAATGTCATCACTTCATCAATCAAGGAGAATATAGAAGCTGCAATTCTAGAGAAAACCAAGATTGATCTATACTTCTCTGGCATAAGACATGACGAACAGATGACTGAAATGAAAAAGAAAGTTGCTATGGAGATGAACTCACAAGACGCCTGGGTCAAACAATATGTTCGAGATGCGTATCACCAAATCAGTGATAGTGTTGAAGACCAGGTGAAGAGTCTTGGAAAGCTAAGGAGGCTTCATTCTCTCAAGTGCTAAAAATGCAGATAGCTTTTGAGAAGGACAGGCAGACAAACATCTTGAAAACATTCATGGAGGAGGAGTTCAGACGAATTGAGACAGCTCACAAGAAGCGTCTGGACCAGCTTGATCAGAAAACTGGATTTATAAGAGAAGAGCTCATTGGTCAAATAAATCAAGTAGCCACTATCTCTGCAATACCCGATTTCTTTGATGTCAAAAAGGGAAGATAGTGAGCTCGAAAAAGGGTTGAGGCTGCGGGATGATCGGTGATGGCACTTGAATATAAGAATATATGAGTTGTCGGAGGAGTTGTTAAAGGGAGAAAGATAAGAAAAATGCAGCTGAAGAGAAGTCCCAGAGAGCATTAAGGAGATTAAAAAGAAGAACAGCTGAGTCAACCGAGTCTGATCCACGAGCACGATCTTCCACCTCACTGCGATCCTACTCCCATCTTATCAATCAAATCCCCTCCATCCTCATCCAAAGCGATGGGAAAGCTAAGGCTTGAGCCAAATTCGAAAAAACCCGATCTAAAACCGAAGAAGAAGCAAGGGTGCTTAAGAGGAGAAGGGGAGGAGAAGGAGAAGTATAAGAGAAGGGATGCTAAGAAAAAAAGAGAACAGGAGAAAGCAGCAGGGAAGTTTTATGACAGATCATTAAGAAGATGGGTTCGAAAAGAACAAGATGAGCAAGACGAGGGCGTCTTGAGACCCGATTCATAGAGGTGAAGTGGTTCCCAAAGAAATCCTACGATGGCGGATCGGGTGAAATGGAGACCATTTGAAGTAGATTGGGTTTTCCGTTTTCACGTATGCAAGAATATCAAATGGGGTTTGGATGAGAACGCTGCATTTCATAACTGGTTGGAAGAAAGAGATCCTCGAGATGTACCGGTATGTAATCGACCTTGCTCACGTGGAATTCAATTGAGACGTTGTTGCACCTTCCTACTCTCGAGATGGAACCTCCACTAACAAAGGATGGCCGACCGGATCGTGAAAAGATCAAGCAGCTATTAATCAAAGCTGAATCCATAGCTGATCTTGCAGAAGGTGGAGAGACCATATCCTTAAAAATAGGGTCTTTGACTGGCTGATGATTCCTGAGGAGGATAGGTGGTATGACTAGTCTAATTTTTTTTGTGCTCCTTATCTGATCTACATGATATTTGGATTACTCTGTGAATATATCTGAATACCAAATTTGACTTCTCTCATAAACATTGGTACTTCAACTGACTTAATTTGGTTTAGTAACTTGTTCATAATTTCATAACACTAAATCATCTGAAATCTTCAAAACTTAAGTCTATATGTTGTCTTCAAAGTATTTGATCTTAACTTTGATTATCTGCTTATTAAGTTCATTACTCTGTTTATTAAACTATTGCTCTGATTATCTGACTACGTGACTTAGTTGTTTACTATCTTCTTAGTACTAACAGTTTTTCTTTTCTTGAGCTGAGTTTTAACATCATCAAAAAGGGGAAAATTGTTAGGAAAAGAAAAATTGTATTTAGTTTTGATGTGTTAAAAATGTACAATAGGATGACCAGCTGAGCATCTTGTATAGACAGCTGAAGTATATCTTTATAAATAAAACTAAGTATAAATAGTCAGACTAGATTAAGACATCAGACGAGGACAAATCTCAGATAAGGAGAGAATATCAGACGAGGTCAAGATAGCAGACAAGGACAACACAGAAGACAGTTGAGATGCTATAAACACACACCTAGACAAGGAAAGAAGATGAGGACAAGGTGAAGTAGATATCAGACGATGAGGTGTTAAAGAAATATGACAAAGTTTCAAGAAGCAGTTTTAACTAATCAAGAGGAAGTTACAGATTTCAGTTATATTGTTATAACTGATCAAAACCGAATTCAAGGAAGTTACAACTACCAAGTGAAGATCTCTATAAATAGGGATAGAAATTAGTTTAGAATTAACTTTTGATATTTTGCACTCTTCATTATACTTTGTATTCACAAGCTACATAAATCATACACATTCACGAACGTTTTATACGTTTTCAGTTCTTAGTGTTTATAGAACACTTTTCTCATTAGATCTTCAAGCCATAGATATCCAGAAATTAGGAAGAATTCATTGTAAGGCTGAAGATTCATCATTGTAAGTAAGTCAGCAAGAAGAAGAAAGTAAGTAAGTGAAGGCCCCTCTTCAAGTTTGAAGAAGGAGAGTGGATGTAGGAATATTATAATCCGAACCACTATAAATCCTGTGTTCTTCATCGCATTGGTTTACTTGTTTGTTTCTTTTCAATTCTCAGTTTATTTCCTACAGTTTAATCTCAGGATTAAAGTTTAAACCTATCTTGTCAGATTGCTTTTGATCTTGTTAAAAGTTGAGTTTACGATTGTTTTCCGCTGTGTTTAATCTGATATTTTGAATTGATTTTGAGAGATTCGAAAAATCTACAAAATCTATTCAAACCCCCCTTTCTAGATTTTGTTCTAGACGGTTAACTCAAAGTTTTAATCAACTCAACTTTCTGGGACCAACAAAATGTGTTACCATATGAACAGATTAGAAACAGAATAACAGTTGCGATATTAATTCCAGATTTTGGGAAAAACATTCAATTGGTAACAAAGATAATCAAGACAGCAACACATTTCAATCTAATGTCGTTGACGAATTTTGTTATTATTTTTATTAGATTTTTTTTGTTGAATTTCCTCCAGATTTATTTTTTTGGCGTTCTCTATTTTTTTCCTCTGCGTGTTCTGTGTGCTTGCTGATTTTTTTCAATATAAAACACGATTAATGTCGCTATTACTTTCGTCAGAAATCTGTGTTGATTCGTCGATCTTCAATATTGTGTTCCATTTTCGGCATGTTTGTGTGAGTGATTTTGACCTAATTTGAACGTGTTTATTGTTGACCCACGAGTTTTCTTTATGTTTTTTGTCTTTTAGTGAAATTTCACAATTAAATATTTCACAGAAGCCTTTCTCTATTCAATTTTATTAACTACTATCTATTTATTCCTCCCTCCGTCCCAAGAAGTTGTGCATACTTCTTGGGACATGGAAACTAAGAAAAATTAATTTTGTTGACTTTTATGAGAATAAAGTGTAAGAGAGAAAATAAAGTGTAAGGGTATTTTGAGTGATTTAATGAGATAAAGTAGGAGAGAGAATAAAGTAGAGAGTAGAATAAGAGTGTCATTTTTGTGATTTAAATGATATTGTGAGGGTATTATTATTGTGTGATGTTTCCATTTTAGGAGTGTGCATAACTTGTTGGGACAGACGAAAAAGGAAAGTGTGCATAATTTCTAAGGACGGAGGGAGTATTACTCTTAATCAAATATTTGATACTTTAAACTTAATATCTTAAACTTAAATATTACTCCCTCCATCTCACAATTGTTTTAACACTTGTTTTATTCGTCCTTCTTACATCTGTTTGCGCACTTATAAACAAAGTTTCATTTTTTAAACTCCCACAATACATATTTAACTATGTTGTATCACGCATAATTCGGGCCCCGGGCCAAAACAACCAGAGCAGGCCCAGAGGCTGGCCCAACCAAGCTAAACACCACGCCAGGGCCCCAATTAGTCACAGCCGACCAGAATCAAGGCCGCCGAGCAGGGCCCCGCGGACTGACCAGGTCCAATAGGAGCAGAACCTGAAGGAAGCAAGGAGTCACCCTAGAAGGAACGGAGGCCGACCAGCAATCCACAAAGGCCGACCATAGACGGCCAGAGTCTGCGAGCGAACAGAGAAGTCTGACGGCCATATGTCCTTTTAGCCAGAAGATCAACCCAACAATATGAATAAATCCCTTCAATAGTGGGAGCATTAAATGCTAACATTCCCTGTAATAGTAATAGTATCCTTTTAGTATCAGAAAATCCGTTGACTAGCCGTTAAGTGGTACGACGGGGATGGACAGTTAACATCCCATGTACGAAGCCATACACCCGGCATTAAATGAGTATCCATGCATTAAATGCATGACCCCCTATTTCAGGGATTCTAGGGCAACATTCTAGCCCTATAAATAAGGCCAATAAGGCACAATAAACGGATTCCACGCGATCCATCCTTAAGTCTGGGCCCAAACCACCCAGTAAATACTGTCTTCTTTATTGCTTTTCTTGCATTCATTGAAGCATCATCTCAATCATATGCATTCATTACCGTTATCCATTAAAGCTAGTATTTATTACATAAAATATTTATTTACCTGGTACTTTCTCCAGCCACATCTCTCACAAATCACTTGGATTTATTACCGGTTACAACAAACTACACCAATATCTTTATTTTTTTACATACACTCAAACTAATCTCTTACCCTACATACACATGTTTTACGCGTAATGTCCATTTAAATTGGTCAACAAATCAAAAGTGCATTTTTTTTAATCTCTGTGTCCAGCAAACACCACTGGGACGGAGGCAGTAAAATACTTTATTTTTGAAGAAATAATAATTTATTTTTACATTAAATATGAACAATTTAAATAGTAAAAAAAAATCGTTGATACTCCTAAATAATTATATGATGTCACTGATTCTCAATTCTTGATACTCTTGATGAAATTTTTAATACTCTTGATTAAAATCTGATACTTTAAATTTTTCAAAACAATTTCATAATAAATTTGTCATAAACCATTTCATATAAACCTTTGCAAAGTTTAAGTTATTATGTGGAAATGTACCAAATTGTTGATAAATGTTTCAACATTTCAGACAACCTATCTGTCAAAACACACATACTTTCAATAATGAAACTTTGCAAAGTTTAACATTGTGTGGAAATGTAACAAATTGTTGGTAAATGTTTCAACATTTTCAGACAACCTATCTATTAAAACACCAACACATACTTTATAATAATGAAATGATGCATTTAGTAATGTAAGCTAATTTTTAAATTTTAACAAGGTGTGTTTTGTTAGGAGATTATTATGGGCTACACATTTGTTCTGCAATTATATTGGTCATTTACATTATGATAGGAGCCAATTTAGTGATTTGAGTCAATGGTGATCATTATGATAGGAGCCAATTGAGTGATCAAAGTTAATGTTGATCATTAGTCAGCTAATTGAGTGATCTGAGTTGATGGTGACGTCCTATCATATGCAATCTGATGTGAAAAAATAAATCGATATCTTATAGTATTCAACCAAGAATGAGAACTCTTATTGAACACTATATAAAGAGCAATGGTTATGGTCCCCAAGATACTAAATCACTTAGGTTTCATTTGGATGGAGTGAATTTGAAATTAAGGGATTTGAGGATAATATATCATGTATTCACACAAACTAAAATAGAGAAAAACTAAATGAATGGATGTGAGAAAAGTGAGAGGATTTCAAATGACTAGGTTTTGTTGGGTATTTGAAATCCTCCCACTTATAAGTAATATTTTTGTGAATCAAGTCCATTCATTTAGTTTTTCTCCATTTTGATTTATAAATGTATAATATATTATTCTCAAATCCCTTGATTTCAAATGACTCCATCTAAATAGAACCTTATAGTTTTCTACTCTTTCCATTAAGATAAAACACGAAGGTCCATTAAGAGATTTTGTTAAGAAAGACCATAAATCACTCTTTCACGTTCTTAATAAAACACGAAGGTCCATTCAGAGATTTTGTTAAGAAAGGCCATAAATCACTCTTTCACGTTCTTATTCATCGTAGAGGGTACTTTAGATAAAATTTGCTTTCTTTATTTTTCTAACATGTTTAACAAATGGGATGTGTACGAAAATTTTTAGGATGGATGAATAGTGGCACGCTGGCCCTCATGTTTTAATTCCAATTAATATATATACAAATAAAAGAAGACAAAAGACATTCAAGCAATCAAAAAAAAGCCGAAGGTTTTTTAAAAACACCCTTTTTACTTATAACAGCACAACAGGGGATATAAAAGTCTTTTTCAACGCATATGTTGCACTATGAGCAACACATACTGGGCCTATTCATCTTAACTATAGTATATTTCTATACCCTTGCCCATAACTACCCCTACTGAGCTAGCTATTTCTGTACAGCACATTCTACTGGAGCAGGAACAGCCACCTTCGCCGGTTCCCGACGACCCGGTTTCACAAACGCCGCCTCCGCCAACTCTATGGCACGTGCGAGACCAGCAGCTTTGCGCTCACACTCGATGTGTTCGTCCTCCGGATGACTATCTGCCACAATACCAGCACCAGCTTGCACGTGAGCTACCCACTCCTGGCGGTTGTTGCCGTCCCTGTACATGTACATTGAGTCGTAACGGACACCAGTTGGAAACACTATTGTCCGTAGAGCCAGAGCGATGTCCAGATCACCGGAAAATGAAATGCCTCCGAAGCCACCGCTGTATGGCCCACGTCTTGTTGGTTCAAACTGGTCGATCAATTCCATAGCCTTAACCTGAATTGTAAACCAAAAGAAACATTAATCTAATTGTCTGGTATATAGGACTAACTCTAACTAGAACTGGTTATTACGAGCAAGTTCTGCATGAGACGTGATACTTTTGATTATTTTTGTGATACTCACTTTTTAAAAGTATTACAAAAACCTGTAGAAGTATCACGTCTTGTACAAGTTTTTGTACATCTTGAAAGGGATCCCAGACGCAACAATTTACGCGGCTATAGCAGAGGAATGACAAGGAGATAATTTTTTTTCAAAATTATTGCTTTGTACAATTTACTTGAGATCAGTTGATATTAGAAGTGTTACCTTTGGTGCGCCACTGACTGTTCCCACAGGTAATGCAGCACGCAGTGCATCCCATCCTGTGAGATTATCGAGCAATTCTCCCGTAACCTGGAAGCATAATTTCCAAACAATGAGAAATAATTCGACAGGAAAGCTCCAGATTGAAAAAACAAATTAAGAACCTTTGTTGCTTATAGGAAAGAAGGTAAAAGATATTATTGCTTCAAAAAGAGAAGGATTAAGTTACAAAAAAGAAGAACTCCAACAATATTTCCTTGTGGAAGTACAATGTAAATGCATTTTTTAAAAAAAATCCATTTAAGAATTTTGATATAGCAAATTTTTTTCCAACAACAGGGCTATTTAAGTGTCAACTGAAAATACGTTCTTACCGTAGAGCTAATGTGCATAACATGCGAGTATCGTTCAATATTCATGAGCTTTTCCACACTTACAGAACCAGGTTTGGCGACCTGTATCAAACACCAATAAACACAGAATAAATATATAGGTGACGTTTCGTACATAAAATAAGTAAGAAACTGAATTGAAGTCACATGAGGGAGAAAAATTATACATATAAAATTATGCTTGTATTTGTGTTTAGAAAATTTTTACTACTGCATGGCATAATGGCATCATAATTCACAGACAAAATTTGTTCCCGTATATTTAGCGAGGAGCCTACGATAACGACAGGGATGGAACTGCATTATCTCAAGTCCCAAATATACTCATAAATTAACATGCAACTTATTTTGGGAATGATGAATATTTCAAACCAAAACTGAAACAGAAACTGCGTTCAAGCAATGCACTAATAGATGGCAAAATCGAGTGTAAAGTTCTTAGCAATTAAAGATTTTATTTGTTAGGAAAACCGATGAGATTATTGCATGAAGAGGTGAACAAGTAGATATAATGCACCAAAATCATATTTTTTTCTACTTGATAAGTATGATTATACCTTTCCAACATCATTTCTACCCAAATCAACCAACATAATATGCTCAGCACGTTGCTTTTCATCCTCCAGCAGATCCATCTCGAACTTATCATCCTCAAGGATCGTCTTACCTCTTCTATTTGTCCCAGCCAAGGGCCGATTAACAATCTTTTTCTGTCAAAAACAATAATATGCAAAACGAGCACATCATCAAAGGGAAACCTCAGATAAATCAGATAGAAAATTAGAAACTAAGACTCTACCTTATTAACACGAATTAGAATTTCTGGGCTTGAAGCGACCAAAATACAACCTCTAGCCTGCAAATAACTCATGTATGGACTTGGATTCACAACTCTCAAAGCTCTGTAAACTTCAAAAGGGTCAGCAAAAGTCCTTTTTTCAAAGCGTTGACTTAAAACAATCTGAAAGATATCTCCTGCCAAAATATGTTCTTTTGCCTCTAAGACGTTGTTCATGTATTCCTCCTTTGTCATATTGCTTTCTAAAGGTTGGCCAAAATCACGAGTTGCAAAATCAATATGTGCTGCAGGTAGTCGAGGCCTAACAAATGGAGATATAAAGATGCATTAGCATAAATAATGACATTGCTCACATTAGATATGAGATGTGACAAGTTTTACTAATACTCAAGTCTAAAAGTATTATAAAAAGTAAAAACACGTACAAGTATCAGTCTCATGTATGAGACCTTCTCATACAAGTTCTTGGGATAAAAGTAATACTTACGGATCGATGTTAAGTACTTTAGCAACTAATGTATCCAGGCGTTTCATACCATCATCGAATGCATCTTTAACCGATGAATAGTTATCTAACCGCACCCAATGAATGGCATGCACTTTCTGGGATAAAAAAGAAAAAGAAAAACAGTTATTGTTTATTGATTTAGCATATGGAATTGTAAGGATAAAAAGCCACACATAAAGGTTTACATCATATTCAGTCTCATTGGGCCAATTGTACCTTGTCTACATGATCAAAAATGAACACATCATCATACAGTCCAAGATGAATGTCGGGCAGATTTCGATCATCTGTTGGCGCATTTGAGAATGGCAGCTTTCTTGCTTCGACATAGCGAACCGTATCATATGTGAAATTCCCAACCCATCCTCCTATTAAAGAAGGTAAAAATTCATGAGAATAGCTTTGATACTTAATTTTATAGTTCATAGATGTAAAAAGATACAATTGACAGATAAAACATGAGTGCCCTCATATTCAATTATATCTAAGGTCAATCAAATGAAACTCGTGTTTGGAAGCTATAGACATTTAACATATGTGGGTGTAATTCTATAATGTCAGTGATTGAACGTTATTCTAGTTATTTAACATATTAGAGTGATCCAACTCAAAAGGAAGATTTATGGTATAATTATTATTAATTACGTGTTTACGTTTACGTATCACGTGCTTGTCCTGGGTCCCACATCTACAACGAATGTCCAGAATCCAGGATTCTTGGATCCACAGACAACTTCAATTCCTACGAAAGTGATTGCTAAAACACACTTGAACTTTTTATTATTTGCATTCTTTGCATATCAGTATGGCTAAATTAAGCAAAAGTATTCTAAGGAGTATTGTATAAGTTAGTATTTCTCAATCTAATATTCAGTGTCCAGTGTAAGATTGTAAGCTGTAGAGGCAAGTTTTTAAAAAGCATACAATCTTTTGGTATCTTTATATTTTAATTAATCGCTAACGAACTATCCGAGAAATTAGTGGTGTCAAATAAATTTTAGAGACGAGATTTTCTTGTTAGAAAACGACAAATAATTTTGGAAAAGGAAATACGAGCACATGATTTATAGTTTTCTGCTTTGCATGAGAACTGTATGTATGAAGCTCAAAGCAGGAATCGAAATCCACACTATTAAGTATTACCTAGCTTCCAATAAAGCTCATGAATGATGGCACATTATTACACAAAATCTACCATCAAGAAGGTATTAAAAGCCATGAAACTCGTTAATAACGGAAACTATGCACATGATTAATATATACTCCCTCCAATCCCAATAGGACTAAGTGATGTTTTAGAGTTTGTTGGTGAAATTACGAACGAGTGACTAATGACAAATATACCCTCATTAAATATTTTATCTTTCCTCACATCCCTTAATTTTAGCTCACAATATCTTTTCTCCCTCTCACCACATCTCTCTTTCCTCCTATGGGTAAAAGGAAGGAAGAGAGAATTAAGGTAAGCTAATGGGGGTAAGAAGGATTTTTTTAATTTTTTTTGGAATGATCTAAAACATCAAGTAATTAGAAACAAAAACACTACTACTCCCTTCATCCCAATTATATAGGTTGGTTTTCCATTTATGGATGTCCCAATTATATAGGCTTGTTTCCATATAGAGTAATATTTTCTTATTCATTTACTAATATAATCCTATACATTAATTACATTGGAAAGTATAACCTTATTAGATAGGATTATAATATAAATTTTACTTTTCAAATTTCTTAATCTTTGTGAAAAGTCAAACAATCCTATATAACTGGGACGGACACTTGATTGGGATCGGAGTGAGTATCAACTATCAAGGACCCCAGATTCTCACCACAAAATGCATCTGGAAGGTCTTCAAGTAGTTGTGGTCTCCAGCCTTCAGAAATGCTTCTAGGAACGGTCATAGGATCGTCCACCAACTTCTCAGTTACCGTTCCGGATTCATGATCAAAAATGGTAACCTTATTCTCTTTCGCGACAATTTCCATTGTCGGGTGTGAGCCAACCACACTGTAACGACCCTAGAAAAAGTAATAGAACTTATTAGAATTAGTCAATCATAACTAATATATACATCTACATAAGTACATTGGGATTAGATTGTAATCATGGAAGAAATTTTTTATTCTTACAACACTTGAAGCACGACGACCAGGCTCTACAGATTCGAAGAGGAAGCTTGGAGCATCTCGATCATCCTCTTTAACCAAGCATCGGTAAGCTAGAACCGGAGTCAACTGATCCGAGAATATGCTCTTGTACATAGGAATTACATTTCCTTTCTCTGATGCTTCAAGAAACCTCTTCTCATCCACCACTGCAATTGAAAATTTCAAATTAATTTATGGAAAAGAGAAAAAAATAAATTAATTTGACATTTACAACAACTCATCATATTAACCAGAACTGAGGGAATCAAGATTACCTATTCAATTAAAACATGACAAGTGTCGTTAATGATAATTTGTGATGTCATTTATTACGCTTGTGATGTATTAAAAGCGCTTGAACACGGGATAAAAACAGCAAAATTAATTAAAGGGTCCATGTTGAGAAGTGTAGCTTCAAAAGGAAAATACAAAACACACACATACTTACTCGGAAAAAAAAATTAAATTAATTGATGTTGAAATTGAACTCATTTTCAACTCTAATAAATAAATTGGTGAGCTATTCAAAGAAATTGCATAATCATTAATTCGTTAGCGCTAATTAAGTAAAGCAAATCGACATGCAAAATCAGAATGAAGATGTGGACCTAGAAATGAGAGATCGACGCCAGAAATGATGAATTAATCAATTTCAAAAGCTTTTCAACAATGAATTAAAGCTCTATTCAAACAGATTAAACAAACACAACCTTCATTACAGCTAATTAACATGCAACAACAAAATGCAGTAGATTAAACTGAATGAAGTAGACCTATGGAAGGAGAAAGCGAAGCGGAGCATCGGAATGTTGCCGGCCGGAATTTGACGGCGGAAATCGAGATTCTTCCAGAAATGGCGGAGGCGTACGGCGGAGATAGGCTCCACTTCGCCGGAGCTGGCCTATGGGAAAATGACAAAGCTTGCATTTGCATTTTCTGTTGTCTAGAAATACTCTGCTGCAGTAAGTGTTTGTGTGTGTCTCTATGCGAGAGAGAGAGAGAGAGAGGGAGAGAGAGTGAGAGTGAGAGAGAGAGAGAGAGAGAGAGAGAGATGCAATTGTCTATTAATTATTTATAGGCAGACTTCAGAAACGCTCTACAATATTATTTAAAAAACGTGTTTTTAAAAATATTGCATTTTTAACCTCCCACTCCCTATATTTATGGAGAGCTGCTTCTTGCGGATGGCGCTTTCAAGTTCCAACGCTCAACTAATTTCTATCCTACCTCATTCGTGTCTGAATAAGCATCTTATTTTATTCAAATTACTTCATCCATACTATTTTAGTGGTTGTTTAAGATTATTTCACACAAATTAAGAAAATAATAAATATGAGTATAATAGGATAATTTTACCCTTCTTATGGAAGTAAATTTCAAAGTGAAATAAATTTATCTAGAAAAGTGGAGTATCACAATAAATAAGAATTGGTGTATATTTGGAAAAAGTCATTTATTTCTTATAGATTATTACAAAATGATAAATATTTTGGAAAAAAAATTTAATCCCTAAAAAGACCATTAAAATAGGACGAAAGGAGTATTTTTTTTTCTTTTTAAGTATCTTTCTATACAATAATATAAACTTATTTTATTTGTTCTCATAATGTTCCTAATTAATTACTGGTAATAATCATCTTGTAAATATAACTTTTAATGTATTAAATAAGGGTATAAGTATCTTTTATGCTCTAATAAATGAGATATTAGTTTATGTAAATGAATAAAATGAGATATTTTATATGAAAGTGAGAGAGTACAAATTATCATGTGATACAGTGTTATAATAAATTGTGAGATAAGTTTAAATTAATTTAAATTAATTGTATTTCTATCTATATTGATCTTTGCAATGATCACATCGATCAAATATTCCACATAAAGGAATTAAATAAATAAATAAATTAATTTTACATCTCTTTACAAATTTAGATTATTGAATAAGATTAATTTTTTTCAATTGGAACTTATATGATATATATACATATATATATATATATATTATATGATAATATATACACTTATAATTCTAGCTGAATCATGCTTTAAAATAAAGTAAAATTTAAATATTAAAATAGAATTATCTCTCATTCATGAGACATTCTCACACAAGATTCCCTCATTCCACTCTAGTATTTAAGTGTTGGAAAATTAATATAAATAAATTGATTTCACATCTCTCTACAAGTTTAGATTTTTAGATGAGATGATTTTTTTTCATCAAGAACTTATAAAAAATATATCTTGTGAGTCTATCTTACACAACTCTCATTTCATTTTAGAGTTTCATCTTATCTTCAGATATATTTAATACATGATCAATATTATTAATTATAATTTATAATGTCATTTATTATATTTTTTATGTATAAAAAATAATAAAATACAAAAATAAACATCAAAATAAAATAAGAAACCTTATCCAGGGGGTAAAATCGGAAATATAGACAAGACATAATTGAGCGGTTTTAATTTTGGACTGTTGTTTATTGAAGGCAAATAGCCATTATATCTTTTTACCCAAATATTCACTTTTTTCTATCTTTTATGGTTTCACCAACTTTCCCTGCGGATATGCATGTAATAATTTCTTATTTTTTTTAAAGTGAGATCATTTGTAAAGAAATATATTTTTTTTAAAGTGATATAAAGAAATATATTTTTTTTTAAAAGTGAGATCATTTGTGAAAAAATATTTTTTCTATATATAGATAAAGTGGTTCATTTAAGCAGCATCGATCCTTTGTGGGTATCCGTCTATGATGTACGAATTGTTTCAAAAATATCATAATGAAATATCATGTTCAAATATATTATTTCAATAGAATTTTATTATCTAATGCAATTTAAACGGACAATGAAACAATTTGTTTTACACTGAATTCCTAATTATGACTTATATATTGAATTAATGGAATTTAAAATTTTATTTTTTAATTAATTAGATTAAATTATTGAATATGAATAAGTTTGTTGAGAGAAAATATAAATTACATGTATTGATTTGCAAATTTTTTAAAAATATATATCCAGTAAAACCTCTACAAATTAATATTGTTGGGACTGGGAAATATTATTTTATAGAGGTATTAATTTATATAAATTAATAATTTATTAATTTAATGAGTGTTTTTTTAGTACGATGAATAAAAATTTATTTTTATAAAAGTAAGTGTATTTAATTATTATATGCATTATATTTATTAAACTACTAATATAATAATATATTCATAATATATACATTAAATAATAATGTGTAACAACTACCTTTGAAATTAATGTAAAGGATGGCAGCGAGGATGATAAAATAACTTTGAAACCATTTATATTTAATTATTATATGCATTATATTTATTAAACTACTAGTATAATAATATATTCATAATATATACATTAAATAATAATGTGTAACAACTACCTTTACAATATACAGAACGCTTCACAATTTTTTGGTGAAAATTGAGAACACAACACCAAAACTGTTAGATTAGATAAGAAAAGTTAGAGATGAGATCAAAATACATTTGAAATTTAGCAAGAACCAATCACCAATAAAAAAATAATTTTATTAAATTGTCCTAGGTAATTTTGTAATTTGAAGAAATTATTAATTTATGATATTGATGAGATCACTAATTTATATAAGAGATTTTTAAAAAATTATTATCTTATCAAAGTTGATAGATTTTTTAACTAGCCCAAGTTGGGATCGGGAAAAATTACTATTTTAGGCATATTATTAATTTATAGAGTATTAATTTAAAGAAGTTTTACTGTATAAAGTATGATATATAATAAAATATAAATAAACAGATGTATATTTTACGAATTACCACCTAATTTTTTTTAAAAAAAAATTGTATTTTTAATTATGTATGTACTATATCACTCTTGCACTCGCATCTCAAAGTAAATGCAACATTTAAATTGGTATCAATATAAGTTTTGATATATATATATATATATATATATATATATATATATATATATAGTAGAGCAGAATCCCGCGTATTATGCGGGTTGAAAGAAAAAAATAGATTAAATATTTTAAATATTTATTTAGTTTTAAAAAAATACTATATATGTGCCATATATTTCCTTTCAAACATAGATTAAATACTTCAAATATTTATTTAGTTTAAAAAAAATATTATATATGTGCTATACATTTCCTTTTAAACATAAATTAAAGAAATTAAAAACTTCAAATATTTATTTAGTTAAAAAAAATGCTATACGTGCTATAAATTTCCTTTCAAACATATTTCTTTATAATCTAATTTATAGCTAGGTCATTCCAAATATATACATAATATATAGTGGTGTAGGTCTTATTTTATTGAGGTGTATAATTCATTCCAATATTTATAAAAAAAATATTTAAGTAATTCCATTATATATAAAGAAGTTTCATCTATTATTTGATTAAACAGAATAAAATACTATCAAATATTAATTCCAAACAAATTTACTGTGGAAATTGTGCGCAAAAGGAAAGAAGAATGAAAAATGAAATATGAATTGATTACCTATATTTACCCTAATTAAAAACATATTGGAATGTCAAGATTAATTCATTTTATATGAATGGATTGCTTTAAAAGTTAAAATAAAATAAAAATTACCATAAATAACACCTATTCTAAAATTATACTCACTCCGCCCCAGAGAACCTTTCACACTTGATTTTTTCAACGGTTTTTGTGTGAGAGTTATTTCATAGTAATACGTTAACAAAAGTTATTTTATATGAATGATATGCTAGTTAATAAGATCAACTAGCATATCATTCATATAAAATAATTTTTGTAAATGTATTATTATAAAATAACTCTCACACAAAAATCGTTGAAAAAGTCAAGTGTGAAAGGTTCTCTGGGACGGAGGAAGTATTATTATAAAATAGTGAATGGAGAAGAGGTGGGATTGATTCCCAAATAAAAGATATAATATAATAATATATATATATATGTGTGTGTGTGTATACCAACTTGAAGTTATTACACATTAATCCCACATTCAACTGTACATACATCACAGATAGCAATTGAAAATAAATGGTTATGGGACAAATTAAATTGACGGCAATGTACTTAATTATATAGAATAATACTACTAAATTTGGCCCTAACAAAAAAAAAAAAAAATCCTAGGAATTAAAGTACTTTTTTTTTTTTTGACAGGAGGAATTAAAGTACTTATATAGACCCTATTAAAAAAAATTCCAGAAATTAAGAAATCAATGATGGCATAGTTTGTTGTCAATCTAAATTTAGACAAACTAAATACAGAGGAATCATTTTTCCATTGTTATTGTCAGTGTTGGCAGAGTTCAATGTCATACACAATTGGTCCATTTATATGGATTCAAAGAGAATGAAGTGGGACAGATATTAGCAGTAAGGGTAAGAGAATGAACTAAAAATGTGTGACAAAGAATTGTAGGAGATATCATTTGTCTCTCAATCTTCAACACTGGGGAGGAGGTTACCGATGAATTTGAAAAAGTAGGGGGAAGCGGGGGTGTGTGGGCCCCAATTTGTATTTCATCTTTTTTACCCACCTTTGAGGGTAAATTGGTCTAAAATTCAAAGTGGGTATTTTAAATTTTTACAACTTCAAATTAGGTATTTTAAATTTAGATCAACTAGCATATTATTCATATAAAACAACTTTTGTAAACGTATTACTATGAAATAACTCTCACACAAAAACTGTTAAAAAAGTCAACTGTGCAAATTTCTCTGGGACGGAGGGAGTATATATATATATATATTATCCCACACTCTTTCTTGGGTTGAAAGAGTAATATTTCTTTTATTTTGTTAGTTAAATCATAAAAAATATAAAAAAAAAATATGGGGTTAGTTATTTTATTAACCAACTAAACTGCATGTGTACAATGCAGCACTTAGGGATGGTAACGAGGGATTTAAACTCGGATCCGCATTAAACTCATTCAATTCGGGATGAATTTGAACTCTATCGAATAGATATGAGACGAGTATTGATTTTCGAACTAGCCCTACGAATTCGTAATAGGACCTGCATGCCACTTATATTTATTAATATTTTTATATATAAATGTTTACTTATATAAATTTATATTCGTATTAATTATTGTCTAATTAGTTATTATAATAAAAGAAAATAAAAAGCCACAAGATCACACGTCGATCCAGAGGCGAAACCCTCATTATAAATTAATAAGGGCCAAACCGAACCCCTAAGAAAGGAGAGAAAAGAGGTTCTTTACAAAATTCAAGTAGAAACTCCTACTACTATGGTATATCGTCATCACACATATCTGCCCAACTCTTAGAAGACACAGCTCACATTGCTTTAAGAGCATCTGTATCAACCTTCGAGGTAATCACATAGCTGTTGTCAAAAGGAGGCAAAGTTTGCACTCCGCTCTGACTAGATTTGCTTCGCAAATTATATTTCTGTGACACAGTCTTAACACTGTTTTTATCTTTTTTGGTAGAAGTTTTGGAGGCATGAACAAGTGAACTATCAGAGTTCAAAGACAAACTCATAGAAGTAATCGCATCCCTCAGCCTGTCAACCGCAGCTTGGTCATTGGCTTCCACAGAAAAAGATTCTGTTATCTGATCAATATCTATACACCTGTCCTCATGCATTATTGACGTCAATCCATTATCAGCATTAATATTCTCCAAACACTGCTGGTCGCGCACCACATTCTCTTCCTCCAAATCAGCTAACGTTTCATAACCATTTTTTGTGAGAATGAGCGGCGGTGGAGCCTCCTTAGATTGTAACTCCGTTGCTCTTCTTTGCGGAGAACCCTTATAAACCCAATCCTCTTTCAAAACCCTAGGGGAAGTATGCATCAGACTCTTTTCTTTAGCACCAGATTGCTCATTTTTCAACACTACTTGAACTGATTCCATGTTTGCATTATTTTCAATTGGAGGCTCTAGATAACTCACTTTTTCGTACCTATTCCCCCTCTTTCAAATTGGGGTATTGCAGCTTCCCCGTAGCCTTTGATACCTTAGCACCTTCGGTATTATGACAATGTGCTGATCGACAATTCTCAAGCGAATGTCCTATAATACCACAATGGTTACAGAAAGAGGGCAACTGCTCATACTCTAAAGATGCAAACATAACTTGTCCCTCCGCTTTTATCATGTACCTATATCAATTAACACTCTAGCATAATGGCACATTGAACTTTGTCTCGTACGATCGTCAATTTTTATAATTGTCTCAAGGGCAGAAGCTAATGTGTGTATGATCCTAGGCTGAAATAATTCCATTGGGATTTCGAATATTCTGACCCAAACTTGTACCACACTAGAGGTAGCCTTGTATGGATTAAATCCACGCACCCATCTTTGAACACGAAAATTCTGGATTTTATAATCCACACTGTCTTCTCAAGAATTCTATTTCTATCCTCCAAAGAGGGAAACTGCACATTGTAATATCCTCTATCAAGAGGGACTAACTGTCAGTTCCCTGATAAACCCCATGCATGACTTAATTTTTCCATTAATCCTTCCAAAGAGTCTGGTTTATCCCCTTGCGAAAGAGAAATCTTACCAATGAGTGTGGCCTGAAGTTGTGAAATCCTCTCCCGCACCAGTGCATCGTCTATTTTAACAGAGATAAATTTTTCCTTCTGTTGTGGCCGCATATTCAAAGTGTCGTCATGACTCGGGATATTTAATTCCCGTGCTGCCATACCGGACATCAGCACCCGTCGAAAATCATCCGACAACTTGTTGCCAGGCCCTGAAGTTATTTACCCATTGTCCGCAGCCACCGGCACTCAGGAGCAGGTTTCCTCGTGCATCGGGAGCAGGTTCGGTTGTGCCTGGGGTAAAACGGGAACCGCAGATTGATTGGAGTGTATAGGGCAAGAGCTTTTAAGACCAATCGCAAAATATTGAACCCATGGGAAAAAGTATGCACATGAGGCCCTAGAAATACGAGTTCTTAGTGACTAGAGTTGCAACAATGGTTTGGAACAAAAACAACAAAACACAAGCAAAAATACAAAACAACAAGGAGCAAGCAAATGATCGAACGCTTAGAATGCGATAACAACAACAACAATAAATGGTGGGATAGGGGTGCTAGGATTAACATCCGTCAATGAATCATCAATCAACAAGCTACAATTGAATCAAATTGCAAATCAACTAAGATAGAAAGCATAAACCATCATGAAATTAATCACTCCATTAAAATCACAATGCCTAATGTGAGTATCCTCAGTCTTTCCCATCTCTCAATGTAGAAATCCCCAATTCATACAATCATGCAAAATTGAAACTCGATTAACACCTAATCACGTTAGCTCAACTCTCGCCTATTGCTAGGGTGATTAACCATTAATCTAAAGAGACAATTTTACACAAAACACAATTAAGAATCACAATTAGGAAACAAACTAATGTGAGTATCCTTAGTGCAACTAATCTCTCGATTTCGAAGCACCCAATCCACGCATTCATACACAATTATCACCCGATTAATCCCGGATCACGTTAGCGCAACTCTCGTCTATAGCTAGGGTGATCAAACACTAATCTAAAGAGATAATTATGCATGAAGCACAAATGAGAATCACAATTAGTAAGCAATCTACTCAATTGATCTCCAATCATCAACAATCATAGCATCATCAATCAATTCATCATCAATTTCAATTAACCCAAGCACAAAAGAGTTAGCCCATGGTACCACAAACAATACCCATGGGAAGAAGATAGAATTGATCAAACACAAAGCAAATCACAACAGTTAAGAAATTAAAGAGACAAAAGAAGAAAAACATCACCAATTGATCTTCAATCAACAACAATAGGAATGCTTGAGTCTTCAACACCAATCTCCAAATGAATTACAAGCTTGAATTGAAAGAATTACAATGATCAAATGTTAATCTAATGCTAATCTACCAACAATCAATTGAAATATAAATCTAATTCTAACTTCTACTCTACCTAGAATGGAAAATTGGCTTGGGGCCTGAGAAATCGCCCCAAAATCGCTCTCAACTGCTATTATGAACTCCTCATTTGAAATGCTCAGCTCAGCTCCTTTAAATACGAATTTTAGAAAATCCTCCCCCTCGAGTCGAGGGTCAGGCCTCGACTCGAGGCTGCCACCTTTTTCACCTCCCTCGACTCGAGGGTCATGCCTCGAGTCGAGGCTCCTACCTTTTTCCGAATTTGATCCTTTTCTGCATATCCCTCGACTCGGGGCTCATGTCCCTCAATCAGAGCTCGAGTCCAGGGCACTTTTCTCGTGCGGGGCTTCGGCCCCGACCCCCGTTTTCGTCCCGTATGATCGTCTCTTCATTCTAAGCCTAATAAAACTCTCAGTTTGGCAAAATTCCACCGAATTACCTGCAAAATGGACGAAAAATATCAAAATCTCACAAATAAGACTTTTCAAGCAAAAGAGTGATACTTTTCACATTTAAGCACAAAAATCAACACCTTAGCTCACTTTTTGCACTAAAATAAGCCCTAAAAACATGCATCAATTCACTCCAATCACAGATATACCTTCAGCAAAATAAGGATTCATAACCAGGCCATAATCATCCTTTCACTGCGATCTCAAAATCATTGCGTCGTCATTAGCATCCGCCAGAGGTAACGCCTGTATTCCTACTTCAGGGGGAATGCGGTTTGCAAGAACACGATCAGGAAATAAATTATCATGTTTGTCGGGAACAACCCGAGCATGATTCCGGGCATCATCAGGAGGCGGTACGTGATCTAAAGCAACTTTTCTGGCATCTGTAAAAACCGCCGCAACGCCGTCATTCACAAAAGCACTCGGTAAAAGTGATTGTATTTATTCCGAAATAATTCCAGAGAGTGAAGCTCGAACATGTTGTTCAATTAGTAATCCAATGCTAGCTGATATATTAGAAAAGGACGCCATGGTGGCCGGTGATATGCCGGAGAAGCCTGACCAAGAAAAGTCGGAGAGAACCCTCAAACGGACGTATTAATTATTATATATATGTTTGTATTTATATAGATTTAAAGTGTTATGTTTAATTATTAGATAATAAATGTTATTTTAAACAATTATATGTTACATTAAGATTTTTTAATATTAAAATATTGTGAACTCTCCTGTAAAACGTATTCACTATATGAAATTAATATTATTACATTCATTCACTAATATCATAACATTAATTAAGTGACGAAGTGGTATAGCTCCACTACCTATGTTCAAAAGGTCATGGGTTCGAGTCATCATTTAAACAATAAAAAAAAAATAGGGGGAATTACATTTAGGTGTAAATTCTAGGTTCAAATTCAATTAGGTGTAAATTTTTTTAGCTGGGGCCCATCAGCTAACCAAATTTCCTGATTTGCCCTTAATGAACCTCAGATTTTTCCCAGCTCCGTCTTCTCTCTTTCTCGTCTCTCTTTCATTTCTCTCTCCCTTTCTCTCTCATCCTTACCGCCGCTCTACTCTTCTCTCTGTCACATCAAGCTGTGAGATGTCATTCATGGATTTTTCAAAAATTCAAATTGTTCTTGGTAACATACGACGCTGTGGGTTTTCTCATTTTTTCCCATTTCATTTTCTTTCCTTCGTCCCTCATATCGAATGTTTACACTATAGACGATCAACATATGGGCGATCAACATTTCGTTTTCGCTGTGAAATTCAATGGGATATGTAAGTTAATATCTTTATGTGTTGACAATACATTTCAACATTTACAGGAACAGATATTAAGCAAGTGGCCTGAACTCGTTCTAGGTTGTTTTTCGCTTTCATGTTCTGTTGGTAGTTTGACTAATTGTTGTTTGGAGATGATGTCGCAAGTTTGAAATATTTATGCAGTAGATCATCCCATAGCTTAATCGAGGTCGTTGTGTCTGTCACACGTGAATCTCCCCCCTCTCTGTTTCCTGAAATTGAATATGCTACAAATCCTAATATTTCTATTCTTTCCAGTTCCACATGTAAATCTGTGCAGTCAAATTTGTTTAGTGGTGTCTGTCCATTACCAGATAAATCCCTTTCTCCAAAGAACTATATTACATTAGATGAGTTTTCTGGGCTGTGTAGTGTTCCTTCATACGATGTAAGTCCTGCCATTAGGAAAAAGTCCTATCTTTCTGATAGTTGGTTAGACCTTTTGAATGGTGGTGTTGAAGCCGTTTTTTATGGTGGAGCTGTTGAATTTAGGCAAAGTCTTATTAAGTATTCAACTAGAGTAGGTTTCAGTTTCGATTACATTACGAACAATGCTCGATATATATGTACTGTCTGCACAGAGGCAACCAATTGTGGTTGTGATTGGTTTGTTAGGGCTAAGCTTCAAAAGGGCTCCACAACTTTCATCATCTATAAAGCTCAGTTATCTCACAAATGCTTAGGTGTTTTGGTCAACAACAAGACAAAACGTCTTGCCCCTCGTATAATTGGTGAATTTATGACCCAAAACGTTAAAAGCAAACCATCATTAATGGGTTCAGATTTACAGAATGTGTTGAGGGATTGCTATGGTATGGAAGTTCCTTACTATAAAGCATGGTGTGTCTTGGAAGCTGCGAAAGACAATATTTTCGGCAAATTTAGTGATTCATACGACCACCTTAGATGGTATTGTAATGCTTTCCTTACAACCAATCCCGGGAGTGTTGCTTTTATCGAGTATGACAATGAGTCGCATTGTTTTCAAAGGTTGTTTATCTCGTTTAAAGCTTGCATTGTTGGATTCACACATTGTCGTCCTCTATTGTTCATTGATGATACATTTCTCAAGGGACGTTCTCATGGTATCTTACTGTCTGCTACCGCCAAAGACAGCAACAATGGTACATGTTTATTTCTGTTAAATTTTATTAACTGTGCAAAATTGTATTACCTGTGTGCAATTAATTTTTTGCACTTTAGTTTTGCTATGTTCATTTTTTCAAAACATAAGTGCAATTCTAAATTTGCACACAAGTAACAAATATTATATTTTGCAGGTTTATTTCCTGTAGCATTTGCCATTGTATCAGCCGAAAATACAGACAACTGGTGTTTGTTTATTCGCAAAGTCCATGAAATTTTAATTCACAAGAAGAAAATTTTGTACTTATCCGATCGCAACACTGGGATTATGTCGGCATTCAAGAATATGTTTGATGAGGATGTCCACTTTTTTTGTCTGTATCATCTGCTTCTCAACCTTAAGGGCAGATTCTCTACTGGTTGGACTAACAAGATGCGTGCTAATTTGGGAGATTTATTCAAAGCATGTGCTTATGCCCCATCTAAACGGCTGTTTGAAGAACATAAGAAAGCTTTCCTTGAAGTTGGTGGCAAAATAGCACAAGAATGGTTTGAACAGTTGCCAGTTGAAAAATGGGCAGTGGCTTATTCTCCAAACATAACTCGTTACGGTGAGATGACTTCCAATGCAGCAGAGTCATTCAACAATTGGATTTTAGAGGCACGCTCCCTTCCAGTTGCTAAATTATGTGATTGGATACGTTTCAACATATCCAAGTGGTTTGTTGAACGTAGGGCAGAATCTAAGGATTGTACCACCTCTATAGTCCCAAAAAAATATATTGAATGGAGTGTCCTTTCTGAGACTTCTATGTCATGGAAAGTAACAACCTGCCCTGGTTGTGAGTTTGAAGTATTTTCTGGTTTTACATTTGTGGTGGATTTGAAGTGTAGGACATGTTCATGTTTCATGTGGCAGACTAAAGGCTTCCCATGTGCTCATGCCGTTGCAATTATTCAAAAACACTATAAAGATTTGTATGAGTACATTGATGAGTCTTACTTTTCAGAATCTTATCGAGAAACATATCAGTGTGACATCTCTCCAATTCCAGATAGTCTCCAGTTTGAATACTCGTCCAACGATGAAGGTACGAAGATTCTCCCACCAATTATACAGCGTCAACCTGGGAGACCTAAAAAATCAAGAAATGCTTCCTACGGCGAGTTTTCAAAGAAAAATACATAGAATCTCTGGTACAACTTTTGTTTTTGTTTTCTAGCATGGAGTTTTTCTGATCAAAGTTTCAGCCTAGTGAAACTTGTTATTGTGAGATTCCAAAACAAGTTTCCCTAAGTGTACTGCTGATTTTTTGAGTTTCAGTTGGTTTTATACAACTGAATTTTTTGTTAAACAACCTATTCATCAATATCTATATTATCCTCTTATTTTAGTTCATTGATTGATCATTTTCAGTAGGTTTCATGTTCAATTTTTTTAACTGTTTGAATGCATAAATGGTTGTGTATATCATAATTGCAATCACATTCAGTTAAAAATTGGAAATTTTATTACTCCATCTTCAGATTGCATTGACACTACAAATCACATTACAAGCATGGCAATAATCCCACATATTATACACACTGCAAATATGGTGAACATATTTGCTATTATCAATGTTGCAATTGTTATTTCATATTTGTTCTTAGACACTGCTGTTGAATCTTGACAAACCGTAACTTTGTCTCGTCTGCTACTTGAAACCTTATCCATCTCATTTGCAGTAGAAGTCCAATCTAGGGGTTGACACCAATGAGACCATCCATGTTGTGCACAATTGTAGTACAATCTCCCTGGATTATATTGTGTCTCCGAAACCTTTATCGTTGTTGGGCAACGGCAAGATTTGCAATACGATCTTGAATACCTGGGGTAAGTATGCCCTGTGTATGAAGATATGTATTATGTGATGTGTTTTGTTTGTTTATTTTTATTTTTTTTGTGGGCAATGCATGTATTATGCACCCCTTCTTATAGTTATAAAATGCCTCTAAGTCCACTGTTGCAACAGCCATATTTTGTAACGGCTATATTTGCAAAATTATAATACTGGGTAAAAAACGGCTGTTTAAGATTCTGTATTTAATTCCAGATATATTGTTGTGCAAATATATTTGCACATTAGTATAATTTTAACATTCGGTAAATATTGCACAATCAGTCTTTTAACAACGCAATGTTTGGATTTTTTTCCTAATGTGCATTTTTATTAATTATTAATTTTGCACATAACTAGAAAAATAATCAAATCCACTGGAAAATTTAAAGGTAGCCTTTTTTTTTTTTGCATTTCATTAGCAATTTTAGATATCTCAGGATACTTATTACAAAATTTTTTTTCTTATTATAATGGGCCCAGTACAAACATGTATCCTAGTACTAATGGTGCTCATTAATTGTATGTTATTTTGTTCTATTTGTGATATCTCAAATACCAATTAATTGGTCTTACTACCCGGCCCACTCTAACAACGGCCCATTACATTATTCTACTAATATACAACTTTTGGGCCAAAATCCGATGATATAATACGAATTATTTGGTTCTAAATTCTAATTTTTGCACATATAATTTAATTATTTGGTATTAAATTCGAATATTTGCAGATATCATGTAATTTTTACTCTAATATGCATTTTATTAATTATTAATTTTGCACATAACTACACTGCAAAATTTAAAGGTACCCTTTTTTTTTTTTTTTTTTTTTTTTTTTTTTTTTTGCATTTCATTAGCAATTTTGGATATCTCAAGATACTTATTACAAAAATTTTGTTCGTATTATAATTGGCCCATTTCAAATAGTGTAATTGGACCATTACACAATTTTGCACCTTAATTATATGTTATTTTGTTATGTTCTATTTGGGATATCTCAAACACTAAAATGATTGAAAAATTACAATTAGGTGTAAAAAATTACCAAATCATTGTTCCCAGAAACTATTACAATTTTTTTCCCTTTATGTTCAATTTATGTAAATTATAATTTTTGCACATATAGATTGTATGCATTCTTAAACAATTGATATTCAAATATCTCACACTTCATAACTGTAATAACTTATCCAAACTCCTATTAACTTCCATACTTGCTATTTGACGGTTGTCCCCTCATCTTCTACCTTGGAAAACATTACAAATCATAACCATCGATTACTACATTAATGTTGGATTATTTAATTAATTTTTCGTGATTAGCCTAGATTCAGGGTACTTTAACCAAGAACAATAATAACCTGCAGATAAAAAGACCCTCAATCACATCTAAATCATCCTCATCTTTTCACGCTACCCTCTACTATTCATCTTCTTCCTCAATGTTTTCTGCAAAAATATGGATCACTCACGTGAGAATCCAAACATCTTGCAAGCTTTACAGTTTTTCTCCCCTAGAAAGGTGCACTGATACTTGTTTTCTTACCCCCCAAGATTTTATGCATATGCAAATGTGTATGCAAAATATGGAAAGAAATCATTGAGTCTGCGCCCTTCACTGAGGACAATGCTAGAATAATGAAATTACAAGAACAGAGGTTTTTTTACTGGTGCTGTACGTGGCTTCACCTCTTTATCTTATAATAAAACAACCTGGGACAGTCTTCACAATGAAAGGCGTATTGAAAGAGATGAAGACCCCAAACAAATTGTGGCCTGCTGTGAAGGTTTGATTCTCTATGCCACTCGACATGATCGTTTTTTTTTAATGAATCCCTTCAATAATCAGAGACGTGAGATTCCTTTTGCTCACATTCCTTTCCCTTACCATGTTAAATCTGATGTTGCTTGTTTTGCTATGAAATACATTTCTGAAAGAAATAAATACATCATAGTTAGACTTACATATTTTATTGATATTTTTTTTGAAATCAATGTCCAAACTTTTTCAACTGCTTCGAATCGTTGGTCCAATTTCATACCTTTTAAATTTGACCGTCCAGTGGGTCATACTGGAGTCATGGCAAATGGTAATTTCCACTGGATGCTCAATTTGGATGGTAAGTTGGCCATTGGTTCTATGAATACAGAATACACTGACTCGAGCGATGCCTATAAGTTGATTAATGTTCCCCATGATGCTGAAAATCTAACCCGTTGGTGTGATCTCACGTCACTCAACAATGATAGACTCCTTCCATACTGCACGAAATTCAACCCTGCAGCTTCTCATCATTTTTGGATTCTTGAAGATTATGGAAATGACTCTTCCTGGATTCCATTGAAGTTCAAGGTTGATCCGGACCTTCTAGCCGAGCATCGCTTTTTTGCTATTAATCCAATTTGTCAAATCTCCAGTAACATGTATATGATATTGTGTCATGTCTATCCTTTAGGTATTTTTATTGTTTATGACTATCTTGAAGATGTCTATTACCCTGCTGATTCTACTCAGACTGATCCAGAACACCTTGTTAAGTTTTGGATCTGGCAGAATATGATCCCTCCTCCTCTGTAATGGATGATCATTTTAATGTTCAATATTTTTCCTTTCTGTACAATTTTTTATATTTTTAATGTTCAATTATTTTGTTAAATGTGCAAGTTCTAATACTTACTACAAAATTTAAATAAAATTACTAAACTGGACTCCAAATTCTAGTTCTAATACCAATTGACTAATGTAAAAAAAAAGGGACAATTACAAATAGGTGTAAAAAAAATCAAAATTACAAACAGATGTAATGTGCAATTTTTTTGTGCTTCTGTGCAAAAAAAAATTTGTACTTCAAGCTAAAAGCAAAGTTTTGTAGATAATAATTTGCACAGAAGCATAAATTTTTTTTTGCATAGAAGCATACAAAATTGCACATTACCCCTGTTTTTAATTTTACTTATTTTTTACACCTATTTCTAATTTTTCCAATTACTTGTTGTAGTTTGTAATAAAGGATCATTTTTAGGTTCAATAATTTTTCTTTTCTGTGCAAATTTATATATTACCAATGTTCAATTATTTGGTAAAATGTGCAGTTATATATTTGCAATGTTCATTTATAAGCAAGTAATTATTATTGGATATTTGTTTGGTAATAGGTAGATTCCAACCTTCCATTGAGCCTAGTCTAATAGTTGTAAATGACCCTTTATTGGGCTTATTTAGAGAAAATTTATTAATATGTCGGTTTCAGGCCTATTATAAATATAAATTCGTTAAGAAAAATATTAATGTTCCAATCTGTTCATATGTTGTGCAAATTTTATTAAACTAATTTTTCAACTATGAACTCTAAATTCTTATTAATGTGCAATTTTATTTTCCGATGCGTGCAAATAAAATTTTCAAAAAAATTCTAATATTTTCCTTACAAAAATTGCACATTTATGCACAGTACTTGCAATACACCAAAGTCCAATATTGGACTATTATAATTGCAAACCATACAAACTGCAAATTGGGCTAGTATAATTGCAAATCAACAAAATATTGCACATACCATTATAAAGCATGGCACCAAAATATTGGCACAACAACCAAATCATTTACATCAGTTCAAAAAGATCACAGTAATTGCAATTTACCAAAATACCATATTTTTGGAATAGCCTAACAAGTGAAAAAGCCCATATTACTTCCTATATTATACATATTCTAATTACACTGTCTTAAACATTAAAAAAAAATAGTTTTCTTTATCCATAAAGAACTTTACCATTTTCAATCGATAATTCGAAGCTGAGGCCACACTGTATTCTCCCTTCCTTGTAGTTTTGTGGGAAATAAATTTCTCAATTAAATTACAGACAACCACTCCACAGTCAAGAGTTCCCGGTGTCTGTTGCAAGCTATCCTCTGAAACTGGTACGATTAATCTCTTCATAAGGAAAGGGTGTCCAGGCCTGTGCTTTGTATAAGCTTCACGCATCCTGCTATGAACATACTTTACCTGCAAACATTAATGTATATTTTAATTTTGACTGTGTATATCACATCACATAATAATTAAAAGCTGTGCTCTCAAATCTTACCACTATCAAAGCCTGTGACAAGTTTTGATCAGCAACACCCTTCCTTCTAGGACATAAAAAACTTTCATTCACATCTTTTCAAATTTAACTTTAGCAGCGTCCAATGATCACCAACCCCCCTGAATGAACTACCCGGAATTCCAACCATTATAGGAAATAATAGAGTTTAAGCATCTAAAGAATCTTCAAGTCTCTGATCTATCAACTTAATCAATGCTCCACTGCTTTCTTTTCTGTTACCCTTAATTAAAGTCTGCATTTTTTTGCTACACATGTTAAAAATACGTACTTATACCAAAATATATCTTACAAAATATATAATATTATAAACAAATTAACTAACCCAACATGACGATGTGAAAACAACAGTTCGTGTAGTCTCCTCATTCTCAGCACCATATTTGAAATTCATCATTTCACCCCATGCATCAATCACCTAGTTCAAATAGAGTATATTAAAAAATGTGCAAATTTCGATTTGCACTTATATACTTTAAAATTGAACATGAAATAACTAAAGTGCAAATGATCAATTGCACACAAGTAATTATTTTTTGCTATTGTATATTTCACAGAAGTAAACACATCATTTCACCCTATGCCTCAGTGACCTAGTTCAAATGCAAGTCATTCTCACATATTCTTATTATTCAAGAAAGGGATTCAAGTTTTATCGCATTGGAAATTCTTTCATTATGCAAAATTGCAATAATATCCCTCACTGTCACCTCTGCCAGTTGACTTTTCCCTCTCCACATTACATATCTGCAACAATAAATGTATGAATGATTTCTAGTCATTTATGAGTTCAGAATATATGAAAAAAAATTCATTCTAACAATAATTATTTCTTACCCTTGTCCTTCTGCATTCCAGAAATATTCTATTTCCTGTCTCTCACGAGCTTCTAATTTCTTCACCGTTATGCTCCTACTTTCAAGTTTGCATTCATCTGGACATCGAACATGCTGTTTTTGTTTCATCATTCAAGATTATCAGCTCACTAGTGCTTGGCTGTGGTGTTATCACAATAGCCTTCCTACAATCATTTTTTGTCCTATTTTTCACTCTCAAAATAAGAGAACTTGGTTCTGGATAATTCGTAATTTTCTTCACTTTCTCCATGGGAGTTATTTCTCCAGCTGCACATACATTAAACTTTTCATCCACATTCTCTTGTCCCTCATCATTCAATTGTCCCTTGTTATTCACATGTCCAATGACATTCAATTTTCCCTCTTCATTTACATGGTCAGCGACATTCAACTGTCCCTCCACATTCACTTTTTCTTCGATTCTGGAGTTCACAATAGCATCTAACTGGGCCAAATTTTCCGGATTATCAAACAATTGCGTAGCTGATGGGATTGTGTCTTCCTCCAATTTCCTCATCAATTCCTCCTTCTCTGTCCTAAGCTTGTTAATTATTTGGTCTCTCTGTTGAATATCTGCATTATATTTTTTCTGTAGTTCTTCATAATCCCACTTCAAACTCTCAATCTCTGCATTCATCCTTTGATAAACTGAGTTTTGATCTTCATCCCCTGCTGCAGAATAATCAACAGAATCATTCTTCCCCATATCTTTTGAAGCATCCACTTTGACATCGTAAAATATATCCTTCCCTTCATCACCCAAATCAGAAATAACATTCCTTATTGTATCCGTTGGTGATTGTGGTATATCCACCTCCTGAGTCATGTTCAAACTGAATGATGGACAATTGGATTTTTCCAATCCAGTGTTTAGTGAATTAAGTATCTTGGAAGTAGATTCCACCCCTTCAATTGATTTTGCGCAGCCATTAAGATTACCATTCTCGTCAAAGTTTAGCACCACATCTGTCAGCTCATTCAACATATCTTGGTTGCCCGTAGGATGCACAAACTCATCGTCACTTGTATTCAACATTTCACCTGACTTCTCAGCATATTCACTAATATGACCCTTTCCAACTTCCTCCGGATTTTCTACATTTTCATTCTCTTTTTCAAAAAAGTTCTTTCTAAAGTTTACCACACCACTCATAATCTTTTTTTCGTTGCCCGTAATCTTCAGAACAGACTTTTTAATCTAGCAATATAACCATATATTCATATTATATTTTGATCACTTAAATAATGAAATTATTGTTTTATTTAAGTAAAAGTAATTGTTACTTATAATTCTCTTTTTCGAAAGTTTTACTCGTTCAAGTGCTTTATTAACATCGTTCAAGTCCCATTTCAGAAACCTTGGGAATGAACAGCCATTTTGCACTCAACTAAACAACAATGCTCACATAATCAGAACTGTGCAATGAAAAAATTAACGTGACATAACATAACCACAAATAAAAGTACAATCTAAAACACGTACCGGAAGGATCATTGCGCACCCCCTGCTTTCATCCTCTTGCTACATAAAATCTGATTTTTTAACAAATCTGTTGGTCCCGGACGAGATGTGCAAGGAGGTGGAAAGTCTAGAAGGGGGGGTTGAATAGACTTTACCACACTCAAAACTTTTTACAACTTTTCGTGAGCTGAGTGTGAGGTTAGAAGACTTTGAAGTCTTCTGCAGCAAGGTACTCAGAGTGTGCTAATTGAGATCAGCAGACTTCAGAAACTCGAAGTCTTCTGATGGTGCGGAAGCTAATCTCGTGTGTATTTGAAAAACCCTTTTAAAGAAAACCTTCTTTAGGATAGAAGACTTTGGAGTCTTCTACAGCAGAGTTGATGCAAGTTGAAAAACAATGAATGAGCAGTTATAAGAATGAATGCAGAAAGCAAGTAGAGACACAAAGATTTTTATAGTGGTTCGGATATAACGATCCTACATCCACTCTCCCTGATCCCACAGGGGTCTTACTATCCACCGAAACTGGTCTTGTCTCCTCTAATCTCCTTGAGGATTCGACCACAGGAAGTTTAACAAGTTCCTGCCCTTGGTACAATCAAGATGATCCTCGAGTGTTAGCTCTTAGATCAAAACAATCAACCTTTTCTCGTACAGAGATAATGAAAGGTGATTTACACTTCCTTGACCAAAAATAAATCTCTTAGTAAATTTAATCGTGATAGATTGATTTCTGGTATGAAGAATTCAGCGTGTATTGCAATGAGTGAAGGAGATGTTCTTGATGTTTCTCGTGCGCGCCTATTCAAAAAATCCTTCACTTCTGTTTTTATGATCCTGAGTTTGACTAGCCGTTAGGCTAATTTGTCAATCAGGTCTTCAAAGAAATGGTAAGTAATCGTTGGAAGATTTGTTTGACTTTGGATAATTGATTGTCTGATACCAATCAATTATGCTGTGATTGATTTTGATTGATAATCAAATCTTCACTTGACTTACTTCGGATATCTTTGAAATATCTTTCTTTCTTTAGTTAACCCCTGATGAGTTTCTTGAAGTCAACTCTAGCAACCTTACACTTTGCTCCAGCACATCTTAAAGTTTGCTGTAGCATGGATATCAACCTTGCTATCTTTCCTTGAACCTTTCTTAACTGAACTTCTTTTTTCATAACTCTTATCATCTCTTCTTGATCTTCGCGACGCCCTTCCAATAGACTACGACTGAGATTTCTCTTAGATCTTTAAGTCTTCTTATCAGCAGCCTTCAGTTCTCAACCAATATGAAGCTTCAGGTTAGGCCTAGCAAGATTAACTATACAAAGACACAAACCCTATCTAGATCAACAGCTGACTAACAGATCCAGCTGGTCCTATTACACTTAGGTTTTGGGAACATCATCAAAACATACAAATTCAAATCCTAACAAATTCCCCCTTTTTGATGATGTTAAAACCTTCTTGAGAACTGCGCAAAGGTATGCGAAAACAAAACACGAAGAGACCTAAACAAAAACAAACAGAAACAGATGACAACGAGAGGTTGTCTTAACGCAAAACATTCACTTCTATTAATATGAAGAAATCAGTACATCTTACAGAAGTGAAATGCAAAAAGAGCAAAAGATAATAAAAACTTCATCAGGTTTCCCGTCCAGCAATCTAGCTACCCAGCCAGCAACCTTCATATCTTCCTCAGTCATACCTTCAAAACCCTGTTGGAACATTCAGCCACTCGTACACTCTATCATAGAGTTCCTTGTTATCTGTTCCAATAGGTGGGCTGACCTCAGCCAAGCAGATTTTGAGCGTCCTGCGAACACTCAGCTGGTCAAACTTCCCATCTGCTGTGACTGGAGTAGGAATCTTTTCAAATTCTGGCGCTTGAAGGTTTAGGTTGAATTCCACAGAAGCTCTCAGGATATCTGCCCAAAGATCACTGTGCTTTTCCTCCATCCAAGCAAAGAATGTTTCATTCGCTGTGGCCCCGACGCCGATACTTTTACAGACATAGTATGAGCAGATGAAATCTCTCTTTGCTGCTTTCCAATCCTCAATCCTCTCAGGAGGACAGCAATCATCCACAAATCCATCAGTATTGTGGGGGAGGATAAAGTCTTCCTCAGCCTCTGCTCCAGCAGGCTTCTTCCCTTTCTTACTCTGCTTCTTCCTTGACACCGCAGATTTTGCAACAGCTTTCTTCGGTATGAACTGCTTTTTCTGTTTACTGTCTAACACATCCACTTCTTTTCCTTGCTTCCCGAGTAGTTTGATCATCTTGTGACTATCCTTCTCCTCCATCCTTCTTGTTTCTAAGTCAGCAAGAAATGCTTCCTCATGCAACGCCTCTAACTCTTCTTTAGCAGACTTCCCTTCAACTTTTTCAGACATCTTAACCAACCTTCTCCTTTTCAACGGTTGGGAACCTTGACCTTCATCCATTCCAGCAGACTCTCGCAACGCTCTTTTCAGTTCTGCTTTTTCTCTTCGTTCCAACAGAAAAATTTCAACCGCCTCTAACCGATCTTTCAAATCCTTCAATTCTTTACCCTTAGCCTCATCTCTGTCAACCACCTCAGTTCTCAACTGGTTTTCCCCCTTTTTAACATCATTCAAAAGAGGGGTCCAGCGTCCTTCCATTTCCGTCATCTTGGCAAGAATATCCCTTCTGTATGCAGTAAACTTTTCCGTAAACTTCTTGATTCAAAGATACTCACTTGCTATTGGAGAAGCAATCTTCTCATCGATTTTGAGCATATCTTTGAATAGCGGCAAGCAGTGTCGTCACCGCAGATGGCCGTGCCGTCTCCGTCAATTTAGCATTCGCCTCTTGTACAGTCGCAATTTGCTTTCCCATGTCCAGCATAGATGATTGAATAGCTGCATTCTGATCAATTCCTTCTTTTAATCGTGCTTCCATGGCACCGAGTCTTGTCAATCGATCCTCCATCTTTGTCCGAAATCTATCCTCAACCGTCTCTCTTTCAAAGAACACCTTCCCGAGAGTAGCTTGACTTTCTCACCTTCACCTTCACACTTTCAATGTGCTTTCTAACCTCATTTATGTTGTTCAACATCATGCCGAAAGAGTTTCGATGATAGTCTCCTGTTGCTCGAAAAACATATCGGCGGCGGTTTGACGGATCAAAGAGGGGGCCGTCGAATGGCGGCCTCGATGTAGGATTTTGACGACTCAATAGACTCAGCAAGAGGAGTGTATTTAGCAGCCAATACTGAGAAAACATTAAAGCATACTTTTGTTGTGTTAAGTCAAGCAAACTTTGAGGAGTAAGAGTTATACAAGTCTTCATGAATGACAACGGGCATAAAATTGGGCAAACGTGTCGGATGTAAAATCGGGAAGAGGAGGAGGAATAGAAGATACACCTTTCCTGATATCATCAGTCATCGTAAAGGGAGAAATAGAACCATCTTCTCGCAGCTCCGGTTCATCTAACAATCGAGCAACTAGGCAAGCAATCGATGATCTGTGGTTAGATCAAATGCTCTGGCTACTCCAGCCTTGGTCTGTAGCTCAAACTCCCACAAGGAAAACTCATTGTGTCCAATCTCATTGGCCAAAAGAATGAGATCATCTATTGCTCCAAGCCTTGCATTTTTCCATACCAAGATATCTACCAGCAAGTTACGCTCCTCCGGAAAATTTCGTAATCTGGGAAACTTGCTGTCCACCCAAGTAACAGCCTCAGCCATCAAACATTTCTCAAACGAACCTCGTGATCTACCAGCAAGATCTATCATTTGGACGGAATCTATCGGAACTGTTTCGACCAAATTCTCTCTGTGATTACCCTCAGCAACCTGGGTGCTAGGCTCCGAAACGGCACCCATACCCGCAACCTCATCGCCAACTTCCATCGGTGCAGCAAGCTTTGAAGAAGAAGGAATCTCAGAAAGAGAGGGAAACGGAATTGGTACCTGTTCCTCCTCACTAGCGGATTCATGAGAGACCATCTCTTCAGCATCCGAAATCGGAGAATCATCAACCTCCATTGCATCCACCACCGACGATCCTTTCTTTCTAGGAGAAACCTTAGGAGGCATCTGTGCTCCTCTGGTACGACTGCTCACAGAATCTTTCCGGGTTGCCACAGTGAACCTCTTCGCCTTTCTCTGTGGTAATTGAGAAATCGGAATCTGATCTTCGCTACCAGAAGACTTCAAAGTCTTCTCTCCTGAACTAGCAGCCTTGGAGCTTGCTGGGTTATCCGAGTCCTTTACCATCGCCTCTTTCCCAATATCAATAGCCGCAGGTGCAACCGCCAAGATCGGTAACACCTCAGCAGGCTCTTCCTCATCTTCAGCTTGATCATCATCATCATCATTAGAGTCAGGAGGACCACTGAGCTCCTCATCCTTGTTCAGCATAAACTTTGCCTTAGTGTATGGTTTCGTCCACTTAGGATCCCACGCTGTGTTAGGCATCATCCTCTCCAAAGAAAGATGTAATCTTATTCGACATAGAAACATACTGCCCCACAGCCCAAACCTTAACCTCTGGATGTCCAACCACCTCTGTCCGAAAGAACCTATTCTTTTCCTTCTGCAGAATCTCAAAAAATTTACTGACCCAATCACACTCGACTCCATCCACAATCGCCTTTAAAGCACAAAGACGCCTCTGACTAACTGAGTCCATACTGCGCGTTCACCAAACATCACCTTTACCATGATGTCAAATAACAGATCTATATTTCCGCTTGAGATAGGCTTTCTTCAAATCCGACACATGATGACGACATGAAGTTTTCGCTAGAGAACGAAAAGCTTCGAGATGATTTTCCGCCATATATGATTCTGGATCAATGCCTTGAAGAGATAAACCCAAGTGTTCATGAATGTCCTGCCGTCTTGATGGTCAAACTTTGACCAAACACTGCTGTTTTTATCTTTGTTCCGTCCGAAATCACCACGAACCCAAATGAACAACATAGGCATCTAGAGTCCGTTGTTCTGATGAATGAGTCGAATAGTACTGAAACAAACCCCTATCAGATAAGAGATTTAGAATCTCCACTGCTTCCCGCTGTCCAGTAGTCCGAAAATCCACCGATAGTTCACTGCGTACTTTCTCAGAAAGAGCCAAAGGATCTAGAGTCTTGTGTTTCCTCGCAACCTTTTTCAAGATGAAGATTGTTTTGGTGCCATTGAAAATAGAACAGAGAAAGATCGAGTTTCAGAAGAAAGAAAAAACAGAGAATAAAGATCAAGGAATAATGAGAGAGAGAAAGAGAAAGAGAGACGAAGAAAAACAATTTATAAGAGAGAAGAAAGAAACCGCTAAATTTTAAATTATACAATAAAAATATGAACGTTGATTTGCATATTGCGATTCGGATCGAACGATTCACGAATTCAACGGTTCGAATTCCGAAAAGTGCGTGTCCTCAGCTTTGGATTTGAAAAAGGTATTTTCCAAAATTGAAAGATTTTCGGGTCCGCAGAAATAGGGTGTAAAATAATATTTTTAAGGAAAACTTACCCCATAAATTGTGGTTGAAAAGATTTGATTTGACAGAACACATAATTACTTTCCAATGCTGAGGATAAACTCAGGAATAAAATATTCCGAAAATTTATTTAACCATACAGACTAAGGAATATTTTAGACCAAAATATTTGACAAACAAATAAACAAGAGCAAAACGAAAGAGAGAGAAACATATCATAGGTTGATATTGTAATCAATCGATACCACCGAGTCTTTGTAGTAGCAAGCTTTAGAACTTTCTGCAGCAAGCTTTAAAGTTTTCTTCAGCAAGCTTTATCTTCTCTTCAGCAAGTTTAATGCTTTCTTCAACAAGCTTAATATTCTCTTCAGCAGGTTTCAAACTTTTAGTAATATGGTTAACATGTTTTTCCTGGATCCAGTAGACCTAATTCTACACATAGATCTCTAAACCGTGCCTCTGCCAATGGTTTCGTCAGAATATCTGCTCTCTGTCGATCTGTATGAATCTTTTCCATTCGAACGTTCTTCTTTTCGACGTGATCTCTAATAAAATGATGACGTATATCCACATGCTTGCATCTTGTGTGAAGTACTAGATTCTGAGTAATAGCAATGGCACTGTTGCTATCACAGAATATAGGAATTTCTTTAGCGACAATGTGATAGTCTTGTAATTGTTGACTTATCCAAAGTAATTGTGAGCAACAACTCCCGGCAGCCATATATTCTGCTTCTGTAGTTGACGTAGCTACTGAAGTTTGCTTCTTAGAAAACCAAGAAACTAGCTTACTTCCAAGAAATTGACATGTGCCCGTGGTTGATTTTCTATCAATTCTACAACCACCATAATCTGAATCAGAATATCCACTGAGTTCCAGATTGTCATCAGCAGGGTACCAAAGACCTGCATTTGCTGTACCCTTGAGATACTTCAGAATTTTCTTTACTGCATCCAAATGACTTTTCTTTGGATTGGCTTGAAATCTAGCGCATACTCCAACTGCGAAAGAAATGTCAGGTCTGCTTGCTGTTAGATACAGCAAGGAACCTATTAAACCTCTGTACATGGTCTGATCAATACTTTCACCATCCTCATCTGGATCCATCTTGTAGTTTGTTACCATCGGAATCTTTGCATCCTTGCTTGTTAACATTCCAAACTTTTCTAGCATATTTTTGGTATACTTTGCTTGGTTTATGAATATTCCTTTAGAAGTTTGCTTGACTTGAAGACCTAGGAAATAATTCATTTCTCCCATCATAGACATTTCGAACTTACTCTGCATCAATTTACTGAATTTCTCACAAAGCTTCTTGTTTGGAGATCCAAAAATGATGTCATCCACATATATCTGTACTAATAGAATATCTTGTTCTTCTTCAATTCTGAACAAGGTTCTATCTATCCTTCCTTTACTGAATCCATGATCAAGTAAAAATTGCGATAGTGTGTCATACCAAGCTCGAGGAGCTTGCTTCAGTCCATATAAAGCTTTCTTTAGACGGTAGACTTGATCTCCTTGAACAAAACCCGGAGGTTGTTCAACGTAAACTTCTTCAGCAAGAACTCCATTTAAAAACGCGGATTTTACATCCATTTGATATACTCTGAATTTCATGTATGCTGCGTATGCAAGGAATAATCTTATCGCTTCTAATCTGGCTACAGGTGCAAACGTCTCGTCATAGTCAATTCCTTCTGACTGTGAGTAGCCTTGTGCGACAAGCCTTGCTTTATTTCTGGTGACTTCATCTTTCTCATTTTTCTTGTTCTTGAAAACCCACTTCGTGCCAATCACTTTTTCATGTTTTGGTCTATCAACAAGTACCCACACATCTTGTCGTGTGAATTGATTCAGTTCATCTTGCATAGCTTCTATCCAGTTTGTGTCCAACAGTGCTTCTTCAATATTCTTAGGTTCTTGTAGAGAGACATAACATCTAAATAAACCATCTAGGTTTATTTTCCTTCTTGTCTTTACTCCATCTTGAAGATTTCCTAAGATTAAGTCACTAGGATGATCAGTCATCCAATTTCTTCTGTTAGATACGTGTAATTCTTCTGAAGATATTGTTGGAACATCATCTTGCGTCATTCCCCCTTGAGTTGACACATTCACATCTGGTGTTCTGGGAGAATCATCAGCAGCCTTAGAGGTTTCGTCAGCAGACTTTGTCTTGTTTGAGTCTGCTGCCGCAGAAGTTTGCTGATCATCTTCAGAATCTGAGTCTAAAGTAGGTACTTGAACCTTGACATATCTTGTCTTATCCTTGAGTTCTAGTTTCCCAAATCCTTCTGCTAGAGGTTCTTCTAGTCCTTTATCCTTAAACTCAACAATAGATTCATTAAAAACCACATGGGGTGTTTCTTCCACAACAAGGGTTTTCCTGTTAAAAACCCGATAGGCTTTGCTTGTGCTGGAATATCCTAAAAATATTCCATCAGCAACCTTAGCATCAAAGGTTTTTAACTTGGATTTGCCATTGTCATGAATGAAACACCTACAACCAAAAACACGAAAGAAAGAAACACGAGGAATTCTACCTTTCCATAATTCATATGGTGTCTTTCCATGTTCTTTGGTCGTCAAAGCTTCGATTTTGAGTATAGCATCTTTGTATTCACGGCTTCCGCCCAAAAACCTCTCGAGGAACATCATACTCTGCTAGCATTGTTCGGCAGCTTCCTTGAGTGTTCTATTTCTCCTCTCAAAGAACACCATTTTGTTGTGGAGTGCGAGCCGCAGACGCGTTTCATGTTGGATTCCACTTCTTTGCAATATGTCGCTATGTGAGAGTTTAGGAATTCTTTTCCTTTGTCACTTCTAATCTTTACAACACTTTCTCCTTTCTCATTTTGTAATCTCTTGATGAATCGGTAACCTTGTGATGGTTTCATTCTTCTTGAACATAAATATCACCCATGTGAATCTTGAATAGTCATCCACCACCACCGGAGTATATTTTCTACCACTTTGAAGCTTAGCGGGGATACGGGACCAAAAAGATCCATATGGAGTAATTGTAATACTCTACTTGATGTTGGTACGAAACTTCCTTGAAAGTGGCTCTAGTTTGTTTTCCTTTTTGACATGAGTCACATATCGATCTTTTGAGAAAACTTCATTTGGTAAGCCTTCTACAAGAGACTTTCTGGCTATCTTGTTTAGCGTCTTGAAATTTATATGACCGAGTCTCTTGTGCCATAACCAGCTGGCCTCTCAAGTACTCTTTGCTACAAGGCATGTATTACTAGGACATTTACGAAAATTCTCGCAACATAAACATTGCCCTTTCTCGGGCCGATTAAGAGCACCCGATCGTTTAAACCACTAAGAACAACACACAGAGAACTAGAAAACTTAACTGAGTATCCTTATCACGAATTGCGAAACTCAAAGCAAGTTATGTTTTAATCCTTCCACATAGAAAACTTCCTCAACACGTACATCTCCAATGTATAGAGTCCCAACACCTTTGGTAATCCCAAAGTTATTGTCTCCAAATACCACACGTGGGCCATTTTGTGATTTTATTGAGCTCAAGAGTTGCTTATTTCCAGTCATATGCTTGAACACCCACCGTCGATGTACTGCATAAGATTTCCAAAGAACTTCTCTTTCATGCCCCACGTCGTCCTGCACGTTTAGTTAAGTTTCAGGTACCCTTTAGATTTGGGTCCTTGAGAGTTAGCACAATCTTTAGGAATCCATAGGAATAGATTCTTCTTATCATATTCAGAAGATCTTATCCTTCTTCCATACATATCAACATAGACAATCTCATCCTTTGGTGCCTTCTTGAATGTATGCCTATGGGTGTCGATTGTGTTCCTTCTAGAAGACTTCGACCCTTCCGAGGTCTTACTCATGGAGTGATCAGCCCTGTGCAATGGTTCGAGAATTTTGATGATAAGGGTATGTTCTACTTGAGCCATCAAAAGATTCATATCTTACAGGCACAGAAGACTTAGTAGACCATTTAGCAAGCTTTGAAGTTTGCTTAGGTTGTGTAGTCTTCAGCTGAGACTGTCTCCACAGAGATGGTTTCGGCTGATGTCTACCTTTTTGACCTTGCTGAGGTTTCTTAAGTTGGGATTCCCCTTCTTTTGATACCTCATCGGTTGTTTAGGTTGTTGAGTATAACTACTCTTCTTCCCATTCAACCGATTTCTTTGGGTCAAAGAACCCTTTTACCTTTATCGGTAGGTTTAGGTTTGGAACCCTCTCCTACCAAATCATTACCCTTAACATGTGTACTCTTCTTAAGTACACTTGTTTGAACCTGTGAGGATTGGGCAATGGTAAAACCAATTCCCTTCTTTACGTTAGGTGTTTGAGACGATTCAACTATTGTTTGAACTGCATGAGAAGCTTTGTTCAGTTGATCTAACCTCAAACTTAAACGTTCCTCACTTGATTTTATACGCTCATGCTGATGGAAAAGTTCATCGAATTTTGCTTGTAGAATTTTCAACTGATCAGTTTTCTCAAGATTCTCAGCAAGCAACCTTTCTACCAGCAAACCCTGTTCAATATACTTCATTTTAAGAGTATTTAACTCTTCTGAAGTTATCTGATTAGAATCTGTTAGTGTCTCAGATGTCTTGCTAATAGATTCTTGTGTAAATAGATCAATTTTTTCTTTCAAGCTCACATTCTCCTTTTCCACACAGTTGTAAGCATTTATAGCAGTTTTGAGATCTTCCATTAACTTATCAACAAAGTTATGGTCAAACTCTTCTGCAAAAGAAACACGAGAAGCAGACGAAGAGCAGGAATCGAAAAGTACCTCATCTCCTTTTGCCATAAGACACAAATCATTGTCAAGAGAAGTCTCAAGATGATGTTGAATCACTTGAAAGAGTATCCTCCTCTTGACCACTAAAGCACGTTTGTCGGCAAACTTTCTGTTCCTCATCGCCTCTCTTTTCTTCTCTTTCTCTTGGAGTTAGATCTGGACAATCATAACCAAATGTCCCGATTTATAACAATTATAGCAAGCATCACTTCTTGAAGATTTTCTTGGACTAGAATCCCTTTTTGGAGAAAAATCTCTTCTTTTTGGGCTATCTTCTCTTCTTCTTTCTGGAGTCTTGAACCTTCTCTTCTTTGGAGTCTTCGATCTCTTTGTCAAGATTTGTTTTCGGATCTCAAAACCAGCTTTCTTTGCATTCTTTCAATATCTTCTATATTTCCCAAATTTTGAGTTCATTCTATCAAATTTTCTGGTCAGTAAAGCCATCTGTTCTTTTAAGCTTAAATCCTCTCCAATAGGCTCTTTAGATGACTGATTTGAAGTGACTTTGAAAGCAACTTCCTTTCCCGTGGAATTTGAATTCCCTTCATCCTCGTCTTCTTCTTGTTTCAGATCATATTCATGAGCTTTCAAATGCGAGAATAACTCATGATGACTGATCTTGCTCAGTTCTTTCGTATCCTTAATCACTGTAATCTTGACTCTCCATTTGCTAGTTAGAGATCTCAATATTTTGTTGTTGATCTCCTTCTCAGTGTATGATTTTCCCAAGGAGCTTGCTTTATTGATGATATTTGTCAGTCTTAAGTCCAATTGATCTATCGTCTCATCAGGCTTCATCTTGAAGGTATCAAATGAATGTAGAATGGACTGCAACTTGTTCTCTTTAATCTGCTCCGATCCTTCACACATGAGTGCTAAAGTTTCCCACATTTCTTTAGCAGTCTTACATGTCTTGACTTTCTCTGTAAGCTCTCTAGTTAATGTCTCTATGATTTCTGTCCGAGCAACTTGATCAAGATTAAATAGTTTCCTTTCATCATTTGACATTTCACTCCTTTTCTTTTCAATCTTCTGTCGAGTAGATGCTTCTGCTCCACCACTCCCAGAACTTACAGGTAAGTAAAACTTTATCGGTCCATCTTCTAGTGTCTCGAGCATCCTATCATGAATTGCACCAAGATGATTTTCCATGCGGAATTTCCAGTAGTCATAGTCTTCAATAGAGAACTCTGGTAGCTTTCTTTTACTGCTCTTAAGGGAACTCATGTTAGCAATAAAAACAATTATGCAATGAATGCAATGAATTTTATGAAAACGGTTTTTCAAAAAGATCTGTTCAGGTGACCACAACAGTCTTTCCTCAAAGACTATTGGTAACCAAAGCCAGTGGTCGGTTGAACCACTGCTCTGATACCACTTGTTGGTCCCGGACGAGATGTGCAAGGAGGTGGAAAGTCTAGAAGGGGGGGTTGAATAGACTTTACCACACTCAAAACTTTTTACAACTTTTCGTGAGCTGAGTGTGAGGTTAGAAGACTTTGAAGTCTTCTGCAGCAAGGTACTCAGAGTGTGCTAATTGAGATCAGCAGACTTCAGAAACTCGAAGTCTTCTGATGGTGCGGAAGCTAATCTCGTGTGTATTTGAAAAACCCTTTTAAAGAAAACCTTCTTTAGGATAGAAGACTTTGGAGTCTTCTACAGCAGAGTTGATGCAAGTTGAAAAACAATGAATGAGCAGTTATAAGAATGAATGCAGAAAGCAAGTAGTGACACAAAGATTTTTATAGTGGTTCGGATATAACGATCCTACATCCACTCTCCCTGATCCCACAGGGGTCTTACTATCCACCGAAACTGGTCTTGTCTCCTCTAATCTCCTTGAGGATTCGACCACAGGAAGTTTAACAAGTTCCTGCCCTTGGTACAATCAAGATGATCCTCGAGTGTTAGCTCTTAGATCAAAACAATCAACCTTTTCTCGTACAGAGATAATGAAAGGTGATTTACACTTCCTTGACCAAAAATAAATCTCTTAGTAAATTTAATCGTGATAGATTGATTTCTGGTATGAAGAATTCAGCGTGTATTGCAATGAGTGAAGGAGATGTTCTTGATGTTTCTCGTGTGCGCGCCTATTCAAAAAAATCCTTCACTTCGTTTTTATGATCCACGAGTTTGACTAGCCGTTAGGCTAATTTGTCAATCGGTCTTCAAAGAAATGGTAAGTAATCGTTGGAAGATTTGTTTGACTTTGGATAATTGATTGTCCGATACCAATCAATTATCTTTGTGATTGATTTTGATTGATAATCAAATCTTCACTTGACTTACTTCGGATATCTTTGAAATATCTTTCTTTCTTTAGTTAACCCCGATGAGTTTCTTGAAGTCAACTCTAGCAACCTTACACTTTGCTCCAAAGACATCTTAAAGTTTCTTTGTAGCATGGATATCAACCTTGCTATCTTTCCTTGAACCTTTCTTAACCGAACTTCTTTTTCATAACTCTTATCATCTCTTCTTGATCTTCGCGACGCCCTTCCAATAGACTACGACTGAGATTTCTCTTAGATCTTTAAGTCTTCTTATCGCCCTTCTTGATTCTCAACCAATATGAAGCTTCGGGTTAGGCCTAGCAAGATTAACTATACAAAGACACAAACCCTATCTAGATCAACAGCTGACTAACAGATCCAGCTGGTCCTATTACACTTAGGTTTTGGGAACATCATCAAAACATACAAATTCAAATCCTAACAAATTCCCCCTTTTTGATGATGTTAAAACCTTCTTGAGAACTGCGCAAAGGTATGCGAAAACAAAACACGAAGAGACCTAAACAAAAACAAACAAAACAAGAGACAACGAGAGGTTGTCTTAACGCAAAACATTCACTTCTATTAATATATTTCCTTTATAGCAGTTCGAAGGTTCGACCTATAGTAAGTCTCATTTTTAATGATTGAAATATCTCCTACATTTATTAAAAACACAAACACAAATATAATAATCAGCAGGATTTTTAAATACAAAACTTAAATTTCAAAACTAATGATTCTAAATGAGAACATCACTAAAGCAATTTTTGGGCTTCAACACTTTCATCCTCTTTATCTCCATGCTATCTTCACTAGTATCAGCAGCTGATTCCATCGCACGTGATCTTTTCTTTCGAAGTCTATCATTACTTTCTACATGAACAACATATAAACAACTTTATTTCTAACTGGACAACAACTATTTTTTTTGCACTTTTTCTGATACAATTGCACAGAAATTGAACTAATTGCACATCAAATGTATTACTTGCACAGCAGTCAGAGAACATGCACATTAACTAAAAATATTTCACAGCAGGCTCTATAAAATGCACATAGACTTCATAAAATGCACATTACATCTGCCGCTTAAACTTCAACTTAATTAATTGCACACACCTTGAAAAGCAAGCTTGACGTTACCTTCTGATTCAGAATTGCTTGTTTCACTGTATTTTCTTTTCCGTCACTTCCGAATTCTCTCAATGATTACACCATCACTATCAGAATCTACAAAATAAAAACAAAGGGCTTTTTCATTTTGTCAAATGTATTGAAGAAGAACAAATCAGATTAAGTGATTATGATGTAAAAACCTGTCTCAGACGATGAGAACACGTATCTAACAACCCGTTTACCTGTATAAAAAATAGCTATTTATGAATAATTAGCTAAAATTATCAATAACATTACAGTACAATTTCAAATCTTTCTTCTTAGTCTGCCTATCTTCAAAACGTTTTTTGGATTTCCTTTTATATTTATCACGTGCATCTCTTTCGTAGACCACTGTCTTCTCCGTGCAAGCCATAATCAACTGGTTTAAAAAATTAAAAATACTCAGATACAATTGCTTTTGAAAATACACGAAATAATCTCAAATTGCGTCATTTACCTGAGTTGTTTATGAACGTACGAAGAATCAAATTTCAAGAATCTGAGTTTGAAATTTCCGCTCTCAAAGCTACAGTGAATAAAATTTCAAAAACGTAACTAAAATGAGGGCAAAACCAATTCGAGAGCTATAATATGGCGGAAATCTATCACCTACGCCTCGGTAAATACGCAGGGGTCAAATCTCACGCTTTTAGTCTGCGTAATTGAGTAAATAAATTCGGTAAATTGAGCTGGGGTATTACAGTCATTTCCACAGGTTTTTTACACCTGCTTGTAATATTTGAGGCCTGCTTTTTGGGCCTACACCTTATTGTAAGAGGCCTTGCCTCTTTCCACCTTAATGTTATTGGCCCAAAAAAATAACATAATTAAGTAATTCTATTACACTTATAAACTACCATCGTAACATAAAATGTTATGGTATTAGTTAATAAAATAATATTACTAAATGATCGAACGTAATAATATCAGTTTCGTAGGGTGAACAAGTTTCACAATAGGATGACTCTTAAAATATAAGGTATTTTGTATTTGAAAATCAATTTAAAATAAACCAAGTGGGTTGAACTCGATGAGTCCACGGGACGAAACAGGTCCCACCATAAATTTACTTTTTTTTTTAAATGGGACGGGTTCTAAAATAGGACAAATCCGCACCATTGTTATTCCTAGCAGTAGCAACACTAGATAATGACAAATAAAGTTGTACTCCGCAAGCATTTGAGACAAAATGTCTAGGGGTGTATTTGCAAACTCTAGTGGAGGGGGCAGAAGCACTTATTTTTTAAGCTGCTCTCTCATAACTTTTACTTTTTAGTCTAGTTTGCAAATACTCCTAAGTATTATGAGTAATAATACGGTTTATTTAGATCAATAAAAATATTTTTGGTATCCATTAAATCTAATTAACTAAATAAATGTGAAAGAGGTTCTGTTAAAAAAGAAAATTGTGAATGAGTTTTGCATGTGTCTGTTTTCATCTCTTGTGCCTCTATCACTAGAGTCCATAATGTGGTCGTTGGCGTTAGGGCTATGAGTTGAATATGATTTTGATCAAGTTTATTTCAAATATAATTAAACTTTCAAATTTATATTTGACCTTGTTTGATAATTAATCAAGTCTAGTTCGAATGAGTTTTAATCGAATTGAATACGAGTCGAGTTTGAGAAGTTTGACATTTTTTTATTTATTTTACTTATCTCAAGCTCGAGCTGAACTTTAAGCTGTACCAAATATAAATGCATGTTCAATATTTTGACAAAAAAAAAAAAAAAAAAAAAAAAGCATGCTCAATATTTATATCGAATCGAGCTGAAACGAGCTTTTATCTAACAATCTTAGATCGAGTATCGAATAGTTTGGTTTGATTTTTAACCTAGTTGGTGTTGCTAGCTAATAAGAATGTTAATGGAGCGGGTTTTGATCTGACCAAGCTGGTATGAGAATTGAGATGGGTTGTGATTTTTATTGAACCCATTTCGACAACCCGATTCAAGACCCGCCACAAATAAATATATTAATATATGTATATACATGTGTGTGTTTATGTAAATTTATATTGATATATATATATATATATATATATATATTAATGTATAAATGTTTATGTATATATATTTTATGTGTTGTTTTAAAGTAAAAAATGAATATTAAATGCTAATTTAAGCAATTATATATTTTAATTTGAAATATTTATATCAAAATGAAGATATTTTATATATTAAAATTATTTTTAAAACCCACATAATTTGTCTAGTGTAATTTTGGTTGTCAAATGTCAACCTAAGTTATAGATAGTTAGAAATGAGAGTCGACACACAATAATAGGAAATATACTATATTTCAATCTATTGTTGAACAACTCTTATTCGTTTTTATGAATAATTACTTGGGTATTTAGGAACCTCAACTGGCTTCTTTCCACAAGCAATGACTAATTAATTATTATTTATAAATTGGTTATTTGATTTCAATGCAATATAATATGACTTCAACTGAAATAATAAATGATAATTTAAATATTAATTATTACTAAAGATTTTACATGAAGAAAAACAAGAGTGGAATAAAGCACTAACACTAACCGAGATAATTTCATAAATAGTCATGTAACTTTGCTCGAGTTCAAATTTGATCTTTTTTCCTTTTATTTTATTAATTGTAGTCCTTTTGATATCAAAATAGGTTCTTTTAGCCGGATAATTCAATTTTTGACCGGAAAATGGTCGGAAATCTGTTGTAGTATACAGAATGACACGAAAATGTACCAAAATGACGGGCTCGACAAGAGAAAAAGAAGCTTATATGCCTCGACCCCCCTCATCGTAAAACACTCGAAATTAGTGATGAAAATTTATAAAATTTACGATTTTAAAATTGCAATTTACGAGGAAGGTGTAATTGAAATTTGAAATTAATTGAGGGCTTTGCTTCCTGTATGTGTGACGAATCAAACGGACTTGACATGGCCGTCGACGTGACAATAATACGAAATTAGGGCAATTTTCCTGTAAAAATTGAAAATTTCCGGTGAAAAGGACCAAAATTGAGACCAAAAGGATCAAAATTGATAAATTATAAAGAAAAAGGACTAAAGTTAGATTCAAGTAAAGATACATGACCGTTTATTATTTTTTCTCAACACTAACTATAGCAAAACATTGCTACAATAATATTAGCTAAAAGGAAAAAGAAAATGAAATGCTAAAAAATATATATATTTTTTTTCCAAGAAAAAGATTGAGAAGAAAAGAAAAGAGATGAAACTCGATATTGAGAGGTAGGAGTGGGATCAACTCAGGTTATCCAATAGAGATTTACTATTCGACCTATATAAACTCTAGAGCCGTCAAAATGGGTTAGGCCCATTGGGCCAGCCCGCCATGCTCAAAATGAGGGTTGGGTTGAATTTTTTTTAGCCCGTTTGGAAGCGGGTCTAGATGGGCTGGCCCGTTTGGGCCGTGGGCTTTGGCGGGTTGGGGGCGGGCTTTGGCGGGTCGGCCCGCCTATTTTTTTTTAATTTTTATTTATTTTTTTTAATATTTTTATATACAATATTAACAATTATAATATCATTTTTAAGGATATTTTGTAAAGTTTATATTTATAGATGATAAATTTAATTTGTAGGAGACTATATTTTTTAGTTATTATGATTAATGAATTATAAACTTTAATTTGTAAGAAGTTATTTTTTAATAAATGAACGATGAATTTTATTTGTGAGATAAATATTGTTTTTATTTATTTAAAGTGATAATCACCAACATAAATTATTTAATTATATTTGATTGTGATAAATTTAATGTATTAACACTTTAAAATTATTATTTTTAAAATTTTAAAAAATAAAAAAAATATAAAAAAATTAATGTGGGCTGACCCGCCTAAACCCGCGGCCCGCTAATAAATGGGTTGGGTTGGGGGTTTTGCAGCCCGCCATATTTTTGGCTCGCCCCGCCCCGCCCCGCCAAAAGACAGGCTTTTGCGGGTTTAGGCCCGCCCCGCCAGCCCGTTTCGACGGCTCCAATAAACTCGATTTGGTTTTTTTAATAAACAAGTTAGGCCTAAGTATTTACAAAGAAAATTTTACTTACACTGATCAGGCTTTATAAAATTAATCTTTTAACCTCCACAGGACAACTCGTTTATGACTCTATATATATTTTTTTATACATATAAATATATACTATCCAAATGTAAAAAATATTATATATTCATTAATTATATTTAGAGTTGGTAACATGTAGGTGCATTTGACAACCTCTATTTACATAGAGGTGCATGCACAGTAAAATCTTTCAAAGAAGTTCAAAAAAAGGTGTCAAAAAGACTTCAATACCCTTTATTTCAAAATTCAAGATTCCAAATTACATTTCAAAATTTTAAAATTTCAAAATTCAAATATATCAATCTCATCACACTAGAAACAAAAATCTCCCTAAAAATTCAAATTTCAAATTTCTAAAATCTACGATTTTTCTTCTTCTTCTCCTCCTCCTTCTTCTTCTTCTCCAAATCACAGATTTTTTTCTTGCTATGACAGAAAATGTGTGCACAACACCAGAAAATATTTGCACAATTACAGAAAAAAATTGAACAATAATAAAATCTCAATCAAAATAAATTATCACTCAAAATTTTGAAATATATTTGCACAATAACACTTACACAATGACAGAAAAAATTTGAACAATAACAGAAAAAATTTGAATAATAACAGAAAAAAATTTGCACCATAACAGAAAAAATTTGAACAAGGACAGAAAAATATTTGCACAATAACCAAAAAATATTTGCACAAATTATCACTCAAAATATTTGCACAATAACAGAAAAAATTTGAACAATGACAGAAAAATATTTGCACAATAACAAACAAAAAAATATTTGCACAATATCAGAAATTATTTGTTCCCAAAAAGTCTAACAACAAAACATAATTTAGTAAATCTCAGGAAAAAATAAACAAACAAAACTAACACACACAAAAAAAAAAAAAAATCGAGAAAATTGAAGCAACTAATTCGTGTTTTGATCATACCTTGAGATTAAGTCTTAGAACTGGAATAATTACATGAGAAAGAAGATTAACGCAAAAAAAAAAAAAAAAAAATTCGAGAAAATTGAAGCAACTAATTCGTGTTTTAGATTAAATTTATTATGTTGATTACCTTCGGCGAATTCTGGGCCATATGTGCCGTCGCCTGGAGTGTCGGGCTTCGCTGCTCCACGCCATCGTCGACTGCGCCATTGTCTAGCGTGTCTCCTTTGTCTTCTCCACTTTCACCCATGATTTAAAAAAGAAAGACAAGTGGTTGTGTGTGGTTGAAAACCTAGTCGTGAAGGAAGAGTATATAAATTAGGATGTAGGCGGGCTTAGGAAGGAGAGAGATAAGACAAAGTAATTTTGAAATTTAAAAAAGAGAATTTGAAATTTAAAAAAGAGAATCAGAAAAACATCAGAAAGGAGAGAGATGGGACGACGCGTAAGATGGGAGAGAGAAAGAGAGCGTAAGATGGGGGAGAGAAAAAAAGAAATATCCGGATAGAACAATTAAAAGATTTAAAAGGAATTAATGACATTTTTGACAAATTACACACAATTTAAAAAGTGATGCACTTCTGCGTAATTCAGGCTTGCCATATGAACCAAGTTGTCATTATTTCTTATATTTATATTACTAAAACCTATACGATCAATAATATATAGTTAAACAAGCCAATCAATTACTTAAATTTAACCAACAATAAATCCTTAAATCTCATTAAATTAATTACATAGAACAAAACACGTAAATTTTAAAGTTGTAACACTAAATAGGCTTAAGAAGGATTAAATTAGTTTTCAGCTCCGATTCTTTTATCAAAAAAATCATACTTAAATTTATTTAAGAAACTCTCACGAGTCACCGGTAAAATATTAGGCTTTTTTTTTTTTAAATAGTCAAAGGGAATATCACTAAAGGGATACTCAATCCATTGATACAAAGTTTGGTACAACAAAGTCAAAAGATAAGATGAAGACATGATCTAAGATCATCAAACCGCGTATTAATATTAGAATTAAGAATTGAGTGCTCTTTGCAAGCAATCTAATGTCAAATTCTAATTTTATGAATGCTAATTAATTAAGCTTAAATCTAACAATAGGTGGTTTTGCCCACGTGGCCACCGGATTCCTCACTTTAATGGGAGACCCGAATTCGATTTTCTTTGGGAATAAATATTTACCGAAAAAAAAAAACTTAAATCTAACAATTATATACTAGACCCACATATTCTAGCGAGAAGTCCAATTCAACTTGATTTATTCTGACCCCTATTGAGAGGTCTACGAATGCTAAAAAAAAATGAATACATTTGTTGGTTTATAATTGCACCAACGATGACTTTTACAATAAACGGGACGGAAATAACGAAAAGGAAAAGCAAGAAAATTTACAAAAGAAAAGAAGATTACAATAAGTAATACTTTTTCAACAAAAAAGTATTAGTCTCTTCTTGAACCACTAACAAGCTTCAAATGACCGCAACAACGAACTAGATCAACCACGAACAGCTGGTAAGTCGAGTCAAGGAAAAGATCCTTTGCCCGCAAAACAAATACGTCCCGGCTAGTGCTCACGGTCCGACGTAATGTTCCCAAAGGTGAAACGACTTTCGTCTCGTATTCAAGTAGCACCACTTGAAAATGAGCTCCACCAAACTGAAGAACATGCAAAACTGGACTGTATACTAGAATGTATGCAGAAACTGGACGTAAAAATTGCAAAAATTCGACGTGGGTGTATATGCTAATGCAAGGGGTGCGAAAGAAGGTGGACATGCACATGCAGATGTCTCCTATTTATAGGCAGAACACCTGAAACTGTTGAAGAGACAAATGACCCGAAATTATGGCAATCAATGCCAATCCGTCAGGTTCCTATTTATAGGCAGAACACCTGAAACTGTTGAAGAGACAAATGACCCGAAATTATGGCAATCAATGCCAATCCGTCAGGTGAGATTTGTGGGTTAAGTTTGGTAACAGCCCAGATGTTACACCTGACTTGAAACGCCATGAATCTTGACATCCGTCTGTCCAATTCAAATGAAATGAAATTCAGATTCGTCTGAAATTCCACCGAAATAAAATTCAAATTCATCTGAAATTCACTTTTCTGGGCCTGACTTGGATAAAGCCCAGAATTTTTGGGCTCCAGAAAGTTATACATACACCACCACCAAGCCCAAGTACACCCAAAGTCCATCCAAATTCCAATTGCCAAGATCCAAGTCCAAGGACACGGGCTCGGCTCGGCACGGCCGACCGGCCGGGCGGCGTGCGCGCGCGCGTGTGGCCCATTTATGTATGCATATCCCACGTATAGTTTGAATTCTTTTAATCACTCCTTACTTATAAGATGTGCATTAACTCCCTCATTAACCGATGTGGGACAATTAACACTTAAGTTTAATGTGGCACATTTATTACTTAAGTGTAATACCTTAGCATCTCAACATGTATATCAATTTCTCACTCACCGAAATTCAGTTTTAAGAAATTAATTATACTCTCACTATAATCTCGTTTAATTTCTCGAAAATTAAACCTTAAATTATTTTAATTAAATAATCAAATAAATTGATTAAAATAATTAAACCTAATTTCTCCAACAATCCCCCACATGAGTGAAAATTCCGCCTATAATATGCAGACCCACAGTCCAGTTCCCGAGAAACATTATTGCATTAGGACAGGTAGCTTGTGGCTTTGAACCTTCCATAGTTAAACACCATCGAGCGTACCGGCGGCTTAGTGGACACAATGCCTTGAACTAGTCCTCCTTAGTGTTTACCTAATCAATAGTGCTAACACAATAAGGTCTCCACGTACTTCGTTCTCACGTTTGTATCCGTTTCAACCATGGACAACCCTTTGGATTCAAAAGTGTTACCTTGAAGCGGCCCTCACTTCTCACTTATATAGGTGACCTCCTCTTATAGGTATCCCGTTATACCCTACCTCCTCGAGGTGTCAGGAGTCATTAAAAGTCAGAGACTTATCCTATTACCACAACTTCACGGGTACTAACACTTGATAGTGTGCTTTCCAGGAATGATCTCGTATCATCAAGTGTGCTCAACCAACATCCACAACTTAGTTTAACCATTGAACCAAGATCTTGGGATCTCCAGTCAACTTGGTTGGGTTACCACTGTTTCCGTTTTATTTTGTGGATTTTAGACTCATTCCTTCTAGCAACTTATACATTTGATCTCGGTTTATTCCTTTCGTGAGCGGATCCGCTAAATTGTCCTTTGATTTCACATAATCAATAGACATTACACCACTTGAGATCAAATGTCTAACAAAATTGTGTCGACGACGAATATGTCGTGACTTTCTGTTGTACATATTGCTCAGAGCTCTACCTATAGCAGCCTGACAATCACAATGTACCATTACTGACGGTACTGGTTTGTTCCAACAAGGAATATCTTCAAGGAAATTCCGAAGCCATTCAGCTTCTTCTCCAGCTTTATCCAAAGCTATAAATTCTGATTCCATTGTGGAACGGGCTATACACGTCTGTTTCGTAGATTTCTACGACACCACTGCGCCTCCAATAGTGAACACATACCCACTAGTTGAGAATGACTCATTCGTGTCTGAAATCCAGTTGGCATTGTTGTACCCTTCAAGTACTGCTGGAAACCTTGTGTAATTAAGCCCAAAGTGAAGGGTGTGTTTCAAGTACCTCAGAACCCTTCTGAGCGCTCTCCAATGCTCTTCGTTTGAATTACTTGTGAACCTACTCAACTTGTTCACCGAGCATGCAATATCAAGACGTGTACAATTTGTAATGTACATCACACTCCCTATGATCCTTGCATATTCCAACTGAGCCACTGAATCGCCTCAATTTTTCTTTAAATGCACGTTGAGTTCCATGGGCGTTTTTGCAGGTAGATCTTCAAATGCATTAAACTTCTTAAGGACATTCTCGACGTAGTGAGACTAAGTCAAAGTAATGCCATTTGAATTCCTCACGATCTTAATTCCCAGAATTACATCCGCTAACCCCATGTCTTTCATGTCAAAATTTTGACTCAACATGCGTTTCATATCTCCGATTACATCATGTCAGTTACTCATGATTAGCATGTCGTCTACGTATAGACATAAAATTACAAATCCTTTAGGCGTGTCTCTCACATACACACATTTATCGCACTCATTAATGCGAAATCCATTCGACATCATTGTGTTGTCAAACTTCACATGCCATTGCTTAGGAGCCTGTTTAAGACCATACAATGACCGAACAAGCTTGCACACCTTTTTCTCGTTACCTGGTGCTACAAACCCTTCTGGTTGATCCATGTAGATTTCTTCTTCTAGTTCACCATTCAAAAACGTAGTCTTAACATCCATTTGGTGAATCTCGAGATTGTGCAGAGCAGCAATTGTGATAAGCACACGAATGGAGGTTATCCTCGTTACAGGTGAATATGTGTCGAAGAAATCATACCCTTCCTTTTGTCTAAAACCCTTCGCTACAAAGCGGGCTTTATATTTGTCGACTGGCCCATCTGCTTTATATTTTCTTTTAAGGATCCATTTGCATCCTAAGGTCTTGCAACCTTTGGGAAGATCAACCAATTCCCATGTGTGATTTTGCAGAATAGAGTCAATTTCGCTATTAATAGCTTCTTGCCAGAGAGGTACATCTGGTCTTGATAGAGCGTCTTTGATAGACTGTGGTTCATCTTCCAACACATAAGTGATGAAGTCAGGACCATAATTCTTAGCAACTTTAGCTCTCTTACTGCATCTAGGTTCTTCACTCTCCTGAGTGGAAGGACAAGCAGTTTCATCTACACTATCTTCAAGTGGTCTCTTACTAGGACCCACATTTACCTTGTCTCTACAAGGGAAGATATTTTCAAAGAAAATTGCATTCCTTGATTCAATCATAGTGCCTTCTGTCATATCTGGTACTTCTGATCTGTGAATCAGAAACCGATAAGCACTACTATTGTAAGCATACCCAACAAAAATACAATCGACCGTTGATTAGGGTAAAATTGCTTATGATTTGAATGCTTAATTATCTTAATTTGATGATGATTTATAGCTTAATTCGCAATTAATTGTCAAATTGCATTTGATTGTTTGAGTTGGAGTTGTGAGTTTGAATTTGTAGGTTTTAGGCAAACTTTGAGAAAAACTTGAGGACTGTTAACAATATCAAATCAAAGGAGAACTTAAATGGTTGGAAAGAGGGTCGAGAGAGCTTCGCGTAGCAAAAAGAATCACCCCAATCGGAGTTCGTACGCAGAAGATATGAGCGATTGAAGCGGAGGTGGCACACAGGGAGAAGTGACTCGACCAGAGACAAGGTCACTCGGCCGAGTGAAGGCATATATGCCCGAGTTGGCAAGTTACAGAAGAATTCCCACTCGACCAGAAGCAAGGCCACTCGGCCGAGTGAGGACACTAGTGCCCGAGTCACATTGTGCCAGAAGAAAAGTCACTCGACCATAGCAAAGGTGACTCGGCCGAGTGAAGGCAGTAGTGGCCGAGTCACCCCATCCCAGAAAGAATCCCACTCGACCAGGGCATAGGTGACTCGGCCGAGTGGGATATAAAATGCCCGAGTTGGACACTTCCAGTTCAAAAGTCACTCGACTAACACCCAAGCCACTCGGCCGAGTGGAACCCTCAGTGGCCGAGTGGGACCACTGCTGCGCGTTTTTTAGTAGAATTTCATCATTTTCAAGGGCCTTAATTGCAAAAGGGAATTTGTAGCTTTGCCCCCACTATAAATACCTCTCAATTCAGCTGATGAAAAGGGGCTTTTCCACACTTAGAACATTTCATAGGGATTTAGATTAGAAATTCTCTCTGCACTCATTTACACACAGTTACACATAGTGATAGGTGTTCTTAGCTTTTGGAAGGATTTGAATTACCCAAGAGTTATAGCTGATAAATTTGATCATTCAAGTTGTATTAGACTCTATCAAGGTGACTTCTACCATTTATTTTCAGTTTTGTTATCTAATTCCAGCTTAATCATGATTCCTATTTATTTAATGTTCATGGGTTTGTTTCAATTAGCCATGATAGGCTAAATTTCATATGTGCTTGGGTGTAATGATCCCTTGATGAGTTGATATTGGTGAATTGATGATTGGGTGTTCATTTGTTGAGGTGATTAATTGTCTTAATAATGCTTTGTATGATTTAATTGCTAAGGTGAGCTTGATCTTGTGTCTATTGATTTAATTAATGCAAGGATACTTGGTTGATTGAATTGATGCATAGGTGTTAGGTTTGCTTAAGTGATTGAAGTGGATATTTGGTTAACACAAGGATAGTTGGTTGATTAATTAGAACCTCATTAAGGCACATTGATTACTTGTTGTTGCTTGTAATTAGTGAGGGGGTGAGAGTGTCGTCTCTTACATTCCTACATGCTTAATCGATCATTTAGAACCTAGGCTTATCAAGTACGGTTTTATTTGAATTATTTGTTGGTTATCCCTATGATCCCTCTTAGAATGAACATTTGATTGTTGATGATCCTAAATTGACGAGTCTTTGGTGATTTGCACCCGAGCACTACTCTCTCATCCTTGGTGCTTGTTGCTTTGATTGTTTAGTTTAATTTCTTGTTGGATTTGTGTTGTTATTTTGTTGTTTTTCTTTTGCAATCTTGACTAGCCGCTATAATTTAAAAAAAAAACGTGTAATTTCATGGCTTCACTGTACTCCTAGTCCCTTGGGTTCGATAATTTTGGTCGCAAATTTCTTATCACTAAAATACGACGATCAAAATGGCGCCGTTGCCGGGGACTAGTTGAGGACACTTAGGTGGAACTTGAATTCTAGTTGAGTGGAGTTACTAGTGGTATTTATTTTTCTTGTTTGTTATCTTTGTTTTAAGAATTTGATACTTGGTCTCTTTTTGGTAGGTGCTTATTCGAACTTTGAAAATTGATAACGAAGCTCTACCAAGAAGAAGGAATCGGAGGAGGAATCGTAGGACTTTTGATAGAGAAATGGAAGGGGATCTACCCCCACATGGAGAGAGGGTTGCTCATGAAGGAGGAGAAGGGGAGATCAATATTCAAGGCATCCATGTGGAATTGAGAGGTGCCCAACCTCAAAGAGAAGAGATGGTGCATCAAAATCCACCAAATCTCCAAAATCCTTACCCTTACCCTTACCCCTATCCATATCCATATCCACCACCTCCAATTCAAGGTCAAAATCCATATCCATACCCACCTCCATATCCACCATATCCTCCATATCAAGACCAAAATTACATTGATCCATACAATCCTCCACCACCACCCTTGCCTAACAATCAAAACCCACAAAATCCCCCACCTCAAAGGGAAGGTAGACCCATTCGTGCTTATTTTGAGCCTCAACTACGGGAGTATTACGATGGGATAACTAGGCCGAATATCCAAGCTAATAATTTTGAGATTGCACCGGCTATGATCAAGCTTCTCATGGAGAATCAATTTGAGGGAAGAGATGGGATAGATGATCCACACAAACACTTGGATAGATTCTTGGAGCTAGCGGACACTATGAAGTTCAATGGAGTGACCGAAGACGCTAAGAAGTTGAGGATGTTTGCATTCACCCTCACGGGAAAGGCCAAGCAATGGCTTAGCAAAACTTTACCGCCGGGGAGTGTACGCACTTGGGACGAGATAAGTCAAAAGTTTTTGCTTAAATTCTATCCTCCTTCTAGAACCGTCCAAGCAAGGAATGAGATTGCCGGTTTCAAGCAAAAGCCAAAGGAGAGTATCAAGGATGCATGGGAACGTTTCAACAATTTGTTGATATCGTGTCCCCAACACGGCTTCCCGGAGGAGCAAACCATATGCTTCTTTTATTGTGGAGTGGATGAAGCATCTCAACTACATTTGAATGCATGTGCTAAGGGGGACTTCTTATTCTTGACCTCACAAGAAGCCATTGAGATTTTAGATGGTGTAGCTAACAATGCCTCCCAATGGAACACCAATCAAGGCCCCAATCAAAGAGTAGCCAATGTGGAGCAAGGAGACTTAATGAAGTCTATGATGATGACACTTATTGACAAGGTAAGCTCACTTACCGCCAATCAACAAAGGGATGTCACTCCTCTTCCAATGATGCAAGAAGGGCAAACTCTTAATCAAGTTGGGCCATGTGAAGATGTAAATTATATGGGAAGGCAACCTCAAGGAGGATATCAACAAGGCTACCAAGGAGGGAAGCAATTCAATCAAGGGCAATTCCGACCACCGTATCAACAAGGAGGTCAATCTTCTTTTCAACAAGGAGGCCAATTTGCTCAAGGTAACAACTCCTATAACTCAAATGTTCGTAAGAATGACAATTTTTTATATGCAAATCCGAAGGCCGCCATACAATTTCCACCCGGATTTGATCCGGGAGCTAAACCGCCTAATGGAGAAGGGAAGCCTTAACGGATGAGTTGTTAGCCTTGTTGATCAAGAAGACGGAAGAGAAAGATGCTAAGCTAGAAGCAAGGCTAGATAAGATGTAAAGCTTATTTGGGAGCCAAATTGCCCAACATGGAAACCAACTTAAGACTCTTGAATTCCAAATGGGTCAATTAGCCACCACTTTGGGGAATTTGCAAAATAAAGGGAAGTTTCCTTCAAATACCGAGGTAAACCCACGAGAGCATTGCAATGCTATTCGATTGAGGATTGGTACTGAGTATGATAGACCTTCTATGCAAAAAGATGATGAGCGTGAGAGTGGTGATTCTAATGAAAAAGAAGAGGTTGGTGAAGACGAGGTAATGGAGGAAGAAGTGGAGGACGAGTTCGAGAGAATGAATGAAGATGAAGAGGAAAAAGGAATGATGAAGGATTTGGAAAATGAAAAAAGAGAGATGGTAGAAGCAATGTCAAAGAAACAAGGGAAGGTGCTTGAAAGAGGTGAAGGGTCAACCCGAGTTCCTAAGTGGAAGATAGTCAAGGAATTGAGGGAGAAAGAAGATCATATACCTTGTGACCGTTGGGGAGTGCCCAAGACACCTATCCCACCTCCCTTCCCAAAGAGATTCATGAAGCAAAAACTTGAGGAAAAATTTTCTAAATTCCTTGAAGTCTTCAACAAACTTCAAATCAACATTCCATTATTGGATGCTCTTGAGCAAATGCCACATTATTTGAAGTTCTTGAAGGAGCTCATGTCGAAAAAGAGGAAGTTCATTGATAATGGGACGGTCAACTTGACCGAGGAGTGCAATGCTATTCTCAAACGGAATCTTCCCAAGAAGCTCAAGGACCCCGGAAGCTTTACTATTCCTTGTGAAATTGGAGGAAGTGCAAAGATGAAAGCCCTTTGTGAAATTGGAGGAAGTGCAAAGATGAAAGCCCTTTGGTAGACCAGAGCTGATTAACATTGCGTTCATTATCTCTTTTAGTGTTCGGTTCTTTCGTTCCGCAACACCATTTGACTGAGGTGAATAGGGTGCAGTAGTTTGATGAATTATGCCTGATTCTGCACAAAACTGTTCAAACGGAGCCACATATTCCCCACCTCTGTCACTTCGAATTGTTTTAATTCGATTACTTTTTTTTTTTTTGATCGGTAAATGTTAGTTGTTAGCGGTTAGAAGTTAGTTCACCAAGTCTCCTTACAATTCCAAATACTCCAAGCCCTCCTTATACCTCCCACTCCAATTCGTTCCCAAAGGGAATCGAACCCAGGTCTCCCACTTAAGTGAAGAGCCCGGTGGCCAAGTGGTTACTCAACTGATTTTCTACTTCACTTTTGTAAAGCTTAAAGGCTTCGAAGGCCTCATCCTTGCTTCGCAAAAGATAAACGTAGCAAAATCTCGTGCAATTATCAATAAAAGTAATGAAATACTTTTAACCAACTCTAGTTTGCACAAACTTTAAATCACACACATCTGTGTGAATTAAGTCTAGAGGTGCAGTGTTCCTTTCAACAGACTTAAATGGCAACTTGACCATTTTTGCTTCAACACATATCTCGCATCTCTTAGGCGCATCAATATTAGCAATATTGAGTAAATCAAGATTTACCAAACGTTTTATAGCTTTTAGATTTACATGTCCTAATCTTAAATGCCATAAAGTGGAACACTCAACAATATAAATGGAAGTAGATGTGTTTTCATTAATAACCTTTTTGCCTTTACGGCTTACAACCATTACATTCATCCTGAACACTCCATTCTCGAGATAACCTTGACCTAGGAACTGTCCACATTTGCTCAATACAACTTTATTGGATTCAAACACTAGTCTAAACTGATGACTAATAAGTCTGGAGCCCGATATCAAATTCTTGCGGATGATCGGGACATGCAGCACATCCTCCAGCGTAAGCTCTTTACCGAAAGTAAGTTTGAGCACAACTTTTCCAACTCCAGCCACTTCAGACGTAGCCTGGTTACCCATGTGAAGTTTTCTCCCATCAGCAGGAGCATAGGTAGAAAAAACACTCTTCTCATAACAGACGTGGCAAGTGGCTCCGGTATCCACAAACCACTCACTCTTCTCAGAACAGACGTGGCAAGTGGCTCCGGTATCCACAAACCACTCTTTGGGGTTATCCACCATGTTTGCCTCAAAGACGACGGTAGACATGTCCATATCAGTGGCCTCATTTTCAACCATATTTGCACTTGATTGTGATGTGCCCTTATCTTTTCTTTCTTTTTTATCTTTTTTCGGGGCTTTGCAATCACGTGCCATATGGTTAGGCTTACCACAGTTGTAGCAGTCGCCACTGAAGTTTGATTTTCTAGCAACTGGTTTCTTATCATTATTAGGCCTTTTTCTTTTCTTTGATGGTTCACCCCATTCCATCAAATTTGCCTTTGCTTCCATGTTCACTTGTTTAGATTTAATGTCCATTTTCCGATTATCTTCTTCAATTCGGAGTTTGACGATTAATTTTTCAAGTGACATTTCCTTTCGCTTGTGTTTGAGATAACTTTTGAACTCCGTCCAACTAAAGGGTAGTTTCTTAATCACCGTAGCTACTTGGATAGCCTCCGGTAAGACCATACCCTCCGAGAGTATGTCATGCAAAATTAGTTGAAATTTTTTAACTTGTTCGACGACAGATTTTTCGTCTACCATCATAAAGTCCAAAAATTTTACAACTACGAACTTTTTAGTTCCGGCATCCTCGATTTTATACTTGCGTTCTAAAGAACTCCAAAGTTCTTTCGCATTGCGAACCGAGCAATACACGTTATACAACGCGTCAACTAATCCTCCAAGGACGTAGGTGCGGCACAGGAAGTCTCCATGGCCCCACTGATCAAAGGCTATATGCCTAGCAGGATCCGCGTCATTTTCATCGACCACGGGCGGGTCCTCCCGGAGGAACCACGCTAGGTGCAGAATAGTGAGGTAAAATAACATCTTTTGCTGCCACCTCTTAAAGTCATTTCCCGAGAACTTCTCGGGTTTTTCTCCATGAACCATAAAAGGTCTGGAGTCATGAGTCATAAAAGGTGGTACAACTGAAGTTGGAACCATAGGAGGAGGGTTTGATGGTTCACCAACTTCAGTGATGACGGGTGGGTTTTGGTTATCGTTGCCGTCGTTATTGTTATTTCCGCCGGAAGCCATCGTAACAATCCAGATATTTATTTTGCGATTGCTGGTTTATAATTGCACCAACGATGGCTTTTACAATAAACGGGATGGAAATAACGAAAAGGAAAAGCAAGAAAATTTACAAAAGAAAAGAAGATTACAATAAGTAATACTTTTTCAACACAAAAGTATTATTCTCTTCTTGAACCACTAACAAGCTTCAAACGACCGCAACAACGAACTAGATCAACCACGAACAACTGGTAAGTCGTGTCAAGGAAAAGATCCTTTGCCCGCAAAACAAATACGTCCCGGCTAGTGCTCACGGTCCGACGTAATGTTCCCAAAGGTGAAACGACTTTCGTCTCATATTCAAGTAGCACCACTTAAAAACGAGCTCCACCGAACTGAAGAACGTGCAAAACTGGATTGTATACTAGAATGTATGCAGAAACTGGACGTAAAAATTGCAAAAATTCGATGTGGGTGTATATGCTAATGCAAGGGGTGCGAAAGCAGGTGGCCATGCACATGCAGATGTCTCCTATTTATAGGCAGAACACCTGAGACTGTTGAAGAGACAAATGACCCAAAATTATGGCAATTAATGCCAATCCGTCAGGTGAGATTTGTGGGTTAAGTTTGGTAACAGCCTAGCTGTTACACCTGACTTCAAACGCCATGAATCTGGACATTCGTCTGTCCAGATTCATTCTCTGACTTTTGACCTTTTGAATTCAAATTCTCAGCTGTTACATATTGACTTGTAACACCTCGATTCTGGACATTCGTCTGTCCAGATTCATCTCTGACTTTTGAATTTCAATTTCAAATGAAATGAAATTCAAATTCGTCTGAAATTCCACCGAAATGAAATTCAAATTCGTCTGAAATTCGCTTTTCTGGGCCTGACTCGGATAAAGTCCAGAATTTTTGGGCTCCAAAAAATTATACATACACCACCACCAAGCCCAAGTACACCCAAAGTCCATCCAAAGGCCAATTGTCAAGATCCAAGTCTAAGGACACGGGCACGGCCGGCCGGCGCGCGCGTGGCCAATTTATGTATGCATAGCCCACTTATAGTTTGAATTCTTTTAATCACTCCTTACTTATAAGATGTGCATTAACTCCCTCATTAACCGATGTGGGACAATTAACACTTAAGTTTAATGTGACACATTTATTACTTAAGTGTAATACCTTAGCATCTCAACATGTATATCAATTTCTCACTCACCGAAATTCGGTTTTAAGAAATTAATTATACTCTCACTATAATCTCGTTTAATTTTCCGGAAATTAAACCTTAAATTATTTTAATTAAATAATCAAAAAAATTGATTAAAATAATTAAACCTAATTTCTCCAACAACATTATGATCAAATAGATAAATAAATAAATAAGAGTCACTCTCCTATAAAACAGATTCAAAGTATGAAACTAATACCATTAAAATCATTCACTAATACCATTAGAATCATTCACTAATACTATTAGAATCATTTACTGGTATCACTAAATGAATGTTATAATATCAGCGAATGATTCTAATGATATTAATTTTATACCATGAAACTGTTTCACACTAGACTTTTCCATCAATAAATTAATATTTAGTAAAAAAACTATATATATATATATATATATATATATATATATATATATATATATATATATATATATAAAATACACACAAGTCACACTTGCAATTGGTATGTACAGATACTTTACCTTAAATTTTAGATTTTTTTTTACCATGCATGGCGTAAAGTCAGTAACCAATTGAATATAGCCAACATTTTAAAACAAAATTAGACAGGGACAGATGTAATAGAATATATTTTATATGGACATGCATGATTCATGATATGTGGTATTTAATTTTATAAATTATTATTTAATTTAATATTTTAGTCAAATATTAAAAAAATTAAAATTTGATATTTCGTACTTGAATATTAATATTGTATTTTTTATATTAAATATAAAAAAATTAAATAATAAAATATTTAATTGTTATTAATACTTATTATTAATTACCCCATATAAGTTCGTATGATTTATGTAGGTATGAGATTTTGAATTGAATAAAACAAGTATTGAAACAAATGGTTAGTACAATAAATGCTCTAATAATTTAGTTCTAAGATGAAGCGTTAAATGCTTTTATATATATATATATATATATATATATATATATATATATATATATATATATATATATATATAAATATAATAAATGAGAGAGAGAGTTGTTAGGGTTTTTAGACCCAGTTTTAATGTTGTTGTGTCTTCATTTGACCTTTAAAGCTCTATTTATAGTGCAAGTGTGTTAACCAAGTATCCCAAAAAAATTCATGCATTAAATGCAAGAATTTTTACCTTTACAGGTAAGGTACCGAGATCTTTACGTCGAATAGATTTCGCCCCACTAATGTCCTGTCAGCTGTCTGTTGGCAGAAATGACATTTTAAGAATTTATTTTCATACTAGATATGTTAGTACTGTTATAAAAGTATATTTCCTAACTTAGGTCGATCTCGTTAGTCGGTGAAGTCGCTGGTCCAGCTCGCCGAGCTTGTCTTCAATGTCACCTAAGCTTGTGGCTTGTCTGGGGGCAGCTCGCCGAGCTAGCCTCCAACAATGGCCAATCTCATGCCCCGTCATAGATCATTTTGATGGTCGGGCTGTTCGCCCGCCTCTTCCGGCTGAGGTTCTCAGTTTCATTGACTCTGGTGCTCGTTCCAAGATGGGTTGGCCACATAGCGAGCGCTGACACTTGGGGATAATCCAGAACATACACTAATTTCATTGATTAATTTTGAGAAAATTCAGAAACGTTACATACTCAAATACGTAAATTTTATAAAAAATACTGCAAAAAAAAAAATTGAGATAAAACTTTATTTTCTCATCAATCAAATTCAACTCCCTAATAATAATATACAACCCGTCTATTTAGGGCGCAGCTAAATAAACTCCCGAAAATGTTATGCATACTCCAAATTCTTTGGACAAAAATACACGTATGCTAAATGTTTATATTACCCTTAAATACATACTGCATTACAAAATATTTCTTCTTTCTTTTTCATCATCTTCTACCACAACAAACAAGCCACGAAATTTTACAAAAGATTGAGATGTTATGTGAGAATGAACTTCGAACTGGATATTGCTTGAAGAAAAACTAATCACCAAAATTCGAAACCAACTAATATTTTTAGATATACAATCAATCAGCCCTGTGATCAATTTTCTCCAATTTTCAAAAAGTTTGGGGAAAGGTAAAATGAAGAAGGTGGCAATCACAATTTGGATTGGTACGGTGTGGTCTCTTTGGAACCTTAGAAATGATGTAGTTTTCAATAACTCTTCTTTTCTCTTAAATAGGGTGATTTCAATTTTTAAAATTAGGATTTGGTATTGGTTAACATATAAAGAGAGCTCTTTGCTCAATTTTACGATTAGCACGTGGTTTGGTAATCTTTGGACTTGCTTAAATTCCTTATTGTAATTCTTGTACCATGGGTTGAGTACCCATTTTACTCAATTTAGTGGAATCTCCTTTGTCTTTTTAAAAAAAAAAAAATCAACCACAATAAAACAAAATTGTGTTACTCTACAGGTAAACAAAAAGACAACCAATTGATGTAGGGTCCTTACATTTGTCTGAAACCAAATATATTTTCTGAATTGACACCCACCGAAAATTGATTTTTGACCTTATATCCCAATTAACCTTGTCGGAAACTATAACTAGCCAAGCATATTGATACATAAAATTGAAAATCGTTTGTTTTGAGGTATTAAATTTCGAGTGATAGTGAAACATGTGATACATTTGACTTTTTATGTGTGATATATTTTATTAAATCATACAAATCAAATGTTTGTTAATATATATTACAATATAGTTTAACATGAGTTATAATATTTTCAAGTGTTTGTATTGAGAATTAATTTATGTGATAAGTTAAAATTTTACAATTATACCCCCATTTACTATTTTTTTAAAAATAAAAAATGGATATTTTTGTCAATTAACTTGGTAATAAGTACCTCATAAAAGAAGGGATCCATTTTCACTCAAAAATGGGAAAACATATATTAGGCTTTCATATTTTTGTGGGCCACAAGTAATACAAATCAACAATAACAAACACTTGATTTTTAGAGAAAATAAACTATATCCCTAATAATCAATCAAAACAAACATGCCCTAGAAGCCTAAAATGATAAAATTGACAATGACATAAACTAAATTTCAAGATCATACCCATTGGAATCGGATTGATCAAGAAATCTGAAAGGAAAGTGGTCTTCGAATTTTTTATTTTATTTTAGGAATAAGGGTATACATATTTAAAATTGAGGTGTGTATAGCAATTTTAATAATTCATATATTTTAAATGGAGCTTTTATCAATCCAAGTCATGAAAGATATATTAATTATCAATTCGGGACCTGAAAGATAAAATTTATCAATTCGGGACCTGAAAGATGTTTATATTAAGATATTTTATCAATCCAGGACCTGAAATTAAGGCCCCGAATTGATAATTGTCCTATCTTTCAGGTCCCGACACTACAAAAATAACACGAATTAACGAGGGCAATTAACGAGGGGGGTAAAACCCTCGTTAATTGCCGAAAATTTGCTAGCCGAGGGTAAAATAACGAGGGAATTAGCGAGGGCACGTTAACCCTTGGTAAATTAGCGAGGCTCGGCGAGGCACGTTAACCCTCGTGTAGTGCGAGGCGAGACCTCGCCAATGCCACGTCACAATTAACGAGGGCTATTTCCTCGGCAAATTAACGAGGGCGACACCTCTCGGTGGGCCCCTCGCCAATTCCACATATTTAACCCATAATTTAGTAATTTTTTTCCCCAAAAATTGTGAAACTCTCCCATAACACACCCAAAAAAAAAAACCTCCGAGAAAATTGAAGCAACTAATTCGAAATTACACCACCCACTAGTTGGGCTTTATTGTACTCGTTCCTAGGAACATTTCTACGGTGAGTTTTTATGATTTAATCGGTTAATTTTGTTGTTATTTTATAAATTTTGTATTTTTTTATATGCATGTATTTGTGTAATTTTGTTGTTATTGTACATAATATGCATATATTTGTGTAATTTTGTTATTATTGTTGGTGATTTATTAATTATTTAGAGTTAATTTGTATAATTGTTATGTGTATTTTAATTATTTAGGAAAATATTAATTAATTAGTAATTATGCAATTATATAATTTTGTTGTTATAGTTGGTGATTTATTAATTATTTAGTGTTAATTTGTGTAATTGTTATGTATATTTAAGTATTTAAGAAAATTATTAGTACATGAATTATATATAATTATTTAGAGTTAAGTAATTAGTAATTATGCAATTAAATAATTTTGTTGTTATAGTTGGTGATTTATTATTTAGCGTTAATTTTTGTAATTGTTAGGTGTATTTTGATTATTAGTAATTATTTAGGAAAATTAGTAGTATAAGATTATTATATAATTATTTAGTGTTAATTAATTAGTAATTATGCAATTATATGATTTTGATTATTAATATTATTACAATTTTAATTTAATTGCTATAATTTGTAGGTGTGTACGTTTATTGAAAAAGATTCGATCCGGGAGTATAATTTCATAGCCACCACTATCACCGTAAGTATTCTTTTTGTAATTAATTAATTATTATTTAAATACGATTTTAATTTAATTATAATAATTAATTAATTACAAATTATTTTGCATGCATGATATAATAATAATTTATATATATGGTGATCGATGTTCGATCAAATTTTGTATGATAGTTCAATTATAATATTAATTTTGAAAATCGAATCGATGTTCGATTCAAGTTGATGTTGGAGTTGAGGGTTGATGAATTGTTTGGTATTGTTTGTTGTAGAATGTGCGTTCCGACTTGATTAATTTTAATTAAGTCGGAAATGGATGCACTAGGAATTAATTACTTGATATATTAACTGGGGAATGTGATAAAATAAAACAAAACTCTGCCGAAATTTTTAGAAAATATATATATTAATATTAGGAAAAAAAATATTAAGTGGAAGAATTAATTATATATGATTTAATTAAATTTTGAATCTTCATTAATTTGAAACAGATGAATTATTCAAGTCGTAGTTGGATGTATGGTCCAAGAACGATTAATGGCATGATATCTCCCGAATTTCTTAGTGGAATCGAATCGTTTATAGAATTCGCTACTAGTAACCCGGAATGGATGAGTGGAGGAAAGATTAGGTGTCCTTGCTCGAAATTCAAATGTAGGAACCATAGTTTTAGAGAACCCATTGACGTGAAATCACATTTGTTTAGGCATGGGTTTATGTCTAATTATCACAATTGGATTTTGCACGGTGAGCAAAATTGGAATTCTATGCCACACCGAAACTATGATCAGCCGGCGTCGACTTCATAGAGAGTTGACGACACTGCAGCACCTAGCTCGTACCAAAATATGATGATGGACTTAACTTCTGGTCCTAACATCGAGTTTCCAAAATGTGGAAGAAGAGTCCCTTAGTGAGGAACCTCCTAATCAAAGATGCCGCACATTTTTTTGATGCTTCGTCGCGGCGGATCGGGATCTCGTATCTGTTTGCGAGTCTCATTCTCGGTTGTCATTCAATGCCCGTCTTTTAAACATTAAAACGAGAATAGACTGTCGAAAGGGTTACAATCAAATAGTTGATTTGATTAGTGAGATTTGCCCTCCGAGAAAATCTGGTGCCCAAGAAATTTTCTCGATACTAAACAGATTGATGGGTGGGATGGGTCTTCCCGTAGAGAGGATTGATTCTTTGTGCAAATAATTGTATGATATATTGGGGTGCGGAGACAGGGAGCTTGAATCTTGTAAGGTTTGTGGTCGATCCCGATTCAAACCTCGCTAGACGTGGTGTGGATGGTCGATGGAAAAAGAACAGTCCTTTCAAAGAGATGTTCTATTTTCCTATCATTCCTCGATTGCGAGACCGTATCGACCACTACTACTGCTAAGGATATGATATGGCATGCTAGTTGCTATAATGATGAGGCTGGTGTTATGCGTCACCCTGCAAATTCGTTGGCTTGGAAACACTGGACTATTCATATCCCGATTTTGCACTGAAATACGGAATGTGAGGTCAGGTTTGAGCACCGATGGTTTTCAGCCGTTTGGGCGATCGGGGAAAACAATATTCGTCATGGCCGCTGATAGTGACACCGTATAATTTGCCCCCATGGTTGTGCATGAAAGAACAATTCATGTTTCGACGGTTTTGGTGCTCGGTCCTAAAAATCCGAAGGATAATATAGATGTATTTTTACAGCCACTAATTCATGATTTGAACATCTTTGTGGGGAAATGGGGTGGAAACATATGATGTTGCTAGAAAGCGGTAATTTTATGATGCGAGCCGCATTAATCTGGACCATTAGTGACTTTCCAGCTTACTCAATGTTGTCTGGATGGAGCACCGCCAAAGGATCGTTGTCCATATTGTCTTGAGTACTCCGATGCCTTCACTTTAAAACTCAGCCATAAACAATGCGTGGTTTGATAACCATCGTAAGTTCTTACCCGGGGGACATCCGTATCGCAGAACAAGACTCGCATTCACGAAGAATGTAGTAGTTACGAGATGACCCACCACCCATCCGAACAGAGGGAAAATGCTTCTACAAGAAATTGATTGGTTGGGGTACCGGAAAGTGACAAGAGAGGTGCTTTGAGGCCCACAAATGAGAAGATTAGATGGTGGGCTGGAGGAAGAAAAGTATTTTTGGGATTTGCCATATTGGAGTACCCTCTTGATCCGGCATAATTTGGATGTGATGCACATTGAAAAAAATGTGTTTGATAATTTGTTCTACACAGTGATGAATGTGGAAGGGAAAACAAAAGACACAAATAAGTCTAGGGATGAACTTAATGAATATTGTCGTCGTCCCTCTCTAGAGAAATATCAACACACAGGAAAGTATCCCAAAGCTTGTTATTCACTTGATAAGAGTCAAAAGGATGATCTGTGCAGATGGGTAACTGAGTTGAAGTTTCCCGATGACTATGTGTCTAACCTATCTCGATGTGTAGACTGGAGCAAATTGAAGATGTTTGGGATGAAGAGTCATGATTGTCATGTGTTTATGCAGAGACTACTCCCGATTGCTTTTCGTGAAACTCTGCCGCCGAATGTGTGGAAAGAAATCACTGAACTTAGTTTGTTCTTTAGGGAGTTAACTTCTACATCCATTACAGTAGAGAACATGGCTCGATTGGAAGCAGATGTTCCAGTTATATTGTGTAAGTTGGAACGTATTTTTCCGCCCGCTTCTTCAATTCGATGGAGCATCTGCTGTGCACCTTGCATACGAAGCAAGGATAGCTGGTCTGTGCGGTATAGATGGATGTATCCATTTGAGAGGTAATTTATAACTCTAAATTATTTGATTACCTAAAACGGTTATATATATATATATATATATATATATATATATATATATATATATATATATATATATATATATATATATATATATATATATATATATATATAACACTTGATTCATTTAATTAGGTATCTTCACAATTTAAAGCTCGGTGTTGGTAACAAGGCGCATGTTGAAGCATCGATTGCAAATGCGTATTTAACAAAAAGAGGCCTCAATATTTTGTTCCCTCTATTTTGGCGATCACGTTCGGATTTAGGCGGCACGGTGTACCTCGTAATTACGATGGTCGGGCGAGGTACCCGAAGTAGCGAAAGGTACTTTGTCCATATTTATACCTCCCGGTCGACATCTTGGAAAGGTGAACAAAAGATGGATTGTAGATGAGGAGAAAAACACGGCTCATACGTACGTGTTACTGAATTGTCCCGAGTTGCAACCGTATATCGAGTAAGTTTATAACATTCAACTTTTGTTAATTATACCGTCAATCCGTATATTAAATAATCAAATCCCCTTTTGTAGTATGTTTTCCGAGCAATTGCAAAAATACCATCCGGGACTCTCGAGGGCTGAACAAGATAATAGAATACAAGATGAGTTTGCATCGTGGTTTGAACAACTTGTAAGGATAAACAATATTCAAAATCGGTGGATACGTGATCTTTCTAGCGGTCCTTCGAGTTGTGTCACCACATACCCTGGATATTACGTGAATGGTTACAAATTTCACACACGAACTTATGGCTCATCCAAATCTACTTCAAATTGTGGCGTTTGTATCAAGGGTAAAAATTATGATGCAGATGAGAATGATTTCTACGGGATCCTCGAGGAAGTAGTGCAATTGGAGTACCTCGGACGTATTGAGAAAAATGTTGTTCTGTTCAAGTGTGAGTGGTTTGATCCATCTGTGCCAAATGGAACTAGAGTACATCCTCATTACAAACTTGTGGACGTTAATCAAAGGGGAAGATACGGCCGCAATACGATCCTTTTGTGTTAGCAAGTCAAGCCACTCAAGTTTACTATTACAAATACCCGGGAAAGCGTAGACATGAGTGGTTGGCCGTTTGCAAAATCAAACCGAGATCCTTGGTCGAAACCGTGCCAACGAATGAACAAGAGCTTCCCCCCTTTCAAGACGACCTTGAGTCCCAAATTAATGTTGTGCAAACGGATGATGATCCACTCATATTGACAGATGTCAACGGTGCACTAATTGATATTGAAAATAATGAAGAAGAGGAAGGAGAAGACGAAGAAGAAGAAGAAGAAAATGATGATGATGAGGAGGAGAGTGAAGAGGAGGAGGAGGATGAAAACTCAGATGAATATTGAATATATAGTGTAATAATTATGTGTGTTTCATTTTAATGCATTGCTCGAGTATATGATGAATTATTTGTTATTGAATAGTGTAATAATGTGGTTTTATTTAATTATTGTTACAGATGAGCGGACCGTCTGGATGGATGGAGGGGACCGTCTGGGTCGAGGGGACGATTTGGGTCGACGGAGCGTCTGGATGCAGGTCGAGGGTACCAGTCTGGTACCCATTATTCAGCGAGATGAAGCGGACGAGGCTGTCGGCTCTGAAGTCTTATGAGGACCATCCAGATCCGGCTCCGGCTCTCAAGGGGTTCGATCCTGGATATATGGATCTACGGGGGCACGTAAGTTAAATACTTGTGAATAATAAAGCTGTGTCATATTTATATGTCTATTATAATTTCGCGTGTTTATTCCGTTTTTGCGGAGTTGATGCCATCGAATCGGTATCCGAGATTATTCGGGATATTATGTATAAACATATGGAGCCCGGTGCATTCACTTTCCTGATGATATCTCCTCGGAGAGGTCAGCAGACGTCTTCGGGAGTCATTTCGGTACATTATATTTTGTTATTCGCTATTTAATTTTGATTAATTTATAAACTTTAACGCTTATTGAGTACAATAATATTTTGTTTGGCAGAGAGTGACTAGGTGGGACCCTTCCGTTCACGAACTCAACGGAGGTGTATCACTTGTTCCTTCGTAGGGCGGCGGAAAGATACATCGATATCTTGAACAACGTGAAAACGTTGTTCTTTACCAAGGAACAGTGCTGGATGGGATGACGCCGTCTTCAATCCACCGCTCGAGTATTGGGGTAGAGAAGAGGTGAGGTCAAAGAGCGCGCGGTGTAGGAGGGAATCGAATGTCGGAGCACGGAGGCACGGGGGTGCTTGGCATCTCCCGTCATAGGGGCGGATCCCGTGGATCAGCCGAGTATTCATATGACTTTGTAAGTAATTTTTTAATGCTAGTTCAATATTTTAATTAAACATGTGGTTCTAATTAAATAAATACAGGAGAGGAAGCATGGACGGCCCCCCACTGACTGGGACATAGTGCAGCATTACCACGCAACTCCTGAAGGGGAGTACACCTACGGGGCCCTTAGTGACACAATTGTAAGTATTTTCATTTTATATTATGTAATAATTTATAAAAAAATTTATATATATGTCTATTTTTGTAATCTAAATTTTTAATTGTGGAAATATTCGTGCAAAGATGAAGTACAAGAGGCGGCCTCCCGATGCCTCGGCCCTCCGAGGGGTCGAGCTCCGAACCCCAACCCGACTTATCCCGGATCTATGTCCAAAGAGTTGGAAAACAACACGGGAGGGTTCGGGGTCTCGGTCACCTGGTAAGTCCAGACGCATCCCCTCCGGCTCTTGTTCATCATCGAGCACTCCTCCTAGTGGGATCACCCAAGCCGATATGGACCGGATGCTCCAAGAGGAGCGTGAGAGGGTGCGGTTGGAGATGGAGCAGATGCGAGAGCGGTCTGCGAGCGGAGATGAGAGCGGAGATGCGAGCGGAGTTGCGGCGGACATGCAACGTCAACTCCGAGGAGATGTTGCGGGGGTTGCGGGGTTCCTTCCCCTGGTGGTGATATTCCCCAGTGGTCCGGTGGTTCTCGATCGGTCATCCCGTGGGTCCCGGGTTCTAGGCGCCGCTAAATGAATTATTTGTGTTTAAAACTATAAATTTTTCTCTAATGTTAATTAAGAATTTATGAATTTTAAATGTTTATGAGTATGAATTTTAATTAATTTATAAGATGATGAATTTTAGTTATTTAAAGTATCAATTTTAATTGTTTAAGAGTACATATTTACACATGATAATATAATTGATAATTTAATTGAATATATATGTGATAATAATAATAATTATAAACATGATAATATATATTTGCAATAATAATAATAACAATAATATATGATAACATGTATATAGTGAATTTTAGGATACATTTTAATTGAATATATACAATATTAATAATTATAAAATAATAATATATATACTAATTGAATAGTGTAATAATGTGGTTTTATTTAATTATTGTATATAGTAAATGATAGGATACAATTTAATTGAATATATACAATAATTATAAAATAATAATAAATATATTAAATATTGTATACAATTTAATTGAATATATATAATAATTACAAAATAATAATAAATATATTAAATATAGTATACAATTTAATTGAATATATACAATAATTATAAAATAATAATAAATATATTAAATATTGTATACAATTTAATTGAATATATATAATAATTACAAAATAATAATAAATATATTAAATATAGTATACAATTTAATTGAATATATACAATAATTATAAAATAATAATAAATATATTAAATATTGTAGACAATTTAATTGAATATATATAATAATTAAAAAATAATAATAAATATATTAAATATAGTATACAATTTAATTGAATATATGTGATAACATATATAATTGAATAATAGTTATATTAAACATATTTAATTGAATAACATTTATAAATTAAAAATATATAAAATATTGAACATAATATGATATTAATATATTTAAAAGCAAAAACATATCGAATGATTAGCTTTGCCCAAACGGTAAAGCGTCCAAGCTCTCTCCTCCACTCTCTCGGAGGTCACGGGTTCGATCCCTTGCAACGCGAAATAATAACGCCCCAGGCCGCGGCCAGGTGCGCGGGTTCGATCCCCCCTGGCCGCAATTCTTTTTTATTACAATGATTTTAGCGAGGGGCGAGACGAGGGGCCCGCCCTCGCCAGCTGGCCCTCGCCAATTCCCTCGCCGAACCCCTCGCCAAAACCCTCGCCAAATGCCCCTCGCCAAAACCCTCGCCACACACCCCTCGCCAATTCCCTCGCCAATTCAGCCCTCGGTAAAGCCCTCGCTAAACTCGCCCTCGCCAAATCCCTCGGCCCTCGCTAATTGCCGAGGGATTTGGCGAGGGAAGTGTTTACCGACAAGGTTTTTGCCGAGGGCTACCTTCCCTCGGTAAAGCCCTCGCCAACCCCCTCCCCCTCGTTAATTCCCTCGCTAACCCCCTCGCCAAATTCGTTTTTTTTTGTGGTGCGAATTGATAAAATTCCTAAATATAAATATCTTTCAGATCCAGGATTGATACAATTTATCTTTTAGGTCTCGAATTGATAATTATTATATCTTTCGAGACTTATACCGATAAAAATCCATTTTAAATGAGGTATATGAGGGTATTGTAGTGAATTCGGGAATTTGTTTAGCCGCAACTATCTATTTTATTATATAAAATTACTTAATGAAAAAAAAAAACCTTTTATAAATCCTAAATATAATAAAATCAAATCAAATTCTAAACATAAATATATAAATTTAAATTATCTAACACAAATATACAATATAAACATCTAACATAATTTTCATAATGTCTCCATAAAAAACGTTTTTCATACATACATCGTCCAGAGAGAGCAACATCCCCATAATGGACTTTAACATTGTATTATCTAGATGGAGACCTTTAACAAATTCTTACACGATTGGCAATCGATGCTGATAAATACATGAGGATAAAATGCAATAATTTTATTTTGAGTTCAATTTATCTAAATTCTTGGTTTTAAACTTAGGTATACGAATTTTATTTGTTTACCCGAAACCATCTATTTATTATATGAAATTTCTTAATTAAAAAAAATTATATAAATCCTAAATATAATAAAATCAAATGCTAAACATAAATATATAAATTTAAATTATCTAACATAATTTTCATAATGAGTAGTATTTGTGTGCATATTGTGCACAATAAAAATTGTGTGCACAAAGTTTGGCTATATTGTAGTATAATTTCAGGTACTGTATAGTATTAGTTTGGTTACAGTGTAGTATTATTTCAAATACTGTATGGTATTAGTATTATTAACAATATTGTATAATATTAGTTTAGTTACAGTATAGTATTAGATAAAAATATTGTGCACACTATTTTTTAGTGTACACAGTGTGCACAAAAATATTTGTCTTTCATAATATCTCCATCAAAAACGTTTTTCACACACACGATCCACAGATACCACCATCCCCATAGTGGACTTTAACATTGTATTATCTAGATGGAGACCTTTAGCAAATTCTAACACGATTGACAATCGATGATGATAAATACATGAAGATAAAATGCGAGTAATTTTATTTTGAATTCAATTTATCTAAATTCTTGGTTCGTATTAAACTTATGTGTACGAACTTTATTTATTATACATGATACACAACAAGGTCTTATCAAGGGCAGATTCATGATTTAAAATTTGGAAGTGAAAGTATAATTAATAAAACACGTGTTTTAAATATAAACTTACATATTGATATAGTTATATGAGTATGTTCAGTCCATATAGAAATTAACATCTAGCTTTAATTGGAGCCCCCTAGTGGACGATGAGATTGGTCACCCGAATTAGTCGGTTTTTGGGCCGAACACTGAGTTATAAAAAAATATGAACATGTGTCTTGGATGACACGGTCTTACAGTGAGATAAAATATAATTTAAGAGTGACGTTTTAAAACTTTGGAAGGGATGAATGTTTAATTTGTGTAAATTTCTCAATCGTATTATAATGAGACGGTTTCATGCAAGTTTATGCCTAGTTATATATACATGCATGATACGTACAATAATGTTACACTAGCAAGAATCGAATTCCGTACCTGAGATTCGTAGAATCACGCCTTGAACACGAGCTATAACCTTGATTTCCACACCTGAATTCGAGCTCCGGATACCTACAAAACACGTCGGAGAGGTCCCCGATGTAGGGACTCCGACGCTCAAGTCAGTGATCGGAAAGAGTATGAAAGGAGGGCCCTTAATACCCGGTAAGGGACCTCTAGGAGCTAATATGAGCCAGCTGACTAAGTGATAATAGAGATAGTATAACGTGCTCAAAGTGTGATAAGTAGATAAGTCAATTCGTACCTTCAATGGTTATATTGATTGCCTATAAATAATACCTGAGAAAGAACGGTTTATGCCACCCTCCGATGGAGTTTTCCCATTCTCCATCGTGTTCCTCCCACTTTCCGTCTTTCTTCCACGCTCCATTCCCATTCTGAGAGAATCCTCGCTTCCAGAATATTCTTCATACGTTAATCCGGCTCTGTCTGACCCGTTCAACACTTATATCCAATTAACCTCCTATTTTTTGGGGTTCTAGCTATTTTCTTGGGATTTATCTCAAATATTATCTCAACCGCTTCATCTTATCGGTAACAGAGCCGTATGTTCGAATGGGCTTAATTCCGTATATCTCACGTGGCTATTTTTTATGGGCTCTATTACCTTTTCTTCCTCTGGGCCAATTATTGGGCTTTCGCTTACTCTTCGGCCTTCTAACCTCACCTGGGCTCTATTCGGCCCAAATCATACTTATGCCACATCAACTGCTCCCCCCTACTCTCTTGGGACGTGTAGGGCCCGAGAGAGTAGTAAGAGAGAATCGTAAATTCCAGTAGCCTTAACCTGGATAGTCTCAATTCAAGTTATCAACTTCTCTTAGGCTCTACTGGACCTACATAAACATCTGGTTTCATTACCAGTTTCAGCCCCCTAGCCTCAAACAAACAAGTCCTTATAGACTTATCATTCAAAAGTATTTTAACTCGTCGTTAATCTAACATCTTAACCTCAATCAAATTTTTGTGGATCTCTAGAGCCCTATAAATTTTCATTTCTCTCATCATTTTTGACCTAGTTCTTCAATAGTGACTAGAAGTATGACCAAGTATTCCTTGATCTTAATATCAATCAGAAACATTGTCAAGTATCTCGTCATCTCAAATTCAATCAGACATATAATCGAGTATCTTCTCATCTCAAATAGTCAACATATCTTATGATTTTGATGTATTATTACCTCAAAGTCATAGCCCTCTTGGGCCTCAATTAAGCACTTGTGGTTCTTCAAACCCATTCAGCGAATCATTAAATTTCACTAGGTTTTTGGCCTCGTGGCCTCAAACTCAAGTGAGGAATTTTCAAGTTCATCGTATTATTTAATTAAATATCTTGACCTTATTTAGGTTCCGGGCCTCTAGGCCCTTTGTAGTCCCCGTGAGCGTCAAAAAGTGCTTAGTGAATTTCTTTCACTTAAGCTCAATCTGGTCTCTCTCTGAGCCCGAAAAACTCTAAGTGAATTCTCTATTTACTTAATTTCTTCTCAAGTTCTCTTTGAACCTTGAAAGGTTCTGAATTAAAAAATCTCTAGGTGAATTTTCATAATCTACTCAGGTTCTTTAAGAACCTTGAATTCTTTTGTCTCTTTCCACTATAAAATTAAACCTCAAATGAGCTCTTACTTATCTTCTGGTTCTATCCGAACCTCAAATCAGTTCTCAAGTGAGTTCTCACTCACCTTCTGGATCTGTCTAAACCTTAAGTGAGTTCTTACTCACCTCAAGGTACTTTAGTGAATTTTATTCACTATTTCTCTCCAAGGTTCCTTCCGAATGTTGAATTCATACTGGTCCTTTAGGACTTTAAGTGGTCTTTAATCATATCTATTTTGGCTCCTCTTAGAATTAAGTCGGGTATTATCTTAACTACCCCCTTGATATCCATTTTCTTGAGCCCATATTTAGGATTATATGCTTACTTACATATCTTACTTCAGGCCCTTATTGGGCTTTCACTAGGCCCGGGCCCTTCAAACCCAATCCATTAGCAATCGGCCCAATATCATATTTATGTCACGCCAACTACTGTTCCCCCTACTCTCTTGGGACGTGAAGGGCCCGAGAGAGTAGTGTAACTCACTCAATAATCAGTACAGTTCTAAACTTTAAGAAAGACTCGAGTAAATTTTTATTTACTTAGGTTCTATTCAATTTCTCTTATACCTAGGCTCTATTCAGTTTCTCTTGAGCCTTCCCGATGACATTCTCATTCATCCAGATTTTCTTAAGTACTCTCTTAACTTCTGTAAAATCTTAAGTGAATTTCTATTCACTTAAACTTTACTTGTTCATACTAAGATCCCTCTTGTGTTCTTTCCTTGATAGTAAATATTTTTCAAAAAACGTTTCTTCCATATTAGGCAGATTAGGCCCTCTTTGAACCTTAAAAAATTCTAAGTGAATGATTATTCACTTATTAATCCGTAAAAAGTTTTAAGGCTATCTCTGAACCTTAAAAGATCCTAATCTCGTAAAAAGGTTTAAGTGAATATTCGTATTCACTTAATCAATATCACGGCTCTCTCTGAGCCATAGAATCTTTTTAAGGTCATTCTTGAACCTTAAAAAATCTCAAGTCAATATCACGGCTCTCTCTGAGCCTCAGAATCTTTTTAAGGTCATGAATCTTTTTAAGGTCATTTTTTAACCTTAAAAAATCCTAACTGAACATTCGTATTCACTTAATCAATATCACGGCTCTCTCTGAGCCTCAGAATCTTTTAAGGTCATTCTTGAACCTTAAAAAATTCCAAGTGAATGTTCGTATTCACTTAATCAATATCACGGCTCTCTCTGAGCTGTAAAATCTTTTTAAGGTCATTCTTGAACTTTAAAAAATCCTAAGTGAATATTCGTATTCACTTAATCAATATCACAACTCTCTCTGAGCCGTATAATCTTTTTAAGGTCATTCTTGAACCTTAAAAAATTCTAAGTGAATGATTATTCACTTAATAATTCGTAAAAAGATTTAAGGCTCTCTCTGAACCTTAATCCTAAGTGAATGATTATTTACTTAATAATTCGTAAAAAGGTTTAAGGCTCTCTCTGAAACTTAAAAAATCCTAAGTGAATGATTATTCACTTAATAATTCGTAAAAAGGTTTAAGGCTCTCTCTGAACCTTAAAAAATCACTTCAAGGCTCTCGTGTCCTTGAATAATCACGTCAAGGCTCTCTTGGTCCTTGACAGATCACTTCAAGGCTCTCATGTCCTTGAATAATCACATTAAGACTCTCTTAGTCCTTGAAAAATCACTTCAAGGCTCTCATGTCCTTGAATAATCACGTCAAGGTTCTCTTGTCCTTGAATAATCACGTCAAGGCTCTCTTAGTCCTTGAATAATCACTTCAAGGCTCTCGTGTCCTTGAATAATCACGTCAAGGCTCTCTTAGTCCTTGAAAAATCACTTCAAGGCTCTCATGTCCTTGAATAATTGTAATACCCCGAACCCAAAATCCCTAAATTATTTTTTTTTTATAATTAATTATTGTATGAAATATATGTTTTTTTTTTTCGAAGATGTAATTTTTCAGGTAAACGGGTGAGCATTCTGAGCCATTGTTGGTCCCAGATTACTGAGTTGATTAAAACCTTGAATTGGCCTTCTAGAACAAAATCTAGAAAGGGGGGGGGGGTTTGAATAGATTTTGTAGATTTTTCAAATCTTTCCAAAATCAATTCAAAGAATCAGATTAACATAGCGGAAAATAATTTTAAACTCAACTCTTAACAAGATCAAAAGCAACAACGATATTATAGGTTTAACTTTAATCCTGAAATTAATCGATGATTGATGAACTAAGAATTGAAAAGATACAAGTAAGTAAATCAAAGCAATAAAGAACACAGGATTTATAGTGGTTCGGATTATAACAATCCTACATCAACTCTCCTTCTTCAACCTTGAAGAAGGGCCTTCACTTACTTACTTTCTTCCTTCTTGCTGACTTACTTACAATCGTGAATCTTCAGCCTTACAATGAATTCTTCCTAATTTCTGGATATCTATGGCTTGAAGACCTGATGTGAAAAGTGTTCTACAAACACTAAAACTGGAAAACGTATAAACGTTTGTGAATGTGTACAATATTTGTGACTCGTGAATACAATTCGTGTATATTGATGAATGCAAAGTATCAAAAGTTGATTCTAAACTAATTTATATCCCTATTAATAGAGATCTCTACTTGGTAGTTGTAACCTCCTTGAATTCTGTTTTGATTAGTTATAACAATATAACTGAATTTTGTAACTTCCTCTTAGTTGATTGAAACTGTTTCTTGAATCTTGTGTAACATTTCTGTAACACTTCATCGTCTGATACTCGCTCCTTCTTGTCTTCGTCTTCATTCCTTGTCTTGATGATTATTTATAGTATTGTATGTCAACAGTCTTGTATCGTCTGATTTCCTCTCCTCATCTGAAATTTATCCTTGTCTGATGTCTTGACCTAGTCTGACTATTTATACTTAGTTTTATTTACAAAAGTATACTTCAACTGTCTATACAAGATACTCAACTGGTCATCCTATTTTACACTTTTAACACATCAAAACTAAATACAATTTTTCATTACCTAACAATTTCCCCCTTTTTGATGATGTTAAAACACAGCTCAAGAAAAGAAAACTGTTAGTACTCTTTAAAAGATAAGAATGATACAAAGTATACAACAAAGTCACATAGTCAGATAATCAGAGCAATAGTTTTAATAATCAGATGATTCAGAGCAATGTACTTAATAAACAGATGATCAGAGCAATGTACTTAATCAAAGTTAAGGTCAAGTACTTCGAAGACAACATATAGAATAAGATTTGAAGATTTCAGATAAGTTAGTGTTATGAAATTGTGAACAAGTTTAAAAAAACAAGTCAGTTAGAACACCAAAGTTTGATAGAAGTCCAATTTGATATTCACATATATTCACAGATTAGCACATATCTCATGTAGATCAGATAAGAATCACAAAAAGAGAGAATCAGAACTAGTCATACCACCTATCCTGCTCAGGTATCTTTAGCCAATCAAAGACTCTATTCTTCAAAGATACCGTCTCTCCTCCTTCTGCAAGATCAGCAATGGACTCGGCCTTGATGATCAGCTGCTTGATCTTCTCACGATCTGGTCGGCCATCCTTTGTTAGCGGAGGTTCCATCTGGGAGTAGGAAGGTGCAACGACGTCTGCATTGAACTCCTCATGTGCAAGGTCGATTATATACTGGTACATCTGAGGATCCCTTTCTTCCAACCAATTGTGAAATGCGGCGTTCTCATCCAAACCCCATTTGATATTCTTGCATACATGAAACTGGAAGACCCAATCTACTTCAAAGGGTCTCCACTTCACTTGGTCTGCCATGAGTAGGATTTCTTTGGGAACGACCTCACCTCTATGAACTGGCCTGAAGACATCCTTGCCTTGCTCATCTGTTTCCTTCTGAACCCATCTCCTCAAAGATCTATCATAAAATTTCCCGGCTGCTTTCTCCTGTTCTCGTCTTTTCTTGGCATCCCTTCTTTTATACTTCTCCTTCTCCTCCCTTCTCCTCTTTAGCACCCTTGCTTCTTCTTCTGTTTCAGACTGGATTTTCTGAACTTGGCTCGAAGCCTTGGCTTTCCCAGCTGCTTTAGATGAGGATGGGGGGATTTGATTGATAAGACGGGAGCAGGATCAGCAGTGGGTGGAAGATCGGGTTCAGGATCAGACTCGGTCGACTCAGCTGTTCTCCTTTTCAGTCTCCTTAGTGCTCTTTGAGACTTCTCCTCAGCTGCCTTCTTCTTCTCTTCTTCGGCTTTCAACAGTTCCTCAGACAACTCTTCTATTCTCAGATTCAGGGCCATCAGCTGATCATCCTGCAGCTCAACTCTTTTCTTGAGCTCACTATCTTCCCCCTTTTTAGCATCAGCAAAATGGGTGTTACAGATAGTGGCTACTTGATTTATTTGGCCAATGAGCTCTTCTCTGACAAGCCTTGTCTTCTGATCAAGCTGGTCATATCTTTTCTTTTGTCCGACCTCAGCTCGTCTGAATTCGTCATCCATAAATTTCTTTAGGATGGTTGTCTGTCTGTCTTTCTCCATAGCAAGCTGCATTGACAGAATTTGAAGAAATGAAGCCTCCTTTGCTCTCCATGACTCTCTCACCTGGTCTTCAACACTGTCACTGATCTGACGAAAAGCATCTCTTACATACTGTTTGACCCAAGCATCTTGAGAGTTCATTTCTTCAGCCACTTTTTGCTTCAATTTGGCCATATTCTCTTCATGTTTGATTCCAGAGAAATATAGATCAATTTTGGTCTTTTCGTGAACTGTTGCTTCTATATTCTTCATCAATGAAGAGGTTATGACGTTTGGAACCAGCTGGAAGGCATTCAGACAGGCATTCTTCAGATTTTGTACTTCGGCCTTCAATGCTTCCACTTCGGATACAGACGCAAATGTGGTGGGCAAGCTCTGCTCTTCAGAGGGAGGAAATAGAGTTAGATCTTTTTCCTCGATTTCAGCTTCAGTTTGCACAGCAGCTGGAGGGGAATCTGCCAGATGAGTCGATGTGGTTGGCATGTCTGTTTCCACCTCAGATGTCTCTTGCTCCACAATTTGCTCCGTTTGTGCCTCCTCAGCTGTATCCATCTCAGCTGGCTCATCGGTAGCTCCACCAGTTACCTCCTCTTCTAACCTTTCCTCCTCAACCAAAGCCTCTTCATCATTTTTCTGTTCCTCCTTCTCAACTGCTTTTTCCACCTCCTCTCTGGGGTCTCATCTCCAAGATATACCCTTTGAAGAATATAATCAACAAATGTATTTTCGATTAGGATATCTTGGAATGACTTCAGCTTTGCCTTTTTGAGAACCTCTTCTCCCAGATGGCTAGGTTGTTGCCTCCTGCTTCGGCTATCAGAATAGTTGTCTCTTCAAAGGAACCCAACCTGAGTCTTCTTAATAGATAGACATCAATCAGCTCCTTCAATAGCTCAGGCTCGTCCTTAAGAGTGGATTCTTGTCTTAGGATAAATTTCTTCCCAAGAATCCGCATGGAGGTTTCAGTTGGTCCCATCTCCCCAGATGGGTTGGGTAGATTTAAGTAAAGGCCAGGTTCGGATGAGGTTGAGGGTAAGAAAGAGAATGGGTCGAATGAGGGTTGGGTTTGTGTTGGACTTATGGGAGTGGACCGTTTTAGAGGCTCAGAGGCAGCGGTCTCATCTGCCCCTTCATCGCCAGGTTGGGAAGTGGTGGTTTTAGGTACTCCATCCTCAGATGAGGATGAAGATGATGATGAACTGGCTTCCTCTCCTCCTGTCTTCTCCTCAGACGAGACATCTACCGTCTCCGTCTGTCCCGATCCTTTCTCCGCCTCAGCTGCGACACTTCCCCCTTGGGAAGCTGTCCTGTCCTCTTCCTCCTCAGCTTCCTCCGTCTCAGCAGACGAGGATTCATCCACCAAAACCGTCTTTATCTCTTTTGACTTTTTTTGGCTTTTGATGCCCTTTTCTTTGGAGCTGGAGGTGGAGCTGGAGCGTCTCCATCTCCTTCTGAGTCAGTCGGCCCGTATATCTTCTTATCTTTAATCAAGAGCCCTTTTCTGTCTTGTATATTTCTTGACTCCAATACTCCAGTCAAGGTTGTCTGTCCCTACTTTGTGCTCAAGTATGATGGTGATCCTGGCCATCATACTCGCAATTTTGGTAAAAGACCATCTCATCAGCTCGTCTGATATAGGAGTTTTTGTGAACTTTTTCTTCTCCTCCATTATCCTCGAGTAGACTAGCCTTGCCCAGTTAATCTCCGCCCCGTCTAAGATAGCCCTCAGACAGCATATCCTCGGCTTGGTTAGCCCGTCGTGGCTTTGTTGCTCCCCCAAGATGCACTTGGTCAGGATTAGCATCAACAGTCTATACTTCCTTTTCAGCATTGACCTTTTTAAATTCGCCGTCGTATTCTGATACGTTCTCTTCGCCATCAGTCGGAAACTCTCCAAATATTCCGATGATTTATAGGTGAATGGGTTGTCGCCGGTGGTGCTCAAATTAAAAATCGCACCAATCTCAGAAATCGATAAAACAATTCTTCTTTTCTTCTCTTTCGTTCTAATTTGCGATTCTAGACCTGTATCTGTTGCTTTTGCTCTGGTCAAGAACTCAGCACACAGATCATCCACCGTCAAATTCTTTGTAGGTTTCATCGTACAATACTGCTTTAATCCCCTTGATTCCAGTAGATTTAATATTTCTCTTGTTTCTGAATCGGTGGCAGTATCCCAATCAACGTACATTTCTGACTTTATTTTATCTCTAATAGAAATCAGATCATATTCGAACTTGATTTTCTTTTTGGAGTCTGCCATTGATGAATGCAGAAGGTTTTAGGAGGGAAAAGAGAGGTTTTGAGAAAATATGAAGAGTTTTATGTGTGCGTAAATAAAATTATGCACACGAATGTCTATTTATATGGAAAATATAATAATAAACAATTATTAGAATAATAATTGCCTGCAAAAGTGTAAATGTAGGCTTTCGAATCGCCATTAATGCAATTATGACATTTATTTTGAAAAGTGCATAGAATATTATTTAATATGTCGCGCGTGAGATTGAGACGGTTCATTTTTCAGAAACCGCCTCCATTTCTGGCGCGTGAAGCATACTCAGCGTTTTTCAAAAGTTAATTTGATAAAGTTTCGGGTCCGTAGTAACTTCTCTCCTGACAGAGTTACTTATTTGAGAAATTACTTTTCAGTTAATTGGAGAGATAAAATTAAAATATTATAGTTTTTTAGAAAACAAATTCGAATCCTTATCCTTTTATTTTGTAAAACAAAATATTTTATTACACTGAGTAACTTCATTTTTAAATAAATGATAAAGAGAATTATGATATTAAATTCACATATTAATTATATGAACTCAATATTCATAATTAAGAGTATTTAGGAGAAACTTCCTGGACTTTCACCTCGTCTGGATTGATAGCATCACTGTCTGTTTCCTGAACACTTGGACAAATTGACCTTGTCTTGTATTTAGAGATGTGTACTAAACTTTGTTCTTGCTGAAACCACAGACACTTAGACAAATCGTTAGTAACAAGAGTAAGTCAGATAAGGTGCAATAGCCATTTGATTCTGTAGAAGTCAGTTGACTATTATGTCCTTATCTGATTTACCTATGTCAGACAAGTAACTATCAAGTCAGATATGGTCAATATGACTAATCCTTGATTCTTGATTCCAATGATAGGAGATCAATGATATCAGCTACCTGATTGTCCTTTGACTCATATCTTGTCTGATAATTCTTTCCTAGACATAATAAACCAATTGAGATAGACTAGTAGTAAAAACAAGAATTTAGATTATAGATTAACTAGAGAAGCATCTAATAATCCTAATTCTACAGATAGTTCTTTAAACCTTGTTTCTGCAAGTGACTTTGTCAAGATGTCTGCTCTTTGAAAATCAGTAAGAATCTTCTCTAGTCTGATATCTCCTTTTTCGACATGATCTCGGATGAAATGGTGTCTTATATCTACATGCTTGCATCTTGTATGTAGGACTGGGTTCTGGGTAATAGCTATGGCACTATTACTATCACAAAAGATTGGTACTTCTTTGGTGATAATGTTATAGTCCCTTAGCTGTTGACTTATCCAGATCAGCTGTGAACAACAACTTCCAGCTGTCATATACTCAGCTTCAGTTGTGGAAGTAGCTACAGAGGTTTGTTTCTTAGACAACCATGAAATCAGCTTACTTCCAAGAAATTGGCAAATACCAGATGTAGATTTTCTATCTATCTTACACCCACCAAAATCCGAATCTGAGTATCCAGACAGCTCAAAGTTGTCATCAGCTGGATACCACAATCCAACATTTACTGTTCCTTTCAAATACTTGAGGATTTTCTTTGCTGCTTCAAGATGACTTTTCTTAGGATTAGCTTGAAAACGGGCACAAACTCCAACTGCAAAAGAAATATCAGGTCTACTAGCAGTTAAATATAATAAAGAACCAATAAGACCTCGATACTCAGTTTGATCAGTATCTTCTCTCTTCTCGTCTGGATCCATTGAAAAATTTGTCATCATAGGTATCTTAGCTTCTCGGCTGGTACCTATTCCATATTTTTCAATAAGATCTTTTGTATATTTGGCTTGGTTTATGAATATTCCCTTCTTTGTCTGTTTGACTTGAAGTCCAAGAAAATAAGTCATCTCACCCATCATGGACATTTCAAATCTGCTTTTCATAAGAGAACTAAAATCTTTACACAAAGATATGTTAGTTGATCCAAATATTATATCATCAACATAAATTTGAACTAACAAAAGATCACAGCCAAACTCTTTTCTAAAAAGAGTTCTATCAATTTTACCTTTAACAAAACCATTTTGAATTAAATATTCAGACAAGGTGTCATACCAAGCTCTTGGTGCTTGTTTAAGTCCATATAGAGCTTTCCTTAGTTTATAAACCTTGTCTCCTTTGACAAAACCAGGGGGTTGCTCTACATAAACTTCCTCAGCTAGGATTCCATTTAAAAAGGCTGATTCAACATCCATTTGAAAAACTATGAATCTTTTAAAAACAACATAGGCTAAAAACAATCTTATGGCTTCCAGACGAGCTACTGGTGCAAAGGTTTCATCATAATCAATACCCTCTGATTGTGAATAACCTTGAGCAACTAGTCTGGCCTTATTTCTAACCACAATATTGTTTTCATCCCTTTTATTTTTAAAGACCCATTTAGTTCCAATGACTTTTTTATGATGAGGCCTTTCAACAAGCTCCCACACATCTTGTCTTTGAAACTGATTTAGTTCTTCTTGCATGGCATTAATCCAGTTGGAATCAGTTAGAGCTTCTGTAATTGATTTAGGTTCAAGTAATGACACATAGCAACTGAACATACAATCTTGATTTAGTTGAGTCCTTGTCTGGACACCAGAATCTAAATCTCCAATTATCTGCTCAGCTAGGTGATATGACATTACTCTCTTACCTTTATCTTTTACAGTGGATGGTGTCTTATCTGAACTATTTATTTCAGATGATTCTATGTTACCTTCTGATCCTTGAACATCAGATGTGCTAGTTGTCTGATTAGTGGGTAAATCAGCTAGTGAGGAAAAATTTTCAGATTCTTTTTCTTTGTCCAATTCTTCCTCTTCATCTGAATCTGATCCTTGATTGTAGAATTTTATGGTTAATTCTTTGATAGTCATCTGTTCCAGACTGTCTGGTATCTTTGTGATGTTCCCTGTCTTATCAAACTTAAAAGAAGATTCATCAAATATCACATGAGGTGTTTCTTCTACACACAAGGTTGTCCTATTAAAAACTCTATATGCCTTTGATATAGATGAGTATCCCAAGAATATTCCATCTGCTATCTTGGCATCAAAGGTTTTTAATTGAGATTTTCCATTGTTATGTATGAAATATTTACAACCAAATATATGAAAGTATGAAATTTTGGGGGATCTTCCCTTCCAAATTTCATAGGGAGTTTTACACTTATCCTTAACAATCAAGCTTCTATTTTGAACATAACATGCTGTATTTATAGCTTCTGCCCAAAATCTGTGTGGAGTATTATACTCGGATAACATAGATCTAGCTGCTTCTTTCAAGGTTCTGTTTCTCCTTTCAACCACTCCATTTTGCTGTGGAGTCCTTGCTGCAGATATTTCCTGAGCTATGTCATTCTCAATGCAGTAGTTAGAAATCAATTTATTTAGGAATTCAGTACCTTTATCACTTCTAATTTTAACAACATTTAATCCTTTTTCATTTTGAATCTTTTTAAGAAATTCTGGAATCTTAGTCATAGTCTCATTCTTTTTGTATAAGAAAATAAACCAAGTAAATCTTGAAAAATCATCAACAATTACTAAGGTATATTTTCTTCCACTAAAACTGAGAGGAGTTACTGGACCAAAAAGATCCATATGAAGAAGTTCCAGAATTCTTTCTGAAGAAGGATTACTTATTGTTTTAAAAGAAGTTTTGGTCTGTTTTCCTTTTTGACAAGCATCACACACATGGTTCTTTGAAAATATTTTATCAGGAAGTCCTTTAACTAAAGATTTCCTTGCTATTTTGTTAAGAGTTTTGAAGTTTAAGTGACTAAGTCGTCTGTGCCACAGCCAACTTAAATCATCTGAACTATTAGCAACAAGACAAGTATCTTTAGGACAACTTTTGAAATTTGCAACATAAATGTTACATTGTCTTACTCCAGCCAATAAAATATTTTCATTTATACCATCTAAAACATAGCATGCATTATGAGTAAATTTGACACAAAACCCTTTATCACAAAATTGTGAAACAGATAGTAGGTTGTGCTTCAATCCTTCCACGTAGTAAACTTCATGAACTTGAACATCTCCAATCATTAGTGTTCCTACACCTTTAGTAAGTCCATAGTTGTTATCTCCAAACATCACTCTTGGTCCATCAATGGTTTGATAGTTAGAGAGAAGTCTTCTTTCATAGGTCATGTGCTTAGAACAACTACTGTCAATGTACCAGATAACCTCAAGAATGTCTCCTCTATCAACTATCTTCTTGTCTCCCTCTTTTGCCATCAGACAGATGTCATCGTCTGATCCAAAATCAGATGAAGATGAGGATGAAGATGTCTCATGAACTTCTTCTTTCTCAGCTAGGAGAGCTCTCTGGTCAGCATACCTTCTATCTCTTTTCTTCCTCTTTTTTTCTCTCTCTCTGGGAGTGAGTTGTGGACAATCATAACTGTAGTGACCAGGTTTATTGCATGTATAGCATATATCTTCTCTGTCTGTTTTTGGACTACTATCTCCTCGTCTGATAGGTGACTTATGACTCCTTGACTGATCCTTCTTTTTATCATTGTCTGAACTCTTTTCATCCCTGTCTGATCTATAATTCCTTCTACCTAACCTATCTCTCTTGTTTCTTTTGTACTTCATCTTCAATCTTTCATACCTTTTTAACAAAAGAGTCATTTCTTCTTTTACGGACAAATCATATGCTTTAGAGATCTTTTCAGATTCGTCTTTATGAACAAAAGCTACTGTTTTTCCAGATGTAGATGACTCTGCCTCATCTTCTTCATCTTCGATGTGAATGTCATATTCCAGTGCTTTAAGATGAGAGAAAAGATTGTGATGTGATATTGATGACAGATCCTGTGTTGCTTTGAGAATATTAGCTTTCTCTCTCCATCTTTTGCTCAAAGTTCTGAGTACCTTGTTGTTAATTTCTTTCTCAGTGTAAGTCTTACCCAAATCGGCTGCTTTGTTCACAAGATTAGTTAGTCTTACGTCCAATTGATCCACAGTTTCACCATCCTTCATTTTGAACGTGTCAAATGCATGTAGAACAGACTGTAGCTTATTTTCTTTGACCTGTTCAGATCCTTCACAAATTCCTTGAATTCTGTTTTGATTAGTTATAACAATATAACTGAATTTTGTAACTTCCTCTTAGTTGATTGAAATTGTTTCTTGAATCTTGTGTAACATTTCTTTAACACTTCATCGTCTGATACTCGCTCCTTCTTGTCTCCTTCTTCATTCCTTGTCTTGATGATTATTTATAGTATTGTATGTCAACAGTCTTGTATCGTCTGATTTCCTCTCCTCATCTGAAATTTATCCTTGTCTGATGTCTTGACCTAGTCTGACTATTTATACTTAGTTTTATTTACAAAAGTATACTTCAGCTGTCTATACAAGATACTCAGCTGGTCATCCTATTTTACACTTTTAACACATCAAAACTAAATACAATTTTTCTTTACCTAACAGCCAGAAGCACTCCTAGCACTTTAAAGTATAATGAAAAATTAATGTTTGATTTATAGTAAGTATAATATAGGTCTTAATTGTTATTCAAAGGAGAATTATTGAAAATCCTTATTGTACTTGTAAAATAAAATAAAAATAATGCTACAATAAATAATAAGAAAATTCAACAACGACAATCCTATTTCGTCTAAATAATATGAATTACCAAAATAATAAATTTAATAATACATGAAAAGTTATATGATATAGTTTAAAGAAATTAAATAATGTAGTTATCTTGTTTTTTTTTTTTTTTACATTTTAGTAATTCATGAAATAAATATGTGATGAATTAATATACTCTCAAAATAATTACTCAGCAACTCGTTTAAAGATTTAATGATATTGTGAGATGATTTTATTTATTTATACACAATTAAAACAAATACCTTAAAATAAATATTTGTTAATAAAAAAAAAAAAGAAAAAAGAGAAAAAAAAGAGAAGGGACTTGGAACAATTGGTGGCCAAACAAAAAAATATTGGACAGGGAGAAGCCACGTAGCCTTTTTCTTTCCTTTTTATACACCAACTCCTATTCTTCTTCTTCCTCCACAATTGCTCGCACTCCTCGCCAACTCCTCCAGCATCCTTTCTTCTTCTTTTCTTTTAAGTTTTAAACCTCCATCAAGTGAAGTTTTTTTTTAAGTCTTAAACCTCTATCAAGTGAAGTTTCTTTCTTACACCAAAGACATCAACATCAAGGTGAGATTTATTACAAGCTTCTTTCATAAAAAAGAAAATGGAAGAAACATCCTTTTTGTTTTCAGCTCACGGTTCCTCCCTCTTTCTAACTACATCTTTTTTTTTTTTTTTTTTTTTGATGAACCATTCAAGATGCTAGCTTCTAATACTACTTGAGCACCTCCCAAGCTTCCAAGAATCATATTTCGTCCAAAGAATCAAAAGAAAACAAAGAAGGAAACTGCAAAGGTTGCTAACTAACTATGCCTAAAAACTGTGTTCGATTAATTTACGTCGAGATCGTTGAATGCTTTAACTCGTTAATTTATGTTATTTTCAGCCTAATATATGTTATTTGATGTGTATACTACATATTTATGTTTTTGTTTTAGAGTTGTGATCGAATCATGAAGGTTAAAAGCGTCGACGAACATGCTACGTTAACTGAGAAAAGAAACTGCAAAATCTGGAACACCTACTTTGATGCTTATTTTCCTCTGTTTCCAGCAACGTTTTTACAAATAAAAAATATTTTGGTATTATTGTATTGGCATATTATATGTGTGCAAAAATTGGTATTGAAAGGACCTACCATTTAAGAGGAAAAAATTATGGAAGATCATGAAAAATTACTTTTTGAAACTGGGCAGTTTTGAACCATGAACTTGATGAGCTTGGTTACCTTGTGTGCAAGCGTCTAAAAATCTTGAAAAAAAATCATAAATGATCCTCTTACAATCTAGTATAACTTAGAAAAATTTCAGAATCATCGGAGTTGTCATCTAGGAGAAATAAATCTTTGAAATGGGTGTGATATAAATCGGCTGAAAAACGTAACTGAGTTTTATAATCAAAACTGGTACCGTTTGACTGATGAAAAAATTATGAAATTTTAGGGGCATGTTCTATGATAAGTCTAGTACAACATATTTAAATTTCGTACATTTTGGCCTAGCCAAAATGGAGATATGAATTTTTTTCTAAAACCTGTCCAGAGCGAGGATCAGTGAGTTCATCCTCACTTCTTGCTAAACTGGTGTTAATCCGTAACGAATCAGGCTTAGGACCCTTAATAAAATTTGTTTTATGTTTAGTCATGTATCACATAATTTAATTTCATAAATTTTGGACGTGTCTAAATGCCTCTTCTGTAATTTTAAAGATTATGTGTCAGTTTTCCATGTTTATTCGAAAATTATGAAGTCATAATTTTATGGTTGAATTAATCTGATAATACCTATTATGATATTACTCTATGCATGTTAAAGTATCATATTGTTAAAATTAAGAATTTATGGATGTGTATAAATATTTTATTTGAAATTTCTGAGAACTAAGACTGCTATTGACATACTTGGAGAAACATTATTTATAATTATTTGTTTTGATAAAAATTAATATACTTATGAGTTGTATGTGTTATTATATGCTTAAATTCAATTTTTTTTTTATGATTTAATTCAAAGCTTAAGTATTTAAATTTTTTTTAAGGTTGATGATTGTTTATTTAATCCTTTTTACAAAAATTATTGGGTATATGTTTCTTTGAAATAAGTATACGGACTTGTTATGTACATGAAGAAATGTATTTGCACTCATTTTTATAAATTGTAAAATAGTGTAAGTATTTTATTTGATTTCTTCTTTTTCTAAATTTATTGGACTATTTATTGAAAAGGCTAAAGAAACGAGGCTCAACGTCCTCGTTAATCCCATGAATAATTTCATAAGAATTTCAAAACACTTTTGATGTTGTAACTTGTTTAAATGAATTTAGTATTTATTAAGTATTCTCAAATATGAAAAAAAATAAAAAAAAAACAGATCCAAAACTCAAAGATCCTAAACGGATTAATCGAACAAATAACAAGTCTTGTCAAGTTTACTAATAAATATACGATCACTAAGATTTTTGAGGAAACTCGTGCTAGGTGAAGTGCAGCATAAGTCAGAGCTCGACCGTCCCTGCTATTTCTAATCTTCGGAATTTTTCCAAACAGTTCTAACTTATCTATAAAGTTAAAAGGTGGGTGACAATATCTGTATTAGCCGTTAATATTATATTTGACTGTTGGTGTATTCTGAAGCAAAGTAATTAAACACCTTAAAAGTTTTAACGACTTAGTTAATTATTAATATGTTTAAGGAAAGCAAGACTGCATTCAGTGAACGTATCCCAAGTGTACGTCTGACGTGAGTTCTATTAATCTCGTATATGGAAAGCAAGACTGCATTAAGTGAGCGTACCCCAAGTGTACGTCTGATGTGAGTTCAACGAGCAGAATTTAATATGTATACAAGATTAAACCTTAAATTAAATAAATGACAAGTAAAAGATTTAATCATGGGTAAGGGAAAATATCTATTTTCTGGGCTACTGTCAATTTGTATAACAGCATACAGGTTATCCTCTGAGATTTTTATCTCCCACCCCAAACTCAATATTTTTTTCAGGTTATGCTCAAGAGGGTCCGGAGCTGCAGTGACACGAAGTTTCCCTAAATATGATGCTAATATACTTATATTCTAAATAAGGTGCAAACGCTTAGAAACACGATTTTAATTTCTTATACCGAGTAAATGAACCTTTACGAATCGCTCGATGTTTTACTTTGTACGCAACTACTTATCTTCCAAATATTAAATAAAAATGCAACTCATGTATTATAATAAAGATAATATTTAAGTCTTCCGCTGTTAATCTCTTAAGTTTATCTTCGACTTGTTTACGTTTATGTTTAAATAATTTTATTCTTTTAAAAAAAATAAGCTCAATTCTTTGATTATTAAGTGACAACCCGAGTTTAGAGTGTTAAAAGTCACAAGGGTCTGCATTCTAAATTCTGGGGCATTACAATAATCACGTCAAAGCTCTCTTAGTCCTTGAAAAATCACTTCAAGGCTCTCATGTCCTTGAATAATCACATCAAAGCTCTCTTAGTCCTTGACAGATCCCTAAGAGAAGTTTCTATTCGCTTAATTTTTTTCCGGGCAGCATCTGTATCAACCTGTAGGGTACTTCCCAATCGGACTTCAACTTTTTCATAGATTCCAGGGCATCTTAACTCAACCCTCCAAGACTTTCTACTCCTTTAGGTCAGACTTGTTCATTCGTCAAAATCTAGGACCTCGTAGTCCTGGGTTCTCAAGCTCAATGTTCTTATAAGTGGCTCTCGTATATCTCAAAAATATTAGTATTGAAATCTTCAGCACCTTAAGGGTGCTTAAGCATAAAATAATCAAAGGTATTGATCCAATCATACGTATGAAAAAATAATCAACTAACATCGATCTCATTTCAGCATGACCTAAATAATTCTCCTAGTAATTTTCATACATACTTGAAAGATTTCAATCAATTATAATCGCAGACCTCTAGGTCACTCAGTTCATCAGCTCTCATGAGTTTTTCTCTTCTTAGAATATCTTGTATTTAATTATTTCCTACATCTCAAGATCATCATAGAACATGTATAGCTCTAGGGTTTTTTCCAACCTCATTTTTTGAACTGACAAGGCTCTCTAGAACCTATATGGTCGAGCTCTTCATAATCCTTTACTTCTATGTATTTTTCTCTATGTTTGTGCTTGTATGCTTATTATTCATGCATTTTCGTATTTCCTACATATCCCATGCTCCAATATATACTTCAAATAATCTGTTATCGATTTCATCATAAAATGTATAATAATAATAATAATAATAAAATCTTATTTGCTACTCACTTGTTCAGACCTCAGGATCTTAATCATCTTTTTCCAAAAATTATTTATGACATACATTACTTGTGGCTGTAAGGGCATACTCCTCCCCCCCCCCCCCCTTTAGAGCCTGAGGGCTGAATTTGCTCTCAAACTTTCAATTTTGGGGCTCAACATCCATCGTCAGTTTTCTGGGTTTGAAGAACCTTCAGAGGTCCGCAACCATACTCAACACAGGCCTCTCGGTATTGCGATCAGATTTCACTCCTCTCTTCATCTGCTTTTGCAAGCTTCTTTATCTGATGGACCTTGTGGTCCTTCCTTGGCTCTCGTGAGATCCTTTTTTAGGATCCCGAGAATTTTGAAATAGTTCTCATGAGTATATTATCCTCACAATCAACGTGAAGTAATCAATGTTAAGAGTATTAAAAATTCTTAAAGACAATGTTTCATTAAATTCACAAGGAATAACACAAGTCATAGTTAGTTTGCTTCAATCCCGTTATCAACAACTCATAATAGAATTCTACCTCAATACATTTTGAGATAGTAGTTTACATACCTCAACATCTTGAAATATACATAAATCAAAAAATTATCAATAAATCTGTTAGAGTTAAGTATCAACATGGTCTGCATGTACTCAATAACAGTCCAAAAATTTTCGATTAATCAAGAAAGTAGACCTTAGGATCTTAACTAAATTCATCAGCCTCCCATGAGCTCCTCTTTAAAAAATACATGTCAAGGTTATATGACACTTCATAAATTTTCAAATACTACTAGGTCTCCAGGATTTCAAGAAATTTTATACATTTGATCGATGTTCATAACTGTTCTGGTATTCATAACTTGCATAAATCTCAAGATTATTTCAAAATCTTTAATAAATTCATAAAATATTCCCGAACTCTCTAGTTCATGACTTACTCAGGCCTTATAGTTTGTCTCACACAATCCTCATAATCGTAGTTCTTACGAACCTCTATAATTCATGGACCTACAGGTCCCCGAGATTGCTCCTAAGTTCTTACATTTTCATAATACTTATTAAATCCTGGATCAACCCTTATGGACTTATTCCCATCATAATTTGACTATTACAAATATTAAAATAGACAATATTCTATGAAAATCATATATCACATCGGTTTATATCAAGCACATTTTGAAGGTAAAACTTAGAGTTAACATTCAAATCATAACAAATAGTCATGCTAACCTGTTGGTTTTATTGTACTCATAATATAGGAGCTTATCACCCTTCAATGAACTCCCAAGCATGGGAAACTCCCAAGGCTTCTCGACCATTACCAGCACCGATCTCCAGGTCCTGCCCTTTTGTGCTCTGAAATCCTGAATAAACCCTTAAAGGGCTAATTCTCCAATACAAGTCAACAACTCAATCTGCATTCAAAATATTATGGATTTGATACTCATAATAGTTCCCTGGTCCTAGAGAACCTCTAGAAACTGTAATCTAACATCAGCACAGGGCCTTGGGGCTATGTCATCTGCAATTCACTTCTTTTCATGTTTGCTCTTACTAATTACATCTCTTTTGGACCTCGTGGTCCCTGTATCGGCTCTCCCGAGCTCATCTTCTTAATGGATCTTGATGTCCCTGGATTGGCCCTCTAGAGCCTGTCTTCTTAATTGACCTCGTGGTCCCTGTATCGGCTCTCCCGAGCTCGTCTTCTTAATGGACCTTGACATCCCTCAGCGAGTTATCAAGAACTTATTTGAAGTCATAAAAAACACTCGAAATGACCTTATATCCAAATAATCAAAATAATCATAAATGTTTAGGAGGTAATATCCCATTCAAACCATTATGAATAAACACATATCATACCTAACTCGTGTCTGCCTCATTATTATTAATTCATGGTACAATTTTATATATAAAACATTATACCTTTACTAAATGTTCATACTAATTAATGAATCTTTTTCCAACATACTAACACCTCGAGGTCTCTACACGTTCTCGTCCTTTAAAGGGAAATATCGTCACATCATTGTTTAACAATTCGGGTCTAATCAACTAATAATAGGTCTAATATCAATGACCCAGCTCATTACTTAAATTTTCTTCTTTTCTATGGAACCTCTATCTCCAATTGGACCTTGTGGTCCTCATATCAATCGTAATACACAATCATCGTCTGGACATCGAATCTCAAGGTTCCTGGTCTATTAATGATTGTTGGTCATTTAGTGACTAAGAAAGTTTTCAGATTCATGCACTCATAATTAGATCTAGGAACTTATCACGACCTTGTTATAACAAAAAGAGGATGTATAGAGATATGAGTTACTCCCCTCTTTCCTATAGAAGCATTGTCAGTTACCTCCACCAGAGTCTATGTGTGGGCCACCTCTTCTCCTCTTGACATAATTCCACCTCCAAAGGGGAGAAAAATAAATGGTCAGAGATGGTATGTTCTTCCCTTTTGTATTTCTTTTCTCTTGGATCCTCAAGGACCCTGTCTGTGCCTGACTATCCATTCACATCTTCATGATGTCAACCTGCTTCTTTAGGGACCCAGATCGATCTCCAAACGTCCAGGGTGAGTATCCTCTTTGCCCTTATGCATATTAGTGTATTCTTTTCCATTCTCCGGAGTATCCTGGAATATCCTGTCTTCCGGCTCTTTAGGACCACGTCCTGGAATATCCTGTCTTCCGGCTCTTTAGGACCACGTCTTGGAATATCCTGTCTTCCGGCTCTTCTTCGGGAGACTTTCGTCCTCTGGATCAATCTCTCTCATTAGACTCAGGAACCTCTTCAGCATAGCCTCTAGCATGGCTTTCTCAGCAACATTAATTTACTCCTTGAGCAACATAATCACTTCCTGGGCTCTGGATACCTGTTGTACAGGATTTCTAGAGCCCGAAATTGCAATAGGTGTCAAAACACCACTTTGATCAACGAAGAGAGCCGATGTAGCAGTAGCTACCAAACACCTTCTCTCGGAGAGGCGGAAGGAACATAAGCAAGAACTGCTCCCCCTACCCTACAACTGAATCAATAATCATGGGGATCGGGGATGGATTCACCTTCTTTCCCCTTCCAACAACTCTCGATACAGAGGGTGGAAAAGGGATAGTCAGAGACCATATATCCCTTCCACCAGCCCTTTACAAAATTCTTCTTGTCCACCAGCCATAATGATTATGGTTATTATGGAAACTAAGGAAACTCATGTTTTAAACTCAAGTTTCCCACAGACGACACCACTTGATGCGTACAATAATGTTACACTAGCAAGAATCGAACCTCGTACTTGAGATTCGTAGAATCACGCCTTAAACACGAATTATAACCTTGCGATCCACACCCGAACCCGAGCTCCGAATACCTGCAAAATACGTCGGAGAGGTCCCCGGCGTAGGAACTCCGATGCTCAAGTCAGTGATCGGAAAGTGTATGAAAGGAGGGCCCTTAATACCCGGTAAGGGACCTCTAGGAGCTAATATGAGCTAGCTGACTACGGGATAATAGAGATAGTATAACGTGCTCAAAGTGTGATAAGTAGATAAGTCAATTCGTATCTTCAATGGTTGTATTGATTGCCTATAAATAATACCTGAGAAAGAACGGTTTATGCCACCCTCAGATGGAATTCTCTCATTCTCCATCGTGTTCCTTCCACTTTCCGTCTTTCTTCCACGTTCCATTCCCATTCTGAGAGAATCCTCGCTTCCAGTATATTCTTCATACATTAATCCGGCTCTGTTTGATCTGTTCAACACTTATATCCAACTAACCTCTTATTTTTGGGGGTTCTAGCTATTTTCTTGGGATTTATCTCAAATATTATCTCAACCGCTTCATATTACGGTAACAGAACCCAATATGTTCGTATGGGCTTAATTTCATATATCTCACGTGGTCATTCTTTATGGGCTCTATTACCTTTTCTTCCTCTAGGCCTCTTACTGGGCTTTCGCTTACTCTTTGGCCTTCTAACCTCACCTGGGCTCTATTCGACCCAAATCATATTTATGCCACATCAATGCACAAATATGAATTTAAATACAAAGGGTAAATACATATTAATACAATTATGTATATACATATATGAGTCTATATAAATTATGTAGAATTCTAACAAGTTGTTGCCTCCCTACTTGCTCCCTATATCACTAGTTAGGTCTACTTTTGTACAATAAATAATACTATATGATTTCGAATAAGTCCAATCATCATAAATATGCTCAATCATTCAGTTTATTTATCTTGGATCTATTCGAAATATTGGTGAATCTTAATTGAGGAAACTGTAATAAAGCTTAATTAGTGTACGTAATTTTTTAATTTTTTTCATCAAGTACTAAGTATGTGTATTGAGTATTTTCCTTTAAAAAAAACGTACGTGTATTGAGTATATAAAAACATAAATTTGAGACATATAGAGGAAAAGATCCCGTAAGTCTCCAAAAATTTTGCAGATCAACAAAACTGAAGGGTCGGGGAGTTATAAAAATAATAGTATTATTTTTTCACTTTTACAGTATTACGTATTTGTGAATCGATAACACTAAATAATAATATTATATGAACAATACAATATTGCATATGAGATAATTACACTCCAATACAATTTAGTACTCTCATATTGCTGTCTCATACACGAAAAAAAACTAATTGCACCCAAATACAATTACCCCAATGAAATACCCAAATAACCCTCTGCTCCAGATATTCTTTATTTCCATAAAAAATGAGGGGCCATAAGAATGCCACGTCAATATTAGGTAGCTTTCACGCTTCCATTACTTATCCTTGCACCTCTCTCTCTCTCTCTTCTAAACCTAGAAATTTTCTCTCTAGATTTTTCTTGCAATTCGGAGATGGAGATGAAATGCGTGATGGAGATGACGATGGATCGGCGGCCGAGAAAGAGGGAGGGGCTGAGTCGGTGGTGATTAAGTTTTCACCGCGAGGACGATTCTGGCGATTACGTTTTCATCACGAATTACTCTGACGATGATGACGCTCTCGTTAGGCGGTGATGTGCGACGGCGAGGGGCTGAGTCGGTGGTGTCATCTGCGTGATCGGAGAAGTGTGCGACGGCGATTGTGAGAGGGACAGGGGTTCATACGGCGGTGGTGAGAGGGAACAGGCGGTGAATATATTCATTATCCTTCATATGATTCCAGAACAAATTTGCCCTCCTCCCAAATGGATCTATGATTCCTGATCTGTCATAAATTGGGGGTACAAGATTTTCTGCAGAGTGTCCAAGCTTTGGCGTTGCACTGCAGCTGTGGCCTGGCGCACCCTGCCAAATTAGTATTTAAAATTTGATATTAACTAGTTATTTTTACTTCGTATTTATTGAATCACATTAATTACTTATAATTTTTATAATGTATTACCATGTTTCTGGAAAAAGTGTGACCTGAATAGCCAGAACAAGGCTTATTTAAAAGCACGAATCAGAATTAATCTTGGGTTGGGGAAATTTGGCACAAAATTATGGAATTCAATTTTTGTTGTTGTTATTGTTTGAGGCATATCAAGTATCAACCCTTTTTATGTGATTATAATGATATATGTCTTTTTGACTTGATAATGGGATGGATTTGTTGCAATAAGTTTTCATTTTGTTCAACTAAACATCGTTGTGTTATAATAAATTTGTTTGTAATGCAACTAATTAATTATACTAATGTGTAATTTTTATGTGGTTCAACATAATTTGATTTGTTGTGCAACTAATTATATAGTTGTTTAACACTTCTGTCTCATATTTTCGTACCAAGCGTCTTTAAAAAATTAACTATGCCTGATTCAACATAATTTGACTTGTTGTGCAACTAATTATATAATTGTTCAACACTTCTGTCTCATTTTCGTGCCAAGCGTCTTAAAAAATTAATTATTGCACAAATTTATATCCAAGCAAGCTACAGTGTCAGCTGCAGTCTTGTCCCATAGTTCAGGGTAGTTTTGACTTTTCATCCAATAAATTGTATTGTCCTGCAATTTTTTTTTCATGTATGTTGTGGTAATTTTCTTAATTATTTTGTATGGTATAGTAATTGACCCATTGCATTTCATGTTTATATTTAACATAATAATTCTTATTAATGTGACTCGATCCGATCAAATTTTGATCCCACTAAATTTTTGTTTCTTATATTACATAGACAAACACAATGCAATATTTCATAAAAATATTTGTGTTAATCAAAATATACGATTATGACAACCAATTTAAACCTAATTTCGATCATGAAATATATCCAACTCGAATATCGCTCATCACATCATCAAATTTCAGTGCATATCTAAATAAAAAAATTGAATAATTCTGTAAAAATTATAAATATTATTTGATTTTTAATTTGAGTTTTTTTTTTAAATTCAAACCTTCAAGTTATATATATATATATATATATATATATATATATATATATGTATATATATAAACTCACATTTGTCATCTTTTATCAGTGACTATTATTAACAACTGGTGGTGATGTGAAAGATCATTCAATGTGTTTATTATTTGCATAAGTACTGGTGGTGATCTTTGTAGTTATGGTGGATATATTCAGATACAAGTAGGTTGATTTTGTACACCTCTAAAACATATACATCTCTTTATATTTTTTTATTTTTAAAATAATTATAAAATATTCCTAATGATAAAAAAAATAATATTTCAGGATACACATTCATCTTTACTTCTTCATTTTTTTATTCACGTACGCCCCCCGTTGGTGCCACCACCGCTACTCATCACAACTGTTGTGTCGGAAATTTTAGAAAATACTAAAAAAATCCAAAGAGCATATAACATAAGAATTTATGAGAACAAAAAAATTCCAAAAAATCGCAAAAATTGTTTGTTAGTAAAATATTTTGCTTAAATATAATACCCAACACCTAATACAAAATAGACGGAATAAAAAATCACAAGAAAAAAATTCAAATAACCAATTTCTAAATATTGAACTCCTTTTGGTGGGGCAGCAATGAGGAGGCGTCCAAAGGCATTAAGTGGATGAAATGGGAGAGACTTTGCACTCATAAGGATGCCGGGGGTCGGGGCTTCCGTGATTTTTATTTATTCAATGTGGCACTACTTGCTAAAGTCAGGTGGCACTTAATGACTGATCCTTCGGCTTTGGTGTGTAAAATTCTTAAGGAAAAGTATTTTCCGAATTCTGGTTTTCTTGATGCAAATTTGGGGAATAACCCTAGCTTCACGTGGACAAGCATTCATTCGGCACAGGAGCTTTTGCGCAAAGGCGTTCGTTGGAAGGTCGGAAATGAAAATGATATCAGAGTATGGAGCTTCCCTTGGTTGAATTCTATGGAGGATTTCTATATCCGGACTCCAGGGATAGAAGGGGTGGAGGATCTTATTGTTTCAGACTTATTCGTTCCGGGAACTCGCTCGTGGGATCGACTTTTAATCGAAAATAATTTTAATCAGAGAGATGCTCATGCGATATTACACACACCTATTTCCCCATAGGGCTGTAACGATCGTCTTATTTGGGCATTTGAAAGAAGTGGAAGATATACAGTGAAATCGGGCTACCGGCTCGCTGCCTCTTTGGTTTCGGATGGTGACTTGGAGGAGCCAGGGAATTGGAGAGCACTGTGGAAATTAAATTCTCCTCCCAAAGTGAAGGACCATTTGTAGAGGATTTGTAGGAATGTGATACCCAATAAAGTAAATCTCTTTCCAAGGAAGATAGTGGATGATAAGTGGAGCATTTTGTGTGGGAAGGTTCTGGAAACTTCTTGGCACCTTTTCTTTAGTTGTGATTTTGCCATGAATTGTTGGAGAGTTGCTGGTCTTAGTAGAGCCATTGAGCTCAGTGTGCATTCCGTGGAGTCTTTGAAGGATATGATTCTCCATTTAATTTCGAGATTAGCTAGCAAAGAGACTCACTTGGGCGTTGTTATTATTTGCCAGATTTGGAAGCAGCGAAATAACCTGTTGTGGGAAGAAGACGCGATCCACCGAACGTTGCTGTTGGAATCGCTACTTCTTATCAAACAGATTGGGAGAGGACCCGTCAACAGCCGACTAGCTCTGGCGCTGGTCGTGGGTGTCCTGCGTGGCATAAGCCGCCGGAGAACGCGTTCAAGGTAAATGTTGACGCGGCTTTTTTCGAAGATACAGTGAACATGGGGATTGGCATGGTTTTAAGAGATGCAAATGGTGATTTTATAGCTGCTCGTTCGCTGGTTTTGCCGGAGTTATTTCCAGTCGATGTTGGGGAAGTCATGGGCTTTGTGGAAACTCTTTCATGGGTGAAGAATATGCATTTAGAGAATGTAATTATAGAAGGGGATGCTAGCCTTGTGGTTGACGCAATCGGTAGTAAGGATAGGTCTCACTCTATTTTTGGTGATTTCATTGAGGCATGCAAGTCCATCCTTCGTTCTTGTCCTTCCTTTTCGATCTCTTATGTTAGACGTTGTGCTAATTCATTTGCACATGCTTTGGCTAGGGAGTCTCGGTCTTTTGAGAGTCTTTTTTGTTGGAATGATCCGCCATATTTTGTGGCTCGACTTCCTCGTGACGTTTGTTCTTGCATTCTTCAATAAGAGGTTCTTTTATTTTCAAAAAAAATATTGAAATTTCGGGAAAAATTTAAAAATGGTCAAATTTATGAAATTCTTTCCGAAAAAAAAAATAGAGGAAAAAAAAATATATTTTGGCATAAACTTGTAAAGGGGTGTATCTACTAAATCTAAAATGAAGAAGTAAAGGGATGTATAACTCAAGTGGTTAGAGTCCTACTATCTATGTTATAAGATCATGGTTCGAGTCACTATTTGTCCGATAAAAAAAATCATTAAAATTATTTTACATATTTTATAATTATTTTAAATAAAAAAACATAAAAAAAAATGCAAAAACTCGTATGAGGCCATCTCACTTCTCACCCCTCAAAGTAGTATCAAATAAATTAACAAGTGTATCAAATATATATATGTGTATGAAACCGTCTTATTTTTCACCCCTCAAATGAGTATCAAATAAATTAATAGGTGTATCAAATATATATTCACGAGTATCAAATATTTGGAAATAAGAATTGAAAAAAATATTAATTCTCAGAAGAAGTATCAAATATGTAAACATGAGTATCAACTATATAAAATAGGATAGAAATGAGATCCGTCTTATATATGAGATCGTCTCACCCAAGAATGCAAAAAATATTATATATCTCCTGTAATTAGAGGTGTCCGGCCCTATTTGAAAAACACTGCGTTAATTGAGGCATCATACGCCCAGGCCCAGCTACATTAATAATGTCGAAATAATTTACCAACATAATATTTAATCTCTCCTCCCTAATAAGTTATGCATATTTTTGGAACATTAAAATTAAAAAAAAAAAATTGTTGACTCTTATGTGAATAAAGGGTAAGGGAAAAAATAAAGTATAAGAGTACTTTAGTTGATTTAATGAGATAAAATAGAAGAGAGAATAAAGTAGAGTAGAATAAGAGTGACATTTTTTAAATTTAAATAATATTTTGAGGATATATATATATATATATATATATATATATATATATATATATATATTTTTATTGGTAAATGTTAGTTTTTGTTAGTTGTTAGTAGTTAGTACAACAAGCACCCAATAAAGTAGGAGAGAGAATAAAGTAGAGTAGAATAAAAGTGACATTTTTAAATTTAAATAATATTGTGAGGATATATATATATATATATATATATATATATATATATATATATATATATATATATATATATATCGGTAAATGTTAGTTTTTGTTAGTTGTTAGTATTTAGTACAAGAAGAACCCAATAAAGTAGGAGAAAGAATAAAGTAGAGTAGAATAAAAGTGATATTTTTTAAATTTAAATAATATTGTGAGGATATATATATATATATATATATATATATATATATATATATATATATATATATATATATATATATATTTTATATTTTATAAAATGTTAGTTTTTGTTAGTCGTTAGTTAATACAACAAGCACCCAAACACTCCTAGATTATGAGTCTCCTACTAAAGTGAGGAATTCGGTGGCCAGATGGGCTAAGCCACCTGGTTAATATTGTGTGATGTTTCCTTTTTATTAATGTGCATAACTTGTTGGGATAGATCGAAAAGAAAAATGTGTATAACTTTATGAGACGGAGAGAGTAATTTATAATATGATAAAAAAAAATATAATATATTATGATACGTTTTAATAATTGAACTGACATAATATGATAAAAAGAAAAATATTATAACTATAATCACATCGTCGATGATGGTGAGCTGTCAATTTTGAGATATAAATAGTTAGCTTTGGATCCCCAGTGCAAAATCACGTTTAGTGAATTTGACTTATATAATTATGAAAATAAAATTTAAAAATTGCGAAGGGTTCTAATCAAATTAATTTTATAATTGCAAATTTGCATCCGACTTCTTATATGTACATGAAGAGGCCCATAGTGCCATCATGTTCCATCGAGGTTACTCATACCACCCTGATTTGAATATTTTAAATGAGTATTTTGAAATGACAATACCTTTTTGTATTTTTCTAATATCTACAATTAGTAAACACACCATTCATAATAAAATAGTAAACACACCATCTCAAATATTTTATTTTCACTCCCAAATTGTTAGTAAACACACCACCATCTCCCTTACACAGTATACTTGCCGATATATCCTCAGTTCGAAAAAAAACTGTAAAAAATGGTTGAAGGGTGAAAATTGTAGCAAGCAACGATCAAACCTTGTTTTCCGTTCGTTTGTGACTCACGTATTATAAGAATGGTAAAAGCTTCTAGCCCCTCCCGCACATATGTAAGTTTTATACTCCCTCCATCCAATAAACCTTTCACACTTTTCTTTTTCGTCCGACCCACTATAAGTTTCACACCATTTAAATAGAAAACCCTTTATAAACTCCACCCTCACAATTTACACAAATTTACATAAAATGTCATTACTTTTTGACCCACACACACACACAACCTAATATATTTTTGTACTTTATACATAAAAATTATCCTTCAAAATCTCAATCACTACTCTTCTTTCTTAAAGTGTGTGTCCTCCTACATGTGAAAGTTTTTTCGGGACGGAGGGAGTATTGTTTTATGACACTAGGTTTTTTAAATTTTTTGAAATGCAATGCTTTGTTGTTCATTTTATGATCATTATGCATATTTTTATTGTTTGAGTTCATATAATGACTAGTATATGACAATATTGTTGAATTGTGGGTTTGGTGTTTAAAAAAAATACGATCATATAGTGTTCAGACTGGTTCGCCGAACACTATTCACTTGTTCGAAAATATTTTTTGAACATTTTGCCTTTGTTCTGTTAAATTTATCAAACATTTTGCCTTTGTTCTGTTAAATTTATCGAACATTTTGACTTTATTTGGTTAAATATTTCAAACGTGTTTTCAAACATTTTTGCTAAACTTTTAGTTATTTTTCGGTTTATTTTTTTGAACAATTGTTGATGAAAGGGTTTTTTTGTTTTGTGTGTGCAATAGGACTTGGGTAAAGATGAGGATTTTGGTTTTGAGGACTAGTTTTATTTGGAAAAATCTTATGAGGAAGAACAAACAAATGATCAAAAGGATGATATCCAACAAGCAGATGAAACTAATATTGATATCCAACTCCTTTACGTCTGCATGTCCACCTAACTCCTCCGATCCATCCTTAGAACCTTTATCTCTCACAGGTTGTGGTTCCTACTCTACTTTTTGTGGTTTTGACACTATTTGGGAGGACTCCGGTCGATTCCTTTTTTTTATATAACTAATATGAAGCGGTTTAATTTGATGATGTGACGAAACAACGACACCTAGTATATTATGTTCGAAATTTTTCGCCGAAACCTAGTGTATTATTTGAAAAACAAAACGCCAGACAAAATAGTAAAATTCGACGAACCAGAGCCGAACAATGGCACCTTCGCAGTTAACGTCAAATTTTTCAAACAACTCAGATTTTAACAATAATTTGCATGATTAGACAACAAAAAATCCTCAACACGAAATCTATTCTCAAAATAATAAATTAAAACACTACATTTAAATTAACATACCTAAACCCATAAAAAATAGGCAACGTACCCATTGTCACCAGAGTTTGTGGGCGACGACGAACACACGCAACGGGAGCGGCAGCGACGACGATGGCAACATGTGGGTTTGGCAGTGGTAGTGGCAGTGGGCCCTGAAAGATAATGACATTTTATGTAAATATGTGGATATTGTGAGGACGGAGTTTATGAAAATATCTTTTTTTTGGGTATGCAAACAATTATGGGACATACGAATAAGGTAAGCGTGCAAACAATTATGGAACGAAGAGAGTATTATTTTTGGGATATTATGTAAGACAAAAATTCGTATGAGATCGTCTCATACATGAGATGAGATTTAAAGTATCAAATATATGAGCAGGAATATCAAATATATAAATAGGGTATCAAATGTCTAGAAATGAAAATTGAGAAAAAAAATTATCAGCAGAAGTATCAAATATGTGAGCAGAGATATCAAATATGTAAGACAAGTCACAGATTAGACTCCTCTCATGTTTGAGAACGTTTCACCCAAAAGTACCCCATTATGGGAAGCTTATGTTTAGACGAATTAGTGTTAACAAAGAAAATTAGTTCATGGGCTATTACATTTTCAACATGCTTATAACCCAAAAAAACGGAGAACACAAATAACCCAAGAGAGATCTGAAAAAAATTGCATTTATGTACCTTTCGTTGAATTAATTTATGAGTTGGTATTGTGTGAATAAATTTCACCTAAAATTGATTTATAATTAATAAATATTTTTTAGTAAAATAATTAATATCATTCAAAACTAATATATTATAGTAAAACAACTGGTACTCTTTAATGAAATAATACAAATAAATTTTATGGGTGAAACTTACTTACACAATACTTATTATTGGGAAATTTGAAAAAATTATTATCACGTACCTTTCGTTGAATTATGTCACGCAAATTTAATTCTTTGTTCATGTTATCTACAACAAATTAATGTACCTTAAATTCAATTCTCTCAAATATTGTTGCTCATGTACATGGAGCAAGTCCCTTGTGTATTAATTACAATGTGTAATTTTTTTTTTTTTGATCAGCAAAGAATAATATATTATAAAAATTGGGGTACAAGGGGTACTCCAATCCTTACAGTATTTAATTTCTTAGTTCGTAAGTATGCTTCTAGGATTTATACACCATTCTCCAAACGTTCTACTCCTATCAAAATTCTTATTAACTCCGAGCTGTGACCACACCATTGCCTTCACATTGCCCAAGCACCTACTCACATGAAAATCCTTACCACTAAAAATCCGCTCAATCCTTGCCTTCTATAACTCCCAGCACAATGCCACCCAGATAGTTGCCCCCAACCTATATTTTCACTGTCTCCAAAAATAAAGCTATGCTGAAGAAAATGGTCTATTGGCCTAATTTGTGTAACCATGACAGCTCCCACCCAAGAATAAAATAAATTCCACAGCTCTCTACTTACATTGCAAAGGAACAAAAGATGTTGCAGGCTCTCGTTTTCATTCCCACACATACGACAAAGAAGCTTCTGGTTGCTTAGTTGAATTCCACGCCTTTGCAAATCCATTTTTGTTGGAAGGCTCTCTTTCAATATCTTCCACACAATCACCTTCATCCTCTCCGGCGCATGTGTACTCCATGTTGAAGAACTCTGTCTAATTTAAACTGATGTTTATTTCTCAAAGTATTTCTGATGAGTTTACAGAATATACATAGAGGAGAGCTGCTATCAGTGCACGACTCTTAACAAACTCTAAACAAACTCAAAACAGAAAGTAACAGAAACCTTAACTGACTAACTAATTGCATGACTCAACACTAGTCTAATACGCTCCAATTGATTATGAACTATCTCTAAGGAACAAACCAAGATGAGTACAAAGCATGCAAAATCGAGCAGAAGACAAAGGCTTAGTTAGGATATCTGCTGGTTGATCTTCAGTAGCAATGTATCGAACATCCAATTCTCGATTTTGAACCTTTTCTCGCAAGTAATGAACGTTGACCAAGTTGGGTTGAAAGCAAGCGTGATCGCCCCTTGGTTGTCACACCAAAGTATTGCTGGTTTAGTGAGCGGAAGCTTAAGTTCAGAGAACAAGGTAGTAATCCAGACAAGATCGGTGGTAGCAGCTGCCAAGGAACGATACTCAAATTCAGTACTGCTTCTTGCAACAACAACTTGTTTCTTTGAGCTCCATGATAAGAGATTTTTACCAAGCATTTCACAATAACCTGTGGTAGTCCTTCTGTCATCAAGATTAGAAGCAAAATCTACATCTGAAAAACCTTGCAACTGAAAGTTAGAAACAGAAACAAAATATAAACCGGAGTAGATAGTACCTCTCAGATATCGAAGAACTCGCTTACACGCACCCTAGTGATTCGTGGTAGGATAGGCAAGAAACTGGCTTAGCTTATTCACACTATAAGCAATATCACGACGAGTCAAAGTAAGGTACTATAAAGCTCCAACAATGCTTCGAAAAAGAGAAGGCTGCTCAAAGGGAGGACTATCCTATTGTGACAATTTGACACTAGGACAGGAAGGAGTAGGAGAAGACCTATAATCAGAAAGATTAGTACGTTGAAGAAGCTCTTTAACGTACTTAGACTGAGAAAGTTTAATATCATGAGAAGAAGTAGAGGCTTCAATACCAAGAAAGTAATTAACCTCACCAAGATATGTCACCATTATCGTCTCTCGTAACAAGCATATCATCAACATACACCAAGATAAGAAGCATTTTACCATCAGAAATCTTGTGGAACAAGCAATGGTTAGAGGATGAGTGAGTAAACCTTGACTGTTGGAGGAAGCTGCTCAAGGTGTCATACCAGGCCTTTAGGGCCTGCTTTAAACCGTACAAAGCCTTGACAAGTCGACAAACATGACGCGGTTTAGACTGATCAAGATACCCCTCAGGTTGTTGAATATACACTGTCTCTTTCAACGACCCATTTAGAAAGGCATTATTAATATCAATTTGCTGAATTCTCTAGCCTTTTGTTGCAGCAAGAGTGAACATAACAAGAAGAGTGAGGAGGGGTTTAATAACTGGAGAGAAGGTATTAAAGTAATCAACCCCAGCATTCTGTTGAAAACCACGAGCCACCAACCTTGCTTTATACTTATCAATAGTGCCATCAGCCTTATACTTGACTCTAAACACCCACTTTGTAGTAATCAAATTCATATGTGAAGACCAAGGTACCAATTCCCATGTATTATTTTTTAGTAAGGCAGAATACTCAGCATCCATAGCCTATTTACAAACAGGAATTGCAAGAGCTTGCTCAACACTATCTGGTTTAGAAGCAGTTGTAACAGTGGAAACAAAGGTTTTGGGTTTGAATATTCCGGCTTTGGACCTGGTGGTCATGTGATGAGTAGGAATAGATGATGGATGAATGGGATCAGATGGTGGTGAGGTAGATATAACAGATGTGTGGGAATCAGATTTAGACAATGAGTCAGAATCTGATTTGGAAGAAGTATCAGAAGGGTGTAGGGGTGAATAAGTGTCTGGGATCAGAATAGGAGGAGAAGTATGTATAGTGGACCTAGAGGGACTAGACGAAGAGACTGATGAAGGTATAAGTGGGAAACTAGAAACCATTTCTAAAGGGAGATAAGCAGTAGTAGAGGTATTAGGTGGAGGAGAAGAAAGAATGGGTGAAAACAAGATAGGATAAGGGAACTCATTTTCATTAAACTCTACAGTATTAGAAATATACACTCTACCAGAGGGATGCAAACACCTGTAACCTTTGTGAAAAGTACTATAGCCAAGAAAAACACATTTAGATGAACAAAATTGAAGCTTTGTATTGTTATAAGGCCTTAGAAAAGGAAAACATGTGCAGCCAAAAACTCTAGTAACAGAAAAATCTGAATGATGATGAAAAAGCTTGTAATGTGGAGATGTGTTATGAAGAACATGAGCAGGAAGTTTATTTATAAGATAAACAGATGTATGAAATGCATCCCACCAAAATTTCATAGGCATATGTGATTGAGCAAGTAAAGCAAAACCTATTTCAACTATATGCTGATGTTTTCTTTCAATGAGACCATTTTGTTGATGTGTATGAGGACAAGAGTGTCTGATTTCAATGTCATTATCTTTGAAAAACTTATGCAATGTAACAAATTCACCACCCATATCAGATTGAAAAGCCTTAACATGACTATTAAACTGTCGTTCCACCATTTTAGTAAATTGAACAATAATAGGAGCAACCTCAGATTTGAGTTTCAAAGGATACAACCAAGTATATCTAGTAAAATCATCAACCAAGGACAAAAAATATTTGAAACCTTCTGTGGACACAGTAGAAGAGGGTCCCCAAACATCCATATGAATGATACTAAAAGGTGCAGTAGTAAAGTGAGGCACAGAGTGAAAAGACTTCTGATGCATTTTCCCAACCTTACAAGCATCACAAAAATGTTTATCAACAGAAATTGAAGGATTAAATCCTTTAAGAACAATACATAAGGTATCATGACAAGGATGCCCTAACCTATTATGCCACAATGTTGATTTATTGAGAAAATCTGTCTTATTACAACTCAAAACCATAGAATTGGGGAAAACAACTTGCTTATTTTTTATGAGAGAGCCTACATCCAGCTGATATAGGTCATCCTTAAGTGCTCCTTTCAGTAGAATTCTGTGTGTTTTCCAATCCTTTACAAAACAAGAATTAGATGAAATTCTATCACAACATCATTATCCTTAAGAAATTTTGAAATACTAATAAGATTTTTAGTAATATCAGGAACATGCAAGACATCATTAAGAACCACAGACTTATGAGCCTGCAAACAAGGAACCTAAATACTACCAGTATACAAAATAGAAGCAGAAGAGCCATTTCCAACTATTAATTTGGAATTACCAGTAAAGGGATTGAAGATGAAGTTGGACAAGAGAAGAAGTCACATGGTGAGTTGCTCCACTATCAACAAACCATTCATTTCCTGAACAGTGTGAAGGAGAAGAGACATTAGTATGATATGTGAAAGGATTAGAAGAGAATGAGGGAACAACCTGAGTAAGATTTGCTTGAGCCTGAACAGGGGGCTGAGAGCTAGAGGCAGTAGAAGAAGAATTGTTCTAAAGACCAGGATAGCTTTGATCAAATCTTTTAAAACACTTAGAGGCAATATGATTTGTCTTCCCACAGATTTGACAAGCCACTTTGTTTTTCCCATAGAACCGGCCTTTACCCTTCTTAGACTGAGATTTCTCATCCTTTGAAACCATATTGGCAGAAGGATTGGAAGAAGAACCACTTGTAGAAGTCACAATTTGCTGACTAGCAGAGCATTGTAACAATCGACTCTCATGATGTAAAAGGACTGCATGTACCTCATCAAGTGAAAGTAATTCAGGCCGAGTAGTCAAATTTACCACAACAACATCATACTCTGGTCCCAAACCTCCAAGTATATGCATCACCAGATCTTTATTACTGATACTTTGACTAGCTGCATGCAAAGCATCAGAAATATAACACAACCGTAGTACATACTCATCAATTGAAGAATCGCCCTTCTTCAACGATTGCAACTGAGACTGCAGATTCAGAGCCCTAGCTCGAGATTATGACAGAAACAATATACTCCCTCCGTCTCAAAAAGATAATCCACTTTCTATTTGCACAAAGACCAATAAATCTATTTTTGGCATATAAATTTATTCAACATTCCTATTTTACCCTTATTAATATTAATAATACCATTAATGATAAGTAGTACTGCATTAATTATTGTTTAAAAAAGAAAAAATATTTGTATATTGGAATTGAAAAAATATATGGAGTAATAAATATTTGTGTATTGGAATTGAAAAAATAAATGGAGCAATAAATATTTATGTATTGGAATTGAAATAAGTCATGAATTATTTGCAAATATTATGTTAACTATAATAAAAAGGTTCAGAATGACTAATTCCAACAATCATTAAATAGGGGTATTTTAGACAAAAAAAATTAAAATAAATAGAAAGTGGACTATAATTTGAGACAACCCAAAAAGGAATAATGGACTATCTTTTTGAGATGGAGGGAGTATCAAACACCTTCCAGACTTGAAAAGAATGAGTGCATCTGTTAACAAAACTCAATATCTGTTCCGAAATCGAACTCAACATCCAACTAAAAATGAACTGAACTTTGCGACGCCAAAGATGCACCTTAGGACTGTCATCAATCGGAACATCTTCCCAGAACAAGTCATGAATTGCTCAAAATCATGAGTTCTGGCTGTAGCAAGCACCTGCGACCTTCAAAACGTAAAATAACTACGATCTAGACGTATTCTAATGGTGATAAGCGTTGGAAGACGATAAGGTTTCTGAGAAACAAGAGTAGAAGAATTTATGGCAAAACAAAGAAACAAACAGGACACGAGAAAAGAGAAAAAAAATCAAAACGCAAAAGAACAGGAAAAAAATTTGGAGAAACAACGACGACGAGAAAATCAACCAGAATCACTTGGATGAATCGTAACCGACTCCATGGATACCATGTTGAAGAACTCTGTCTAATTTAAACTGATGTTTATTTCTCAAAGTATTTTTGGTTGAAGACAACCGTGCATTTCGCAGTGGTAGTATAACCTACCCGTATTGGTGATCGTTTTTTACAACTGTATTCTTGCAAGTATGTTACAGCTTCCACAATACGATCTCGAATACTTGATATATTTCCTCAATGAGTTTGAATTCTGAGATGTTGTACTCATACTTTAAAGATCCAACAATACAACTGATATTTTACAATCGGAAGGTTAATGTAGGAGGCATTTGGAAAACCCACAACATACATATTATACAACCTTGTCTCCAACGGTAATTTTTATGGCAACGATAATAATCTAATGGTCAAAATTTTTAATAATTTTTGCACCCACAAACGGCTATATTTTATCAACCTTCTTTTTCCCTGCACACGTGATGACGTGTCTGTTGGTTGGAATAATTTGTTATTAAATTTACAAATGTGTGGGGAACAACATCAAACGGTGGAGGTTATTAAACATAAGTGGACGGTTACTTATTAAACATTGTGATGATAACCAAAATACACATTCTTTCATTTATTCACCAATAAATTCACCATATTGACGGTTTTTAAATTAGATCGTCACGAATAATCATCAATTCTTTAATAACCAATCATAATTAATGTATGCGACTTAACCACTCATGGAATTATATATAAATTGGTTGATTTGGTCAACAATTTACTAAAAATACTTGTTAACCAAAATTTTACACAATGAGTAACGAGAAAGATTTTACATTACAAACAATCTCCGAAATACTTAAGTATTTACCACCCAAAGACCTTGGTCGATTTAAAATCGTAAGTAAACCATGGTGTCATCTCATTCAAAGTAAATACTTTGCGAATAATGTCCATTTGATGGAGATGAAAAAACAGAATCAATATGTATTTCTGTTCCAGAAAGAAATTAGAAATTGACCTTTATTTTATGACGAAACACCAACATGGGGTATTTTCAACAAAAGGGTAGTCGCAGATGGTGATAACGAGATTGAACTATTGGCAAGCTGCAATGGACTCGTGTTGTTTTGCAATGCTCAAGATGTCTATTTTTTGGGTAATTCAATAACACAAGACACCATAGTTCTTCCAAACAATCATATTGTTTTTCCGGAAGACGCAAAATGGGCACATGTTTTCTACGGTTTGGGCTACGACCAAATCAATGGAGATTACAAGGTGGTACAAATTTTACACTTCGGTAACGATGAAAGAGATACAGAGGTAAAGATTTATTCAACTAAGAATGCTGCATGGAGTCGTATACCCGATGTACCTTTCCAAACTATATGCTCAGAGCCCAGTGTCTTCGTGCATGGCCGTCTACATTGGAAGATATTTCGTGAATCTAAAATATATGCCATTGTATCACTTAACTGCCAAACCAAGAGCTACGATCTCATGCAATTACCCGTCGACATGCCGCCAAATTTTATATTCTATAATTTGGGTTCGTTGGATGATGAAACATTAATTTTATACTCTTACTTTTGCAAAGTTCACATTTTGGATTATGAAAGAATACGGAAGACAGGACTCATGGATGAAAATAGTCATACTCATTGGACCAAACATAGCTCCAAATCCATCACTATTTGGACTCCAGCCACTTTGTTGAGTGGACACCAACCATGAAATCATTCTTTTTAGAATGAATCCAGAAGGCATTTTTTGGACATTCAATATCAAAGAAGATACTCTGGAGTTGTATCCACTACCCCCAGTTAATCCAGATGGTTATGTTACTATTTTTAGGATTGCTAATAGTATTGGTGGCCCATTGTAAGTTGTGTTGTAACGTTTTTATGTTTGCAATTAGTATGTTTACAAGTGGTGGCCTAATGTATTATTAGTTATTTTTGTACAATCAAGATGTATGTAATATTCATTATGTTTAATAATACTTCTTTATTTTTTTATAAATGCAATCAAAACTGCACATGTAAAATAATTATGCACGTGTTTCAATGAATTGCACAATTGTAAAAAACCTTAAATATAGTAAAAATTCCATAGTGATGTCAAACATGTAGATACATATCAGCAAAGTTACAAAATATTTTCCCTATAAAATAGTAATATTTCAGTTATATTGTGTAAGTTGGAACGTATCTTTTCACCCAACTTCTTCAATTTGATGGAGCATCTGCCTGTGCACCTTGCATACGAAGCAAGGATAGTTGGTCCTGTGCAATATAGATGGATGTATTCATTTGAGAGGTAATTTATAACTCTAAATTATTTGATTACCTAAAACGGTTATACTATATATATAAACTTGATTAATTTAATTAGGTATCTTCACAATTTAAAGCCCAGTTTTGGTAACAAGACACATGTTGAAGCATCGATTGCAAATGCGTATTTAACGAAAGAGGCCTCAATATTTTATTCCCACTATTTTGGCGATCACGTTCTAACGAGGCAGCACAATGTACCTCATAATTACGATGGTCGTGGCGAAGTACCCTAAGTAGCAAAAGGTACTCTGTCCATATTTATACCTCCTGGTCGACATCTTGGAAAGATGAACAAAAGATGGATTGTAGATGAGGAGAAAAACACGGCTCATACGTATGTGTTACTGAATTGCAGCGAGGTGCAACCGTATATCGAGTAAGTTTATAACGTTCAACTTCCGTTAATTACGTTAATCCATATATTAAATAATCAAATCCCCTTTTGTAGTATGTTTTTCGAGCAACTACAAAAAATTCCAACTGGGACTCTTGAGGGCTGAACAAGATGATAGACTACAAGAGGAGTTTGCATCGTGATTTGAACAACTTGTGAGGATAACAATATTCAAAATTGGTGGATACGTGATCTTTCTAGCGGTCCTTCAAGTTGTGTCACCACATACCCTGGATATTACGTGAATGGTTACAAATTTCACACACGAACTTATGACTCATCCAAATCTACTTCAAATTGTGGAGTTTGTATCAAAGTTAAAAATTATGATGCAGATGAGAATGATTTCTACGGGATCTTCGAAGAAGTAGTGCAATTGGAATACCCCGGACGTATTGAGAAAAATGTTGTTTTGTTCAAGTGTGAGTGGTTTGATCCATCTGTGCCAAATGGAACAAGAGTACATCCTCATTACAAACTTGTGGACGTTAATCAAAGGTGAAGATACGGCCGCTACGATCCTTTTGTGTTAGCAAGTCAAGCCACTCAAGTTTACTATTGCAAGTACCTGAGAAAGCGTAGACATGAATGATTGGTCGTTTACAAAATCAAACCGAGATCCTTGGTCGAAACCGTGCCAATGAATGAACAAGAGCTTCCCCCCTTTCAAGACGACCTTGAGTCTCAAATTAATATTGTGCAAACGGATGATGATCAAATCATATTGACAGATGTCAACGCTGCACTAATGAAGAAGAAGAAGAAGAAGGAGGAGGAGGAGGAGGAGGAGGAGGAGAAGGAGAAGAAGAAGAAGAAGAAGAAGAAGAAGAAGAAGAAGAAGAAGAAGAAGAAGAAGAAGAAGAAGAAGAAGAAGAAGAAGAAGAAGAAGAAGGAGGAGCTAAATTCAGACTCAGATGAATATTGAATATATAGTGTAATAATCATTTGTTATTGAATAATGTAATAATTATGTGTGTTTCATTTGCATGTTATATATATGATGAATTATTTATTATTGAATAGTGTAATAATGTGATTTTATTTAATTATTGTTACGAATGAGCGGACCGTCTGGATCGAGGGGACCGTCTGGGTCCAGGGGACCAGGGTCGAGCGGACCGTCTAGGTCCAGGGGTCGAGATGCCAGGGTACCAGTACCGGTACCGATTATTCAGCGGGATGAAGAAGAAGAGGCTCTCGGCTCTGAGTCTTATGAGGACCATCCAGCTCCAGCTCATGTGGGGGAGATCCTAGATATATGGATCTACAGGGGCACGTACGTTAAATACTTGTGAATAATAAACTGTGTCATATTTATATGTCTATTAATTTCACATGTTTATTCCCTTTTTGCAGGTTGATGCCATCGAATACGGTATCCAAGACTATTCGAGAGATTATGTATCGACATATGGAGCTTGGTGCATTCACTTTCCGGATGATATCTCCTGAGAGGCTGCAGACGTACTGGGAGTCATTTCAGGTACATTATATTTTGTTAATCGCTATTTAATTTTGATTAATTTATAAACTTTAACGCTTATTGAGTACAATAATATTTTATTTGGCAGTGAGTGACTAGGTAGGACCCTGCCGTTACGAATTCAACGGAGGTTAGGGGTGGCAAATCGTGTAATCGTGTCGTTTATCGTGTCGACACGATAACGACACGACACGATAAGGTGAAACACGAACACGATCTGATAAGGATACGTGTCGGCACGACACGATAAGGACACGATAATATTAAAACTAAAAATATAATCTAAAATTTTAAAATTTTAGACACGATAATGACACGATAAGGACATGATAATATTTAAAATTTTAGATTTTAAAATGCTTAATTAAAAATTTTAAAATTTGTATCATATTGTATTGTTGTCATCGTATGCGTGTCATTAACATGTTACTATCATATACATATTAGTGATTCACTAACAGATTAACAGGTTGCTAATGGGTTAATGTGTAATCTGTTAATTTTATCGTGCTTAACGGGTTGACACGACACGAACACGACACGAAATTTTCGTGTCCTTATCAGGTCGACACGATAAGGACACGAACACAATAAGCCCAAACACTAACCCGCAATTTTCGTGTCGTGTTATCGTGTCGTGTCTGAAATTGCCACCTCTAACGGAGGTGTATGAGCTGTTCGTTCGTAGGGCAGCGGAAAGATACACCGATATGCTGAACAATGTGAAAACATTGTGGGTCACCAAGAAGAAGAGGCCTGGATGGGATGGAGCCATTTTCGATGCACTGCTCGAGTATTGGGATAGAGAAGAGGTGAAGACAAAGAGCGTGCAGTGTAAAAAGAATCGACTGTCGGAGCCTGGAGGCCCGGGTACTGACATCTCACGCCATAGGGGCGGATCCCGTGGAGCAGCCGAGTTTGCATATGACTTTGTAAGTAATTTTTTAATGCTAGTTAGATATTTTAATTAAACACGTTGTTCTAATTAAATAAATATAGGAGAGAACACATGGACGGCCCGCCACTGACTGGGACATAGTGGAGCATTACCACTACTATGGTGAAGGGGAGTACACCTACGGGGCTATTAGTGACACACTTGTAAGTATTTTTATTTTATATTATGTAATAATTTATATACATATTATACATATGTCTATTTTTGTAATCTAAAATTCTAATTGTGGACATATTCGTACATCAAGAATGTCAAGAGATGGCCTCCCAGATGCCTCAGCCCTCTGAGGGGTCGAGCTCCGAACCCCAACCCGACTTATCCCAAATCTATGTCAATTCCATTGGAAAATAACACGGACGTGTTCGGGGTCTTGGTCAACTGGGTATGCACATGCATGCTTAACTCCTAAATGTATGAAATGCATGGCAAATTAAATGAATAAATGCATGCAAGTGGATATGAATCCACCGTCCTAATTATAAATGATGATGTTGGATACTAGTGCAAGAAATACACAAAATACATGCATGAGCACAAGTGTACAGGCTAATAGTTTAGCCTTTAAAGAAATAAAGCAAAATAGGCCACACAGCTAGTTAAAATGATGATGTCGAGACAATTGTCACCTGCTTGCTATAAATAAGCTTCATTTGAAGGTTAAGAAGGAGAAAGAAGAAACAAATCATACATACCTTATTACTAGAAAAAGTCACAAGGCACCAGAGAACCTTTTAATTTTTTTTCTTTTGCACTACAGAAGGTGGGGATTTACTTCAACTCTTAATTGAGTTATAATATTCAAGTATTATAATTGCCCTTATTAAATTTTTACTATGTAAATTAATATTCATGTTAAGCCTGGCCCAGCCAGTAAATTCATGTTAAGTCTGGCCCAGCCAGCAAAATTCATGTTAAGCCTGGCCCAGCCAGCAAATTCATGTTAAGCCTGGCCCAGCCAGCAAATTCATGTTACGTCTGGCCCAGCCAGCAAATTCCACGTTAAAGTTGATATTGTCAACACTATTACAAGTTCTACAAGTTAAATATATTTACATTATTAAAATTTAATTTGTGCAATTACGAGGTTACCCCACTAAGTGTATTTTCACACACTTACCCCTTCCTTAAATATTTTTCAGTGCAGGAGTTCGACATGAAAGGATGAATCGGGATGCTATGGCCAAGAAATAAGAAAATAATAAATTACTACTACTCTTTTATTATTTTTTGACTTATGGCTTGTAATTAATTATGGGATTAACTCAAGAATTTACACATTCTGGAATAAGCTTTATTATTATCTTCCGCTGGAATTTTTATAATTATATTCTACATGTTTAATTATACTACAAGCATTTATTTATAGAATGCGTTTCTCATTAAATGTAAATGTTGAATTAGATGAATGTAATTACTTAGTAACGTCTCAACATTAATATTAGTATATACTAAATAGGGTCGTTACAAGTGTATACGATATTTGATTGTGTATATATAAATATGGGTGATGGTTGATACTATATACAATCATGAATTTAATAATGGGTCACTTAATTTCAAAGTTCATGGATAAATTTCAAAGTTAATTTAATTGAATAATGTTGTGTCTATTTCTTATTTCCTTTTATGGAAACTTTATATTTTTCAACTCATCTAAATTTCTTATAATCTCATGGTATCATTTCTTCAATTAATTCCAGGGACTAAAATTAATTTTACTGATAAGGAAAAAAAATCTATGTATTTAAATATAACTAGTTGTTTGTCACGTGCGTTGCACGTGGATTAGTTTATAAAATCAATTGTCATGTCTTTTGGAAGATATTTGTGAAATTGCATTGATTTTTATGTTTTGTTGTTCGACATTAATCTAAGATTAATGGTTCAACATTAGAAATATGTGAGTTCAAGAAATTTTAATTGGAAAAAAAGAATTTAGTGTGCACAAGACATGTACCATATCAATTGAAACGTATCTTGCAAGCCTTTCTTACAAATCTTCAAAACAATTAATAGCAAAATATTCAAAAATAAATCCAAACTCAAGCAGACGGCTGCTAGCAGCTGCAACATGTGAGTGAATTCAAAATCCAATTTAAGACGTCTGCTATTGATGTCCACCAGAGACTCAATCACAATAACCATAAATTATATTCAAATGTAAGCGATTACATTTTCAAAAGCCCGGTAAACTAATTTGGGCTTAGATAGATTTTCTATACTCTAACAAGGGAGGTAGACGGTGCAAGGTAGTTGATGTCCTGAGGTGAACGATGGAGGAAAGAGGCGAACAATTGTGATGGCATCACAAATAAATGAATTTAAAAAATTAGTGCAAGAAAAAAGGTTATATGATCCATATAAATTTTAACAATATAGCAGTTCTGCAGAAAATCACCACCATTCAGTTCCATATTTTAGCATCACGGAACTCTATCAATGCCTCGAGATGAACTGTTCACGAACTTCTAACTTTGCAAATCTAATCTGCATATAATTTTCAGGTATATGCCAGTAGACTAATACCCTGCAAAACAATTAATTTATGTGATTAAATTCTTTCACTTACGATATGCAGTCATCAAGTCTTTTGAGCATAGGGATAAAATTATCGTGTGCTACATTCATGCTTGGAGAATAAAAATTGGTCGCTCCTTGCACATGGTTGTCATTATCAATCGTGAATTCCATGCACCATATTCATGATTAATTTGAATTTATATGCAAGCTAAGTTCAAAGAATTTCATATCCAACTTCCAACTCAAGAAAAGGCAAAACAGAAAGGATGTGATCATAAATCAATGACAGTGTTACTGATAAGTGGTTAATTGTGCGTAAATTATGTGCGAATACTGGTTATTTAATTATTAATTTCTAGCACAATTCGTAGTAATTCCGCTTATTATGTCTTTTGTCGTCAGTTTACTTTGAGGTGTTATTTTTATATTAATTATAGGTAAATTGATTGACGTTGGGAATCGGGAGGTGACGCGTGTGTCAGGCCGATGGAAGAAAAAAATCTGGCATTGTAAATGAGCAAATTAAAGGAAGATTTTATTACTTCCTTATTGGGAAAAGGAAAGTCAAAGGAGAAGGGGGGGACGAACCTGGACAAAGAAGAAGGGGAAAGAATTTGAAGAGGAGAAAAAGAAGAAAAAAGAATTTACGCAGTGTTATTGGAGAGGGAGAATTGGAGAAGGAGAACGGAGTTTAATTTTTTACATTTCTTTGTGAAGACAAGTTGTAAGATTTTTATTATTTTGATTATTGTCGTTGTTCGTTAATCATGTCTAGTAGCTAAACCTTTATTTTCTAGTCCGAGGATGCCAAACTTTGAACGGTTCGAATTTCGTGCAAATTAGTATAAACGTTGTTAGTTCAATTCTTGTCTCGATTTTATTATTGTTTGATTATATGCTTTGCATGTTTTGAATAATAGATAAATTAGGATTGATCACCCTAATTGTTTACTATTTATCTCTAGCTAATTCGCATTTTGTAATTCGTAATTGTGCAAATTTGTGATATGGTAGCAAAGAATAATAATATTTAAGTTGTATGATTCGAACGTTTCGATTTCATAGCTTAATTTTTCCTATCGTTTTAGGGCGAATGCATTCTAGGAATTGAATCCCGAATACATGTTTTAGGATTATTCCTGGGATAGATTAATCAAGGGTCGTACTTTTTGGTTAATTAAACTTAAGAAACGATTCGAACTAGTTTGGTCGTACCACTGGTTTAGGGAAAAGATTCGAGAAAGAATTTGAATAGACGAGGATATTAATTTGAGTTAGGAAAACCGTTCAGAGGGAAGCTATCTGAGGGCTAGATTGTTTCTTATATTGTTTAAACACATTTGCATGACTTGTTTATTTAATTTAATCTGTTGAATATTTGTTTGAGTAAATTGTGTAGTCGGAAATCAATCCCCCCTATATTGTTACCGTTTTATTTCACACAAATTATTTCAATATAATTACTCAGTTCCTCGTGGGATCGACCCCTTACTTGCCCTACTACATTAGTAGGTTGGTTCGGGTAATTAATTTATTTTTTTTTGGTGCCGGCGACAGCACACCAGTTACCGTCTTAATATTTTAAAGCATTGGATAACTTTTCTTGCCAACTTCTCCACATTACTTGACAAGTTCTTTTCGAGAAATACACAGTGAGGTTGCAGCTATAAGATACTGATAGAAACCAATGTACTATAGTAATTTAGAAACTACAATTTCAAGACATTACAATACACACACATCAAATGTCACTAATGATAATGGAGAATCAATCAACGTAAGCAATTAATGGTAGTTAGGACTGTGGATAAAGGGGAAGAAGAAACGCAAGAGGCGAGAAAAAGAAACGCATAATTAAGAAATAAGGATCAAACTGTAAAGAGTAAAAAGTGGCGGGGGTAGAAACATCCAAAAATGTTCTCAATCCCAAGCCACTTTTACATATATTATAGATTTGGCAGGTCCACTTGGCCACCGGGCTCCTCACTTAAGTGGGAGACCTGGGTTCGATTCCCTTTGGGAACGAATTGGAGTGAGAGGTATAAGGAGACTTGGAGTATTTGGAATGGTAAGGAGACTTGGCGAACTAACTTCTAACAACTAACAACTAACATTTACCGATCAAAAAAAAATATATAGATTTGGCAGGTAGCCACCCACAACCAAGCTCATACATACATTATTTTCTTATAAAATTGAAGTCTGATTATATCCACAACTATCTACGATTTGATCATTTATTAGGGGTGTTTTGATTGAAAATTTTTAATGAAAATAGGAATGAAAATAAGTATAGGGGTGGTTAATGAGAACCGTCAATTTGATTAATATTTTTCCTCCTAAATAAGGTAATTATTACCCAATGTCATTATTTTCTCTTCTAAACTAGTTTTTATCCATAACCGTGCTTCGCACGGTGATTAATATTATAATCATAATTTCATATACGAATTTGACACAAGAATATAACACCAGATCAATAATGTGACTTCGGTGAGTCTCCCAAACTATTCGCAGCGAACCAAAATTCTCAAATGATTAGAAAAAGTAACTAATTTTGAAAATAAAAATCGCCGAAAAATTAAAACCGTCTATAATCACTGAATCAAAACTATCAAAAACAAAATAATTTTGCATGAAGCCGAAACATGGATTCATATCCAAACTACTGCAAGAAAAATAAGATATTGTAAGATTATTTTACATAGGAGTAATGTATATAAATATGTATATTCGAAATATAAATTTTTCTTCAATCAGGAATGATATCCAAACTTTATGAACAGACCACTACTACAACAAAAAAATACATATAAAATGAAACACACTAAAAAAATAAAAGGATGAATATAAACCATGAAGTGATTCTTATTAAATAGGTGAGTGAATAATAAATGTACCCTCAAAATAAACACATAATTAGACGTGAATGATAGAGTACTAATATAAAAGTCAAATGTAACATAAACAAAGATGAAAAAATAATTATGGTTAAGATTAAAAATTAGTATGTTAAGAGTATGATGGTCAAATATACCATATAAATCAAACGATCAAAATTCATCAAATATTTCAGATCAATGGTCAAAATTAAAAGGCGGAAAAATTATATTAGGAATGCAATGGTATATTATATATTTATAGATAAGATAATTATTACCCAATTTTGATTAATTTTTTCCTCTCTTACAATGGTTCATCCTCAATCATTTCCCTTCACCATCACTACAATCTTCTTTTGTCTCATTTTTTTAGCATAATACTTGTGATGTAACCACCATTAATGTGGAAAATTTGACCAGGCCTGAAGGGCCCAGTAAGCAAGTTAAACCTAGGGTGTGCATTCGGTATTCGGTAACCGAACCGAAACCGAATAGTAAAAACCGAATAAATACTGAATTAGCACTATAAGAAATTGAAATCGAAATGTGTAAAAATGATCAATATCGAAACTGAAATTTTCGATTCGGTTTCGGTATAATACCGAATACCGAATTTTTTTTAATTTTTTTAAAAATAAATTTTGAGACTTTTCTTTTGGACCTTTAAAAAAAAATTCTCCAAAACAAGTAAAATACAAGCAAACATAAATCATTTATACACTAAGTTCCTAGTTCTCAAGGTCCAACTTTCAACATAAAATCCAAATCCAAAATATCAAAACATCAACATAAAATATCAAATACAAAATTTAATACAAATTCATAAAATTATATATATATATATATATATATATATATATATATATATATATATATATATATTATTATACTCCATTATATATTATACTCCCTCCGTCCCAAGAAGCTATGCATACTTTCCTTTTTTGTTCGTCCCAACAAGTTATGCACACTCCTAAAATGGAAACATCATACAATATTAATACCCTCACAATATCATTTAAATCACAAAAATGTCACTCTTATTCTACTATCTATTTTTTTCTCTCTCCTACTTTATCTCATTAAATCACCCAAAATATTTTTACACTTTATTTTCTCTCTTACACTTTATTCTCATAAAATTCAACAAAATTAATTTTTTTAATTTCCGTGTCCCAATAAATTGTGCACAACTTTTTGGGACGGAGGGAGTACTATTTATAATTTTTTCTATATTATATTATTTTATATTTTAATATATATATATATATATATATATATATATATATATATATATTAATATATATTAAATTTCGGTTCGATTTTTAGATATACCGAAATTTTATTCATAATATCGATACCGATACCGAATACCGAAGTTTTCAAATTTTAAAACCGAATATCAAAATTTCGGTTCGATTTAGTTTGATTTTCAATTAAAAACCAAATAGTGCTCACCCCTAGTTAAACCTAGGAGCGCAAACCTAGGCTCAAGGGCTTGAGCCCAAATAATAGTAAGGGGTCCCCTAAAAAGAGTGAGCCTAAAAGAGCTCATGGGCTTATGCCCACGGAGAAGTGATGGCCTGCTGAAAATATGTTGGTCCATGCCTGCTAAAAGTAGTAAAGAATAATGGCCCTTGAAGCCCACGAGGGTGACCCAGTAGGGCCCAGGTGGACCAAGTCTTGATATTGAACAGGAGAAAAGAGAGTGGGACGGTTACAATGTAAGTGGATGAAGCATGATCCAACATGGGAGATAAAAGAGGTAAAAGAAGTTGATAAATAGAAAGGTACACAACATAAAAATACATATACGAAATATACAAATCACCATCTTCATCTTCATATAATTTGGCTAAGATTTATTGAGTTTCTCTCATGAAAGAGAGAGCATTCATATTTGAGAGGTCTCGTGTTCGATTCTTGGGGTGTGGTTAAAAAATCACACATCAACCATGAACACAATTTTTCCTCCAATATTTTAGAAGCATAGAGGAAAAAGATATTGCATTCCTATTGAAGAATTTACAACCAAGGTTTCCCTAAGAAACCAGTTAGGGATGGATTTAGGATATGGTTGTTCCTTTTGAATTTTTAAAAAAAATTCGACCATACATGTTACTCCCTCCGTCCTATTTTAGATTGCTCAAAATTAAAAAAAAAATGAATATTTTATTTAGGGTTGTATATTAATTTAATCGAATCGAATATCATTGTTTTGAATTTGTATTTGTTAAATTTTTTAATATCAAATTCGATTAGTTTTCGAATAGTAAATGTAATTTATATTTGATTTGAAATTGATATCGAATTTTTCAAAATCATTCAAATACTCGAATCAAATATTTGAATCGATTTTTTTTCTCAAATATATATTAAACAATACTCTTCGAGTATATAATTAAAAATTGATTTTGTTGTTTCAGTTCAAAATACAAGCCACAAATTTAAAAGTTGCATAACATAATCAAATACCGAAAAGAAGTTAATTATCATATTAATAAAAAAACACTTCAAGTTAATTATCATATTAATAAAAAAAACACTTCAATAAACAAGTGATGAGAATTCAATCTTCCATTAAATTTGCAAACTAAATTCAAGTTGTTTGACATGAATATGTTCTTCTTGCTTCTAAATTAAAAATTAAAAAATTAGAAATAAGTTTATTCATGAAAAACATCATATATTTCAAATTAAATATAAAAAATAAAAATTACTTACATGTGTCATAATGGTAAAAAAAATTAAAATATTTACATGTGTTATAATGGGTTTGTGAGGTTAGGGACTTTAGGACGTTAAAGTGAATTTCAATTTTCAAATTTGATTTTCAGTTTTTGTTTTTCTTTTTTCTTTTTTTTTTGAAGAAAACAAAAACAAAAACTGAAAATTAAATTTGAAAATTGAAATTCACATTAATTAATATATTAATTAATATATTTTCAGTTTTTGTTAATAATACGAAAAAAAATTAATATATTAATTAATTTATATGGATGTTATATATTATGCTATAAATAATCATATGTATATGTATATTTATATATAATATATATTTAAATATTGAATAGAATATTTACGAAACAAAATCGAATATCATAATTTTATATTTGTATTTGATTAAAAATCGAATCAAATCAAATATTTGTAATTGAATTCGAATCATAAAATTTCGAATACGAATATCGAATTTTGAGCACGAATACCGAATCGAACCAAAATTATTTAATTCGTTTACAATCCTAATCTTATTTTTATTTTCTCATACTCAAAATACCAAAAAAATAACTCTGTCCCCTTAAACTAAACTTTTCCAAATATTTTTTTATGTCACTCAGCATTTCTCCAATAAAGTTGAAATGACACATTTACCCTCAATTTTATATATTTTATTAATATTAATGAATAAATTTCTCTTTAAAATCCGTATCCTTTTGGCTTAATATTTTTTTCTATTTAAACTTTTAAAACAATTATGATATGTTATATAAAAGTTTGTCCCTTGAAATGAAAATTTTAATTTATTTCGGAACCAACGACCGTCTTCACAACCATAACCATTTAAGAAAAGAATATTTAAGCATTTTACATGTGGTGAGCTGATGTGAAATAAAGAATTGAGGTGAGAGACAATGAGACATGATTCAAAATATAAATAGAACTCCAACGTGACATTTCTTCAAAATTTTCCATCTTTATTTGGTTTTTCTAGCCTATATCTGACCCATGCGGCTCAAATAGGCAAATGTACACCCACGAGGCACAAATAAAAATTATTTTCTTTTCACCTTAGTAAAAAATAGAGTGCAGGTTCTAACACACCAAATTATTAAATACACACATTTTTACATATTTTTAAGTACACACACCTAGTGTACGGTTGAATTTTTTTGTACAAATGACAGGTCTGCGGTTGAATTTTTCGCACAAGTATGTATACTCATAATGTGTGACTAAAAATTTCGCACGAATGATATTTGCTCGAATAAAATTTTTGCATAAATATGTGTACTAAAAAATATGTATGTACTTCCCTTTTAAAAAAAATATGTATGTACTGAAAAAATAGAGCCACGACAAAAAAATGATATTTTGTGCTGAAAACATTCCACTTGGCCACTTTCATAATTAAAAAAGTTTCGTTACTCGTCAACCATAAAATAAAATTTTAAAAAATTGTGTAATACTCATTTTTTAGAGCAATATACACTCAAATATTATAGTAAGGCCATGTGGCTTAAAAAACATTTTTTTTTCAACAAATGTAGAGAATCTGGTAGAGAATATTTTTCTTATGCCTGCATAAAAAAAATAAAAACATTTTCCTTTATCAAAAATAAGCAAAAAAATATTTTTTTTCCAAATTGAAACATGGTACAAGAATCAAATTTGATACCTTACAACAATAATTAAAAAAAAAAACAAATATCTGGGTCATGAAAATATTGCGATAATCCAATATTTGTAAAATTTAGGTAAGACACTTTGTTTCGAGTAGGATCGAGAAAATTAAATCTTAGAAACAGTAAAAATGTGAATGTACCTTTTGTGGATGCTTGATTGATAAGATGTAGTAACATAAAATACAGTAAAAATAAATAGTGGTGAAATTATATATATTGTGCAAAAAAGTGTGTTATTGGAAAAAGAAAAAATACAAGGGAAAATGTAAAGTGTAGATATTATAAATCAGAATTACAATGAATTTAAAATCTAACTTTCACAATCCTACAAATGTATTAAAATTTATTTTGCAAATCCAAAAACAAAACAAAAAAAAAAATCCCTAATACAATTATCTAATGGGTGAGTATTATGTTAACATCGTTCACGGTAAACAATTGTGCATATCTCTAAATATTTGACCCGTGAACAATGAATATTGTATATTTAACCTGCATACTATGAAAATTGATACTTGTTCACAATTCACAAATATTAATATCGTGAAAAATCACTCTAATCATAGACTCATAGTTCACTCTTAGCAACAAGCTCCAAAATTTATCACTTGACATGAGAGAACAAATTTGGACCAGACAAGACAACACCAATGATTTGATTTATACTAAAAGTCTGATCATATGTACAGATCCAACACTAACCTCTCAATCAATGGAGTGTGGGGAGCTGTAGCCATCTATATTGATGAGATGTATATCTCTCTATAAACTGTACTTCTCCAACTCGAAAACTAGAGGACGAAAACTACAAATATAATCAGAAAAAAGATTAGAACAAGAAACAATTTAATCATAAGCCACCTGTTTGAGGATATTCGGTTCAAGTATTTCAGCAAGGCATTGCTAGCGCCTTCAACGTTTGTTAGTGACTCGTCCATGTTATCATCGATCCTGCTCATTTCAGTCCGGAAAATTGATCAGAAAAAAAAAATGGCGACAAGTAACACTTGGGTGCACCAGTTGAAGCGTGTAACTGATGCACGACTAATACTATCCAATAAAAACAACTTATATTGTTCAGTGAAACCAACTAATAATAACATTAAAAACGCATGGTGCAACTGGTGCATAGAGGTATTTGCCCTCTGGGTTATACAAGGGAAAAGTTGAAATATTACCTGATTGCCAGCTCCCCTTGTTGTGCGACCATTGTAGCCAAATGAGTGAAAATCCCACCGAGTTCTGAAATTGTGGACTCCACATTTTGAAGAGCTACACTCCGACTTTGAGAGATGCTTTCTTGTCGTGGGACCACCTGTTGCAACATGGCTGCTTCCATTTGGGGGGACGGATTGGTATCGGTGGCCATTCTTCGTCTACATGCATAATATTTATGTTGAGCAAGGTGCAAATTATAATTTACGAGCAATTTACAAAATAAACTGAGAAATAATTATTTTCCATGACAATGTGTAGAAGGCAAATGAAGCAACACAATATAACAAGCTATCTAATAATTAAAACAGATCCACATCTTAGTCTACATCTTTGATCAGAAGTAATAACTTGTATACTAAACAAGGGCAAAATAACTTGATTATATCTTTTAATTCAGTGCAAATGAACATCACACGGGACAAATGTTTAGGTAAATATATAGAAAATAAAGAGAAAAAAACAATACCATAGACATATATGAGAAAACCCATAGTTTAGAACCAGCAGTATGCAGATTAAAAGATGATGGTTACATATGGTGATGAAAAATTGAAAAGACGAGAAGCCGTTGATAATGGATTGTTTCACCAAATGAGTCATCAAACAATTCTTATGTGCAAGTAATTCTTACAACCATGAACTGATTCTTGCATGATGATTGATGACCTGACCACCGCTAATTAATTGTGGTATACATGTTCCATTACAAATTATGGAGAGCTAATTTTCACCATCTGCACCTCAATCTAAAGTATGCAGCATAATTTTTTTTTTTCCATCTCATTTTATTTATCAAGTGGGTGATTGATGGGTTTAGTACAATGAGATTGTGTTAGATAAATTAGCTGTTAGATAAATTACCACTTTACTGGAATTTAGGTTTCATCAAAGCTGTTCTCTAGTACCTGATTGCTATTTTTTAACAAACCCTAGTAAACAAGCAATACATGAGTTGTAACCACGAAGAAAATAGAGTGCAGATAATATTTCGCCTAGACAAATAACTAACACAGTTAAATAATTGCAAAGTATCTTTTCTGGACATACCTTAGTTGGTTGCCGACTTGAATGTCGTTTCCCTTTGATCTGATATCAGAAAGTAGGAAAGAAAAATATAAGAGGAGACACATTTACAACACAAGTAAAAAATTCTGCAGTGCATTTTAGAAGGGAGTTCGTGGGATGTACTGAAAAGATAATGCATCAAGAGCAGGTCTTCTATGAACCCGGGTTCACATGAACTCTCTTTTTCGAGTGTCACTGTTATGCATACGGAGTATCACTGTTATGCATATGAAGTGTCACTGTTTAAAGAAATGCTTATTTTTTTAAACAGTGATATACATAACAATAATAGTGCGTATGCATAACTATGATAGTGTGTATGCACAGTGATACTTGAAGAAAAAAAGTTCATGTTAACTTGAGTTTACAGAAGTTTTTGTCATGCAGCAATGGCACTTTACATGAATGTCATGTGGCCCAGTTAATAATTATGGAGAGTTCAATGAGCCCTCCAGCAGATGATTATATGCCCATCCAAAAAAGGGCAAATTGTTTCGTCTTTTCAAAATAGTACGAGTTAGATAACATACTAATCCAAAAATGTATAACAGGATGTTTAAGGAACAAGATTCCACCCTAATTGTCAAATACGCACTGGATAAAGGAGATGAACGTCATGGGAAAGAATTCCACTTGATTATCTACCTTATTTTACTGGTGAATTTTTAGTTATAAACAAAAAAGAATAAAAATTTGAATGCAAGTCAAACTGATGCAAATTTCCAGTTACCTTAAGCAACCGGAGAATAAACAGAAATATGCCAACCCATAAACACAATAGGACATATTCATAAATAGGTCCATGGGGTGGGGAAAAGAGGAACAAAAGTTATAAATATGGAACACTTGCGAACATACACTTGTCGTGTCTCAATATAAAACTAACAGCAGAACTTGCCAAATAATTTGGTGGGATTGAAGTGCAACTTTTACTTTGGTATAGTGACTAGGGCATAGTAGAAACATCTAAGCATTAGAAAATTGATTTTTGCGAGAACTAATCAAGTTTTTTTGGGTGCTCAGCAAATGCAGCTAAAGGAAAATCTGTAAATTTTAAACCTAGCCGATATTGTTTATGAGAGAAGCAGGAAGCAGAAGAGTCCTTAGGCTTTCAATCTTTTATTATAATTATTTAACCTTCTGATATGGTTATCTGTGTTTAATTAATGCTTTATTTATTATGCTAGTTGACCACTAGCCTAAGTATCATTTAACTATTGTAATGGGGATTACTTTGGGGAGCAGAAAATATAACATTGAGATTTCAGCCATATTTTGGCGTGGGCAGGATTATTCCTGAGTGTGTTTCAATCTATTCCCTGTGCAATCCTAACAGATTCAACCATGAAATTCTAGTGGTATGATAGGCTTCTATGTGCCTAATTTTATACACAGTACAGACACCATACAGGATATGCCATATTTTATACCTGTTCTAATAATTAAATCCTTTGGATCTATATTGTTGATTAATATGGATAAACCGTACAGTCCATTTGTAATGAGTAATCCAAGTAACTCTCCTTCAAACTTTTCTCATTTTCTAACACGCTAAATTCTTGCCAAGTAGTCTAGCTATCAATTAGTAGTAAAAAGTTCTCCTACACTACAAACTGCTACAGATTTAGTCTAATGGTATCACCTTTTTTCCTTTTATTTTTTGGTTAAATTTTTGCATTATATCTGCAATATAAGGATGACATCTCTATGTGATGCATACTGTATTTAAGAACTGGTAACAACATATCTAAACTATGTTTGGAATACTTATGCACTGACACACAGGTTTAACAGCTTTAAATACACACCCACATATGGTCTACAACACAGGAAAACTTTACCAGGTTTCAAATTCACTCATCGGAAGTTACAAATAGAGGATAATAACAACCAATATTAGAGAATGAAAGCTCATTTTAATGTGATTATGCTTGGAGTTACAGGGTAGGAACATACTTCCAGGGATGAGTAAGCAAGTATTTATGCGAAATTGGTTAATGCTCTGTCATTTAAGAATGCTGTAGCCATTGTAATGTTTGAGCAAACCAAGTCAGACTATAAAACATTGACTTCCAGGGTACATACCACATAATATCATAATTATCTCCATCATAATGTAACTATCCAATAAATTAAAACAACAATGTCTGTAAGGAACCAGCAGAAGAAATTATACATTGACGATTGCAGATTTCCTCCAGACGTCTCAGATGAGTTCACCCAAGGGGGTGGTTCCGTGACAGTACTAGGTGGCTGTTTCAAAGGGTTCTCTCTTGATACAACAGTGGAAAATAACTGTTTCCGATTCTCACGGGCCTTGATATTCTGTGGAAAAAATATAATTAAATTATTACGAAGATGTTAACGTTGTTTCACACCAGAAAAAGCATGAGAACATCAGCTGTATGGAATATACCTGTGTTGTAGTAGTCAGGACATCTTTCAACTGCTTAGTCACATTCATCAGTCTGTTTTTTAAATCATCACAAACAGCAGTCAAATGAACAATTCTATCCTCTGAATAATTTCCATCAGCTATCTCCATGTTTTGGAGGGTTTGCAATTCAGAAACAGCCATGTTAAGTGCCGTGATATCATTTTTTATCAGGTTCGTAAGTTCTCCATTTTCCTTGCTCCGATCATCAAATATAGATGACCTTTTGGTTACTGTATCGACGAGAGTATGTATTAGAAACCTGAGGACAGCATGAATGCATGACAAAAATGTGCGAGTGATCTGATATCAATCAAAGTACTCACAAATATGAATAGTATAGGGTTAACATGAAATAGGACATATATAATGAGCAGTGAATGCCAATAAAACTGTACTGTGTACAACGTTATTCAAAAGAAAATTTCCAGAATAATAAAACTTTGAAAAGTTGAAACAAACATGATGGACCATTATGCAAGGAAAAGAAAATATGACAGTTTTTGATAGAAATAATCCACCGTGAGGGTCAGAAAGCCCAAATAGAACTGGAAGTGGAATTAAAATAAAAATAAGCAAGGAAAAAACACCCCAAACAAATGCAAAAATATAGAAGAATCCACAAACGTTAAATTTTGACTAAGCTAGACAGAATCCAAGTTGAAAAACAAAGTGAACTGGAAGCAGTGGCGGATCTATGTGTTGTTTAGGGGGTACAGCTGTACCCCCAAAAAAAAAAAAAATTTAACATTTTTTTAGGTAAAAATAAAAAAAAAATTATTTTGTACCCCCAATATTTTTTTCTCTCACTTATTATTATTTTTCGTACCCCCAAATTTAAAATCCTGGATCCGCCACTGACTGGAAGAGTTAAAAAATATAAGTTCATAAAATCTACCCAGGCATATTTGGATGCTTCTCTATCCAGAATACGACATCAAATACCAAAACTTTGGAATTAGTGGCACTCATCAGTGAGCATTTGTTATATGAAAATATTTATGAGAGGATAAGCGCATACCAAGGCTACCCAATATTACTGTATATCTATTAACCAACGATTCAACGTACATATAATTCAAACACTATTCAAGTTCCAGTTATGGATTATCAAATTCAAAATAGGAAAAAAAAAAATAGAATGACAATATAGAGAGTTAAACAAGATTTTATCATTCAGCAGTCCAAGATTTTGTAATACTCTTGCTCAGACCATGTTCTTTCATCATAGTCAATTAGAAGGTAATCGCACAGAGTACTCCATCGTTTCGTGTCTTCGTAGAAACAATTACAGTTAACCTAATACTTCAATCGAGTAAATTTCATTTCATCATATAAAACCACAGTAACATTCCCTAGAAGATAGAGGAAGCTTACAGTTGGATAGACGGTCGATCTTCTGCGAGGTTTGGTGGATGCGAAGCCCTATTTTGGAAGCCTTCTGGTTAAAAACGGATCGATCCGGAGTTGCTGCAATGAAATCTTTAGATTGCGATTGGGGAGGAGTTGTTGCATTTCCTCCGATCCTCTTCAATGTCTCCGTCAAAGAAAGGAATTCCGATGTCCGATCACGGAACGGCAAGGCGCCGGCAGCCGCCATAGGTGCAAGAATTTTTTGCCGGGAATATAATCGCTTTTTCACTTCTTCTATTTTTTTAATGCTTTTTCACTTCTTCTATTGCCAATTTGTTTGAGATTTACGTGTACTGGAAAAGCGTGTCGCACATAGGCACATAGCCATTGCTGACACTAACCAATAAAAGCCCATTATATGTAATAATGTACATTATCATTTTGCAAGAATATTTGGATTTTAAATTTAAATTTTGTGAAGGATTTCACAATCTATAAATCAATCAACGTCCATTATTTAAAGGGCCCACGTTATTTGCACCTCATTTTTAATTAGTATACCAATAAAAAAAAATTGTTACTTTGGTGAAAATACAATATTGTCATTTTTCAATTTAAATAAATCTAATTCACCCATCAACTGCCACCAACCGCTGAGTCTGCTTCTGAGTTACCATCAAGTCACCCACCGTGTCGTCGCAAATTTGTTTCCAAATTTGTTTTAAAATTATATATAAAAAAAAAAAAAGAACACTTTTTTTTTTGAAAAAACCCAATAAAAATCGGTAAAGAATAATATTTCAAGAAAAAAAAACTTAAAAATTAGATAAAAGAAAATAAAATTTTACTTCATGTATGTTTCTAAGTCTCTTATTAAAAATCAAATATATCAGAATTTTCTTTTGAAAAAAACACAAGAATTGTTTCAGGCATATTTTTTCATAAAAAAGATAAAGATAAGAAGAGGGGAGGAGAAAAAATGGGATGGAGGCTAACGTGTTAAGAGAAGGAAAGGTGACAAAAGAAAACTAGAGGTTTTTTTAGAGTAAAATTGATATTTTGTGGTGGGTGTATTAATTCTTAGTTGGGTGTACCTTTTAGTTGTGTGTATTAATTTTTAGTTGGGTGTATCAAGTTCATTTTTGTATTTAATTTGAATGATTCATGAGATTAATATGGTAAATATTCATTCGGCCCCTCATTTATTCAAATATAACTTTAGACATTGACGACAATATGTTAAAAACACACATGAGAATTTTATCTCACCCCTCCTCTGAACCAACTTGTCCTCGCATCTTGTGATAAAACTAATTTTTGGATCCGAGTTGGACTTTGGTTTTGATCCGCCGTCAAGTGAATCAAGAAATAATTATCAAGCATTATGTTTTCCATCAAAACCAAACCTACGAAGCAAATGATACTTTAAAGCAAATGATGTTTTAAAGTATTATTACCTACGTATTAAATATTGGTGATTACCCATTAAAGTATTATTACAACTTCAAACTTCAAATTTGCATATAAAATTACTTGTTTCTCATGAACGCATTACAAATTCAAATAAATCATTTTTTTCGAAAAAAAACATTCCCTACAAATAATTTTTAAATTAACATAATGTTCAAGTGAAAAAAAAAATATCATTTTTAACAAATATAGAGTTGCAGCCTAACGTAAGCCAGGCCAACACACTAAATGCCAATTATGGTAAAAGCAGCCCAAAATGAATTCCACATACGACTAAGATCTGATCAATTGAATCTGAACCGTCGAAATTAGGTCACACCAATTCATCTTCATATATACGTTTTTTTTTGACAGGACATCTTCATATATACGTTGCCCCAAATATTTCACCTAAGCAATTCGGTTTATCCTCCCCTGCAAATCTACATTCTGAATTGAAGAGGTAAAAGTGACTGCTCCTCTGCTGTACGCCGTGACCGTCGGCGTGTCTTGGTCCTAATTTCTCTTTTTTATTTACAGTGTTGCATTTATCGTTGTATCAGAATCAATGGCTCCTAAGCTAACCAAGGCCGATAAAAAGATCGCTTACGACAAGAAACTGTGTGATTTGATCGATGAGTACACTCAAATTTTGGTGGCGGCAGCCGACAATGTCGGATCGAATCAGCTTCAGAACATTAGGAAAGGTCTGAGAGGTGATTCTGTGGTTCTTATGGGTAAGAATACTATGATGAAGAGAACTATCAGAATGCATGCGGAGAAGAGTGGGAATCAGTCTATTCTTAACCTCATTCCTCTGCTTGTTGTAAGTATGGAAATTACATTGTTGGTTTTATTCCATTTTCACCTTTTGGGAGGTGTGAGGGAATTATTGATGTTGATGGTTGTATAACGTGGGCTTTTCATAGGGGTCGTGAATTTGCTTTTTCTATGATATCATTGCTGTAAATTATTTGAGTCGCTTCATTCTAAATTTGTTGGGAGCTGCAATAATCGATGTTTGAAATCATTTTCTGAATGAATTTTATTAGATCAATGTAACCGTGTTATTGAAATGAGATATAATTTTCATTCAGTCGATATCAGTGCTGATGAATGTACACTATCAAATAATCATGTGTTCCCCTGCTTTGGTGATTAAAATGGTTAATCAGAATATCTAGTTAATAGGTTTTCGTTTTAATTAAGAATCGCTGATTTTTAGTCTGAATTTTTATTATTTTTTATCCTTTTGAACAGGGAAATGTTGGATTGATCTTTACCAAGGGTGACTTAAAGGAAGTCAGTGAGGAGGTTGCAAAGTACAAGGCAAGTAGAAGTTCAGTTTTTCCTCTACGGTTTATCCAAATGTGATGGGTTAATCTAGCCACATACATAATTTATTTATTCATAAGAAGTATGTGCATCTTTCCAAATTGTTCTATACAACATATTTTCTTACAGAGGTTTCATGATCTTTTTACATGCTTCAGGTTGCTTTGAAATTTTGTCAATGGTTTTTGGGAAATTGATGTGAATAACCCCTAAATTCATTATTAGTTATCTTAGTTTCTTCCTTTCTTAGTGTAAGGGGGTCAACTGAAATAGGTAGCAGAAATGATTACATGTTTTACGAATTTCTTGAGCGTCATGTTAGCCACTTTTAGAAAGAATCATGTATTAATTCAGATCTTGGCTGGTTTAATATGTAGAAAAATATGTTAATTCATCATTTATGGCTACCACATTTTCTATTGTGAGTTATTATGTGATGCTAAAAGTTGTTGCTTACCGAACTTGTGTTCGCTATCAGGTTGGAGCACCTGCTCGTGTTGGTTTGGTGGCTCCAATTGACGTTGTTGTCCCACCAGGCAACACCGGGCTTGATCCATCACAAACTTCCTTCTTCCAGGTCTTTACAATTTGATTTCTTATATCATTTTATTTCATTCTCAATTTTCTTTTCTGAATCTCATCGCCTCTCCTCCCAGGTTCTTAACATCCCAACCAAGATTAACAAGGGTACTGTCGAAATTATCACCCCCGTTGAGCTCATCAAGAAGGGCGATAAAGTGGGGTCCTCTGAAGCTGCCCTGCTTTCCAAACTTGGAATTAGACCATTCTCTTATGGGCTCGTTGTGCTCTCTGCTTATGACAATGGCTCTGTCTTCAGCCCCGAGGTTCTTGATTTGACCGAAGATGACCTTATTGAGAAGTTTGCTCAGGGTGTGTCCATGGTTACTTCCCTATCACTGGCCATCTCATACCCCACGCTTGCTGCTGCACCTCACATGTTCATCAATGGGTACAAAAACGTTTTGGCCATCGCTGTGGAAACTGATTACTCCTTCCCTCAAGCTGATAAAGTTAAGGAGTATCTTGCGGTACGTATTTCTTTTCTTCTCTACCATATTTGCACATTCAGACTATGTTTGTTTCTAGCTCCACAACCCACTTTTTTATTTCAAATCCATATTCGCGTTTGTCCCACAATGATAGAATTTCATATTTTTTCTCATAGATAAAGAAATTGATCGTTATTATAGTTAGACATTATATTTTTGCTTTGTTGTTTCATTTTGCCCTTATATGTACTCGTTATTGATTTGGAAAATAACAAATACATCACACCTACTTTAATGGAAATGAAAATTTAATGATATCATATAATAACTGACCCGTCTGTGTGGGAGTACTATTCTCATCCTTTTTGGGTTACACTCACCTACTTTACACACAATCAATCATCTATGACAAACCTTTTCTAAATCCTACCTTGTCAAATCTTATAAAATCTACACTCCTGAACATATACAAAATTTAAACGCACTTTTTTACTATTCGTAAAATTCACCTATTGGATTTGGAATGCATTCAACATGTGGTTTCCCCCTCTGAATATTTGTATGTAATTATGCAGGATCCCAGCAAGTTTGCTGTAGCTGTTGCACCTGCAGCCGATTCTGCCCCTGCTGCAGCAAAGGAGGTGGAGACCAAGAAAGAGGAACCCGAGGAGGAGTCAGATGAGGACATGGGCCTCGACCTTTTCGGTTAAGTTGTTTCTGTTGAATTTTGAGGCCTTTACAGAATGGCTCTGTGCTCGCACGTTTTTTAAGTCTTCCCTTCTGTGGCTTTCTAGGATTTTGCTGTTTTAGACCGAATGATGCAGTTATATCTAATATATATTAGGTTTTATATTTGTTAACACGGGAGAAGTTAATTTTATTTTGGTACACGTGAATGGTGACTTGACTTTGTTTAATTTTAGGATGGGTCTGATTATTATATTTTCAGTTAGGGGCACTTTGATCAGACAAGGGCCAAAAAGAAATTTTGTATGCCTCTGCTCACCTAAGTGGCAACTATTGACTAACCCTCCATTGAGGGTTATCCTGAATAATTGTGAATATGAAAATATTTTAGGCTTAAAATATTCTTATTATGGGTTATTTCTGGATAACTTTCAAAATAAACTGTCTTAAAATCTATCTGACATATAAAAATTGAAGGAAATGAAGACTTTAATGAAATATATTGAACAAGAAAAATGAAGATAAATGAGTTCCATCAATTTACAACTCTACAAGTGCGGTTTCTATCGTCAACCTAGCATATATTTAAGTATATATCAATAATTAAACTTATTAGATACATTGATTCGTTAAACATTAATTTTTTTTAAAAAATAATTGGCATCCACCAATGGATGGATAATCAAGAATTTTAAAGCAACAAACACGATTATAAATCCTAGTTACGAGCTTTTTGAAGATGGTTATAAAGGTGGCAAGAAAGATTTGAAAAATAAGGCATAACCCCTCCATCTCACAATAATTTGCACATTTTTTTTATTAGTTCGTCCCATATTAAGGGGTGTTTACAAACTAGACTAATTGCTTAAAAATACTTCTAAAAAGTAAAAGCTGTGAGGGATTGCTTAAAGAAAAAATACTTTTGACTCCTCCACTAGAGTTTGCAAACACCCCCTAACTTGCATTCCTTAAAATGAAAATATCACACAATATTAACACCCTCACAATATCATTTAAATTTAAAATGTCACTCTTGTTTTGTTTTATTTACTTTATTTTCTGTCTACACTTTATCTCATTCAACCACCCAAAATACTACTACATTTTGTTTTCTCTCATACACAATTTACTCCAAAAAGTAATTTTTTTAAAAAAAAAATCTTTGTGCCCAACAATTGGTGCAAATTGTTATGGGATGGAAGGAGTAAATAATATAAATTTGGGATAAGGTACAAATTGGACTTTTAACTAATGTGTCAGAAACAAATTTGACCTTAAACTATTTTTTGGTACAAGTTGGACCCTGAACTAATGTCTCAAGTATAAATTGAACCCCAAACTATTTTTTTTTTAGCAAATAAATACTTTTGATTTTAAAATTGAACAAATAAATCCTTCAACTAATAAAATAAAATAAAATATGAAGACCCTTTCATTAAATGAATTGACATAGAATATTATTATATTAGTGGATAAATTGACAAAAAAAATAAAAATATTATTATAAATTCTAAAAAATGAGTGAAACATCAACAATATATATTTTTTTCAATAATGGACTCATTTTTTTTTAAATATACAATATAATGTTAAATTAAAAAAAAACTATTTTATCAATAAAAAAACTATAATAAATTCTAAATTGGACCTTGAACTTGTATTTTGAGTACAAATTGGATCCTTAATCTTTTTTTTTTTTTTTTTTGGTTTACAAATAAATACTTTAACTTTTAAAATAAAATACATATACTCTTCAATTAATAAAATGAGACATGAAGGTCCCTTTAATTATAGTTTTAAAGTATATATAAAAATTATAAACGTAATAGTCTCGTATTTTTAGAAAATAATTTCTTTATTATATTTACGAATTTTAATATTATGATTTTTTTATATTTAATTTAATTTAATTTTTAATTTATTATATTTATTGAAAAACTGTAATCTGATAACTGAAAATGGAAGTTACACAAGGTTCAAGCTTTTATAGCTTGCATACAGAGTCGTGCTATAGACGGCAAGATCTAACTAATCGGTTAACCGACTAACAACCTAACAATAATTCCTAACTAACAGACGTGCATGAGTTTGCATGCACAATCATTCATATACGTACAATATTCTGTATTGATCCTTAATTACTCTAATATGCTCCGGCGGAATCACCACAAAAATAAATGGTTTTAGAGAGGGATTTAGCGAGGGAATTAACGAGGGGGAGGGGTTTGGCGAGGGTTTTACCGAGGGAAGGTTGCCCTCGGCAAAAACCTTGTCGGTAACCATTCCCTCGGCTCGGCCCTCGCTAATTATCGAGGGATTTGGCAAGGGGCAATTAGCGAGGGAATTAACGAGGGCTGATCGGCGAGGGCTTTGGCGAGGGCACCTAGGCGAGGGAATCAGCGAGGGCGACTCGGCGAGGGTTTTGGTGAGGGCGAGTGGCGAGGGCTTCGGCGAAGGCCAGCTGGCGAGGGAATTGGCGAGAGCCAGCTGGCAAGGGCAGGCCCCTCGTCTCGCCCCTCGCTAATATCAAAACTAATAAAAAAGAATTGCGGCCAGGGGGGATCGAACCCGCGCCCCTGGCCGCGGCCTGGGGGCTGGCTGGGGCGTTTTTTTTCGCGTGGGCTTGGGATCGAACCCGCGACCTCCGAGAGAGTGGAGGAGAGAGATTGGGCGCTTTACCGTTTGGGCAAAGCTAATCATTCGATATGATTTTGCTTTTAAATATATTAATATCATATTATGTTCAATATTTTATATATATTTAATTTACAATTAAATTGTATACTATATATTTAATTAAATTGTATACTATATATTTAATTAAATTATCTACTATATATATTTAATTAAATTATATCATTTTTAATTTTTTATTATTATAACATATATATTCAATTATATATATATATATATATATATATATATATATATATTTACTATATATATTATTATTTTATAATATTTATTATTGTCACATATAACTATATTATCATGTTTATATACTATATTCAATTAAATTATATACTATATTTAGTATATATATTATTATTTTATAATTATTAATATTGTATATATTCAATTAAATTGTATCCTATAATTCACTATATACATATTATCATTTATTATTGTTATTATTATATATATTATCATGTTTATAATTATTATTATTATTATCACATATATATATTCAATTAAATTGTATTATATATTTACTATATATTATCATTTATAATTGTTATTATTATTATCACACATATATATTAGGCTTAATTGCATATAAAATCATGACCTTTTTGCAAATTGCAATTTAATCTAAACTTTTGAACTTTGTTAATTAAATCATAACCTTTTAATTTTTTGGCAAATATAACTTACGGGCAGAAGAGGTCTTGCCGCCGTCGCCTACGTGGCAAAGAATATGCATTGTCGACCTCAACAATACTAAATGACGTGTTTAATATTAGGCTTAATTGCATATAAAATCATGACCTTTTCGTAAATTGCAATCTAATCTAAACTTTTGAACTTTGTTAATAACTTCAAAAATAATACTAAACTTTCTTACAATCCTCAACTGATATACTAATATGTAAAGAAATTTCAAAAATAACTCCAAACATGAAAGAAGAGACACATAAATTAAGTTCAAAAATGATCTCGCATAAGATCAAGTTCACATCAACAAAGACATAATTGTGCTTTTACACAGCAAGATAAGTTTAGAAATGGTCATATGAACAAAAAGATCAGAAATTAAGAACACCAAAAAGATATAATTCGGCCTAGTACACATAAAAAAAACATAAGTATGCCCCCTACACACCCACTACTAATTGGGCCGCACTCTCTTGAGTACAAAGTGTATTTTTTTTTAGTTGTTTGTCTTGTAGTTCTTCCCCTCATAGCTAATTGTCTTGTAGTTCGTCCACTTTCTCCTCTCACCCGGGTCACTCTTCGTCCCCTTGTAGACCTCGAACTTGAACCAACATGTGTTGGGGCAACAAAATGAACCCTATAAGTTATATTTGCCAAAAAATTAAAAAGGTTATGATTTAATTAACAAAGTTCAAAAGTTTAGATTAGATTGCAATTTGCGAAAAGGTCATGATTTTATATGCAATTAAGCCTAATATTAAACACGTCATTTAGTATTGTTGGAGGCTGACAGTGCATATTCTTTGCCACGTAGGCGACACGTAGGCGACGGGCAAGACCTCTTCTGCCCGTAAGTTATATTTGCCAAAAAATTAAAAGGTTATGATTTAATTAACAAAGTTCAAAAGTTTAGATTAGATTGCAATTTGCGAAAAGGTCATGATTTTATATGCAATTAAGCCTATATATTATCATTTCTACAATTGTTATTATTATTACATATATATATATATATATATATATATATATATATATATATTCAATTAAGTTGTCAATTATATTATCATGTGTTTATATATGCACTCTTCATGAATTAAAATTAATACTTTAAACAATTAAAATTCATCATCTTAATCAATCAAAATTCAGAAAATTCATAGTTTTAAACATAATTAATGAACTCAGCGCCTCCGAGACCCACGAGATGAGTGATCAGAACCACTCGGACCAGTTGGTGGATTACCACCACCAGCTGAGGAACCCGGGAACCCCTGCATCCACTCTTGGAATTAACGCTGCATATCCGCTCTCAAAGCTGCGTCTCTTCGCGCCATCTCCGTCTGCACCTCTTCTATTGTTTCTGCGATCTCTCACGCTCCTCTTGGAGCAGGCAGTCGACATCAGCTTGGCTGTAGGTGCCAATAGGAGCACTCGATAAGCAGGAGCCGGAGGGGATGCGTCTGGACTTACCCAGCTGACCAAGACCCCGAACCCTCCCGTGTTATTTTCCAACGGTATTGACATAGATCTGGGATAAGTTGGGTTGGGGTTCGGAGCTCGACCCCTCGGAGGGCATCTGGGAGGCCACCTCTTGTACTTCATCTTTGTTTAATATTTCGACAATTAAAATTTTAGATTACAAAAATAGACATATATATAATATTTTATTATAAATTATTACATAATATAAAATGAAAATACTTACAAGTGTGTCACTAATAGCCCCGTAGGTGTACTCCCCGTCATCATACCTGCGTACCTAGTGGAGAAAATGTATCACTCTTTCTTTTCAAATAAAGTGATTCTATCTTGTCTTGTTGCTATTCTAATATGAGATGAAATCGTGTTCCCCATGTTAAGAAAAGTCATACAGTATGACATATTGCTCTTATTGTAATAATCTGCTTATCCATACTCAAACTCAATGTAATTCGAGATGTACGAAGCTTCCTCATGTTGAGCAAGGTCATTCTTTTTTTTACCATATTCAATTCACACTGTGGTAATGCTGCACTATGTCCCAGTCCGTGGGGGGCCGTCCATGCTTCCTCTCCTGTATTTATTTAATTAGAACCACGTGTTTAATTAAAATATTGAACTAGCATTAAAAAAATACTTACAAAGTCATATGCATACTCGGCTAATCCACGGGATCCGCCCCTATGACGGGAGATGCCAGTACCCCGGCCTCCAGGCTCCGACATTCGATTCGTACGACACTGCTTGCTTTTTACTCTCACGTCTTCTCTATCCCAGTAAGCGAGCAGTCCATTGAAGACGGCGTCATCCCATTCAGCATATCAGTGTATCTATTTGCTGTCGTACGAACGAACAGCTCATACACCTCCGTTGAGTTCGTAACGGTAGGGTCCCACCTAGTAGCTCTCTGCGAAATAAAATATTATTGTACTTAATAAGCGTTAAAGTTTATAAATTAATCAAAATTAAATAGCGAATAACAAAATATAATGTACCTGAAATGTCTCCTAGTACGACTGCAGCCTCTCAGGAGATATAATCCGGAAAGTGAATGCACCGGGCTCCATATGTTGAGACATAATCTCCCGAATAGTCCTGGATACCGCATTCGATGGCATCAACCTGCAAAAAGGGAATAAACACGCAAAATTAATAGACATATAAATATGACATAGTTTATTATTCACAAGTATTTAACTTACGTGCCCTGGTAGATCCATATATCCAGGACCCCCCTGGAGCTGGAGCTGGAGCTGGATGATGGTCCTCATAGGCCTCAGGGCCGACAGCCTCGTCCTCATCCTTCTGAATAAAGGGTACCGGTACTGGTACCCTGGCATCTCGACTCCTGGACCCAGATGGTCCGCTCGACCCAGCTCCTTTAGACCTAGATGGTCTCCTCGATCCAGACGGTCCGCTCATCTGTAACAATAATTAAATAAAACCACATTATTACACTATTCAATAATAAATAATTCATCATATATATAACATGCAAATGAAACACACATAATTATTACATTATTCAATAGTAAATAATTAATACACTATATATTCAATATTCATCTGAGTCTTCATCCTCCTCCTCGTCCTCCCCCTCCTCCTCCTCATCATCATCATCATCATCATCATCATCTTCTTCTTCTTCTTCTTCTTCTTCTTCTTCTTCTTCTTCTTCTTCTTCTTCTTCTTCTTCTTCTTCTTCTTCTTCTTCTTCTTCTTCCTCTTCTTCATTATTTTCAATATCAATTAATGCACTGTTGACATCTGTCAATATGATTGGATCATCATCCGTTTGCACACCATTAATTTAGGACTCAAGGTCGTCTTGAAAGGGGGGAAGCTCTTGTTTATTCGTTGGCACGGTTTCGACCAAGGATCTCGGTTTGATTTTGCAAACGGTCAACCATTCATTTCTACGCTTTCCCGGGTACTTGCAATAGTAAACTTGAGTGGCTTGACTTGCTAACACAAAAGGATCGTAGCGGTCGTATCTTCCCCTTTGATTAACGTCCACAAGTTTGTAATGAGGATGTACTCTTGTTCCATTTGGCACAGATGGATCAAACCACTCACACTTGAACAGAACAACATTTTTCTCAATACGTCCGGGGTACTCCAATTGCACTACTTCCTCAAGGATCCCGTAGAAATCATTCTCATCTGCATCATAATTTTTACCCTTGATACAAACTCCACAATTTGAAGTAGATTTTGATGAGTCATAAGTTCGTGTGTGAAATTTGTAACCATTCACGTAATATCCAGGGTATGTGGTGACACAACTCGAAGGTCCGCTACAAAGATCACGTATCCACCGATTTTGAATATTATTTATCCTTACAAGTTGTTCAAACCACGATGCAAACTCCTCTTGTAGTCTTTCATCTTGTTCAGCCCTCGAGAGTCCTGGTTGGAATTGTTGCAGTTGCTCGAAAAACATACTACAAAAGGGGATTTGATTATTTAATATACGGATTGACGTTTGTAATTAACAAAAATTAAGCGTTATAAACTTACTCGATATACGGTTGCAACTCGGGACAATTCAGTAACACGTACATATGAGCCGTGTTTTTCTCCTCATCTACAATCCATCTTTTGTTTATCTTTCCAAGATGTCGACCGGGAGGTATAAATATGGACAAAGTACCTTTCGCTACTTGGGGTACCTCGCCACGACCATCGTAATTACGAGGTACATTGTACCATCTCGTCTGAACGTGATCGCCGAAATAGAGGGAATAAAATATTGAGGCCTCTTTCGTTAAATACGCATTTGCAATCGATGCTTCAACATGCGCCTTGTTCCCAACACTTAGCTTTAAATTGTAAAGATACCTAATTAAATGAATCAAGTGTTATATATATGTATAGTATAACCATTTTAGGTAATCAAATACTTTAGAGTTATAAATTACCTCTCAAATGGATACATCCATCTATACTGCACAGGACCAGCTATCCTTGCTTCGTATGCAAGGTGCATAGACAGATGCTCCATCGAATTGAAGAAGCTGGGCGGAAAGATACGTTCCAACTTACACAATATAACTGGAATATCTGCTTCCAATCGAGCCATGTTCTCAACTGTAATGGATGCAGAAGTTAACTCCCTAAAGAACAAACTAAGTTCAGTGATTGTTTTCCACACATTCGGCGGCAGAGTTTCATGAAAAGCAATCGGGAGTAGTCTCTGCATAAACACATGACAATCATGACTCTTCATTCCAAACATCTTCAATTTGCTCCAATCTACACATCGAGACAGGTTAGACACATAGTCATCGGAAAACTTCAACTCAGTTACCCATCTGCACAGATCATCCTTTTGACTCTTATCAAGTGAATAACAAGCTTTGGGATACTAACCTGTGCGTTGACATTTCTCTAGAGAGGGACGACGATAATATTCATTAAGTTCATCCCTAGACTTATTTGTGTCTTTTGTTTTCCCTTCCACATTCATCACTGTGTAGAACAAATAATCAAACACATTTTTTTCAATGTGCATCACATCCAAATTATGCCGTATCAAGAGGGTACTCCAATATGGCAAATCCCAAAAAATACCTTTCTTCCTCCAGCCGCCATCTAATCTTTTGTTGTGGGCCTCAGTACCCTCTTTCGTCACTTTTCGGTACCCCAACCAATCAATTTCTTGTAGAAGCATTTCACCTGTTCGAATGGGTGGTGGGTCATCTGTAACTATTGTATTCTTCATGAATGCAGTCTTGTTCCTGCGATACGGATGTCCCCTGGGTAAGAACTTACGATGGTTATCAAACCACGATCAAGTTTACGATCGAGTTTTAAAGTGAAGGCATCGAGTACTCCCAAGACAATATGGATAAGCAGTCCTTCCAAATGTGCTCCATCCAGATAAAGATTGAGTAAGCCGGAAAGTCGCTAATGGTCCAGACAATGCGGCTCGCATCATAAAATTCTCGCTTTAGAAACATCATAAGTTTCCACCCCATTTCCCCACAACATGTTCAAATCATGAATTAGTGGTCAGTAAAAATACATCTAAATTATCCTTTGGATTTTTAGGACCAGTGCACCAAAACACCAAAAACATGAATTGTTCTTTCATACACAACCATGGGGGCGGATTGTATGGTGTCACTATCACCCATGACGAATACTATTTTCCCGATTGCCCAAATGGTTGAAAACCATCGATGCTCAAACCTGACCACATTCCGTATTTCAGCTGCAAAATCAGGATATGAATAGTCCATGTTTTTTCAAGCCAATGAATTTGCAGGGTGACGCATAACACCAGCCTCATCATTATAGCAACTAACATGCCATATCATATCCTTAGCAAGTAGTCTTGGGACTGATACTGATCTTTGCAATCGAGGAATGATAGGAAAATAGAACATCTCTTTGAAAGGATTGTTCTTTTTCCATCGACCATCCACACCACGTCTAGCGTGTTTGAATCGTGACCGACCACAAACCTTACACGATTCAAGTTCCCTGTCTGCACCCCAATATTTCATACAATTATTTGCACAACAATCAATCCTCTCTACGGGAAGACCCATCCCACCCATCAACTCGTTTAGTATCGAAAAATTTCTTGGGCACCGATTTTCTCGAGGGCAAATCTCACTAATCAAATCAACCATTTGATTGTAACCCCTTTCGCACACCCTGTTCTCGCTTTTAATGTTTAAAAGACGGGCATTGAATGACAACTGAGAATGAGACTCGCAACCAGGATACAGATCCTGATCCGCTGCACGAAGCATGTCAAAAAAATGTGCAGCATGCTGATTAGGAGGTTCCTCGCTAAGGGACTCTTCTTCCACATTTTGGAAACTAATGTTAGGACCAGAAGTTAAGTCCATCATCATATTGTGGTACGAGCTAGATGCTGCGGTGTCGTCAACTCTATATGAAGTCGACGCCGGCTGATCATAGTGTGGTATAGAATTCCAATTTTGCTCACCGTGCAAAATCCAATTGTGATAATTAGACATAAACCCATGTCTAAACAAATGTGATTTCACGTCAATGGGTTCTCTAAAACTCTGGTTCCTACATTTGAATTTCGAGCAAGGACACCTAACCTTTCCTCCATTCATCCATTCCGGGTTACTAGTAGCGAATTCTATAAACGATTCAAGTCCACTAAGAAATTCGGGAGATATCATGCCATTAATCGTTCTTGGACCATACATCCAACTACAGCTTGAATAATTCATAGCAATAGATCTGTTTCAGATTAATGAAGATTTAAAATTTAATTAAATCATAATTAATTCTAGTTAATATATTTTTTTCTAATATTACTATATATATTTTCTAAAAATTTCGGCAGAGTTTTGTTTTATTTTATCGCATTCCCCAGTTAATATATCAAGTTAATTCCTAGTGCATCAATTTCCAACTTAATTAAAATTAATCAAGTCGGAACGCACATTCTACAGCAAACAATACCAAACAATTCATCAACCCTCAACTCCAACATCAACTTGAATCGAACATCGATTCAATTTTCAAAATTAATATAATTGAACTAACATGCAAAATTTGATCGAACATCGATCATCATATATATATATAAATTATTATATCATGCATGCAAAATAATTAATTTTAAATCAAATAATTATTATAATTAAATTAAAAGCATATTTAAATAATTAATTAAAAAAAGAATACTTACGGTGATAGTGATGGCGTGTAGTGTATGAAATTAGACGACCGGATCGAATATTTTTCAATTTGCGTACACATCTACAAATATATAAATTATAGCCATTAAATTGAAATTATAATAATATTAAAAATAAATTTAATTGCTAGCATACATATTAATTAATTAATTAACTCTAATTGATTAATTATCTTATACTACTAATTATTCCTAAATAATTACTAATAATTAAAATACACATAACAATTACACAAATTTACACTAAATAATTACTCAATCAATACATATAACAAAAAAATTACACAAATACATGCATATGAAAAATAATTAATTAACTCTAAATAATTAATAATTTTATACTACAAATTTAATTATATAACGTATCTACTAATTAATTACTACAAATTAATTTTATACTAGTTACTACAAATTACTAATAATGAATTTATATATATAACATACATACTAATTACTATAAATTAATCTTATACTAATTACTACAAATTAATCTTATAATACTAATTAATCCTAAATAATTACTAATAATTAAAATACACATAATAATTACACAAATTAACACTAAATAATTAAGCAATAACAACAAAATTACATAAATATGCATATGAAAAAATACAAAATTTACCCACTAAAATATCAACAAAATTAACCGATTAAATCATAAAAACTTACCGTAGAAATGTTCCTAGGAATGAGTACAACAAAGCCCAACTAGTGGGTGGTCCTATTTTGGGCGGCGGAGGCAGCGAACAGAGGCGGCGCGGCGCGGCGGTGGGGAGGAAGGGTTTCTGTGTGGGGGAGAAAAGAAACTGGTGGTTGGTTTTTATATTGGGCTTGCCGAGGGGCCCAAGCCCTCGGTAATTTTGGGCCTGCGAGGGGGCCTCTGCCCTCGGTAAAATTGGGTCTGGCGAGGGGCAACGCCCTCACTAATACTGTGTTGGGCCGAGGGGCCTAATTCCCTCGCTAAAGCCCTCGGTAATTAACGAGGGGCCCAAATCCCTCGCGTAAACCCTCGTTAAATTGGCCCTCGTCTAGGCCCTCGATAATTAACGAGGGTTTCACTCCCCTCATTAATTCTGTGTTTTTTTGTAGTGAATATCAGCCACCGTGAAAGCCATGAACAAGTTTTGAGCTCAGAGTAGCAAATCGTGATGGAGATAATGGTTTAGTGAGTAAATCTGCAGCATGGTCTTCAGAAGCAATATACCTAACATCCAGTTACTTTGCTTGAACTTTCTCACGCAAGAAGTGCACGTCCACTTCAATATGTTTCGTTCTGAATGAAACGCCGGACTGAATGCTAACTTGATTGCTCCTTGATTATCATTCCAGAGCACTGTCGGATGAGTGAGCGAAAGCTGAAGTTCATCACAAAGTGTTCTAACCCACAACAAGTCAGTTGTAGCCCAAGGCAACAAACCTGTATTCAGCCTCAGTGCTGCTTCTTGCCACAACTGATTGTTTGCGAGAACACCATGTGATGAGTTTTGGTCCAAGAGTGATGTAGTAACCACTTGTGATATGTCTATCATCGATGTTTGATGCGTAATCTGCATCAGCAAAACCTTCCAACCTGTAAACAGAAACTGGGAGAAAAGAAATACCATGTAATATAGTACCTTTGAGATAACGAAGCACTCGTTTACATGCTCTCCAATAATTTTTTGAAGGATTATGAAGGTATTGAGAGAGTTTGTTAACACTGAAGGAGATATCTGGTCTGGTTAGGGTGAGATATTGAAGAGCACCAACTGTGATACGATAAAGAGATGAATTTTCGAAAGAGGGACTATCATTGAGAGAGAGTTTGATACTGGGGCAGCTGGGAGTAGGGTAAGGTTTACTGGATTGAAGATTTGTACGAAGAAGAAGATCGTTGATGTATTTTAACTGAGTGAGGGTAATAAAGTGGGGAGTAACCTGTGCTTCAATGCCAAGAAAGTAATTGATTTGACCCAGATGCTTGAGAGAGAACTTTGAGTGCAAATCATGAATAAGAAGCTGAATCATATTCAGATCATCACCCGTTATGAGTATGTCATCCACATACACTAGCAGCAAAATCATCTTGTCATTTGTGACTCGATGAAATAGGCAAGTATCGGCAAGAGAATGCCTGAAACCCAGCTGAATAAGAAAAAATTTCAATGTCTTATACCACGCCTTAGGAGCCTGCTTAAGGCCATAGAGTGCCTTTGACAACTTGCAAACATAATCTGGTCTCTGAACATCTACAAAGCCCTCTGGTTGATCAATAAAAACTGATTCTTTCAGATCACCCTTCAAGAACGCATTATTAATGTCCACCTGCTGAATGGACCAACCTTTTTTCACTACCAGACTTAGAATAATTTGGAGAGTGATAGGTTTTAGAACCGGATTGAAGGTATCAAAGAAGTCTACCCCAGCATGCTGTTGAAATCCTCGTGCCACAAGACGAGCTTTGTACCTCTCAATGGACCATCTTTATTATACTTGACCCGGAACAACCATTTTGTGGAGATGGGATTGGTGTCAGACGTTCTTGGAACCAACTCCCAAGCATTTTTCCATTCAGGCACCTGTAAAGCAACATGAACTGAGTTTGGTTCAGCAATAGGAGAAGAAGCAGTTGTAATGCTGAGAACCCTTGGCTTGAAAATTCCAGATTTGGCACGAGTAATCATGGAATGAGTGTTTTGTGGGGGATGAGTAGTGGATACAGATTGAGATGTGGAAGTAGATGTTAAGGAAGTTTGAGAGTTAGTTGTATTAGAAGGATATAGAGGGGAATAGGTGGATGGAAACTTTTCTGGAGAAGATTTTCTAGAAGAATTAGATTGTAATGGGAAGGACTATATAGATGGAGTAGGTAGAAGTGCAATATGAGTAGGGAGAAATGTAGAGATACTAGATGTATCAGATTTTGGTGGAGTATGATAAGAGAATTCACTTTCATTGAAGTCAACGGTACTAGATATGTAAACCCTCCCAGAAGGATGGAGACATTTGTAGCCTTAGTGTGATGGACTATATCCCAGAAAAGTACATTTTGATGTTCAAAATTGGAGGTTTGAGGAATTGTAGGGTCTTAAGAAAGGATAGTAAGAGCAACCAAAAACTTGTAATGATGTGTAATCAGGTGGATTATGTAGGAGCATTTGATATGGAGAGGAGTATTTGAGAGTAGGTGTGGGAAGGATATTTATGAGGTGGACAACAGTTTGAAATGAATCCCACCAGAATTCCATGGGCAGATTACTCATGGCAAGAAGAGACAACCCAAGCTCAGTGATATGCTGGTGTTTCTGTTCAACAATGTCGTTCTGTTGATGAGAGTAAGGGCAGGTAAGTCGAATATGAACACCCTGTTGCCGAAGAGTATTAATGAGAGGAACAAACTCCCCTCTATTGTCACACTATACTGATTTTATCTTGATCCCAAACTGTCTTTCAACAATTACCATAAACTGAAGGAAAGCACATGTAGCTTCAGATTTGAGAGACAATGGAAATATCCAAGTAAACCGTGTATAATCATCAACAATGGACATATAATATTTATAACCACTGACAGACACCATAGATGCAGGACCCCATAAGTCAATATGCAATATATCAAATGACAGTTTAGTATGATGAATCACTAAAGAAAAATGCTTTTGATGCATCTTGCCAAGTTTGCAAACTTCACAAAACTGAGACTCAGTACCAGAAACAGAGAGATTCATAGATTTCATCACATGTGAAAGAGTAGCATTACATGGATGACCTAATCTTTTGTGTCAAAGTACAGTTTTATTAAGGATCCTGTGCTAGAAACATTACAGTGAGAGACAAGTTGCTGAGTTTTATTAGTCTACCTTGGAAGTTGATCAAGCTGCAGTTGATATAAGCCTTTCTTAAGCACTCCTTTTAGCAGAATTTGGTGCGTTGTCACGTCCTTAACAACATAATAATCAGAATAGAACTCAATCACAGCATGATTATTCTTTAAAAACTGTGAGATGCTCATTAAATTCTTTGTAATGTCAGGCACATGTAACACATTTTTAAAAACCACAGATTTGTTTGCTTAAAGGCTTGGTAAACTCATGGTGCCAGTCTGTTTAATAGATGCAGATGATCCATTACCTACAATAAGATCAGACATACCATTGTAAGGAGTAGACTGGAGGTTGAGATTTTGCAGCTGTGAGGTAACATGGTGTGATGCCCCACTGTCCACAAACCAGTCTCCATTAGGATATGAAACCTGTCCAACATTGTTAGTCACATGATGGGGAGTATGAGTATCATTAGAAGAGTATGAATTAGGAGAGTAAGGATTTGGAGAGTAGTTGTGATAGTTTTGTTGCACCAGATGTGCCTGAACTTGAGACTGTGGAGCAGAGTTTGAAGGACCAGGTTCAAGACCAGAGAAAGAAACATCAAATCGCTTATAGCACTTAGTAGCAACATGATTATTCTTCCCACAAAGTTGACACACAACCCTTGGCTTATTTCCAAAGGTATTCTTCCCTTTATACTTTCCATTGTTGCCATTCTTCGAATTTTTAGTAACAACATTAGCAGTAGGAGTAGAAGTGCCTTGAGAGTTTGCATAAAGCTGAACAGTATTTGACTGGTGAATGCGCATTTCATGAATTTTCAGAATTTATTGAACCTCATCAATAGAAGGAGGAGTGCTTCTAGTGGTTAAGTTGACAACTACCACATCAAACTCCGGTCCTAAGCCACCGAGAAGATGTAGAACCAGTTCACCATTACCGAGAGTATGACCTGCTGCTTGAAATCCATCAGCAAATCCACGCATTTTAAGGATATAATCATCAACAGACAGAGATCCTTTCTTCAACGTTTGAAGTTGAAACCTCAGATTCATAGCTCTGGCCTGAGATTGAGATTGATACAGATCTTCTAGAACCTTCCACAATTGAAAGGCATGATCACACCTGCTAACATGTCCAAGCATGGACTCAGAAATAGAGCTGAGAAGCCAGCTGAGCAAAAACTGATCGCGTTTGTGCCATGCTTGATACTCAGAGCACATAATAGATGGAGACTCATCAGTAGGAGAAGATTGAGGCACCATATCGTCTAAGCAGAATAGCACATCTTCAAAGCTGTGAGCATGAACATTTGCTAGAATCTGTGATCACAAATAGGTGTAATTTTGGCCATCCAGACGAATATGAAGGGTGATGAATTTTGGCAGGGTTTCCATTAGAAAGATAAGGGTAGAGAAGAGAAGTTTGAAGGAGAATATGAGAGAAGACAGAGGAAAGCACAGAATTGGATAGTTAAAGATTCAAAGCTGACGAAAGAAGATTTGAAGATTCAAAGAGATATCAGGATGAAGATATGAAGATTCAAAGAAAAACGAGGAGAGGATCAACACAGAACAATTGGAGAACCTGCCTCAAGGATACCATATTGAAAAATTGTAATCTGATAACTGAAAATGGAAGTTACACAAGGTTCAAGCTTTTATAGCTTGCATACAGAGCCGTGCCATAGACAGCAAGATCTAACTAATCAGTTAACCGACTAACAACCTAGCAATAATTCCTAACTAACAGACGTGCATGAGTTTGCATGCACAGTCATACATATACGTACAATATTCTGTATTGATCCTTAATTACTCTAATAATATTAAATTAGTTATCTTCTTTTTTATTACTCCCTCCGTCACGCCCAATGTGTCCCAACACTTTTGGGCACAAGTATTAAGAAATATTGTATAATAATAATATAGTAAAGGTGATGTGATAGATGGAAAGAGATGAAAGTAGTATAATAATAATATAGTATAAGCGATGTGATGGAGAGAGATAAAAAAATGTATTTAAATATATTAAATGAGTGGCATATTGTGTAAATATGTATGTAATATAGGGATAATTATAAAAGTAGGGTATGTATAAAAAAATGAATGGAATACTTAAGTGGGACAGACAAAAATTGTAAAATGAGACACTTAGAGTGGGACTGAGGGAGTATAATTTAACATTATATTGTATATTAAAAAAAATATGAGTCCATTATTATAAAAAAAATATTTGTTGATGTTTCACTCATATTTTAGAATTTATCATAATATTTTTAATTTTTTTGTCAATTATCTACTAATATAATAATATTCTATGTCAATTCATTTAATGAAGAGTCTCCATATTTTATTTTATTAGTTGAAGGGCTTATTTGTTCAATTTCAAAAGTTAAAGTGTTTATTTGTTAAAAAAAATAGTTTGGGGGTCCAATTTGTAACTGAGACATTAGTTCAGGGTCCAATTTGTACCCAAAAAATAGTTTATGGTCCAATTTGTACCTGAGACTTTATATCATGGTCTAATTTGTATCTTATCCCTATAAATTTATGTAGTTCAATGTTGTGTTAGCTACTTTTACGGGTAAAAATGAGGAACTTGTACTATTATGATAATATATTAGTATACTTGTGATTGCAAGTCACAAACTAATTTATATTCCAACAACTCCTATATCGTATACTATAAAAATAATAATAAAAAAAAGGGAAGAAAGCTTACCAAAGAAGCTTTGAGAGGCGGTGCCTTTTTGGGATATATCCCAAGCTCTTTTCACATAATACATATACACAGTTATGCAAACTCAACAGTGAGCTGAAAGAAAAAAAAGAAAAAGAAAGGAAATAATCAGGAGGACTAGAGTTGAGAATTTTATAGAATAAGAAATTGAGAGTGAATAGTAGAAGGCGTTAAGGTGGTTAAGGGATTGATTTATCGATGTTTTGCAAACTCGAGGTAAGTAGAAATTTATTTGTGACTACAATGCATAAATGAAGTAATTTGTGAATTCGTTTACGTTTAATTAGTGATATGTGGATATTATGCGAAATTTGATATTTGATATTGTTATTTATCGTGAAAAGAGCCTGTGAGCTCAATAATTGATGTTGACTGAATATGTGAGTTCAATGATTTTATGAATTGAACCTGTGAGTTCAGTTGTTGTTGGATTGAACCTGTGAGTTCAATTATTGCTGAATGAACCTGTGAGTTCCATGATTATTGTGAAATGAATTTATGAGTTCTGTGATTATTATAAAAATAGATAGGCTGATTGAATTGGTGAGTTGTGAGTAGAAATGAATTAGGCGAGTGATTAGAAATGAATTAGGTGATTTCAAAAGAGAGCATTTATATTGGCCACGTGGTGGCTTTTGTACTGAATGTACGCCGGCATATATCTGTAAGTCTGGGGCCCCCAGCAATTGAGTAGAAATGAATTAGGTGGGAGATTAGAAATGGATTAGGCGAGGGCGATAGAAATGGATTAGGACGCGATTAGAAATGGATTAGGCGAGGGCGATAGAAATGGATTAGGACGCGATTAGAAATGAATTAGGTGAGGGCGATAGATATGGATTAGGACGCGATTAGAAATGAATTAGGATATTTCAAAAGTGAGTATGTTGGAAGAATTGTTGAGAATTCTATATCGTGCAAAATTTCTGCTTACTGAGATTTATATCTCACTCAGTTTATGCATTGTAGGTAATCCTGATGATTACTGATGAGGAACTGGACAAGCTGTGGCGCTCTGCAGGGTTTTGAGTAGTTGCGTACATAGATGACGACCTGTTGGGCAGAACCGCGGCTTATTTTGCTTTTGTCGTTGTATATTATGTCTGTTTTGGATATGTATAGTATAAACAAGCATGTAATGGTGTGTTTTGTGGATTGGGGCTTGTTAAGAACTAGTATGAATGTGAACATGTTATGTTTGGAGTACGCGTATAATGTTATGTTGTTATTATGTTTGAAAAAAAATTTATAGCAGGTTTACAGGTTATTTTATGTTTACGTTCATATTGTGTCTAGTAGTGAAAATGTGGTCGTGTCAGAGTGGTATCAGAGCACGGTTTGCCTCCTATAGACTGTCTATGTATACGCGCTCAGAATTTGGAGAGCCCGGCTATTCCGATAAGTGTTTATTCAAATCTTGTTTGTGCTATTTCTTATCATGAACTATATTGGCCATGTGGTGTAGGACTGGTAGTGTGAATAAATAAATATGGCTGGGGAAGAGGGTGATAGCAGTGGTAGGGAAAGGACTCCTGAACCGACGACACCGATTGCTGGTGTTGATCGAGATAATGTTATTGCTCGTTTAGCAAATTTGGTTGAGCGTCAGGCCCAACAAATCCAACAACTCATCCAACAAAGGGATACATATAGACAACGTGAAGATGCGAACCGATCACAGCCACGAGTGGAACCTGTTGATTTAGTTTCTGAGAGATTCCGTAAACTAAATCCCCTTATCTTTGAGAATGCTACTGATCCCTTGGCTGCAGAGGATTGGTTGAGAACCTTGGATAACATGTTTCAATATAGTAGAATCCCCGACGTGGAAAAGGTCTTGTGCGCATCCTTCATGCTACGCGGTAGTGCCGGACATTGGTGGGATACTGTCAAGAGTATCGAAGACATTACTGCTATGGCCTGGGAGAGGTTTAAAGAAATTTTCAGGAACAAATATTTCACAGCCCCTGTTAGAGTAATGAAAATGAATGAATTCATACAGTTGAAGCAGGGAACAATGATCATTCTGATTACCTCCGAAAATTCGAGCAATTATCCAGGTTCGTGGAGCATATGGTTAGTACTGAAACGTTGAAAGTGGAGAGGTTTCTGGATGGTTTGAGACCCGAGCTCTACAGGGATGTGAGCATGGCGGGAATCCAGGGAGTGACGTATGCACAAGTTGCGGAGAGAGCGCAAATTGCTGAACAGGCTGAGATGCGAATAAAACATGCACAAGAGGTTCGACGTCAGTTTCAGCAAAGGCAGACACCACAATGGAATGTGAATAACAGAAAAAGGCTACCGCAGTTCCAAGCACCACGACCTAGTTTCCAACCTAGGCAAGGACAGAGACTGGAGCAAGGAGGCCTAGATAAACGTTTTAAGACGGATCAGGGTAAAATTTCACCACCACCACCACCACCCCTATGTATGAATTGTGGTAAACCACACGGTGGAGTTTGTCATGTTGATCCAAAGACTTGCTTTTCATGTGGGGAGAAAGGACATATATCCAGTACGTGTCCGAAAAGTGGTAACCGAAGGGAGCAAGGGAGAGCTCCAGCATGAGTTTTTACTTTGACGAAGGAGGATGCTGAAGACAATCCAATCGTCACGGGTAAATTTTCTATTTTTGATACTTCAACCTTTGTATTATTTGATTCTGGAGCTACGCATTCATTTACATCCACTGAATATGTGAAAAGGTTGGGTAAACCACCTAACCTAACAGAAGCCAAATTTAATGTGATGATCCCTTCTGGTGATTCAAAACAAACCAATCAGATTTTACGAGTATGTGTTATTCCCATAGAAGGTAGAGAACTGTGTGCGGATTTGATTATATTGGATATGAACGACTACGATGTGACTTTGGGTATGGATTGGTTATCAAAATATGGTACTACAATTGATTGCTAAAAAAAGTGTATTACATTTCAGCCAGTGGGAGAGGAGCCTTTTACCTTTGTCGGAATGAAGAAAAGACTCAGGTTTCCAATGATATCAGCAGCCAGAGCACAAAGATTATTGGAAAGTGGTTGAGAGGGTTATTTAGTGAGTATGATGAGTATTGAGGGGCAGCAGTGTCTATCTGTTATTGATGTACCAGTTGTACAAGAGTATCGTGAACTGTTTCCAGATGATCTTCCAGGATTACCACCAAATCGTAAAATAGAATTTGTGATTGAACTACAACCAGGGGTCTCTCCTATATCGAAATCACCATATAGGATGGCGTCAGCTGAATTGAAAGAGTTAAAAGTACAATTACAAGAGCTACTGGAAAAGGTTTCATTCGCCCTAGTTTTTCACCCTGGGAGCGCCAGTTTTATTTGTTCGAAAGAAAGACGGTACATTGAGAATGTGTATAGACTACCGGGAGCTGAACAAAATCAAGATCAAGAATAAATACCCTTTACCTCGCTTTGATGATTTGTTTGATCAACTTCAAGGTGCATCTATCTTTTCGAAGATTGACTTGAGATCAGGGTATCATCAGTTGAAGATAAAAGAAGAAGACATCCCTAAAACCGCATTTAGTACGAGATATGGGCACTACGAGTTTCTGGTAATGCCATTTGGACTAAAAAATGCTCCAGCAGCGTTTATGGACTTGATGAATCGGGTATTCAAAGACTTTCTGGATAAATTTGTTATTATATTCATCGATGATATCTTGATTTACTCCAAGACCAAAGAAGATCATGCAGTGCATTTGAGGAAGGTGTTAGACATTCTGAAAGAAAAACAACTATATGCAAAATTCAAGAAATGTGAATTCTGGTTAGATCAAGTTGTTTTCTTAGGACATGTGATATCAGGAGCAGGGATTTCAGTTGACCCAAGTAAAGCTGAAGCAATTAGTAACTGGCCACAACCTACAAATCCGTCAGAGGTGCGCAATTTTCTTGGTTTAGCGGGATATTATCGTAGATTTGTCGAAGGATTCTCCAAAATTGCTTCTCCATTGACACAGTTGACCAGAAAGAACACGAATTATATATGGACAGATGCTTATGAACGAAGTTTTCAAGAACTAAAGAAGCGACTGACATCAGCTCCTATTTTGGCAATTCCAACTGGAACATGAGGTTTTAAAGTTTATAGTGATGCTTCAAAGAATGGTCTCGGTTGTGTACTGATGCAGAATGGTAATGTGATTGCATATGCATCTCGACAGTTGAAGGATTACGAAAAGAATTATCCTACACATGACTTAGAGCTTGCAGCAGTAGTATTTGCACTTAAAATTTGGAGACATTACCTATACGGGGAGCATTGCGAGATTTACACTGATCATAAGAGTTTGAAATACTTCTTCACTCAGAAAGAACTGAACATGAGACAGCGGAGATGGTTAGAACTTGTGAAAGACTATGATTGTGTCATCAACTATCATCCTGATAAAGCTAATATGGTGGCAGATGCATTGAGTCGGAAATCAGCAGAAAAGATGGCAGCTTTGACTTCAGTTCAGAAACCTGAACTTCTTGACCTACAAAAGATGAACATAGAACTTGGTGAACGTGGAACTGTGACTGCAAAGCTTGCAGCGCTAACACTGAAATCCACTTTGATTGATAGAATTCATCAAGGGCAGCAGACTGATGAATATTTTTCCAAGGTAAAGAAAGGTCTCACTTCTGGCGAATCATCTGACTTTCAGTTATCAGAGAATGGTGTACTGAGATACAAAAATTGACTGTATGTGCCTGACATTGACAAGACTCGTGAGGATGTGATGAAAGAAGCACATTCGACACCCTATTCGGTACATCCAGGAGCTACCAAAATGTATAGAGATTTGAAATAACATTACTGGTGGCCAGGCATGAAGAAGGATATCGCTCAATACGTAGGACAGTGTTTGACCTGTCAGCAAATCAAAGCAGAACATCAGAGGCCCGCGGGAACTTTGCAACCGTTGTCTATTCCGGAATGGAAATGGGAGAATATCACAATGGATTTTGTTACAGGATTCCCCAAGAAGATCAAAAGTTACGATGCAATCTGGGTCATTGTGGATCGATTGACAAAATCAGCTCATTTTCTACTAATTTGCACCACATACTCTATTGACCGTTACGCTAAAAAATATATACAAGAGATTATCAGACTTCATGGTGTACCACTTGAATTGTTGCTCGTCCTCGAGCAACGTAGAACTAAGAACAAAGGAGTGAATTGATCGCAATTATGTCACATGGCACCATAGACGAAATATAAGACAATCGAACTCATCAATGATCTCAAGTATCAATGCAACTATCCACTAGCAAACAAGATGAATCATGCTCAAACAAATGCTCAATCAAATACTCAACACATTGCTCCTCCTATGGAGTGTTTCACTCTTCACTCAAGTGTATCATGGCATAATGCTCTCAATCATCAAATTCACAAATAAGTACACCATATGCTTGCCAAAAAACTTAATCTCAATCAAAATCAATTATGATCAATCAAGAATCAAAGAGGTCTTTCATCAAGGTTGTAATGTAAGCTCTTTGGAAAGGTGGGATTTTTTGGGTAAGAGTGACTAAATAGTAGAGACTTGAATGTAAGCTAATCAATACAAATGCACAATCTCTTCACTTTTCATCAAGCACACTCTTTCTTTTGAACTTCAATGATCAATCCACCATTCACTTAAGCTTTCTTTCTTTAAGCTCACAAATTGAATCATTTCACTTTTCATTTTCACTTTTTCTTCACAATTCAATTTTTCTTTCATCAACCTTTCTTTCTTCTCTCAAGCATCATCACTTAGCTCTTCATCTTTCTCCCACACTTAACAATGTAAACACCATCTATAGCCAACAATCAAGCTCTACAAAGCATAGGACAAGAAGGCTCATAAAAATAGGCTAATGGCTTCAATTTCACTTGGCTTGCCAAAGAATAAGAATAATAGGCTCAAAATGGCTCACTAAGGAAATCAAATGTATTTGGTGGGGAAAAATATTTGGCAAAGTGACTCAACATATCAAACATGGCCTCTTATCATTTTCAAGACATCTTACAAAGATCAATATCAACAAGTCTAATGGCAAGTTCTAGCATACAACTCATGAATGATGCACTCACAAAGGATGATATCAACCGTATAAGATGTACGATTATTAAGGCACAAAAGCTCACGGGCTTAAATTGAGCAATGAATCAAGCATCTTCAATCACATTCATCTTCACATAATTAATCAAGCAAGCTAGCTTCAAGCAACATATCAACTCATGATCAAATCAAATTTCAATATATCTTGCAAATCAAACATAAGTGCTCATGTACATAAATCCAAGCATACTCACTATATCAAGAATGATTCTAAAAGATATGCAATAAGTTCACAATGAAGCTCATGATGAATTAATCAATGCAAGAATACATGCAAGAAATTCAAGATACCAATATAGCATAATCATCAATAAGCACTAAGCTCAACAAATCCCAAAATCATATAAGATCACAAAGATAGGCAAAAAGAGAAAAACACCTCCCCCAAACTTAGACAAGTCTAAGTTTGAAAGGAAGTGTTGTACCAATAAGCCTTTAAACTCCATCTCTCTTTAAACATGTAGGGCTCATCATGCTTTTATGCCCTTTCCTCTTTCTCTTGCATTTCCTTGCAACTCCAATGGCTTTCCAATTCATCTAGAAAGTGTACCTACAAATGGGCATAAGAATCATCAAAACATTACCACTAAGAGATGCAAGAACCAAATAACGACCAACACCCCCAAACTTGAATGATAGCATGAATTCAAGATTTAGAATGAGAGTGATAAAAATATGCAACTCTAAATGATATTAACAATCAAGCTCAAAATACCCTATGAATCTCAAACAAAGAGCATAATTTCCTAAGCATGAGCAATTCCTAAGAATCCACGGCAAAAACCACAAAAAGAGCAAAACACAAACACACAAAAGCAATAAAATGATGGGTTGCCTCCCATCTAGCGCTAGGTTTAACGTCCTTTGCCGGACGGAACTCTAAGAGTTCATACTTCCCTTTTATCTACGAGAATGTTAGGCACTTCTTTTGGGATGGAAGGGTCCTTGTGCCTAACCAAAATCTCCTTTGTCAATAGACAACATCCCATTTCATCTTCCACTAGGAGTTTTCCTTCTTCTTTGATCTCCTTCACTTTCAACACCTCTTTGAGTCTTTCTACTCCTAGTAGTCTCATCCAATTTGACTCCCTCCATACCACTTGATCTCCAACCACAAAATTTTCAACTTTCTTCTCAAGTGGTGGTTTCCTTTCTTCTAACACCCCCAAACTTGAGCATTGTTCAAGTTTGGTCACTTCCTTCACTCCTTTTTTTTTCTTCCTATCTCCCGGATCAAGCAAAGGTACATGAAGAGCCTTCTCTTTCCTAAAATCATCAAGAGAAACACAAGAATTATTAGAAATCCTATTACAAGAAGGAATAAAATGCTCATGAATTAAAGAATTAGAAGAAGTAGAAGGTGGAGAATCATCCCTATCAATTGAAGGGCACAAATCAATGATCTCTATGTAGCCACATTTCTTCTTCTCCATCTTGCTTTGAGCAACTTCTTCCATTGGAGCTCTAGAAAATGTCACTTCTTCGCCATTAAAGCTCAACGTGAGCTCCCCTTGTTCAACATTCACAATGGCTTTTCCGGTTGCAAGGAAAGGTCTACCAAGTATGATAGGTGCCTCAAGTTCTTCCTTCATGTCAAGAACAATAAAATCAACCGGGAAGATGAACTTGCCAACTCCTACTAATACATCTTCAATGATCCCAAATGGTTGAGCATATGATTGATCCGCCAATTGAAGATTTATATTTGTAGGAATCACCTCTCCTAGCTCCAACTTCTCAAACACGGACAAAGGCATGACATTTATACTAGCTCCCAAATCACACAAGCCTTTGAGGTTCCCACTCTCACCAATCTCACATGGAATTATAAAGCTCCCCGGATCTTTTCTCTTTTGTGGTAAGTGTCTTTCCAAGATCTCCTTGCACTCCTCCACTAGCTTGAGCATACCCTTTTCATCCCAACTCCTCTTCTTAGCCATAATCTCCTTCAAGAACTTCTTATAGTGGGGTATTTGTTCAAGGGCACCCAATAGTGGAATATCAACACGCAAGCTTTTAAAAACCTTTAAAAACTTACCAAACTCCTCATCAAGCTTCTTCCTCACAAGTCTTTGAGGAAAAGGAACCGGCTTAGCTTTCATAGGCACTCCCCATGCATCTTTCTTGGACTTCTCTTCTTCTTTCTTGGACTCTCTTCTTGCTTGCTCTTCACTTGCCTCTTCTTTCTCCACAACCACATTTTCTTCAATAACTTCTTCCTCTTTCACCACCTCTTTTTCAACATCCCCATTTTTAGGCATCTTTGGGCCTTCATAACTAACACCACTCCTTAGTTGAATAGCACTACAAAACTCCTTTGGATTAGGCTCGGTGGTAGATGGATACTTCCCCTTGTTTTGCATGTGATCCACCGTAGAAGAAAGCTTCCCAACCGTTGTGGCAATTTGTCCCACTTGGTGCTCAATGGTCTTGAATTTTGCATCATTTTCCTCCAACTTCTTCACTATCATCCCAAGTAACTCCTCCGTAGTTGCTTTCCCCACATTATTAGGAGCTTTGGCACCCGGATCTAGTACGGGGGGTTTGGACGGCGATTCTCGGGTTGGCATATGAGAAATTTTCGTGACTTCTCCAATTGTTGCCATTGAAGTGAGGTTGAGGTGGATAACTTCCTTGGTGTCTATTTTGGTATGGCACTTGATAGGGCCTTGCACCTTGGAGATTGCCTTGATGATTGCTTCCTTGATAGCCTCCTTGAAATGGAGGCCTCCCCATATAGTTCACCTCTTCCATAGGCATTATGCTTTGAAAACTATCAACTTGAGCATGGGGTGGAGGATTTCCCCCTTGTTGTGACACGGTAAGAGCTCCAATCTTGTCCATCATGGCCATCATCATAGACTTCATACTCTCCATTTCCTCCACTTGAGACACCCGATGGTGGTTCCCCCTACTAACACTTGCTTGAAACGAATCTTGAGCAATATTTTCCATGATTTGTTTCATCTCTATCACCGACTTGGACCAAATTGACCCATTGGCACAAGCATTCAAGAAAGCTCTATCGGAATCATTGAGGCCGGTGTAGAAATACATAATGGTTTGCTCATCGGAAAAACCATGTTGCGGACAATTGATGAGTAGCATACCATACCTCTCCCATGCTTCCGGAATAGTCTCTCCATTCTTTTGCCGAAAGTGAGAAATAGCTTCCTTTGCTTGCACCGTCTTGGATGGCGGATAGAATTTCATCAAGAATCTTTTGCTAAGATCCTCCCATGTACGTACGGTTCCGGGCGGAATAGAATTAAGCCAAGCTTTGGCTCTCCCCGTAAGAGTGAAGGAGAAAAGCCTAAGCTTCTTTGCATCTTCGGGTACCCCATGGTATTTTGTAGTGTCCGAAATCTCTAAGAATTGTGCCATATGTTGATGTGGACACTCATCTTCGTCCTTCCCTTCAAATTGTCTCTCTCTAAGCATCCTCACTAAAGCGGGACTTATCTCAAAATTGTTGGCTTCTATTCTCGGCCTTGCTATCCCATCGTAGTGCTCTCTAGGTTGTGGCTCAAAAAACTCTCTCAACGGCCTCCCTTGAGGTGGTAGTTCATTCATAGGTTGTGGTTGTGGTTGTGGTTGGGCATTTGGAATGTGAGGTGGCTCATGGTATCGTGGCTCATTCATGTAAGGCATTTGAGGGTAGTATGGTGGATAAGGTGGATAATATGGGTATTGATGGACTTGTGGAGGATAAGGATAGGGATTTTGGTAAGGAAAGTGTTGTGGTGGCATCCCTTGAAATAAAGGATTATCTTGAGCATTAAAATTGTTCCCATGACCTCCGTTGTCTACTCTTCCCTCTCCATGTCCATTCAACTCCTCAACTTGTGGTTCACCACCCACTCTCTCCTCATTCCGTTGATCTTCTCCTTCCATATCTTCCCTTCGTCGTCTCACACGATTTCTTCTCAACGTAGCCTCAATTTCCGGATTTAGTGGCAAGGGTGGAAAATCACTTGATCTTGTTAGCATACACCTACAATGCCACAAATCCAAGAATCAAATTCTCACCAATAAAAAAAAACAAAAACAAGAATAAAAACAACGAATAGCCACTTCAAACAATCCTCGAATCTCACTTATTGGCGCAAAAACTAACTCCCCGGCAACGGCGCCATTTGATTGGAGTGTATAGGGTAAGAGTTATTAAGACCAATCAACAAAAATATCGAACCCAAGGGAGAAAGTATGCAAATGAAACTCAAGGATAAGAGTTCTAAATGGCTAGAGTTGCAACAAGCTCTTGAACTAAATCACTACAAATTGCAAGAATTTAAATGGCTAGATTATGCAAACAATTTATCAAACACTTAGAATGCAAGATCAAATAGACTAAAATCAATGAGGGAATAGGGTGCAAGGGATAATCTCCATCAAGGAATCCACGATTAACAAGCTATGATTGTATCCAAATGCAAATCAATCAAATTAGAAAGCATAAACCATCATGAAATTAATCACTCCATTAATATCACAATGCCTAATGTGAGTATCCTTAGTTCTTCCCATCTCTCAATGTAGAAATCCCCAATTCATACAATCATGCAAAATTGAAACTCGATTAACACCTAATCACGTTAGCTCAACTCTCGCCTATTGCTAGGGTGATCAACCATTAATCAAAAGAGACAATTTTTCATGAAGCACAATTAAGAATCACAATTAGGAAGCAATCTAATTCAATTGATCACAATTGTCAACAATCATAGCATGAGGCAATCACTTCATCCCTAATTTCAATTATCCCAAGCACAAGGCTATTAGCCCATGGTGCTACAAGCAAAAACCATGGCTAGAAAATCTAAGAAAGCAATTGAAAATCTAATCACTACAAGCAATGAATTAAAGAGATCAAAGGTTAAGAACATCACCAATTAAGCTTCAATAGGCAAAAATAAGAATGATTAATCTTGTACAATGCTTCAATTCAACTTCACTTCTCCTCAATTCTCAGCTGAAAACTTCAAATTCACTCACCAATCTACTAATCTAATGATCTAAATGTAGAATCTATCTAAATTCTAACAATCTAGTGCAATTACAAGTAAATTCAAGCTACAAAATGTAAAATTCGCTCAAAGGAACTTCTAGAAACTGCTCTGAACTGCTAGAATTAACTCCCCCTCTGTTTTAGCTTTCCATGGCTTAAAAACTGAATTTTTCGGTTTTGGGCACTCCTCGAGTCGAGCTTCAGGCCCTCGAGTCGAGGCCTAAAGTCGCTAACACGTTTCTTTAATTTTCTCTCCAGCCTCGAGTCGAGGCCTCGCCCTCGAGTCGAGCTCTCTGCCATTTTCGTCCCCCTCGACTCGAGGCTCCTCCCTCGAGTCGAGCTTGCCAATTTTTTAAAATGATTTCCCTCCAGCATGAACCTCGAGTCGAGGTCTGTGCACCCTCGACTCAAACTCGAGTTCAGGGAATTTTTATCGAGAAGGGCTCCGGGCCCGACCCCCGTTTTCGTCCCGTATGTTCGTCTTTTCATTCTAAGAATCCCGGTACTCTCGGTTTGGCAAAATTCCATCGATTTACCTGCAAAACGGGCGAAATACATCAAAACCTCACAAATAATACTTTTTAGGCAAAAGAGTGATACTTTTCACATTTAGGCATAAAAATCAACACTTTAGCTCACTTTTTGCACTAAAATAACCCCTAAAAACATGCATCAATTCACTCTAATCACCACTCACCATTGTTTCAGACAGTGACTCTAGATTTTTATCTAATTTTTGGAAAAGCCTACAGAAAGCTTTAGGGACTCAATTATCTTTCAGTACTGCGTATCATCCACAGACAGATGGACAATTGGAACGAACGATACAAATTCTGAAAGATATGCTCAGAGCTTGTGTTTTAGATTTTCAAGGTTAGTGGAGTAAATTTTTGCCTTTGATAGAGTTCTCTTATAATAATAGCTATCAGTCCACTATCGGAATGGCTCCGTAGCACTTTATGGTAGAAAATGTCGATCCCCTGTACATTGGGATGAAGTTGGAGAAAGAAAACTTTTGGGTCCAGATATGATTCGAGAAATGAGTGAAGTAGTGGAACAAATTTGAGAAAGAATGAAGACTGCCCAAAGTCGACAGAAAAGTTATGCAGACAAAAGAAGAAGAAAGTTAGAGTTTGAAGTAGGTGATCAAGTATTTCTGAAAGTTTCTCCAATGAAAGGAATAATGCGATTTGGGAAGAAAGGAAAGCTAAGTCCGAGATACGTGGGTCCATTTTCCATCACTGAAAGAATTGGCGAGGTCGCTTATAAACTTGACTTGCCTGCGTCAATGTCTCAGATACACAATGTGTTTCATGTATCTGCATTGAGAAAATATATTGTGAATCCATCACATGTTTTACACAGTAAACCCGCAGAGCTGAAAGCAGATTTGAGCTATGAAGAGATACCAGTGGAGATTTTACTACGAAAAGTAAAACAGCTCAGAAACAAAGAAATTGCATTAGTTAAAGTGTTATAGAGAAATCAGTTAGTAGAAGAAGCCACCTGGGAAAGAGAAGAGGAGATGAAATCCAAATACCCAAAACTCTTCAGGTAAGTGAAATTTTGGGGACGAAATTTTTATAAGGAGGGGAGGATGTGATACCCGATATTCTCACTACTCATTGGCCAATATATTTCATGCATTCAGTGTATTTTAATTAATTATGTGCTATTTGAGATTTTTAATTATTTTATCTTGCATTATTTTATTGTGCTTTTAGATATTGAATTAATTATACATGTCTTTACATTTCTAGTGGTGAGAAAATTAATTTATAAGTGATTAAGGTTTTAGGAAAATTTGAGTACTAATGCAAATTATTTGATAATGGTGGTATAACATAGATAGTTTAGTAATTAATAGTATTAGTTAAATGTGAATTAAGAAAATAAATAAATCACATAGTTATATATATATATACACGTGTGCGCGCGCACCTTGAAATCATTACTTAATATAAATAATAATATATTAGTATACTTGTGATTGCAAGTCACAAACTAATTTATATTCCAACAACTCCTATATCGTATACTATAAAAATAATAATAAAATAAAAAAGGGAAGAAAGCTTACCAAAGAAGCTTTGAGAGGCGGTGCCTTTTTGGGATACATCCCAAGCTCTTTTCACAGAATACATATACACAGTTATGCAAACTCAATAGTGAGCCGAAAGAAAAAAAAAAGAAAGGAAATAATCAGGAGGGCCAGAGTTGAGAATTTTATCGAATAAGAAATTGAGAGTGAATAGTAGAAGGCGTTAAGGTGGCTAAGGGATTGATTTATCGATGTTTTGCAAACTCGAGGTAAGTAGAAATTTATTTGTGACTACAATGCATAAATGTAGTAATTTGTGAATTCGTTTACGTTTAATTAGTGATATGTGGATATTATGCGAAATTTGATATTTGATATTGTTATTTATCGTGAAGAGAGCATGTGAGCTCAATAATTGATGTTGACTGAATCTGTGAGTTCAATGATTTTATGAATTGAACCTGTGAGTTCAGTTGTTGTTGGATTGAACCTGTGAGTTCAATTATTGTTGAATGAACCTGTGAGTTCCATGATTATTGTGAAATGAATTTATGAGTTCTGTGATTATTATAAAAATAGATAGGCTGATTGAATTGGTGAGTTGTGAGTAGAAATGAATTAGGCGAGTGATTAGAAATGAATTAGGTGATTTCAAAAGAGAGCATTTATATTGGCCACGTGGTGGCTTTTGTACTGAATGTACGCCGGCATATATCTGTAAGTCTGGGGCCCCAGCAATTGAGTAGAAATGAATTAGGTGGGAGATTAGAAATGGATTAGGCGAGGGCGATAGAAATGGATTAGGACGCGATTAGAAATGGATTAGGCGAGGGTGATAGAAATGGATTAGGACGCGATTAGAAATGAATTAGGTGAGGGCGATAGAAATGGATTAGGACGCGATTAGAAATGAATTAGGATATTTCAAAAGTGAGTATGTTGGAAGAATTGTTGAGAATTCTATATCGTGCAAAATTTCTGCTTACTGAGATTTATATCTCACTCAGTTTATGCATTGTAGGTAATCCTGATGATTACTGATGAGGAACTGGACAAGTTGTGGCGCTCTGCAGGGTTTTGAGTAGCTGCGTACATAGATGACGACCTGTTGGGCAGAACAGCGGCTTATTTTGCTTTTGCCGTTGTATATTACGTCTGTTTTGGATATGTACAGTATAAACAAGCATGTAATGGTGTGTTTTGTGGATTGGGGCTTGTTAAGAACTAGTATGAATCCGAACATGTTATGTTTGGAGTACGAGTATAATGTTATGTTGTTATTATGTTTGGAAAAAAAAAAATTATAGCAGGTTTATAGGTTATTTTATATTTATGTTCATATTGTGTCTAGTAGTGAAAATGTGGTCGTGTCAATATATAATAATAAAATTTTGGTTCGATTTTTTGTATAACCGAAAATTTGCTCATAAAACCAAAATCGAATACCAATTTTTTTAAATTTTAAAATCGAATACCAGAATAACCAAACTGAAATAAAATTTTTGTTTGACTCAATTTTTCGATTTTAACCGAATAATTCACAATCCTACTTCTAATATCAAATTACTTTGAATATTAATTAGTGGATTAATATTTTCACTAAAGGGATTATATTTATATATATCTTAATTTATGTATCTCATCAACATATTATGTACTATTTCCGCTCCATAAAAATAGTGTTATATTTTTTTTTACATAAATAAAAATAAAAATGAAACATTAATAATATGTTAAACATATTAACAAATATAGATCTATTTTTATATGACTATGTGAACATTTGTGTTTTTTTTTTTCCTAACTTACATAAAGTTTTGACTATTATATTAACTTTTTTTAAGGGAATATTAAATTATTTTTGACACTGTCACTAGCTCAATCTATCAAGCTAGGTCTCAACTGTCAAGTCGTACTTAATTTTACTAAAGAGTTTTCTCATACACATTTTCTTGCATTTTAAAAGCTTACTTTTTAACCGAACTAAAAAAAAAAAAGCTTACTTTTTAACCTTCCAAAAAAAATTAAAAGAAAACTAACTTTTTAGGCCGACGCAAATTTACACTAATGCCATTATCCATTTTAATCACATCACCTGATCTCTTATTTTCTGTACATATATTTTATATAAAATATTATTTATTTAAATTGGTCAATAAATTAAAAAGTGTATTTTTTTTTTTAAATTTTCATATTCACTTAACTGTGCAAATGCTACTGGAGCAAAGAAAGTACTCTTTCCATCTAGGAAAAATATTCCCTTTTCTTTTGATACGGTTTTACTGAATATTAATTTATATATAAAATAGAGATATAGTGGATATGTAGTGTTTATAAGACGATGACAAAATAATGCAAGATATAATTATTATTAAAAATAAAATGACAATAAAATTTTTGAATAGAGTAAAAAAAATGATAATAAACTAATTATTGGATGGAGGAAGTATTATTTATTAAAACCAGTGTATATTATTTAAAATAAATACAAAATGCTTGCCTATATGTATTATGTCATGTGTCAGCAAAATAAAATCACAAAATTTTGTGTGAAGTAGTTTCATAATATGAAATTAATACTATTATATTTAGAATTAATGACGGAGAGGTACACGATTTGTGCACGTATTACGTTGAGGTACATGACTTTTTTTATGTGGAGTAATGTGACTAAATTGCCCTTTTTTTAAATTTGTCGGATTGTTTTCTCTCTCTCTTATTTTGATTTTTCTATCTCATTATCCGATATTTACTCTTTCTCCATCATTTTAAAATTTAAATTTCAAATGAGGTTTAATTAATAGGAGTGACCTGGTTCTTCACTACATATTCTTCGAGCAAATCATCGCCGTTAATAGTCTTCCTCTTCTCTCTCTGGCACTTATCGGAGACTTCTGCGTTCGATTTTGGGTGAGAGAAGGTGGATTTTCGGAGAGAGAAAGATCTCAATTGAGGTTTGAAGAAGAGAGAGAAAGTAGGGTTAGGGTTAGTGGGGTTAGCAGGGTTGAAGGAGAAGTGAGCAGAGATGACGAGGGGGCTGCGGCGGCGTCGGCGGCGTAGGAGAGTTTAGCGGAGGGGAAAGAGGGGAGGTTGGTGGAGAGAGAAAGGGTGAGATCGGAGGTGAACGGTGGTTGGTGGATGGTGAATGGTGATTTGGGATCAGTTGCAGAACTGGTAAAGTTCGGGAAGTTGAAGACGACGGGGGGTGAACTAATCAATTTCATGGGTGTGCTGGGTGGGTGTACTGTCTAATCTAGTGGGTGTATGAGATTGTCGTGTTTTTCGCCGTCTCAACTTCGTTCGACCGTATCTCCTTCATACGAACTCCAATTGACCTCATTCTTTTTGCGTTGCGACCGTCTCTCGGCCCTCTTTCCAACCATATAATGATTCCTTTGAATTGAAATTGTTAACAGACCTCAATTTGCACTCAAAGTTGGAGCTGCCAGTTTCTTGAATCTCTCCCACCCTCATCAGCATCCTCACCCTGAATCGGTGGTTCAAGAAGTTCAAAGGTATAAACAGATTAAAATGTGTTGTATTTCTTCAAAGAAAATGAAAATTCCATCTTAATGGTTTTGTTCAAATATTTTTCTGCAATTGTTCAAATTTTTTCTGTTATTGTACAAATATTTTTCTGCAATTGTTCAAATATATTTGGTTATTGTGCAAATATTTTGAGTGATAATTTGTGCGAATATTTTTTGGTCATTGTGCAAATATTTTTCTGCTATTGTTCAATTTTTTTCTGTTATTGTTCAAATTTTTTCTGTCATTGTTCAATTTTTTTCTGTCATTGTTCAAATTTTTTCTGTCGTTGTGCAAGTGTTATTGTGCAAATATATTTTCAAAATTTTGAGTGATAATTTGTTTTGATTGAGATTTTATTATTGTTCAATTTTTTTCCTGTTATTGTGCAAATATTTTTTAAAGTTGTGCAAGTGTTACTTTTACAATAATCGTGGAGATTTGAAAAAAAAAAACAGCAAGATCAGGAGATTTAAAAGAAAACCCAGCAAGAATCGGAGATTTGGAAAAAAAAATAGCAAGAACCGGAGATTTGAAGAAAAAATCTGTGATTTGGAGAAAAGAAGAAGGAGAAGAAGCGGAGATTTTAGTGTAGTGATTTTAGGAATTTGAAATTTGAATTTTTAGGGAGATTTTTTGTTTTTAGTGTGATAGGATTTATGTATTTGAATTTTGAAATGTAATTTTGGAATCTTGAAATTTGAAAATTGAAATTAAGGAGAATTTGAATTAAAGGGTATTGTTGACTTTTTGGGCCTTTTTTTTGCACCTTTACGTAAGGTTTCACTGCACATGTACCCAGCGTAAATACCTCTAATATTTTGTACCTGCGTGTTACTGACTCTTATATTTATTTATTAATACTATAATATTCATTTAATGATATTATTACACTTATAAACTGATATCATATTATAAAATAATTATAATATTAATAAACAATTATAATAATATCAATAAATACTAGTTTTATATTATGAAATTGTTTCACACTGACTCAAATAAAATAGTCACATCCCAGGAAAATCCCTATATTACTAATAGGGAGTTTGTTTTTGCTTAGGTGTCGTCATGATGTTAATTTGAATGAGGTGTCACATTTTTATTAAATGCATATATATGTTAATAATCTATGTGTCATTTTCCTATTGATTTATAATTAATATATGACATCTATGTGACATTTTAATATAGGAATTAATTAAAAAATATATTTCTAAGGAGGTTTGAACCATAGACCTCTTGCACATTATGTATATTTTTAAAAAAAATAAGTTAATATATAAATCTTTAAATATTTTAAATATCTATTTTATATCTAAAAAGTGTTATCATATGACAATTTGTAAACATAAAATTATATTTAACTTAAACCTATAAATGTATGTAAGAAAAATTGTGGTTGTATCAACTTTTATTTTAAAAAAATTTAATATAATCATATATGATATTTATTGTAAATATACGATATATATATATATATATATATATATATATATATATATATATATATATATATATATATTGTTCGGAGTAATATTTATGCATCATTTATATAAAAAAAATTCTATTAATCGTCTCCTTTTTTTTATTAATTGTAAAATAAATTTGAACCAAATCTTATAATAAATTCTTTCACATAATTATAATAATTCTAATCCATAGCATAAATTGTCATACAATTAATATTACAATTATTTAAATTTAATATTATAATTACAATTTTTTATGCATATACATTGTTTTAATATATATATATTATTATTTGCTTTCAAAAAAATATATATATATTATTATTTAAAAATATTATATATATAATATATTATATTGTAAAGTTTATTTAACGAAAATATCGTATAATACGCGGGAGCTCATCTAGTTAAATAAATAATGGCAAGGTAAGGGTAAAGAAGAATAAGGGTAAGACACGTGTGAGTGAGTCATACATGGAGGACGCGTGTCGTTCAGTCAGAACTTTAATCACTAGATTGCCTAAGTTCTAATCCATTGGCCACATTTATGTGATCAAAATTATCCTATTGATTTTAGTTTATTACTTAGTTTTTAAACTCCTCATATGAAAAAAAAAATTATATTATTAATTTTATACATTAAATAATTCTAATCAATTTAATTATAATTTTATAATAGTAATGTTATTTATTTTTTAATATTATTTATGTGCGACATATTTTCTTTCAAATATATTTCTAAACTAAAAATAAGAAGTATGTGTTTTTAAATATAATTTATCTTCAATTATGAAAATAGACAAAGTCAAATTGAAAAAATATTTGATAAAATAAATATTTAATCTTTAAATAATAGTAATATATTTTTAATTATAAAAATTGATTAAGTCAATTTTAGAAATTTTAAATTTATTTTGTAGCATATAAATGATTGATATTGAAAACGAGTTCAAAGTTTTAGTACCTTATTAAACTTCTTTTTTGTTAAAATGACCTTTCTAAGAGAAAATAAATATCTCCATATTTATCCCTATTTCTCTACATTTTAACCTTTCTCTCTAACACACCCTATTATTATACTCCCTTCATCCCCTAGTTATCTTCATGTATTAAGAGATATATTTATTAAAAAAATTTAAATTAATGTAGAAAAGAGAATAAAATGTAAGGATATTTTGAGTGATTGAATGAGATAAAATGTAGGAGAGAGAATAAAATTGAATAACGTAAGAATGACATTTTTTAAATTTAAATGGTATTATGAGGTTGTAGTTATGGAGGGTATTCCATTTTAAGGGTATGAATTTAATTGTGGGATGTAACAAAAAAAAAGTGTGAAATTAATTGCGAGACGAACTTAAGATGAGGTAGTGTTTTCTTGAATTGGTTGTATGAATTAATTTTATTGTAAATTTGATGTATAATTAATATTTTTAGTAAAATAATTATTATTTTTTAATAAAATAAATTAATTTTATTAAAAAATAATATCTTATAACAAAAATAATTAATATCTTTTAATCAAATAATTAATATTCTTAAAACAAATTGTATTACGAAACTTATTCAAACACTATTTCGCCTATTTTCAAAAGAAAAAAATTGTCAAAAAAAATGCAGTCTGACATCACTCGAGAGCTTAATTTTTTTTTTAAGAAAAATAAAAATATTGTAGATCAACTTTTGTAGATTCAAATCAAATCTGACTATGTAAAAAATCAGTAACAAAGAAAGACATGAAAAATTATGAATGTAAAAAAAAAATTAATTATGTAATATTAATTTATAAAGATATAACAAAATCATACTAAAAATAAAGGGACACTCTTGTGTGAGACCGTTTCATGTATGAGACGGACATGAGATGAAGTCACTTTTTAATAAATTATTATCACTTTTTTATAATTTGTTATCATTTTTTCATAAATTGTTATCACTTTTCATAAATTGTTATCACTTTTTAATTTGTTATCACTTTTATACTAATTTGTATCACTTTTTTAAAAAGTGATAACAATTTATTAAAAAGTGATTTGGTCTAATGCATGAGACGGTCTCATACAAGTCTTTGCCAAAAATAAATAAGTATATTGATTAATTCGCAGATTAACCAAACCAATCAAAATATTCTACTTTTAAAAACCGAATCAATTTTTAATAAAATTAACCAAACCTAATTAACGGAGTTTCATCGATGGTATGATTTTTTTAGTGTGTCTCCTATAATTCAGGTTTCACGGTAAAACTTGATCCACATTAAAAAAAATAGATCAATTTATCTTTTAGTTATCCCGACTAATATTCTTTAATAATATAGATAACATTCTTCAATTATCATGACTGATACCCTTTAGTAATATAAATAATACCCTTCAATTATCACGGTTGATACTCTTTAGGAATATAGAGCATACTTTTCAGTTATTATGAATAATACTCTTTAGCAATATAAGCAATACTTTTAATTATTACAACTGACACTCTTTAAAATGGATCAAATTTGAATATAAATTGTTGTTCATAATATACTTTTCTGTTCTTTGAACATGGATGGGACCTCGACGGTACCGATTCTAAGTCGTTCTCCAAGATGATTATTATTATTATTATTATTATTTAATTTCCTGCATGTACCGTTTTGGAGCACTGTGGGCCCTGGCAGCTTTAATTCTTTTTTTTTCTTTCTTTTTTTTTTTTACAAATCTGACCATTTTAGAATCTGTATTTTCTTTTTTCGTTAGTTTCAATTCCAAAATTGTGCATTTATTATTTTTGTTTGTTTATTAATTTTGTTTGTTTACCAATCTGACCGACGTGCTTGAAAAAATCTTGGTTTGCTTGTTTATTACTTTTGCCGACTAAACGCTGTTAAAAAAAATATTACTTGTCGAATTTAAAATTATTTTATTTTTGAATTAAAAAATATAAAACTAATAAATAAAAAATATAAATTCAAATATTAATTAATATTTTAATTGTAGAAAGCAAATTATAAAGTAACATGGAATAAAGAGATAAAAATAAAATAAATGATCTAATGGTAGAATCTGTGCAATCACAACTTATAAATATTCGATTTAATATAAAAACACAATCTCACCCTACCGTATTCTCAAAATAAACATTCATTTTAGCTATTAATCAAGATTTTCAAATATTAAGACTTCAAAGTTCGAAAATTTTCCGCCTACTATAATTCTTAAATAAACATACCCTGACGATGGATGATATTACATACTTTTACACTCATCAGAAACATATTTTTTTTTACCCCCTCCTTAAACATATTTCTACGTATTTAGTAGTCAAATGACCAATATACCTTTTTATAAAAAAATTTTACCCACATTCCTTACCCTTGCTCACCCTTTATATTTTTGGGTTTTGAAACTACCATACCTGAACAATAACGAAAAAAAGATCTTTTAAATATAAGTGGTTGTTCTAAAAAAAAAAAATTGTTCCGGTGCCAGAAACGACTAAAAAAAATGGTTGTTTTGGGATGAAACAATCAAACCACTAAAAAAAATAATCATTCCAAAAAAAAAAAAATATATTCCAAAGTGGAACACGACTGAACAACGGAAAAAAATTGAGTCGGCTTAGGATTGAGATTTGAGGTGTAGTGGGACCAACTATCCTCTTATGAAGATATATGTATCTCAAATGTGGATCATAGATAATTCCTTTTTTTTTTTCCTGAAAAAAATGGGTATTTTCACCTTCCATACTATGTAAATTCCACAAAGTTTACATGAAACTGCACAAGTAGTCCTCAGATCAATGAAAACCAGGACAAAGATATAGATTTCTGTTTGGGCCAAACCTGGAAACACACCTAGTAGTAAACCTAATTTACATACTACAAGTAGATAAACACACGTACCCATCTCCAAAAAAGTGGAGGTGGAATTTAATAAAATTATGTTACAGAGGTTTGTGATTGAGACACATGCCTCTAACCCCACTGGTCCTAAAAGTGCATATCTTGTTTTGGTGCTTACTAAATATCCTCTTCTCATCTCCACAATTATCCCTTCTCCTTATTTCTCTTTTTCTTCATCTCTCATTTTCTCTCTATATATATCTTCTCTAGAACACCATTCTCCCTGCAGATTTCATCATAATTCAACTCCACTCTGGTAAGTTTTTAAAACCCTCTTTGCAAAATCGGTTCGTGTTCAATTTTATTATTATTATTATTTATTTTTTTTGAATGACAGGAAAATGGGTTGGTCTTATTACTGCATATAGTATGAACAAAAATATCAAGATTATGATACTACAGAATTTGCTAGCTTTATGTACATGTGTGTATGTGTTGTGGGTGTTTGAGAACTTTTGAGGGTAGATAAAGGTGGAGTAGAATTTTGAAAAAGGGAGATTATGTTATCTTTTTTCATGTTTGACTAGTAGCTGTAATTCATTGCGTTTTATATGTATGTCACAGGTTTTGATTGAGTTTAAAGCTACCAAAGCAAAATCTAGACTGCTTTTCTAGATTCACACACAAAAGTGATTTCCATTTCTCTTCTTTTCTCCTCCATGGATTGAAAAAAAAACCCTTTTGCACGGGCTTTCTGTTGTCTGATTCTCACCCCTTCTGCTCAATCATCTTCCCCTATTTTTGTTATTGCTTCTCTTTTTGGTTCCTTCTGTGATAAGTAAAATTATGAGAGGTGTTTCACTTTCAGCCAATGCAGAATGCTCACACCATGCCTTTCAACCCTTTTCTCCTGCAGTACCTCTGTCCCCTGCTGTTCTTTCCAGTCCATTTGTATCCAAACCTTTCTTGAAATCTCATTCTTTTAACAAGGTTTCAAGGGGTCATTCGACTCATTCCATTCGTCGTACCTGTAGTTCGAATTTGGATGATGTTTATCGCACTGATCATCCATCTTTTCAAGGGCATAGGAAGAACAAGAAGTTGCATTTTGCAATATCTAATAATGGCCCCTTTACTGATGATAAACGGAATAGGGACCAAGATTCGTTGTTCTTGAACTCAAGGTTCGATTTCTTGGAGCCTATGATGCTCGGGATTAGGCCGGAGTTCCTCGATTTGCCCGATCAGGAAACGGTTTTGTGGGCTACTATAGAACATAAGGCTAAGAGCTTAGATATACCCTTATCTCTTAGAATGATAAAGAAGAAACTACAGTTAGAAGAGGGCTTGATTGATCCCAAAGACTCGGCTTACTGCTCCATTAAGGCAGCTTTTGCTTCAATGGTTTTCATCATCGTTGAGCTGCAGAGCTGTGCTTTGCATATGAGGGAAGCCGTGTGTGATGAAGATTTGGAGATCATTACCAATAAGGTGCAGAAAGAGATGCATTCGTCTTTTGTTTGGTTATTCGAACAAGTGTTTTCAAGAACACCAGATTTGATGCTCCATGTAATGATACTTTTGGCAAATTTTGGTGTTTATTCTGTCTCCCATAGTGTTGAAATAGGGGGACCTTCGAGAGAATTGATTCAACAATATCCACAAATTAACTCATCATTATCATCTATTGAAGATGGAAATTTATCTCACAGCACCGAGCACTCAAGCATGTATCAATGGGAGAGTGTAGCAGAGATGAACTTGTGGAACTCCATTGTGTATGATGCTACAAAGATAGGAGAAGTTAAGGACGATGATGTTCTTGATGACGAGACGACTAAGTACTTTGTTTCGCCAGTTTCGGTGGAGTTAGAACCCGATGGTTATGAAGACTATCTTAGGACGGATCTTTTGTACCAGATGAACTTATCTCAGGAGCCAAATAATCCGCTTCTTCTCTGCAATTACGCGCAGTTTTTGCACCTCGTGGCGCGCGATTATGACCGGTAATCTCGTCTATTCTCTCTTATCTTTTGTTTCTGCATAGTTTTATTGATGATGATGATAGATTGTATTGATTGTGGCTTTAATGGTTTATAGTGCTGTCAAGACTTAAGTTTGCTGTCCCAAAATGAAATTTCTCATTGCAATCTGGTACCTTTTTTGTGTGTATTTTAATTGCAAAACTGATCCCCACAAGATTCTTCCTTGGGACTATTATTGGTAAAAAAACGGATCACTTCTGCAATGACCTCATTCTTATGAGACCACTTTTGCAATTAACACAAACAAATACACGTGAGATAAATGAATACTCTTGCATACTCATAACATGTTGGCATATCTTGATTTGTATGAAATTAAGTTTTGTGGTTTTGGTTCGCTCGACTACAAGGGTTGCATCGTTAATAGCTTGTTCGTTGTGGGAAAATCTTGCTTTCTCGTTTTGCAGAATGACACTTAGTTTTTCGTATATGATGAATTTGATTATCATCCACAACTTTTAATCGTTCCACTTTGAGTCATGCGGTTGTGTTATACGACACTCTTCCCAAGTATTTACCATAAAATGTGGAACAGGTTACGTGAACCAGGTCCACGTGAACTCTCTCTTCTTCAGAGTGATATTGTTTAGTATACGAAGTAATACCATTTAGCACCATAACTCTTCATTGCAATTCGTTTTATGTTCTTCTCACAATCGTATTTACAGTTTTAGATTAATACTTGTTGCACATCAGGGCTGAGGAATGCTTCAAACGGGCGGTACAAGTATTGCCTCCCGATCCAGAGTCTCTGAGTCAATACGCGAACTTCTTATGGACAGTCAGGAAGGACTACTCGGGTGCAGAAGAAAGCTTCCTGCAAGGCTTAGCTATCGAGCCAGATAATTCGTATTATGCTTCCCGATATGCAAATTTCCTGTGGAGCACCGGTGGCGAAGAAACCTGTTTTCCTCTCAACAATTCCAACAGCCCAAATGTGTAGACAACTCATTCTGTCAAATGGTATAGTAGTTATATATATAAGAAGATTACTAGCTTCTGGACAATTAGCTGTTGAGAAATTCTTCCTTTTGGGAGTTCGACAGGCTCGACGAAATCAAGGGCGGAAATGGAAACATGAGAATATCGCGTACCTTGATCGATAAGGAAGGATAGGGGTAGCAGAAGAAGAAGAAGAGATTTAGAAGTGGTTGATTGAGGGAAATGTATGAAGAAGCACTCTCAATTGTACAGAAGGTAAGTTTGTTGCTTGCATGAGTTGCTTTGTACTATTAAAGGAAAGCAACAATATTTGTATACTACTTATTTTCTCAAGGCTAAGGCCACGCATTCTAAATTTCTCTTTGCTATTTTTCTTTTACTTGTATGCAGTTCTTGAACGACATGATCAAAACAAAGTCTGAAAATATCTTGAATTTTAGGAGCCCAGAACTATATAAAAAAAATACAAACATTTATATAAAAATATTTACGGATCAAAGATTCTAAATTCAGATAGAAAAATTCACGAATTCTCCAAAAATTCGATTAATAATGATTCAAAAATTCAGAGGCTTATTAAAAAAAAAAAAAAACTCAGGTCGTCTGTTGTAATAATCAATAAAAGATAAAAACGTCTAACAAAAAAGGACTTGATGCTGTCAATTAGAATGCGACATCAAGTTAGATCGATTTCACTCTATAATAATTATTGATTAAATAAATGGACTTGTAGAAAGGACTTGTAATTTGTTGATTTCTCCCGGTCGACATGTTTTATTAAAATAAAATGCACCAATATTCTGAGTTGCTGATAGAACCAAAATTCGGCGCCTCCAATATTGACTCTAATTCTATAAATTTAGTGAATCATATAGTCTCCCCCAACAAAAAAGAGTATGATTTTCAATGTATAAATTTGTCACATTAGACAAAAAAAATTATTAAATATAACTTACTCAATCAAAGGTTAAGTTATCATGAATTGTGCCACGTTTAAATTTATTTTTACGAATGAACCTCTTTTGGGACGAGGAGTAATTAATGTACTAATCTTATCAAATGACTTAACTAATCCAAGATAGCTTATAAAAATAAGAAGTAACATAACTAGCAATACTTGTAGTTTAGAAATATAGGTAGATAATTAATTTCGTTGTTTTGCTTTACTAGTGGTTAAAATTTTGGACAGGTCTCCTCTAAATTAATTCGTGTGAACTCTTTTTTATATAGTCGTTATTATACATACGGCATGTTACTGTTTAAAAATCAAGTAACACTTCGAATACACAGAAGCGACACTTCGAGTTCACATATATTAGGTTCACAATTTTTTTTTTTGCCTAAAATTTTACGATTCTTAATAAAATTAATATCAATTTGCAACTTGTATTACGATAATTTTATCAATTTACAACAAGTACAATTTTTTGTATCACCTTGCAACCTATTCTATTCAAAATTATCCGATTGCAATTTGATGCAATCGGAAGAAAAAAATTATACAGGTTACAATTTGATCAAAGCGTAATAGCACATATTGCAAATTGGTAATAACTCCAATTAATTTAATTGCTTATATAAAAAAATTTATAGAATGAAAAGGGATCAACAATATTTGTACATTCTGGGCTGATTTACATTCAACAAAAACACACAGCACAAGTGGTGTTCGTCCATTTGCAACCATCAATATTACATTAAGAAATACACAGTAGAAAAGTGAAGAGGCTAAGATAAATCTGCTAATCCTGTTTCTATTATCATCACTTGATAATGACTACTGGAGAATACAAAACTACGAACGTGGGGATTAACTAACAAGAACTAGGTGAGTGTAAAAATGGTCGAGCAATGGTTCGAAAAACCACGCCCATTGTCGTCACCAAAACCAACAGAACCGGCTATCTACAGCCTTCACTGTAGTCGATACTAAGGGCATTTCCCCGTATTCTTCCACAAAACGATTCACACATTCGCTTCTCTTTTCATTGTGTCCACCCAAGCTACTAATCCCAGTCGAACCAATCTCAAAAATGTTACCTACATCACCCCAAAAGGTAGAATAAGTTGTATAGTCATATATCCAGCTCCAGAATATGAACTATCTGCTATATTACTCCACACTAGTGTATATGAGTCATGACTAATGCTTGAGGTACAATTAGGCTATGTTTGATTTGGGATTTGAAACCCAGACTTATAATTCTGAAATCTAAATACTGTTCTATTTTGAGATTTTAGAAATCCGGTTTTTGAAAACCCACTATATCCACCCTTACAAATACCTATAAACCCGACAGTACCATTTTTTTCTCTATCACACTTCTCCAATGAATTATTAATGCAAATATGATTTTATTTTTCACTTTTTTTTATCAATATCCTCACTCTTCTCTTATTTATCACTTTTCACACTTTTTTTCTCACTTGTACATACTCTTAATGCTTCCGTGCTCTCTCATAACTAAGTCCTTCGTGCTCTCCCATAACTAAGTCCTCGGAAAAAATGTTTTTTCTGGTTTCTTCTAAGTTTTGAAATGATAGGGTGGGTGCTCAAGAATAAGGTTATTAGGGGCCTCTTAATATTGGAATAGAGAAAGGGAGGCAGGAGATTTAGATCTAGGAATGACGAGTTACACTATAGGAGAAATTCATTCAGCAAGATATGAACATATAACTATGTAGGGTTCGTTATATGTTCATATCTTGCTATCTTGTTCAGTCGGAACAGGAGACACTGATTCTGAAGTAGTAAAATATGTCATGCTAGAGATGCAAATTATGCATGATTAAGACTATAACACGACAAAGAAGATATCCTAGGGGCAGAAATCATTATTTCCACAAAGTTAAACCACATATGAAATCCACAAGAGAGAAAACACTTTCTAACCCTTCTAAACTCAACCACTATTCTGTTTAGGTTTCTCCCAAAAAAAAACTAAAAAACTACGAGAAGAAACTAAGAGCAGCACCAATTGTTCAGATTCAACCTTGAACAGGAAAAAATATATCTGATCAGGAGGCAAAACATGAAGCAAAGTATAGCAAATTAAAATATTGTAACAAATATAACGAAATTTTGAAGTGGAGGGAAAGTTGACTGAACGCATATTACCTTTCACCCAAATAGGAGGAGCACCAGTTGCATTTGCGACTAGGAAAGACATGGCAATATCTTCACAATTCCTGGTACATACATATTTGAATGTCATCTTTAGGAGAGAGAGAGAAATGAATAGAACAATATAATACATATTAAATTATCACTCAGGACGGACCTGCTTTCTGTCACATATTCTCTAATGGATGATGGCATCTCATAAGTGTACATACTGAGATATTTCTTGTGAAAGAAGGCAGCTTTGGACAGAATCATACTATATGTACCAGTCCACCAAACAGACCACCATCCACTATAGACATACTCCTTCTGACCGTCTTTCTGAAACGACCAAGAAAAGGAGTGACCAAAGAGTTATTAACAAAAGATGAAATCCTATATCAAGAACCTGTAGTTCAAAGGAGACTATATACACAAACTACATCTTAAAAGGAAAAATTCATCAGTATGTCATATAAAATAAAATAGACTAAGGTCATGTGCAACTTAATGGTGTAACATATCATTTTATGGAGTCATTCTCAAAATTAGACTTTATTGCTGATCACTAAAAACCTTACCACTTAGGTAAAAATCTTATGTCCTTTTGGCTTCTAAGCAAATCTTGAAATTAGACTTTATCACTGTCAACACTAGAAAACTTGCCAACTATGAACTAACTGTAAATCGCGTGCCCCTTTGGCTTCTTAGTTTCATAAAATATATTACACAAGTTTACAAATCTAAGGTTCATAGTAGAGCAAACAAGATATGTAAACGACCTAGGAATAAAATGTGGTGTTACAAATGAATTGTTTCAAAAGCCTTTGAAGCACAGACATGAGGGTTAAGGTAACATGAGAAAAGATGCAGAAGACAATTGGACAGACATAGAGACTAGTTGTTTTATTATTACAAGAAGGAAAATAAGTTGCTTTACATCAATCATATTGCATGTACTATAGTGGAGTATATGAAAAGGAAAATAAATATCATAATACGCTAAGTCATAGGAAGCTAATAGGAAAAAAGAGCATGATCAAATTCGAAACATTTTAAAAGATCCTCCTTGAAGACAAATTGTGAATGTAGGAAAATGACAATATAGAGCTGATTTCAACCTACGACTTTGCTGTTGCCTCTAAAATTTTTGTAAACAGAATTTTAGTACTTACCAATTTATTAACCCAGTGAATACGAGGCACAAATCCCACCATCGTATCTGGTGCACTTTGCCATACACTGAAAGCGAATTCAACAGTTGTGCAGGGAAATATAATGTCGTCGTCAATTGAGAAGACCACATCTGACTTCAAATCCTTGATTTCCTTAAATCTATTATTTAAACTGTCTTCCTTATTAATATCAAATTTCAATTCAATTTCGTGGCTATCTTCGGCATTTGATTTTATAGCATGGTTTAGAAAGTTGATGAGAGATTCTGAAGGAGGATCAGGTTCACTCCAAACAATATGTACAGAATCAAGTCCAGGACATGATGCATAATGGGATATGGACTCCTTCAGAAGATCATTTCTTTTCCATGTGTTAATCAACAAGGTGTATCCCCTACTGCACCACATATTAAGTTAGCATTAGTATAAAGAACAATATTCTGTTTACCAGGCATGCAAAGCAGTCATGTGATACACCATTAATCTCTTAATCACAATATCAATACTGCCGACGTCCAGATTCTATTTATGGGAAAACTTCAATAACATGCAAAAGAAGAATAAAAATGCGCACAGAAACAATATTTGCTACAAAATCTAGGAACTGAAGAGAAGAAAGACCTACATTACAACAATAAGAGGAAGGCCTAAATTTGGATTGCAGGCATCGGAAAGCATCAAAAACCACTTTCATGGCTAAAAATTGTTTTCTTTAAAACCATCTTATATTAGGTTAGATAGTATCTAGTCCCCATGCCTACATCTCATATGAAAAAGGACTTGAAAAAGGACTACATCTATATATATATATAAGTGGTAAAATTATTTTAATATTATTCGAAATTGTAAATTGGTAAAAGGAAATAAAGGTGGCTATATAAACAATCAATCATCCAAATAGGAGAATAAAAATGCACAGATTACAACAATAGCGATGTTGGTACTTTTATTGGAACCTTACCATTATCAATTAATCCACTGCTTCCAGTAAACATCAGTTAGGCAAAGTCACTGATCATTTTACCTCAACCTAGCCCAATAATAGTAAAATACCAACAGAATGAAATCTATCCTTTTTTATTTTTAATTATCGCTCTCCTAACGTTTACTCCTTTCTTAGTAAACTAAAGCCATTAATTAAGCAAGATTAATGCGAACTAATTCCAACTTTAAACTAAAGCACAGCCGTAAATCACACAAAACTCGAAACGATTTGACCGAATCTCACCGAGGCAGAGAAGATCGGGGGAGAGAAACAGCGCGCTGCTTCCAACCTATAAACGACGTCGTGCGTCCTGCGAGCGCGATTAACGTGAACAGTATGCAACACGCCAGCATAAACTTTATTTTGGCGGATCCGACGGCTAACACCGCTCCCTGCCTTAGATTCCGACGGCTGAAAAGGCTCGTCCTCATCTCCTCTAATACGGAGCAATCGCTGTTCTCAATAATGACGTAAGTGAGTAACTACCCGGCGATCCGAGTCGACTCGATGGAGGAAGTGTTGGGCAGAGGCGGCGATGATTCCATACAACGACGGCGTATGGCTGAAGAAACGGCGTCTAGACGAGCTCACGGCGGTGATGCCGTCACGCGTTGATCAGTCAGGTAGGAAGATTTCAAAAGAGGTAGTAAGAAAACGGAATAAGTGAGAAAGCCTGGATAACCAGCAGCTTAATTAAATGCGTCTTCACAGAAGATTCTATTTATTTTTGATGATGTTGATTCTCATTTAGATTTGAAATTAAATCCATAGATAGTTAAAAGTATATCTTTGGAAATAGGGATTTCAAATATTAAAAATATTTTTTAAATTGTAGGAGATTTACTTAATATTAAAATTTGAATTTAAAATATAATTCAAAAAAATTTGAATTTTAATACAAACTTATATTTTTTTTCTTAAAAGAATTCATATTCAAATATGAACGTTATTATAGTCGACTCGGTATTTATAATAACAAAAAATAAATAATAAAAAAAAAGTATACGGTGAACACAGAAGATTGACTTTTACGCCTATTGTTGATGTTCAATTTTTTCTTCCAATGTGTTCATATTTTATGAAATGGAATCGTAATGAATATTTTACTTTTCATTCAACTTGATTAAACAAAAAAAAAAAAAAAAACCTTAATATTACATCTTATTTTTATATAGTTACATTTAAACAAAAGTTATCACTTTTATAAATTATAATATAATATCGATACATTGAAAATGTCACATAAATATTACCATAGATGTATGCAATAAAATTATATTTTTTACATAAAAATAACGCCTTTTAAAAATATTTTTAACGTAACTGGAAGTCTCTTATATTCCTAACTTTTTTTTAAAGATATTCTCATTTTAAAAATAATAGACTTAATTTATTAGCATCTACGTGGATATTTATATGTGGCATCCATATCATTTAACTGTTGCTAAAAAATGGTTAGATGCATCGAATTGCAAAATTTAAAAATGATATATCAAATTCCAAAGATAAAAAATATTGTAATTGATAAAAACTCTAAGGTTGAATTTTTATTTTTTTTTGCAATTAACCCTTTAATATATGAATTGTTTTTTATGTACAATAATTATATTGTATAAGTGGTTCACAATTATCACTTTATTATATAAATATTAATACTTTTAAATAAAATAATTAATATTGATAAATTAATGTATTTTAGTAAAATAACTATTAGGAGTAATATTTAAAATTACATATAATATATACATTAATTTCACTTTAAAATTAGTTTACAAAAGTCCGCCTTTAATTTAATATACTACTAGCGTAGAACCCGCGTATAGCGCGGGATTGAAGATAAAATTTATATTAATTTTATATTTAATACCTAATATCTTATATCTATTAATTTAATATATTGTATATGTAATTATATCTATTATTGCTTTATAATAAACATTTTTAAATATATATATATATATATATATAAAATTATTTATTATGAATTCAATAGTTATTATATTTTTTTTCAAGAAATTATGATATCACTATTCAATTAAATCAAACTCATGTCACAAAAAAAAAATTAAATCAAACTCATATAAGTTGTACCTAAGATATCTCCACATAGAGTTTATTACAATTTATGCAAATTCTCTATAAAAATCTAAGTTTTGACGAAGAACACCCGATTGACTTCTTAAATGTAAGAAGATCAAATAACAATAAGTTGGTAAAATACAAACAAATTGAGATTTCTTAACAGTTCATATATTGTTAAAAGTTCTAGAGAATTTCTAATAATCATTTGATAAAGAAAATGTACATCGTATTGAGTGTGTGAATTATTATAAATAAAAGAATCAATAAAATCTTACTCAACATAATTGAATAACAATAAATTAAAAAAATACAATTAAATTGACATTTGTTGATAAAAAAAAAAACATTTGATTTGAGCAAAAAAAAATTGATAATGTATGAGACTCTTATTTAATACATGAATAAGAAAAGAAATTTGACAACAAATTATTAGAGGAAGGCGTGAAGGAGAATCATTCTGAAACGCTACAGAATTCCATTATAAAACGCGATAAAGAAGAGCGATAAAAAAGAGATGCTATTGGAAGGAAATATTATAATGATAGTAAGAGACGCTATTGGAAGAAAACATTATAATGATAGAAAATAAGATGATCGGTGACAAAGACATAATTTGGATGAAAAGGGAAATAAATAAAATGGATTTAAAATATAACAGTAAGAAATAACCAGAATCCATTGAAGAGAGACTATAAATCCATTTATTAGAGGAAGACGTGAAGGAGATTCATTATGAAACGCAATTAGTATGAAATTCAAAGAAATTACAGAATTCCATCCATTGGAAGAAGACATTATAATGATAGAAAATGAGATGATCGGTGACAAAGACATCATTTGGATGGACAGAGAAATAAATAAAATGGATTTAAAATATAACCGTAAGAAATGAACAGAATTCATTTATGATTTTTTAAGAGAGAGATTGTAAATCCACATCAAAATCAAACATTTTATAAATTACAGTAAACCAAAAAGTGAGCAATTATACTAATAAAATCCAAACACAAGAAAAATATCAATGGCAAAAAAGGGTAGAAAATGAGATGATCGGCGACAAAGACATAATTTCGGCAACAAAGAAATAAATCAGTGAACAGAAAAATAAATTAATGGATTAAAAATATAACCGGAAATAAATCAGTGGATAGAGAAATAAATCAATGGATTAAAAATATAACCGTAAAAAATGAACGTCCATTTCTGATTTTTAAAGAGATAGATTGTAAATTCACATCAAATCCAAACATTTTAAAAATTATAATAAACCCAAAAAGTGAGCAATTATACTAATAAAATCCAAACACTGTAAAACAATATTGAAGACAAAAAAATATCAATGGCAGAAAAAGGGGAAGAACGGAAAATAAAAGAAAAAAAATATCCATTGCACAAAAGGGTAAGAAATGATTCACAAAGAGGAATATATTTTTTTTTTAACAAAAAAAAAAGAGGAATAGAAATTAAAAATTAGATTATGAGGAATTGAAAAAATTACAAATATGAGATTAACAGGAACCGGAAAAGCAAAAAAGGGTAGAAAGAAATAAATCAATGGATTAAAAATATAACCATAAAAAATGAACAAAATCCATTTCTGATTTTTAAAGAGATAGATTGTAAATTCACATCAAATCCAAACATTTTAAAAATTATAATAAACCCAAAAAGTGAGCAATTATACTAATAAAATCCAAACACTGTAAACCAATATTGAAGACGAAAAATATGAATGGCAGAGAAGGAGAAGAACTGAAAATAAAAGAAGAAAAATATCAATAACAGAAAGGGGGAAGAATTAAAAATAAAAGAAGAAAAATATCAATGGCAAAAAAGGGTAAGAAATGATTCAGGAGAGGAAAAGAGAGAATTTGGCCGTTAGAATTGAGTTGTGGAAAAAAACTGTTTTAAGAGTGAATGAGAAAAACTGTCTTGAGAGTGGATGAAAGAGTGACACGTCAGATTTTAAGAACTCTGTTTTATATGTATAAAAGATTTTCTGGGAGGAAAACATTGTTCGATATAAATCGTGTTTACAAACTTTATAAAATAATTTTAAACTCTTTTTTTTTTCTACAAATGATGAGAAATAACTTTTTTTCTAAAAAAAAATCGAAAATTATTTATAGTAATTGAAAGCAAACTCTTATTCAACAACCAAGGTATGAATTTTCCAACTAAAAAAAATCATGAACGTTCTTGTCGCCATCGAAAACAATTCTTTAATCACCTCGTTTCACTTCAATTTCATTTCATTTTTCTTGTGGCTAGTCACAATCAATTAAAAAAAATCGAATTCGTTTTTCTTTGTCTAGATATATATAGTTTTGTCAATATTTAATGCACAAATTTTAAATATAAAATACCAAGATTCTTCATTTACATTTTTAAAAATTTATAATCTAGTAATTTTTTTTATCAAAAAAAAAAAAATTGTTAATAAGCAGGTATCAGTTGGGTACTCACTAGAAAAAAAAAAAAAAGAATTAACCACCGTCATGAAAGATGTGAATTAACCACCGTTATAAATATTTAGTAAATGCTATTTTTTTTTAATTATTTCCTAGAACATACTAGAGCACAATAGTTTATTGGGCTATGCACATGTCCAAATATTCTGTTATAAAAATCGTCCAAGGTGACCGTTTAGGTATCATATAATTATTGAATATGGGGTGGTCTTGCGTGAAATATTTCACCGTAAAATATTAATTAATTAAAAAGATAAGTTTAAAAATATGCGGGTCTTCCTAATTAAGAAATGTGTCAAAATTAAAACACGTAACTTCTTCTTCCTTTTTTCCTACTTTGAGTTTTTCTTTGAAAAACAATGGCGGTGGCTGTGAATGAGAAATATGATGGTAATAAAAAATTAAGAATGCAGAAACGCCGCCGATTAGGAGATGATTTAACAGAGAATTCTGATGAAAACAACAACGGAAATTAACGAAGACATCAAATTGAAAAGAAACACACAGAGATACAAAAATAAAAAGAGAAGATATGGATGAATTTTTTTAAAATTATCAAATAATTGCTACGGATCCAATCAAAACAATAATAAAGTTTATCAACAAACATCAAATTGAAGTAAAAACTGGAATTAATTTCGCAACTGTTGTTACTCTGTTTCTGATTTGTTCATATAGTAACACATATTTCTCTATAGGGTAACACGTTTGTGTTCATATAGTAACACTTTTTTTTTCTATATAATAACACATCTTTCACTATACAGTAACACGTTTGTATTCATATAGAAACATATTTTTTCAAAAATATGTGTTACTGTAAGAACAATTATGTGTTACTGTAAGGGTAAGTACGTGTTACTAGTCCTTAAGGGTGTGTTTGGTTCAATAGATAGAGGTGGATAAAATATATAATCCAAACTAATTCGATGTTTGGTTCAATGGATATTTGCCCGGGAAGGATATTAGGCCCGGGTCAAATTTTAGCTATATCTCATCAATGTAGGATTTTTTTTTATCTAGGGGGGGTGTTGGATTTTTTTATCCATATTGTTAAATTTACCCTATTGTCCCTTCATATTATAAAAAATAAGCATTGTATCTTAAGAGTGTGTTTGGTTCAATAGATAGAGGTGGATAGTATATATAATCCGAACTAAAAAACTTATCCTGCAACAATAAAAATTATAATCCATCAAACCAAACATATCACCTAATTTCAAAAATTACAATTCAAACCGTACAATCCTGACTAATTTTGTCCTGGGTTATTTATCCCATCCATTGAACCAAACACACCCTAAAAGAATAAAATATATATTCATGTGTTATATTGGTTTTGTTCATTAATAACACATTTTTCTTCATACAGTAACACGTGTTTGACCTAATAATAACACAACCTGAGAGTAAAAATTTATTTTTACCTTTGTACGTGTTTAATACACATATTTGCCCTTACAATAACACATATTTACCCCAAAATCTTATACTTGGGGATCAAATAGACCCATGATTTTTTTCTTAACACATTAAAATAATTTCTCTTTAATATTGAGATCAAATAAGTCATCATCTTAATAAAATTACACTCTTTTAATAAGAATAAAGTTGTAGAAGATTAAAGACTTATTTGATTCACACATATATTTAGATTAGAGATTTATTTGACCATTTTTTCATTTTTATTTTTGCATTCGAGTGTTTATTTTTAGATAAATATGCAATTTTTATTTTATAGTGACACATAATCATTGTTAAAGTAATACATGTTTAACTTAATAGTAACACACCTGGAGAGCACGCGGGGGAAATTTTTAATTTTTTTTTTACCCTTGCGCGAGTTTTTTTTGGAAATATCCATTAAACCCGTCCCGTCCAAGTTCCGCGAATTTCTTAATTTGGATTTGAATATGGATTATTTCACGGATCTATCATCCGTGAAATATTTCATATAAGAATGTCATTGAATATTGGTCAATGCGATTTTTCATAAATTTAATATTTTAGGCGACAACGATAAATTGCGCCTTGATGGGTGAATCGGGTCCTAAGTGGCCAAATCGAATCCTAGGTGATTGAATTATTGTGTTTTTTTTTTTTTTTGTCAATTTAATTCATTGTTTGGCACTAAAGCATTAAAAAATGGACCGCCAAGGTGCTAGACGGTCCAAAACTGTTCACTAGTCGTTTTTAGACTTCTACAAACTTGGTTGTGTTTATAGGGAAATGGACCATTTACATTTCGTTTGTCTACTTTTTTTTTATAAATTTAGGAGATAAATAAACACATAATAAAATAATAAATAAAAATAAAAGAATGAGATCCGTGAGTTGTGCCATATCCTTCGAAATTTATAAGCGGATTGTATCTGCTTTGAAGAGTATGCTGGAAGATATGGGTTTTGATTTGGTGGGGTGAATGCAAATTTGTATTTGAATGTGAGGATCAAGCCCGACCCTAATTTAAATGAAGAATGGTGAATTTTGAATTATTGATTTGAATCTTTAGCATTTGCAAAAAATATTTTGAACATAATTATATTAGAGGTGTGGGGGAGGTAAGGAAGAGGAGAAATAGAAGCTCAGTAGATTTCCAATTTCATACATATATATATTTTTTTTTATTATATAATTTCATGGGGCACTCTTGTGTGAGACCGTCTCATGCATAAGACGAACATGAGGCGGAGTCACTTTTTAATAAATTATTATCATTTTTTCATAATTTGTTATCACTTTTTCATAAATTGTTATCACTTTTCATAAATTGTTATCACTTTTTAATTTGTTATCACTTTTATACTAATTTGTATCACTTTTTTAAAAAGTGATAACAATTTATTAAAAAGTGATTCGGTCTCATGCATGAGACGGTCTCATACAAGTTTTTGCCCAATTTCATACATAATTGGGAGTTGGGGGAAAAGAGAAATGAGGGAGATGAGAGGAGGATGGGATTCACAAAATCACAATGGTATTATAAGGGTACAAAAATGGGGGAAAGTACATCAATATCAAATTGGAATCATTTTGTATTAAAAAAAAAAAAAAGCAATTTGCAGTTATTATTAAGGTTGATTTCAAATGAAAAAATTATGGAGTGGTCGAAACTTGAAAGTAAGAGAGCTAGACGATGAGCAACAACAAAAATTTTTATAAAAGGAATTTCAATATTTGGAGTGAATATTTTTCTAATGTAATCAAAGTTAGATAGGATTGATTTTGAATTTCTGAATATTGTGTAAATTATGACTTTTGATGTAGGCAAGTCTCATGCCTATATCAAGTCTATTAATGAAATTGCAGTGGAGGGTGAGCCACACTTAGAAATAAGTTCAAATTATTCACACACCCATTATTATTATTATTATTATTATTATTATTATTATTATTATTATTATTATTATTATTATTATTATTATTATTATTATTATTATTATTATTATTATTTTTGGACAATACAAAGATATGGTCTTCAATCACGCAAGGCCTTGGACCATAGATCTTGTATCTAGACTTTCACCGTAGAGCTAATCAAATCCGGAGAATCAGCTGGTGACTCGGTTAACTTGGCTAGAAGGTGTGCAACTCCATTATTAGTAGATGACAAAGTATTATGTACACTTATCATCGTATACGTATACCACTATCCATATTGGTTAATTTAAGTGAGATATCTCTTTTTTTTTTTTTTTTTGACAAGTACAAGGACTACACTTTATACACACTTCACATTACATACACATCATTCCATAGATCGTAGTCCTTGTATCCAATATTCCACCCTAGAGCTAACCCAATCGAGAGAATTAGCTGGTGAATATGTTATCTTAGCCAGGAGATGAGCTAATTCATTGTGTTTTCTACTAATAAACTCAAATTTCCATACATTTCCATCCAGCATTTCTTTTTTGATCCAATCAAGAGCATATCCTCCATGGCTTAAAAGATTCTCCTTGCCTCTTATCGCCTCAATCGCTTCCTTGCAATCTGAAAATATCATCATTTTTTCCTTCCCCATCTTTTTCGCCATCTTCATTCCTTCTAGTATGGCTACTAATTCTGCTTCCAAAGGCGATTCCAACACTCCCAGACTTCCTCTGTTTACTTCCATCAGATTGCCTTTCCCATCCAGAATAATTACACCGAATGAACTCAATCCATCTCCTTGTGAATAACTTGCATCGGTAAATACCATGCTCCATTCCAAGTTACCATCTCTAAAAAATCTGGACGGGTTACCTTCCTCCTCTGGTTCAACTTTCAATCTTAGCTTCTCGAATTCCTCTACCATCGCAATTGCCCATTGAACCTTCGAATACGTTATTCTCGGAATTCCTTTCATTCTTCCCTCCGGCATATTAACAATCTCACACCTTTTCTTCCAGATTCCCCACGCCAAAACAACTATAAATCTTCTTTATTATTACCATTATGGCGAAGGACTGCTTCTAGAAAATCAATAGTTACTCCCTTGTAGACCATCTCCTTCGGTATTATGATTTTTGCATCTCTCCATACCTGCTTTACCCAAGGACAACTGAATATAGCATGTGTAGATGAAGCTTCCGAATAACCGCAAAGTCGACAAGCATGAAGAATCGGAATATGCTGTCTTGCAAGATTAGCTTCTGTGGGTATGATATCCAATGAAACTTGCCACCAAAATATTTTAACCTTTGTCGGCAGTTTGAAACTCCACACTTTCTTCCACCATGCCTTTGTATCTGATGATCCACTCGGTCTATCCTTATTGTTTTCTTTTGCTAACAACTTCGCTTTCCTTATGTATCCTGTCTTCACCGTGTAAATTCCTTTAGGGTGGTGCTTCCAGGTTCTAATATCCTTACTCCCCTCTCTCCTATCCTTGTACTCAATATTTCTTCTGCTTCAAAATTTATAAAATCTTCTCTCACTTTATCCTCCTTCCAGTTACCCTTCTCATCTATATAAGCTGATACTTTTTGATTCAGAACTTTGCAAGAAGATTTGGCTGATATCCTCCATGCTCCAAACCAATCCCTGTATCCTGCATCAATATCCCTTCCATTTCCCACTCTCCATCCAAGTCCCTCTCTTAACAATTCCTTACCCCAACAAAGAGATCTCCAAGTAAATGAAGGATTATTACCCAGTCTAGCATTAAGAATGTCCGTATCCTTAAAATAATGAGATTTAAAAATCTTACTGACTAACAAATTTGGTTGCATGATCATTCTCCAAACCTGTTTCGCCAGCATCGCCTGATTAAAACTACAAAATTTCCTGAATCCCATTCCTCCCTCCTCCTTTTCCTGACAAAGAAAGTCCCATGATTTCCAATACACTCCTTTTCTTTCCTCCGAATTTGCCCACCAAAACCGCGCACATATCCCTTCAAGTTCACTGCAAATTGTTGAAGGCACTCTAAAACATGACATCGCATAAATTGGCGTAGCTTGGAGGACAGCTTTAATTAGAACTTCTTTTCCCCCTTTTGAAAAATTCTTATGACTCCATGAATCAACTTTCCTTAGCATCTTTTCTTTGAGATACCCAAACTGTACTCTCTTGTTCCTTAATGAAAATGAGGGAGCTCCAAGATAAAGTTCGTGACTTCGACTTTCCCGAATTCTCAGAGTTTGCTTCACTGTTTCCTGATTTGACTTCCTCGTATTCGGGCTAAACGTGAGCACCGACTTCTCATAATTAATAACTTGTCCTGACGCTCTTTCGTATGAATCTAAGCATTCCTTAATATTGATGCATGTATAGTGATCTGCCTTGAAAAATAGTAAACTATCATCTGCAAAGAAAAGGTGTGTGATTACCGGACTCTGATACGCAACCTTGAGGCCTCTTATTAGATTATTTGCATGAAATCCTTGCAGCAGAGATGAGAACCCTTGAGCACATATAACAAAGATGTATGGAGACAGTGGATCTCCCTGTCTGAGCCCTCTAGTAGGATAAATTTTTCGAGATAATACACCATTAATCTTAAAAGCATATGTAACAGATTTGATACATCGCATAATAAGATTAATCCATTTTACAGAGAAGCCCATCTTGGCCATAATTACCTCCACATATTTCCACTCCATCCTGTCATAGGCTTTGCTCATATCAAGCTTCATAGCTGCATATCCCTCCTTTCCTTTGGAATTCCTTAGCCAATGCATACATTCAAATGCAATAAGGATATTGTCTGTGATGAGTCTCCCTGGCACAAATGCACTCTGATTATGATCAATAACTTCATCCATCACTTCCCTCAGTCTATTCGTAATTGCTCTCGCCACTATCTTATAGCAAACATTGCATAGGCTTATAGGTCTAAAATCCTTCAACATCGCCGCATTCTTCTTCTTTGGCACTAGCGTTACTGTTGTAGAGTTCCAATCTTCCAAGGTCTGCCCTTTATTTAGAATATCCTTTGCTTGCTTACAAATTTCCTCTCCAACCGTATCCCACATCTGATGATAAAAACTCGCCGAATATCCATCCGGGCCTGGTGCTTTTGAGGGGCTTAAGTCAAACGCTGCCTTTCTAATTTCTTCTTCTGTAAAATCTTGATCAAGAAACTTACTCATCTCACTTGACACCTTCCGCTTCACAAATCGAAGAGCATGAATCACATCAAAATATCTTGGATTAGAGGAGGAAAACAAAATTTTAAAATATTTAAGGACGCATTTTTCCATTTCCTCATGTCCTTTCCATTCTCTACCTGATTCATCTACGAGCTTATTTATTAGATTTCTACTTCTTCGTACCTTTGTACTGTTATGGAAGAAATTTGTGTTCCTGTCCCCCGCCTTTAGCCATTGTTTCTTCGCCCTCTGTTGCCAATAAATTTCCTCTTGTAGAAGAAGTTTTTCCAATTCTTTCTCCTTGCTTAATAAATCTTCCTCCACTTCCCGGATATCCTCCTTGTCTCGTAACTCCTCCACTTCTCCCATTAGTTTTTTAATCTTCTTCTCAGTGTTTCCAACTTCAACCGCAGCCCATTGTTGGAGATGTTTACTGCAAGCCTTGAGTTTTTCTGGTAGCCCCTGGATATTATCAACTCTCCTCCAGCATTGTTTAGCTTTTTCTTTAAAATTATCCTCTAACAGCCATTTATTCTCAAAGACAAATTCCTTTTTTGAGGATATTTTCTGAACCCATTTAGAGTGGTTAAGAGTGAGTTTTACAGCCCTATGATCAGATCCATAAAACCTACAATTAGCTGCCTGAGCCTTCGGAAACTTATCCTTCCAAGAATCATTGGCAAGAAATCTGTCAAGTTTTTCCTTAACATTATAACTCCCCTTCCTTCTATTAGACCAAGTAAACTTCGGTCCTACCGTATAAACATTTTTTACTCTTAACAAGTTGCAGCATCTATGTAAATTATTCTGACCATACCTCTTCCTATTACCTCCCTACTTCTCAGTGTCAAACATTATATCATTAAAATCACCCCCCAAAAGCCAATTATCACATGCATTATTCTTCATTTTATACAGTTTAGCAAGAAGGTCCCAAAAACCATGTCTCTCCTCCGGTATAGGTGGCGCATAACAACCAGTAAATCTCCAATGAACATTATCCCATACAACATAAGAATCTATATGATTCGCAGAATAAGAGCACACAGAAATATTAACATTTTCATTCCAAAACAAAAGAAGGCCACCCTTCGTTCCTTTTGCATCCACACCAAAAACAGAATTAAAGCGCAGGAAAGGCAACCACCTACGAGCAGTTTTACATAATATCTTAGATTTAGAAATAAATAATATCAGGGGTTTAAGGTCATCTACTAATTTTTTCAAAAACAGGAATGCGCGCCTACCCCCTAAACCACGCGCATTCCACACCACAGTACTCATGGCGCTCGGCGGAGCCGACGGCCGTCAGACCCCGCCGCTTCTTCATTCACAGTAGTTATCATCATGTTGTCATTCACGTCTTCATTTTGGTTAACTTCTTGAACTCCCTGAACCACATATGTTTCCATTCCTTTGAGTTCTGCATAATTTGTAGTGCTCTGGCTTTCCCCAGCATTCTTCCTCACCCTTTTAGCATCTCCCCGACCTTCCTCATTTCCCATGATTCCTCTCTTCAACCATGCTTCTTGTTGTGCAGTCCTATGTCCCGTAGCTATCACCTTTGATTTACCTTTCCCGATGCCTGTATTCTTCCTTGGTTTCCTTCCACCAACTTCTGTCATTGCCTCCTTCCCCTTGCTCGATTTTTGGTTTTCTTCTGTATTTCCCCTAGCTGGTTGATCAACTTCAAAGGTAAAGGTTTGCTCCGCACTGAACTGTTGAACTCCAGAAAAATAGGTATTGTTTCCTGCCTCAGCTGGGAATACAGAGGAGTTCCAGAAATTTGTGTTATTCCATTCTTTACTTGTATTGAACTGAAAGAATGGTTCCTGCATTGATGGGAATTGGCTACCTATGTTCAGCCCCATCGACGGCGCCATATTCATCATACTCCCCACTTCAGTACTCTCCATCTGCCCCGTCCCCATCCTTTCGTCTTGAATCATCGGTTTTGTCCCAATTGTATCCTTTGAGCCTCTCCCAATCATCCCTTTCAGCCCCCTTGCATCCCTCTCCATCTCCTGTGTCTGGAACTGACCCGGTTCTACTTGCATAACTTGTAACGCAAATTCCTCTCCTTCTGCTTCCTCCTCCCTGCCTACCAAATCATCATACCCTCCTATTAGTTTTTCTTTGCCTTTTTCACCTTTTCTTAGTTCCTCTATTGTAATACACTTGACTCCATCAACCCTCAACCATGGCTTATACTGCTTCTTCCCCTTAAAGCTCGCATACTCATCAGCAAATAGGTTAGGACAATCCTTATCAATGTGATCAAGCTTTCCACAAACAAAACAGAAGTCTCCTAAATTTTCATAGCGAAACACAACATAAGTAGTTTCTCCCTCAAAATCCAGAACAGTTCCCCTCGCTAACGGTCTAGATACATTCAACAATATACGCACCCTTAAGCATTTGCCCCAAGCTACTGCATTGACCCCACAGTCAACCTCCAAAACTCGTCCAATCTTACTTCCTAACAGTTGACCAACGTACCTTGTCTGGAGTTGTAGCTCAAGCCCGTGGATCTGTACCCAAAAAGGTACCTCGTTAAGCACCAGGTCCGCAATTCTTTCATTTCCAGCTGCTTTTTTGAAGACCATGAGGGAGCCGCTAAATTGCCATGGTTGACGAACCAGTATCTTGTTGCAATCCACCACGTTTTCAAAACCCGCCACATATATTCCATCTCCCACCGCAAATATATTTGCTGGAACCGACGGCCTCCATATTGCATTGAGTGCTGCCTCCAGATCCTTAACTCCTATGGATTTCCTTGTAACAAATCTGAAAATCAGAGCGTTGCTTACTGGAGGGATTAAGGATCTATCCACAAACGACTTCTTTTCCTCCGAAGTATACTTCGCCCAGTCAAACCACATTTCTCTGATGGTTTCTTGCAAACTTGAGAGATCCATGGGTTTTTTTGAGATTGTATTAGTGAGAAGCAGTGGATTATTATTTTCTGAAGGAGAGAGAATTAAGTGAGGTGTTTGTGACCTATTTCCCCAATTTATAGAGGGATTTTACTGCCTTACACCGATTCTTGTGATACGAAGTGACCTCTTGCATATAATCCTCATCTGCATCTTGATCTATGCGATAAAACCCTAAATTGTAATGATTACAATATTTAGAACTCCAAAAAACCCCTATCTGAAGAAGCCGGAGAGTCACCGGACATAAACTCAGGCGTGAGTAGATAGTCTCAAGATTGAGCACAAAGCTAGATGTACCCTAGAATAGCTCTAGAGAGAGAAACTCCCCCAAATATCACGACAGTACATGTTTATAAGTGAGATATCTCTTTAATATCACATTTTATATATCTTCTAATAAAGTGATACTTATCCATATTGATTAATTTAAGTGAGATACCCTTTAGTATCACAATTTATATCCTCCAATAATTTAAGTGATACTTAGTATCAAGACTTATAATCTTGTGTAATTTAAGTGAAATATCATTTTAGTATCACAATTTATACCTTTCATTAATTTAAATGATATCTGTCAAAAAAAATAAAATAAATGATACTTCCTCCGTTACAATTTAGATGACTCAAAATCCAAAAATAGACTTTAAATTTTATTTTCCCCTACCCAAAATAACAAAAAAAAAAAAAAAATCATTCTACCCTCTTAAATTATACCCTTACAAACATCCACTCAATTTTTCACTATAATTAAATCTCTCTCACTTAATTACTCACTCCAATAAAGTTGAAAAAAACTCATTTTACCCTTCACTTTATATCTTTTAATACTAATAAATAACAATTTTATTAAAACTCGTATTATTTGATTTTGAGTAATCTAAATTGTAACGGAAAAAAATACCTTTTAATAGCACAACCTATACCCCTCGATAATATGGATAGTGGTTTATGGTACATAAGGTGTACATAATACATTTTCTTATCTTAGTAGATATATCCACGAGATTAATTCATTCACCCTAATTTTTTAGATTAGTAGATACAACCATGAATTACCTATATTACCTTTCTTGAATCTAATTTTTCTTATTCCCTCAAATTATTTCAAAATAAAAAATATACACCCACCCTTCTTGAAAGACGTGACCAAGAGAAAAATACATGACCAAAAGAAAAGTGAGAATACACGATCAAGAGAGAAAGATAGAAGACAGGACACGGTGAATTGCCCCCGTACCAGACTAGTGACGACCCTCAAAACGAGGGTGAAAGCAATACCATGTTCAACACTTTTTTGTTGAGAATTGAACATTTTAACGATAAATATCAGCTAAAATATACTTAAAATTTTGAATTGTTGAAAATTGATCATTTTTCCGGCAAATATTAGGCTAAATATACTTGAAATATCAGCCAATATTTTGCCCAAAAAATGTTCACTTTAAAAAAAATTAGGGGCAATTACTACTAGATACAAGTTTGAACACCTAATTACTACTAGGTACCATTTTTATTTTAATTACTACCAGGTACAATATTTTGATTGATTTTTCCAATTTTACTCTTACTTCTCATTTAGAAGCTGCTTTCTTGTGATTGGACGTCCATTTGACTTCCCAATGAAGCTGTTCAATTTAATTGCTATAGCCGAAACACATTTCATTTATCCTCATTTCTAGTTTAATTATTTTTTGACGACGAAGAGACGATGATTTTTAAATGACAACTTAGTAAACAAAATAAAGCCATCAATTCACCATTCAAATAATGGAAGCAGATCAGTAGAAATTAACCAATATTTTTGCAGCTTAATAAACATAATACAAATAAATTTACAGTACACTGGCATTAATATATCAACTAATCAACTATATAATTTCTACATTGATCAGTAACCGTGCTTTTCACAATTTCATAACCAGGATTTCTACATTAAAAACCTCTTAATTTCTGCACATGTGCAACTTTATTGCACATTTGTAGCATCATTGCACATGTGTAAAAGAAAAATAAAAACAAAAAATCAAAGCACATCAATAATCAAAAAATAAAACTACATCAAACCATGACCCTGAGTTGTATAAAGAAATCCGTGAAGATGAGGAAGACAATGATTCAGTGGGGCTCCAGCGGATTTGATACATTTGGCGGTGCACTAGCAGGCGCGCGGCCACGACGCCGAGGGTTTGGCGGTGCAACAAATAGTGAGCAGTCGTCGCAGTGCACCAGCAACGGTGAGGGTTTGGTGGTGCGTCTAGGGTTTTTCAATGGCGGGTCGCAGTGCACCGCTGCCGTCATCTTCATCGGGCGTCACCTTCGTCTTCATCGGTGGATGAGCGCCGAGTCTGATACCCAGAACGATGTTGTTAATTTTCCGTCCGGTTCTTCCGTATGGAAATCGATTCCGTTCCACTTCCATAGAAGTGCGGGTTCTATCTTATTAAGGCCATTAGCGAAAAAAATTTCCTTCATAGTTTTTGCAGTGGATAAGAAATTAATTACTTTTAGGACCCGTTTGATAGGGAAGAAAAGACCCATAAAAAAAGGTTTATGATATTTGGTAGATAAGATGAATTTTATCTGCTGCCCAAACTTTTTCACGGTCAGCCTCCTCTTCCCTACAATTTCTACAGTTTCCTCAGATTACTTCCACGATTCAAACACTGTTTGAGAAAAGAATGAAAATTACTTCTTAACCCTTCAAAACATCTCTTTCTTGCAAGTTCATTCTCCACCGCCACCATCTCTTCTTGTTAGGATGAAAAAGATGTACTTAGTTTTGATGAGTTAAAAGTGTAAGGCTAGGATGACCAGCTGAAAAATAATGTATAGTCAGCTGATGTAATGTAAACTCTGTAAATAGACTAAGTACATGATAGTAAGATAAGGTTGTTCAAAGACAGGGTGAAGAATCAGACAGGGTAAAGAATCAGACAGGGTGAAGAATCAGACAGGGTGAAGAATCAAACGAGCTAAAGAGTTAGTTAAAATCAAGAGTCAGTTACAACCGAACAAGAAGTAGTTTCAAGAATTGGTTAATAAGTTACAACCAACCAAAACAGAATCAAGGAAGTTATAACCGTCATCAGCAGAAGATATATAAATAGGTTTAGAGATTCAGAAATTTATAACTAAGAAACTTAGCAACATAGCAATCTCACTCTCTAGCAATCTAAGAATTAGAAGCTCTCTTCACGATCATTTGTATACGCATCATTCACGAACACACTTAGTGTTCATTCATTTTTCTGGTGTTTATAGAACACCATTTCATTTGGATCTTCAAAAAGCCGAATAGAGTTAGAGTCATTCATGTAAGGCTGAAGATACACGTTGTAAGCGAAGAAAGTAAGAAAGAAGTAAGACAGTAAGTAGAGTCCCTTCTTCAAGTTGAAGAAGGAGAGTGGACATAGGATCGTTTGATCCGAACCACTATAAATCCTATGTTGTTTCTTCTTATTTTTCTTTACTTGTTTTCATTGATTATTTCTTGATCGCAAATTCAATATCTGATAAAGCTTTAGATCCTATTTGAATTGAGTTTAATCGAAAACTGTTTCCGCTGTAACACTATTTTTGGAAGTTGATAGATCATCTAAGCTTGAAAAAAGTTTTTGATAATCTATTCATCCCCCCTTCTAAATTATCACTAGAAGACATCTTGTTTACGTGTTTAACTCATTCTAAAGGGACCCAACACTTCTTTTTTCCCTTCATAATTGCGCAAGAAATCAAAATCAAAATTCCAATTTTTCATCTTCACATAATTCATCTCTTCTTCCTCCCATTATTTCGCTAGAAATAGAAGCAATAAATAAGAAATTGAAATATGCAAAATAGAAAAATTAAAATAATTTAGCAACCAAAATCAAAATTAAACATGCACCTATGAAAATTTGAGAAACAAGGAGAGCGAGGTCGGGGACGGCGCCGCCGTGGAGAGCATCGAAGGAGAAACAATAAGAAATATAAGAGACCGTTGAAGAAATGCTTGGAGACTGACTGACGGCGAAGGAGATCGGCACAAAAGGAAGAACAATGGTGGTGAAATAATTTTTTGGCCGAAGGAGCAGCTGTGGGATTGTGATTATTTAAGGAAGGGTTGGTTTAGGGCTCATTTTAATAAAATGGGGGAATTGTTGCTTAGGACTCATTTAATATATTTAATCTTTTAAGGCTCATTTAAAAATATAATTAGGTAAATGTAATGTTTAATTTTTGTTAAATTAAAATTTTTAGAATTAATTGGTTTTTTTTTTTTTTTGGAATTAATTGAGTTTTTTAATGTTTAATTTGTATTTTTTTTAATGATTTATTAAATTTGGAGAAAATTGAAATAATATTGATTATTGAAGGATAAAATAGTATTTATTATGTTTTCATATGTATTATATTCTCTACCAAATAAATTATTAAAATTTATACCATTTTAATTCTATCCTACCAAACAACCATATTAAATATTTTTTCTTACCTTATCTCAAGGGTCCCACCATAATTTTTTCTTACCTTTTCTCATCTCACTTTTCTCACAATATCTATTCTCACCTATCAAATGGGTCCTTAGTTTGGGGCCTTTTTTGCGAAGAAGATCGCAGACGGTTTTGAGAAGAGGAGAGGAGAGAGAGGTTTATACAGATATAGCAGCGATTTTTTTTACTTTTTTATTCATTAGGGGCAATTTGGGTATAAATTGTAGCTATTAGTATTTTCATTGAAAGGTTGTACCTAAGAGTCATTTTGGCACATATATTGTACCTACTAGTAAAAAATATCAAATATTTTTTATTAAAAGTATTAAGAATCTCATTAGAAATATAAAAAATTAGGGTCATACTTTTCTTCCAATATATATACTACTTCCTCCGTTCCATAAAATCTTTCACACTTTCTTTTACTGTCCGTCTCACTATAAGGTTCACACCCTTAAAATGAAAACTCTTTACAAACTCCACCCTCACAATTTCTACTAATTTACACAAAATGTCATTATTTTTTTATTCACATAAACACAATCCTATAATTTTTTTTACTTTATAGGTAAAAATTTACAAAATTACTCCTCAAAACTCCAATCATTATTTTTCTTTTTTAAAGTGTATGCACTCCTCGTATGAAAGTTTTATTGGATAAAAGAAGTATTATTATACAACAAAATAAGCATCTTATATCAAACATGCTTAAAGTTTCTTGACATGCAACTTTTGTATTTTGGCCCTACATATGAGGAATAACTATTGTTTACTTCCTACGTACATGATTTGTTTATACATTTATTCTATATATTGTCAAAGTCCATGTATTTATTTTAGTTAAATTCATATTAATTAGTTATATGAATTTGTTAATGAATTTATATATACATGTAGTGTAATATAACGTGTATTCACTTTATTATAATTTAAATGGTTCAAAATTTAAAATAAATGTTACAATTCTATTTTTCCATACCCATAATAACAAAAAAAAAAAAAAATTGTATCCTCTCAAACTAAATATTTACAAACATCTCTTATTTACACCTTATGTCACTCAATTCTCCATTATATATAAAATTGAAAAGATCCATTACCATTTGTTGTTAACCGAAATATTTAATGAGTGTTTAATGTGGCTTGGAATCGGTTAAAAACAATATTGATTGGGGAATTTATGATGTTAAAAACCTAAGAACAATCAATGAGAATGATGAGCAATGAATGTGATAATAAATGCAAGAAAGCAAGTAAGAACACAGGAGTTGCTGGTAGTGTTAGTCCCAGGCTAAGGATGGATGCTTCCGATCCGTTTATTATGCCTTATAGGTCTTATTTATACATGGTATTGGTTGTCTTCTTAACAGACCAAAGGTACAATAGGGTACAAATTAACTTAAATGCTGTACTATCCCCAATTAATTGGGATGTACCTGCCCTGCATCTGGGCAGGCGGCTGGCCATTCACGTCCTGCCAGGTGTCCCCTGGCAGGGGATCTTCTGATGGTTGGGGGAATTTCCTTCCTTTCTGGGATAGGTTGACATTAATTGGGGGCTGCTGCCTTGTATTTGATACCACTTTGGGAGTGGCTTGGTCGGCAAGCCTCTGACCTTGTCGAGCTTGGTTGATGGCGATCATGTCGAGCTCGCTATCTCGTGCCGAGCTTGGAACTTCGCCTTGCTTGGACTAGTCTGCTCCTTGGATGGTTAAGCCCGCCTTGACGGGGCGAGCGAGCTCCTTGGCGGGCCGAGCCCGGAGGGTCCGACCCGCTCGGCGGAGCTTGCTCGCCATGTCCTGGCGAGCTGACGTCCGCGGGTTCCGTGCTTATCTGGATTCGGCAGGATGTGCTCGCCATGCCCCAGCGGGCTGGTGTTGCGAGGGGCCGAGCCCCCTTGGGCCCGGCCGAGTCCGCTCGCCATGCCCTGGCGAGCCAGTCCTCGAAGGGGTCGAGCTCCTTGGGTTTGGCCGAGCTGGGCTGGGCCGGCCCAGTCGGTGACGGGCCTTATGGAGAATAATTCGTCATACAACAATTGCCCCACAGTTCGGTCTTCGAGGTGGTCCGGAGGCCGAGCTGGTCTCTTGATGAGTTGTTCGCCATGGGCGCCGAGCTTCTTTATGCCGAGAATCCTTTGGGGTTTGACTAATGGGAGTTGGGTTTGGACTTGGAAGAAATGGCGGTTAGATTTGACAAGGGGTCACTTTACCCCACGTGCCCTGCAAAAAGTTACTTTTTGCAGGGCGCGTGACGGTTGGGGGTGACAACCTGCAACCACCACGCGCGGACACGTGGTGTGCCCCTATGGCGCCAGCTGGTCTCTTGAACTTTCAGAGAACTAATTTGAATTCTTGCCCCAGAATTCGAAAAGTTTCTTGGGGCGTTTGCAAAGAGGTCCTTCCCGCTTCTTATAAATAGGAGTCGTCTTCCTCCTTAGAAACCTTCTTACACTGTGCGATCCTTAGAGAGCCTTGAGCTATTTCAGAGCATTCTTCGAGTTTCTTCAGTGTTCGTGTTCCAAATCCACGTTTCAATCGGTAAATATCTTTCCTACTTTGAAACATCTCCTTCTTTTTCATTTATCTTTCTTTTTACCGATTAAGAATGGTGAGATCGAGAGGGGGTTCTTCTCGTGGAACTGGTTCTTCCATTCCGGTGAGGGGCGCCGCCGCTAGAGGTGGAAGCTCACGGGGGGGATGGCACACGCCTCCTCGTAGGTATGGCTTGTCCGATCGAGATCATCTGGACCCCATCTTTGGCCGTGCCGGAAGTTCTAGCGCCGCCACCACCAGCGGCGGCGGTGTTGGTATGGTGGGAAATGCCCCCTTCAAAGGGCTGGGGGATCTTGGCATCGACATGAGGCTGGGCGAGGACCTGGGGATGCCTCCTGTCGATGCCGGACTAGAGAGGGCCACTAAAGAGATGGTGGCCGAGCTGTTCTCCTCGTCCGAAGGGGGTGGTAGCGATGGCCTGGGGATCGACGAGGCTAGAGATGCGCCGAGAACTCAGGGCCCTACGGTTGCCGAACTGTTCGAGGAGGGCGATCAAGCCCTCGAGGAAGAAAGGGTGGCCGAGGAAAGAGGGACGGCCAAGACGGGGGACGCACAGAGTGTCGCAAAAGTCACGGTTGCATATGAGGCCTGGGAGCACTATATAGATCGGTTGGCAGGGCCGGTCCCTGTCTTTGACTATGCCGAGTACCTCCGGGAGCATCCTTATGTCCGCCCGGAGCGAACCCGACAGATGTTCCGGAGGGCGCTAGATTCCGACTGGCCCGCAAACTTACCGGAGAGGAGTAGCTCGGTGACTGAAGATGAGCTGGTCGCCTGGCGGGCGAGGTGTCGAGTCCCGAGCGATGTGCACTTCTACGTGCCTGCCGAGGACGAGAGGCCTGACCAACCTCCGTGTGGAATGCTCGCCGTAAATTTTCACATGATGGAGGTGGGGCTCCGGTTTCCGCTTCACCCCAACCTCTCCCACCTGTTTGCTGCCTGGAGGGTCGTCCCGTTTCAGATTCATCCCAACGGCTGGATGAACCTCCTCACCCTGTTCGTCTGGCTGGGAAGTTCCGGCTATACAGGATGCCTACCCCGGCCGAGGTTAATTTCATCTTCACCCTGTCGGAGTCCAAGAAGGAGTTGTACATACGGACTCGGCAGGGTGGGACTTTCTTCAATGGGATCCCCTCCAAGCTCTGAGATTGGCATCAGAGGTGGTTCTTCGTCGGCGGGGCTTGGCAGTCGCCTGGGGTCGACTTCGACTCGAACTTGGAGATTCCGTCTGTCTTTGGGCACAAACCCAAAAGTAAGACTTTTGTATCTTAGATTGGATAGCTATTATTGATCTAATTCTTTCATTTCTTTACAGAATTGTTCGTCCCGAAGGAGGGAGAGCTGAATACTGATTTCCGGCTCGCGCTCACCAAGATGACTCTCATTCCATTCTCCGACAGGAAGTGTTCGGCGGTCAATAATGACGAACCAAGGCTTGAGTCTTGATTTTTCAGCTATCCTCGCCACCTTCGCCGGGACGCCGGTAAGACTCTTCTAAATTTGGACTTCGTTGTTTTATGCCTGCTTCTTGTGACGAGCGAAGATTAACTTTTTTGAATGTCGCAGATTTCAACTATCCTCCGCTTCAATCCGCCCATTCAGTGATTATGTCAGCAGTGCCCGATCTCTTCAGCCGGGCGAAGATCCGGGTGAAGAAGGCGAGTAAGCCCCACAGGAAGGGGAAGTCGGCGGACGAAGAGGCTGCCGAGCAGGTGCCTGTGGGGGTTCTGCTTGCCCCGCGCGTTACTGAGCCCGCCGTCGAGGCTACCACGTATCCCGCATGGGCTGAGGAGCCTGCTCCTATCCCCGCCTTTCCTCGGGGGGTCCGGAGGGGGAGGGAGGCCTCGGTGGAGATCCTAGAGACCGAGCCCCCCCGCCGCCCTGACAAGAGGCCGAGGGAGGAGAGCCCCCCAACGCCGGGTGGGGAGCCTCAAGAAGCCCGCTCGACCAGGGCCCCTGACGACCGATCTTACCTGGGGCGCTACCCGGCCCTTTACGAGAAGTAAGTAGCACTTCTCCTTAGCCTTTCTCACTTAGTTCCCTCAAGGTTGCTGACTGACTTATTTACAGGTTCCTCGCCAGCGGCCGCCGCCGTGGTGGACTTCATCACCTCCCGAAGGGACCCCGCTCCCGGGGAGCTCCCGGACTATGTTGTCCGGGCGATGGAGAAGATCCCCCCGGCCATGACGCTCGGGGTCGACGAGGACTCTTCCTGGAATTTAGAGAGTGCCTTTTTCCTCGCCCAGGCCTTGGGTTTCCAGAGCTCGGTGGTCCTGGAGCGGTGCATGGAGTGTCGGGACCGGGAGTTGGCCCGGAACCGGGAGGTCCATCGGGAGCGAGACCGGGCCATGAAGGAAGGGGAGAAGGCCCGGGCCGAGAAGGCGCGGGCGGCCCTTGCGGAGCAAGAGGCTGAGGTGGCTCATCTAAAAGAAGAGGTCGCCCGCCAGCGGGCTGAGGCTGAAAAGAAGGTGGCGGCCGTCCGGGATCGGCTGGAGACCGAGAAGGCCGCGGTGGAGAGGTCGGCCGCGGAGAAGTTGAAGGCTGAGCGGGCCGCGGCTGCCCAGGTTGAGAGGGAGCGGGATCAGAGCCGCGAGGAGGCTGCCTGGCTCATCGGAGAGAGGGCGGGGCTGGTCAAGAAGTTGGCTGAGACCGAGCTCCGCCTGGCTGCCGCCTTTGCGACTCCGCAGACGGTTGTTGTCCCCCCAAATCGGGACCCGGCGGTGATGGGCGAGTTCGCCTATTACATGGCCTCCGCCGACCTCATCCGCGAGGAAAAGAAGGCTGGCGACCCAACTGGGGCCATGGAGAGGTACTTTAAGGAGTACGCCCTCGCCCAACCTCTCCACGAAGAGCTAACACTGGAGATCAAGGATCTGGAGAGGGACTATGGGGTGGACCTCTCCTGGTACCCCGACTAGGAGCAGCTGGATTTCCCGGAGGGGCCTGAAGGAGCGGACGTCGGGAGGGCCGGGGAGACCGAGGGTGGAGAAGCCGGCGGAGCAGGAGGCGGGCCCACAGGCGCTAAGGCTTAACAAGCTTTCCTCTTTTTGTATGCCCATTGGGCTTTTTGTAACTGGCGGCGGGGATTCCAGCGGGGAATGAGGGATACTTTGAACTCTCGTTCCCGCTGCTGCTGTAACTCTTGCTGTTTAATAGATACCTTGAATTCCAAGGGATATCTTGAACTCCCCCGCTGCCGTTGTAACTTTTGTTTTTCTTTTGGTTTAAGGTTTAGGGTTTAGGATCTCTGTACTCGGCCGTTGGCCGCCCTCTTTGTTATCAATGAAGTCTTTAAATATTTCAACTGTCGACTTTTATTTCCTCGCTTGATTTACAGCTTTCCATACTTAGAAAATTTTGTAAATTTCCCAAATATAACAAACTATAATGATCTGTCCGGCCTCGGCCTTACTTGGTCAAAGGAAAGAACTTGACCCATGCCTTTCCATTTCGGTTTCGGCATGGGCGAGCTCGGACCTTGGCCGAGTGAGTGTTAAGTTGGGGAGCTCGGCTCGCCATTTTATAACAATCGCTCTCAATACTTAGCTTTTTCTTTCAAAATTTTGCCAAATATTTCAAACTCTTGTTGGCTTGTCAGGCCTCGGCCTTACTTGTTCAAGAGGTCGAGCTCGGCCAATGCCTTTCCGACTTGGTTTCGGCATTGGCAAGCTCGGCTTTTGGCCAAGTAAGGGTTTACTCGAGGAGCTATGCTCGCCCAAGTGTATCATGGCGGGTTGACGGCCCGCCGGATCCTTCGTCGCCCAAACCAGTTTCCGCGACTGCGAGTTCGGTTGGGGCGAGCTGATGAAGGTGCTTGCTAAATGGAGGCTTAGACCACTGAACCGTTCGCTAGGATAATTACGAAGTGGTTGCTCACCGTGAGTACGTTTAGCTTGCCGGGAGACTTTTATCTTCGGGAAGAAACCGGTGGCACTTCAGACGACCTGTACAGGTGCACCTAGTGGCGTGCTATGCTCTTTGGGCTGGTCACTGGGACCTAACCACGCGACTTTTGTCCTAACTCCGAGGAGCTGGTGGACCTCACTAGCCAGGAAAGCTAGGAGACCTCGGCCGGAGGCACACTGACCCGGAAAGTCAGGTGACCTCGGACGGTAACTGGACGCGTCACGAGGAGTTTAGTAGGAGCCTTCCAGTTTATGGACTGGGCGGACCTCGCCTAAAGGCTAAACTAGCTGCGAGGAGTTTACGGGGACAAGTCCCTACCTCGGCGGACTATCTGGCCCACACGAGTATGAGAGGGGCCCATTCTCGGCCAACCGGCCTCGAGTGGGTCCGCAAGGATACCTCTTGCGATGATTTTTGTTAAGAATTTCTAAGAAACCTCGCTTCATTCATAACAAAATTTCATGACAACTTACAAGGATTACAAGAAATTCTAGTGAATCTAAAAATTTTCTAAGTTACAAGAAAAGATCTAGGTGATGGCTCACTGAAAGTACTTTTTGAGATGGTATGCGTTCCATGGATATTGGTCCGGAGTGCCATCTGGGTGTTCAAGCTCGTATGCCCCATTGGGTAGCCATTTGGACACCCTGGACGGTCCCTCCCAGTTCGGGCCGAATACTCCTTGGCTAGGGCCGTAGATCTTTTTTAGGACGAGGTCGCCGACTGAGAATTGTCTGACCTTGACCTTAGAGTTGTAATATTTTTCTGAACACTGCTTGTAGGCCGTGTTCCTGTGAATTGAGTCAAGTCGGCGTTCTTCTAGCATGTCGAGGTCGAGCCTCCTCGCTTGGTCGTTGTCCTCGCCGAGCTCTTGCAAAGTGCGGAAGCTCGGCACAGCGACCTCAGCAGGAATGACGGCTTCAGTGCCGAAGGCGAGCGCGAAAGAGGTCTCGCCCATCGAATTTTTGGTGGTCGTCCTGTATGCCCACAGGACGTCCGGCAGGCTGGCCGCCACTTTCCTTTCCTCTCCTGGAGCTTGGTTTTGAGAGTGTGCTTGATTATTTTGTTGACCGCCTCCACCTGACCATTGGTTTGAGGATGGTATGGTGTGGCGAACAATCTCTTGATTTTCCAACGTTCGCAGAACTCCAAGATTTCGAGCCCGTCGAACTGTTTCCCATTATCTGAGACTATGGCCTGGGGAAGGCCGAATCTGTAGATGATGTTCTTCCATATGAATCTGATGATAGCCTGCTGATCGATCTTGTTCAGAGGCTCGGCCTCCGTCCACTTAGTAAAGTAGTCGACGACGACCACAGCGAACTTGCACCCCCCGGGTGCCACCGGTAGAGGTCCGATCAAGTCGATCCCCCACTGGGCGAACGGCCAGGGGCTGAAGATTGATTTCAAATGCTCTGGGGAGAGCTTGATGTTGGGTGCCATAATCTGGCATTTGTGACACGCCTTGGCATACTCGATCGCGTCTCGTCGGAGAGTGGGCCAGTAGTAGCCTTGCCTCATCGTCTTATAAACGAGCGCTTGCCCCCCAGCGTGATTTCCACAGACTCCGTCGTGGATATCGGCTAGAACTTTCTGCCTGTCCTCGGGAGTGATGCACTTGCGTAGGGGCAGGAAGAAACTTCATTTATAAAGCACATCCTCGATCAGAGTGTACCTTGCTGCTCGCAGTTCGAGCTGCCTGGCTTGAACCCGGTCATCCGGAAGTGCGCCCATTTGAGGTAGAGGATAATGGGTGTCATCCAGCTCACCTCCTCGGCTCGGACGGTGGCCACCGCTCGGCCGCTGATGGCCGAGCAGGCGAGCTTTGTGAGGATGATGTTTGACATGTCCGCTGTCCCCTCCGAGGTGGCGAGCTTGGAGAGTGCGTCCGCTTGGGAGTTCTGTTCCCTTGGGATCTACTCGATGTAAACTTGTTGAAGCCTCTCGCACATGGAGGCGATGAGCTCTTGGTATTTGATCATTTGCTCTCCGCGGGCTTCATACTCCCCCTTGACCTGGTTGACTACCAGGAGGGAGTCCATAAATATGTGGAGTCATCGTACGCCGACCGCAGCGGTGAGCTCAAGACCGCCGACCAGAGCCTCATACTAGGCCTCGTTGTTGGTGGCCGAGAACTCGAATCTGACGGCGTTCATAAAGCACTGCCCCTCCGGACCGACTAAGACAATTCCGGCTCCCGAACACGATTGGGTTGAGGAGCAATCCACGAACAACTTCCAGGGCGGGAAGGTTAAGGTTGAGGGGTTGTTCGGGAAGGTGAGCTCGGCGATGAAGTCGGCGAGCACCTGCCCCTTGATCGCCATCCTTGGTGCATAAGTTATGCCGTATTGGGTGATCTCGAGAGACCATTTTAAGAGGCGGCCGCTGGTGTCCGGCCTATGCAGGACTTGCCAAATTGGGAGGGTCGTGAGGACTTCGACTTGGTGATCGAAGAAATAGGCCCTCAGTTTCCTAACACTCATGTTGAGGGCATATGCCAGCTTCTTCAGCGGGGTGTATCTGAGTTTGGCATCATGGAGCACCTGACTGACGAAGTAAATTGGCAGGTGGTCCTGCCCGTCCGCCCTGACCAGCACGGTGCTCAGAGCGAACTCGGAGGCTGCCAAGTATAGGAACAACTTCTCGCCCGGCACTGGCTTGGCGAGGATGTTGGGGTTGGCGAGATATTCCTTCAGCTTGAGGAAAACATCTCGACTTTCTTTGTTCCTTGAGAATTTTTACTTTTTAATGGTGGCAAAGAAAGGCTTACTCTTGTCGCCTAGGCGGGAGATGAACCTGTTCAAGGCCGCCAGACACCCGGTGAGTCTCTGGACCTGCTTGACATTGCGAGGTTCCTCCATGTCGAGGATGGCCTTGATTTGGGCAGGGTTAGCTTCGATTCCTCTTTGGCTCACGATGTGGCCGAGGAACTTGCCAGAGCCGACCCCGAAGCTACATTTCTTTGGATTGAGCTTCATGGCGTTCGCCACCCATTGGGGCTCATCCTCGGCCTGCTCGATCAGCTTGTTGTCGAGCAGCTTTTTTACTTCTTCGGCTAGAGCGGCATACTTCTCCGGGCCGAATTTCCGCCTTTTTTGCGAGTGGGGTCGATCTTGAGATGATGGCAGGCATGTTTTGGGTCTATGCCGACCATATCCTGATGCGACCAGGCGAAGACATCCACACTGCTTCTGAGGAAGTCTATGATATCCCCCCGCATTTTGGCGGGTATTTTGGAGCCGATGGAGACTTCAAGCTTAGGGCGAGCAGAACCCACCGGAATGCGCTCTAGATCTTTGACTGGAGCTGTGCGTTTCATTCGCTGACCGTTGGGGTCTTGGAGGTTTCCCCTGGGGTCAATGTCTAGCAGCATTGGTTCAAAACCGAGGCGGGACTCCAAGTCTTGCTCGCTCGCCTGGCCGAGCTCCATGGGAGTCGGGCCCGAGTGGGCGAGCTCGTCCTGGGTCTGCTCGGTTTGTATTAGAGTTGAGCAATCCATTGGAGTTGCTTCATTTTGTTCGGTGTCGGGCTCGCTGGGCGAGGTTCGCTCTTGGGAGGGCTCGGCATGTGGTCTAGGAACCGTAAAGATATATGAAAATTTTAAACTAAGTGCAGGAATTAAATCAGGACACGAGTAGTTCAAACATTTCTTTGACATTTTCTGGTCACCTTTGATGGTGCCGACCTCCCCTTCGACGGTGGGGAACTTAATACAATAGAAGTAAGAAGAGGCGATAGCCTCAAAAGTTTCGAGAAAAGGGCGACCAAAAAAGCCGTTATATGTTCGGCAGGTTAACGATTACAAATTCGATAGGCCTAGTTATCCTAACCCTATCATTTGCAAAGTCGACTAGCTCGACCGACAGCTTGATCTTCCCATATGCCGAGATGACGGTGTCTCCGAAGCCGCGGAGTTGGAGGTCGTATGGCTTGATGTACTTGGCGAGGTTGCCCATTTGGTCCAAGGCGGACTTGAAGAGGATGTTGCAGAAGCTGCCGTTGTCGACCAGGACCCGGTCCACGGTCATTCCCAGGATGTTGGCCGAGATGACCAGAGCATCATTCTTTGGGCAGAGCACCCTCTCGCGGTCAGCATTGGAGAATGAGATTACCGCGGTCTTGGAGATGGTGGGCTCCGGAGGGGCGCTGATTAGGTGGACATGGTCAATGGCCCGCAGCTCGGCCTTCCTCTTCCTATTCGACTGGCTGAACACCTCAACTAGTCCACCGAGGCTACCCCCCGGCTTGGATCATATTGATCCGTCCACCGAGGCGAGCAGCTGGGAGCTCGTCGCCCGACGACTCCATGTCGGCCGTGACTTTGACCGCCGCGACCCTCTCAGGAGAGACGACCCTCTGCTGCCTGGGAGCTCGCTCCTCGGTGTCCGGCCTCGGGGGTGGTCTCTTGACGTACTTGTCCAGAAGTCCATCCTCGAATAGCCTCCACAGCTGCTTGAGCAAGTCCCGGCACTGGCTGGTGTTGTGGCCGGGGGAGTCGTGATAGGCGCAGAATTTGCTGGGATTCTGTTTGATGGGGTCCCCCCCTGAGGGGTTTGGGCTTGGGGATCAACCCAGTGTGCTGGATCGCATTGAAGATGAAGACCGGGGAGTATTTGAGCTTCTCCACGACTTGGACGGACGCGTGCGGGGGTTTGTCCTCAAAGCTCTTGAAGATCCCCCCGTAGGCCTTCTGGTGTCCTTTCCTTTTGTTGGGGGTGTGCTCGGCGGCCGGGGCTGTCTTGGAGCCCGCCTTCCCCGCTTTCTCGCCCCCCTCCTCCTTAACCTCGCCCAGCCTTTGAGCGAGCATCTTTTGGCGAATGATAAGCTTGCCCGCCCGCCGGCGGAACTCGGCGTAGATGGTGGGGTAGTTCTTGGTCATGTGCCGGAAAATGTGAGACTCCGGTCTTAAGCCACTGAGAGCGGCGTGGAGTTGGAGGTCATCTCCAATTGGCTCCCCGGTGAGGAGGACCTCGTCCAAGCGGTCGAGATAGGCCTCATCGCTCTCCTCCTTCCCCTGCTTGATTCCCATCAGTCTTTGCCGATTCTCGGCTCTGGGAATCTTGGAGGCGAAGTAGGTGGTGAATTTTTCGCCCAGCTCGCTGAAGGTGCTGATCGAGTGGGTGGGAAGAGAGACATACCACTTATGGGCGAGTTCGCCCAAAGTTAGCGAAAACTGATGACATTTGGTCGCAGCAGAGGCCCCCCTGCCGACCATGTAGATATTATATTTGCTGAGGTGGGTCTCCGGGTCAGTCTTCCCCTCATAAATAGGCATTTTGGGGGAGAGGATCTTGGGTTGAACTGGCGCCTGTTCAACCTCCATGGAGAGTGGCTCGTTCGCCACACTTCGCTTTGGCTGCCCATCACGGGCCCCAACGCGGGATTCCATCTCGTCGATCTTCCTCAGCATGGCGACGAGGAGAGCATCGCGAGAATCTGGTTTTGGTTCTGGGTGGGGGCTTGGGCGGGCAGAGTGCTTAGGCAGAGCAGGGCCCAGCCTGTCCTTGGCCGACACCCTTCTGGCCTCGCGCTCAAGAGGCGCGCTGGGTGCGGGGGCCCTGTTGATGGGCCGGCAGTCCTCGGCTGCTCGCCGAGCCGGGGTGCTTCTAGTCCTGGACTCCGTTTCGGAATCTGATCTGAAATCCAGTTGACGAGACGACCCAAGTCGCTCAAAGACAGCCCTAGACCCCTGGGGCTGGTCGCCCCTGCTGGGGGATCCAGGTCCATCCCGAGCTCGTTGAGCCTTCTTCTTCTTCTTCCCCTTGCTTTTTTGGGGAGCAGAGGATGGGCCAGGGTTGGCCGTGGCAAGCTCGCGGCCTCGAGCCTGAAGCAGCTTGATGGCTGTCTGGATCTGCTCAGGAGTTTGATACTCCTGAAGTGGGATGGGGGCTAGGCCCCCTGTGCCTCTAGTAGGGGTGAACTCACCCCGGGGTTGTTCATCTTCATGAACATGCATGAGCTCCATGCCAGCAGCAGCGGTGGTGGGGTTTTCCCCACCGGGAATAGTGTTTCCAGCTTTCGTCATCTTCCAAGAGAGGCAGGATCCTATTCGGAAGGGAAGGATTGTAAGGTGAGGAACAAAGATGTTTTTAGGGAGATTTTAGCTTGAAGAATAGTGGGTGTTCTTCAAGGTTTTTCCAGCAACTTTTGATGGAACAGTGGGTTCTCAACAAAACCCTTCTTCTAGCGCCAATTGTTGTTAACCGAAATATTTAATGAGTATTTAATGTGGCTTGGAATCGGTTGATTGGGAAATTTATGATGATAAAAACCCAAGAACAATCAATGAGAATGATGAGCAATGAATGTGATAATAAATGCAAGAAAGCAAGTAAGAACACAGGAGTTGCTGGGAGTGTTAGTCCCAGGCTAAGGATGGATGCTTCCGATCCGTTTATTATGCCTTATAGGTCTTATTTATACATGGTATTGGTTGCCTTCTTGGCAGACCAAAGGTACAATAGGGTACAAGTTAACTTAAATGTTGTACTATCCCCAATTAATTGGGATGTACCTGCCCTACATCTGGGCAGGCGGCTGGCCATTCACGTCCTGCCAGGTGTCCCCTGGCAGGGGATCTTCTGATGGCTGGGGGAATTTCCTTCCTTTCTGGGATAGGTTGACATTAATTGGGGGCTGCTGCCTTGTATTTGATACCACTTTGGGAGTGGCTTGGTCGGCAAGCCTCTGACCTTGTCGAGCTTGGTTGATGGCGATCATGTCGAGCTCGCTATCTCGTGCCGAGCTTGGGACTTCGCCTTGCTTGGACTAGTCCGCTCCTTGGATGGTTGAGCCCGCCTTGGCGGGGCGAGCGAACTCCTTGGCGGGCCGAGCCCGGAGGGTCCGACCCGCTCGGCGGAGCTTGCTCGCCATGTCCTGGCGAGCCGACGTCCGCGGGTTCTGTGCTTATCTGGTTTCGGCCGGATGTGCTCGCATGCCCCAGCGGGCTGGTGTTGCGAGGGGCCGAGCCCCCTTGGGCCCGGCCGAGTCCGCTCGCCATGCCCTGGCAAGCCGGTCCTCGAAGAGGCCGAGCTCCTTGGGTTTGGCCGAGCTGGGCTGGGCCGGCCCAGTCGGTGACGGGCCTTATGGCGAATAATTCGTCATACAACACCATTCATTTTACATCTTCTAATGAGGGAGTATTATATATAACTAGCAACTCCATCCAATTTTAACAAGCACAACCCTAGGTTTTACATAAAAATATTATATTATTATTATTATTATTATTATTATTATTATTATTATTATTTTGAATTAAAGTTTGAAATATGGGATCAAAAGAAGAAATCCCAGCAAAGTAGAAACACAAATCAGAATCTAAACAAAATTGGAACTTGATCCAATTGATTATGAAATTAGAAAGAAAAAAATACAATGAAGAACCTATGTAGATCCTAAAGGCAGAGCAACAACAAGATTGTAGAAGCAAGAAACAAATAAATAAAATAAGAGAATAACTTGTGATATTAAGAAAACAAAAAATTTAATTAAATAAAGGAATTTTTTCATCAACATAAAGAGGAAAGATTACAATCTTGAAGAAAGATTACAGATAGAATGAAAAACAGAGTCTAAATTATTGAAACTAAATTACCTTTGCTAAAAAGTAAAGCCACCTTATAGGTGAACTTAGCTTGAACTAATTTTAACTAACTTAATAAAAAGGGTATGCACTTTTAAATCAAATGAGAACTCTTATTAAATGCACAACATTTCTAATATATATTTAGAAAAAAACTAAAATTGCTAGCATAAATTTGCAACCAATTTAAAAGAAAAAAAATCAACTGTTAATTCCAATATTCATCCTTTCCATATTATAGAGCAAGATGACTGGTGCAGCAAAAGTATTGGTGGCTGGCATAAATTGCGTTCGACAAAATCGCATTCGTCAACAGTTCTTCAAGCATTATGATGCATACGACCTTCGACTCCTCACAAAAGAAATCGCCGGCTGAGGTGCAAACTGGTTGCGACATTTTTTTGTCATGGAAAAGGGTTTTAAAGATGGCCTATTTTCAAACTAAGAGAAGAAACCCATATAAAGGAGTTTCATAAAAGTTTAAAACAAACAACCAACAGGTACACAAGACAAGACAAACTCTTACCTGGGCCAGTCAGTCTTCACTACCAAATCAGCTACTCCGATTAACTACCTATTTATCTTCTCCAATCTTTCTCTTATTCTGGAACTTAGGGCTTAGAGCTCTTTCTCTAAACAAGAGATAATGGGGAAGGGGATATTTGATAGCTAGCTTCCGACATCTCCATACGGCCTAGACAATAGACAAATGGCAAAACAACCCACCAGTCGACAATTACGGCAGATGGTTTCCTCAGACAAAACCTCACCAGACAGGTGGAGTGGTTAGAACAAGGACTATTTCCATTTTGAATGTATGTACTATGAACCAAGTTTCACGGTGAAACTTGACCCATATTGAAAAAATAGATCAATTTACTTTTCAGTTATTCTGACTAATACTTTTAGTAATATAAGTAATACTCTTCTATTATCATGACCAATACTCTTTAATAATATAGGTAATACTCTTCAGTTATCACGACTGATACTCTTTAGCAATATAGGACATACTCTTCAGTTATCACGACGGAAACTTTTTAGTAATATAGATAATACCGTTCAATTATTACAACTGATATCCTTTAGTAAATGATCATGTTTCACCGTGATCCTTTGTTCACAGTACACTTTGCCTTCCATTTTTAATAGAAAAGGGTGCACACATTTAAAAAAAAAAGAGTAATGATTGAAGTTTTGAGGGATTATAAATTCTTTTATTCATAAAATAAAAAAAATATTAAATTATATGTATGTGTGAATAATAATAAAATAATAACATTTTGCAGAAATTAGTGAAAATTGTGAGGGTGGAATTTATAAGACATAGAAAAAAAATATGATAGGTTCAATTATCCTTGAAACAAATACCAACAAGTATTAGCAAGTTTTTTATTTTTATTTTTTTATATAGAATATATATCTACCTAGAATGTATTGCAATCTACTTAATTCATGAGAAGATGGCCAGAAGAAAGGGGTATATATACAACTTTTTCAAACAATATACTGATTAATTTGATTATTTCAACTTCACGTAGATATGCATGAAACACCTAACCCTAGCTCCACTAAGATAGTATCTTCATGATCTTTCCAATTATCAGTTGTATATACTCACTGTCATGCATCAAGTACCTATTACCAGAGTCCGCCCTACCGTTTGAAAGGTGGGAACAATATTTTTTAAAGACCGTATTTTTTTGGGCTGGCAAATTAAGAACAATAAGTTTAAAAGGTGACGAATTGAGGCCAAATCTTCACAAATCGGACTAATTGACCTGATTTGGGTTGAAATTCGGCCCAATTTGTCCTGAACTCGGTCTGAATTTTGGGCTCAATTTGAATTGATTCGAATTGATTTGACCTCAATTTGCTATTTTTAAAAGGGTCCTTATTTTTTCACCTAAAAAAGTTACGGTCCTCATTTTATTAGCCCGAAAAGTTAGAGTCTTTATTTTGCCACCCCCATTAAGTTACGGTCCTTAAAAAATAATTTCCTCTTTGAAAGGCCTCGTGCAGGAAAAAAAATTAGTCCGTTCACATAAAGAGAATGGAAAAGGGCGATGAAAGGGAGATAAACTACTTTAACTTAGGGGCATGAGGGTAAATACACCTTAACCCATGCTATCAAGAGGGGAGGGGGGTTTATTTTTCATAGGTTTCTAGCAGTCAATGTGTTTTAACCCGGGTAAATCTTGATGTAAAATTTAAAAATATATAGTTGGTGGAATTCATTCTTATACTAATTGTGACTATATGAAAATGTTTAATTAATTGCAAGCCATTATTTCCACCAATACATGTACTGAAAAAAAAAAACTACACCCTCTATCCCAGATCAGTTTTCACAGTTGACTTTATCAACGGTTTTTGTGTGAGAATTATTTCATAGTAATATGTGTATAAAAGTTGTTTTATATGAATGGTATGCTAGTTACCACTCATATAAAACAACTTTTGTACACATATTAGTATGAAATAATTCTCACACAAAAATCGTTGAAAAAAGTCAACTGTGAAAACTGATTTGAGACGGAGATAGTAATACTTTGCATGACAATATTCAAGTATTCATACTTTGAATACTTTTGAGTCTGAACAGAGGAAATGCACATGCTGTGGTGCTTCGATACCATAATATAATATTTCCATCCTGACAAACATTATATATATCCATCGAAACAATCTTCTTCAATTTTTTATTCACAAGCAAATAAATCATCGAAAAGAATCACAGCCAAGTATTTATTATTATTATTATTATTATTATTTTTGAAATTTCAACTTTTTTTCTTTCTTTTTCTTCACTATTGTTTTTTTTTTTTTGAGCGCTTCTTCAGTATTTTTTTTAAGACATTGTCATTCAATTGCATGAATTACAAGCAAATAAATTACTGAATATATTTTGTGTGAAAAGAAAAAAACTGATGGTCTCCGAAAACCCTAACAACTCTTAGGGACGGCGCCGGTAACCGCCGGCATGGCGAATCATTCTTTGTGTATGGATCATCAAATGGAATCTCTCTCTCAACAAATCTCTGCTGCTTTCACGGACGTTCTCTCTAAGCACATGCAAACCCTACTCCCTAATATTTTACGAACAATCCAATCAACAGCGCCAGTTTCTTCAGCTCTGCCAGCGGAACAGGAGCAATCGCAATTGTATACTGTTCCGGCAGAGACTGCTGTAATGGAGGTGGCTGAGCCTAGATGCACACGAGCGGCTCACGTCGCAAATACTAATAACCCTAGTTTTGAAACTCCCATGCCTGATGCAGTGAATCAGAATAACGTTGCACAACAGAGAGAAGTGTCGTTTCGTAGGGTTTTGCTTGGGCCTGAGAGGGCCAATACTCAGACCTACGATGATACATCGGACATGCGCCCTCAACGTAAGGGGGAATTTATTTCTGTGAAGGTCGATGATGCTTTGGTACGGGAGAGGGTTTCTCATTTGCAGACAACCCTCATCGGTAAGATCTCTCTGTCTCAGGGTGACAAGCCCTACTCGCTGAATGATTTAATGACGAGGTTAGGGAAAGTATGGGATATCTCAGGTAATTGGCATCTAGTTCCTTTGGGGCGTGGGTATTTTAATGTGCAACTCCCATCTTTGGAGGACAGAAACAAAATACTTGAGAAAAGAAATTGGGGATTGAGGCCGGGTATTTTTCGTGTTCAGCGCTGGGTACGTGGCTTTAATCCATACAAAGCCAACACCAGCTTGGCGCAAGTTTGGGTACGGATTTACGAAATCCCTATGGAATATTTCCAACCAAAGATCATTCATGCTTTGGCTTCTGCCTTAGGAACGGTTATTAAGATTGATGATCGTACGAGGCAAGGGTCGATGTGCCATTATGCGCGGGTTCTGATCGAGATAGATATGACAAAAGGTTGTGAGGATTATGTCATGTTTGAATCTGAAGGGCAGGTTATGTTTGCGTCTCTTAAATACGAACAATTGCCTTCATTCTGTAGTCATTGTGGCATTGTTGGTCATGCTATTGACGGCTGCCGCTCGGTTAAAGGTCGTAATTCGGCCGAGGGGGCTCAGATGGCTAGGCCATTAAAGAAGGCCAAGCCACACGAAGGAGAATGGATGAGGAAAGGTGGGGCTCCTGAAGTGGACCAAGGGGCTAGAGAGGTAACACGTGTCAATGAAAATGCTTGCCCGGTCTCTCCAGGTAACGGATTTGCGGTGTTAGCAGACTTAGAGGAAGGACAAGAGTTGGAAAATATTTTGCAGATGGACACTAATGTTGAGGAGGATAGAGTGGAAAATGTTGGACACACTGATCAGGAGGTTGAAGAAGGTTTAATTATGGAGAAGTTGGGTCCGTTGCTGATGGAAGCAACGAAAGTTACTTCTGAGTCTAGTAGCTCGAATGCAACCGGTACGGTGGTTAAGAAGGGTGGCAGCAAAAACAAAATGGTGAAGGAATATAATTTAAGGAAAAAGCCTCTGGCATATTCCTCCCCTATCCATGGGAACTCAATTACTGTTACTACGAATACGGGCACAGGTGCTTTGGCAGCTATGCGCTCTGTGGCTTCGAGGAATTGGGCTGACTTGTGTGAGGAAGAAGATAATCCGCCGAAGCACGGATCTAGCAGAAACTCTCAATGATAGTGCTTTTTTGGAATATCAGGGGGTTGGGTAATGAACATGCTCGGAATATGCTCAAGGAAATTCGGAGAGCATATAACCCGGATATCATTGCCATTGCGGAACCAAAAATTTTAGTGTCGGACATTAGGCCCGGATATTGGAGTAGTATGAACATGAAGTTTTTAGATGAGAATGCGCGAGGAGGTTCTCTTCGGCCTAATTTGTGGGTCATTTGCAGCAGATTGATGCTGAATTTGCCTATGGTAATCCATAAGAGTGAACAATTGATTGTGATAAAGGTCACTTCGCCGTGGGGATATTTATTATGGATTTATTCATCTTTGCCAACAATTACGTGGAACACGAGAACTTTATGGGAAGATATGACTCAACCGAGTAGTCTTAAAATTTGTTTCATGGGGGATTTTAATGCAATAATCGGGGCCCATGAGCAGCTTGGTCACGAGGATATTACACGGATTTTCTTGTGATGATTTTCGGTTTTTCATCTCGAGGTTGGTCTTATTGATGTGGAAACCTCGGGTCCATTTTTCACATGGAAATGCAGTCATGCAGGACCAATTTTAATGTCAAGGCTTGACAGGTTTTTAGCCTCGGTTGAGTTTTTGGATTTTTGGGCTTCAATTTCAGCTTTGGTCTGCGCTTGCAGGCTCGGTCGGATCACAACCCGATTTTGTTAAAATGCATGGATCGGATGGAAGTGGTGGTGAAACCTTTTCGATTTCAGAACTTTTGGGTAAATCACTCTGAGTTTAAATCAGTTGTTTCTGAATCTTGGGCTTCTTTTATCGTTGCAAAAGATCCAATATCTATTTGCATACGGAAACTTAAAAGATTGAAAGTGAAATTGAAAGAGTGGAGCAAGTCAACCTTTGGCAACTTGGCCTTACTCCTTCGGGAACAGCAGCAAGAACTTGGTATTTTGCAACAGAGAAGTTATCAAGGCGACAATGAAGGTGTGCTTGCCAAGCGTGAAGTGGAGCTGATGGAGCAGATTAACGCCACTCTTAAAAATCAGTATGATCTTATGCGGCAAAAAAGTCGTGCACACTGGCTTACAGACGGAGATCGCAATACTGCTTTTTTCCACCGTTTGCACAGAATTTCCAGAGCAAGAACGTCCATTTCGGCGCTAATGATTGAAGGTGTGTTATGTGAGGATCCCCAGACAATTTCCACTCACATTCAGGATTTCTATAGGAGTCTTTTTGGAGATGAGCGAGCAGCGAAGCCTCCGTTACAATTCGTTAATGAATTAATTGAGCCTTCGGTTACTTTAGCTCATAATCGTAGCCTGATAGGCCCTCCTTCAGGTATGGAAATAAAAGCTGCAATTTTCTATCTTTCTCCTGTTAGCGCGCCGGGACCGGACGGTTTCAGTGGGACTTTCTTCCAAGCTGCTTGGGACATCATTCAAATAGATATTATAAATGCTGTTGAATTTTTCTTTGAAACCAGTTTCATACCAGCAGGTTTGAATTCGAATGTGGTGACTTTGATACCAAAGATGACAGGGGCTTCAAAGATAGAGGATTTCCGGCCTATAGTGTTGGGGAATTTCCTGTTTAAAATCATTACAAAAATTCTTGCCACTCGGTTGGGCAAGATTCTCAAGAGTTTACTATCCCCATCACAATATGGGTTTGTGCCGGGCAAAAATATACACCACTGTATTGCGACGGCTTCTGAAAGCTGTCAGTGTCTTAACAAGGGAGGTAGAAACATGGCCTTGAAGATTGATATACGAAAAGCTTTCGATACGATGCATTGGGATTTCCTCGATCATGTTCTGAAATGCATGGGTTTCGATCCTAAATTTTGCAAGTTAATTAACGCCATCCTGCTGTCTGCCAGGCTCTCTATCTCAATCAATGGGAAATTAGAAGGCTATTTTAGCTGTTCCAGGGGAGTGCGGCAAGGGGATCCTTTGTCTCCTTTGCTTTTTGTTATTGGAGAAGACATACTTGCCAGATTGATTAAGTATACTGGGGGAATTCGATACGTGGAGAGCATGGAAGCAAAGCTTGGAGTTTTGGTGCCATCTTGTTTACTGTATGCGGATGATATCCTCATCTTTTGTAAAGCAACCAAGAGTAATGTTTTGTTGATCAGAGACATTTTTGCGCAATATGGCGAAGCCTCGGGGCAAGTGGTTAATCCAACAAAGTCTCGAGTTTTCTTTGGAAGAGGGGTGCCGATTGAAGTTAAGAGCTTTTTGTTTCACAACTTGTTATTCACTGAGGGATCAATTCCGTTTACATATTTGGGAGTCCCAATCTTTTTTGGGAAGCCAAGGGGCCATCATTTGCAGCAGATAGCGGATAAAATTCTTGGGAAATTTGATAGATGGAGCGGGTCTTTGCTCTCACTTGCAGGAAGAATTTGTTTAGTTAATAGTGTAATTGTTTCATCGCTCACTCACAACATGATGGTTTACCGTTGGCCGAGACATTTACTAAAATGCATGGATGTGGCTATAAGAAATTTTGTTTGGAATGGCAACATTGCACAGAGGAATTTCGGCACTGTGGCATGGACACGCGTTTGTGCTCCTCACAAGGAGGGCGGGTTGGGGATTCGGTCTATCCGGGTAGCAAACGAAGGCTTCCTTTTAAGCTAGCATGGGACATTTTTTCAGAAAAAGATGAGGGACTGAAATTTATTAATCAGCACACACTACAAAGCAGCAGGCCAAGATGTTAGATATTTTATAGCCTCTTCTATTTGGAGCGGTTTGGCTAGAATGCGGCGTGAAATTCGAGAAAACTCGCAATGGATACCCGGTTACAATTCGAAGGTTAATTTTTGGACGGACAATTGGCTTGGATACACGATTGCGGAGAAAATCGGTATACCTTTTGAGAATTGGGCAGCTCTTTCGCACACGATATCGATTTCCGAGTAGACAATGGGTGGCTGATTGACGATGAGTTTGCGAGAGAATTTTCCCGAGATTTGTTTAGACATAAACCAAGTGAAAATTGCTTTGAGCTCGGTGGATACGGTAGTGTGGAGGAAACACAAATCTGGTAAGATTAGCTCAAAAGTGGCGTATAACTTGTGTCGGAGTTCGCTTCCGGTAGTGGACTGGGGTAGCTGGTTATGGGCGTCGCACGTTCCGCCAGCGAGGTCGACTTTTCTTTGGAGGTTGATATGGTCAAAAATTCCAGCATGGGACGTTCTTCATGCCAGGGGAGTGCAAGGTCCTTCGCGATGCGTTTTCTGTAAGGTGAATTCGGAGAGCATCGATCACATATTTGGTGCTTGTTCTTTTGCGAGTCGGGTCATGGCTCGAATAGGGGATATTTTTGGCTGCCCAATTGACAGCAGGTTTGGTTTTCATGATGCTTTTATTCAGATTTACAAAGCTGTTTTTAGTCCAAGGTTGTACAACATATGGAAATTTGTCTGGATCACATTCTTTTGGATGATGTGGAATTTGAGGAATGCTGCTTACCACAATAATGAGCAGCCTAATGTTGCTCGATTCATGATTCAACTATGGGCTTATGTGAGAGAATTAAACACAGAGTCATTGGGTTTCAATTACAATTCTTTGCAAGATTTAATGTGTGTTGCGACACTTGGTTTAAATTACGTCAAGAAGCCGCCTATAAAAATTATTGTGGTACGATGGGCTCACTTGATCTGGGGTTTATTAAAATCAATTCGGACGGTAGTGAAGTCAATGGTTTTATTTAGGGGGGAGTTGTGTTTCGTAATGGCATGGGCTTTGTGGAAGCTGCTTTTGCACGAAAGATGGGTCGTGGGTATGCCTATGAGGCCGAGCTATGGGCTGCAATTGAGGGTGTTCTTGCCGCAATCAATATGGGTTGGTCAAGAATGGTGTTGGAATCCGACTCTACTTACGTGGTGTCCTTATTTCAGAATCCGAGTTCGGAGGTACCGTGGTTGTTCAGAGCTTCTTGGGAATGGTTGATGGAGAGAATTAAAGGTTTGGAATTCAAAGCAGTGCATGTCTATAGAGAAGGAAATTCTGTTGCGGATGCTTTATCTAAATTTGATGATTTCACTGATTTCATTTGGTGGGATTCACCAATTCCGAATTTTGTCCTAGATCTTGCGGAGTTGGATAGGCATGCTGAATTTTTTCGTATTTGTTGATTCTGTTTTAGAGGATTTCCCTTTTCCTTGATTTTGAGGTTTTTCTCTAAGGAGGGTTTACTCAAACAAGGTTTTTAGTGGGGGTCCGGCCTCTGGATTGTTTTGTGATCTTATGGCTTTTAGGTTTTTCATTTTAATGGCAATTAATTAGACAAGCAAATAAATTACTGATTAAAAAAAAAAAATTACAAGCAAATAAATTGTTGAAAATAAATTACTTTTCATCTTCTTTTTTTTTTTGACGGGACTCTACATTTCATCTTTGATACCTACCTAGTATATACGTTACGTAAAAAGAAATTGTCTTTGATTGATGTTTGGTTATCTTTTTTAGGCTTTCTGTTTATGAAAAGTTAACTTTTAGCAGAAAATTTCAACTTTTGATATAGTGGTGAGAGGATCACACAAACATTCACCAATACATTTTGTACATTCTGATTTATAATATTTAGTATCTTAATGTAAAACGAGAAAAATCAGAATCATTTAATTACGTTGTAACGCAATTCGAATCATACGAATGAAAAAAAAAAAAGATAAGTGCAAAAAGGACCATCAAAAATATTATTTAAACGGCCCAAAAAAAAGACAGCCTAAAATAAAGCAAGTCCAAGATACTGAAATGAGCTAAAAGGTTAATGAAATCAGACTTTTCAGCAAAACTAACTTTTGGGAGCTTCTTCATCCATCACTTCCTTCACTTTGGATTCATCTTCTTTTCACTTCAAAATTGTAATACATGTATTTATATTATATATGAAAGTGATGATTTGAGCATTTATTTATTCTTATTATTATAAAATAAAAACTAAATTATTTTGTCGTTGACAGTCTTGGTGGATACCCCAGCCATGGATTCCGAAGTGCAACTCGGCGGCGACCACCAAGAACTCCGCCGCTTGTTGCGGCGTCATCAACTCCACCAAACTTTTAATGGTCTTGAGCCGCAACTGATCCGCCCTCTCCAAAATCCCTGCTAATCTTTCCATCTTCACTTCAACGTCACCGTACATAGTCTTAATGAAATTACTTGCATCATCCTACCAATTAAATTAATTATTAATTAACAATGTTCCCTAAAATAAAAAAAAATATTAATACAACGAAAATACACTTTTTCCACTCTTGAAATTTCTTATGTGTGTCCAATTTATCATAATTTAACAACATATATTCCTAATTTCAATTAAATTTCTAAAAAAATAATTTAGCATCTCGAATTAATTATTACTTAAATTTCTGAATTAAGCAAACCAATTAAGTTGATGCATGCACAATAATAAGATATTGGTATAGTACCTGCCATGCACAAAGCTGATTAGTGATGTCGTTCTCTTGTTGGACGGTCTCGATTTGCAGCTCGCTGACACGGCGGAACTGTTCCGGCGACAGATCTCCGAGGTCGCCGGTGTGAAAGCCTCGCAGTATATCGACGACGTGGGATTCGAACAAAATGCTAGATTCGGTGTATATGATGTGGAAGGCGGTGGTGGGCGCCACCCGCCGATCCAGTGCAGCGACCGCTCCAGCGTAGTGGTCCACGGCGCCGAGAAGAAGGGCAGCACGTCTTGTTTGCCGCCGCAGATTTGCAGCGGTAGTACTCGGTGTACTGGGATATGGCCTTGTGTACCAGCTGGCGCAGCTGCTGGTGGTGCTCCTCCATGGTCGGCGGGGAGGGGACTTGTCGAATTTGGACGACCAGGTGACGGAGCTGGTCGAGCAATGCTTCGTAGTAGCGGTGAAAAGTCATAATTGGAACTGGGAGTGGAGTTGGGGAAAGAGATGAAGTGGGATTAAAAGAGGGCACATTGTGAAATGGGACACTGTTCTAGTGGCGCGTGCCATATACTTGGAAGGAAACTATTCGCCATTAGAACCACAACTTTCTCACGTGTCACACTCTCATTCTCAGTGTATATGAATATGATTTGAATAAATTTCAAATAACTTCAATGTTGAAAATATGCTATTTTTGGAATAATATGCCCATCGTTTCACCGATATATTTTTTATGTGTTTTTTTTATATAAAATTTAAGTTGCAACAATATTTTATTTAGAGTTTTTTTATATACAGAGATGTAGCCTTTTTGGATCCGCATAAGAGGTACATATAGTTGGAGAACGGTCATAAGCCCGCAAATTATATACACTCTCTATCATGTTATTTCAACACATTATATTACTAATACACTAGTATTTCTTACAATTATTAAAATTAATTATATATATTTTTAATTATACACTAAATTTATTATAAGTATTAATTTTTGAAAATAATATTAAAATTTTAATAAAATTATAAAATAAAAAGTTTGAGTACTTTGAACACTTAAAAAAAAAAAGCTTATTTTAGTGACAGATTTTAGTAACAGATTTAAATCTGTTGGTAATTAAAATTAAATAACGATTTTAATGATTTGCTAACGGATTACCGATAGATTACTAAAATATATTTTTTATGGAATTTCAATCTATTAATAATTTTTTATTCTCAATAAAAAAAATTTGTTAGTAAAAATTATAATAGATCAATCCCGTCACTAATTTAATAAAAAAATATTTTTATATATAAAAAGTTAGGTGATGTTTGGTTAGAGATGGTGGTGGATGGGATGGAGGATGGAGATGGAAAATGGGGATGGGGGTAATCCTGTGAATAGTAAATGTGTGTTTGGTTAGGGATGGAGAAGTAGGGGTGGATGGAGCTTTATGTCAAATCAAAGTTGATGTTGTATTATTTTAATATTGTTAGTAGGTTGAGGTAATAATTGAATGATTGTGATAGAAGATGATATAATATAATATTATTGTTAGTTAGTTAGTGGGATAATGATTAATGATTATAATTATTATAATTTATATATATATATATATTTATTTATTTATTTAATATTACATATTAATGTTAATATTTTTATTTTTTTTTATATATTTGTATTAAACATTACGTATTTGGACAATGTTATTTAAAAAAAGTGATACAAATTTATATAAAAGTGGTAACAATTTATGAAAAATAATAATATTTATTAAAATAAAGTTGATAGTTTATTTATAATATCTACAATAAATAAAGGTGATAATATAATTTTTTTGTGCATAAAATAAATAATTTAATTTAAAATAATAATATTTATTAATTTAATTTAATAAGGTATAGTATAAAGTGAGAAAGAGAAATAAATATAATATAATATGTTAAATGTGAAAGATAGAGTTGATGTGATTGTATTGGGATGAGTGAAAATAGGTGTGTAGATGTATTATAGGGTTGGATGGGTATTTGGATGGAGATTTGGATGGGGCCAATCCAAAATAGAATGGGATGGGGGATGGGCATCCAAATCCGGATGGGCCCATCCTTAACCAAACATGGCCCAAATATGGACGGAGATTATCTGTCACTAAATTTCAAATAATTTAGAATTTATTTACTTACTAATTTAAAATCGTATTCTACATAGCCCAAATTCGTCATCCATCACAGCCCTTGCCATCGACCACCTCTACTGCTCGCTGCTCCTCCGACGTTTGCTGTTCTCACCTCCGGCAGTCCCCAGTCTCACCTCCGACGTACGCACGCAAATAAGAGGGAAAATCTCAGGTATCGTGTCGTCTTCCTCACACCGCTTCCTTTCATTGCCGCTGTTGCCTCCTTCTCCCATCACCTCAGGTTTTTCCTTATTAGCCCTAATTTCAATTTTGTTTTTCTACAGGGGAAAGTATGCCGGTATATTTTCTCTTCTTCATTTTTCTTCGTTTTTGAGTGATTACTCTAATCTACTAATCTCATTTATAACTTTGAATAATGTCTCTATTTTGAATCAGATTGCTTCGCATTTTCCAATTTGTTAGTTATTTTTTCAGATCTGGAATTTCTCTTTGTTCTTTATATGTGGTCATAAATTTGTTCTTATTTATAGATTTTGATGCTCTGTTATTTTAATTATTATGTTCGGTTATGTTAATATGGTGATCTTTTAGTGCGCTTATGAGACAAGACAATGGCTGTTGCTGTGTTTTCGTGAATTAGTTCCATCGTATTTGTTTTTATTTGTTTAGATCTTCATTTGTGAGCATTTGGTTCACATTGCTGCATTTGCATGCTCATCCCTGTTTTAAGGCTGTCACTTTGATATGAGTTTTCCTATTGATTTTGTTAGGTAGCATTTTGATTCAATGGTATGGAGATGGATCTAAAATTGATATTTACGAATTTGTTGATTTTGTTTTGAAGAATTCAATATATAATGGCCCTAATTACTAGGTATAATGGCTTCTGTGGCTGTGCTTGCGAAAGAAATGTCTAGTAAACGAATGCTTAGTCAGCTGAAAGTGAAATATTTTTGGTAATTTATAGAGATGTTTTACTTTACTTACTTAGGTGATCACAGTTGCATTAAGAAAGGTAGACTATGGGAGCCCTGGGTTCAAATTTTCCAATGGGAATGGTAATGAGAATCTCTTTCCCTCTATGCTCCCGTAAAGGGATATGTTGGAGGAAAGATTGTCCTAATAGTGGTTACATTGTTAGTGTTTTGCTCTTATTTTGGAATAAAGAGGGCAAAGATGATTGATGGTTGAGGAATAGTGGAATGATTGAGGATAAATAATTATAGGAGGGGAGATAGTTAATCAAAATGGATTAATAATTAACTTATTTTGAGTCTCGTTACTCCCTACAAAGTATGATGAAGGTGAATTGATTATCTTTTATTCTCATTAACCACCACAATTACCTCATGTTCATTCTCATTACCATTCCGATTGAGGATTTTTGAACCAAGCGCCCTTGAAATTGGAGATTTTTTCTCTCATCAGTGTTGCAATTTCATATGGCATGTTTATTATATAAAGCTGTGGGTGAATGTTGTCCAGACGATGAATAGCTCATATATATTTAAGTCCAGGAAAATCTTTGTCAGTGTATTAGTACAAGAACATCTGTTTTCTGATTTTTAATTATCCAATTATTTCACTATTCTCTTCCTTTGTCAATTTATACAAGACAATCAAGGAGTTGGAAGAATTTAATTAGTAATATCTGCATATTGTCAGACACAGTAAAATTGTTAACTATATAAAGAATCTTAGGCACATTGTGCCTGCACTAAAATAGTGAGGCTGAGGCAGGCTTATTAAAATCCAACCTCTCGCTTGTATCACTTGATTTTTAACGCATATATATTAAACAATTCCTTGGGATGGCTTTTAAGTTTCTGAGTTTAGAATATCTTCAACTCATAAAAAGTTGCTACAGAGAGTCTATTAGCTACCTATGAATGTTGTCTTGTTGAAATTTTAAACAGAAAAATGAATAATACACAAAAACTTACCTCTTTTTTTTTTTTTGAAAAGGACAAAAACTTACCTCTTAATACAGTGTGGTCAGTGTAATTATCATAGTTTTGAAAGGCGCGCCTCGGGCGCGCCTCAGGCGCTCCAGGCGAGAGGCTATGCCCTCAGCGCCTTTTCTATGCATTTTAAGGCGCAGATCGTCGGGCGACGCCTTTTGGTGCCTCGGGCGCGCCTCGGGCGTGCCTCGGGTCCAACTGCAATTTCACTTATATTTTGAAAATTTTCTAACACTTTTACCTTTTTTTATAAAAAACTACTAACACTTTTAACATCATTTAACACTTTTAACTTTAGGAAACTTAAATATTTAATACTTAAAAATATAATAAAAAAAAAAAAAAAGAACGCTGTCTACGCTAGGGTTTAATTCACATTCCCTCCTCTCTCTCTCTCGGTCTCTCCACGGCGCACCTCCACCAGCGGCGCACCACCACCGGCGACCTCCGACGCACCGCCTGCTGCCGGCGCTGCAGTTCAGCAGAGTTCAGATTTTTTTTTTTTTTTTTGTTTTTTTGTTTTTTTTTTACTTTTATTTTTCCTTTTCTATATAATAAATACTTTAATACTTTTATTAGTTTATGTTTAACTCTCCTTTAGTTGCACACTTACACTAGAATATAGATTTTTTTAATTCCCCCAGCAAAAAAAAAGTCAGTTTTCTTATATATAAATACATACTTGTGTTTACTTATGTTATAATGTTTATTTAGTGATTATTGTTAGTATTATGTGATATTATGTGGTAGGTTATATTTATTGAGTATTAAATTTAATTATTTTGCAAAAAAAATCTCGGGCGCGCCTCAGGCGCTCGGGCGCTAGGCAGACCTTTGGCGCCTTTTGTTGCCTCTCGCCTTTTAAAACTATGGTAATTATAATAATAAAGCTTAACAAAGTGTTTACTTATTGTGTTCAAAATACAAACAATTGTACTTAATAGTTGTAGCTATTAGTTATTTTTTCTAACCATCTATTATCTATTGTTAGATGTTTGGAAAAAAAATATTTTGTCATAAGAAAGCACCACACTATTCTCCATCCATTATAATTTGTTTTCTATGCAAGAACAATGCATAGAGTATTGTCTACTATTTTGCAGCTATCGGACTCTATTGCATTGGTACTACGTGGTGATTGTGATTTTACAACTAAGGCTAAAGTTGCCCAAGAGAGAAGCTCAGCAGCATTGGTGGTGATAAATACTGATGAAGGTGTAGTATTCTTTTATGATGTATCTTAACTTTTAATAGCTTGTAATGTCTATGCTCCCATCTCGAATCAGTAAATTTGTTTTTTCTTTAAATTGGTAACTCTTTGATCAAATGCATTGTGGGGATGTTTCTGATGTGAATATAAAAATTCCTGTTATTATGATTTCTAAGACAGCAGGAGAGGAACTAAATAGATCCATAATTGATGGAAAGAAAGGTAATTCCCTTCTAGGTTTCTGGTAAAAGTAATTTTAAATGCATGTGTAGAGGTGACCCTAATCTAAGTTAATGAGAGAGATAATGTACCACGAGGCTTATTCTTTTTTCATAGTTTTTGTTACTGATTTGATATCAAAGTGTTTGCATTCCGATCCCATTCTTCTTGTTTCCTTTTAATTACACCTAGTGAGAAGTTTTTTCTCAAGTGATCAACACTGGATGTTGGAATGCATATTTCTAATAAAATAGATGTTGAATCTTTATTGCACTTCTCCAAGTAAGTTAGATATAACAATGTATTATGGATTTTGATTGATTGACTGTTAATCTTTTTTTGCAATTCTTTTGTTGACAGAGCATTGCGACACAACAGTCATTTTCAGATCCTTAATGTAGTAGCCAGGTACCTTTTTTTCCCTTTTATTTTCTGTTGTTTATTTGATAAGAATTAAAAATGCTGATATGATGATTTTATAATTTGAGTAGATAATTGAATACGCTATATGATGGATTTTGATGCATTTGAGTAGATAATTGAATACGCTATGTTAGTATTGGTGAAAATTCTTTACGCATTATTATTCTGAGTGACTTTCTTCTCTTCTTAATCAGAATGCCGCATATCTAATCATCAGAGGCATGAAAATGCTGCATCTCCGTGTACAGCAACAAAATTCAACAGCACAATGGATGGCCGAAATTTTAGAGGCACACCCAAGGTACTCAAGGATTAAAGCTTATTTTTAATCATTGGATGCTTCATTTATCATGTTTGTTTTATTTTCTTGTTCTGCATATGTTTTAGTGGACAAATCCTGGTTCTCGTATGTTCCTTATTTTGTTTGTTTTTTCTACGATCACTTTTAGTCTCATAATGAGCAACATTCACCCGGTCCTTCAGATCCTACATGCGACTTAGACTTTTTGTCCAAATTAATTAAATACATTGTTTAGTCCATTTATGTAGTGTCATTCCACTTTGCAGAGTTCCTTATTATTGTATGTCAATTAAGTTAACCCAATCATTTTCTCTTTTGCATCATCATATGTATTAGGACAAAAATTTGTATGGATCCAATTAAGTAATTTATACAACTTTTTACCTTTAGATATTTTATAGTAATAAATTTTCAAGATAAATGCATGGCGCAGCATGAGATCGACATTCAAATTTTAACTTGATATAAGATGTTCTATCTTAAATTGTAAGCTGCTAGTTTCTTTAAAAAATACATTATTAAACATACAAATATATTTTTCAATTTTTTATTGCAGGTTCGGCATGGACAATCCTGTCAAGATCTTCGTGAGGGTGATGAATATGATCTTACGTCAGTCTTAGATTTTAATTGAATTTGAGTTGTGTTCGAAATATGTACATCGTTTATGCTTGGATAGTATTATTTTGGTAGGTGAAAAATATTACTACGTGGATACTTTTATTTTGATAGGTGAAAAATATTACTACTTTAGATGCTAATATTTTGGTAGGTGAATTGTATTGGCAAACTTTATATGTTAATGAACATTTAGGTATATTTTGGTTGATATTATTGTTGCTGAATTATATAGTAGAAAAAATCATATTAATGTGATAAAAATAATTGGTATTAACAAATTTTACTAACAAATTTGTGACAGATTTATTAATTAGTGATAGAATGATGACAAAAATATTTGCTTATGGAGTGACGGATTACTTAGTGATGGATTTTTTACGGATTTATTTAGTGACGGATTGGTATCCGATTACTAACACATTTTAATGACAGATTTTCAACGGATATATTTAGTGACAAATTGGTAACAGATTAGTAACACATTATTTTCAACAAATTTATTAGTGATGGATTACTGATAGTATTTACCAACATTTTAATAACGGATTACCAACATATTTACATATTAATTTACTAACATATTATGTTTGGTGACGTATTATCGACTGATTAGCGACGGAATACTCAATTTTGAATTATCTGTCACTAATCTGTCGGCAATTCGTTAGTATTTTTTATTAACAGAAATTTGTTTTGTTGTTATATTTAGTGACGAGACTAATAGTTACATATTTTTTTTTTGTTGGTATTCTGTTATTAATCCGTTAGTAAATATAAATTCCTTGTTTACTAACAGAAAAAATCTGTCACTAATTTATGAAATTCTTTTAGTGGAAATTTTTTAATAATAATAGTTTTATTGGATATTTGATTACTTTTAGATAATTTACTAATAAATATTTACCTCTATTTATACAAGATCAAATTATGAATGAATGGTGAAAACTATTTTACTTTAATAAATGAGAATGATATCTAACTTTTCACAATTCTCTAAACAAATAAAACATTTAATAATCATTCCAAAATATTGTAAAATGTTATATAATATTCTATATTTATGTGTATTCAATATTTTAGTTAAAAATTATTTTAATTAACAAATACTCCCTCCGTCCCGAATTAACTTTGCACAGTTGACTTTTTCAACGGTTTTTGTGTGAGAGTTATTTTATAGTAATACGTTTACAAAAGTTGTTTTATATGAATGATATGTTAGTTGATCTTATTAACTAACATACCATTTATATAAAGTAACTTTTGTACACATATTAGTATGAAATAATTCTCACACAAAAACCGTTGAAAAAGTCAACTGTGCAAGTTAATCCGGGACAGAGGGAGTAGATAAAATTTCTGGCCACCGGGCTCCTCACTTAAGTGGGAGACCTGGGTTCGATTCCCTTTGGGAACGAATTGGAGTGGGAGGTATAAGGAGACTTGGAGAATTTGCAATTGTAAGGAGACTTGACGAACTAAGTTTTAACCACTAACAACTAACATTTACCGATAAAAAAAAAAAGATAAAATTTCAATTTACAATATCGTAGGAAATTTGAACTAAAAATTTCCTAAAAAACTATTAATAATTAATTTTTTTATCTATTATTTCTTCCATAAAACCATCCAATCAAGAGATTAGATATATAGTTTATATATGAGCAGTATTTGTGTGCATATTGTGCACAGTAAAAATTGTGTGCACAAAATTTGGTTACAGTGTAGTATTATTTCATATACTGTATAATATTAGTTTGGTTACATTATAATATTATTTCAGGTACTATATAGTATTAGTTTGGTTATAGTGTAGTATTATTTCAGACATTGTATAGTATTAGTTTAGTTAGCAACATTGTATAGTATTAATTTAATTACAGTATAGTGTCAGATAAAACATTGTGCACACTATTTTTTAGTGTGCACAATGTGCACACAAATATTTGCCTTTATATATTATGAATAAGAAATATGAACCTAAGTATTTTTGTATGCATATTTAAGAGATAAAAGATTGGTTGTCAACCATTTAGAGGTGCGGGAATTATGAGAAAAATTAAAATTGAAAAAAGTGAATTTCAAAAGTAAGATTTGAATGATTGAAAAAATTCTTACCAAATTTCCTATTATTTTTATTCATTTTAATATGAAAGCAAAAATTTAAAAGATATTAAAAATTAAGAATAAACAAAGATAATATGGTAGTGAGAAAAAATAAAATAAAAATAAATTTGAGTAGGAATATATTGGAGAAATTACTATTTTTTTTATAACTATAACCTTTTAAAGATAAACTTAGAAAGCTTATGTGGCAAAATCACATTCTTTTATTTCAAAATTTCTCTCCCTTCATTCATTTAAGTTTTAAGTATTGATCTCATCCATCAATTTTATAAGTTTTAATCTCATACGTCAATTTATTTATATATTAGTCTATAAATTATGAGTGAAGATACCAAATCTACGTTTAAAATTATCAAATTTTAAATCAAGTTGTTCAATTTGTATTCAAATATTTGGAAAGTATGTATTTAATTTATTTGATAATATATAAAAATTATATAGATATGATAAGTGGTTAATTGTGCGTAAATTATGTGCTACTATTGATTGTTTAATTATTAATTTGTAGCACAATTTGTAGTAATTCCGCTTATTATTTCTTTTGTCGTCACTTTACTTTGATGTGTTATTTTTATATCAATTACAGGTAAATTGAATGACGTTGGGAATTGGGAGGCAACGCGAGTATCAAGGTCGAGCATACCATATTTGGAAGAGCAAATCGATGGTCTTAATGGAGTGAAATAAAGGAAGATTTGATGACTTTCTTATTTGGTAAAAAAAAAAGTCAAAAGGAAAAGGGAGAACGAACTTGGATAAGGGAAAAAGGAGAGAAGTAAAAGAGGAAAGAAAGAATAGACAGAAAGGTTACACAGGAGTTTTGAGGAGAATTTGGGGGAAGAAGAACTGAGAGTTTTATATTCTTGTGAAGACAAGTTGTAAGGATTTGAATATTTTTATTATTTTTGGTGTTCGTTTAATCATGTTTAGTAGCTAAGTTTTTATTTTCTAGTCCGAGGATGCGGAACTTTGAACAGTTTGATTTTCTTGCGAATTAGTATAACGAATTTATTTGAATTCCTGTCTCATTTTTATTATTATTTGTTCTTATGCGTTGCATGTTTTGAATGACTGATTAATTAGGATTGATCACCCCAGTTTATTTGTTGTTCATCTCTAGCTAATTCACATATTGTAATTTGTAATTGTACAATTTTGTGATAAGGTAGCAACTAGATCACTCTAGGGAATAATAATATTTAAGTTGGATGATTCGAACGTTTCATTTTCATAGCTTAATTTTTCCTATCGTTTTAGGGCGAATGCATTCTAGGAATTGAATCCCGAATATATGTTTTAGGATTGTTCCTGGGATAGATTAATCAGGGGTCGTACTTTGTGATTAATTAAACTTAAGAAACGATTCAAACTAGTTTGGTCGTACCACTAGTTTAGGGAAAAGATTCGAGAAAGAATTTGAATAGTCGTGGTTATTAATTTGAGTTAGGAAAACCGTTCAAAGGGAAGCTATCCGAGGGCTAGATTGTTTCTCATATTATTTACTCGTACCAGCGTGACTTGTTTTAATTTAATTTGTTGCATATTTATTTTAGTGAATATTGTAGTCGAAATCCAATCCCCGCTATTTTTTATCGTTTTATTTCACACGAATTATTTCAATTAAATTACTCAGTTCCTCGTGGGATCGACCCCTTACTTGCCCTACTACATTAGTAGGTTGGTTCGGGTAACTATTTTACTTTTGGGTGCCGGCGACAGCACACCAAATTTTGGCGCCGTTGCTGGAAAACTGTTGTTAATTTTATTGAATTTTTCGTGTTTTAATTTGTGTTGGAAAATTCTGAAAAAAAAAATAAATAAATACATTTTGAAAACCAAATTTTTTTTTTCTGGAATCTGTTCGTTGTTATTGGATTTCTGTTTTACAGGATTAGTTTGACACTGGCCCTATCAGTGTTCTGTTCTGTTTGTCAAAACTCCAGAAACATTCTGCTAACTGGGAAATCTATTTTGTTGCCTGTTTGCTAACACTGACCCCCTCAGTGTTTATTCAGAATTTTATTGCAGTGAATGATCACTCGTTCAGATCGAAGTGCATCACTCAAGTTTGATCCAGAGGTAGAAAGAAGAGCCAGACAGCTTAGGAGAGAGATTCGATTGCGGAGACGAATTGATTTTGCATCAACAGGGGATACAAATAGTGACGAAGGGGGTGATTCTAGTGAGAATTAGAATCTGCATTTACGTTCACTAACATGGTTGCAGGGAACGAAGAGAGGACGATGAATGAGTTGGCAAATCCGGCCACAAACTATCAACCTCTTTGCATTACTATTCCTGCTCTTGCTGCTAATGTTAATTTTGAACTTAAATCTGGGTTAATTCACTTATTGCCTTCTTTTCATGGTCTTGCAGGTGAAAACTCACATGCTTTTCTGAAAGAGTTCCACGTTGTATGCTCAAGCATGAAGCCAACAGGAGTTTCAGCGGAGCATGTCAAGTTGAGTGCATTCCCGTTTGCACTAAAAAGCACCGCACGAGACTGGTTATATTTCATGCCGCCCAGATCAGTTACTTCATGGAATGAGATGGAGAGGTTATTTCTCCAACACTATTTTCTAGCCACCCGAGTGGCAGTCTTGAGGAAAGAAATTTCAGGTGCTAGACAAGGGCCAGGGGAGACACTGTATGAGTATTGAGAGCATTTCAAACGTATCATAGCTTCGTGCCCACAACATCAAATCAGTGATCAACTGCTCATCCAATATTTCTACGAAGGTCTCACTCTCACCGATAGAAATATGCTCGATGCAGCCAGTGGAGGAGCTTTGATGAGTAAAACACCAACAGCTGCACGAGAATTGATTTCTAGCATGGCAGCAAATACCCAGCAGTTTGGAGTACGTGATGCCATGAGCAGACCTATGGAGCAGCCTAAAATGATGCCTTAGAAAAAATTGCAAGCATGATGGAGATGATGATGAAGGTCAAAGCTCCAAAAGTCCGTCCATGTAAAGTTTGCCATACTACAGAGCATTCTACTGAAGATTGTCGAGTCTTGAGTGACAGGTTAGGGCAAGCTAATGCAGTTGGTTATGGGAATTTTCAAGATCGAAGGTATGATCCATATTCCACCACCTACAATCCTGGGTGGAGAGATCATCCCAACCTTCGTTATGGGAACCAACAAAATAATCAACCAGGAGACAATTACAGACCTCCATATCAAGACCGACAATTCCAATTATTCAGAGGGAATGATAGAGGTGCTGAGAGCTCCGGGCAACACATGGGTGAGAAGGATTCAGGACCTTCTTTGGAGGATATGATGAAGGCGTTGACATCCAACACCATGAAGTTTCAGCAAGACACTCAAGTGGTGATAAAATCTCTAGAGGCTGGTCAACGAACTTTAGAATCTGGGCAACGAACTCTAGAGTCTAATCAAAGAAATTTGGAAGCCCAAATGAGCCAAATAGCCACTGCTGTCAGCCAACTACAAGCACAAAATAGTGGCAAGCTACCTTCTCAACCCGAAACTAATCCTAGGAATGTTTTTGCCATCACCTTGCGTAGTGGTAAGTAATTGGAGGAAATTTCGCCACCAACACGTCCTGAAAAAAGTGAGGAACAGAATGGAGAGGATGAGGAGGAGCAGCCCATGGTACCGAGTGAGAAAGTGGAGGGAGAGGAAGCTGTCCCCAGAAACCTGGACGTAGACTGCACTAACATTGACCCCGTCAGTGTCAGTGCACCAGAAATAAAAATTCAGGTAAAACCTCATAGTTCGATTCATGTTGATACTAATATTTTACCTTTCCCTTCCAGGATGAAAAAAACTGAAAAAGGCATCAAGGATCAACAAACACTTGAAGTGTTTCGAAAGGTTGAGCTTCGCATACCCTTGATGGAGGCTGTGAAACAAATTCCTAGATATGCCAAATTTTTGAAGGAATTGTGTACCAACAAGCGGAAGCTAGCCAATGATGAGAAGATTTTTATGGGAGAGAATGTCTCAGCTGTACTTCAACAGAAGTTGCTTCCAAAAAGAAAGGATCCCGACATGTTCGTCATCCCTTGCACGATAGGGAACCATAACATCGAGCAAGCTATGCTTGATCTTGGGGCCGCTATTAATGGCATGCCCTTGGCAGTGTATGAGCAGCTAGGTATCGGGCCATTAAGAGAAACTGGAGTGGTTATTCAGCTAGCCGATAAAAGTCTTGCCTACCCTGCCGGAGTAGTGGAGGACTTTCTCGTGGAGGTAAACTAGTTGATATTTCCTGCTGATTTCAATGTATTAAATATGAATAGGAACTCGATGGATTCCACACCTATTTTGTTGGGAAGACCATTCTTGAATACTTCCCAAACAAAAATAGATGTTCGTGAGGGGACACTCACTATGGAATTTGACGGGCAGATTATCCATTTTAATATATTTGATGCTATGAAATTCCCTAATGAGTCTGACTCTATTTTTTCTGTGAGTATTGTTGAGCCTATTGTACAGGAAATTTTTGAGCTTGATTGCAGGAATTGGTTATTGAAAAAATCCATGCTTAATCTGCAAGGGGAAGATAAATGAGTCAAGGCCATCGAGGAACCGGAGCTTGAGTTGAAGCCACCTCCTAAATACTTGAAGTACACATACATGAGCAAAATTGGTTGAAATAAGTTTCTTATGTCGAGCCAACGACAATAAAAAAAGGCGCTTGTTGGGAGGCAACCCAATATTTTATTTTAATATTGCTTATTTTAATTTTCTATTTTATTTTTATTTGTGGGTTTAATTATTTTTCTTGCTTGTTTTTTTTTTCCTCAGGATCCTACTTAGAGCCCAAATTAAATGGGGGAGTACAAAGGTCCAGGTCAACTGAGAAGGCCTATGAGTTAATTCAAGAAAAAAGGGGTCTGCAAATAAACCCTCTGATTTTATTTCCCTCTGTCAACCGAAACCCCACTGCTACCGTTGCCGCTCTCCATGGCCGCCACGCCAGGCTGCACCCTGTAATCCCGCTCCACTTTTTATGTATTTCTTTATAGTGCAAGTTGTTTTGATTGTACATTTGTGCTAGGGACTAGCACCCGTTTAAGTGTGGGGGGGCTTTGATAGCTTTGATTCATGGCTATTTCTGTTTATTTTTTGTGTGTTTCTTGTGTCTTGTGGCTCTGTTGTGGTATTTTGGTGTGCGTTCAAGCATGATAGTTGAGCACTTAACTGTTGAATTAACTGCTGATTTTTCTGTTAAATATGCTGAAAACGTGCATTGCATATCTTGATTGGTGATTGCATTTGTATTCATGTGTTAGTCATAGAAATGAGTCGATTGTTAGTTGCTTGGCTTTGACATTACAACTTGATAATTTGTTCTTGGTAGTTGTTTTGGTCTTTTGAAAAGTGAAGTTTGGGTTGGTGCCTAAAGTTGAAAATAATAAATGTGTGGTTGGAGGAAAGAAAAAAATAAATAAAAGGAGTTCTAATTGAAGAATTGTGAAAAAAATAACGAGGGGCCAATACGGCTGCCTGCTCTTGGGGGCTCAAGTGTAAAAAAAAAGAGAGAAAAGAAAAAAAAGAACACGAAAAGAGCTAAAACCCGAGAGTAGTGCGGAGCCGCGAGCCCTCGTTTGAAAATCGACAAAAAAAATGAAAAAAGAAGTAAAGAAAGAACAAAAAATAAAGGAGTTAGGCACCACTCAAATTTTTTACTTTGAAGAAAGACCGAAAATAATTTATTTGAGACCAAGTTGTTAGGGCGTTTTGGAGAAGACTTGAGTAGCTAAGAGTGGATGAGATTCTGTGATTGATTGTGAGTATAAGTTGTAATTATTTTGATAGGCACGTCATACATGAGTTTGGCTCGGGAATTCAGTAGCTAGGGAAATAGAAGAGTGTCTTAACTATTTTTCCTTGAACAGGTGTGTAGTATTTGCTTGAGGACAAGCAAAAGCTTAAGTGTGGGGGGATTTAATAAGTGGTTAATTGTGTGTAAATTATGTGCTACTATTTGTTGTTTAATTATCAATTTCTAGCACAATTTGTAGTAATTCCGCTTATTATTTCTTTTGTCGTTAGTTTACTTTGATGTGTTATTTTTATATCAATTACAGGTAAATTGAATGACGTTGGGAATTGGGAGGCAACGTGAGTGTCAAGGTCGAGCATACCATATTTGGAAGAGCAAATCGATGGTCTTAATGGAGTGAAATAAAGGAAGATTTGATGACTTCCTTATTTGGTAAAAAAAAAGTCAAAAGGAAAAGGGGGGACGAACCTGGACAAGGGAAAAAGGAGAGAAGTAAAAGAGGAAAGAAAGAATAGACAGAAAGGTTACACAGGAGTTTTGAGGAGAATTTGGGGGAAGAAGAACTGAGAGTTTTATATTCTTGTGAAGACAAGTTGTAAGGATTTGAATATTTTTATTATTTTTGGTGTTTGTTTAATCATGTTTAGTAGCTAAGTTTTTATTTTGTAGTCTGAGGATGCAGAACTTTGAACGGTTTGATTTTCTTGCGAATTAGTATAACGAATTTATTTGAATTCCTGTCTCGTTTTTATTATTATTTGTTCTTATGCGTTGCATGTTTTGAATGACGGATTAATTAGGATTGATCACCCCAATGTATTTGTTGTTCATCTCTTGCTAATTCACATATTGTAATTCATAATTGTACAATTTTGTGATATGGTAGCAACTAGATCACTCTAGGAAATAATAATATTTAAGTTGTATGATTCGAACGTTTCGTTTTCATAGCTTAATTTTTCCTATCGTTTTAGGGCGAATGCATTCTAGGAATTGAATCCCGAATACATGTTTTAGGATTGTTCCTGGGATAGATTAATCAGGGGTCGTACTTTTTGATTAATTAAACTTAAGAAACGATTCGAACTAGTTTGGTCATACCACTAGTTTAGGGAAAAGATTCGAGAAAGAATTTGAATAGTCGTGGTTATTAATTGAGTTAGGAAAACCGTTCAAAGGGAAGCTATCCAATACCAGTGTGACTTGTTTTAATTTAATTTGTTGCATATTTATTTTAGTGAATATTATAGTCGAAATCCAATCCCCCCCTATTTTTTTTACCTTTTTATTTCACACGAATTATTTCAATTAAATTACTTAGTTCCTCGTGGGATCGACCCCTTACTTGCTTTACTACATTAATAGGTTGATTCAGGTTACTATTTTACTTTTGGGTGCCGGCGACATCACACCAAGATATATTCAATTTATATGATTATATATACAAATTATATAAAATGTGTGCATAAATCATATGTATATTTAATTTATTTGGTAATATATAAAGATTATATAGAAAATCTGCATAAAGCAAATATATATTTAATTTATTTGGTGATATATACACATTATATAGATAGTCAGCAGAAAATATATATTTAATTTATTTGGTGATATACACGAATTATATAATGAAGGTGTGCGTGAGTGTTTGACAGAATGTTGTTAAGAATATTGACACATTCGAAGAACAACACAAACACAAATAGATACAAAAATACACAGTGGAAGTCTTAAACACTTTGCAAGATGAATATCAAAATATTGTATAGACTGTAAATAAGTCTATACTGTCAATCGGCGAAATATCACTATTAATTGTTGAGTGATACAATCAGTGAAAGCATAAACTACACTGTAATTAGATCTACGTATCTAGTGAATAGATGTTAATCAACTAACCTATCACCTAATACAATTACAGATCCAAATGTTGAGTAAAATGTTGGAACATTCACCAACGGAAGCAACGAGTATGAAACATCAATAAACTCAAATAATCTAAGCAAATAGACTACGCTAGATTGTGTTTCCCTCAAACTCCAAGTTTTATCTTCATAGCAGCCGTGTATTTATAGATATTCTGGACATCAAGTGTGCTTGAAGATAACTTCCACATCACCCTTGAAAATAGGTAACTTCTAGTAATTTTCTCATGATCTTTTCAACTCCTCACTCTTGCTTTTTCAACCGCATGACCTATAGTAACTGCTATAAGTCTTCAATCTGTAAAACCAAGACACTGAACAAGACATTTCGTGGGTTAAGGGTTAGTGGAAGTGGAAGGATGAATTCTGATGTTGTGACCTGAATGTTGGCATATTTAGAGTAACACATGTCACTAACATCAACATATAATATATATTTAATTTATTTGGTTATATACACAGATTATACAAGTTAAATTATTTGGTAATATATACAGATTATAATATTTCTCTGTTTCCACCTTTATTTCGCTTTATAACATGTATTATAAATATTTAAATTTAATTTTTTATTATATATATAACATTTCTTTCATTATCCCGCGAGATTCACGAGGCCTAATATTAGTATTTATATATATATATATATATATATATATATGTAAAATTTTAATTTATATTTAAAAACTAAAAAAAAAATTTACCAACATGAAATGTGTATTTACAAAAGACACAAATTTTTTACTCAATTTCTTTTAAATAACATCATTCTATATGTATTCGACTAAAAAAATAAAATATATTTTAACTAAATCTATTCACCAATCAAATTATATATTTTTAATTAATACATATATTAAATATTATTAATTATTAGTATTAGTTAATGTAGTAACTTTTAGAATTCCTTTACATATTTGATGTGGCACAAATATATTTTGGGCCGAGCCAGACCTATGTAAGATTAAAGGGCCAAGGAGTATATGAGAGCCCAAAGAGAGGTCCAGAGGAGGAGACGTACAGATAAGTCCAAAATCTTGATATTAGCTCATATTAGCGAGAGTAAAGTAAGTAGTTAGGATAATTGCCGAAAAAGTTGCTAGCGGTTGACAATAAACCCACAAAATAGGGATTAACTGATAAGTAAGCTAAGACTCAGTCAAACAGAGCCGATAAAGAGTATTGAGAAGGATCTAGAAGCGGTTATTCCGGAAAAAAGAGGAATGGTACGTGGAAGAAGGATGCGACGTGGGAGGAACACGATGAAGAGTGGAGAGCTTCATCGGAGGGTGGTGATAACCGTCGTCTTCCAGGTATTATTTATGTATGATCAGTAAGAAGGAGGAGGTACGAATTCACTTGTCTACTTATCACACTTTGAGCACGTTATACTATCATTACTATCACTTAGTTAGCTAGTTCGTATTAGCTCCAAGATGTCTCTTACCGGGTATTAAGGGCCCTCCTTTTATATTCTTTTCGATCACTGACTTGAGCGTCGGAGTCCCTACGCCGAGGACCTCTCCAGCGTATTTTGTAGGTATTCGGAGCTCGGGTACGGGTTCGGACCACAAGGTTATAGTTCTTGTTCAAGGCGTGATTCTACGAATCTCAGGTACGGAGTTCGATTCTTGTTAGCGTTACATTATTGTCCGCATCAAGTGGCGCCGTCTGTGGAAAACTTGAGTCTGAGACATGAGTTTCCTTTATAATTGTGGTTACTATGGCTGGAGGGCAAGATGAATCCAAGAAGGAAGGTGGGGGAAGAGGGCGGCTGTCTTTAGCTGTCCCTTTTCCGCCCACTGCTGCTGGAACAGTAGCGAGAAGGGAAGTGGTGTCGCCTCGCACAACAGTGAGTGTTAGCCCTGGCTCAGAAAGGGCTCAGACGGACCTCCCTTTGCCTAATCCACAAAGGGAGGAGGCGAATGTGACTTCATGAGCGAATCAGACTCTAGGTGGACCAGGTGTAAGCCAGGAAAAGCCTCCTACTCCACTCCTTACCGGACAAGGCAAAGGCCCAGTACCAGTAGTGATCCTGGGTATAGGGATTTCTATCCCTTAGGGACCCGTAGCCCCTGAGGTACTGACGCTCCTCAGGGAGCAGATTGATGTCACAGTGAAGTCTACGTTGGAAGCTATCCTTAGAGAAGGGATTCAGTTCCCTATGCCACCGGAGGGAAACGAGAAGGAAGTTAACAGAGAATCGGTGTTGGTATCGTCGCAGGCACGTAGATTTGATGGAAGAGACAGAGTGAGAGCTCAGAAGCCTACAGATGAGGATGAGGTGATTTCGGGGCAGCCACCGAAAGAGCCAGAGATAGAGATACTGCGGAGTGTCCCGCCAGAAAGAAGGAATGCTGGAGAAGCAATGGAAGGTAAGGGTGATTCTCATCCTGGGAACACAGGGTGCCCAATCTCGGCTCTCCAGAAGCAGATTGACAGTATGAGAAAACAGATGAATACTCGGGTTAGTAATTCTCGACCCGTGTCTGGTTCACAGTTTTCTAATGAGATTTTGCAGGATGAGCTACCCCAGAATTTCAAACCCTTGAATTATGAGTACGATGGGACTTCAGGTCCCTATGAACATTTGGTGCGGTTCGAGAATTCGGCCCTCCTGCATCGTTATAGTGAAGGAGTCAAGTGCAGGGTCTTCTTGACCACGTTGGCTAAGGCTACTCAACAGTGGTTTAGTCAATTGGGACCTAACACCATCAACTCGTTAGAAGAGTTCAACAACTTGTTTCTACATCAGTTTGCTAGTGCACGAAGACAACCTAGGACGACGCTGGCGTTGTTTAATATGCAACAAGGGGAGAAGGAGAGCTTGCGGGCCTTCCTGAAGAGGTTCAACCAAGCTGCTTTGGAGGTACCCTCAGCATGGGCAGAGGTAAAAATCAATGTCTTGACTAATGATTTACGTGATGGGGATCTGATATCTTCTTTAGCAAAGAAACCTATTGATTTGTTCGATGAGCTACTACGAAGAGCCGAGAAATATGTGACTTTGGAAGAGGTGAGAAAGGTTAAGAGAAATGAGGTCAAGCCATTGATAAGAGAACCAAAGAAGAAGGGGATGGAAGGTACAACCCCAACAGCAGCTGTACCAGTACGTGCACGATCTCGGAACAAGTTTGAAAAATATACTCCATAAAAAATAGAGCCTGCAAAGTTCCTGGACGTAGCGGCAGACCATCCAGAGATGAAGTTCCCCTGGTTGAGGTCGAGAGAACCTATAAAGCCCAAGGAGGACAGGTTTTGTCATTTTCATAATGAGTATGGACATGATACTAACCAATATTTTCACTTGAAGGATGAGATCGAAAGGTTGATACAGGCTGGACACCTAAATGAATTCATTTATAGGGACCGACAGGACCCACAAAGATTTAAAAGGAAGGAGTCTGAGGAGAAGGTGGAAGACAAGCACCGAGGTTCACAGGATCATCTAGAAGGAAAACTACCATCCAAAAGAGGGGAGATTCAAATGATAATGGGAGGTCCTGCTGAAGGAGATTCATTCAGGGCACGAAAGGCTGTTGTTCGGGCCCTACATGTCGGACGGAGATTTGAGCCCAGAGAGATAAGGCGAATGATATCCACCCCACGCATCCAGTTCGGGCCTGAGGATGGTGGAGAGACTTAGGGACCTCATAGCGATGCATTGATAATTACTACTGATATTGCTGGATATGATGTAGCTCGTATTTTTATGGATACAGGGAGTTCAGCGGACATTATGTTTCTAGACTGTTTGAAGAGGATGAACCTGAACGTGAGGCTAGAACCGGTTGATACGACCCTATATGGTTTCACTGAAGGAGCTATTCAGCTGCTGGGACAGGTGATGTTATAGGTAGGTCTGGGAATCCCTCCTCGAAGGAAGGTCATGATGGGGACATTCTTGATCATGGATGTGCCGTCCTCTTACAATGTGATATTTGGAAGACCAATCTTGAACACCTTCCAGGCGGTAGTATCCACCTATCACATGAAGATGAAGTTCCCGGTAGAAGATGAAGTAGGAGAAGTGAAAGGGGACCAATTCTAGTCTCGAAGATGCTATGTGGACTTTGTTAAGATTGCTGATAAGGTGTACTTCAACCAGCTTAACAGGTCTAGAGGATTGGATCCAGAACAGAAGAAGTGTAAGGTCCTCCATAAAGAAGAAGAAGGGTCCTTTAAGATTCAGGCTGAGGAGGACTTGATGCCGGTGGAGATATTTCCCAACAAAACTGGGTCTACCACCAGAATTGGGACTCAGATGGAGCATCGGGTCGCTGAAGAGGTAATACGTTTAATAAGAGAAAATGCTGACTTATTTGCTTTTTCACCATTAGATATGAAGGGAATACCTCCTGAGGTAGCGATGCATTATCTTAATGCTGACCCTAAAGTAAAGCCGGTAAAGCAAAAACTTCGGCACTCTGGAGCTGAGAAGGACCTCATCATCAGAGGGGAAGTGGAGAAGCTGTTAAATGCAGGACAAGTCAAGAAGATCGAGCTCCCAAGAATGACTGTCTAATGACATTCTGGTCCCTAAAGGGGGTGGCAGGTGGAGGATGTGTATCGACTTCTGTGACCTAAACAAAGCATGCCCCAAAGATCATTACCCATTGCCGAGAATTGATCAACTAGTGGGCTGCACAGCCGAGTTTGAATTGCTTAGCATGATGGATGCATATCATGGATATCACCAAATACAATTGTATCCGGGAGATATCCCAAAGGTCAGCTGTTGGTCCCGGATTGTTGAGTTGATTAAAACCTTGAGTTAGCCTTCTAGAACAAAATCTAGAAAGGGGGGGGGGGGTTGAATAGATTTTGTAGACTTTTCGAATTTCTCCAAAATCAATTCAAAAGACCAGATTAACACAGCGGAAAACAATTTTAAACTCAACATTTAACAAGATAAAAAACAATCTGACAAGATAGGTTTAACTTTAATCCTGAGATTAATCTGTAAATGATAAACTAGGAATTGAAAAGAAACAAATAAGTAAATCAAAGCGATAAAGAACACAGGATTTATAGTGGTTCGGATTATAATAATCCTACATCCACTCTCCTTCTTCAACCTTGAAGAAGGGCCTTCACTTACTTACTTTCTTCCTTCTCACTGACTTACTTACAATAATGAATCTTCAGCCTTACAGTGAATTCTTCCTAATTTCTGAATATCTATGGCTTGAAGATCTATTGAGAAAAGTGTTCTACAAACACTAAAACTGAAAACGTACAAAACGTTTGTGAATGTGTACAATATTTGTGGCTCGTGAATACAAAATGTATATTGATGAGTGCAAAGTATCAAAAGTTAATTCTAAACTAATTTCTATCCCTATTTATAGAGATCTTCACTTGGTAGTTGTAACTTCCTTGAATTCAGTTTTGATCAGTTATAACAATATAACTGAATCTTGTAACTTCCTCTTAGTTGATTGAAACTGTTTCTTAAATCTTGTGTAATATTTCTCTAACACTTCATTGTCTGATACTTGCTCCTTCTTGTCTCCGTCTTCATTCCTTGTCTTGATGATTATTTATAGTATTGTATGTCAATCAGTCTTCTATGTATTATCCTTGTCTGAAATTTTGCCCTCGTCTGATTTCCTCTCCTTATCTGAGATTTGTCCTTGTTTGATGTCTTGACCTAGTCTGACTATCTATACTTAGTTTTATTTACAAAAATATACTTCAGCTGTCTATACAAGATGCTCAGCTGGTCATCCTATTTTACACTTTTAACACATCAAAACTAAATACAATTTTTCTTTACCTAACAATTTCCCCCTTTTTGATGATGTTAAAACACAGCTCAAGAAAAGAAAACTGTTAGTACTCTTTAAAAGATAAGAATGATACAAAGTATACAACTAAGTCACATAGTCAGATAATCAGAGCAATAGTTTTAATAATCAGATGATCAGAGCAATGTACTTAATAAACAGATGATCAGAGCAATGTAGTTGATCAAAGTTAAGGTCAAATGCTTCGAAGACAGCATATAGAATAAGATTTGAAGATTTCAGATGATTTAGTGTTATAAATTTATAAGACAGTTACTTAAACCAAAAGTTAGTTAATGAAAAATTATGAAAACAAGTTAGTTAAACACTCAAATTTTGTGAAAGTAGTTCAAAAGATGTCTTTCACAAATATTCACAAGACTTGCACATTTTTCATATTTTCATCTTTCACAGCAAACATTCAGAGGAGTAAAAAGAGAGACTTAATCGTACCACCTGTCTTCTTCTGGAATTGTCATCCAGTCGAAGACACGATTCTTCAAGCTCAATGTCTCCCCGCCTTCAGCTAGATCTGCCACAGTCTCAGCTTGGATCAGCATCTGCTTCACCTTTTCTCTATCTAGATGGCCATCTTGCGTCAGTGGAGCAGACATGGTTGCATAAGGTGGTGCGACTATGTCAACATTGAATTCTGAGTCTCCGAGGTCGATCAAGTACTGATAGAAGTTTGGATCTTTCGCCTCCAACCATTCGTGAAATGCAATGTTCTCGTCTGTGCCCCAAGAAATTTTCTTGCAGACATGAAACAGGAAAATCCATTCCCCTTCATAAGCTCTCCATTTAGCCTGTTGATCCATGGGAAGAATTTCCTTAGGCACCACCTCTGTTCGGTGGAATGGGCGAAAGACCTCTTCACCTTCTTTGTTTTTCGATCTTTGAACCCACTTCCTCGTCTTCCTATCATACGTCTTCCCAGCTGCTTTTTCTTGCTCCCTCCTCCTCTTGGCTTCCCTTCTTTTATACTTCTCTTTCTCTTCCCTCCTCGTCTTAAGTATTCTTGCCTCTTCTTCTGTCTCAGACTGGGTCTTTTGAACTTGGCTTGAAGCCTTAGCTTTCCCAGCTGCTTTAGATGAGGATGAGGGAGTTTTGGATAAGATGGGAGCAGGATCAGCAGTGGATGGCAGTTCAGGTTCAGGCTCAGACTCAGTGGACTCAGCTGCTGTTCTCCTTTTTAGTCTCCTCAAAGCCCTCTGAGACTTCTCCTCAGCTGCCTTCTTCTTCTCTTCCTCGGCTTTCAACAGCTCCTCCGACAACTCATCTATTCTCAGATTCAGTGCCATCAGCTGATCATCCTGCAGCTCAACTCTTTTCTTGAGCTCACTATCTTCCCCCTTTTTAGCATCAGCAAAACGGGTATTACAGATAGTGGCTACTTGATTTATTTGGCCAATGAGCTCTTCTCTTATAAATCCAATTTTCTGATCAAGCTGTTCTAGGCGCTTCTTGTGAGCTGTCTCAGTTCGTCTGAACTCATCCTCCATGAAATTTTTCAGGATGTTTGTCTGTCTGTCCTTCTCCATAACTATCTGTATTTTTAGCACTTGAGAGAATGAAGCCTCCTTAGCTTTCCAAGACTCTTTCACCTGGTGTTCAACACTATCACTGATTTGGCGATATGCATCTCGAACATATTGTTTGACCCAGACATCTTGGTTGTTCCTTTCCTCAGCCACCTTCTGCTTCAATTTGGCCATATTCTCTTCATGTCTGATTCCAGAGAAATATAGATCAATTTTGGTCTTTTCATGAACAGCTGCTTCTATATTCTCCTTTATTGCAGAGGTTATGGCGTTTGGAACCAGCTAGAAGGCATTCAGACAGGCATTCTTCAGATTTTGTACTTCGGCCTTTAATGCTTCCACATCGGATACAGACGCAAATGTGGTGGGCAAGCTCTGCTCTTCAGAGGGAGGAAATAGAGTTAGATCTATTTCCTCGATTTCAGCTTCAGTTTGTACAGCAGCTGAAGGGGAATCTGCCAGATGGATCGATGTAGATGGCATATCAGTTTCCACTTCAGCTGTTTCTTGCTCCACAATCTGCTCCGTTTGTGCCTCCTCAGCTGTATCCATCTCAGCTGGCTCATCGGCAGCTCCACCAGCTACCTCTTCTAACCTTTCCTCCTCAACCAAAGCCTCTTCATCCTTTTTCTGTTCCTCCTTCTCAACTGCTTTTTCCACCTCCTCTGGGGTCTCATCTCCAAGATATACCCTTTGAAGAATATAATCAACAAATGTATTTTTGGTTAGGATATCTTGGAATGACTTCAGCTTTGCCTTTTTGAGAACCTCTTTCTCCCAGATGGCTAGGTTGTTGCTTCCTGCTTCAGCTATCAGAATAGTTGTCTCTTCAAAGGATCCCAGCCTGAGTCTTCTTAATAGATAAACATCAATCAGCTCCTACAATAGCTCAGGCTCGTCCTTAAGAGTGGATTCTTATCTTAGGATAAATTTCTTTCCAAGAATCCGCAGGGAGGTTTCAGTTGGTCCCATCTCCCAAGATGGGTTGGGTAGATTTAAGTAAAGGTCAGGTTCGGATGAGGTTGAGGGTAGGAAAGAAAATGGATTAAATGATGGTTGAGTTTGTGTTGGACTTATGGGAGTGGACCGTTTTAGAGGCTCAGAGGCAGCGGTCTCATCTGCCCCTTCATTGCCAGGTTGGGAAGTGGTGGGTTTAGGTACTCCATCCTCAGATGAGGATGAAGATGATGAAGGTGATTTGGCATCATCTCCTTCTGATGTATCCTCAGACGAGACCTCTATTTTTCCGTCTGCCCTGATCCTTTCTCCGCTTGAGCTGCGACAATTCCCCCTTGGGAAGCTGTCCTCTCCTCTGCTTCCTCATCTTCCTCCGTCTCAGCAGACGAGGATTCATCCACCAAAACCGTCTTCGTCTCCTTCAACTTGGCCTTTGAAGCCTTTTTCTTTGGAGCTGGAGGTGGAGCTGGAGCATCTCCATCTCCTTCTGAGTCAGTCAGCCCGTATATCTTCTCGTCTTTAATCAAGAGCCCTTTCTGTCTTGTATATTTCTTGACTCCAATACTCCAGTCAAGGTTGTCTGTACCTACTTTGTGTTCAAGTATGATGGTAATCCTTGCCATCATACTTGCAATCTTGGTCAAAGACCATCTCATCAGCTCGTCTGATATAGGAGTTTTTGTGAACTTTTTCTTCTCCTCCATTATCCTCGAGTAGACTAGCCTTGCCCAGTTAATCTCCGCCCCGTCTAGGATAGCCCTCAGATAGCATATCCTTGGCTTGGTTAGCCCATCATAACTTTGTTGCTCCCCCAAGATACACTTGGTCAGGATCAGCATCAACAATCTGTACTTTCTCTTCAGCATTGGCCTTTTTAAATTCGCTGTTGTATTCTGATACGTTCTCTTCGCCATCAGTCGGAAGCTCTCCAAATATTCTGACGATTTATAGGTGAACGGATTATCGCCGGTGGTGCTTAAATTAAAAATTGCACCAATCTCAGAAATTGATAAAACAATCCTTTTCTTCTTCTCTTTCGTTCTGATTTGCGATTCTAGACCTGTATCTGTAGCTTTTGCTCTGGTTAAAAACTCAGCACACAGATCATCCACCGTCAAATTCTTCGTAGGTTTCATCGTACAATACTACTTTAAACCCCTTGATTCCAGTAGATTTAATATTTCTCTAGTTTCCGAATCAGTGGCAGTATCCCAATCAACGTACATTTCTGACTTTGTTTTATCTCTAATAGAAGTCAGATCATATTCGAACTTGATTTTCTTTTTGGAGTCCGCCATTGATGAATGCAGAAGGTTTTAGGAGGGAAAAGAGAGGTTTTGAGAAAATATGAAGAGTTTTATGTGTGCGTAAATGAAAATTATGCACACGAATGTCTATTTATATGGAAAATATAATAATAAACAATTATTAGAATAATAATTGCCTGCAAAAGTGTAAATGTAGGCTTTCGAATCGCCATTAATGCAATTATGACATTTATTTTGAAAAATGCATAGAATATTATTTAATATGTCGCGCGTGAGATTGAGACGGTTCATTTTTCAGAAACCGCCTCCATTTCTGGCGCGTGAAGTATACTCAGCGTTTTTCAAAGGTTAATTTGATAAAATTTCGGGTCCGTAGTAACTTCTCTCCTGACACAGTTACTTATTTAAGAAATTACTTTTCAGTTAATTGGAGAGATAAAATAAAATATTATAGTTTTTAGAAAACAAATTCGAACCCTTATCCTTTTATTTTGTAAAACAAAATATTTTATTATACTGAGTAACTTCATTATTGAAATAAATGATGAAGAGAATTATGAAATTAAAATCATATATTAATTATATGAACTCAATATTCATAATTAAGAATTTTTAGGAGAAACTCCCTGAACTTTCACCTTGTCTGGATTGATAGCATCACTGTCTGTTTCCTGAATACTTGGACAAATTTACCTTGTCTTGTATTTAGAGATGTGTACTAAACTTTGTTCTTGCTGAAATCACAGACACTTAGACAAATCGTTAGTAACAAGAGTAAGTCAGATAAGGTGCAATAGCCATCTGATTCTGTAGAAGTCAGTTGACTATTATGTCCTTATCTGATTTACCTATGTCAGACAAGTAACTATCAAGTCAGATATGGTCAATATGACTAATCCTTGATTCTTGATTCCAATGATAGGAGATCAATGATATCAGCTACCTGATTGTCCTTTGACTCATATCTTGTCTGATAATTCTTTCTAGACATAATAGACCAATTGAGAAAGACAAAGTAAAACCAAGAAATTAGATTATAGATTAACTAAAGAAGCATCTAATAATCCTAATTCTACTGATAGTTCTTTAAACCTTGTCTCTGCAAGAGGCTTTGTCAAGATGTCTGCTCTTTGAAAATCAGTAAGAATCTTCTCTAGTCTGATATCTCCTTTTTCAACATGATCTCTGATGAAATGATGTCTGATATCTACATGTTTGCATCTTGTATGTAGGACTGGGTTCTGAGTAATAGCTATGGCACTATTACTATCACAAAAGATAGGTACTTCTTTAGTGATAATGTTATAGTCCCTTAGCTGTTGACTTATCCAGATCGATTTGAGAACAACAACTTCCAACCGCCATATACTCGGCTTGATTGTGTGGAAGTAGCTACGAGAGGTTTGTTTCTTAGACAACCATGAAATCAGCTTACTTCCAAGAAATTGGCAAGTACCGGATGTAGATTTTCTGTCTATCTTACACCCACCAAAATCCGAATCGAGTATCCAGATACTCAAAGTTGTCATCACCGGATACCACAATCCAACATTTACTATTCCTTTCAAATACTTGAGGATTTTCTTTCTTTGCTTCAAGATGATTTTTCTTAGGATTAGCTTGAAATCGAGCACAGAACTCCAACCGCAAAAGAAATATCAGGTCTACTAGCGATTAAATATAATAAAGAACCAATAAGACCTCGATACTCAGTTTGATCAGTGTCTTCTCCCTTCTCGTCTGGATCCATTGAAAAATTTGTCATCATAGGTATCTTAGCTTCTCGACTGGTACCTATTCCAAATTTTTCAATAAGATCTTTTGTATATTTGGCTTGGTTGATGAATATTCCCTTCTTTGTCTGCTTGACTTGAAGTCCAAGAAAATATGTCATTTCTCCCATCATGGACATTTCAAATCTGCTTTTCATAAGACTACTAAATTCCTCACATAAAGATATGTTAGTTGATCCAAAAATTATATCATCAACATAAATTTGAACTAACAAAAGATCACAACCAAACACTTTTCTAAAGAGAGTTCTATCAATTCTACCTTTAACAAAACCATTTTGAATTAAATATTCAGACAAGGTGTCATACCAAGCACTTGGTGCTTGTTTAAGTCCATATAGAGCTTTCCTTAGTTTATAAACCTTGTCTCCTTTGACAAAGCCAGGGGGTTGCTCTACATAAACTTCCTCAGCTAAGATTCCGTTTAAGAAAGCTGACTTAACATCCATTTGAAAAACTATGAATCTTTTAAAAGCTGCATAGGCTAGGCTTCCAGACGAGCTACTGGTGCAAAGGTTTCATCATAATCAATACCCTCTGATTGTGAATAACCTTGAGTAACTAGTCTGGCCTTATTTCTAACCACAATATTGTTTTCATCCCTCTTGTTTTTAAAGACCCATTTAGTTCCAATGACTTTTGATGATGAGGCCTTTTAACAAGCTCCCACACATCTTGTCTTTGAAACTGATTTAGTTCTTCTTGCATGGCATTAATCCAGTTGGAATCAGTTAGAGCTTCTGTAATTGATTTAGGTTCAAGTAATGACACATAGAAACTGAACATACAATCTTGATTTAGTTGAGTCCTCGTCTGGACACCAGATTCTAAATCTCCAATTATCTGCTCAGCTGGGTGATATGACATTACTTTCTTACCTTTATCTTTTACAGTAGATGGTGTCTTTTCTGAATTATTTATTTCAGATGATTCTATGTTACCTTCTGATTAGTCTACCTGATCAGCTGATGTGTCGTTGATCGTCTGATCAGCTGATGTGTTGTTGGTCGTCTGATCAGTTGGTAGATCAGCTGTTGAGGAAGTTCTTTCAGGTTCCTTTCCTTTGTCTGATTCTTCCTCTTCATCTGAATCTGATTTTTGATTGTAGAATTTTATGGTTGATCCTTTGATAGTCATCTGATTTAGATTATCTGATATCTTTGTGATGTCCCCTGTTTTATTAATCTCAAAAGAAGATTCATCAAATACCACATGGGGTGTTTCTTCTACACACAAGGTTGTCTTATTAAAAACTCTATATGCCTTTGATATAGATGAGTATCCTAAAAATATCCCATCTGCTATCTCGGCATCAAAGGTTTTTAATTGAGATTTCCCATTGTTGTGTATGAAACATTTACAACCAAATATATGAAAATATGAAATTTTGGGAGATCTTCCCTTCCAAATTTCATAGGGAGTTTTACACTTATCCTTGGCAATCAGACTTCTATTTTGAACATAGCAGGCTGTATTCACTGCTTCTGCCCAAAACCTATGGGGAGTGTTGAATTCAGATAACATTGTTCTAGCTGCCTCTTTCAAGGTCCTGTTTCTTCTCTCAACAACTCCATTTTGTTGTGGAGTCCTTGCTGCAGATGTTTCCTGAGCTATGCCATTCTCAATGCAGTAGTTAGAAATCAATTTATTTAGAAATTCAGTACCTTTATCACTTCTAATTTTAACAATATTTAATCCCTTTTCATTTTGAATCTTTTTAAGGAATTCTGGAATCTTAGTCATAGTCTCATTCTTTTTGTACAAGAAAATAACCCAAGTAAATCTTGAAAAATCATCAACAATTACTAAGGTGTATTTTCTTCCACTAAAGCTGAGATGAGTTACTGGACCAAACAGATCCATATGAAGAAGTTCCAGAATCCTTTCTGAAGAAGGACTACTTATTGTTTTAAAAGAAGCTTTGGTCTGTTTTCCTTTTTGACAAGAAACACATACATGGTTCATTGAAAATACTTTATCAGGGAGTCCTTTTACTAAAGATTTTCTTGCTATTTTGTTAAGAGTTTTGAAGTTTAAGTGACCAAGTCGTCTGTGCCACAACCAACTTAAGTCATCTGAACTCTTAGCAACAAGACAAGTATCCTTAGGACAGCTTTTGAAGTTGGCAACATAAATGTTACCTTGTCTTACTCCAGCCAATAGAATATTTTCATTTAAACCATCTAATACATAGCATGCAATAAGAGTAAATTTAACACAAAACCCTTTATCACAAAATTGTGAAACAGATAATAGATTGTGCTTCAATCCTTCCACGTAGTAAACTTCTTGAACTTGAACATCTCCAATCATTAGTGTTCCTACACCTTTAGTAAGTCCATAGTTGTTATCACCAAACATCACTCTAGGTCCATCAATGGTTTGATAGTTAGAGAGAAGTCGTCTTTCATAGGTCATGTGCTTGGAACAACCACTATCAATGTACCAGATGATCTCAAGAATGTCTCCTATATCAACTATCTTCTTATCTTCCTGCAATCACAAATTTATTGCTTAGGTACCCTTTGTACTTTGGGTCCTTTGATGTTAAGTTGGCTTCTAGGAATCCAGATAAAAAAATCAATATTTCTTAAAACCATAGATTGAAGCTTGCATCCATATCTATCTACTAAGATAAGACTTTCAAGATCAATCTTATTTAATTGATCTTTTGAAATTGTCTTGAATCTTGGTAAGAATGGATAAGATTTGCTTCTTCCATCAAAGCTATTATACCTAGGATAGATCTTTGATTTAGTCTTAGGTTTAGCCTTAGGAGTTACTTTCCTCGTCTGGTTTTTCTTTTCAGAAGTATCAGATGAGGTAATTAATTCCTTTGGTTTCCAGGGACTGAATAAAGTTTCTACCTTAGGTTTAGTTGCTTTAACAAAAACTCTAGGTTTTATTGGATCATTCTTCTTACTCCTATCAAAGCCTAATCCAGTTTTATCACTAGACTTTTGTGAAGAATTGAAAATTTTATCTATTGTGGTTTGAGAATTATTAGTAAGTCCTAACTTGAGATTTAATTCTCTGTTAGTCCTCTTATAATTCTCATTCTCAGAATAGATATTTGAAAATTTTACTTTTAAAGAATTCAATTCCTGTTCTAACTTATCTGTCTTATCAGACAAGGTATTGGTGATCATCTCAGTCTGACATTCCCCATTGAATGTACAGTCTAGTTTCTCACTTTCCTTAGTCTGATTGACTTTAGTTAAATCAGAAATTTGATTCTTTAAATTTAGATTTTCAGTCTCTATCTGTTTATAAGCAGATAGAGCAGTCTCCAAATCTTTCAAAAGTTTATCAATAAGACTGGGATCAGTTTCAGATAAGGTATCACAGTCATTATCTGATGATGAATAGTAATGTACCTCTTTAGCCATTAGACATATGTCATCATCTGACCTAAAATCAGATGAGGATGAGGATGATGATGTCTCACGAACTTCTTCTTTCTCAGCTAGGAGAGCTCTCTGGTCAGCATACCTTCTATCTCTTTTCTTCCTCTTTTCTTCTCTCTCTCTGGGAGTGAGTTGAGGACAATCATAGCTGTAGTGACCAGGTTTGCTGCATGTATAGCATATATCTCCTCTGTCTGTTTTTGGACTACTATCTCCTCGTCTGATAGGTGACTTATGACTTCTTGATTGATCCTTCTTTTTATCATTATCTGAGCTCTTTTCATCCCTGTCTGATCTATAGTTCCTTCGACATAATCTGTCTCTTTTGTTTCTTTTGTACTTCATCTTCAATCTTTCATACCTTTTCAACAAAAGAGCCATTTCCTCTTTTATGGACAAATCAGATGCTTTAGAGATCTTTTCAGATTCATCTTGATGAACAAATGCTATTGTTTTTCCAGATGTAGATGACTCTGCCTCATCTTCTTCATCTTCAATGTGAATAACATATTCCAGTGCTTTAAGATGAGAGAAAAGAGTGTGATGTGATATTGATGACAAATTCTGTGTTGCCTTGAGAATATTAGCTTTCTCTCTCCATCTTTTACTCAAAGATCTGAGTACCTTGTTGTTAATTTCTTTCTCAGTGTAAGTCTTACCCAAATCGGCTTCTTTGTTCACAAGATTAGTCAGTCTCACGTCCAATTGATCTACAGTTTCACCATCCTTCATTTTGAACGTGTCAAATGCATGTAGAACAAACTGAAGCTTATTTTCTTTGACCTGTTCAGATCCTTCACAAATTCCAGCAAGAGTCTCCCACATTTCCTTGGCAGTCTTGCATCTTTTAACTTTTTCAATCCAATCCTTGCTCAATGTTTCAATAATTTCAGTTCTTGCAACTTGATCTAAATTGTGAATCTTCCTTTCATCATTAGTGAGTTCTGAACTCTTCTTTTCCTGCCTAACTCTTGCTTCAGCTGAAGTAGTACCATCACTTGTGCCACCATGATAAAACTTGATAGGTCCTTCCTCAAGAACCTCCTCCATTCTGTCATGAATTGCTTTAAGATGGTTCTCCATTCTAAACTTCCAGTAATCATACTCTTCTATGGAAAAATAAGGCAAACTCCTGGATTTCTTGCTTTCACAGAAGACATGATAAAACAGAAAAACCACAATACTCACAAGATCTTGTTAGTAGAACTGTTAGTGAAATAAAGAAACTACAGATTATCAAGAACAAGATTCAGGATCTTAGTTAAGACCTAAAATTAATATCAGAACAGCTTAACACTGCTCTGATACCACGTGTTGGTCCCTGAGTGTTGAGTTGATTAAAACCTTGAGATATCCTTCAAGAACAAAATCTAGAAAGGGGGGTTTGAATAGATTTTGTAGATTTTTTTTTACTTTTCAAAATCAATTCAAAGTATCAGATTAAACACAGCGGAAAACAATTTTTAAACTCAACTTTTAACAAGATCAAAAGCAAGGCTGATATTTAGATTTTAGCTAAGATTCTGAAATTCAATTTTGAATAACAAATTGTAACTTGAACAGAAATTAAAAGAAAGCAGTAAAGAGCACCGGATTTTATAATGGTTCGGATTATAATAATCCTACATCCACTCTCCTTCTCCAAACTTTGAAGAAGGGTCTCCACTAGCTGCTTACTTACTTACAATCTTTTACAAATTACAACTCGATCTTCAAACCTTCAAAGATGCTAATCAACCTTCTGAAATCTAATTCTAAGACTAAGAAATATATTTGAAGATGTGAAGTGAAGTGTTCTACAAACACTTAGAAAATTCTATGAAGAAATCGTGAAAAACTATTTTGTGCTTTTTGAAAACTTTGTGAAAATTAACTTGCTGAAAACTCGTGTGTTCTATGTATTCTCTATATTCAGAATGAAGTGCCTAGACCTATTTATAAGTCTGGAAAGACAGTTAGTTTGTTAGTTAGTTCTAACAAACTAAAAACTGCTTAACAAACTTAATCTTTTAAACCGCTTGCTCTTAAGCTGATTTCAATCTCCTCATCTGCAGCTGACTTGGTGAAGACTTGCCTTTCTTATTCTACTCAGCTTGTCTTGACCTTGTCTGAGCTCTTCATACTTGTCTCCTGTAGATGACTAGACTCGAGCTTGTCTCCAGATGACTTGTGATTCCTAGTCTTCAACTGACTTGAACTATCCTTGTCCTAGTCTGATCAGCTTAGTACTGGAACTCAGTCTTCACTGTTCTTTATTATCGTCTGCTCATCTGAAATAATCTTTTAACTCATCAAAACAATCTTGTTCTAACATGGTTGAATAAGGCGGTGCGACTATGTCTACATTGAACTCTGCATCTCCGAGATCGATCAAATACTGATAGAAGTTAGGATCTTTTGCCTCCAACCATTCATGAAATGCAATATTCTCGTCTGTGCCCCAAGTGATTATTTTGCAGACATGGAACAGGAAGATCCATTCCCCTTCATAAGCTCTCCATTTTACTTGTTGATCCATGGGAAGGATTTCCTTGGGCACAACCTCTATTCTATGGAATGGTCGAAAGATCTCTTCTCCTTCTTTATTCTTTGACCTTTGAACCCACATCCTTGTCTTCCTGTCGTAAGTTTTTCCAGCTGCTTTCTCTTGCTCCCTCCTCCTCTTAGCTTCTCTCATTTTATACTTCTCCTTTTCCTCCCTCTACCTCTTTAGCACTCTTGCTTCCTCTTCTGTCTCAGATTGGGTCTTCTGAACTTGGCTTGACGCCTTAGCTTTCCCAGCTGCTTTTGATGAGGATGAGGAGGATTTGATTGTCAGGACAGGAGTAGGATCAGCAGTGGATGGCAGTTCCGGTTCAGGTTCAGACTCAGTGGATTCAGCTGTTCTCCTTTTCAGCCTCCTCAAGGCTCTCTGAGTTTTCTCCTCTGTTGCCTTCTTTTTCTCATCTTCTGCTTTCAGCAGCTCCTCAGACAACTCATCTATGCTAAGATTCAGGGCCATCAGCTGATCATCCTGTAACTCAACTCTTTTCTTGAGCTCACTATCTTCCCCCTTTTTGACATCAGCAAATCGGGTGTTGCAGATAGTGGCTACTTGATTTATTTGCCCAATGAGTTCCTCTCTTACAAGCCCCGTCTTCTGATCCAGCTGTTCAAGGCGCTTCTTGTTAGGATGTATACTATAAGCCTAGCTTTTTGTATGAATATCTTTTTTAGTATGAACATCTTTTTAATATGAGATTCATTATGATCAAAATACTTATTGTTTATGATTGTTATATATATCATTATTTTGTCCGGGTTAATCTATACTGTAGATAACATGGTGTGTGGTGTCACACAGAAGATTATGCTATCAGTTCCTTATAGATTATAAATAATAGCTCATAACCAAGATGGATTTGGACAAACCATTGGAACAGTTGTAGTGTAATTTGGTATTAGTCTATCTTGACTATAAAGTTACACTAGTACATTTTGTATGTATTAAGCAGGACCATATGAGGTTGTTCAATTTGTACTGACTATATAAAAGAACAAGACCTCTGTTGTTATGGATGTACGTCTTCTTAATCCCTATATAATAATGGGCACGTGTACTCAATGTATGTTTCTTTGATTTGCCAATGGGTGAGATTTATTAAATCAATAGGCTCGGTGAATTGGGAGACAACATTGTTTATATGGTGCGCTGTTGATTATAGAAGGAATCCGTGTCCTAATTATTTAGGATGATGATGTCCCCTTGAGGAGCTCATAAAGATTATTATGTAAACCCTGCGGTGTGGATTTAATCCGACATAATAATAAAGATGAGTGGTACTACTCTTGGAATTAGATATAAATTAATTAAGTTGTCGATAATTTAATTAATTTATGGACATTCAATATCTTAAACACGGGAAATAAACATACACATAATAAAGGAGCCCATATTATAATATGGGATTAGGGCGATAATTCAATTATAACTCTTTAGTGGACTGAGTTATAATTGATGGGCTTAAGTAAAGTGTTCGGACCGAACACGGGATATTTAGGCCCATCGGAGGCCCAACCCTAATTCCTCCTTAGGGTCCTGTTGTAGCCTATAAATAAACCCTAACATCGAGCCTCCAGCGTGTGAAAAAAACGTGAGATCGAGAGAGGCGGATTCTGATTCCTTGGAGGATCGTCGGCCACTCGGCGTCCAAGGGAAAGGGATAGGAATACGGCGAAGACCGTGAGGTTCGAGGCTCATCCTTCGATCGCGATTCGACCTTAGAACTGGTTTATCTTCACCTATTACGGTGAATAAAGGTACAATTCTATCCGCTGCGTTTATGTGATTACGATCCCGAATCTGATAATTTTGTAGAGTCGGCAATCGGTGGTTCCAACAATTGGTATCAGAGCCATGTTTTCTCGACTCTATGCAATTGATTCGGTTATTCATAGATCTGATTTATTAGGATTGCATGATTATTGTAAATCTATTATAATAGGGTTTCTTGATCTGTTATAATAGGGTTTCTTGATCTGTTATAATAGTGTTTCTTGATCTGTTATAATAGGATTTTCTTGATCTGTTATTATAGAGTTTCATGATCGATATTGAATAGGATTGCATGGTATTTGTAAATCTGTCATATTAGGGTTTGCATGATTATCATAAATCATTGTATTAGGGATTCGATGTTAATCGTAGATCTTTTTTTTTTTGGGTATGCGAATATTCTGATATTTTTTGCAGGAACCCTAAATCCAACTATTATGGTCAGCATGTATGTTTATGTATGTATTAAACCCTCGGACCTGTCGAGGTTTTTATTTTGGGTTGGTGAATGATTGTAATAGTTATAACCACGGCGATGCAGTCGTGTAGGTTTTATTTCGATCTAGATGATGTATAGGATCGTTGGATAAAACCGTAATAGGAACAGTTAGGATGGTCGATGGAGGAACCAGTTCGATAGCAAAGAATCGATGGATTTTTTTTTTTTTTTTGACGGGCGCGCGCCTCAAGACCCGCGACGACCGGGCAGGTCGAACCCCGTATTGCATGGCGCTGCCCCGCACCCGTTTGTGAGGTAGATCCCGTTTGGCGGGCGCTGCCCCACACCCCCATTTGACGGTGAACATTCAAGAACATGGGAGCATGAAAGAGGCCATAATAGTTGGAATTTTATTTTCTATATTTATTCTTTCTCATATGTGTTATTGTGTTTAGCATGCTTTATGTGTTTCATATATTGTGCATATTAATATCCCTCATGTTAAATAACTAAGTGGGAGAGGGGTTATTTTTCAACAAATCCCATAGCCTCCATTTCTGGTTTGTAAGTGATGCATTCAAACATGAACGTTGGTTTTAAGTGCCTTCTTCCATATCGGATGTGTTTGTTTGCGGATCACTAGATCAAACTTCCTTATGGATAATTATAAGTAAATAAGAGCGTGTTATCTTCTCCATCTGAAGAGGCACAAACCTAGGTAATTGACTTGGTATTAAGAAATGGTATACACTTAGATGCATATAACAGTATCCTCCCCATCGGAGTAAGTGCTGTTATTTGTATGGCTAAAGACAAACCAACTATTAATTTTTATTTTGTTTGACAAAATGGTGAAATTAATGGGTAAAACCTCCTCTTGCAAATGATTGAATTAGTATACGTCCACACTATCGTGGCATACAAACTTCCGGTGTTTTGAGGTGTTGGTGAATTTAATTGTATTGTTTGAGGGAAACAATATTGATTTAAATTCTTAATTTTGATCATATTGCATTTACGTGTTTCTCAGGATTTATCATGTCTTTCAATCCACTTGCTTTGTTATTCTTAAAGAAAACAAACTTCTTTGGTCCTAATTATATTGATTGGAAAAGAAACTTGGACATTGTCTTGATCTTTGAAGAGTACAAGTTTGTACTCACCGAGGTTTGTCTGAAAAACCCGATGAAAACTCTAGTGAAGAGGAGAAAGAGGCTTATAAGAAGTAGGTCAAGGCAAGATGAGATGGCGCGGTGTTACATTTTGGCTTCTATGTCAAATGTGCTGCAACATCGAGATCAAGCCATGACCTCTGCTTATGAGATGATGCTCAATCTCAAAGAACTCTTCGGACACCGAGTCGGGCTCATCGGCAAGAGGACATGAGAAACTTAATGACGACCACCATGACCGAGGGGACACCCGTAAGGGATCATATCCTCAAGATGATGGCTCATTTGAATGAGATGGAAGTCCTTGGAGCTGAAATCGATGGGGAAACCCAGTCGATATCGTTCTCCGAGACGCTGCCCTAAGAGTTTTGAGCGATTTTGCTGAACTACAACATGAACAAAAGGTTGTATTCGATGGCGGAACTTCCGCGAACTCCAAGCAGCGCAGCGAAGGGTTATTTCGTCAAGCTTCTCAAGCTTATATTGCTGAAAATGTTTCTACATCTAAGCCAAAAGGCAAAGTGATGAAGAAAAAGAAATAAGCTGGTTTGGCAAAGAAAGCGGGTGAACCAAAGAAAATTGGTCCACCAAATGACGTGAAGAAGCATAAGGGCAAATGCTTTTTGTGCAAGCAAAGGACATTGGAAGGTAGATTTCCCCGTAAAAGGAAAAAAAAGGTATATCTTATTCACTAACTATTGAAACATGTTTAGCGGTGTTATCTACCGCACCTGGTGTGTAGATACGGGCCAGCCATGATCATGTCTCGCACTTTGCGGGGGTTCCAGAAAAACCAGGCAGCTTAGTGAGGTGAGATTATCATCTACATGGGCAACGCTATGAAAGTAGCAAACACAGCGGTGGGAGATGTTTATTTATTTTTGATAAGAATAAGACTTTGGTTTTGAGAAATTATCTTTACGTACCTTGTTTTAGAAAGAACTTGATTTCAGTTTCTAAGTTATTTTTGGATGGATATTCTGTTTCTTTTGATAGCAAAGTGGTTGTCAAGAAAAATATTGCTATTATCTGTTCTGGTACGTTGATTGACAATTTATATACTCTTAATCCAATAACTCCCACAAAGCAACAAATGGAAATTAATAGTACATCTTCTAACTCAAATAAGCGAAAAGAACCTTCAAAAATGAACCAAACATATCTTTGGCATCTAAGATTAGGTCACATTAACTTGAGTAGGATTCAAAGGTTGATAGCCAATGGACCTTTGAGTTCATTGGAAGTGGAAAACCATCCGACCTGCGAGTCCTGCTTGGAAGGAAAAATGACCAAAAGGCCTTTTAAAGCCAAGGGGTATAGAGCCAAAGAAGTGTTGGAATTGGTTCGTTCTGATTTATGTGGTCCTATGTCTACTCAAGCAAGGGGTGGTTTCGAATATTTTGTCTCTTTTATAGATGATTATTCGAGATATGAATATATTTATTTGATGCTCTGCAAGTCTGAGTGCTTTGATAAATTCAAAGAGTACAAGGCTGATGTGGAGAAGCGTCATGGTAAATATATCAAAACACTACGATCTGATCGTGGTGGCGAGTACCTCTTAGGAGAGTTTAGGAATTACTTATCGGAAGGCGGGATTCAATCCCAATTATCACACTGGTACACCCCAATGAGAATGGTGTGGCGGAACGAAGGAATAGGACACTCTTGGAAATGGTTAGATCGATGATGAGCTATTCGGAATTGCCAAGTTCGTTTTGGGGTATGCCACGAAACGGCAGCGTACATTTTGAACTTGGTTCCTTCTAAGACAGTATCTTCTACTCCCACAGAATTGTGGAATGGGCGTAAGCCTAGTCTGAAATATATTCGGATTTGGGGTAGTCCAGCACATGTGCTGAAAGGAGATGCTAATAAGTTGGAATCTCGTCATGGTTCTTCGGCTGTTTGTGGGCTATCCTAGAGGAACGAAAGGTGGTTTGTTTTATAGTCCTAAAGATCGAGAGGGTAATTGTTAGCACAAATGCCCGATTTTTAGAAAGAGGACTATGTAATGGACCACAAGCCCATGAGTAAAATTATTTTAGAAGAAATAAGGGGAGAAACTTCTACCTTAGTACCAAGAGTACAAGATGAGATACCACATGGGTCAGCACCATCTGCTACTAATGATACACTATTACCACAAGTGCCTCGTCGTAGTGGGAGGGTTATTAGACAACCTGATAGATTCATGTTTTTGGGAGAGTCTTCGGACTTAGTACCTGGTGAACACGAATCGGATCCACGGAGCTATGCTTGCAGAAGCACTCCAAGATAAAGATGCAGAATCTTGGGAAAAAGCAATGAAATCTAAATTAGAATCTATGGATTCTAATCAAGTCCGGGAGCTAGTAGAACCACCAAATGGTGTAAAAGCCATTGGGTGTAAGTGGGTCTACAAAAGAAAAAGAGGATCGAGACGGGAAAGTAGAAACTTTCAAAGCAAGGCTTGTAGCGAAGGGTACACTCAAAAAGAAGAAATCGATTATGAGGAAACCTTTTCGCGGTAGCCATGCTTAAGTCTATCCGGATTCTTTTGTCTATTCTTTGCTCATATGAATTATGAGATTTGGCAAATGGATGTCAAGACAGCTTTCCTTAATTGAAGTCTTGAAGAAAACATCTATATGAAGCAACCGAAGGATTCATTGCAAAGGGCAAAGAGCATCTTGTGTGTAAGCTTAATCGGTCCATTTATGGGTTGAAACAAGCTTGAGATCTTGGAACATCCGTTTTGATGAGGTAATCCAATCTTATGGATTTATTCAATGTCCGGATGAGTCATGTGTATACAAGAAGAGTGACGGAAACGTGGTGGTATTTCTTGTACTATACGTAGATGACATCTTGCTCATTGGCAACAATGTCAAGGTGTTGTCAGACGTAAATGTATGGTTGTCCAAGCAGTTTGATATGAAGGACTTGGGAGAAGTTGGACATATTCTTGGGATCGAAGTTATAAGGGATCGCAAGAAAAGAATGTTATGCTTATCTCAAGCTTCATACATTGATACTATCTTGGCTCGTTTTAGCATGCAAAATTCCAAGAAAGGTTTTCTACCTTTTCGACATGGAGTACCTTTATCTAAAGAGATGTGTCCTAAGATACCAAAGGAGATAGAGGACATGAAGGCGTTCCTTATGCTTCGGCTATAGGAAGCCTAATGTATGCAATGCTATGTATGAGGCCGAGATATCTTTTTTGCCGTGGCATGGTTAGCAGATATCAAAGTAACCCAGGACAAGGACATTGGACTGTGGTAAAACATATTTTAAAGTACCTGAAAAGGACTAGAAATTATATGCTGGTTTACCAAGAAGTGTTAGAAATTATTGTTTATGATTGTTATATATATCATTATTTTGTCCGGGTTAATCTATACTGTAGATAACATGGTGTGTGGTGTCACACAGAAGATTATGCTATCGAGTTCCTTATAGATTATAAATAATAGCTCACAACCAAGATGGATTTGGACAAACCATTGGAACGGTTTGTAGTGTAATTTGGTACTAGTCTATCTTGACTATAAAGTTACACTAGTACATTTTGTATGTATTAAGCAGGACCATATGAGGTTGTTCAATTTGTACTGACTATATAAAAGAACAAGACCTCTCGTTGTTATGGATGTACGTCTTCTTAATCCCTATATAATAATGGGCACGTGTACTCAATGTATGTTTCTTTGATTTGCCAATGGGTGAGATTTATTAAATCAATAGGCTCGGTGAATTGGGAGACAACATTGTTTATATGGTGCGCTGTTGATTATAGAAGGAATCCGTGTCCTAATTATTTAGGATGATGATGTCCCCTTGAGGAGCTCATAAAGATTATTATGTAAACCCCCGCAGTGGATTTAATCCGACATAATAATAAAGATGAGTGGTACTACTCTTGGAATTAGATATAAATTAATTAAGTTGTCAGTAATTTAATTAATTTATGGACATTCAATATCTTAAACACGGGGAAATAAACATACACATAATAAAGGAGCCCATATTATAATATGGGATTAGGACGGTAATTCAATTATAACTCTTTAGTGGACTGAGTTATAATTGATGGGCTTAAGTAAAGTGTTCGACCGAACACGGGATATTTAGGCCCATCGGGAGGCCCAACCCTAATTCCTCCTTAGGGTCCCTGTTGTAGCCTATAAATAAACCCTAACATCAGAGCCTCCAGCGTGTGAAAAAAACGTGAGATCAGAGAGAGGCGGATTCTGATTCCTTGGAGGATCGTCGGCCACTCGACGTCCAAGGGAAAGGGATAGGAATACGGCAGAAGACCGTGAGGTTCGAGGCTCATCCTTCGATCGCAGTTCTGACCTTAGAACTGGTTTATCTTCACCTATTACGGTGAATAAAGGTACAATTCTATCCGCTGCGTTTATGTGATTACGATCCCGAATCTGATAATTTTGTAGAGTCGGCAATCGGTGGTTCCAACAATTGGTATCAGAGCCATGTTTTCTGACTCTATGCAATTGATTCGGTTATTCATAGATCTGATTTATTAGGATTGCATGATTATTGTAAATCTATTATAATAGGGTTTCTTGATCTGTTATAATAGGGTTTCTTGATCTGTTATAATAGTGTTTCTTGATCTGTTATAATAGGATTTTCTTGATCTGTTATTATAGAGTTTCATGATCTGATATTGAATAGGATTGCATGGTATTTGTAAATCTGTCATATTAGGGTTTGCATGATTATCATAAATCTGTTGTATTAGGGATTCGATGTTAATCGTAGATCTTTTTTTTTGGGTATGCGAATATTCTGATATTTTTTGCAGGAACCCTAAATCCAACTATTATGGTCAGCATGTATGTTTATGTATGTATTAAACCCTCGGACCTGTCGAGGTTTTTATTTTGGGTTGGTGAATGATTGTAATAGTTATAACCACGGCGGTCTGTCGTGTAGGTTTTATTTCGATCTAGATGATGTATAGGATCGTTGGATAAAACTGTAATAGGAACAGATTAGGATGGTCGATGGAGGAACCAGTTCGATAGCAAAGAATCGATGGATTTTTTTTTCGAACGGGGCGCTGCCCCGCACCCCGCGACCTGACCAGGCAGGTCGAACCCCGTATTGCATGGCGCTGCCCCCGCACCCCGTTTGACAGGTAGATCCCCGTTTGGCAGGGCGCTGCCCCACACCCCATTTGACGGTGAACATTCAAGAACATGGGAGCATGAAAGAGGCCATAATAGTTGGAATTTTATTTTCTATATTTATTCTTTCTCATATGTGTTATTGTGTTTAGCATGCTTTATGTGTTTCATATATTGTGCATATTAATATCCCTCATGTTAAATAACTAAGTGGGAGAGGGGTTATTTTTCAACAAATCCCATAGCCTCCATTTCTGGTTTGTAAGTGATGCATTCAAACATGAACGTTGGTTTTAAGTGCCTTCTTCCATATCGGATGTGTTTGTTTGCGGATCACTAGATCAAACTTCCTTATGGATAATTATAAGTAAATAAGAGCGTGTTATCTTCTCCATCTGAAGAGGCACAAACCTAGGTAATTGACTTGGTATTAAGAAATGGTATACACTTAGATGCATATAACAGTATCCTCCCCATCGGAGTAAGTGCTTTATTATTTGTATGGCTAAAGACAAACCAACTATTAATTTTTATTTTGTTTGACAAAATGGTGAAATTAATGGGTAAAACCTCCTCTTGCAAATGATTGAATTAGTATACGTCCACACTATCGTGGCATACAAACTTCCGGTGTTTTGAGGTGTTGGTGAATTTAATTGTATTGTTTGAGGGAAACAATATTGATTTAAATTCTTAATTTTGATCATATTGCATTTACGTGTTTCTCAGGATTTATCATGTCTTTCAATCCACTTGCTGTTATTCTTAAAGAAAACAAACTTACTGGTCCTAATTATATTGATTGGAAAAGAAACTTGGACATTGTCTTGATCTTTAAGAGTACAAGTTTGTACTCACCGAGGTTTGTCCTGAAAAACCCGATGAAAACTCTAGTGAAGAGGAGAAAGAGGCTTATAAGAAGTAGGTCAAGGCAGATGAGATGGCGCGGTGTTACATTTTGGCTTCTATGTCAAATGTGCTGCAACATCAGCATCAAGCCATGACCTCTGCTTATGAGATGATGCTCAATCTCAAAGAACTCTTCGGACACCGAGTCGGGCCGTCGGCAAGAGGACATGAGAAACTTAATGACGACCACCATGACTGAGGGGACACCCGTAAGGGATCATATCCTCAAGATGATGGCTCATTTGAATGAGATGGAAGTCCTTGGAGCTGAAATCGATGGGGAAACCCAGGTCGATATCGTTCTCCAGACGCTGCCTAAGAGTTTTGAGCAGTTTCGCCTGAACTACAACATGAACAAAAGGTTGTATTCGATGGCGGAACTTCTGACAGAACTCCAAGCAGCAGAAGGGTTATTTCGTCAAGCTTCTCAAGCTTATATTGCTGAAAATGTTTCTACATCTAAGCCAAAAGGCAAAGTGATGAAGAAAAAGAAATAAGCTGGTTTGGCAAAGAAAGCGGGTGAACCAAAGAAAATTGGTCCACCAAATGACGTGAAGAAGCATAAGGGCAAATGCTTTTTGTGCAAGCAGCCAGGACATTGGAAGGTAGATTTCCCCCGTAAAAAGGAAAAAAAAGGTATATCTTATTCACTAACTATTGAAACATGTTTAGCGGTGTTATCTACCGGCACCGGTGTGTAGATACGGGAGCCACCGATCATGTCTGCAATTCTTTGCGGGGTTCCGAGAAACCAGAGCAATTAGTGAGGGTGAGATTATCATCTACATGGGCAACGCTATGAAGTAGTAGCAGTTTGTTGCGGTGGGAGATGTTTATTTATTTTTGATAAGAATAAGACTTTGGTTTTGAGAAATTATCTTTACGTACCTTGTTTTAGAAAGAACTTGATTTCGTTTCTAAGTTATTTTTGGATGGATATTCTGTTTTTTTGATAGCAAAGTGGTTGTCAAGAAAAATATTGCTATTATCTGCTCGCACGTTGATTGACAATTTATATACTCTTAATCCAATAACTCCCACAAAGCAACAAATGGAAATTAATAGTACATCTTCTAACTCAAATAAGCGAAAAGAACCTTCAAAAATGAACCAAACATATCTTTGGCATCTAAGATTAGGTCACATTAACTTGAGTAGGATTCAAGGTTGATAGCCAATGGACCTTTGAGTTCATTGGAAGTGGAAAACCATCCGACTGCGAGTCCTCGCTTGGAAGGAAAAATGACCAAAAGGCCTTTTAAAGCCAAGGGGTATAGAGCCAAAGAAGTGTTGGAATTGGTTCGTTCTGATTTATGTGGTCCTATGTCTACTCAAGCAAGGGGTGGTTTCGAATATTTTGTCTCTTTTATAGATGATTATTCGAGATATGAATATATTTATTTGATGCTCGCAAGTCCGAGTGCTTTGATAAATTCAAAGAGTACAAGGCTGATGTGGAGAAGCGTCATGGTAAATATATCAAAACACTACGATCTGATCGTGGTGGCGAGTACCTCTTAGGAGAGTTTAGGAATTACTTATCGGAAGTCGGGATTCAATCCCAATTATCTCTGACTTTGGTACACCCCAAATGTAATGGTGTGGCGGAACGAAGGAATAGGACACTCTTGGAAATGGTTAGATCGATGATGAGCTATTCGGAATTGCCAAGTTCGTTTTGGGGTATGCCCGAAAAACGGCAGCGTACATTTTGAACTTGGTTCCTTCTAAGACAAGATCTTCTACTCCCACGGCACTGTGGAATGGGCGTAAGCCTAGTCTCAAATATATTCGGATTTGGGGTAGTCCAAAGACATGTGCTGAAAGGAGATGCTAATAAGTTGGAATCTCGTATGTGTGTTCGGCCGTTTGTGGGCTATCCTAGAGGAACGAAAGGTGGTTTGTTTTATAGTCCTAAAGATCGAGGGGTAATTGTTAGCACAAATGCCCGATTTTTAGAAGAGGACTATGTAATGGACCACAAGCCCATGAGTAAAATTATTTTAGAAGAAATAAGGGGAGAAACTTCTACCTTAGTACCAAGAGTACAAGATGAGATACCACATGGGTCAGCACCATCTGCTACTAATGATACACTATTACCACAAGTGCCTCGTCGTAGTGGGAGGGTTATTAGACAACCTGATAGATTCATGTTTTTGGGAGAGTCTTCGGACTTAGTACCTGGTGAACACGAATCGGATCCCTGGAGCTATGCCGAAGCACTCCAAGATAAAGATGCAGAATCTTGGGAAAAAGCAATGAAATCTAAATTAGAATCTATGGATTCTAATCAAGTCTGGGAGCTAGTAGAACCACCAAATGGTGTAAAAGCCATTGGCTGTAAGTGGGTCTACAAAAGAAAAAGAGGATCAGACGGGAAAGTAGAAACTTTCAAAGCAAGGCTTGTAGCGAAGGGGTACACTCAAAAAGAAGAAATCGATTATGAGGAAACCTTTTCGCCGGTAGCCATGCTTAAGTCTATCCGGATTCTTTTGTCTATTGCTGCTCATATGAATTATGAGATTTGGCAAATGGATGTCAAGACAGCTTTCCTTAATTGAAGTCTTGAAGAAAACATCTATATGAAGCAACCAGAAGGATTCATTGCAAAGGGCAAAGAGCATCTTGTGTGTAAGCTTAATCGGTCCATTTATGGGTTGAAACAAGCTTCGAGATCTTGGAACATCCGTTTTGATGAGGTAATCCAATCTTATGGATTTATTCAATGTCCGGATGAGTCATGTGTATACAAGAAGAGTGACGGAAACGTGGTGGTATTTCTTGTACTATACGTAGATGACATCTTGCTCATTGGCAACAATGTCAAGGTGTTGTCAGACGTAAATGTATGGTTGTCCAAGCAGTTTGATATGAAGGACTTGGGAGAAGTTGGACATATTCTTGGGATCGAAGTTATAAGGGATCGCAAGAAAAGAATGTTATGCTTATCTCAAGCTTCATACATTGATACTATCTTGGCTCGTTTTAGCATGCAAAATTCCAAGAAAGGTTTTCTACCTTTTCGACATGGAGTACCTTTATCTAAAGAGATGTGTCCTAAGATACCAAAGGAGATAGAGGACATGAAGGCAGTTCCTTATGCTTCGGCTATAGGAAGCCTAATGTATGCAATGCTATGTATGAGGCCAGATATCTGTTTTGCCGTGGGCATGGTTAGCAGATATCAAAGTAACCCAGGACAAGGACATTGGACTGTGGTAAAACATATTTTAAAGTACCTGAAAAGGACTAGAAATTATATGCTGGTTTACCAAGAAGTGTTAGAAATTATTGTTTATGATTGTTATATATATCATTATTTTGTCCGGGTTAATCTATACTGTAGATAACATGGTGTGTGGTGTCACACAGAAGATTATGCTATCAGTTCCTTATAGATTATAAATAATAGCTCACAACCAAGATGGATTTGGACAAACCATTGGAACGGTTGTAGTGTAATTTGGTACTAGTCTATCTTGACTATAAAGTTACACTAGTACATTTTGTATGTATTAAGCAGGACCATATGAGGTTGTTCAATTTGTACTGACTATATAAAAGAACAAGACCTCTGTTGTTATGGATGTACGTCTTCTTAATCCCTATATAATAATGGGCACGTGTACTCAATGTATGTTTCTTTGATTTGCCAATGGGTGAGATTTATTAAATCAATAGGCTCGGTGAATTGGGAGACAACATTGTTTATATGGTGTGCTATTGATTATAGAAGGAATCCGTGTCCTAATTATTTAGGATGATTGTTGGTCCCGGAAAGTTGAGTTGATTAATAACCTTGAGTTAGCTTCCTAGAACAAAATCTAGAAAGGGGGGGGGGGTTTGAATAGATTTTGTAGATTTTTTAAATCTTTCAAAATCAATTCAAAATAACAGATTTAACACAGCGGAAACAATTTTAAACTCAACCTTTTTACAGATCAAAAGCAACACTGATATTTAGATCTTAATTTGAATTCTGAAATTAAACTTGAATAATATTGAATTGTAATCTGAAACAGTAATTAAAGAAAGCAAGAAATAACACCAGAATTTATAGTGGTTCGGATTATGAAAATCCTACATCCACTCTCCTTCACCAAACTTGGGAAGGGTCTCCACTAGCTTGCTTACTCACTTACTTACTTACAATGTACAACTTACAACTTACAATAATCTTCAGATCTTCAACCTCTTGACCAAACTGAGAAATCTAACTCTAACGTGATAGAAGTGTATTTTTGAAAATCTAAAGTGAAGTGTTCTATAAACACTTGGAAAAATATTTGTAATCTTTCTCGAAGAATTACTTTGTGAAATTAGTAGTGAATAATGTGTAAACTCAAAATTGCATAAGTGTTCTATATATCAAAAATGAAAAGCCTAGACCTATTTATAAGTCTGAAAAGACAGTTAGTTTGTTAGTTAGTTCTAACAAACTTGAAACTACTTAACAAACTTAATCTTGAAAATTGCTTGAGACCTCAGCTGATTCTTCCTACTCGTCTGCAGCTGACTAGGTGAAAACTCGCCTTTCTTATTCTACTCAGCTTGTCTTGACCTCGTCTGAGCTCTTTATATTTGTCTCCTGCAGATGATTAGGATTGAGGTTGTCTCCAGATGACTTGTGATTTCTCGTCTTCAGCTGACTTGAGTTACCCTCGACCCGGTCTGATCAGCTTAGTACTAGAACTTAGTCTTCAGTTCTTTATCATAGTCTGCTCATCTGGAATAGTCTTTTAACTCATCAAAACAATCTTGATCTAACAATGATGATGTCCCCTTGAGGAGCTCATAAAGATTATTATGTAAACCCTGCAGGTGAATTTAATCCGACATAATAATAAAGATGAGTGGTACTACTCTTGGAATTAGATATAAATTAATTAAGTTGTCAGTAATTTAATAAATTTATGGACATTCGATATCTTAAACACGGGGAAATAAACGTACACATAATAAAGGAGCCCATATTATAATATGGGATTAGGACGGTAATTCAATTATAACTCTTTAGTGGACTGAGTTATAATTGATGGGCTTAAGTAAAGTGTTCGGACTGAACACAGGATATTTAGGCCCATCAGGAGGCCCAACCCTAATTCCTCCTTAGGGTCCCTGTTGTAGCCTATAAATAAACCCTAACATCAGAGCCTCCAGCGTGTGAAAAAAATGTGAGATCAGAGAGAGGCGGATTCTGATTCCTTGGAGGATCGTCGACCACTCGACGTCCAAGGGAAAGGGATAGGAATACGGCAGAAGACCGTGAGGTTCGAGGCTCATCCTTCGATCGCAGTTCTGATCTTAGAACTGGTTTATCTTCACCTATTACGGTGAATAAAGGTACAATTCTATCCGCTGCGTTTATGTGATTACGATCCCGAATCTGATAATTTCGTAGAGTCGGCGATCGGTGGTTCCAACACTTCTTATGAGCTGTCTTAGTCCGTCTGAACTCATCCTCCATGAATTGTTTCAGGATGTTTGTCTGTCTGTCCTTCTCCATAGCCAGCTGCATTTTTAGCACTTGAGAGAATGAAGCCTCCTTCGCTTTCCAAGACTCTTTCACCTGGTCTTCAACACTATCACTGATTTGGCGATATGCGTCTCGAACATATTATTTGACCCAGGCATCTTGGTTGTTCATTTCCTCAGCCACCTTTTGCTTCACTTTAACCATGTTCTCTTCATGTCTGATTCCAGAGAAGTAATGATCAATCTTGGTTTTCTCATGGACAACAACTTCTATGTTTTCTTTTATCGAAGAAGTTATGACACTTGGAACCATCTGGAAGGCATTCAGACAAGCATTCCTCAGATTTTCAATTTCTGCCTTCAGCGCTTCCACATCGGATACAGACGGAGATGTGGTGGGCAAGATCTGCTCTTCAGAGGGAGGAAATAGAGTTAGATCTATTTCCTCAATGTCAGCTTCAGTTTGTACAGTAGCTGGAGGGGAATCTGCCAAATGTGTCGATGTAGTTGGCACATCTGATTCCACCTCAGCTATTTCTTGCTCCACAACCTGCTCTATCTGTGCCTCCTCAGCTGTATCCATCTCAGTTGGCTCATCGGCAGCTCCACCAGTAACTCCTTCCTCCACCCTTTCTTCCTCAACTTCTTTCTCAGCCATCTCATCCTTTTTCTGCTCCTCCCCTTTCTCAACTGCTTTCTCCACCTCTTCTGGGGTCTCATCTCCAAGGTATATGAATGGAGTGTATAGGGTAAGAGTTATTAAGACCAATCAACAAAATATTGAACCCAAGGGAAAAAGTATGCACATGAGGTCCTAGAAATACAAGTTCTTAGTGACTAGAGTTGCAACAATGGTTTGGTACAAAAACAACAAAACACAAGCAAGAATACAATTAAACAACAAGCAAGCAATAGATCGAACACTTAGAATGCGAGAACAAAAACAACACTAAATGGTGGGATAGAGGTGCTAGGATTAACATCCATCAATGAATCATCAATCAACAAGCTATAATTGAATCAAATTGCAAATCAACTAAGATAGAAAGCATAAACCATCATGAAATTAATCACTCCATTAAAATCACAATGCCTAATGTGAGTATCCTTAGTCTTTCCCATCTCTCAATGTAGAAATCCCCAATTCATACAATCATGCAAAATTGAAACCCGATCAACACCTAATCACGTTAGCTCAACTCTCGCCTATTGCTAGGGTGATTAACCATTAATCTAAAGATACAATTTTACACAAAGCACAATTAAGAATCACAATTAGGAAACAAACTAATGTGAGTATCCTTAGTGCAACTAATCTCTCGATTCCGAAGCACCCAATCCACACATTCATACACAATTATCACCCGATTAATACCGGATCACGTTAGCGCAACTCTCGTCTATAGCTAGGGTGATCAAACACTAATCTAAAGAGATAATTATGCATGAAGCACAAATGAGATTCACAATTAGTAAGCAATCTACTCAATTCATCTCCAATCATCAACAATTATAGCATCATCAATCAATTCATCATCAATTTCAATTAACCCAAGCACAAGAGAGTTAGCCCATGGTATCACAAACAATACCCATGGGAAGAAGATAGAATTGATCAAACACAAAACAAATCACAACAATTAAGAAATTAAAGAGATAAGAGAGGAAAAACATCACCAAATGATCTTCAATTAACCAAAATAGGAATGCTTGAGTCTTCAACAACAATCTCCAAATGCAATACAAGCTTGAATTGAAAGAATTACAAGGATCAAATGCTAATCTAAGGCTAATCTACCAACAATCAATTGAAATCTAATCCTAAATCTAACTTCTACTCTAATATAAGGGAGGAATTGGCTTGGGGCCTGAGAAATCGCCCCAAAACCGCTACTAACTGCTGCTATGAAAGATTCTTTTCTGAATTGCTCTGCTCAGCTCTTTAAATACCGATTTTTAACAAAACCACCCCCTCGAGTCGAGGGTCAGGCCTCGACTCGAGGTCCCTACAAAATACCTCGCCCTCGACTCGAGGGTCATGCCTCGAGTCGAGGCTGCTGCCTTTTTCCAATTTTTGCCTTTCTCTGCACAGCCCTCGACTCGAGGCTCTTGCTCCTCGACCAGAGCTCGAGTCCAGGGCATTTTTCTCACGCGGGGCTTCGGCCCCGACCCCTGTTTTCGTCCCGGATGTCCGTCTCTTCATTCTAAGCCTAATGGTACTCTCGGTTTGGCAAAATTCCACCGAATTACCTGCAAAATGGACGAAAAACATCAAAATCTCACAAATAATACTTTTTAGGCAAAAGAGTGATACTTTTCACATTTAGGCACAAAAACTAACACTTTAGCTCACCTTTTGCACTAAAATAGGCCCTAAAAACATGCATCAATTCACTCCAATCAGTATACCCTTTGCAAGATATAATCAACAAAGGTGTTTTCTGTTAGGATATCCTGGAATGATTTAAGCTTTGCCTTCTTGAGGACTTCTTTCTCCCAAATGGCTAAATTATTTCCCCCTGCTTCTGCTATTAGGATAGCAGTCTCTTCAAATGATCCCAGCCTGAGTCTCCTTAACAGATATACATCTATCAGCTCTTTAAGTAACTCAGGCACGTCTTTGAGAGTGGATTCTTGTCTGAGTATGAATTTCTTTCCCAGAATCCGTAGGGAGGTTTCAGTTGAACCCATTACCCCAGATGGGTTGGGTAGGTTTAGGAATAGATCTGGTTTGGATGAGTTTGAGGGTAGGAAAGAAAATGGATCATATGCAGACTGGGTTTGTGTTGGACTTTTGGGAGTGGACCGTTTTAGAGGCTCAGAGGCAGCGGTCTCATCTGCCCCTTCATTGCCAGGTTGGGATGTGGAGGGTTTTGGGACTCCATCCTCAGATGAGGATGAAGATGAAGATGGTGATCTGGCCTCTTCTCCTTCTTCTGATTCTTCCGCAGACGAGACATCCACAGTCTCCGTCTGCCCAGAAACTCTTACCGCCTCAGCTGTGACACTTCCCCCTTGGGAAGCTGTCTCCTCTTCTTCCTCCTCTGCTTCCTCCGTCTCAGCAGATGAGGATTCATCCACTAACACCGTCTTAGCCTCCTTCGGTTTGGCTTTTGAAGCCTTTTTCTTAGGAACTGGAGGTGGAGCTGGAGCATCTCCATCTCCCTCTGAATCTGTTGGCCCATACAGCTTCTCGTCTTTGACTAGAAGTCCCTTTTGTCTTATGTACTTCTTTACATCAACACTCCAGTCAAGGTTATCTGTCCCCACCTTGTGTTCAAGTATGATGGTAATCCTGGCCATCATACTTGCAAGTTTGGTCAGAGACCATTTCATCTGCTCGTCTGTGATTGGGGTCTTGGTGAACTTTTTCCTCTCCTCCATTATCCTTGAGTAAACCAATCTGGCCCAGTTTATCTCAGCCCCATCTATAATAGCCCTCAGAAAACAAATCCTTGGCTTGGTTAGCCCATCGTGGCTCTGTTGTTCCCCCAAAATACACTTCATCAATATCAACATTAAAAGCCTGTATTTCCTCTTTAACATCGGCCTCTTCAGATTCGCCATCGTATTTTGGTAAGTTCTCCTGGCCATCATTCGGAAACTCTCCAAATATTCCGATGATTCGTATGTAAACGGATTCTCGCCAGTGGTGCTCAGACCAAAAATCGCTCCAATTTCAGAAATTGATAAAACCACCCTTCTTTTCTTCTCTTTTGTTCTGATTTGAGATTCCAAACCTGTATCTGTTGCTTTTGCCCTGGTTAAGAACTCGGCACACAGATCATCCACAGTCAGATTTCTAGATGGTTTCATCGTGCAGTATCGCTTTAATCCTCGTGATTCAAGCAGATTCAGAATTTCTCTTGTTTCAGGGTCAGTTGAAACATCCCATTCTACGTACATTTCTGACTTGGTTCTATCACGAATGGAAGTAAGATCATACTCGAACTTGATTTTGATTTTCTTAGTATCCGCCATTGATGAATGTAGAAGGTTTAGGAGGGAAAAGAAAAGTTTGAGAAAATATGAAGGGTTTTATGTGTGCGTAAATGGAATTATGCACACGAGTTCCTATTTATATGGCAAATATAATAGTAAACAATTATAAGATTAATAATTGCCTGCAAAAGTGTAAATGTAGGCTTTCGAATTGCCATTAATGCAATTATGACATTTATTTTGAAAAGTGCAGAGAATATTATTTAATATGTCGCGCGTGAGGTTGAGACGGTTCATATTTCAGAAACCGCCTCCATTTCTGGCGCGTGAAGCATACTCAGTGTATTTCAAAAGTAAATTTGATAATATTTCGGGTCCGTAGTAACTTCTCTCCTGACAGAGTTACTTATTTAAGAAAATACTTTTCAGTTAATTGGAGAGATAAAATAAAATTTTATGGATTTTAGAAAACAAATTTGAACCCTTATCCTTTTATTTTGTAAAACAAAATATTTTTAACAAACTGAGTAACTTCATTTTTTGAATAAATGTTAAAGAGAATTATGATATTAAATTCATATATTAATTATATGAACCCAATATTCATAATTAAGAGTATTTAAGAGAAACTTCCTGAACTTTCACCTCGTCTGAATTGATAGCATCACTGTCTGTTTTCTGAACACTTGGATAAATAGACCTTGTCTTGTATTTAGAGATGTGTACTAAACTTTGTTCTTGCTGAAATCACAGAAACTTGGACAGGTCATTAGTATCAAGGGTAAGTCAGATAAGGTGCAATAGTCATCTGATTCTATAGAAGTCGGTTGACTATTATGTCCTTGTCTGATTTACCTATGTCAGATAAGTAATTATCAAGTCAGATATGGTCAATATGACTAATCCTTGATTCTTGAACCCAAGATAGGAGATCAATGATATCATATACCTGATTGTCCTTTGACTCATATCTAGTTTGATAATTCTTTCTAGACATAATAAACCAATTGAGAGAGACTAAGAATAAAAAATTGAATGAAATTATAGATTAACTAAAGAAGCATCTAATAATCCTAATTCTACAGATAGTTCTTTAAACCTTGTCTCTGCAAGTGGCTTTGTCAAGATGTCTGCTCTTTGAAAATAAGTAAGAATCTTCTCTAGTCTGATATCTCCTTTTTCAATATGGTCTCGGATGAAGTGGTGTCTTATATCTACATGCTTGCATCTTGTATGTAGAACAGGATTCTGGGTAATAGCTATGGCACTATTACTATCACAAAAGATAGGTACTTCTTTGGTGATAATGTTATAGTCCCTTAGCTGTTGATTTATCCAGATCAACTGTGAACAACAACTTCCAGCTGCCATATACTCGGCTACAGTTGTGGAAGTAGCTACAGAGGTTTGTTTCTTGGACAACCATGAAATCAGCTTACTACCAAGAAATTGGCAAGTAGCAGATGTAGATTTTCTATCTATCTTACACCCACCAAAATCTGAATCTGAGTATCCAGACAGCTCAAAGTTATCATCAGCTGGATACCATAATCCAACATTTATAGATCCTTTCAGATACTTGAGAATTTTCTTTGCTGCTTCAAGATGGCTTTTCTTAGGATTAGCTTGAAATCGAGCACATACTCCAACTGCAAAAGAAATGTCAGGTCTACTAGCAGTTAAATATAATAAAGAACCGATTAGACCTCGATACTCAGTTTGATTAGTGTCTTCTCCCTTCTCATCTGGAGCCATTGAAAAATTTGTCATCATAGGTATCTTAGCTTCTCGGCTGGTACCTATTCCAAATTTGTCAATAAGATCTTTTGTATATTTGGCTTGGTTGATGAATATTCCCTTCTTTGTCTGTTTGACTTGAAGTCCAAGAAAATAAGTCATCTCACCCATCATGGACATTTCAAATCTGCTTTTCATAAGAGAACTAAATTCTTCACACAAAGATATGTTAGTTGATCCAAATATTATATCATCAACATAAATTTGAACTAACAAAAGATCACAACAAAACTCTTTTCTAAAAAGAGTTCTATCAATTCTACCTTTAACAAAACCATTTTGAATTAAATAATCAGACAAGGTGTTATACCAAGCTCTTGGTGCTTGTTTAAGTCCATATAGAGCTTTTCTTAGTTTATAAATCTTGTCTCCTTTACCAGGAGGTTGCTCTACATAGACTTCCTCAGCTAGGATTCCATTTAAAAATGCTGACTTAACATCCATTTGAAAAACTATGAATCTCTTAAAAGTAGCATAGGCTAAAAACAATCTTATGGCTTCCAGACGAGCTACTGGTGCAAAGGTTTCATCATAATCAATACTCTCTGATTGTGAATAACCTTGAGCAACTAGTCTAGCCTTATTTCTAACCACAATATTGTTTTCATTCCTTTTGTTTTTAAAGACCCATTTAGTTCCAATGACTTTTTGATGATGAGGCCTTTCAACAAGCTCCCACACATCTTGTCTTTGAAACTAATTTAGTTCTTCTTGCATGGCATTAATCTAGTTGGAATCAGTTAGAGCTTCTGTAATAGATTTAGGTTCAAGTAATGACACATAGCAACTGAGCATACAATCTTGATTTAGTTGAGTCCTCGTCTGGACAACAGAATCTAAATCTCCGATTATCTGCTCAGCTGGGTGATATGCCATTATTTTCTTACTTTATCTTTTACAGTGGATGAAGTTTTGTCTGAATTATCAGATGTGCTAGTCGTCTGATTAGTTGGCAAATCAGCTGGTGAGTCCTTTGTCCAATTCTTCCTCTTCATCTGAATCTGATTCTTGATTGTAGAATTTTATGGTTGATTCTTTCATTAAGGAGGCTACACGGCCCGAGGAAACTGCACTTGGAAGCTCTATGTTACCGGGTCAACAACATTGATGGGTTCCAGAGTGGGCATTATGATAATTGATCCTCAAGGGTTAGAGACTCAGGTGGCTGTTAAGTTCCAGTTCCAGAATTTAAATAATGGTGCAGAGTATGAGGCGCTGATAAGAGGTGCTGAGATGGCATTGGATCTGGGAGCCCAAGGTATAATCATATTTTCTGACTCTCAATTAGTGTCCCAACAGGTGAATGGGGATTGTGAAGCCAAGGACCCCAAAACGATAACATATAAAGACCGAGTTAGGGAGCTGGAGAGCAGGTTCTATTGGTTCGAGGTCCAATAGATACCCAAAGAGGAGAACATCAAAACACCCAAGTATCACAACAGAATTAAATTTAAACCCAACTTTATGTAGATCTAAAGCACACTGATATTTAGGCTAACTTAAATTCCGAAAATGATCTTTTTGGTTATGAACAGAAAAACATTATGAATAAGTAAGAAAACAAAAAAGTAAAGAACACAGTTGTTTATAGTGGTTCGGATCAAATGATCCTACGTCCACTCTCCTTCTTCAACTTGAAGAAGGGTCTTAACTTATTACCTTTCTTCCTTCTTTCTTACTTACTTACAATCGTAAATCTTTAGCCTTACAACAATTTCTTCCTAATTTCTGTATATCAATGGCTTGAAGATATTCTGTGAATAATGTTCTACAAACACTAAAACTGGAAACGTATAGAATGTTTGTGTGTGTTTACAAATTTTTGAATGCTAATAGTGAAGAGAATGTAAATGAACAGTCATGTATATATTCTATTCTAGCTTCTATCCCTATTTATAAAGATCTTCATTTGGTAGTTGTAACTTCCTTGTGAATTCTGTTTTGAGTCAGTTATAATCATATAACTGAATCTTGTAACTTCTTCTTGATTAGTTATAACTTGCTTCTTGATACTTGAGTGAAATTTTTTAACACTTCATTGTCTGCTTTTTGCCTCACCCTGTCTTCGTCTTCATTCTATGTCTTGATGATTGTTTATCATATTATACCTCATCTGTCTTCTTCACGCTGTCCTCGTCTGACTTCTTATCCTCGTCTGATTTTCGTCCTAGTCTGATTTCTTGACCTAGTCTGATTTCTAATATCTTATTTCTTAAACTTGATTTACAAAGTATTCATTTACTTCAGCTGTCTATACAAGATACTCAACTGATCATCCTATTTTACAATTTAACTCATCAAAACTAATTACAACTTCCTTCCTAACAATTTCCCCCTTTTTGATGATGTTAAAACACAGCTCAAGAAAAGAAATGTGTTAGTAATTTTAGCAAATAAAGATAAGAAAATACAACTAAGTCACGTAGTCAGATAATCAGAGCGATAGACTTAATAATCAGATGATTAAGAACAGATAAACAGAGTAGACCATTTAACTCAGATTAATGGATCACAAATGAATTAATGTTCCAGGTAGGTATTTTAATCAAGTCATGTTTCAAGAAAATAGTTAACGAGACAGATTTAGATTAAAGAAGTTAAAACAAACTTAATCAACAATCTTTGAGAATAGGTCAAATAGTTTCTTCACAAGGTTTCACAAAACAACTTTTCACATAGGTCAGACAAGGATCACAGATAGAGAGATTGAGATCTAGTCATACCACCTATCCTGTTCGGGTATCTTAAGCCAATCAAAGACTCTGTTCTTTAAAGACACCGTCTCTCCTCCCTGTGCAAGATCAGCTATGGATTCAGCCTTGATGATTAGCTGCTTGATCTTCTCATGGTCCAGACGACCATCTCTTGTCAGAGGAGGTTCCATTTGCGAATAGAAAGGTGCAACTACGTCTGCATTAAACTCTTCATGAGCAAGATCGATCAGATATTGATACATTTGAGGATCTCTCTCTTCTAGCCAGTTGTGAAATGCGACATTCTTGTCCAAGCCCCATTTGATGTTCTTGCATACATGAAACTGGAAGACCCAGTCTACTTCAAAGGGCCTCCATTTTACTTGATCTGCCATGAGCAAGACTTCCTTGGGAACAACCTCACCTCGATGAACTGGCATGAAGATATCTTCACCTTGCTCATTTCTTTCCTTCTGAACCCATCTCCGTAAAGATCTGTCATAGAACTTCCCAGCTGCTTTCTCCTGCTCACGTCTTTTCTTTGCATCCCGTCTTTTATATCTTTCAATTTCCTCCCTCTTCCTTTTCCTGATCTTTTCATCTTCATCAATCCCAGCCTGGGTTTTCTGAGGTTGTCTAGAAGCCTTGGCTTTCCCAGCTGCACTAGATGAGGATGAGGGAGATATGACAGTTTTGATTTGAGCAGGATCTTGCACAGGAAGATCTTCTTCAGCTTCAGTTTCAGGTTCAGATACGGTCTCAGCTATCTTAGCTCCTTGTCTTAACCTTTTTAAAGCTCTTTCAGTCTTATCTTCTTCATCCTTTTTCTTCTTCTCCTCAGTTATCAAGAGTTCCTCAGACAGCTCATCAATTTTTATGCTTAGGGCCAAGATCTTATCATCTTGTTCATCCATTCTTTTCTTGAGCACACTATCTTCCCCCTTTTTAGCATCAGCAAAGCGGGTGTTACAGATAGTGGCCACTTGCTCAATCTGGCCCATCAGCTCATGCCTTACTAATCCAGTCTTTTGATCTAACTGATCACAACGCTTCTTGTGAGCTGCTTCAGTTCGTCTGAATTCTCCTTCCATAAACTGTCGCAGAATAGTCGTCTGCCTATCCTTCTCCATGGCCAATTACATCTTTAATACTTGAGAAAATGAACCTTCTTTTGCTCTCCAAGATTCCTAACCTGATCTTCAACGTTATCACTGATTTCCCGATAAGCATCTTGAACGTATTGTTTGATCCAGGCCTCTTGAGAGTTCATTTCCTCAGCTACCTTTTGTTTGACCTTAGCCATGTTTTCTTCATGTCTGATTCCAGAAAAATAGAGGTCGATCTTAGTTTTCTCGTGAACAGCAGCCTCTATATTTTCCTTGATTGAAGAAGTGATGATTCCTGGAACCAGATGTAGAGCACTCAGACTAGCTCTCTTTAGATTCAGCACCTCTTCCTTTAGTGCATTGAATTCGGATACAGACACAGATACCGAAGGTCCTGCAATTTCTTCAGATGGAGAAGATAGAGTTAAATCTATCTCCTCAATAGGAATAATAGCTTCAATTGCAGCTGGAGGAGAATCTGCCCAATGTGTTGATGTTGTTGGCACTTCTGTATCTACCTCAGCTTGTACATGCTCCATTATCTGTTCTGTTCGTGCCTCCTCAGCTGTATCCATTTCAGCTGGCTCATCAGCAGCTCCACCACCAACCTTCTCTGTCTCCTCTATTCTTTCCTCAGCTTTTTTTAACATCCTCTTCCTTTTCATCTTTTCCTTTCTTAGCATCTTCGGCCTCCTCCTCTGGTTGCATGTCTCCGAGATATACCCTTTGCAGGATATAATCGAAGAACTTATCCTCAGACAAGATATCCAGGAAAGATTTGAGTTTAGCCTTCTTGAGGACTTCTTTCTCCCAAATTGACAAGTTGTTTCCTCCTACTTCGTCTATAAGGATGACTGTTTCTTCAAAAGAACCTGATCTAAGTCTTCTTTAAAGGTATACGTCAATTAACTCTCTAAGAAGATCAGGCTCATCTACTAATGCAGTCTCCTTTCTCAAAAGAAATTTCTTCCCTAACATACGTTGAGAAGTCTCAGTAGGTCCCATCTCTCCTGATGGATTAGGTAAGTTGAGAAACAAATTTGGTTCAGATGATGTTGAGGTTGGGGTACTTCATCCTCAGATGAGGATGAAGATGATGAGGGTGATTTGGCTTCCTCTCCTTGTTCAGACTCATCTCCAGATGAGACACCCACTGTCTCTACTTGTCCAGACACTCCGACCACCTCGGCTGAGACACTTCCCCCTTTTGAAGCTGTCTCCTCCTCCTCTTCTTCTCCTTCAGCCTCCGTCTCAGCTGACGAGGACTCATCCTCCAAGACTATCTCCATTTTCTTTCCTTTGACTTTGGAAACCTTCTTTGGTGCTGGTGGAGGAGCTGGAGCATCCTCATCTCCCTCCGTGTCTGATGGTCCAAAAATTTTCTCGTCTTTGATCAAGAGTCCTTTCTGTCTGGTGTACTTCTTCATACCCTCCTTCCAGTCCAGGTTGTCTGACCCCAGCTTGTGTTCAAGTATGATGGTAGTCCTGGCCATCATACTTGTGATTTTGGTTAGGGACCATCTCATCAATTCAGCTGAAACTGAGGTTTTGACAAACTTTTTCCTCTCCTCCATCAACCTCGAATATTTCCCTTGCCCAGTTTATTTCAGCTCCGTCAATTATTTCCCTTAGACAACAGATTCTCAGCTTGGTCAACCCATCGTGACTCTCACGCTTCTCCCAAGATACACTTGGTCAAAATTAACATCAATAGTCGATACTTTCCTCTTCAACATCGACCTTTTCGATTTGTCGTTGTGTTCTCGTAAGTTCTTCTCGCCATTAATCGAAAACTCTCCAAATATTCCGATGCTTTGTACGTGAAAGGGTTTTCTCCGACGGTGCTCAACCCAAAAATTTCTCCAATATCTTCAATCGATAATACCACCTTCTTATTCTTCCCTTTGGTTCAAATTTGAGTTTCCAAACCAGTGTCGGTAGCCTTTGTCCTGGTTAAAAACTTAGCAGAAAGATCATCCAGAGTCAGATTCCTTAACGGTTTCTTCATACAATCTTGTTTTAATCCTCTGATTCAAGTAAACTCAGATATCTCTCTTGTTTCGAGATCGGTTGAGATATCCCATTCTACGAACATGTTGGATTTTGTTCTGTCTCGATTGAAGAAAGATCATACTCATACTCGATGTTTGATTTCTTAGATTCCGCCATTATAGGAATATAGAAGGTTTTAGGAGTGAAAGGAAAAGTTTGAGAAATTATGAAGGATTTTAAGTGTGCGTAAATGAAATTATGCACACGAACTCCTATTTATATGGAAAGATATAATAATAAACAATTATAAAACTAATAATTGCCTGAAAAAGTGTAAGTATAGGCTTTCGAATCGCCATTAATGCCAATATGACAATCATTTTGAAAAGTGCAGAGAATATTATTAAATATGTCGCGCGTGATATTTAGACGGTTCATATTTCGGAAACCGCCTCCATTTCTAGCGCGTGAAGCTTACTCAGCGTATTTCAAAATTATATTTGATAAAATTTCGGGTCTGTAGTAACTTCTCTCCTGACAGAGTTACTTATTTGAGAAAATACTTTTCAGTTAATTGGAGAGATAAAATAAAATACATGTATTTTAATAAAACAAAGTTTGAACCCTTATCTCTTTATTTTTGTAAATCACAATATTTTTAATAAACTGAGTAACTTCATTTTTTTGAAGAAGTACTAAAGAGAATTATGTTATTAAATTCATATATTAATTATATGAACCTAATATACATAATTTAATCAATAGTTAAAAAGTTTAAGAGAAACTTCCTCGATAACTTTCACCTTGTCCGGATTGATAGCATCATAGTCTCTGCTTCATGATTACTTAGATAAGTAGACCTTGTCTTATGTTGAGATATGTTTCTCAAACCTTGTTCTTTCTGAAATAAAAAACACTTAGGTAAATCATTAGTAACTTTTGTGAGTAAGTCGATAAGATACATATACTCATCTGATTTTTTAGTAAATGATTTGACTAGTATGTATTTGTTTGAATTACTTCATGTCGCATAAGTAATTATCAAGTCGTCTAAGATCAATGGATTAATCCTTGATTCTTGATTCCTTTAATGGAGATCAATGATATCATATACCCGATTTTCCATATGACTTCTATCTAGTTTGATAATTCTTTCTTAGACATAAGAAACCAAGATTGAGAGAGACAAAGAATAATAAATTGAATGATTATAGATTAACTAAAGAATCATCTAATAATCCTAATTCTACGTATAGTTCTTTAAACCTTGTCTCTGCAAGTGGCTTTGTCAAGATGTCGCTCTTTGAAAATAAGTAAGAATCTTCTCTAGTCTCGATGTCACCTTTTTCAATATGGTCTCGGATGAAGTGGTGTCTTATATCAACATGCTTGCATCTTGTATGTGGAACAGATTAAGTAATAGCTATGACACTATTACTATCACAAAAGATTAGTACATCTTTGGTGATAATGTTATAGTCCCTTAATTGTTGATTTATCCGAGATCAATCAGGAACAACAACTTCCACCGCCATATACTCACCTTCTGATTGTGGAAGTAGCTACAGAGGTTTGTTTGTTAGACAACCATGAAATCAGCTTACTACCAAGAAATTGGCAAGTACCGGATGTAGATTTTCTATCTATCTTACACCCACCAAAATCTGAATCGAGTATCCGCATAACTCAAAGTTATCATCACCGGATACCATAATCCAACATTTATAGATCCTTTCGGATACTTAAGAATTTTCTTTGCGCTTCAAGATGGCTTTTCTTAGGATTAGCTTGAAATCGAGCACATACTCCAACTCCAAAAGAAATGTCGTCTCTACTAGCGCTTAAATATAATAAAGAACCGATTAGACCTCGATACTCGGTTTGATTAGTGTCTTCTCCTTCTCATCCTGGAGCCATTGAAAATTTGTCATCATAGGTATCTTAGCTTCTCGGGGTACCTATTCCAAATTTTTCAATAAGATCTTTTGTATATTTGGCTTGGTTGATGAATATTCCCTTCTTTGTCTCTTTTGACTTGAAGTCCAAGAAAATAAGTCATCTCACCCATCATGGACATTTCAAATCTGCTTTTCATAAGAGAACTAAATTCTTCACACAAAGATATGTTAGTTGATCCAAATATTATATCATCAACATAAATTTGAACTAACAAAAGATCACAACAAAACTCTTTTCTAAAAAGAGTTCTATCAATTCTACCTTTAACAAAACCATTTTGAATTAAATAATCGAGAAGGTGTTATACCAAGCTCTTGGTGCTTGTTTAAGTCCATATAGAGCTTTTCTTAGTTTATAAATCTTGTCTCCTTTGACAAAACTAGAGGTTGCTCTACATAGACTTCCTCAGCTAGATTCCATTTAAAAATGCCGACTTAACATCCATTTGAAAAACTATGAATCTCTTAAAAGTAGCATAGGCTAAAAACAATCTTATGGCTTCCGGACGAGCTAATCGGTGCAAAGGTTTCATCATAATCAATACTCTCGATTGTGAATAACCTTGAGCAACTAGTCTAGCCTTATTTCTAACCACAATATTGTTTTCATTCCTTTTGTTTTTAAAGACCCATTTAGTTCCAATGACTTTTTGATGATGAGGCCTTTCAACAAGCTCCCACACATCTTGTCTTTGAAACTAATTTAGTTCTTCTTGCATGGCATTAATCTAGTTGGAATCGCTTAGAGCTTCGTAATAGATTTAGGTTCAAGTAATGACACATAGCAACCGAGCATACAATCTTGATTTAGTTGAGTCCTCGCCTCGGACAATGAATCTAAATCTCCGATTATCTCTTTCTCACCTTTGATATGCCATTATTTTCTTACTTTATCTTTTTCAGTGGATGAAGTTTTGTCTCAATTATCGATGTGCTAGTCGCCCGATTAGTTGGCAAATCAGTGGTGAGTCCTTTGTCCAATTCTTTCCTCTTCATCTCGAATCTGATTCTTGATTGTAGAATTTTATGGTTGATTCTTTCATTAAGGAGGCTACACGGCCCGAGGAAACTGCACTTGGAAGCTCTATGTTACCGGGTCAACAACATTGATGGGTTCCAGAGCGGGCATTATGATAATTGATCCTCAAGGGTTAGAGACTCGGTGGGTCATTAAGTTCCAGTTCTGAATTTAAATAATGGTGCAGAGGCGAGGCGCCGATAAGAGGTGCCGAGATGGCATTGGATCTGGGAGCCCAAGGTATAATCATATTTTCTCGACTCTCAATTAGTGTCCCAACAGGTGAATGGGGATTGTGAAGCCAAGGACCCCAAAACGATAACATATAAAGACCGAGTTAGGGGAGCTGGAGAGCAGCGAGTTCTATTGGTTCGAGGTCCAATAGATACCCAAAGAGGAGAACATCAAAACACCCAAGTATCACAAATGTATTAAATTTAAACCCAACTTTATGTAGATCTAAAGCACACCGATATTTAGGCTAACTTAAATTCCGAAAATGATCTTTTTGGTTATGAACAAAAAACATTATGAATAAGTAAGAAAACAAAAAGTAAAGAACACGCTTGTTTATAGTGGTTCGGATCAAATGATCCTACGTCCACTCTCCTTCTTCAACTTGAAGAAGGGTCTTAACTTATTACCTTTCTTCCTTCTTTCTTACTTACTTACAATCGTAAATCTTTAGCCTTACAACAATTTCTTCCTAATTTCGTATATCAATGGCTTGAAGATATTCTCGTGAATAATGTTCTACAAACACTAAAACTGAAACGTATAGAATGTTTGTGTGTGTTTACAAATTTTTGAATGCTAATAGTGAAGAGAATGTAAATGAACAAATCATGTATATATTCTATTCTAGCTTCTATCCCTATTTATAAAGATCTTCATTTGGTAGTTGTAACTTCCTTTGTGAATTCTGTTTTGAGTCGATTATAATCATATAACCAATCTTGTAACTTCTTCTTGATTAGTTATAACTTGCTTCTTGATACTTGAGTGAAATTTTTAACACTTCATTGTCTGCTTTTTTGCCTCACCTTTCGTCTTCGTCTTCATTCTATGTCTTGATGATTGTTTATCATATTATACCTCATCTGTCTTCTTCACGCTGTCCTCGTCTGACTTCTTATCCTCGTCTGATTTTCGTCCTAGTCTGATTTCTTGACCTAGTCTGATTTCTAATATCTTATTTCTTAAACTTGATTTACAAAGTATTCATTTACTTCAGCTGTCTATACAAGATACTCAACTGATCATCCTATTTTACAATTTAACTCATCAAAACTAATTACAACTTCCTTCCTAACAATTTCCCCCTTTTTGATGATGTTAAAACACAGCTCAAGAAAAGAAATGTGTTAGTAATTTTAGCAAATAAAGATAAGAAAATACAACTAAGTCACGTAGTCAGATAATCAGAGCGATAGACTTAATAATCAGATGATTAAGAACAGATAAACAGAGTAGACCATTTAACTCAGATTAATGGATCACAAATGAATTAATGTTCCAGGTAGGTATTTTAATCAAGTCATGTTTCAAGAAAATAGTTAACGAGACAGATTTAGATTAAAGAAGTTAAAACAAACTTAATCAACAATCTTTGAGAATAGGTCAAATAGTTTCTTCACAAGGTTTCACAAAACAACTTTTCACATAGGTCGATAAGGATCACGGATAGAGATTGAGATCTAGTCATACCACCTATCCCTGTTCGGGTATCTTAAGCCAATCAAAGACTCTGTTCTTTAAAGACACCGCCTCTCCTCCTCCTGTGCAAGATCGGCTATGGATTCAGCCTTGATGATTAGGCGCTTGATCTTCTCATGGTCCGCATTTACCATCTCTTGTCGAGAGGAGGTTCCATTTGCGAATAGAAAGGTGCAACTACGTGCTCGCATTAAACTCTTCATGAGCAAGATCGATCGTATATTGATACATTTGAGGATCTCTCTCTTCTAGCCGATTGTGAAATGCGACATTCTTGTCCAAGCCCCATTTGATGTTCTTGCATACATGAAACTGGAAGACCCGAGTCTACTTCAAAGGGCCTCCATTTTACTTGATCTGCCATGAGCAAGACTTCCTTGGGAACAACCTCACCTCGATGAATCGGCATGAAGATATCTTCACCTTGCTCATTTCTTTCCTTCGAACCCATCTCCGTAAAGATCTGTCATAGAACTTCCCAGGTGCTTTCTCCGCTCACGTCTTTTTTCTTTGCATCCTGTCTTTTATATCTTTCAATTTCCTCCCTCTTCCTTTTCCCGATCTTTTCATCTTCATCAATCCCGGCTGGGTTTTACGAGGTTGTCTAGAAGCCTTGGCTTTCCCAGCTGCACTAGATGAGGATGAGGGAGATATGACAGTTTTGATTTGAGCAGGATCTTGCACAGGAAGATCTTCTTCAGCTTCAGTTTCAGGTTCAGATACGGTCTCAGCTATCTTAGCTCCTTGTCTTAACCTTTTTAAAGCTCTTTCAGTCTTATCTTCTTCATCCTTTTTCTTCTTCTCCTCGCTTATCAAGAGTTCCTCGATGTGCTCATCAATTTTTATGCTTAGGCCAAGATCTTATCATCTTGTTCATCCATTCTTTTCTTGAGCACACTATCTTCCCCTTTTTAGCATCAAAGAAAGCGGGTGTTACGAGATAGTGGCCACTTGCTCAATCTGGCCCATCAGCTCATGCCTTACTAATCCAGTCTTTTGATCTAACTGATCACAACGCTTCTTGTGAGCTGCTTCAGTTCGTCTGAATTCTCCTTCCATAAACTGTCGCAGAATAGTCGTCTGCCTATCCTTCTCCATGGCCAATTACATCTTTAATACTTGAGAAAATGAACCTTCTTTTGCTCTCCAAGATTCCTAACCTGATCTTCAACGTTATCACTGATTTCCCGATAAGCATCTTGAACGTATTGTTTGATCCAGGCCTCTTGAGAGTTCATTTCCTCAGCTACCTTTTGTTTGACCTTAGCCATGTTTTCTTCATGTCTGATTCCAGAAAAATAGAGGTCGATCTTAGTTTTCTCGTGAACAGCAGCCTCTATATTTTCCTTGATTGAAGAAGTGATGATTCCTGGAACCAGATGTAGAGCACTCAGACTAGCTCTCTTTAGATTCAGCACCTCTTCCTTTAGTGCATTGAATTCGGATACAGACACAGATACCGAAGGTCCTGCAATTTCTTCAGATGGAGAAGATAGAGTTAAATCTATCTCCTCAATAGGAATAATAGCTTCAATTGCAGCTGGAGGAGAATCTGCCCAATGTGTTGATGTTGTTGGCACTTCTGTATCTACCTCAGCTTGTACATGCTCCATTATCTCGTTACATTCGTGCCTCCTCACCAGATCCATTTCACTGGCTCATCGCCAGCCTCCACCACCAACCTTCTCTCTCTCTCTCTATTCTTTCCTCAGCTTTTTTAACATCCTCTTCCTTTTCATCTTTTCCTTTCTTAGCATCTTCGGCCTCCTCCTCTCAGTTGCATGTCTCCGAGATATACCCTTTGCAGGATATAATCGAAGAACTTATCCTCGACAAGATATCCAGAAAGATTTGAGTTTAGCCTTCTTGAGGACTTCTTTCTCCCAAATTGACAAGTTGTTTCCTCCTACTTCGTCCTATAAGGATGATCAAGTTTCTTCAAAAGAACTGATCTAAGTCTTCTTTAAAGGTATACGTCAATTAACTCTCTAAGAAGATCGTGCTCATCTACTAATGCGCCTCTCCTTTCTCAAAAGAAATTTCTTCCCTAACATACGTTGAGAAGTCTCAGTAGGTCCCATCTCTCCTGATGGATTAGGTAAGTTGAGAAACAAATTTGGTTCAGATGATGTTGAGGTTGGGGTACTTCATCCTCAGATGAGGATGAAGATGATGAGGGTGATTTGGCTTCCTCTCCTTGTTCAGACTCATCTCCAGATGAGACACCCACTGTCTCTACTTGTCCAGACACTCCGACCACCTCGGCTGAGACACTTCCCCCTTTTGAAGCTGTCTCCTCCTCCTCTTCTTCTCCTTCAGCCTCCGTCTCAGCTGACGAGGACTCATCCTCCAAGACTATCTCCATTTTCTTTCCTTTGACTTTGGAAACCTTCTTTGGTGCTGGTGGAGGAGCTGGAGCATCCTCATCTCCCTCCGTGTCTGATGGTCCAAAAATTTTCTCGTCTTTGATCAAGAGTCCTTTCTGTCTGGTGTACTTCTTCATACCCTCCTTCCAGTCCAGGTTGTCTGACCCCAGCTTGTGTTCAAGTATGATGGTAGTCCTGGCCATCATACTTGTGATTTTGGTTAGGGACCATCTCATCAATTCAGCTGAAACTGAGGTTTTGACAAACTTTTTCCTCTCCTCCATCAACCTCGAATATTTCCCTTGCCCAGTTTATTTCAGCTCCGTCAATTATTTCCCTTAGACAACAGATTCTCAGCTTGGTCAACCCATCGTGACTCTGCTGCTCTCCCAAGATACACTTGGTCAAAATTAACATCAATAGTCGATACTTCCTCTTCAACATTGACCTTTTCAGATTTGTCGTTGTGTTCTGGTAAGTTCTTCTCGCCATTAATCAGAAACTCTCCAGGTATTCCGATGCTTTGTACGTGAAAGGGTTTTCTCCGACGGTGCTCAACCCAAAAATTTCTCCAATATCTTCAATCGATAATACCACCTTCTTATTCTTCCCTTTGGTTCAAATTTGAGTTTCCAAACCAGTGTCAGTAGCCTTTGTCCTGGTTAAAAACTTAGCAGAAAGATCATCCAGAGTCAGATTCCTTAACGGTTTCTTCATACAATACTGTTTTAATCCTCTGGATTCAAGTAAACTCAGTATCTCTCTGGTTTCGAGATCGGTTGAGATATCCCATTCTACGAACATGTTGGATTTTGTTCTGTCTCTGATTGAAGAAAGATCATACTCATACTCGATGTTTGATTTCTTAGATTCCGCCATTATAGGAATATAGAAGGTTTTAGGAGTGAAAGGAAAAGTTTGAGAAATTATGAAGGATTTTAAGTGTGCGTAAATGAAATTATGCACACGAACTCCTATTTATATGGAAAGATATAATAATAAACAATTATAAAACTAATAATTGCCTGAAAAAGTGTAAGTATAGGCTTTCGAATCGCCATTAATGCCAATATGACAATCATTTTGAAAAGTGCAGAGAATATTATTAAATATGTCGCGCGTGATATTTAGACGGTTCATATTTCGGAAACCGCCTCCATTTCTAGCGCGTGAAGCTTACTCAGCGTATTTCAAAATTATATTTGATAAAATTTCGGGTCTGTAGTAACTTCTCTCCTGACAGAGTTACTTATTTGAGAAAATACTTTTCAGTTAATTGGAGAGATAAAATAAAATACATGTATTTTAATAAAACAAAGTTTGAACCCTTATCTCTTTATTTTTGTAAATCACGATATTTTTAATAAACTGAGTAGCTTCATTTTGAAGAAGTACTAAAAGGATTATGTTATTAAATTCATATATTAATTATATGAACCTAATATACATAATTTAATCAATAGTTAAAAAGTTTAGAAGGTACTTCCTGATAACTTTCACCTTGTCTGGATTGATAGCATCATAGTCTGTTTCATGATTACTTAGATAAGTAGACCTTGTCTTATGTTGAGATATGTTTCTCAAACCTTGTTCTTTCTGAAATAAAAAACACTTAGGTAAATCATTAGTAACTTTTGTGAGTAATTCAGACAAGATACATATACTCATCTGTCTTTGTAAACAGACGACTAGTATGTATTTGTTTGAATTACTTCATGTCAGACAAGTAAGTATCAAGTTGGTCTAAGATCAATGGATTAATCCTTGATTCTTGATTCCTTTAATGGAGATCAATGATATCAGCTCTGTGATTTTCCATATGACCTTCTACTCGTCTGATACTTCTTTCTTAGACATAAGAATCTAAGATTGAGAGAGACAAAGAATAATATAAGATTATAGATTAACTAAAGAATCATCTAATAATCCTAATTCTACAGATAGTTCTTTAAACCTTGTCTCTGCCAGTGGCTTTGTCAAGATGTCTGCTCTTTGAAAATCAGTCAGAATCTTCTCTAGTCTGATGTCACCTTTCTCAACATGGTCTCGGATGAAGTGGTGTCTAATATCAACATGCTTGCATCTAGTATGTGGGACTGCGTTCTGGGTAATAGCTATGACACTATTACTATCACAAAAGATTAGTACATCTTTGGTGATAATGTTATAGTCCCTTAATTGTTGACTTATCTAGATCAGCTGTGAACAACAACTTCCAGCTGCCATATACTCAGCTTCAGTTGTGGAAGTAGCTACAGAGGTTTGTTTGTTAGACAACCATGAAATCAGCTTACTACCACGAAATTGGCAAGTACCAGATGTAGATTTTCTATCTATCTTACACCCACCAAAGTCTGAATCTGAGTATCCAGACAACTCAAAGTTGTCATCAGCTGGATACCACAATCCAACATTTACTGTGCCTTTCAGATACTTAAGAATTTTCTTCGCTGCTTCAAGATGGCTTTTCTTAGGATTAGCTTGAAATCGTGCGCAGTCTCCAACTCCAAATGAAATATCAGGTCTACTAGCAGTTACATATAGTAATGAACCAATTAGACCTTGATACTCGGTTTGATCAGTGTCTTCTCCCTTTTCATCTGGATCCATTATAAAAGTCTGTCATCATAGGTATCTTAGCTTCTCGGCTGGTACCTATTCCAAATTTTTTAATGAGATCTTTTGTATATTTGGCTTGATTGATAAATATTCCCTTCTTTGTCTGTTTAACTTGAAGTCCAAGAAAATAAGTCATCTCTCCCATCATGGACATTTCAAATCTGTTTTTCATAAGATGACTAAATTCTTCACACAAAGATATGTTAGTTGATCCAAAAATAATATCATCAACACAAATCTGAACTAACAAAAGATCACAACCAAATTTTTTTCTAAAGAGAGTTCTATCAATTCTGCCTTTAACAAAACTATTTTGAAATAAATAATCAGACAAGGTGTCATACCATGCTCTAGGTGCTTGTTTAAGTCCATATAGAGCTTTCCTTAGTTTATATACCTTGTCTCCTTTGACAAAACTAGGAGGTTGCTCTACATAAACTTCCTCAGCTAGAATTCCATTAAGAAATGCTGACTTAACATCCATTTGAAAAACTATGAATCTTTTAAAAGCAACATAGGCTAAAAACAATCTTATGGCTTCCAGACGAGCAACTGGTGCAAAGGTTTCATCATAATCAATCCCCTCTGATTGTGAATAACCTTGAGCAACTAGTCTGGCTTTATTTCTAACCACAATATTGTTTTCATCCCTTTTGTTTTTAAAGACTCATTTAGTTCCAATGAATTTTTGATGATGAGGCCTTTCAACAAGTTCCCACACATCTTGTCTTTGAAACTGATTTAGTTCTTCTTGCATGGCATTGATCTAGTTGGAATCAGTTAGAGCCTCTGTAATAGATTTAGGTTCAAGTAATGACACATAGCAACTGAACATACAATCTTGATTTAGTTGGGTCCTCGTCTGGACTCCAGAGTCTAAATCTCCAATTATCTGTTCAGCTGGGTGATATGACATTACTTTCTTACCTTTATATTTTACAATGGATAAAGTTTTGTCTGAATTATTTATTTCAGATGATTCTATGTTACCTTCTGATGACTCAACCTGATCATCTGAGTTGTTGGTCGTCTGATCAGCTGGTGAGGAAGAGCTTCCAGGTTCTTTCTCTTTGTTTGTATCTGGTTCTTCCTCTTCATCTGAGTCTGATTCTTGATTGTAGAATTTTATGGTTGATCTTTTGATAGTCATCTGATCCAGATCATCTGATATCTTTGTGATGTCCCCTGTCTTACTATACTCAAAAGAAGATTCATCAAATACAACATGTGGAGTTTCTTCTACACACAAGGTTGTCTTATTAAAAACTCTATAAGCTTTTGATACAAATGAGTATCCCAAGAATATCCCATCTGCTATCTTGGCATCAAAAGTTTTTAATTGAGATTTACCATTGTTGTGTATGAAACATTTACAACCAAATATATGAAATTATGAAATTTTGGGGGATCTTCCTTTCCAAATTTCATAGGGAGTTTTGCATTTATCTTTAACAATCAAACTTCTATTTTGAACAAAACAAGCTGTTTAACAGCTTCTGCCCAAAACCTGTGTGGAGTGTTGTATTCAGATAACATTGTTCTTGCTGCCTCTTTCAAGGTTCTGTTTCTCCTTTCAACTACTCCATTTTATTGTAGAGTCCTTGCTGCATATATTTCATGAGCTATGTCATTCTCAATGCAGTAGTTAGTAACAAGCTTCTTAAGAAATTCAGTAGCTTTATCACTTCTAATTTTAACAATAGTTAGTCCTTTTTCATTTTGAACCTTTTTAAGAAATTCTGAAATCTTAATCATAGTCTCATTCTTTTTGTATAAGAAAATAACCCAGGTAAATCTTGAAAAGTCATCAACAATTACCAAAGTATACTTTCTTCCACTAAAGCTGAGAGGTGTTACTGGACCAAAGAGATCCATGTGAAGAAGTTCCAAAATTCTTTCTAAAGAAGGACTACTTATTGTATTAAAAGAAACTTTAGTCTGTTTTCCTTTTTGACAAGAATCACACACATGGTTCTTTGAAAATACTTTATCAGGGAGTCCTTTTACTAAGGATTTCCTTGCTATTTTGTTAAGAATTTTGAAGTTTAAGTGGCCAAGACGTTTGTGCCATAGCCAGCTTAAATCATATGAACTCTTAGCAACAAGACAAGTATCTTTAGGACAACTTTTGAAATTTGTAACATAAATGTTACCTTGTCTGACTCCAGCTAATAGAATATTTTCATTAATACCATCCAACACAAAACATGCATTATGAGTAAATTTGACACTTAACCCCTTATCACAAAATTGTGAAACAGATAGTAAATTGTGCTTCAATCCTTCCACGTAGTAGACTTCATTTACTTGAATATCACCTATCATCAGTGTCCCTACACCTTTGGTAAGTCCATAATTGTTATCTCCAAACATTACTCTTGGTCCGTCTATGGTCTGATAGTTAGAAAGAAGACGTCTTTCATAGGTCATATGCTTGGAGCAGCCACTGTCAATGTACCAGATGACCTGAAGAATGTCTCCTCATTCAACTATCTTCTTATCTTCCTGCAATCACAAATTTAATGCTTAGGTACCCTTTGTACTTTGGGTCCTTTCATGTTAAGTTGACATTTAGGTATCCAGAAAAAGATATCAATGTTCCTCAAAACCATAGATTGAAGTTTACATCCATATCTATCTACTAAGATAAGACTTTCAAGATCAATTTTGTTTAACTGATCTTTTGTAATTGTCTTGTATCCTGGTAAAAATGGATATGTTTTACTTCTTTCATCAAAGCTATTATACATAGGATAGAACTTTGACTTAGTCTTAGGTTTAACCTTAGGAGGTACTTTCCTCGTCTGTGTTTTCTTTTCAGAAGTATCAGATGAGGTAACTAATTCCTTAGGTTTCCAGGGACTAAATCTAGTTTCTATCTTTGGTTTAGTTGCTTTAACAAAATCTCTAGGTTTTATTGGATCATTTTTCTTACTCCTATCAAAACCTAATCCAGTCTTATCATTAGACTTTTGTGAAGTATTGAAGATTTTGTCTATTGTGATCTGAGAGTTATTTAAAAGTCCTAACTTGAGATTTAATTCTCTGTTGGTTCTTTTGTAAGTCTCATTTTCAGAATAGATGTTTGAAAATTTTATTTTTAAAGAATTCAATTCCTGTTCTAACTTGTCTGTCTTATCAGACAAGGTACTAGTGATGGTCTCAGTCTGACATTCCCCCTTGAATGTAGAGTCTGGTTTCTCACTACCCTTTGTTTGATTGACTTTAGTCAGATCAGTAATTTGATTCTTTAAATCAAAATTTTCAGTCTCTATCTGTTTATAAGCAGATAGAGCAGTCTCCAAATCTTTCAAGAGTTTTTCTATAAGACTAGGATTAGTTTCAGATAAGGTATCATAGTCATTATCTGAAGAAGAATAGTAGTGTACCTCTTTTGCCATTAAACAGATGTCGTCATCTGACCCAAACTTAGATGAGGATGAGGTGGATGATGTTTCATGAACTTCTTCTTTCTCAGCTAGAAGAGCTCTCTGATCAGCATACCTTCTGTCTCGCTTTTTCCTCTTTTCTTCTCTCTCTCTTGGAGTGAGTTGAGGACAATCATAACTATAGTGACCAGGTTTGTTGCATGTATAACAGATATCTCCTCTTTCTGTTTTAGGACTACTATCTCCTCTTCTAATTGGGGACTTATGCTTTCTAGTCTGATCCTTTTTCCTATCATTGTCTGAACTCTTTTCTTCTTTATCCGATCTGTAATTCCTTCGACCTGATCTATCTCTCTTATTTCTTTTGTACTTCATTCTCAGCCTTTCATATCATTTTGACAAAAGAGTCATTTCCTCCTTAATAGATAAATCAGATGCTTTGGAGATTTTCTCGGATTCTTCTTGATGAAGAAATGCTACAGTTTTTCCAGATGTTGAAGATTCTGCTTCATCTTCTTCGTCTTCGATTTGGATGTCATACTCTAATGCCTTGAGATGAGAAAATAAAGTGTGGTGTGAAATTGAAGATAGATTTTGAGTGGCTTTAAGAATATTAGCTTTCTCTCTCCATCTTTTGCTTAATGACCTCAACACCTTATTGTTGATTTCTTTTTCTGAATACGTTTTACCCAAGTCAGCTGCCTTATTTAGAAGATTGGTCAGTCTAACATCTAGTTAATCAATGGATTCTCCTTCTTTCATTTTGAAAGTGTCAAAAACATGTAATACTGATTGCAATTTATTTTCCTTGACCTGATCTGATCCTTCACAGATTCCAGCAAGAGTTTCCCACATTTCCTTGACAGTCTTGCATCTTTTCACCTTTTCGATCCAGTCCTTACTCAATGTTTCAATGATCTCTGTTCTAGCAACCTGATCCAGATTATGAATCTTTCTTTCATCACTTGTGAGTTCGGAGCTCTTTTTCTTTTGCCTAACTCTTGTTTCAACAGCTGAAGTGCCGTCATTTGTACCTCCATGATAAAATTTGATAGGTCCTTCTTCAAGAACTTCCTCCATTCTATCATGAATTGCTTTGAGATGGTTCTCCATTCTAAATTTTCAGTAGTCATATTCTTCGATTGAGAAATCAGGTAAACTCCTTGATTTCTTGCTCTTAACAGATGACATGTTGAGATAGAAAATCAAAAACACTTACATGATCTTGTTAGTAGCACAGTTAGTGAAACAAAGAAGATGAAGATAATTAAGAACAAATTTCAGAATCTTGGTTAAGACCTAAAATCAATATCAGAACAGCTTAACACTGCTCTGATACCACTTGTTGGTCCCACTTAGTTGAGTAGATTAGTCACAACTTGATCTAGCCTTCTAGTGAAAATCTAGAAAGATGGGGTTGAATAGATTTTCGATTTTTATAAATCTTTCGAAACTTATTCAAAACACCCAAGTAGCACAGCGGAATTAAATTTAAACCCAACTTTATGTAGATCTAAAGCACACTGATATTTAGGCTAACTTAAATTCCGAAAATGATCTTTTTGGTTATGAACAGAAAAACAATATGAATAAGTAAGAAAATGAAAAAGTAAAGAACACAGTTGTTTATAGTGATTCGGATCAAACGATCCTACGTCCACTCTCCTTCTTCAACTTGAAGAAGGGTCTTCACTTACTACCTTTCTTCCTTCTTTCTTACTTATTTACAATCGTAAATCTTCAGCCTTACAATAGTTTCTTCCTAATTTCTGTATATCAATGGCTTGAAGATATTCTGTGAATAATGTTCTACAAACACTAAAACTGGAAACGTATAGAATGTTTGTGTGTGTTTACAAATTTTTGAATGCTAATAGTGAAGAGAATGTAAATGAACAGTCATGTATATATTCTATTCTAGCTTATATCCCTATTTATAAAGATCTTCATTTGGTAGTTGTAACTTCCTTGTGAATTCTGTTTTGAGTCAGTTATAATCATATAACTGAATCTTGTAACTTCTTCTTGATTAGTTATAACTTGCTTCTTGATACTTGAGTGAAATTTTCTAACACTTCATCGTCTACTTTTTGCCTCACCCTGTCTTCGTCTTCATTCTATGTCTTGATGATTGTTTATCATACTATACCTCATCTGTCTTCTTCACGCTGTCCTCGTCTGACTTCTTATCCTCGTCTGATTTTCGTCCTAGTCTGATTTCTTGACCTAGTCTGATTTCTGATATCTTATTTCTTGAACTTGATTTACAAAGTATTCATTTACTTCAGCTGTCTATACAAGATACTCAGCTGGTCATCCTATTTTACAATTTAACTCATCAAAACTAATTACAACTTCCTTCCTAACACAGACGGACTAGCAAAGCTCGTTAGCTCCTCACCAATAGGAGGATCAAGCAAGATAACTTTGGCCACAGCCGAAAGAGAGGCCACAGAACCCACAATAGGAGCTATTGATGATGCGATGGATTGGAGAAGCGAAATCTGGAAGGCTTTAACTCAGGATCCTACCACAGGGTCCTGAAGAGATAAGCAATTTGAAATCCAATTTTGTATAATTGGGGATCAATTGTATAAATGGTCTTTTACATGTGCCTATTTAAGATGTTTATCTAGCAGGGAAGGAAAGCATGTGTTGAAAGAGATGCATGAGAGTTGTGCGGCGGATCACGCAGGAGCTTGGGTGCTGGTAAGGAGGACCCTAAAAGCCAGATACTTCTGGCCAACCATGAATGAGGATGCAAAGGACCTGGTGAAGAGGTGCGAAAGGTGTTAAAAGCTAGTGGGGCCCTTTCCCCTAGCTCGTGGTCAACGAAAATTCCTGATTGTGGCGGTGGATTATTTTAGCAAATGGGTTGAAGCGGCCCCTTTTGCTAGGATTGATGAGTAGAATGTGATAAAATTCTTGTGGAAATTTATATGCTGGAGGTTTTGAGTTCCAAGGATCCTTGTGTCAGACAATGGGACCCAGTTCAATGGCGAAAAGGTCCAGGAATGGTGCAAGGCCCTGAAGATCCGCCATAAGTTCACTTCAGTTGCACACCCCCAAGCTAATGGCCAAGTCGAAGTTACTAATCGGATCGTGGTCAATGGTATTAAAGCGCGATTGGAGGGTGTAGGGGGAGCATGGGTCGATGAATTGGACTCAACCGCAACAGGTGAATCCCATTTTCGATTAATTTATGGAGTTGATGTTGTGCTACCTACAGAAATAGGGATGAGCTCCCATCGGATTGAGCATTTCAACGAGAAGTTGAATCAGAACCTGATGAAGGAGAACCTGGACCTACTCGAGTAGGAGAGAGAGGCTGCTTGGGTAAGAGCTGAGAGGTATAAAGCCAGGATCAAGGTAGCATACAATAAGCGGGTGATTCCTAGAACGTTTGAAAAAGGAGATTTGGTGCTAAGGAGAGTCGATGCTTTAAAGTCAATCAAGAAGCTGGAGCCCAACTGGGAGGGACCCTATAGGGTCACACAAGTACTACCCGGGGGAGCATACATTCTAGAAGAGATGGACGAAACACCCATAGCACGGCCCTGGAATGTCATCAATTTGAAGAGGTTCTTCATTTAGGAGTACTTCTTATTATTTTGTAGTTGATTTTGTTGCATTTGATTATTCGAACTATTATACTTTCACCCTACTAGTACTCTTTTTTCCCCTCTTATGAGTTTCCCACTGGGTTTTACCATAAGAGGTTTTTTAAGGAGGCTGACTTAGGCTCTTTGGGGCCTATGTTGTCACTGTCATAGGGTATTTCGATTAATAAAAATTTCTTTTTCAGTTTACATTTAATGTTTACTTCATGAAAAGAGAGCTGATTTTTACATGAATTTGTTTAAATTCCAGTTGAAAATGCACGATTCTCTATATACAATGAATAATATGAGTGCAAAGTGATATAGGATTTTTTAAGGTTCAAGAATGACCTTAAAAAGATTCTAAGGCTCAGATAGAGCCCTGATTTCGATTAAGTGAATCTGAATATTCACTTAGGATTTTTTAAGGTTCAAGAATGACCTTAAAAAGATTTTAAGGCTCAGATAGAGCCCTGATTTCGATTAAGTGAATCTGAATATTCACTTAGGATTTTTAAGGGTAAAAAATGACCTTAAAAGGATTCTAAGGCTCAGATAGAGCCCTGATATCGATTAAGTGAATCTGAATATTCACTTAGGATTTTTTAAGGTTCAAGAATGACCTTTAGGATTCTAAGACTCAGATAGAGCCCTGATTTCGATTAAGTGAATATGAATATTCACTTAGGACTTTTTAAGGTTCGGGAATGACCATAAAAAGATTCTAAAGCTAAAAAATAACCCCGATTTTGATTAAGTGAATAATCATTCACTTAAGGTTTAAGATTCCCGAGAGAGCTCAAAACCCATTTAGCTCAGCTCCCAACACTTACAAAGCCCTTACCAGGTGATATCCTGTATTTATATTTATTTGTGGGGGAGCACTCATTGAGCACAGTACTGATAAAAGAACAAGGTTCTGAGCAGAAGTTAGTGTACTATGTGAGCAAGCTTATCCAAGAAGTGGAAAGTAGATACTCCGAGATCGAAAAGGCGGCTTTGGCAGTTATGGTTACGGCCAGGAGATTGAGACCTTATTTTTTATCACATAAGATTGTTGTTAGGACTAACTATCCATTGAGACAGGTCATAGCTCGTGCTGACCTATCTGGAAGGATGGTGAAATGGGCCATCGAATTGGGTGAATACCAAGTGGAGTTTGAGCCCAGAAAGGCCATCAAGGCCCAGGACTTATCGGACTTCATTCAGGAGGCTACACCGCCGGAGGAGATTGCACCCTGGAAGCTCTATGTGGATGGATCAACAACATTGATGGATTCCGGAGCTGGCATTGTGATAATTGATCCCCAAGGATTAGAAACCCAGGTGGCTGTCAAGTTCCAGTTCCAGACCTCTAATAATGGGGCGGAGTATGAGGCACTGATCAGAGGGGCGGAGATGGCAGCAGATTTGGGAGCTCAAGGTATCATCATATTTTCTGACTCTCAGTTAGTGTCCCAACAGGTGAACGGAGACTGTGAGGCTAAAGAACCCAAGATGATAACATATAAAGACCGAGTTAAGGAGCTGCAGAGCAGGTTCTATCGGTTCGAGGTACAACAGATTCCGAGAGAGGAGAATATGAAGGCGGATGGATTGGCAAAGCTTGCTAGTTCCTCACCAATAGGAGGATCCAACAAGATTGATAGAGAAGCTACAGAGCCCATAGTGGGAGTTGTTGATGACGCGACAGATTGGAGAAGCGAAATCTGGAAGGCGCTAACTCAGGACCCTGCTATGGGGTCTCGGAGAGAGAAGCAATTTAGAATCAGATTCTGTATAATTGGTGATCAACTATATAAACGATCTTTCACATGTCCATATCTAAGATGTTTATCTAGCAGGGAAGGAAGGCATGTGTTAAAGGAGATGCATGAGGGATGTGCAGCGGATCGTGCGGGAGCTCGGGTGCTGGCAAGAAGAACCTTAAGAGCTGGATACTTCTGGCCAACTATGAATGAAGATGCAAAGGACCTAGTGAAGAGGTGTGAAAGATGTCAAAAGCATGGCCCGTTGATACACCTCCCTGCTGAGGAGATGGGTGTTATGTATGCCCCGTGCCCTTTTGCCAAATGGGGAATGGACCTGGTAGGGCCCTTCCCTCTAGCTCGAGGTATGGCAGTCGATTACTTTAACAAATGAGTCGAAGCAGCTCCTTTGGCTAAAATTGATGAACATAATGTAATAAGATTCATATAGAAGTTTATATGTTGCAGGTTTGGTGTTCCCAGGATCCTCGTGTCGGACAATGGGACTCAGTTCAATGGCGAGAAGGTCCAGGAATGGTGTAGGGCCTTGAAGATTTGCCAGAAATTCACTTCGGTTGCGCACCCCCAGGCTAATGGCCAGGTCGAAGTCACTAATCGAATCGTGGTTAATGGGATTAAGGCACGATTAGAGAATGTGGGGGGAGCATGGGTCGATGAGCTAGACTCAGTCTTATGGGCCTATAAAATACCTCGAGAGCCGCAATAGGTGAATCTCCTTTTCGGTTAATATATGGAGCTGACGCTGTGCTTCCTGCAAAAATAGGGATGAGTTCCCATCAGATTGAGCATTTTAATGAGGAGGTAAACTAGAACCTGATGAAGGAGAACCTGAACCTACTCGAAGAAGAAAGAGAGGCTGCCAGAGTGAGAGCCGAAAGATACAAGGCTAGAATCAAAGCCGCATACAATAAAAGAGTGGTTCCTAGAACATTCAAATAGGGAGATCTGGTGCTGAGAAGAGCTGATGCCTTGAAGCCGGTGAAGAAGTGGAACCCAACTGGGAGGCCTTATCGGGTCGTGCAAGTATTGCCCGGGGGAGCATATATCTTGGAAGAGATGGATGGGACACCCCTGATACGATCTTGGAATGTCGCCAATATGAAGAGGTTCTTCGTTTAGGAGTACTTCTTGCTATAATTATTGCTTTGTAATTGATTTCATAGTTGTTTTCCATTTGAACTATTGTATTGCAACCCTACTAGTACTCTTTTTTCCCCTCCTATGGGTTTCCCACTGGGTTTTACCATAGGAGGTTTTTTAAGGAGGCTAGCTTAGGCTCTTCGGGGTCTATGTTGACACTGTCAATAGGGCATTTCAATTAATAAAAATTCATTTTTCAGTTTACATCGATTGTTTACTTTATGAAAAAGGGGTGGATTGCATACAGATGTTAATCAAGTGTATGAAATAAGCGAAAGTGGTGATAAGACGATTAAGTGAATCTGAAAATTCACTTAGAATTTTTTAAGGTTCAAAGAATTGACCTTAAAAGAATTTAAAGGCTTCGATAGAGCCCGAATTTTGTTTAAGTGAATTGGAGAATTCATTTAGACGTGGAAGGCCAAGAGAGGGCCCAGATCTCGATTAAGTGAATCTGAAAATTCACTTAAATTTTTTTAGGTTCAAGAAATTGACCTTAAGAGAATTTAGAGGCTCCGATAGAGCTCAGATTTTGTTTAAGTGAATCGGAGAATTCACTTAGATTTTAAAGGCCCAGAGAGGGCCCTGATTTCGATTAAGTGAATCTGAAAATTCACTTAGGATTTTTTAAGGTTCAAGAAATTGACCTTAAAAGAATTTAGAGGCTCCGATAGAGCCCGAATTTTATTTAAGTGAATCGGATAATTCACTTAGAATTTGAAGGCCCAGAGAGGGCTCGGATTTCAATTAAGTGAATCTAAAAATTCACTTAGAATTTTTTAAGGTTCAAGAAATTGACCTTAAGAGAATTTAGAGGCTCCGATAGAGCCCAGATTTTGTTTAAGTGAATCGGAGAATTCACTTAAATTTTGAAGGCCCAGAGAGGGCCCTGATTTCGATTAAGTGAATCCGAAAATTCACTTAGGATTTTTTAAGGTTCAAGAAATTGACCTTAAAAGAATTTAGAGGCTCCGATAGAGCCCGAATTTTGTTTAAGTGAATCGGAGAATTCACTTAGAATTTGAAGGCTCAGAGAGGGCCCGGATTTCGATTAAGTGAATATGAAAATTCACTTAGGATTTTTTAAGGTTCAAGAAATTGACCTTAAAAGAATTTAGAGGCTCCGATAGAGCCCGTATTTTATTTAAGTGAATCGGAGAATTCACTTAGATTTTGAAGGCCCAGAGAGGGCCCTGATTTCGATTAAGTGAATCTGAAAATTCACTTAGGATTTTTTAAGGTTCAAGAAATTGACCTTAAAAGAATTTAGAGGCTCCGATAGAGCCCGGATTTTGTTTAAGTGAATCGGAGAATTCACTTAGAATTTGAAGGCCCAGAGAGGGCCCAGATTTCGATTAAGTGAATATGAAAATTCACTTATGATTTTTTAAGGTTCAAGAAATTGACCTTAAAAGGATGTAGAGGCTCCGATAGAGCCCGGATTTTGTTTAAGTGAATTAGAGAATTCACTTAGATTTTGAAGGCACGCATAGGGCCCTGATTTTGATTAAGTGAATACTCATTCACTTATGATTTTTAAAGGTTCCCGAGAGAGCCGTAAATTTTTTTTCAGAAATATTAAGTGAATAATCATTCACTTAGGGTTTTTAAAGGTTCCCGAGAGAGCCTTAAAATTTTTCCAAGAATATTAAGTGAATAATCATTCACTTAGGGTTTTTAAAGGTTCCCGAGAGAACCTTAAAATTTTTCAGAAATATTAAGTGAATAATCATTCACTTAGGGTTTTTAAAAGGTTCCCGAGAGAGCCTTAAAATTTTTCAGAAATATTAAGTGAATAAACATTCACTTAGGATTTTTTAAGGTTCAGGAGAGAGTCTGAGGGACTATCTTAAAAAGATGAGGATGATTGATAAAATATAAGAAGCAATTATAAGTTATGATATTCATAGAGCAGACAAGAGGGATTACGATCAAAAGCCATTTAGGGCCCGCATAGGGCCTATTGTTTAGCAAAGTGTAAGGGCCTACGGGGGCACAAATAGCCCCACAAAGATCCCAGGCAATATCATAAAAAGGCTTGTTGGGACACAAACAGCCCAACAGAGGCCTACCAGTTCGACCACGGGACACAAACAGCCCGGGTTAAGTGTAGCATTGTTCAAAAACATAAAGAGTAAATTGTTCAGAGGAAGAAAAGATAAAAAGTTTAGTGGGGAGGGGAATTAACAGTCTCCTTTTCAGAATGGTGGCTGGAGTCGCCGCCTTCACTTGATGCCCTTTCTTCGACAAGTCCGGTGGGGTCAACAGGATCTTCGCTGGGGAGAATGGGAAAGGGAGAGGTATGCATAGGGAGCAGGCTGGTGGCATCGACCTCAGCACTCTGAAGCTTCCTCACAACAGCGCCGATACTAGGAAGCCACCAGGGCTCATCTGGATTACCATTCCCATCACTAGGGAAATTGGGGGGGTGTCTTCAGGGTCTGGAGGGGAGCCTCGCGGTCATACTCCCCCTTGAAGTCAAGAGCTTGGTGCTGGGCAATGGCTGTGTCAAACCCATGATCCACAAAAAATGGGATATACTCTCCCATATCCCCTAGATAGCTCGGACTGCTCTTGTACGCCTTTAGCCAGGAGGTGTGCAGGTCTCCCAGAAACTCCTGCCCTAAAGGGGAGGTGAAGAGGGCATTTAAGCAGAGCTTGATTCCTTTTGCCTGGGATTTCGACTCCGCCTCCCTAACCTGTATCTGCGCCAGCTTTGTCTCTTGGTTAGCAGCAGCAACCTGTGAACGTAATCTCTTGCATTCTTATACCAGTTGATCGCGTACAGAAGTGAGCTCCTGGACTTTGAGTTTCTCTAGGTCCAGGAAGGACTCCACCTCCTCTTTGGCTGCAGAAAGCATGTTGTAGGAGCTGGTGGCCAAATCTGAAAATAAAATACCAAACTAAGACACGAAGCCAAGTTAGTGGATATTTCTATCATGAGAAGTTTGAGAAAATAGCGATAGGGTAGACAGGGGTTTACCTCAGCAAAGGCCTCAGAGGCGCGAGCGATTTTCTTTGGGAGAGAGAGGCCTAACAGAGATCGGGAAGTTCTGGTGGAGACATATCTTTGGCAGAAGGAGGAGAGGGGATTCTCGTCCTCGGGATTGGACTCCAGATCGATAAGGGGAGTACAGGGGGGATCGACCTTCTTCCCTTTGGAGCGTTTTCTGGTGGTTTCACTGCGAGCTTAAGGGGGGGCCTCCTTCGAGCTTACTGCCTTACCCGAGGCTGCCCGGGTTCTCTTGGAAACAGAGGAGGTGATGGGCACGGAGTAAGTAGGAACTGGGGGAGCATCTTCCGGGACAAGGGGAGCAGTTGGGGGCTGTGAACTGGCTGAATTGGCTGGCTTACAGACACACTTCGACATCCAACTCATCTCTACCCAAGGAGAAAGCGAAAGTCAGTCTCCATATAAAGTATAGGTATGCATGTAAGCACAGATGCAGGAAGAGACATAGTAATAAAATACATTATAAAAAGAAGTTTACCATCCTCAGAGGCTATAGGAGTCTCAGGAGAATCAAAATCAAAATGAGATAAAAGACGGGGGTTACTGCTGAGATCGGCAGAATTAAAGAGGCCTCGCCTCTCTGCGTGCAGGTTTAACTTGCGGATGACTTAGTAATTGAGACTGGAGGTAGACTGAGGGTGGGGAGCCTTCATAAGGGGGTTCTTGAAAATCCACCCTTCGTGAGGAAAACCCCAGGGTTCGGGGGGAACAACAAAGAAGTATTCCTCAGTCCAGTTGGGGACACTGTCGTGAGGACGAGTGAGGAAGGAGCATAAACCCCGAGCCCGGGCAGTAGTATAGAAAAAAGAGTGGAAGATTTTACAGTTAAAGTGGGTAAAAAAGAGATCCCCGCTAGGCTCTCCCCCGGTGATTGGAGTGAATTAATACATGTTTTTAGGGCCTATTTTAGTGCAAAAAGTGAGCTAAAGTGTGATTTTTGTGCATAAATGTGAAAAGTATCACTCTTTTGCCTAAAAAGTATTACTTTGTGAGTCTTTGATGTTTTTCGTCCGATTTGCAGGTAATTCGGTGGAATTTTACCAATCCGAGAGTATCGTTATTCTTAGAATGAAGAGACGAACATACCGGACAAAAATGGGGGTCGGGCCCGAAGCCCTTCTCGATAAAATTGCCCTGGTCTAGAGCACAAGTCGAGGGGACACAGACCTCGACTCGAGGAATAGGCTGGAGGGAAAGAATTTCAAAAAGGTAGCAATCTCGACTCGAGGGAGGAGCCTCGAGTCGAGGGATGGAAAAATGGCAGATTCCTCGAGTCGAGGGCTGAGCCTCGACTCGAGGCAGGAGGAATTTTGAAGAAGCGTGGATGCGACTCTTAGGCCTCGACTCGAGGGCCTGAAGCTCGAGTCGAGGAGTGCCAAAAACCGAAAATTGCAGTTTTAAAGCCCATTGAAGCCAAAACAGAGCATAACTTGATTCTAGCAGTTTAGAGTAGTTTCCAAGAGGTTCCTTAGGCGAATTTTGCACTTTGTAGCTTGATTTCCATTGTAATTCCCATAGATTGTTAGAATTAGATTAGATTCTACTTTTAGTCCATTAGATTAGCATTTTGATTCATTGTAATTGAAGATTCCAGCTGTGATTTGGGAGTAAAGAAGTTGAATTCAAGCATTGTAGAAGATTAATCATTCCTATTTTTGTCTATTGAAGTTCAATTGGTGATGTTCTTACCCTTTGTTCTCTTTAATTCATTGCTTGTGTTGATTAGATTGTTAATTGCTTTCTTAGATTTTCTACCCATGGCTTTTGCTTGTAGCACCATGGGCTAATAGCTTTGTGCTTGGGATAATTGAAATTAAGGATGAAGTGATTGTCTCATGCTATGATTGTTGATAATTGTGATCAATTGAATTAGCTTGCTTCCTAATTGTGATTCTTAATTGTGCTTCATGAAAAATTGTCTCTTTTGATGATTAATGGTTTATCACCCTAGCAATAGGCGAGAGTTGAGCTAACGTGATTAGGTGTTAATCGGGTTTCAATTTTGCATGATTGTATGAATTGGGGACTTCTACATTGAGAGATGGAAAGAACTAAGGATACTCACATTAGGCATTGTGATATTAATGGAGTGATTAATTTCATGATGGTTTATGCTTTCTAATTTGATTGATTTGCATTTGGATACAATCATAGCTTGTTAATCATGGATTCCTTGATGGAGATTATCCCTTGCACCCAAACCCCCCATTGATTTTAGTGTATTTGATCTTGCATATTAGGTGTTTGATATATTGTTTGCATAATCTTGCCATTTAATTTCTTGCATTCTTATAGAGATTTTAGTCCTAAAACTTGTTGCAACTTTAGCCATCTAGAACTCTTATCCTTGAATTTCGTTTGCATACTTTCTCCCTTGGGTTCGATATTTTGCGATTGGTCTTAAAAGCTCTTGCCCTATACACTCCAATCAAATGGCGCCGTTGCCGGGGAGTTAGTTTTTGTGCCTGTAAGTGAGATTTAAGGATTGTTTGAAGTGGCTATTTGTTGCTTTTGTTTTTGTTTTTGTTGATTTTGTTGGTTTGAAGTTGATACTTGGATTTGTGGCATTGTAGGTGCATGGTAACAAGGTCTAGTGGTGTTCCACCCTTGCCACTAAATCCGAAAATTGAGGCTACTTTGAGAAGGAATCGTGTGAGAAGAAGAAGGGAAGCTATGGAAGGGAAAGATCAAAGAAATGAGGAGAGAATAGTGGGTGAACCTCTAGTTGAGGAGGTACATGGACAAGGAGAAGGAGGAGTAGAACATGGAGGCAGTGGGAACCATTTCCATGCTCAAGTTGGCCCTTTCCCTCAAGGGATGCCACTACAAAACTATCCCTACCAAAATCCATATCCTTATCCTCCACAAGCTCATCAGTATCCCTACTATCCACCTCATCCACAACAATTTCCACCATACTATCCTCATATGCCGTATAACCAAGAGCCACGATATCATGAGTCACCTCACATACCAAATGCCTAACCACAACCCGTAAATGAGCCACCACCTCAAGGAAGGCCTTTGAGAGAATTTTTTGAACCACAACTTAGAGAGCACTATGATGGGATAGCAAGGCCGAGGATAGATGCTAATAACTTTGAGATAAGTCCCGCATTAGTGAGAATGCTTAGGGAGAAGCAATTTGAAGGAAGGGATGAAAATGAGTGCCCACATCAACATATGGCACAATTTCTTGAGATTGCCGACATTACAAAATACCATGGAGTACCCGAAGATGCGAAGAAGTTGAGGCTCTTTTCCTTTACATTGAAAGGAAGAGCAAAAGCATGGCTTAATTCATACCGCCCGGGACCGTACGTACATGGGAAGAGTTGTCCAAGAAATTTTTGATGAAGTTCTACCCACCGTCAAAGACCGTGTAAGCTAAGGAGGCTATTTCCCACTTCCGCCAAAAGAATGGGGAGACCATACCGGAGGCGTGGGAGAGGTATGGCATGTTACGTATCAATTGTCCTCAACACGGTTTTCCGGAGGAGCAAACCATTATGTACTTTTGCAATGGTTTGACGGATGGGGATAGGTCATTTTTTAATGCTTGTGCTAATGGATCAATTTGGTCTAAAACCGTGGGGCAAAAGAATGAAATAATGGAGAACATAGCTCAAGATTCATTCCAAGTGTCGGTTAATAGGGGAGCACACCATAGGGTGTCATAAGTTGATGAGATCGAGAGTATGAAGAGTATGATGATGACTATGATGGACCGATTGGGAGCTCTTACTACTTCACAAGGTCAAGCAAGTGTGAGTCCATCCGTTCCTCATGTTGATGTTTGTCCAAGTCCATTGCCGGTTGAAGAAGTTAGCTATATGAGTAGGCCTCCATTCCAAGGAGGCTATCAAGGAGGAAATTTTCAAGGGAATTATCAAGGAGGAAGGCCTTACCAAATGCCTTATCAAAATAGGCCACAAAGAAGCTACCAACCTCAACCACAAGCTCAATTTAATGGGAATACATGGAGGAGACACGAAAATTTTTCATATGCTAACCAGAGAGCCGCCGTTCAATTTCCTCCCGGGTTTGATCCGGGTGCAAAGGCTCCTAACAATGAAGGAAAGGCTACCACGGAGGAGATTTTGGGGTTGATTGTGAAGAAATTGGAAGCTAATGACTCAAGGCTTGATGATATAGGGAAGCAAATGGACACTCGTTTCAAGACGATCGAGCATCAAGTAGGGCAACTTGCTACTACGGTTGGAAAGCTCTCGTCTATGGTGGATGACTTGCAAAAGAAAGAATCAAAGGAGTATTGTCAAGCTATCGAGCTTCGAAGTGGTGCACGGTATGAAGGACCAAAATTGCCTTCTAATGGTGAGGATGGAGAGGAGAAGCATTATGAAAGTTGTGATGAAGAAAAGCAAGAGGTGATGGAGGAGGAAGAGAAGAAGAAGCCAAAGTGATTGGTGGCAAGGGAAGAGAGAGCGAAGCAAAAGGTTGTTGAGAGGGATGAAAAAGGAATTCCAAAGACGGTTGTTCCCGTGCCTTATCCTCAACGGTACATGAAGAAAGCATTAGATGAGAAGTTTGCTCGTTTCCTTGAGGTTTTCAAAACCTTGTATATCAACATTCCATTTTCGGAGGCCCTTGAGCAAATGCCCCACTATGCTAAGTTTCTTAAAGATTTGCTAGCAAAAAGGAGGAGAATTGAAGAGCCGGAGTTAGTGAAATTGACCAAGGAGTGTAGTGCCATGCTTCAACAAGAGCTTCCACCAAAGTTGAAGGATCCGGGTAGCTTTACTCTTTTATGTGATCTTGGTAATGGGTTGGAGAAGCATGCTTTGTGTGACTTGGGGGCAAGTATTAACTTGATGCCATTTTCCATGTTTAAGAGGCTCAACCAAGGAAGGTTAGGAGCCACTACCGTAACTCTTCAACTTGCCGATGGGTCAACTACTATTCCAAAAGGTATTGTGGAGGATGTTTTGGTCAAGGTAGAAGATTTTGTGTTCTCGGCGGACTTTGTAGTACTTGAAATGGAGGAAGATAAAGATGTACCGTTGATCCCAGGGAGGCCGTTTCTAGCTACCACAAGAGCAGTGTTTCATGTGAATGAAGGAAGGCTTACTTTGAAGCTAGATGATGAAGAGCTTAATTTTTCAATGAAGGATGTGATGAAGCACCCCATGGAGAAGGAGGAATGCCATGTTGTGGATGTGATTGATTCATGCCTTCAAGAGGCTTGGGAGAACTCTTCTTATACCCTTTTCTCTAATGATTATGTTATTCCATCTTATAATCATGTGCTTAATGAATCTTGTGTTTCTTATGATTGTGATAGGGATGCATTGGAAGTGGAGAAAGTGAAAGAGATAAAGTTTGAAGGCTTTCCAAATCAACCTTGGGAGAACAATGAAGAGGGGAAGCCATGTGAAGAGAAAGTGAAAGGAGCCCTTAAGCCACTACCCGAGCACTTGAAGTATGCTTATTTGGAGGAAAATGAAGGTTGCCCGGTAATTGTATCATCATATCTTACATCCGATGAGGTAACTAAATTACTTGATGTTCTTCGTAAGCATAAATCCGCCATAGATTGGTCCATTGATGACTTAAGAGGTATAAATCCTTCAATTTGTATGCATAGGATTAGGCTTGAAAAGGACCATAAACCCGTAGTGCAACCACAAAGGAGAGTTAACCCTAATGTACAAGAAGTAATTAGGAAAGAAGTTGTTAAATTGTTAGATGCTAATATGATCTTTCCTATTTCCGATAGTCCATGGGTCTCTCCATTGCATGTTGTAGCCAAGAAAGGGGGGATTACGGTAATCAAGGGTGAAAATGATGAATCAATTGCAACTAGAGTAGCTACGGGGTGGCGAGTTTGTGTTGACTATAGAGAACTTAATAAGGCCACGTGCAAGGACCACTTTCCCTTACCTTTTCTAGATCAAATGCTTGATAGGTTAAGTGGATTTGAGCACTATTATTTCTTAGATGGTTATTCCGGTTACAATCAAATTATGATTGCACCGGAAGACCAAGAAAAGACTACTTTTACTTGCACGTATGGGCCGTTTGCTTGGAAAAGAATGTCATTTGGTCTTTGCAATGCTCCCGCAACTTTCCAAAGATGCATGATGTCAATTTTTCATGGCTTAATTGAGAAAATCATGGAGGTATTTATGGATGATTTTTCAGTATTTGGTGAGTCATTTGATAATTGCCTTACTAATCTTGACATTGTTTTGCAAAGGTGTGAAGATACAAACTTGGTGCTAAATTAGGAAAAGTGTCATTTCATGGTCAAGGAAGGCATTGTTTTGGGACATCATGTATCGTCGAAGGGATTGCAAGTGGATAAGGCAAAAATTGTGGCTATTGAGAAGTTGCTTCCACCTAAGGATGAGAAAGGAATTCGATCTTTCCTTGGACATGCCGGGTTCTACCGGCGATTCATTAAGAATTTCTCTCAAATCTCTAAACCCTTATCTCATCTCTTAGAAAAAGATGTGCCATTTGAGTTTAATGATGATTGTTTGATTGCTTTTAGGTCTTTGAAGGAAGCCTTGACGAGTGCACCCATTCTAATTACTCCGGATTGGACAAAGCCCTTCATTATCATGTGTGATGCAAGTGATTTCGCTATGGGGGTCGTCTTAGGACAATTGAGAGAGAAGAGGTTTCATGCCATCTACTATGCCTCTAAGACTTTCAATCCGGCCCAAGTCAACTACACCACTACCGAAAAAGAAATGCTTGCGGTGGTGTACGCTTTTGATAAGTTTTAACCCTATCTTGTAGGGTCAAAAACTATGGTGTACACCGACCACGCCACAATTCGGTATCTCATGTCGAAAAAGGATGCTAAGCCTAGGTTGATTCGATGGATATTATTGTTACAAGAATTTGACATGGAGATAGTAGATAAGAAAGGTAGTGAAAATGTCATAGCGGATCACCTTTCTAGACTTGAAGGAGTAGAAGAGATGGAAAGGGATGTCAAGGAAGTTGAAGAGACCTTTCCCAATGAGGGATTGCTAAGTATTGAAGAAGTAATGAGTGTGGTAAAGGAAGGGGATGTTCCATGGTTTGCCGATTATGCAAATTTCTTAGCAAGTGGAGAATTGCCACCGGAGATGAATCCCTTTGAAAGGAAGGTTTTTTACAACCGGGTTAAGCATTTCATATGGGACGATCCATACCTCTTCAAAGTGGGGGTGGACGGAGTACTTCGGAGGTGTGTGACGAGAAAGGAAGGGGAGGAAATCATGAAACATTGCCACTCTTTACCATGTGGAGGCCATTATAGCACTTCCAAGACCGTGAGGAAGATTTTATTGTCGAGATTCTATTGGCCAACTATCTTCAAGGATTGCGAGAAATTCATCAAGGAATGTGACAAGTGCCAACGGATAGGAAACCTTAACAAGAGGGATGAGATGCCCTTGAGCAACATCTTAGAAGTGGAAATTTTTTATGTATGGGGAGTTGACTTCATGGGGCCATTTCCACCGTCGAAGGGGTATCAATATATTCTTGTAGGAGTTGACTATGTTTCCAAATGGATAGAAGCCATTCCGACCAAAAGCAACGATTCCAAAGTGGTTATAGAATTCTTGAAAAGGATCTTTACACGGTTTGGGGTTCCAAGGATTTTGATAAGTGACGGTGGTTGCCACTTTGTTAACAAGGCCATGGAGAAGCTTTTGTTAAGGTATGATGTTAAACACAAGGTTGTTACTCCTTACCACCCGCAAACGAATGGCTTAGCCGAGGTGTCTAACCGCTTGATCAAAGGTTTCTTGGAGAAGACGGTGAGGATAAGTAGGAAGGATTGGGCAACAAGGCTTGATGACGCGTTATGGGCGTATCGAACCGCCTTTAAGACGCCTCTTGACATGTCCCCCTATCAATTAGTGTATGGAAAGGCTTGTCATCTTCCGGTGGAGTTAGAGTATAAAGCATTTTGGGCTCTAAAAAAGTTGAATTTTGATGAAGAGCTTGTGGGAGAGAAGAGGGCTCTACAATTGCATGAGTTGGACGAGTTTAGGATGAAATCCTATGAGAGTTCAAAGATTTTCAAGGAAAAGACCAAGAAGTGGCATGATGCAAGGCTTAAAAGGAAGGAGTTCAAAGAAGGAGATCAATTGCTCCTATTTAACTCAAGGTTGAAGCTTTTTCCCGGTAAACTCAAATCGAGATGGAGTGGACCTTTTTGTGTTGTGAAGGTTTTTCAGAATGGATACTTTGAGGTGATGAATGACAAGGATGAGAAGTTTATAGTGAATGGGCATCGGTTGAAGCTTTATCATGTTCACTCCCAAAAAGAGGTTTTGGATGCTCTTGATCTTAAGGATGTGCCCTATTTAGGTAGTGAAAGGGAAGTGTGAACTCTTAGAGTTCCGTCTGGCAAAGGACGTTAAACCTAGCGCTTGATGGGAGGCAACCCATTCTTTGTTCTTTGTTGTTTTTGTTGTTTTTGTTGTTTTGTGTGTTGCTTTGAATAATGTGGGTTTTGTGATCCTTGTAGGTGTGATAAATTGCTAGGAATTGAGGAGCTCTAGGATGCTTAAAGGAAGATGAAGATTGAAGGCTTATGGGTAAAACACTTCCTTTCAAACTTAGACTTATCTAAGTTTGGGGGAGGTGTTTGTTTGATTTGTACTCTTTAGGATGATTGTGCTTCTCTTGATTAACTTGATGATGTGATGATTTGGATTTTGATGGTTTGATGATTTTATTGATGTTATGATTCTCTTGATTATATTTGAGCTTATTGTCTATTGATGATTGTGATTTGATGATCTTTTGATTCCTTATTTTTAGATTTGAGCTTACTTGTGGATTTATTGATATATCTTTGAGTATCATTCTTGATATAGTGAGTGTGCTTGAGATTATGTACATGAGCACTTGTGTTTGATTTGCAAGATTAATTGGATTTTGATTTGATTATGAGTTGATATATAGCTTGAAGCTAGCTTGCTTGATTTATCATGTAAAGATGGATGTGATTGATAATGCTTGATTCATTGCTCTATTTAAGCCCGTGAGTTTTTGTGCCTTACTAATCGTACATCTCATACGGTTGATTAATCCCTTGTGAGTGCATCATTCATGATTTGTATGCTAGAACTTACCACTAGACTTGTTGATATTGATCTTTGTGTGATGTCTTGAAAGTGATAAGAGGCCATGTTTGGAATGATTAGTCACTTTGCCAAATTTTTCCCACCAAATACATTTGATTTCCTTAGTAAGCCATGTTGAGCCTTATGATCCATATTCTTTGGCAAGCCAAGTGAAATTGAACCCATTTTAGCCTATGTTTATGAGCCTTTCTTGTCCTATATTTAGTTGAGCTTGAATGTTGGCTAATGATGGTGATTTGATTTCTAAGTGTGGGAAGATGATGAGCTAAGTGATGAATGAAGCATAAAAGAAAAGTAAGGTTGTGAAGAAAAAAATTGAATTCTGAAGAAAAAAGTGAACATGAAGTGAAAAGAAAAATTAAATTTGTGAGCTTAAAAAGAGAGAAAGCTCAAGTGAATGGTGGATTGATCATTAAAGTAAAAAGGAAGAGTGTGTTTGATGAAAAGAGAAGAGATGTGAATTTGTATTGATTAACTTACATTTAAGTCTCTACTACTTAGTCACTCTTATCCAAAAACATCCCACCTTTCCAAAGAGCCTACATTACAACCTAGAGAAAGACCTCTTTGATTATTGATTGATCACAAGTGATTTTTGATTGAGATTAAGTCTTTTGGCAAGCATATGGTGTACTTATTTGTGAATTTGATGATTGAGTGCCTCATACCTTTATACACTTGAGTGAAGAGTGAAACACTCCATGGAAGGAGCAATGTGTTGAGTATTTGATTGAGCATTTATTTGAGCATGATCTATCTTGCTTGCTAGTGGATAGTTGCATTGATACTTATGTTCATTGAGGAGTTCGATTGTCTTATATTTCGTCTATGGTGCCATATGACATAATTGCAATCAATTCACTCCTTTGTTCTTAGTTTCTACGTTGCTCGAGGACGAGCAACAATTCAAGTTTGGGGGTATGATTGGAGTGAATTGATACATGTTTTTAGGGCCTATTTTAGTGCAAAAAGTGAGCTAAGTGTGATTTTTGTGCATAAATGTGAAAAATATCACTCTTTTGCCTAAAAAGTATTACTTTGTGAGTTTTTGATGTTTTTCATCCGTTTTGCAAGTAATTCGGTGGAATTTTACCAATCCGAGAGTACCGTTATTCTTAGAATGAAGAGACGAACATACCGGACGAAAATGGGGGTCGGGCCCGAAGCCCTTCTCGATAAAATTGCCCTGGTCTCGAGCACAAGTCGAGGGGACACAGACCTCGACTCGAGGAACAGGCTGGAGGGAAAGAATTTCATAAAGGTAGCAATCTCGACTCGAGGGAGGAGCCTTGAGTCGAGGGATGGAAAAATGGCTGATTCCTCGAGTCGAGGGCTGAGCCTCGACTCGAGGCAGGAGGAATTTTGAAGAAGCGTGGATGCGACTCTTAGGCCTCGACTCGAGGGCCTGAAGCTCGAGTCGAGGAGTGCCAAAAACCGAAAATTGCAGTTTTAAAGCCCATTGAAGCCAAAACAGAGCATAACTTGATTCTAGCAGTTTAGAGCAGTTTTCAAGAGGTTCCTTAGGCAAATTTAGCACTTTGTAGCTTGATTTCCATTGTAATTGCCATAGATTGTTAGAATTAGATTAGATTCTACTTTTAGTCCATTAGATTAGCATTTTGACTCATTGTAATTGAAGATTCCAGCTGTGATTTGGGAGAAAAGAAGTTGAATTCAAGCATTGTAGAAGATTAATCATTCCTATTTTTGTCTATTGAAGTTCAATTGGTGATGTTCTTACCCTTTGTTCTCTTTAATTCATTGCTTGTGTTGATTAGATTGTTAATTGCTTTCTTAGATTTTCTACCCATGGCTTTTGCTTGTAGCACCATGGGCTAATAGCTTTGTGCTTGGGATAATTGAAATTAAGGATGAAGTGATTGCCTCATGCTATGATTGTTGATAATTGTGATCAATTGAATTAGCTTGCTTCCTAATTGTGATTCTTAATTGTGTTTCATGAAAAATTGTCTCTTTTGATGATTAATGGTTGATCACCCTAGCAATAGGCGAGAGTTGAGCTAACGTGATTAGGTGTTAATCGGGTTTCAATTTTGCATGATTGTATGAATTGAGGACTTCTACATTGAGAGATGGGAAGAACTAAGGATACTCACATTAGGCATTGTGATATTAATGGAGTGATTAATTTCATGATGGTTTATGCTTTCTAATTTGATTGATTTGCATTTGGATACAATCATAGCTTGTTAATCATGGATTCCTTGATGGAGATTATCCCTTGCACCTAAATCCCCCATTGATTTTAGTGTATTTGATCTTGCATATTAAATGTTTGATATATTGTTTGCATAATCTTGCCATTTAATTTCTTGCATTCTTATAGAGATTTTAGTCCTAAAACTTGTTGCAACTTTAGCCATCTAGAACTCTTATCCTTGAATTTTGTTTGCATACTTTCTCCCTTGGGTTCGATATTTTGCGATTGGTCTTAAAAGCTCTTGCCCTATACACTCCAATCACCCCGCCCCTTTTACTAGCATGTAAAAGGAGATCATCATTTGAAGGCCATTGCGGGTAAACTAGTTTAGGGGGACCCTAAAGATTTCAGAAATTCGAATAAGAAAAGGGGAGGGGGGAAGCGTAGACCCGCGCGGATTTGTTCTCCCCAAAAAGCTAGGGTTCGGCCCTCAGTCAGGTGGGGCCTTTCCCCCGCACCGGGTATCCGAGTGGAGAAAGTAGGGGAAATCCACCCCCGACGGTGGAACTCCTCTATTGTCCCTAAGGACATCTTGGAGGAGGATGAAACCTTGTCCCGAGGGATCACGGGAATAGGAATATCATCCATGGCTTCTTATTCAAAAGAAAAAGAGAAGGAGGGGGTGATGGAATTAGAGTAAGAAACAGAAAAATATATATACCTGGTGAGGAAGAAGACGATAATGGGAGGAGGTACGCTGGAAGTGCGAAAATCTCGAAGAAGTTCTACTGAGAGTAATGAGGGAGAAAAAGTGGGGGAGATAAACTTAGAGATTTGAAGTGCTAATAAAAAAGGGAACCGGTTATTGCCCTGAATAGGGGTATAAGGGATGCAGCCTTTTTATTGGACGTTTAGGGAGGGGCATTGATGACTGATTAAAGGATAGGACGTTTGATGGGACGTTCCTGCATCCGGGCGGGAAGCCGAGGAGTCTCTCGATAAAAGGGGTTTTAACAGGTATCCGGTTACCAATCTTTTCGGATAATTAGCTACTCACTTGGGCCCCACACTTCCCAAGAGAGTAGGGGGAGAGCAGTTGATACGGTATAAATATGTTATGGGCTAGGTCCGGCCCAAATGAGGGAGAGAACCAAGGAAGGGCGAGGGCCCAACAAGGGCCCAAAGAGGGACTCGGAGTAAGAAGCATATGGATAAGTTCAAGGATAAGCCCAACATACCGAAATGGGGTCAGATTAACAAGAATAGCGCGAGCAGTTAGGATAATTACCGATAAAAGGGGGCTAGCAGTTACGATAAACCAATAGAATGGGGAGTTAAGTGGGGAACAAGCCAAGATTCGGTCAAACTTTGCCGGAAGAGAGTATCAAGAAAGATCTGGAATGGAATATTCTGGAGATGGAAGAGTGGGACGTGGAGGATGGACGTGAACGTGTGAGGAATACGATGAAGAGTGGAGAGCTTCATCGGAGGGTGGTGATAACCGTCCACTTCCAGGTACTGTTTATGTATGATCCATGTGAAGAAGAAGGTACGAATTCACTTACTTACTAATCACGCTTCGAGCACGTAAAAACTATCTCTATTAGCATCTATTCAGTTAACTTATATTAGCTCCCAGAGGTCCCTAACCGGGTATTGAGGGCCCTCCTTTTACACACTTTCCGATCACTGACTTGAGCGTCGGAGTCCCTATGCCGGGGACCCCTCCGGCGTGTTTTGCAGGTATTCAAAGCTCGTATTCGGGTTCGGATTGCACTGTTTTGGCACGTGTTTGAAGAGTGATCTCACGGATCTCAGGTACGGGGTTCGATTCTTGTTAGCGTGACTTTGTCTTACGCATCAATATTTATTAATACAATTTTTGGTTCAAAATTTTTACTTCTATATTTAGTAGAACATTTTGTTATTTTATATGTATAGATGTTATTAATTTTTTTTTTTATGTAAAACTTTATTAAAAAATAATTTCCTTACAATAATATCACCCTATTAGTGAGTTTATTTTTACTTAGGTGTCGACTTGTGGTGAATTCTTCTTAGATGTCAATTTTTTGTATCTTCACTATCACGTGTCGTTTTATTGTGAAGTGTCGATTTATGATAAGTTTGCTTTTTATAAAATTTAAAAAAATATTTGTATAGGTTTGAACCTAACACCTCTCACATATTTATTTTAATGTTTATCAACTAAATTAATTTATACATATTTGTATATTCTAAAAATTATTTTATTTAACTCCAGCCTATAAAAATGTATTAGATATTCTGTTAAGAAAGTTTAATATTTACGAAATACTAATTGTGAGTATTTTAAATAAGTGAATCTCAATATATATTAATATGAAGTTTATAATGTTTGTGTAAATATTTTGTGAGTTCAGATGATATGTCATTGAATTAAAAAAATAATTTGTGTGTGTGATTAGGAGTCAATAATATAAAGAGTTGCATATTAGTAATGATTATGTGTCAATTTATAACTAATAACCTATACAATATATTTTGTTTTTTGAAAAGTCAAGAAAAATTCATTAAATTGAATACAAGGGGTACTCAACCCATGAATACAGAGAGGATCAACCACAAAGGGTTAACGAAGGGCATTAAGGCAAGCCCAAGGATCTCCTAGCCAAGTACTAATGTTAAAATCGGACAAAGAGGCCTCCTTACACGTTATCCAATGTCAAATTCTGATTTTCAGTACACAAACCACCCTATCTAAAAGAAAATTTGCATTGTTAAAGACTGTATCATTTCTCATCAGCCACAGAGACCATATTACACCAACCCAGATAGTAGATGCCACTTTCCTCAGTTTTCTTTTCCCCAAGCAGTTGCAGAAGTGTAGAAAGTTGGAAATTGGGTTAATATGTAATACTGAAGACATACCCAGCCACATAAAGATTTATGACCAAAGGAGAAAAGAAGTCCTGCAGGTGAAGAAGAGGTGCGAGGAGCTTTCTTCCTCTAGGCTACAGAGTTTGCACAAGGAATCTGTAGTGTTGAGAGTTACACCCCTACGCCTCAGGTTCTCAACCATCGCAATACAGCCCTTGAATAGTTTCCACGAGCTGATAATTGTCATACGAGGTGCTCACCCTTTCCATAGCAGCTTGAAAGCTAAAGTCTCCGCCTCCGACATTGGCAGACACTCCACTTTCCGGTGTAAGAGAATGTTGTAGGAAGTTGTTGTATTGTAGATGCCATTATTGGAGTGATTCCAAAGCCATCAATCTCTACATGTGAGAGAAGGACAACAACTACCAATGAAAGTCATCAAAGCATCAAATGCATCTTTGTTCCTAGCTGACAGGTTCCAACTCCAACTAAACTCTCAAACCCAACAATTATTAACCCACACCCCATTTCACTAATCTTGCAATTTTTTTGGCTGCTTAGATTGAAAAGCCTAGGAAATGTATGTTTTAAAATCTCCCCCATTAACCCATAAATCATGCAAAAAAATAGTATCATTCCCTTTTCCTAATTTTCTGGAAAAATCAGTCCTTAAACCATCCCCATTTGAGCCCCAAAACAGCCTACATAGATCCCTCCACCATAAAGAAAATCGTGCTAAGCCCCTCCCGTTTACTACCGCTAGACTCGACTCCTCAAGCCCCCCATACAAAGACCCAAGAACTCTAACCCACAGACTATGTTTTTCATCAAATAACCTCCAAACCCACTTCCCTAGAAGAGACTTATTAAAAATATCCAAATCTTTAATCCCAAGACTCCCCTCTTCTTTTGATTTGCAAATATCTGACCAACGAACCCATGGAATTTTCGAATTTGCCTCACTCCCTCCCCAAAGAAAAGATCTTTGAAGCTTGATAAGTTCATGAATGGTGTTTTTTGGTATTTGGTGAAAGGATAAGGAATAAATTGGTATCAAGGAGAGAACCGATTGGACCAACGTTGCTCTTCCCCCAAGGTAATATTTCGTCCATCATAACGAGCAATTCTATTTTTGATCTTCTGAATTAACCAGTTCCAGCTATCGCGACGATGGCTATTTACTCCCACCCGCATCCCCAAATACACAAACTGTCCTCTTTCAACTTCACAATTCAACAGATTGGCTCTAGTCTCCAGGTCGTCTATCAGGATGTTTATGCCAAAAAGTTTGCATTTTCCGAAGTTCACTATCAATCCCGATGAGCGCTCAAAAAGTCTGAGGATTCTCTTGATGCATGATTCTGAGATTTTGCTCCTCCTTATTGCATAGGTAAACTACGTCGTCAGCATATTGCAAGTGAGAGACAACAACCTTTCATTTTTCGATGAGAGTAGGTTTCAGGATGCTTAAGTCACATGTCTTTTTAATAAGCAGACTAAGTCCCTCGGCGGCCAGAAGAAATAAGAAAGGTGATAAAGTGTCACGTTGCCTCAAAACTCTTTATATAAAAAATTCACCACTTGGACTGTCGTTAACCAACACTGACGCTGATACCGAGCCAACGCAAGCCATGATCCACTTTCTCCACTTTGCACAGAAGTTGAAGCCTTGCAAAATGGAATCCAAGTAGCCCCAATCGACAGAATCAAAGGCCTTTCCGAAGTCCACCTTGAAGAAATATCTCGAAATCTTCCTTTTTTCGCCTCTTCCATCACTTCATTCAAAATGAAAATCCCATCCATTATGTTCCTACCCTTGATGAAAGCAATCTGGTTATCGCCTATAACCTGATCCATGACCTTGCTAAGTCGATCGGTAATAATATTTGCAATGATCTTATAAGCCCCACTAATGAGAGAAATAAGGCGATAATCTTCAATCCTTTGGGGATGCTCCTTGTTGGGGATTAAGCAGATGAAAGACGGGTTGCTGCCCTTAACCAAGACGTCATTCGAGTGAAAATCTTGCATCATGTGTAGTATATCATTTCTAAGCAATTCTCAATTGTTCTTGAAGAAACCAAAAGTAAAGTCATCCGATCCTGGACTACTATTTGAATCAATACCTCACACAACTTGTTTGATCTCTGTCTCTGAGAACTCAGTCGTAAGAAAAGAGTTATCTGCCTCTGCCAATTTCCTAGTGAAAAGATCAGGAGGAATCTGTAGCGCCCTGAATTTAACAATAACACATAATGGCTAAAGCGCTACCAAATTGGCTGGTTAAATTAATTAAAAAGAAAATTATAATTGAATAAACGAGATTTAATACAAAATAATCATTTGAGATTTACAGCGAAAAACAACGCACAATAAATTACATGCAATTATCGCCTCGTACCCTGCTCGAGCTCCTTTGACCTATAGAAAATCATAATTGTGAGGGATGAGTGTTTGAAAATACACCCAGTGAGGAAAACATCAATGATTGCACATTTAAACAATATTAGTAAATGGCATATAATATTTCAATAAAGCTCATGAGAACATTTAATGCTTTATTACATAGTACGGGCCATTACCCGGCATGAACATAGTACGGGCAATTACCCGACTTGAACATATTATGGGCTATTACCCAGCTTGAACATATATATTACTAGCTATTACCCGGATTGAACATATTACACGGGCCATTCCCGGTTTGCACATAGTACGGGTCATTACCCGGTTTGAACATAGTGCGGGTTACGACCCATCTTGATTAATAATGCAATTTAACATAGCAATCATAATATTGAATGTTAAACTTGATTAAGATTGGACATTGCCCTCACCTTAAAAAAAAATAGCTACAACAAATGATACAATTCAATACCCCTTAAGTGATCCTCAACTCCTTGATAATGCACAATCTAAATGGTCTCAAGTTTCTCCTCATATCCTACAAATAATATATACCCTTAATAATCTCCAATTTCAGACGCTACGAGCATCATATCAACAAACTAATTACAATTCTATAATCTACGAGTGGATACAAGCATTTTGATATATAATACCACAATTAATGGAGATTGAATACTTACCAAAATATTATCTCTCTCTCTATTTGGTAAGCTTTCCAATTCTATTTTCCTTTTCTTTTTTTTTTAATACCATTAATTATTACTAAATATTATTATTATTATTATTATTATTATTATTATTATTATTATTATATAATATTGTAATATTACTAGCTAGTATAACTAATCAACGCATGCCTATATAGTCATATATAACGTACATATATATATATATATAATGTGAAATTGATTAGTTTGTAAAATTATTCCATAATAAAAATAATTAATACTAACAAATAAAGAATTTATATTAAATTTACATCACCAATAATCGAATAAGTTGTATTGTTACTCAAACACCATTGAAATCCCAATTACTTATATAATAGGATTCTCTTGCCACTCAACATCTAAAGACATATATAATTAATTTAGTATTTAAAAGCATAGTAAAATAATGCAAGATAAAATAATTTAAAATCACAAGTAGCGCATAGTTAATTAAAAATGCACTCAATGCATGAGTATATTGGCCAATGAGTAGTGAGAAGCTTTATATATTATATTTTTTATTTTAAAAGATTTATGTAATTTAATTAAAGGCTAATTATTAATACTAATACTCAATTTATTAAAAATAATTATATACAAATATAAATAATTCACGTAGCGATTTTGGGATGTTACAATCTACCCATCTTTTAAAAGTTTCGTCCTCAAAATACAGTTATAGCTTAGATCATCACAACCCACTTTCCATGCTAAATTATCCTAGAAATTATTTCTTCATCCTTCTAACTTCAAATGTGGTTTGCATATGATTAGGGAATCAACCTAATGCATAGATTGTACTATATTTATCACTCTATTTTTCTCATTCTTAGTGCTAAAATGTAGCCCAAATGCATAATAACTATTATACCACAATCCAAAATCCATATCAAAATAATAAATTTTAATTCTTAAAATATTACTCCAAATCTAAACCATAAAACATAATTCACTGCATACGCACTACAAATTTTATTCTTAAATTATTTCTCCAAATCTAAACCATAAAAACTTAAACTCACTGCACACGCACTACATATCAATTTGCCAGCATAACCACACACACTGATGCGGTTCAGCGGCTCAGTGGCGGCGATTACACAATGCATATTGACTATAAAGACATGATGCAAAAGTAAAGTAACTAAAATCAACCTGTTGGTCCCACTAGTTGAGTATTACAAAGAGAAACTTGAAACAGCCTTCTAGGGAAAATCTAGAAGAGGGGGTTGAATAGATTTTCCAACTTTTTCAAATCTGGAAAACTAATTCAAGACACCAAAGTTTACACAGCGGAAGTCGAATTTAAACTCAACTTTAACCGGATCAAAAGCAAACTGATAACAAGTCTGATTTTAATTCTGAAATTGAACTTTGATTAAGAGTTGAAATTAAATAAGAACAGATAAGTAAACAAAAGCACTAAAGAACACAATGGTTTATAGTGGTTTGGATCTAACTGGTCCTACATCCACTCTCCTTCTTCAACTCGAAGAAGGGTCTCTTCCACTACTTACTTACTTACTTTCCAACGTACAACTTACAACTTTTACAATGACCTTCAGATCTTCAAACTATCTTCAAACTCCTAAACTTTTCTGGAAAATCTAACTTTTACAGTGCAAGAAGTGTGTTGAAGATGTACAGAAAAGTGTTCTATAAACACTTGAAACTTTTGAAAAATTCCTTTGAAAACTTTGTGAATTAAAAATGCAGAATGAATTCGTAGTATATTCTAATTGTCAAAAATAAAATTATGCCTAGACCTATTTATAAGCCTGGAAAGACAGTTAGTTTGTTAGTTGGTTGTAACAAACTAAAACTAATTAACAAACTTAATCTTGATAACCGCTCCTTATCTTCAGCTGATCTTTCACTACTCGTCTGCAGCTGACTTGATGAAGACTTGCCTTTCTTATTCTACTCAACTTGTCTTGACCTCGTCTGAGCTCTTCATGATCGTCTCCTGCAGATGACTTGTTTTGAGCTTGTCTTCAGATGACCTCCATCTTTCCAGACCTCAGCTGACTTATCCAGCTCTTCCTAGTCTGATCAGCTTAGTACTGGATCTCCACCTCAGCTGTTCTTCAAGGTTGTCTGATCATCTGAGTTGATTCTTTTTAACACATCAAAACCTCTTCTGATCTAACAATTTCCCCCTTTTTGATGATGTTAAAACTATAAATAGACAAGACTCATGATGTTAATCAACATTATTCAAGATAAACAGATAGGCATATTAAAATGCATTCACACTTAATTCAGATTTGTTCAAGTTAGTGCACTTAAAAAAACTTTCAAAGGAAAAATTTTAAGTCTTAAGACTCTTTCAGAAAGAATTTATATTTAGAAAACTTTTAAGTCTTAGGATTTAGAAAATTTTTAAGACTTAGAAAATTTTTCAGACTTAGAAAATTTTGAAAAGATTTAATCTGAGATGAGAATTTTCTCAGATGATTAACACTTAGAAAATTTTTAAGTTTTCTTAAAAAGCAATAAAGAAAGCTTAAAAATAAGACAAGTAAATCAGATAAGATTCAGTTATCTCATTCAGATGGAGCACATTTACATTTTTACAGAAGGATCAGATAAGAAGATAAAAGATAAAGAAATTTAAAGCTTATCTAATCTGCCCATCTATCCTTTTCTAGAAGCTGCATCCAGTCAAAGATTCTTGTCCTTAGCTCGGCAATTTCCTTGGAATCAGTCAACTTCATCTGATTTATTCCATAGTTGATAGTTGACCTGATCCATTCTTTGTCAACTGATCCATCATCAGTGACCTTGATCGGAATAGTTGAGTAGGCTGGAGCTACTAGATCCACATTGTACCACTCATCTCCTTCATCGAGCAGTTTCTGGTATAGCTCTGGATTCTCCTTCTCCATCCAGTCATGCCACGCGATTGTCTCATCTTCAGATGAAGCTCCAACTCCTCTGCAGATATACCAAAAGAAAGTCCACTTTGCTTCGTATTTTATGTATTCTGCGGCCCATGAAGGATGAGCAATCATTCTGGGGGGAGCATATGTTCTTTCTTGTGGTCTTACCCAAGCCTTGTCTGCCTCTCCAAGGGGACCTCCAGCTGCTGGTATAACCCATCTTTTTTATGATCGATCGAATATCCTTCCAGCCTCTTTAGCAGATTTGATCTTTCTTTTCGCCTCACTGCGACCATAGTAGATCTTCTCAGCTTTAATCCTTCTATCTCTTTCTTCTTCGATCTGAATCTGCTCGGCTGATTTTTCGAGTGGTCTTTTACCCGCAGCCTTGGTCATCAAGCATTGCCTGACAGGAGATGAGATTCGCTCAAGCTCCTTCCCTTTTCCTTTCTCAGCTTCCAGCTCCTTTGCTTTACTTTTCTCTGCTTCAGCCTTGGCCTTAGCCTCTTCTTTCTTTTCCCTGATCTTAGCCATGAACTTCTCAGACTTTAGCTTAGCTTCTCTTTTCCTTGCCTGCTCGTCTTCCCTAATCGCTTCTTCTATCTGCTCGATTCGGATCTTTAGGGCAGTGAGCTCATCTATCTGGCTGTTCGCTGTGAGCTTTATCTGATCAAGTTCAGCTTTGATGATCTCCAAATCTTCTCCCTTTTTAACATCATCAAGAAGCATCCTGAGTTGCTCCTTGACAACGGTAAAATAGGTGGAAGTTGTAGTCTGATTTCTCAAATTTTCATCAGCTAATATCTGGTTATCTGCTTGCACTTGACTCTTAAGCTCGACAACTTCCTTTCTCTTATCTACAACTTCTTCTTTGACAGATAATTTCACAGAATTTGAAAGCTTTGATAAGAAATTTACCTCAGATGCTTTAAGCATTTCCTCCATGGTGATACTCACAGAGTCCACGATATCAGCCGTCTTGGTTGAGAGCATCTGAGTGAATCTGTCTTCCATCCTCTTCTCCAGCTAGAGATGTTCAAACCGAAACTGAACCGGTGGTTCAGAACCGGATTTTTCAGTTTGAAACCACCGGTTTCGGTTTATAAACCGGACCGGAACCGAGTATTAGACGGTCCAGTTTCGGTTTCGGTCATTGCAAAACCGAAAACCGGAGGTTTAATCGGAACCGGCGGTTAAACCGGAACCGGAAGTTAACCGGAACCGGCGGTTTTGCGGTTAAACTGCCGGTTTCCGGTTTTTGTATTTTTTTTTTCTTAAAAAAATTTGAAATTTCAAATGGACGGATCAGATTAGTTGACCGTTGGAGATCAACGGCCCAGATCATCAGACCGTTAGATGGAACCGGTGGTTTGAACCGAAACCAGTGGTTCGGCGGTCAAACCGCCGGTTTTGACCGTTGCAATTCAAATTTTTTTTTTAATTAAATTTCCCACCTCTATAAATACCCCACACCTCTTCTCATTTTTACCACACCAATTCTTACTCTCTTACTCTCAATTCTCAATTCATACTCTCTCAATTCTCAAATTCTCTCAATTTCAATTATTATACTTATATTATAGTTATATTAGTTTAGTTTACTTATCTATTTATATACTTATATTATACTCAAATTCTTATATAGTTATATACTTATTATATTATATACATTATACACTACATTTATTATATTATATACACTTATTATACATTATACACTACACTTATTATTTTATTATACACTTATATTATACACTTTACAAAATCAACCGAAAATGTTTAGCCGAAAGTCATCTTTTTCAAAGGGCAAAGGCAAAGCTTCCACCTCCGGTTCTCAATCATCTCTTCCTCCTCCTCCTAGCAATGTAACCAATGCTCCTATTTTTGATCTCGACGATGATCGCGATGATGCTATTCGCGAAACTCTCGGTGTTGGTTACGAAGATTATATATTTTCGGATGATGATCAACCCGACACCACCACTCAAATGCCTCCACCACAACCACGATGAGGCCGAGCCACCACTCAAGAAGAAAGTGACGATCAAGAAGAAACGCCAACTCCAGATTCAAACCAATCAAGAAAGGTGTTGAAGTCCATGACGTTTGTTCGTCATTTTAAGAAGAATTACGTGGGGAAGGATTCTAAAGGGAGGGACAAGTTCGAGGCGATTTGCAACTATTGCAACATGAAATATTCGTTTATAAAAGGAAATGGATATGGAACGTTGAATAGTCATACAAAGTCGAAGCATCCGGCGGAGTGGGGGATTGCAACGAGCCGAACGCAACTTTCAAGTCACGGATATACCGAGTCCTTCGGTGGTGGAGCTCAAGGCGCTGTAAGTACTTCTAACACTAATATTTGGAAATATGATCAAATTGCTTATAGAAAATTTTTAGCAAAAATGATATGTGTGCAACATCTTCCTTTTAGTACTCCCGATAATTTTATGTGGACCGAAATGGTTCAACTTGGTCTTCAACCTTATGCAAAAAAAGTTTCTCGTAGTACTACTACTTGTGATGTAGCTAAAGTTGTAGGAGAATATAAATATGCTTTGATTAACCGTTTTGCCGATTTTGATGGTAAAGTTTCAATTTGTGCCGATATTTGGAGTGATAATTTTCAAAAACATTCTTATATTGGAGTTACTTGTCATTGGATTGATGAATCATGGACTTTAAACAAAAGATTAATAGCTTATAAAGATTTTGATACCGATCACTCCGCCGTTAATATTAGAGATAAATTGCATGATATATTGAATATGTATGTTTTAACCCATAAAGTTTTTTCCATTGATTTTGATAATGCTAGTGCTAATACCGCTAGTATTGAAGATTTAAAGGCGATTTGTCAACCGTGCCTTGGAGGTAAATTCTTTCATATTAGATGCATGTGTCATATTTTAAATTTATGTGTTCAAGATGGTTTGCATGCTTTACGTGAACAAATTGCTCCTATTAGAGATGCTATTTATTTTATGACTCATCGTTCTAGTTTAATGAAAAAATGGAAAATTTTTTGTAGAAATAACAACGTGCATCCAAAAAAAATTTCTCTTGATGTTTCTACACGTTGGAATTCTACCTATAAATTATTAAATGAGTCTAATGAATATAAAAATCATTTATGTAATTTTTTTGCTAATGAAAATATTGGTTTTCGTTTATATCCTCAATATTGGGATCCTTGTGTGAAAATTTGTGAAATTTTAGGTAATTTTAATGATGTTACTTATGCTATGTCTAAAATTTACGAGCCTACTAGTCATGTTGCGATTGATTATTGTTTAAAAGTTGTTGGTGTTTTACGTGAAAATTTGCATGATCCTATGTTGCATGCTAGTGTGTTTTCTATGATGGAAAAATGGACAAAATATTTTCATACCATTCCCGATTTATTTTTAGTTGCTAAAGTTTTTTATCCTACTTTTAAATTAGATGGTTTAGAAGATTTGTTAACTTTTTATTATGACACTTTATATCCATGCGGTGATGTAACGGAATTTGATCAATTTAGTGATATACGTCCTAATGTAGGTGAGATAATTGCTAGAGTTAGACAAATTATTGTTGATTTACTTAGAGAGTATGCGGGTCCACCTCAAACTCAAACTTCTTCTTCATCATCTTATAGTTCTACTTCAACTTCTTCTGGTCTTATTCTTAGTCATATTAATCCTTTTTTGGATAATCGTTATCAAAAAAGGGCACGATCTTCTACTAACACTTGTCAAGATTTAGAAACATATTTTTCTCTTAATGTTGAGTTTGAAAGCGACGAACATAGTGAGAAAGGCATTGACGTGCTAAAGTGGTGGGCGAGGAGAGCAACCATACTTCCGGTGATGTCTAAGGTTGCACGAGACATTTTTGCATGTCCCGCCTCCACCGTTGCTTGTGAACAAGCTTTTAGCTTGGGAGGTTATACATTGGATGCAACGAGATCAAACATGACGGTGGAGAATGTCGAGAACCAATGCTTGCTCGATGATTGGGTAAGAGCCGAGCATAGAGCTCAAGTAGCGCTCGTAGAAGATGAAGATAGCGAAGAATGGACGACATCCACCGGCGGAACTAGTGAAGCTTAAAGAATCGAGCATTCAACCGTATAAACCGAAAAGATAAATTTTGAGGTAAGAGAACTACGTAGAATTTGATTCCTAATTGGATACGTAGGCAACTTAATTTTAAGTTATGGACTTATAAATTCTAAGTTAATTTCTTAAAATTAAGCTCAAGTCAAAAATTTTTAATCCCTCCCTCTTCCCCTTTAATTTTATTTAATTTGTAATATATTATCTAACTTGTAATTTGTAAATTTGTAATATTTCAATATTATAAATTGTAATATTTTTAATTTTGATATTCTAAAGTTGTAAGTTGTAACTTGTAAGTTGTAAATTTTAAGTTGAATTATATTATATTCAATTTCAATATAAAATGTAAGTTAATTTAGCAATGTAAGTTAAATTAAATTCAATTTCAATGTCAAATAAATTAATTTGCACATGTTATGTAAGTTGTAACTTATAATACTATTTTTAATATTAATTACAAGTTGTAAGTTGTAACAATACACATAAATTAATTAAAAAGTTAAAAAAAATAGAAAAACCTTGGAACCGCCGGTTCCGGAACCGGAACCTAAACCTTGGAACCGCCGGTTCGGTTCCGGTTCCAAAAAATCGGCAAACCGGAACTGCCGGTTTGGAACCGGAACCGGTGGTTTCCAGCGGTTGGGCATGTCTATCTCCAGCTGATTTAGAATCGATGAGAAGGTGGATACTGGGTTGCTGGATGGTGCGACAAATGAGGTCTCTGGAAAACCCAGACGACCTCTAATGTGGTTGAGGAGTTGCGCTTCAGAGATAATGGTGGCAATAGATGCTATTCTAGCAGACTCCAACACAACTTTCTCCCAGGAGACCAGGTTCTCCCAGCCGACCTCTTCAGATAATAGACTCATCTCCTCCAGAGCGTCTGTCCTAAGCTGGTGAACCAACCAGATTTCCACCGATTCCTTCATCACTTCAAGATTATGCTGAAGTTCAGGAATGAGTTCCACCAGTCTCCTCTTGGCTTCTGATCTTAAGGAAAACTCGAAGCTTCCCATTAAGCCATCGGGCATGAGGGTATGAGATGGGCTGATTTGGGGAGATGGAGTAGGATATTTTGTGAAAAGGAAGTCCAGAAAGTCGAATGATTGAGGGAAGGTTTTAGGGCGTGTTTGTTCAGAGGGTTGAGAAGATGTGGTAGGAGGTGGGGTGGGAGTTGTTTGGACAATTATGGGTGTAGGATGTTCAAGAGGCTCTGAGGTGCCAGCCTGGGTCACCTCTTCATCGCTTAGGTGAGATGGGGTTTTATCAGATGAGGAAATGTTAGAAGATGTACCTCTGGAGACTTGTCTCTCAACAGATGTGGTTCTTTCTGAGCTCAGCTCCTCTAGTACATCTGCCTCAGCAACTGCAGCAGCTGCTATTTCCAGCAAAATAGCCTCTTCTGAAAGTATGCTCGAAGGAGCGGCAGATGACTCTCCTCCATTCTTTACATATGTGGCTTTGACAAGCCTTCTCCTTGTTCTCCTTAGAAGAGATATTTCAGGTCTGGTCTCCTCTATCACTACTACCTCTTTTTCCTCAGCTGCTGGTTCTTCAGCTTCAGGTACTTCAGCTGCTGGCCGTTGTGCCACAGCTGCAGCTGCCAGATTCCTCTGCTCCCTTGCTTCATAAGTGGCACATAATATTTCAGTAAAGCTCATGAGATCATTTAATGCTTTATCACATAGTACGGGTCATTACCCAACTTGAACATAGTATGGGCTATTACCCAGCTTGAACATATATATTACGAGCCATTACCCGGATTGAACATATTACACGGGTCATTACCCGGCTTGCACATAGTACGGGCCATTACCCGGCTTGAACATAGTGCGGGTTACTACCCGCCTTGATTAATAATGTAATTAAACATAGAAATCATAACATTGAGTGTTAAACTCGATTAAGAGTGAAGATTGCCCTCACCTTAAAAACAATAGCTGCGACAAATAATACAATGCAATACCCCCTAAGTGATCCTTAACTCCTTGATAATGCACAATCTAAATGGTCTCAAGTTTCTCCTCATATCATACAAATAACATATACCCTTAATAATCTCCAATTTCAGACACTACGAGCATCAGATTAACAAACTAATTATAATTCTATAATCTACGAGTGGATACAAGCATTTTGATATATAATACCACAGTTAATGGAGATCGAATACTTACCAAAATGCTTCGATCTCTCTCTCTCTCTCTCTCTCTCTCTCTCTCTCATGCCACGCCATTCTTTTTCCTTTCTTTCTTTTCTCCCTTTCTTTCGACCAACTGTTAAGTTGGTATATTTGTGCATATGTGTCCTTAATAAATTTGGAGTATATCATATATAGGCACACCTCTAAAGGCATTGCCTCACAAAGCTTATTTAGTAAACTTTCCCATTCTATTTTCCTTTTTTTAATACCATTAATTATTACTAAATATTATTATTATATTGTAATATTACTAGTTAGTATAACTAATCTATTGTTACCCGTTCTAAATCTGGTGGATTTATGGTTAATGTGGCGTGGTTTAACGGATAAAACAAGTAAGGATTCAATGAACTTGAACAATAAATGCCCAAGAGCAATGAATGATGATGATTAGCAATGAATGCTTGAATAAATGCAAGTAAGCAGTAAAAAGAGAGAGAATTGTTGGGATTGTTAAGCCCAGTCTGAAGGGTGGATTCTAGGATCCATTCATTGTGCCTTAAAGGCTCTATTTATAGGGCAAGTGTGTTACCCTAGTATCCCATGAATTGGGGATGCATTGAATGCATGGATCCTCATTTAATGTGGGTTGGCCTGCAGCCCGTACTTGGCCAGGCCGCAGCCCACTCTCGTCCCGCCAGCTGTCCGCTGGTGGGAGATTTCCTGATATTCTCTTGATTTGTTTCTATTACAAGTATGTTTGATATTAAATTCTAACTAGTACACTGATATCTTTTCCATATATAGTTTGATCTTGTCTGATCTACGGACTCCCCGTACGGTGGTGAGCCAGGCTTTGGCGAGCGACGAACCAGATAACGATTCTTAGTAAGCCAGGTCCTGCGGGTGAGCGACGAGCCAGGTGATCACTCTTGGTAGACCAAGTATTAGCGGGCGAGTCAGCCTGTATAGGCGAGCCAGATACTTAGGCATCCTACTTGTCTATTTGTCGTGCTCTACTTCGGGTGGGCCGAGCTCACAACCTCTCTATTGGGCCTCTTACACTTGGCCCAAATATTTGTGATACAACAATTGCCCCCAGTTTGGTTCTTCGAGGGACTCAGGGGCAGAACTGGTAATCCATTGAATGCCCCAAGTGACATAAAGCAAAAAGTAGGAGTAACTTCAACTCCAGGCTCGGAAATTTTTCCATAATACCTTTCTCGAATCGGGATGACGAGACGAATAAGAGCGTAAGGTTAAATTCCCACTAGTCTAATCGGAAAGTACCACTGGGTGAACTAAGAAATTAAGGCGAGTCAAAATACTTTGGGCGAGCCGCTCATTTAGGCTAACCAAACTTGTTGGGTGAGTCAAAATCTCAATATCCAATCCAAGCTGACACGGCCTATATTTTGGGTAAGCCAGGATTCTGAAATCCAAGGCGAGTCAAATTATCTGACGGCCCCATCAATCCTCGGTGACCCAAACACGCTTTATGGCAAGTCAAAAAATTGGGCCTGCCAAACTGATGTGGTACAAAATCGAGTATAACTTTTGACTCCTGGCTCGGAATTTTTATTATAATATCTTCGCGGCGACTAATCGATTTTAAAGGCAAAATTAAATGTTCATCCATCGGTATTGAGTTAACAAGTTGGGCGAGCCAAGCAGCTCCGATGCCGAGCCAGAATTATCGACCCCTAGCGAGCCAACCTTAGGAAGTTTTGGGCGAGCCGGTGATGTCGCGTGCGATCGGGCCTCGAAGGAGGCGAACCAGGATGCTTTGATATTTAAGTTGACCAGCCTTCAAGGCGAGCCAAAATTAATAGGTGAGCCAACATTAATTGGTGAGCCAGTATTATAGAGATATGTCCATTGAGGTTGCTTGTCTGTTTGTGCGACACGAAGTTTGAAGTGTTGATTTGGGTGAATGTGCCTTGGGAAAACCGCTGAATAGAAGGAATAAAGGCAAGCCATGATACTCCTATGACTTGGGCGAGCCATTATTCCTTAGGTTAAGAGTGGGCCTACTTCAAGTTGACCATTTGAAAGAAAACTACAGGAAGCTTGGCGCGAGGTTTGAGGGGCCGATTGGATAATGTACCATTCTGCCACATTGAGCAGCGTGTGGGCGGCGCCATTAATGCGCGTGTGCCTCACGCGCCCACATGTTAAGTGAGGTTTGCAGATTTTTCAAATATTTTGAATAAAATAATCACAAGGATCTTCCCGCCCTTTACCAGCTTATCTTCTTCCCCAATTCAAGTTCTTTTTCTTTCTGTCTTCACACTGCATTTCTGGTGAGCTTTCAGTTGGACAAAAGAGATAAATACGCTACTGCACTCCCAGAGTTGTCAGTGTTGCGCAGATTGCCAATTTTCATTGTCGTACAGTCGTCCGAACTGTCTCAAATCTACTTCGACTGTTCATATTCTCCGATCGGCAGTTTAATGCTCGCGATTTTCTGGCAAGGTTGGACGTGAAATTTCATCTTCCTATTTCCCACTTTCGATTTCTTGCTCTAAAATTTAACGTTTCTAGCAAGAGGGTGAGAAAGAGATTTCTCTGATTGTCGCTGATTTTAGACCGTTAAATGTCTCCGATCAGTCACCGGCCGACGGCGGCAGGTTGGCTTTTTTTTATAGCAGTGTTAGAGGAGTGTTAGAGGACGGGAGATGTTCTTCCTTACATTTCTTGATGTTTGATTTCAGAGAGAGGGCCGCATCCCCATTTTTTGGCCAATTTCATGATTGAGCGGCTCTTTCCGGCAGCGTTAGTGGTGGCCTTTTGATAGGTGGTTACGATGTTCATTACTTTTATCTCTTGGTATTTTTTTAGCATTTCAATTGGTTGGATATGGTGAGGAGGCGAGGTGGTCCTTACAACTCCCGTATTCCGGCAAGGGGGCCGATATTTCTAGTTGCGGTGGGCTTCACCAACCACTGCCGGTGCTCAGTTCTTGGGATCTAGATGATGATGATGGGCTCAATTTTATGGTTAACCATCCGGGATGACTTTCCGGTGAGAGGCGATTGCCCATTTTGACCGACGGTGATGGCGCCGGTTTTTAAGGAAGAGTTGAGAATGACCCTTTCGAAGGTTTAGAGGATTTGGGTGTTGATCTCCGCCTCCGGGGCAAAGGAGGTCGAGCATCCGGTTTGAGAGGTGAGCCAACTAGGCCGAGGGACCGAGGTGGATGGGCCACCGGTGTTGAGCAACGGGTCACTAGGGGCGAGCGGGCCGCCGCTCCCGGCGGGCGAGCCACTATCAGCAGGCGAGCCATTGGAGAGAGGCGAGCCACTAAAGTGTCGAGAGGGTTCAAGTGATCGAGTTGAGGCGGATGTTCTGGTGACCGAGGGGTTGGCCGCGGTAGAAGAAGAAAGAGTAGAGATGGAGGCCGAGAGGGAGAGATTGGAGCGAGATGAATTAATTTGGGAAGCTTGGGCTACTTGGAGGAAATTTATAGATGAACTCTTTGGCCCGAACCCCGACTTTGATTACTCCTTGTATCAGCTTGACCACCCTTATAAGTTTGTACCTCGTGATCCCTGGTCGGTTTGGGCTGTCATTCTCTCGGAGTGGGTTGCGAGTCAGGATGCTTGGGCGAGTAATGTGACCCAGGATGAATTGGATGGAGCAAGAGAGACCTGGATGATCCCGTTTGATGTACACCTTTACGCCCCAGATTCGAGAGAGCAAGCAGATCAGCCTCCCGAAGGGATGGTGGCGATTAGTTGCTCGGCCATGGACTTTAGTCTTCGGTTCCCATTGCACTCGAGTGTCTCTCATCTCCTCAACTTTTGGGAGCTTGCACCAATGCAGATTCACCCTAATGGGTGGCTTCATTTGATATCTCTGTTGACTATCTTTGACAAGTTGTGGCTCTTTAGGATGCCAACCCCCAGCGAGCTGACTAGTATCTTGACCGTATCGAATGCCTCAGTGAAGACAAGTCGGGGGAGTATGTATGTGAGAGGCCGAGATAAGACATTCATTGGGGGGATTCCCCCAAAGGTTTGGAATTGGCAGCAGAGGTGGTTCTGGGTCACCGGGAGTTGGAGATCAGTCGGTGTCACTCTTAACCAAAATATTTAAATCCCCACCACTTTCCATGACAAAAGACCAAGTATGATTATTTTATTGCTTTGAACTTCTTGGACTGATCTAATTTCACTCTTTCTTTTGCAGGTTATAACTTTCCAGCAGATGAGGATTGAATTTTGATTTCAAGCTCATGCTCGAGAAGCTTAAACTTGTTTCCAAATCGCGGTTGTTGCATGAGAAACTCAATACATCAGAGGCCAGACAACAAGCTCGATTGATTTTTTTACCTCGACAGTTGCGCTTGGCTCGTAAGTTCGCATTATTTTCCTTGAATTCGTGTCATTCATGCGTTAGTGATCATTTTTTTTTTTGTATTGTAAATCCTAGCTACCCGGTCTGCAAGACTTGCCCGCCCGAGATAATGGACGAGTTCCCAGCCCTCATGGACCGCCTAGGCACTAAGAAGACTACCAAGGGGAAAGAAAAGAGAAATGTTGTTCGATCTGCCCCAGCGGCTGCTACTTTGGCCCGGGCCACCGAAGCTCGTGTGCCCGCACCTACCGAGATCCTGACGGCCGAGGTATCGGCGCCTGAGGCCCTAGCTGGCGGGCTCGCGAGTTCACCAGCCCAGACTACTGTTGCATCATCTGAAGTCGAGCGGGTTGGCTCTCAGCTTATTACTCCCCCTTCCTACGGGTCGACCCGGAAGCGGGATGCTACTCCGATCGAGCTCTCTAATTCTGATGAGAGAGAGCCTCCAGCAAAATGGGTTCGATCAAATCCTATTGTTCCTCCGGGCGAGCCAGCAGGGGTTCCGACTGACTTGCCCCCAAGCCCTTCGCTCGCCCCTACTGGGCAATCGACATTCGGTTTTGTACGGACTGCCTTGGATCAGACTCTAACTGGTCGCGACCCTAAGCTTCTTGAGGAGTAAGTCTCTTTGTTTTTCGTCTTTTGAGTATTGGAGAGTTATTAACACATTTCTATCTTAGGGTGCTTGCTGAGGATCTCGCTGCCCGCCCATGATTGTGGACTTCTTATCAACTCGTCGGGTTAGTTCGCCGGTTGGACTTCCCGTCCATGTTCGACAAGCAATGCGGGATGTGCATCTAACCTGGAATCTTGACTTGGAGAGGATGATTTCTCACTTGTTTGAGAGTAGTTTCTTGACGGCCCAGATACTTGCAGCCCAGCAACTCGTGGTTTTCCAGAAAGCTATGACCAATCGGGATACTGAGGTGGATCATATCAACGCTGTTAAAACCCGATATGAGGAGATGGCTCGTGCTTATGGGGATTTAGAGAAAAAAGTGGGTCTTCTGGAAGCTCAATCTGTAACTTCTCTTGCCCGTGCCGAGTCGGCCGAGAAGAGGATCACTAAATTGGAGGCCGAGAGAGGTGCGACCGAGAAAAAGTTGGCTGAGTTGGAGTCCCTCTTGCAGACCTATGATTCCCTCTGAGCTGTCATCGCCGCTGAATCATTTAAACATGGGGAGGAGAAGGGTCGAGCTAAGGCGCGAGAGGCAGCATTGGAGGAGCTCAAGAAGATGAAGATTGATCTTATCGATGCCATGTACCGGGCTGGGGAGGCAGAAAAGAAGGAGAAAAGGGCCGATGGGCAAGTGAAAGCTCTCCACCGGAAGCTGCAGATGAGCGAGGATATTGTCAAGAGGCTGACTAAGACCCAAGAGTTGGTGACCTTGATGGAAGAGGCCGAGCCAGTGATAGCGACCGTGGGGGATAAGGACGAGATTGAGGAAGAGACCGATCCCCACAAGGATCCGGCTGTCATCGGAGAGTTTGCCTTTTACATGGCATTTACTGATGTCATCCGGGAGAGTCGCAAGGTGGGTCGGCCTTCTGATCATCTTGAGTCCTATTTTCGTAGGTATGTGGCCGCTCGCCCGCTTCACCGGGATATCAGTGTTCGCTTCTGGGATCTTAAGGAGACTTATGGGGTGGATCTGTCTTGGTACCCCAACAGCGCCCGGTTGCTTCTTCCAGGAGAGAAGTCTCCAGTAGGGTCTGCCAATGGGGATAACGGAGATGGGGTCGAGCCAGGCGAGGAGGCTGGGTCGTCTGCCCCCCAGACTTGATTTATTTTTCGCTGTGGTAGTTTGTAACTTCTTGCTTTCTAGTTTGCCCGTCTATTTGGGCCTTTTGTAATCGGCAGTGTCGCACTCTGAAACTTACTAATGAAATGAATTGTTTATCATTCCATTATGTTTCTCTTGTAATTCATGTACTTTATATTCTTGCATGTTGTACTCTCGATTTTATCTTTGGCCGAGTTAAATCGATCTGGCCCGAGCCATGCTTGGGATGACTTGTCTCGTCTGGCGATCCGCGCTGGGTCGACCAGGCCGGGCCGGACCATAACTATGGGTCGAACTTACTTGCTTTCTATTTTCTCTCTTGGGGTCTCGATTCGTCAAGAGGATTTTCCATTAGGAGCTTAGCTCGCTGGGACTTTACTTGTTGGGACCATTGTTGCTTTCACAATTTTAGTCAAGGCATTGAGCAAAGGGTGCTCACCGAACGGTCTAAGTTTATCAAAAATCTTTCGACGAACCAGGATCCATTGGAAGTCTTTACCAACCATGATTGGTTATTCATCACCTCTAGTGACTTTCAACATGTAGTGAGGGTGTGCCCGCCGGGAGCTTAGCTCGCCGTGGGACTTGGTCGTCTGTGCAATCGGTTGCACCTCGGCCAACTTATTTAGGTGCGTTGAGTTGAGTGCTCTTGCGCTCTGGGTTGACCAGCTTGGGGTCGAACTGCTCGCGACTTTGTCCTAACTCAAAGAGCTTGGGGACCTCGTTAACCACAAGCTAGGAGACCTCGGTAAGAGACTATGCTTGTCGCGAGGATTTAGGGGAGTGGACCCCGTGCTTGCGAGAGATTTAACTCAGTCGTAAGGCTTTCCGGAAATTGAGTCCGTTCTCAGAGATCGAGCCGGTCGCGAGTCTCGGGTATTTTAAATAAAAGCAAATGCATGAGCAGTTAAAACAAAAAGCTTTATTGATAAAAAGATGTATGAGAATTACACTCATTTTCAAAAAATGAGACCCGCTAGGTTGATCATTGATAATATTTTTTGAGGTGGCAAGCATTCCATGGGTATTGGTCCGGAGTGCCGTCGGGATGTTCGAGCTCGTAAGCTCCATTGGAGAGCCATTTGGATATTCTGAAGGGGCCCTCCCAGTTTGGGCCAAATACCCCTTGGCTTGGACCATGTACTTTCTTGAGTACTAGCTCACTGACCGAAAATTGTCTGAGCTTGACTTTGGAGTTGTAATATTTTTCGGACCTTTGCTTGTAGGCCGCATTTTTGTGAACTGAGGCTAGCCGGCGTTCCTCGAGCATATCGAGATCCAACCTCCTTGCCTTGTCATTATCATCAGTAATCTCTTGTGCGGTCCGATAGCTTGGAACGGCGACCTCTGATGGGATGACTGCTTCGGTACCAAAAGTGAGGGCGAAGGGAGTCTCGCCCGTCGAGTTCCTTTAGTGGTCCTATATGCCCAAAGGATATCGGGGAGGCTGCTTGCCCACTTCCCCTTTCTATCCTCTAGCTTGGCTTTGAGAGTATGCTTCAAGATTTTGTTGACTGCCTCCACTTGACCATTGGTCTGAGGATAATAGGGTGTGGAGAACAATCTTTTGATATTCCACCTTTCGCAGAATTCCATGATTTCTAGACCGTCAAATTGTTTCCCGTTATCCAAAACGATGGCTTGGGGGAGACCGAATCGACAAATAATATTTTTCCAAATAAATCTTATGATTTGTTGCTGGTCGATCTTATTCAGTGGCTCGGCTTCTACCCATTTTATGAAGTAGTCGACCACGACATATTTGCATCCGCCCGGGGCTGTTGGCAGAGGACCAATTAAGTCGATCCCCAACTATGCGAATGGCTACGTGCTGTAGATGGATTTCAAGTGCTCAGGAGAGAGCTTGATGTTGGGGGCCATGATTTGACATTGGTGACAAGCCTTAGTATATGCAATAGCATTTTTCCTAAGAGTTAGTCAATAATATCTTTGTCTCATGGTTTTGTAAACGAGCGCTTGCCCCCCAGCATAATTTCCACAGATGCCGTCGTGGATTTCAGCTAACACTTTCTGGCCTTGCTCTGGAGAAGTGAGAAGCTTAAAAAATGCATTGCACTCAATGAGTTAGCCAATAAAGTCACAAGTAGCACATAGTTAATTAAAAATGCACTCAATGCATGAAGTATATTGGCCAATAAGTAGTGAGAAGCTTTATATATTATATTTTCTATTTTAAAAGATTTATATAATATAATTAAAGGCTAATTATTACTCAATTTATTAAAAATAATTATATACAAATATAAATAATTCACGTAGTGATTTTGGGATGTTACAAAATCACTGGTCTAGACGCAAGCATTGAGTCGAAGTGTTTCTGAAAGTGGGAAAAAAATTCACTTTTGACCGTCAGATACTGAGTCAATCCAGATTCCATCCACACAGATGCCTGAGATTTCTTATTTTTTAATCCTCAAATTAATCCAATTATGGAAGAATTTGGAATTAATGTCGCCCTCCTGAATCCACTTAATTCCGGATTTTTGAAATAGTTGAGATTCTTTCCATTGTGTCTCCTTAAGAAGCTCCTCCATCAGCCTTTGCCGCTCTATGATCTCATTTTCTTCAAGGCCGAAAGTGTCATCCAGGACGTCGAGTCTGTCAATGTTGTTTTTCTTGTATCCAATGGATCGATCAAGACTTTCCAAGAACTTCATCCTTCCAAACTTTCTGCTCTCCTTTTAGCAATTTGAGTTTCTCTTTCAAAATGTAGCCCCCAATCCACTAACATTAAAGGATCGCCACTTTGCTTTGATAAAAAATTTGAAAGAATTGTGCTGCATCTAATAATTAAAGAATCGAAAAGGTTTTGGACCCCAATTCTTACATGGGGCTTCAATAAAAATCGGGCAGTGGTCGGAAAGAGTGCGACCACCACCCTGCAAAGAGGCATTCGGCCATTTGCTGATCCAGACATCATTAACGAGTATACAGTCAAGCCAACTTTTACATGAACCGTTGTGTCGATACCAGCTAAATCTTCTACCTAAAAGTTACAAATCCACAAGATTGTTTCCAACGATGAAGTTATTAAAACACTGCATATCATGCCTATTCCAGCTATTGCCACTGCCACATCTCTCATAATCAAAACATAGAGCATTAAAGTCACCCACCAAACAAATATAATCATCTCTAGATTGACCCACCAACAATGAAAGCTGATCCCACAAATCGCGGCGGAGATTTGGAGAATTTGGGGCATAAACATTGAAAATAGAACAATTTTTGCCGTCCTCAACTAGATAACCATTTACTGCAAGAATTTCTTTTGTGTTCCAAGAGCTTGTTTTCCTAAAAATTAGAGGATTCCAGATAGAAATAATACCTCCCGAACTACCCTCTGACGGTGCAAAAGCCTAATCACAAGAATCGGAGCCCTAGAGTGATCTGATAATCCTTGAATTTACTCTTTCTAGCTTTGATTCCTGAATGCAACACATATCTGCTCTGACTTTCTTGATAAGCTCTCGAGCATCCTCCCTCTTCTCTCATTGGCCGAGGCCTCCTATATTATAGCTAACAATGATCATTTGGATGTTTGGTTTGATCTTCTCTTCTCCTTCTTATTTTTGCCCTTCTTCTTTCTACCGCTTCTTGAATCTTCCTTGATTAGGACCCCAATTCGCTCAATCTCCCCCTCATCTGAATCTCTGCTCGACATGCCTAATTGTTTCTCATGCTCCCAAATTTCGCTCGCTTCTCTAGCCATTTCTTCCTCCTCCTCACTCGAAGATTCAAGTAAAATTTTCTTGCCCTTTTCTAATTTATGAATTGCCCATTGGAGAGAATGGGCTGGGGTCCTTAGAAGAATTTCCGGATTTATTTGGCCCAGTTTTCCTTCCTCGACTCAGAACTGCAAAGCTGTTACTCAAAACAGGAAAGTCCTCACAATTAGGTTGTTTAAGATCAATTAATTTATTTGGGCCTAAAAATTATTTGGAAGCACAGGGGCCCAAATCTTCAATTCGGGAGCCTCTAGGGAGAATCTTCACTTGCTACAAACTGGGACCCGCCACGGACCCACGAACACTGTGAGAATTAATTTGTCCCCCCATGATCTTGGAAGTCGTGCGGATTTTTTAGGGATGCAGGAAAACGGCGAGAGTGATTCACAAGGCCCACGTTAAAAGCATTCGAATTTAAATCTGATGACTTTTCGACTTCCTGCACCACCAACGGTTCTGGGGCGAGGTTGGCATTCACTTGAGACTCCTGAATTCCGATCACATCTCCATTTCTGAGCCTAAAGTTTGAAGCTGGACAGTCGACTTCCTCCACAATTCTTATTCGATGGAGGGACCCTCCAATCACGATTTCCAAATTTGAGCTAGGTAGATTAGGAAACAAAGTCTTAATAAGTATTCTGGCCCTGCTCAAGTCTGATTTTGATAGAGTAGAGTTGTCGATATGGATGAGAGTGTCAAACTTAGCCGAAACTAGGTTAAAGAAACGTGGGCACCAAGCATGCAATGGTACACAAAACCAATGGGTCCAAATAATTCTTTTCTTATGAGTTGTTCCTTCCTTCCAGTCCCCTACATAATCTAACCACTTGTTAGACCAAATATTGAATAATTTATTTTATCTCGCTGGTTGGGTTATCTGTTGAGAACTTGATCAGAATCAGATCCCCTTCTAGATATGAAATGGAACCAAAATCGGAAGCCTCTTGATGAATAAGAGGATCCTTTACCTGTAAAGTTATCTTTCTTTTAAACTCCCCATCAAACAATCACGTAGCCATTTTGTTTCCTACTCCATGGGAAAAGAAGGAAAGGTAGGAACGGGCAGGGGGAAGGTCTGCCCTTGCATGAAGAAGGAAGAGGATCCGGACTAGCTTTCCCTGCAATTACCTCAGCATAGGAGGTATTATCCCTTCTTCGATTATGTTCCGGAATATGATATTTCCGAATAGGGACGGCGTTCTGAGGATGAGACACACGAGTTGGAATCCGGTCATCCCTGGTAAATCTCCCTGGTTTTAATCTTATTTTGTAGGATCCAATCCAAATGTCATTAACGCTATCCAGTAATTCTCCAACAAAAGATCTCAGTCGAAACCTGACAAAACCGAACTTTCTCCCATCCTTGTTAGTTTTTGCTGGGATAAAAAAATCCACCAAATCTCCTTTCTGCGCCAAAGTCTATCTCGGAACTGGTCATTGCCAATTATCGAGATGTTCGAGACATAAAATGTCAAAATGGGGCTCTTCGCAACGTTGGTTCTCTCTGGAAGTTTTCTCCAATCAATCGATGAATTCTTAAACCTAAGAGCATGTTTGGAGGCTTACGGTGCAAAGGGAACGGTTTGTGCCTCACCGGTGATCGCTCGGAACGGTTATGCTCAGGCCCGCCCCCTAATCCCCACTCTCTCTCTAGAAACTTTCTCTCTCATCTCTCCAAATCTTTTTTGATTCATAGTAACCTATACAATATAATTATCACATTGAGTAAAATTATTAAAAAGGATTGACTCAATTAGTTTACTTTATTTCATCCTAATGTAAATATGTATAAGTAAAAGTATTATTAAAAAAATTAATATAATCATATGTGTAATATGATATTTATTGCAAATATACAATATATATACTATTAGGAGTAATATTTATGCATCAATTATAAAAGAAAAAAAACCTTCTATTAATTGTAAAATAAATTTGAAACAAATCTTATAATAAAATTTCACATAATTATAATAATTCTAATACCTAACATAAATTATTATACAATAAATATTACTATTACTTAAATTTAATATTATAATTATGAAAATTTTGACATATATATTATTATTTGATGGAAAATATTATATATTATAATATATTAATCCTTCTGTCCCAATAATTCTTTCATAGGAGGGAGGCACAATTATTAAGAAAATGGGAGAAAGTATAGGAGAGAGAATAAAATGTAAGAGTATTTTGGATGATTGAATGAGATAAAGTGTAGGAGAGAAAATAAAGTAGAATAAAACAAGAGTAACATTATTGAAATTTAAATAATATTGTGAGGGTGTAGTTTATGGAAGGTATTCTTTAGTGTGTGAAAATAATATTGAAACATACAAATAAAACAAGTGTGAAAGTAATATTGGGACGAAAGAAGTATATTATATTATAAAATTTATTTAACGAAGATTACCGTGTAATATGGGGCAGCTAATTATCTAATTTGAGTTGATCTCTTATAATTTATAAACAAGTTTCATACCATGAAAATTGTATTTGACACGTTTCTCTATCCATTAAACATGACTCTAAATTTGATCCATTGACTCTTACCCACAAATTTGAATCAAAATAAGTAAAACAAATTTTATGGTATAAAACTTATTTATATAAGAGCTTGTCATCTAATTAATGTCCTTAATTCTGACTGACTATATGTATGGAGTTTTTACTTCTCCCCCCTCCTATTCCTACATCTAACGCTAGCCGAATTTTTCTAGCTAAAAAAAAACGCTGAAACTATTGCCTCATTTTCGGCGCTTTTCTAATGTCTGTGTCAACGCTTTATTAGTTGCTTTTGCACTGAATTAATCGCGATTGAATAATGGCTCTAATCTTCACGTGGGTCCCAGCAAATTGCTATCCAATTAAGGGGCGCTTGTTAAGTGCATATCAATGGGATGAGAATGAAATTGATTTTTCCCTCCATGCCCCTTTATTACTCTATTTCAGTCAACTTATGCGGCCATTCCAAAGTAGTACTCCCTCCGTTCCGGAGTTAGCTTCACAGTTGACTTTTTTACGGTTTTTATGTGAGAATTATTTCACAGTAATATGTGTACAAAAATTGTTTTATATGAATGATATGCTAGTTAATCTTATCACACAAAAATCGTTAAAAAGTCAACTGTGAAGCTAACTACGGGACAAAGGGAGTAATAAATGAGGGGCATTTTTGTTTGAGAAAATTTCATACTCCCACGTAGGCTGCAGCTCTCATAGGAGTAGGAGTAGGGGTGGGAATAGGTCAGATCACACGTTACATAAGAAAGTTTAGGCCTATTATATAATTTTTAGGGCTTGAGTCTAATCTATTATCTATGATAGGCTTTTTTTTTAAGACTCGACCTATCTTCTTTAGTAAATAGGCTAGGTATGAAAGTCTTTTAAAGGTGTATTTGTTGCAACATTTTTATTCTTTATTAAATTTTAAAAAATTACACTTGTTACATTACACAGTAAACACTATAAAATTTAAAATACAAATAAAATTAATATATAAAAAATTATCAACTAACAAAAGTAATAACAAAATCTTCAAGTAGTGCAAAAATAATACCCCAGTGACATATATATTATATATCATATTATATATATATATATATATATATATATTATATATATATAAATATAAATATAATATATTATATTAATATATATAGTTAAATAAACAGACCTTTTAGGCTTAAAAGACCTACGAGAAAGCTTAAGTTTGGTCTATTTAATTAAATAGACTTCTTAAAAGGCGTGAGTTTGACCTATTTATTAAACGAGACGAGACGAGCCAGACTTTAGTAGACCAAGCCATAGGTCCCTATCGGATGGTCTGACCTATTCTCACCCCTAAGTAGGAGGGAGTGCATACATTTAAAAAAATTAAATGATTGAAATTTTTAAGACAATTTTGTAAATTTTTATACAAGTTAAAAAATAATGACATTTTGTGTAAATTAATAAAAATTGTGATGATGAAATTTATAAAGGATTTTCCATTTTAGAGGTGCAAAACTTATAATGGAACGGACAAAAAAGAAAAGTGTAAAATATTTTACTAGATGAATGTATTAGTATATATAATACGGGTCTCCCATCTTAAATAGTTAATACTCTTTGTATATTTGATATATGTATTCATATATTTAATACTTCTACTGATAATATATTTTATATTCCTTCTTTTATATATATATATATATATATATATATATATATATATATAATATTCTACATTTGATATTTTCACATATACATTTAATATCTTTATTAATATATTTGACATTTTTGTAAGGGATGAGAGTCATGAGACGAGTTGTCATAAATGAGTTGCTGCTTATTAATTCAAATGGGCAACAAAATATTGTGTTAATGGGCCGTGAGTAATTGGACCTTTTTCTTTCTCTCCAGGTCAATTACAATTTTTCTTTTTTTTTTTTTTTTTTTTTATCTTTTACTTTTGAATAATACTTGTATAATTGTATGAACCATGTGCATACAATAAACTCTATTTTTACTATTACTGGCATGCACTACCATTGTTATATTTACTTATAACAGTGTATATGCATGGCAACGATAGTAAAAATAGAGTTTATCGTATGTTGTTACCCGTATAATAACGACTAATTAATATCGAGTATTAATTGAAGAGAATACAGAATAAATTATTTAATGATCGGCTGATTTGAGCAATGAGTGCATGACAAAAATTAATATGGATGATTGGGTATTTATAGCTTGATAAATGTACAAAGCAATAAAAGTAGTGTAATAAATATGCAACGAATTGTTGAGGGTTTAAAGCTCAGTCTTAAGTTGGAGGTTCAAAGATCCTTGTTATTATGCCTGAAGATAATATTTATACAAACAATATATGAACACCCTATGCATGAATCTTTGCTGATTGATACGGATGACAAATTGTTACCAATAAGGAGATGTCAGTTGCCAGCCGTACGAGGATGTTACTGACAAAGTAGGCTGACCGACGCTCTGATCAAATGATCATTCCTTCTGGCAGCCACTTACTATGCTGGGGATAGGAGCTCGGCCCGAGGATCGACTTCAGAGCTCGCCACCTCCTCGCACCTTGCTGTCTTTGGCCCCAGTGTCTGGCTAGGTGAGGTTCAAATCTCCTCGCCGAGGAGAGCGAGCTATCCTCGAAAAAGTATCTTTAACGTCTGAGTGCTCACCACACGTCAAATGAGTAAGAACTTTTTTTCCTTGTCAAAATATCGTATATACCCAATGAACAAACTAAATGTGCTTTTTGCAAAGAGATAGAGGAGACAAATAAATAATTGATCCTAGAATGTAAAATAACAGGTAAGTTTTGAGATAACATACACAGATGGCTAAATGTGTCAATGGCTGCACATAACGATCCGAAAATTAATCTGATGCAACACGCCGAGAGTCTTGGAGGAGGAAATTCAAGGAAGTGGCAGCCTCAATATGGGTGGGAGTAGTATGGGCATATTCCATATTGGAATATGAGAAATGGGATCTATTTGATGGAGAAAGAATGGAAATAGACAAGGCGACTGTGGATATTAAATTGACATTAAATTATTGGTTTTTTGTGGAAATAAGGACAGTGAAGGAGATGTCTACAGAACAATGGTTTGAATATTTTAGAATTGGAGTAGAAGTATAAATAGTAAGTGATGTATTTTATAATTTAAGAGGTTGTAAGGTTGAGTGACCCTTGTACTCAATTAAATAAATTTTTTATTGATATAAAAAATAAATAGTTTCAGCATCATATCGGTCCATGGCAGAACATTTCTTTCCTTCACTTGGATCACAACGATCATCAACACTTAAACCTGAAATTGCATATATTTTTTTAACTTGAAATTATTCGAACATTTTAGAAATTGTTTCTATTTTTTTTAAAAAAAGATATATTTTAAAACATCTCTATTTTATTAAAAAGTTACCAATTTTCGTTGATGGAATCTATGATGGGTAATCTCAACCTATCCACTGAAGAGAATGATGAACTAGCTATTGGATTAGATGGTTCGACATCGAGTTTGGAAGACCTGGGTTTATGTTTGGTTGGAAGATTCTTGTCGGTGCAATCTATTAGCTTCAATATTATGTGTAGTAGGATCGCAGGGGTTTGGAAACCACAGAAGGGAGTTGCTATCAAAGATATTAGGAATGGTCGCATACTTTTTCAGTTTTTTCATATTCTTGATTTAAATCAAGTCATTAACGCGGGCCCTTGGTCGTTTGGTAGCCATCCCCTAATCTTACGTAAACTCCATATAGGAGAGATTCCTTCTTAGGTGGCGCTGAACAGACTTCAGTTCTAGGTCCAAATTTATAACTTACTAGTTGGATCATTTACTAAAGGAGATGAGAGACTTCTTGGAGATTTTATTGACAAATTTTTGGAGTATGATGAATCAAGGAGCTACATGGAAACCTTACATGAGGATCTGGGTGGAGTTGGACGTGGATCAGACATTAAAGAAGGTCAAGAAAATCAAGATGGGAACCAAATAGACGTTTTCCGTTAGTTAACTCTGGAAGGGAAAGTTGGTTAAAATCTGAGTCCGGCGACCGGAGATCGTGTGGAACTGATTTTCCAATTTTCGGCAATCCTGGGGATGGTTGTTCGTTGAATCCTATGAATATTGATATTCAAGAGCTGATTCCTGCAAATTTTGGTGCTTAAGTCTTGAATCCCAAGTCTAGGAGAAACAAATTCCTGCCTGATATTTTGGTTACTAACCCTAGCGGAGGCGGGAGTCTTGATAATAATCTAGTTAATTTTCAGAGTAATTCCATTATGATCAACCCTTTCTTCGAGGAAGAGGCTGAAGATTTGGAATCTATTGAGCTAAGCAAAAGGAAGAGAGTCGTTCCATGCAATTTCGCTTCTACCTCCCATGCAGTTTCATCCAACGAGGTTACTTCACAAGATATTATTGATGGTAACAATCAATATTTTTTGTCGGCAAGCCTAGGTTTCCGAGGCTGTCGAGAATTATGATTTTCTTAAGTTGGAATTTTAGGAGCTTGGGCCAAGCCGCTACAATTCCCGCTCTTTGTGAGCTTGTGAGAGCTCGTAGACCCGATGTCATTTTTCTTTGTGAAACTTTATCGCATGGTATTATAATTGTGTCGCTTCGTTTGAAACTTAAGTTTAGCAATTGCTTTGTGCTCGATTGTATTGGTAGAAGTGGTGGTTTGACCGTTTTTTAGAATAATTCTATAAATTGCTCTATTCTAACTATTCTAGTAATCATATCGATTTGATTGTTAATGATGCTTGTGGAGATTGGAGATTTACAGGGTATTATGGGTATCCGAAAAGAAGTAGACATCATTTATCTTGGAGCCTCTTGTGGAGACTTGCCGGTTTAAATAGTTTACCGTGGGTTTGCATGGGAGACTTTAATGATCTTTTGGCCCTGAAGACAAAAAAGGCAGAGTGGGGCACCTTTCTTGGCTTTTTAAGGGTTTCAGAGATGCGGTGGATGATTTTCATATCTCGGAGGTCCCTCTTTTTGGGTATAATTTCACTTTCGTGGGAGGGGTTCGACGAATGTAGTGGAAGAGAGATTAGACAGAACCATGGGAAATCCTGCATGGCACGCCTGTTTTGATAAAGCTTCGCTGCAGAATCTGATAGCTCTTATTTCGGACCACAATCATATTCTGCTTTCCATGAAGCATATTGTCCATCGTTCGAATAGGAGGTTCTTTAAGTTTGAAAATCGGTGGCTTCTGGAGAAAGACCTCGATACAGTGGTCCGCAAATGTTAGAGTGGTTTTAGAGACTTGGATAACAAGAATCGTCTAAAAGCCGTTGTTGAAATTCTCGATACTTGGACTAATAATGTTGATTCGAACTTCAGAATTCGTAAAAAATAGTTGTAAGACAGCTTATCTAGGATGCAGGTCAGGTCGGATTTTGATGATCCCAATTTATTTAATAATAGATGTGAATTGGGTAAGCTTCTAATCCATGAAGAAGTGATATGGAGACAAAGGGCTAAAATCTATTGACTTTAAAATGGCGATTTGAACATTTGATTTTTTAACCAGTCAGCTTCGTCCAGGAATAGAAGAAATAAAATTATTAAGCTGAAAGATGATGGGGGAAGATGGATTGAAGGGCAGGAAGGTTTGCGCAGACTGGTGGGAGATTATTACTCTAATCTCTTTACTATTAACAGTAATGCAAATCCTAATTTGGAGTTTTTAGATGCTATTGCCCCTTTGGTGTCGAATGAGCAGAATAGCGAGCTAACTAAGGATTTTACTGTCGATGAATTTCTAAAAGCCATTAAGCAAATGCACCCCGACAAAGCACCGGGACCGGATTGGTTTAACCCAACTTTATATGAAAGGTGTTGGATTTCATGGGGTCTGATATTGTTGTTGAAGGCATCAGTTGGCTTAAACATGGTGTCTTACCCGATGGTATTAACCATACCAATGTTGTGCTTATACCCAAGTGTGATAATCCTTAATCTTTAAAGGACTTGAGACCCATTTCTCTTTATAACGTCCTTTACAAAATCATGTCCAAAGTTCTTTGCAACAGGCTCAAAGAGGTCCTTCCCGGTCTCGTTAATAAAAGCTTAATCGGCCTTTATTGTTGGAAGGGTCATCCAAGACAATGTTATTATTGCCTTCGAGCTGATCCATATGATGAAAAATAAAATAAGAGGTAGAGTGGATGACGTGGCCCTTAAGATCGATATAAGAAAGGCTTATGATAAAGTGGAGTGGGGTTATTTGCTCTGTTTCTTATTCATTCCAGGTTAATGGTGACAAAGTGGGTCCAATTTTTTCGGGTCGTGGCCTTCGTCAGGGTGATTCTTTGTCCCCATTTATGTTCATCTTATGCACGGAGGGCCTCTTGGCAGCCATCAACCAAGCTTGTCTTGATGGTTCTTTACGTGGTAGTAGTGTGTGTAGGGGTGTGCCGAGCATTTCGCACCTTCTCTTTGCTGATGATTGCTTACTTTTCTGTAAAGATACTTCGAGATAATGCGCTGCTTTAAAAAAATCCTTACTAACTATGAATTAATTTCTAGTAAAGCTATTAACTTCTCTAAATCTGGTGTATTTTTAAGCAGAAACGTTGGTATCGAGGAGAGGATGTTCCTGAGCAACATTCTGGGAGTTTCCAATTCCTTGAACATGAGAAAGTACTTGGGTTTACCTTCTTAGGTGGGAAGAAATAAAAGGCAGATATTTGCTTATGTTAAAGACAGGTGTTGGAAGAAACTCCATGGCTGGAAGAATAAAAAATTGTCTAAAGTTGTCTAAACCCCATTTGGTTTTAGCCTTGGATCAACGATGACCTTGATTTCTTCATGAAGGAGCAGTGTTTAGATGGGTTTGAGGATGTTTGTGTTGCTGACCTTATGATTCCTGGCAGTAGAACTTGGGATAGACAGTTGATTGAGGAAATTTTTCTTGAGGATAATGTTGTTAGGATTCTCAAAACTCCTATCTCTCCTACCGGCTACCATGATAGGAAGGTTTGACATTTTGAACGTGATGACAGGTATACGGTTAAGTCAGGTTATCGTCTTGCTGCCTCCCTCACGAAAGTTGGTAGTTATGTTTTCGACGACAACTGAAATTCTCTTTGAAACCTTTGTGTCCCTCCTATAGTTAAATTAAGATTTCATTTGGAGAATTTGTTGTGATGTTCTTCCTAACAAAGTTAATCTTTTCCGGAGAAAAGTTGTCAAGGATAGATGGTGTGTCCTTTGCAGCGTGGATCATGAGACTACTTGGCATAGCTTTGTCAATTGTGCCTACGCTAAAGACTGCTGGAGTTCTGTTTCTTTGCTTCCTACTATTGATGCAGTTGCTTTGCATGTGGACTTCCTCAAGGAGTTATTTCTCTCCCTCCGTACGAGTTTAATAAATTTGACGCTGCTAACTTTTATTTGATTGTTTGGCAGATTTGGAAGCAACGCAATGCCAAGTTGTGGAATGGTGAGTTCCTGCCCCCTTGGCGTGCTGTCTTGGTAGCCAAACATTACTTAATGGAGTGGCAGCAGGTCCGTTGTAGTTTAACCATTTCTGATCATAGAGCGCTCGACTGTGATATATAGTACTTGCCTGAAGCTGGGTTCTCCAAAATCAACGTGGACGTTGCTTTCTTTGCGAACTCTAACGAAACTGGGATCGGGATGGTTGTTCGTAATGATAAAGGTGATTTTATCTTGGCCAAATCATTAAGTGTGTCTGGCTGTTTAAGTGTGGATTTAGGTGAGGCCATGGGCTTCTCGGAAGTGTTGTCTTGGGTCAAAAGTCTTCAGTTGGATAGAGTAATTGTGGAAGGGGATGCTAAGATCGTTATTGATGCTATTAATTCCTCTTACTAGAGCCTGTCTTGTTTAGGTGATTTTATAAGGGTTTGTCATTCTATTCTTAGAAAGTCCCCAAATTATCTGGTCAAGTATGTCAAGCGTAGTGCTAACGGTGTGGCACATGCCTTTGCGAGAAATGCTCACAACTTTGAGAGTTATTATGTGTGGGATGAACCTCCTGCTTTTGTGGACGGTCTCCTCAATATGTTTTGCACTTCTTGCTAGTAATATGCTTTTTTTTCTTTTAAAAAAAAAAAAAGAACTTGAACACTATCATTTCTCACTTTAAACACCACTTTTGGTGTAAAGTATATTTTTTTATGTATGACACCTTTTGAAACATATTCCCCCGTCCCAAGAAGTTATGCGTACTTTCCTTTTTCGTCCGTTCCAACAAGTTATGCATACTCCTAAAAAGGAAACATCATACAATATTAATACCCTCACTATTATTTAATTTTAAAAAATGCACTCTTATTTTACTCTACTTTATTCTCTCTCCTATTTTATCTCATTAAATCACTCAAAATACATTTACACTTTATTCTCTTTTATTACCCTTTATTCTAAAAAGAAATTATTCTTAGTTTCCATGTCCCAAGAAATGAGGGAGTATAATTTTAAACTAGAATATCGCTTTTCATTTAATTATATTTCTTCAAAATTTATTCACTTTTGTGTATTACATATCATTTAAGTGTAAAGCTTTGAACTATAAACTTTTCAATTAAAATATTAGTATATTTTTTTTCGTATAAAATATATCATTATTATGTATTACACATTTAAAAAATATAACTTCGATTAAAATTATCATTTTTCATTTCTCAATCGATGGGCTGGATTGGGATTGATGAGATTTTCAACTTATAGGCGGAAATCACTGCTACATGAACGAAATTCTCTCTACAAATTAAGTCAAATATGTGAGAGTTCCGGCCTCTAAACCGACATGTAGTCTTATGGCTTTTAGTTTTATTTTTATTTTTACGAAAGAACTTATTAGACAAATTAAGTCAAATATTGGTTAAATAGAACTCTCTAAAATCCATCCACACAAGACTACCTAATAAACAAATGTTTTACTTTAGAAATTTATGAGCGCTCAACAAACTAATTCTTAATATTATCTTACCCACATAATAATAATTAAACAGCTTATACAATGCAAGCTAGTTTATGTTATCCTCTATTGACCACAATAATTATTAATTAATTTAATATAAAATAGCCGTTAAATATAATTAACAGAACCAATTAAAGGTCCTTAATCATTGATTATTCTGTGAAGGATGCCAGCGTGGCTACTCCATATTATGCGATTAGCAGATATAATCACCAGCTCACTAATTATTGCTTTAGCATGTGGAGCCAATGATTTGATAGGTGTATTTTAATTGTATACCTGTAATTGTAAAAACACAATTAGACATATATATATATATATATATATATATATATATCTTGTACGAAAAAAAAAAGAACTTTTTCAAACTACTAATTGTAATCATATATATATCTATTTTGTAAATTACTTTCACCATACAATTCAAATCGATGTTAATTGTTTTTTATACTATATTACTATTGAACTAAAACTGTTTAAAAAATAATTAATATTATTCAAAAATATAAATAAATTATAAACAAATTTTACGTTGAAATTGATCCACAATATACTTTGTCTCATATATATATATATATATGAGCTTTTATCATTAATCATGGCAAATCTCGCATGTTAATTTGACGCGTGCATTGTACTCCCTTTATTCCGAAATAGTCTTCATAGGCAAGAGGAGGACACACCTTTTATGAACTAAAGGGGAGGAATGAGTAGGAATTTCAACGATAATTTTATATTTTTTATATATAAAATAAAGAAATAAGTTGAATTGTGTATATGTATGGACAAATAAATAATAATATTTCGTGAAGAAAAAAATTAAGTTTGTGAGAGTGTAATACATGAAAAAAAGAATTTATTTAAAGGTGTAAAATTTATTGTTACATGAAAAAAAAAAAGTTTATTATGGAAGAGACAATATTTAGTAGATGATGTTACATATATGATATTAAAAAATGACAAATTCTCATATGAAGTATTTCATGGATTCTAGATCCGTGAAATAATACATATCCATATCCAAATAAAGAATTTCGCGGATCCTGGACGGGGCGGGGCTGGTCCAACGAATATTTCCAAAAAAAACTCGCGTTGGGGCAAAAAAAAAAAAAAATTCGCCCCCGCGTGCTCCCAGGGGTATTACTATTAGGTTGAACATGTGTTACTTTAACAATAAATATGTGTTACTATAAAATAAAAAATGCATATTTGTCTAAAAATAATCACTCAAATGCAAAAATAAAAATAAAAAATGGTCAAATAAATCTCTAATCTAATTATATGTGTGGACCAAATAAGTCTTTAATCTTCGACAACTTTATTCTTATTATAGAGTGTGATTTTATTAAGATGATGACTTATTTGATCTCAATATTAAAGAGAAATGATTTAAATTATTTTAGAGCTCTACTACCTATGACCCAAAGGTCATGTGTTCGAGTCATCCTTTACCCGATCAAAAAAAATTAAAGAGAAATGGTTTAAATATGTTAAGAAAAAGTTCATGGTTCTATTTGATCTCCAAGTGTAAGATTTAGGGTAAATATGTGTTATTGTAAGCATGTAAGGGCAAATATGTGTATTAATTCGTGCAAAGGTAAAAATAAATTTTTACTCTCAGGTTGTGTTATCATAAGGTCAAACACGTGTTATTGTATGAAGAAAAAATGTGTTACTAATGAACAAAAGCAATACAACACATGGATAAATATTTTATTCTTTTAAGGACCAGTAATACGTACTTGCCATAATAGTAACACATATTTGTTCACATAGCAACTATTACTGTATGAATATAAACGTGTTACTGTATAGTGAAAGATGTGTTACTATATGAAAAAAAAAGTGTTACTATATGAACACAAACGTGTTACTGTATGGAAAAAAATGTGTTACTATACGAACAAATCAGAAACAGAGTAATAATTGCGATATTGATTCCAGATTTTGGGAAAAACATTCAACTGGTAACAAAGATGATCAAGACAGCAACACATTTCTATATGACGTCGTTGATGAATTTCATTATTGTTTTGATTAAATTTTTTTTGTTGAATCTCCTCCAAATTCCATTTTTTCCAGCATTCTTTGATTTTTTTTTCTGCGTGTTTTGTGTGCTTGCTGATTTTTCTTCAATATGATGTTGATTGACGTCGCTATGTACTTCGTCAGAAATTCGTGGTGATTTGCTATATGATTCTCAATGGCGCGGCTGAAACGTTAATCTATGTTGGTTTTCTGCGTGTTTGTGTGCGTGATTTTGACCTAATCCGCGCGTCGGGTTGGGCGACCCGTTTCCTTTGGTTGGCCCGCAAGATTTTAATTTTTTTGTCGTTTAGTGATATTTCACCGTAAAATATTTCACAGAACACTAGCTCATTAATAATATGCTCCATATATATAATTCAAATAAGAGTATAATATTTACTTAGAATAAGAAATAACAACATCTACAAAATTCATTAAAATAAAGTAATCTAACGTTTACCAGCAGAAGGCACCGCCCCCTATTTTTCGATAATTTTTTTTTTTTTGGACAACATTTTTCTACAATTTTTGTGTCACCTGCATTATCACTTCTCACGTAGTGATTAGGACGTGAAAATGAGGTTCTAAACAAAAGCTAGTACATTATTGTTTGTTTGTTAAGTATTCAATTCTAAAAAAAAATTAAAATATTGATTTTTTTTATCGAGCAAGGTGACTCGAACCCATAATCTTACCATATATAGATCGATATCAGTGGCGGATTTAGTATGGGACAAGGGGGTACAGCTGTACCCCCAATTTTTTTTTTTTTTTATTATTTAAGTAAAAAAAAAATTTAAATTGTACCCCCAAAAATAAAAAAAAAAATAAAAATGTTACCTTGCTCACTCAGACACTCACGCATACGATACCATACCCACTTCTCAGTCTCTCTTTCTCTCTCAATCTCATGCCCTAATTGACGCGTTCACCACCAAACACCACTCCACCACCAGCGCGGCGGCGGCGGCGGCCTCCTTCACAGCTGTGCGGCGGCTTTCTTCTCCAATCACCAGCGCGGCGGCGGCATCCTTCACAGCGGCTGTGCGGCGCGCCGGCGGCTTTCTTCTCTAATCACCAGCGCGGCGGCTCTCGCTCAGTGGCGGATTTAGTATGGGACAAGGGGGTACAGCTGTACCCCAAAAATTTTTTTTTTTTATTATTTAAGTAAAAAAAAAAAATTTAAATTGTACCCCCAAAAATAAAAAAAAAATAAAAATTTTACCTTGCTCACTCAGACACTCACGCATACGATACCATACCCACTTCTCAGTCTCTCTTTCTCTCTCAATCTCATGCCCTAATTGACGCGTTCACCACCAAACACCACTCCACCACCAGCGCGGCGGCGGCGGCCTCCTTCACAGCTGTGCGGCGGCTTTCTTCTCCAATCACCAGCGCGGCGGCGGCATCCTTCACAGCGGCTGTGCGGCGCGCCGGCGGCTTTCTTCTCTAATCACCAGCGCGGCGGCTCTCGCTCAGTGGCGGATTTAGTATGGGACAAGGGGGTACAGTTGTACCCCCAAAAAAAATTTTTTTTATTATTTAAGTAAAAAAAAAAATTTAAATTGTACCCCCAAAAATAAAAAAAAAATAAAAATTTTACCTTGCTCACTCAGACACTCACGCATACGATACCATACCCACTTCTCAGTCTCTCTTTCTCTCTCAATCTCATGCCCTAATTGACGCGTTCACCACCAAACACCACTCCACCACCAGCGCGGCGGCGGCGGCCTCCTTCACAGCTGTGCGGTGGCTTTCTTCTCCAATCACCAGCGCGGCGGCGGCATCCTTCACAGCGGCTGTGCGGCGCGCCGGCGGCTTTCTTCTCTAATCACCAGCGCGGCGGCTCTCGCTCGCTTCCCGGCGGCTTCCGGTGACTCTAGCGGGCAGCGACTCTACGACAGCGGTGGGTGAGGGTCTGGGTCATTCTGAATTTCTGATTTCTGAGACTAGGTTTATTAGATTTGTTAATCTTAATCTTTGATAGGTTTATTAGATTTGTTAATTTGCTATAACTATAATTTGATAATTGTTAATTTATTATTTATGGCATAATTGTTAATTGATTGAACTATATAATTATGGCATAGTCTTTGATAATTGATAATTTATAATTGTTAAATTTTATGCAGTGGGTACTTGGGTTTGTTAATTGATTGAACTATTTATTTCATTTGTCTCTCAAAATATGTACAATTGAGTTTGTTAATTTATGATATGTATGCTAAATTAATTTAATTGAGATTGATAATTATTTGAATGGTTATTTCAATGGTGGGTTTGTTGTAGAATTGTGAACACAACTTGTTATAAATTTTAATCTTATTATTTATTATCTAATCAATTTAGGAACCATGTCAAAGAAACTCAAGACAACGGGAAAGCAACCCGATCTTCGTGAATTTATGTTTAAGAAAATGAAGTCTCAAAGTGCTTCTTGCACGTCCCCAAGAGATGATGAGTCTTCTTCAAATGATAAGGGATCTTCTTCACCTCAAATTCAAGGAAACAAAAGGGATATAAGTGATTCTAGTTCTAAGACTATACAATCGGAGGAAGAAGAATTGTTATATGATGTTGAACTTCTTCCTCATGATCCCGGGAAAAGAATAAGCATAATGGATTATCCTCCAAATCAACGAAATGCGGTGAGAAGAGCATACATTCTCAAAGGATCTTGTCAACCCAAAACTCATGACTTCCCTCAAAGAGACCTTGGAGGTATGCGTCGATTTAGTGTCATTTGGTTCAAGAAATATGATTGGCTTGAATATAGTATTGAAAAAGATGCAGCATTTTGTTTTGTGTGTTACTTATTCAAGAATGAAATTGATAGTAGTGTTTGGGGGGATGCTTTTATTAGTGAAGGATTTAGGTCATGGAATAAACCTCTTAGGTTTGACAAGCATGTTGGTGGTGTTAAGAGTTCTCATAATCTTGCTTACGAGAAATATGTGAATTTAAGAGATTCAAAAAAAAAATCTATTGTGCATGTTTTTGATAATGCAAGTGATGTGATTCGAAGTGAGTATGAATCTCGTTTGAGGGCTTCACTTTATTGTTTGAGATTTCTTTTACTTCAAGGGTTGGCATGTCGTGGGCATAATGAAAGTGAGGAATCAATTAATAGGGGAAATTTTCTTGAGCTTTTGAAATGGCTAGCAGGACATAAAGAGGATGTTAGAAAAGTTGTTCTTGAAAATGCTCCAGGAAATAGTCAAATGACATCTCCCACCATTCAAAAAGACATCATTAATTGTTGTGCTAAAGAAACCACTAAACGCATTATTGAAGAGCTTAGTGATGACTACTTTGGTATATTGGCTGATGAGTCAAGTGATGTATCTCATAAGGAACAATTAGCTCTTTGTTTGCGTTATGTTGATGGTAAAAAGGGAATGGTGGTAGAGCGATTTCTCGGACTTGTACATGTTGGTGATACCACTGCTTTGACACTTAAATGTGCAATTATGTATTTGCTTGTGGAACATTCACTAAGTCCATCTAAAATTCGAGGACAAGGTTATGATGGGGCTAGTAACATGAAGGGTGAGATAAACGGTCTTAAGACTTTGATTATGAAGGATACTCCATGTGCATACTATGTTCATTGATTTGCTCATCAGCTTCAATTAACACTTGTTGTTGTTGCTAGAAATAACAATGATTGTGGTTGGCTTTTTGAAACACTTGCAAACTTGTTAAATGTGATTGGAGTTTCTTGTAAGAGAAGAGATATGATCCGAGAAAGTCAAGCTGAAAAAGTTGTTGAAGCCTTGAAAATGGGAGAACTTGAGAGTGGATCAGGTTTGAATCAAGAGCTTGGTTTGAAGAGGCCCGGTGATACTCGTTGGGGATCTCATTATAAAACTATTTTGAATGTTATCCATTTATTTCCAACGATTATTGATGTACTTGAGATGATTGGGAAGACCGCTTCAATTTCAGAGGATAGGATAAAAGCTCAATCAATTTTGTACTCAATTGAGGCATTTGATTTTGTTTTTATGGCACATTTGATGGAAATTGTCTTTGGTTACTCTAATGATTTGTGTAATGCTTTGCAAAGAAGAGATCAAGATATTGTCAATGCTATGTCTCTTGTTTCGTTAACAAAAGAGTTGTTGCAAAAAACAAGGGATAATGGATGGGAACCTCTCTTGGATAAGGTCACTTCATTTTGCACTAAATATGACATTGTTGTTCCCGATATGGATGCTCCTTATATTCCACGAGGAAGATCAAGACGTTGTGTTAACCAAGGTACGAACCTTCAACATTTTCGGGTTGATATTCTGATTGCAGTAATTGATTCACAACTTAGAGAACTCAATGATCGATTTGATGAGGTCAATACAGAGTTACTAATATGCATGTCATGCTTAAGTCCCAAAGATTGTTTCTCTTCTTTTGACAAGAAAAAAATACTCAAACTTGCCACATTTTATCCCTCGGAGTTTAAAATTGTTGATTTGATGGCTCTTGAATGTCAACTTGATGTATTCATTAAAGATATGCGAAGAGATGTCAGGTTTCGAGATTTGCATGATCTTGGTGCTCTTTCGATGATGCTTGTCGAGACAAAGAAGCATTTGACTTATCAAGCAATTTATTTACTCATCAAGTTGATGCTGATTCTCCCTGTAGCTACTGCAAGTGTGGAAAGAGTATTTTTCGTAATGACTTATGTAAAAAATAAGTTGCGAAATAGTATGGGTGATCAACTATTAAATGATTGTTTGATCACCTTTGTTGAGAAGGATATGTTTCTACAAATTTCTGATGAAGATGTCATAGATCGTTTCCAAAAAATGAAGACTCGACGAATTCATTTGTAATTTGTAATTTAATTTGAATGTCATTTTTTTTAATTGTACGATCAACTTTAATTATTATAATATTTTAGTATTATCTTCCGTACCCCCAAAATGAAAATCCTGGATCCGCCACTGATCGATATTGAAACTTTAACTATTTAAGCTATACTATTTAGTTTAAAATATTATTCTATTTAATTAAAAAAAATTCAAGAACAATTCAATCATATGTGATGGATAATGATATTGATATGGGTCTGGGATGTTGCTATAGTGTACGATTAAATTATATGCAAATAATGCATTCAATTTAGATGAAATATAATATTACAAAGATTAAGTTATGCAATAATATGCTTCAAGTCCCGCCCGTTTCTTTGTTCTTCTTATGGAGATATTGATGAATATTATGTTAGATTTTTATGTTATATCACTACAAAAAAAACCCAAAATTAACGAGGGGGATTAGAGAGGGGAGAAAACCCTCGTTAATTAGCGAGGGTATAGGCGAGGGCATAATTTAACGAGGGTCTTCGCGACAGAAACGGGCCCCTCGTTAATTAACGAGGGCCTTAGCGACAGAAAATGAGCCCTCGCTAATTAACGAGGGCCCCCTCGCCAAGCCCAAAACTTATTACCGAGGGCCCCCTCGCCAGCCCAATATTAACGAGGGCTTGGGCCCCTCGCTGGGCCCCTCGTTAAATCCGTAATATATAGCCCAGCAGCCCTCAGCCCCCACGCAAATTTTCCCCTTCTCAGCCTTCACGCCGCCGCCGCCGCCGCCCTCCGCCGCCGCCGCCGCCCGAAATTGACCCACCCACTATTTGGGCTTTGTTCTACTCGTTCCTAGGAACATTTCAACGGTGAGTTTTTATGATTTAATCGGTTAATTTTGTTGTTATTTTACAAATTTTGTATTTTTTCACATGCATATATATTTGTGTAATTTTGTTGTTAATTTTGTTGTTATTATACATATACTTGTATAGGTATTGTTTTATTAGTTATTTAGTGTTAATTTTTGTAATTGTTAATTATGTGTATTTTAATTATTAATAATTATTTAGAAATAATTAGTAGTATAATATTATTAATTATTTAGAGTTAGTATATGTATGCAATTATATAATTAGTAGTATAAAATTATTAATTATTTAGAGTAATTAGTATGTATGCAATTATATAAATTTATTTTTAATATTAATTATTATAATTTAATTTAATTGCTATAATTTATATATTTGTAGGTGTGTTGAAAAAGATTCGATCCGGGCATATAATTTCACTACACGCCACCACTATCACCGTAAGTATTCTTTTTTAATTAATTATTTAAAGATATGCTTTTAATTTAATTGTAATAATTATTTGATTTAAAATTATTTTGCATGCTCATATGATATAATAATATGGTGATCGATGTTCGATCAAATTTTGTATGATAGTTCAATTATAATATTAGTTTTGAAAATTGAATCGATGTTCGATTCAAGTTGATGTTGGAGTTGAGGGTTGATGAATTGTTTGATATTGTTTGCTGTAGAATGTGCGTTCCGACTTGATTAATTTTAATTAAGTCGGAAATGGATGCACTAGGAATTAATTACTTGATATATTAACTGGGGAATGCGATAAAATAAAACAAAACTCTGCCGAAATTTTTAGAAAATATATATATTAATATTAGGAAAAAAATATTATGTGGAAGAATTAATTATATATGATTTAATTAAATTTTGAATCTTCATTAATTTGAAACAGATGAATTATTCAAGCCGTAGTTGGATGTATGGTCCAAGAACGATTAATGGCATGATATCTCCCGAATTTCTTAGTGGAATCGAATCGTTTATAGAATTCGCTACTAGTAACCCGGAATGGATGAGTGGAGGAAAGATTAGGTGTCCTTGCTCGAAATTCAAATGTAGGAACCATAGTTTTAGAGAACCCATTGACGTGAAATCACATTTGTTTAGGCATGGGTTTATGTCTAATTATCACAATTGGATTTTGCACGGTGAGCAAAATTGGAATTCTATGCCACACCGAAACTATGATCAGCCGGCGTCGACTTCATATAGAGTTGACGACACTGCAGCACCTAGCTCGTACCAAAATATGATGATGGACTTAACTTCTGGTCCTAACATCAGCTTTCCAAAATGTGGAAGAAGAGCCCTTAGTGAGGAACCTCCTAATCAAAGATGCTTTGCACATTTTTTTGACATGCTTCGTGCGCGGGATCGGGATCTCGCATCCTGGTTGCGAGTCTCATTCTCGCTTGTCATTCAATGCCCGTCTTTTAAACATTAAAACCGAGAATAGACTGTCTGAAGGGGTTACAATCAAATAGTTGATTTGATTAGTGAGATTTGCCCTCCGTAAAATCTGGTGCCCAAGAAATTTTCGATATTAAACAAATTGATGGGTGGGATGGGTCTTCCCGTAGAGAGGATTGATTGTTGTGCAAATAATTGTATGATATATTGGGGTGCGAGACAGGAGCTTGAATCTTGTAAGGTTTGTGGTCGATCCCGATTCAAACCTCGCTAGACGTGGTGTGGATAGTCGATGGAAAAAGAACAAATTTTCAAAGAGATGTTCTATTTTTCTATCATTCCTCGATTGCGCAGAGACTGTATCACCACTACTACTGCTAAGGATATGATATGGCATGCTAGTTGCTATAATGATGAGGCTGGTGTTATGCGTCACCCCGCAAATTCGTTGGCTTGGAAACACTGACTATTCATATCCCGATTTTGCAAATTAAATACGGAATGTGAAGTGGGTTTGAGCACCGATGGTTTTCACTGTTTGGGCGATCGGGAAAACAAGATTCGTCATGGCCATGATAGTGACACCGCATGAGCCATTTGCCCCCATGGTTGTGCATGAAAGAACAATTCATGTTTCTGACGGTTTTGGTGCCTGGTCCTAAAAATCCGTAGGATAATATAGATGTATTTTTACAGCCACTAATTCATGATTTGAACATGCTGTGGGGAAATGGGGTGGAAACCTATGATGTTGCTAGAAAGCAGAATTTTATGATGCGAGCCGCATTAATCTGGACCATTAGTGACTTTCCCATTCTTCAAATTTAGGAGAAGCTTGTGGCATTGGATAATCATTCTCATAACTCCTCCTTTCATCATAGTAAGCTTCCTCTTCCGATGCCCCTTGAAATTCGAATCCCCAATCTTGATTGCATGCTTGATCATAAGGCTCATAGTATGGGAACATCTCTTGAGGTGGGGGAGAAATTTCTTCACTTATCCAATCTTCATAATTGGATGGAACTTGTTGCCATTGAGAATTATCTTCATAGTTCCTCCAATCATTGTAGCTCAATTCTTCAAAGTGTGGAGAATACACCCTACTATCTTGATAATACTCTTGATTCCACATGTATGAGTTGTATCCTTCCATCTAGACAAGATTTCAAAGTATCAAATTCCAACAAAAATAACAAAACAAACACAAACACAAAGGCAACAAATAGTCACTTCAAACAATTCCTAAGTCTCACTTAAGGCGCAAAACTAATTCCCCAAGAACGGCGCCATTTGATTGGAGTGTATAGGGTAAGAGTTATTAAGACCAATCAACAAAATATCGAACCCAAGGGAAAAAGTATGCACATGAGGTCCTAGAAATACAAGTTCTTAGTGACTAGAGTTGCAACAATGGTTTGGTACAAAAACAACAAAACACAAGCAAGAATACAATTAAACAACAAGCAAGCAATAGATCGAACACTTAGAATGCGAGAACAAAAACAACACTAAATGGTGGGATAGAGGTGCTAGGATTAACATCCATCAATGAATCATCAATCAACAAGCTACAATTGAATCAAATTGCAAATCAACTAAGATAGAAAGCATAAACCATCATGAAATTAATCACTCCATTAAAATCACAATGCCTAATGTGAGTATCCTTAGTTCTTCCCATCTCTCAATGTAGAAGTCCCCAATTCATACAATCATGCAAAATTGAAACTCGATTAACACCTAATCACGTTAGCTCAACTCTCGCCTATTGCTAGGGTGATTAACCATTAATCTAAAGAGACAATCTTACACAAAGCACAATGAAGAATCACAATTAGGAAGCAAACTAACGTGAGTATCCTTAGTGCAACTAATCTCTCGATTCCGAAGCACCCAATCCACGCATTCATACACAATTATCACCCGATTAATACCGGATCACGTTAGCGCAACTCTCGTCTATAGCTAGGGTGATCAAACACTAATCTAAAGAGATAATTATGCATGAAGCACAAATGAGAATCACAATTAGTAAGCAATCTACTCGATTGATCTCCAATCATCAACAATTATAGCATCATCAATCAATTCATCATCAATTTCAATTAACCCAAGCACAAGAGAGATTTAGCCCATGGTACCACAAACAATACCCATGGGGAGAAGATAGAATTGAACAAACACAAAGCAAATCACAACAATTAAGAAATTAAAGAGACAAAAGAGGAAAAACATCACCAAATGATCTTCAATTAACCAAAATAGGAATGCTTGAGTCTTCAACACCAATCTCCAAAGGAATTACAAGCTTGAATTGAAAGGATTACAAGGATCAAATGCTAATCTATGACTAATCTACCAACAATTAATTGAAATCTAATCCTAATTCTAACTTCTACACTAATCTAAGGAAGGAAATTGGCTTGGGGCTTGAGAAATCGCCCCAAAACCGCTACTAACTGCTACTATGAACTCTTATTTTCTCCCATCTTCTGAATTGCCCTGCTCAGCTCTTTAAATAACGAAATTTGGAAAATTCTCCCCCTCGAGTCGAGGGTCAGGCCTCGACTCGAGGTCCCTGCAAAATACCTCGCCCTCGACTCGAGGGTCATGCCTCGACTCGAGGTGCCTGCCATTTTCCGTTTTTTATCCTTTTCTGCATAGCCCTCGACTCGAGGCTCTTGGTCCTCGACCAGAGCTCGAGTCCAGGGCATTTTTCTCGCACGGGGCTTCGGCCCCATCCCCTGTTTTCGTCCCAGATGTCCGTCTCTTCATTCTAAGCCTAATGGTACTCTCGGTTTGGCAAAATTCCACCGAATTACCTGCAAAATGGACGAAAAACATCAAAATCTCACAAATAATACTTTTTAGGCAAAAGAGTGATACTTTTCACATTTAGGCACAAAAACTAACACTTTAGCTCACTTTTTGCACTAAAATAGGCCCTAAAAACATGCATCAATTCACTCCAATAATACCCCCAAACTTGAATTGTTGCTCGTCCTCGAGCAACGTAGAAACTAAGAACAAAGGAGTGAATTGATTGCAATTATGTCACATGGCACCATAGACGAAAAATAAGACAATCGAACTCATCAATAAACATAAGTATCAATGCAACTATCCACTAGCAAACAAGATGAATCATGCTCAAACAAATGCTCAATCAAATACTCAACACATTGCTCCTTCCATGGAGTGTTTCACTCTTCACTCAAGTGTATCAAGGTTTAAAGCTCTCCATCATCAATTGCATGAACAAGTACACCATATGCTTGCCACAAGACTTAGTCTCAATCAAAATCAATTATGATCAATCAAGAATCAAAGAGCTCTTTCTTCTAGGTTGTAATGTAGGCTCTTTGGAAAGGTGAGATGTTTTTGGATAAGAGTGACTAAGTAGTAGAGACTTGAATGAAAGCTAATCCATACAATGCACATCTCTTCACTTTTCATCAAGCAACACTCTTTCTTTAGAACTTCAATGATCATTCCACCATTCACTTGAGCTTTCTCTTTTTAAGCTCACAAATTGACTCTTTATTCTTTTCATGCATTTGTTTACAATTCAATCTTTTACAACCTTTCTTTTCTTTCATCTCTTAACACATCATCTTCCCCACACTTAACAATCAAATCACCATTATTAGCCAACATTCAAGCTCAACTAAACATAGGACAAGAAAGGCTCACAAAAATAGGCTAAATGGTTTCAATTTCATTTGGCTTGCCAAAGAATATGGATCATAAGGCTCAACATGGCTTACTAAGGAAATCAAATGTATTTGGTAGGGAAAAATGTTTGGCAAAGTGACTCATCATATCAAACATGGCCTCTTATCACTTTCAAGACATCACACAAAGATCAATATCACAAGTCTAGTGGCAAGTTCTAGCATACAAATCATGAATGATGCACTCTCAAAGAATTAATATCAACCGTATAAGATGTACGATTATTAAGGCACAAAAGCTCACGGGATTAAATTGAGCAATGAATCAAGCATTATCAATCACATTCATCTTCACATAATTAATCAAGCAAGCTAGCTTCAAGACACAAATCTACTAATGATCATATCAAAATCCAACTAGTCTTGCAATTCAAACTCAAATGCTCATGTACATAATCTCAAGCATACTCACTACCACATGAATGATACTCAAAAATATGTCAATGAATCCACTACTAAGCTCAAGATAAATTCTAGCCCAAAAAATATACAAGTGCAAGGAAGATAAGCTAAGGTAAGAAAAACACCTCTCCCAAACTTAGACAAGTCTAAGTTTGAAAGGAAGTGTTGTACCAATAAGCCTTTAAACTCCATCTCTCTTTAAACATGTAGGGCTCATCATGCTTTTATGCACTTCCCTCTTGCTCTTGCATTTCCTTGCAACTCCAATGGCTTTCCAATTCATCTAGAAAGTGTACCTACAAATGGGCATAAGAATCATCAAAACATTACCACTAAGAGATGCAAGAACCAAATAACGACCAACACCCCCAAACTTGAATGATAGCATGAGTTCAAAGTTTGGCTCAAAATATAGGCAACTCATAATGATATCAACAATAAGCTCAATATCCCAAATGTATCACTAAAGCAAAGAGCATTATTTCTAAAGCATGAGCAATTAAGTAGCAAGCCAAATCTCCCTCAAACAAAACAAAAACACTAATCAACCAAAAGCACAAAAAGAACAAATAAAAAGGATGGGTTGTCTCCCATCAAGCGCTATTTTTATTGTCCTTTGCCGGACTTATTCGTTCACATCCAATGTCCTTCATCGGAATGGCCAAGGGTAGCGATCCTCCTTCCCATTGTATCTCGATCTTTGTGCTTCAAGGTCTAGGAGGTTCACCGAATAGATAGGACAACCACCTATAGAAATGCAAAGTGTCCATGGTTGTCCCCCTTTTTCTCTTGCCATCCTTCTCGATTCTTTTTCTTCGAAGATGCCCAAGCGTTTCTTTAATTCTTCCCTATAGTCAAAATTCACAAGAGGCAAGATTACATCATTAGAAGCATCATTTTCAATTAAATCACAAATTGAAGAGTTAGAAGGTATAGAAATGCTCATTTCAATCTTCAAGGTTTCATTCGATGCTCTTAGATTTTCTTCCTCATTATAGCTCATGTCCAAAAATGGACACTCCTCTTCCTCACTTTTGACAAGAGATTTCTTCCTTTCATCCTCATTGCTTGGACCCTCTACTACATTTCTTCTTTCATTTTCTTCCTCCCCTTCTTCTTCTTGATTTTCCATGATGGTCATGTTCTTTACTTGGCGTAGGAAATTTTTGACTTGACACTTTATAAACGTGAAGTGGACTTCGGTGATCTCCATAGTCCCCTCGATCCATGAATTGACCATTGCTTTGGTCTCATAGATTTCCTCATACAAGGGAAGCATTTCATCACACCTAGTGTCATTTTCCTCAATTCTTTCCAACAATACTCCAAGCATCTCTTGCAAGTTAGCTCTCACACCATGGAGTCCCCATTCTTCAAATTTAGGAGAAGCTTGTGGCATTGGATAATCATTCTCATAACTCCTCCTTTCATCATAGTAAGCTTCCTCTTCCGATGCCCCTTGAAATTCGAATCCCCAATCTTGATTGCATGCTTGATCATAAGGCTCATAGTATGGGAACATCTCTTGAGGTGGGGGAGAAATTTCTTCACTTATCCAATCTTCATAATTGGATGGAACTTGTTGCCATTGAGAATTATCTTCATAGTTCCTCCAATCATTGTAGCTCAATTCTTCAAAGTGTGGAGAATACACCCTACTATCTTGATAATACTCTTGATTCCACATGTATGAGTTGTATCCTTCCAATCTAGACAAGATTTCAAAGTATCAAATTCCAACAAAAATAACAAAACAAACACAAACACAAAGGCAACAAATAGTCACTTCAAACAATTCCTAAGTCTCACTTAAGGCGCAAAAACTAATTCCCCGGCAACGGCGCCATTTGATTGGAGTGTGTAGGGTAAGAGTTATTAAGACCAATCAACAAAATATCGAACCCAGGGGAAAAAGTATGCACATAAGGTCCTAGAAATACAAGTTCTTAGTGACTAGAGTTGCAACAATGGTTTGGTACAAAAACAACAAAACACAAGCAAGAATACAATTAAACAACAAGCAAGCAATAGATCGAACACTTAGAATGCGAGAACAAAAACAACACTAAATGGTGGGATAGAGGTGCTAGGATTAACATCCATCAATGAATCATCAATCAACAAGCTACAATTGAATCAAATTGCAAATCAACTAAGATAGAAAGCATAAACCATCATGAAATTAATCACTCCATTAAAATCACAATGCCTAATGTGAGTATCCTTAGTTCTTCCCATCTCTCAATGTAGAAGTCCCCAATTCATACAATCATGCAAAATTGAAACTCGATTAACACCTAATCACGTTAGCTCAACTCTCGCCTATTGCTAGGGTGATTAACCATTAATCTAAAGAGACAATCTTACACAAAGCACAATGAAGAATCACAATTAGGAAGCAAACTAACGTGAGTATCCTTAGTGCAACTAATCTCTCGATTCCGAAGCACCCAATCCACGCATTCATACACAATTATCACCCGATTAATACCGGATCACGTTAGCGCAACTCTCGTCTATAGCTAGGGTGATCAAACACTAATCTAAAGAGATAATTATGCATGAAGCACAAATGAGAATCACAATTAGTAAGCAATCTACTCGATTGATCTCCAATCATCAACAATTATAGCATCATCAATCAATTCATCATCAATTTCAATTAACCCAAGCACAAGAGAGATTTAGCCCATGGTACCACAAACAATACCCATGGGGAGAAGATAGAATTGAACAAACATAAAGCAAATCACAACAATTAAGAAATTAAAGAGACAAAAGAGGAAAAACATCATCAAATGATCTTCAATTAACCAAAATAGGAATGCTTGAGTCTTCAACACCAATCTCCAAAGGAATTACAAGCTTGAATTGAAAGGATTACAAGGATCAAATGCTAATCTATGACTAATCTACCAACAATTAATTGAAATCTAATCCTAATTCTAACTTCTACACTAATCTAAGGAAGGAAATTGGCTTGGGGCTTGAGAAATCGCCCCAAAACCGCTACTAATCTGCTACTATGAACTCTTATTTTCTCCCTCTTTCGAATTGCCCCGCTCGCTCAGCTCTTTAAATAACGAAATTTGGAAAATTCTCCCCCTCGAGTCGAGGGTCAGGCCTCGACTCGAGGTCCCTGCAAAATACCTCGCCCTCGACTCGAGGGTCATGCCTCGACTCGAGGTGCCTGCCATTTTCCGTTTTTTATCCTTTTCTGCATAGCCCTCGACTCAAGGCTCTTGGTCCTCGACCAGAGCTCGAGTCCAGGGCATTTTTCTCGCACGGGGCTTCAGCCCCATCCCCTGTTTTCGTCCCGGATGTCCGTCTCTTCATTCTAAGCCTAATGGTACTCTCGGTTTGGCAAAATTCCACCGAATTACCTGCAAAATGGACGAAAAACATCAAAATCTCACAAATAATACTTTTTAGGCAAAAGAGTGATACTTTTCACATTTAGGCACAAAAACTAACACTTTAGCTCACTTTTTGCACTAAAATAGGCCCTAAAAACATGCATCAATTCACTCCAATCACTTACCCAGGGGATATCCATATCGCAGGAACAAGACTGCATTCACGAAGAATGTAGTAGTTACAGATGACCCACCACCCATCCGAACAGGTGAAATGCTTCTACAAGAAATTGATTGGTTGGGGTACCGGAAAGTGACAGAAGAGGGTGCTGAGGCCCACAACAGAAGATTAGATGGTGGCTGGAGGAAGAAAAGTATTTTTTGGGATTTGCCATATTGGAGTACCCTCTTGATCCGGCATAATTTGGATGTGATGCACATTGAAAAAAATGTGTTTGATAATTTGTTCTACACAGTGATGAATGTGGAAGGAAAAACAAAAGACACAAATAAGTCTAGGGATGAACTTAATGAATATTGTCGTCGTCCCTCTCTAGAGAAATGTCAACGCACAGGAAAGTATCCCAAAGCTTGTTATTCACTTGATAAGAGTCAAAAGGATGATCTGTGCAGATGGGCAACTGAGTTGAAGTTTCCCGATGACTATGTGTCTAACCTATCTCGATGAAAACTCAGATGAATATTGAATATATAGTGTAATAATTATGTGTGTTTCATTTTAATGCACTGCTCGAGTATATGATGAATTATTTGTTATTGAATAGTGTAATAATGTGCTTTTATTTAATTATTGTTACGAGATGAGCGGACCGTCTGGGATGGAGGGGACCGTCTGGTCTCCGGGGACGATTTGGGTCGACGGAGCGTCGGATGCGGGTCGAGGGTACCAGATGCGTACCCATTATTCAACAGAGATGAAGCGGACGAGGCTGTCGGCTCTAAGTCTTATGAGGACCATCCGAGATCCAGCTCCGCCTCCTGCGGGTTCGATCGTGGATATATGGATCTACAGGCACGTAAGTTAAATACTTGTGAATAATAAACTCGTGTCATATTTATATGTCTATTAATTTCGCGTGTTTATTCCATTTTTGCAGGTTGATGCCATCGAATCGGTATCCAGGATTATTCGTGATATTATGTACAAACAAATGGAGCCCGGTGCATTCACTTTCCGGATGATATCTCCTCAGAGGCTGCAGACGTACTGGGAGTCATTTCAGGTACATTATATTTTGTTATTCGTTATTTAATTTTGATTAAGTTATAAACTTTAACGCTTATTGAGTACAATAATATTTTGTTTGGCAGCGAGTGACTAGGTGGGACCCTTCCGTTACGAACTCAACGGAGGTGTATCAGCTGTTCCTTCGCAGGGCAGCGGAAAGATACACTGATATGCTGAACCACGTGAAAACGTTGTTCTTCACCAAGGAACAGTGCTGGATGGGATGACGCCGTCTTCAATCCACCGCTCGAGTATTGGGGTAGAGAAGAGGTGAGGTCAAAGAGCGCGCAGTGTAGGAGGAATCGAATGTCGAGCACGGAGGCACGGTATCGCATCTCCTGTCATAGGGGCGGATCCCGTGGAGCATCCGAGTATTCATATGACTTTGTAAGTAATTTTTAATGCTAGTTCAATATTTTAATTAAACACGTGGTTCTAATTAAATAAATACGGGAGAGGAAGCATGGACAGCCCCCGATCGGGACATAGTGCGGATTACCACGCAACTCCCGAAGGGGAGTACACCTACTACGGCCATTAGTGACACAGTTGTAAGTATTTTCATTTTATATTATGTAATAATTTATAAAAAAAATTATATATATATATATATATATATGTCTATTTTTGTAATCTAAAATTTTAATTGTGGAAATATTCGTACAGTATGAAGTACAAGAGGCGGCCTCCCAGATGCCTCAGCCCTCTGAGGGGTCGAGCTCCGAACCCCAACCCGACTTATCCCAGATCTATGTCCAAAGAGTTGGAAAACAACACGGGAGGGTTCGGGGTCTCGATCAGCTGGGTAAGTCCAGACGCATCCCCTCCGGCTCTTGTTCATCATCGAGCACTCCTCCTAGTGGGATCACCCAAGCTGATATGGACCGGATGCTCCAAGAGGAGCGTGAGAGGGTGCGGTTGGAGATGGAGCAGATGCGAGAGCAGATGCGAGCGGAGATGAGAGCGGAGATGCGATCGGAGTTGCAGGCGGACATGCAACGTCAACTCCGAGAGATGTTGCGGGGGTTACGGGGTTCCTTCCTGGTGGTGATATTCCCAGTGGTCCGGGTGGTTCTGATCAGTCATCCCGTGGGTCCCGGGGTTCTAGGCGCCGCTAAATGAATTATTTGTGTTTAAACTATAAATTTTTCTGAATGTTAATTAAGAATATATGAATTTTAAATGTTTATGAGTATGAATTTTAATTAATTTATAAGATGATGAATTTTAGTTATTTAAAGTATCAATTTTAATTGTTTAAGAGTACATATTTACACATGATAATATAGTTGATAATTTAATTGAATATATATGTGATAATAATAATAATTATAAACATGATAATATATATATGCAATAATAATAATAACAATAATATATGATAACATGTATATAGTAAATGATAGGATACAATTTAATTGAATATATACAATAATTATAAAATAATAATAAATATATTAAATATTGTATACAATTTAATTGAATATATATAATAATTACAAAATAATAATAAATATATTAAATATAGTATACAATTTAATTGAATATATACAATAATTACAAAATAATAATAAATATATTAAATATTGTATACAATTTAATTGAATATATATAATAATTAAAAAATAATAATAAATATATTAAATATAGTATACAATTTAATTGAATATATGTGATAACATATATAATCGAATAATAGTTATATTAAACATATTTAATTGAATAACATTTATAAATTAAAAATATATAAAATATTGAACATAATATGATATTAATATATTTAAAAGCAAAAACATATCGAATGATTAGCTTTGCCCAAACGGTAAAGCGCCCAAGCTCTCTCCTCCACTCTCTCGGAGGTCGCGGGTTCGAATCCCTTGCCACGCGAAAAAAAAAACGCCCAGCTAGCGGCCAGGGGCGCGGGTTCGATCCCCCCTGGCCGCAATTCTTTTTTATTAGCAATGATTTTAGCGAGGGGAGAGACGAGGGGCCCGCCCTCTCCAGCTGGCCCTCGCCAATTCCCTCGCCAGCTGGCCCTCGCCGAACCCCTCGCCAAAACCCTCGCCACACGCCCCTCGCCAAAACCCTCGCCAAACTCCCCTCGCCAAAACCCTCGCCAAACTCCCCTCGCCACATACCCCTCGCCAATTCCCTCGCCAATTCAGCCCTCGGTAAAGCCCTCGCTAAACTCGCCCTCGCCAAATCCCTCGCTAATTAACGAGGGCAGGTGCCCTCGCTAATTGCCGAGGGATTTGGCGAGGGAAGTGTTTACCGACAAGGTTTTTGCCGAGGGCTACCTTCCCTCGGTAAAGCCCTCGCCAACCCCCTCCCCCTCATTAATTCCCTCTTTAACCCCCTCGCCAAATTCGTTTTTTTTTGTGGTGTATTAAATAATTTAGATTTATATATTTATGTTAAGATTTGATTATATTTAGTAGTTATTTATATTTCTTGTTCACTAAACACTACAAAAAAAAAACTTAAAATTAGGGACGGAATTTTCCGTCATAATAATTCAAAAATCCGTCGCTAAATAAAATTGTGACGGATTTCCATCACTAAATTGTTGTCTCAGTTTTCCTCGTCGCTAAATTATTAGAGACGGATTTTAATCCGTCAGTAAATTTATTGACAGAAATATCCGTCATTAACTTTATTTCCGTCATTAATTTTTGTCATGAAAACCAAGTATTACGAAAAATTAGCAACAGATTTTATTTTATTACCGACGGAAATATCCGTCACTATTTTATTTTATATTTGTTTTTAAAAAATATTTTTGACGGATAATTCCATCACTGTTTTATTTTCTAAATTTTTAATAATTAATTTAGAGAAAAAATTTTATGTCACTAATTTATTACTTAATTTCAAAATACACTATTTAGAGATGGATTTTTCCGTCAAAAAAATTATTTACGAATTTATTAAATAATTTATTTATATTATGTTTAAGAATATTGACAGATAATTCCGTCTCAGTTTTATTTTTTAAATTTTTAATAAATAATTTAGAGATAGAATTTTCTGTCATTAATTTATTTTTAAATTTCTAAATAGACAGTTTAGAGATGAAATTTTTCGTCAAAAAATTTATTTACGAATTTGATTAATAATTTCTTTATTTTTGTATTTAAAGAATATTGACGGATACTTCCGTCAGACAAATAAATTTTGAATTATTTAAATATATTTTTTGATAATTATATTCAATATATATTGATGGATATTTCCGTCCTAAATTATTTTGAATTTTTTAATATATAATTATTTTTATATTTAAAAACTAACGATCTATATTTTCGTTGGTAAAATATTTTCATTATATACTTGAAAAGATACATTTTCATATTGACAAAATAATATACTATTTAATCATAAAATCTAAGCAATCATAACCATAACTAATTAACTCAGTTTTAATTCAACAGTTTCTAACTAACTCGAGAGACTTGAAAAAGGCATATGACCCCGTGCAACCATATCCATCAAAACCTTCAATTGGTTGCGCATCTCATCTACTTCATTCATCTTGGACTCTAGAACCTGCAATTTTTCTTCAAGAATAATCTCCCTCTTCTTCACCTCTTCGAATTGTTGATGCATTTCATCTCGTGAGGCTAAATTGGCATATGAAGTGCTGCCAAAGAGAACACGACCTTTAGTTTGTACAGTAGAGTCCATGAAGAGTTGATCCATGTCAATATCCTAGAATCTCATCATCGTTCAAGGCCGTCTGAGTCATAATTGATGCTTTCTTTGTTACTTCTTCCTGTGATCAATAAATTTATTAAATATAATGATTGCACACATTTAAAGAGATAGATTTATTGTGCAACAAATAATATATAAAATATAAATATGCACCATAATCTTCTTGGGCACCGCATACATGTTACTATCAGGATGGATCTTGCAAAAAAAAAACTCATTTTTTTAGTAGGTGCTTGATGAGTGGTTAGAAGTATATGAATAATGTGGTATTTATTTGCAAAAAATGATGAAAAGTATTAGTTTTTGAGCTTTAAGGTGTAAAATATCACTTCTTTGTATGAAAAGTATCACAAGTGTGGAATGAATGAATTTTGATGCATTTCATCTCTCCTCGATGTATGGACATCTCGAGCACATGGATATTCACACGGAACGAGACTAAGAGGCTCACTTCGTCGGAGGTCAAAGGTGGTCAACGGGTCTTTCTTCTCGAAATCCTGGGACTCCCTCCTTTAGTCACAAGTCTTTTCCACACTAGATCGGGTATGGAGCCAACTTGGAAAAATTGGTAAAGTGTTGATGGCCTCGATTCATGGATTAATGCTCTATACCGGGATGCAAGAAAAGCGGCAAGCTCGATGAACAACTCAAAAAATTTTTTGAATCATGGCCGGATCCCACTTCACCAAGCTTTTCTATCGAGGTCCTAAATATAATACTAAATTATAAAAAACATATCAATTTAAAATATTGAATAATTCTTTTAAATATATCATTTCCATTGCAAAACCTTCCCAATTTTGCTTGATTTGTTTTGGTTTTCAAGCAAAATTCTCATTCTAGGTTGATTAGATTCATAGTTTTAGCTAGATTTTCATTGATTAGTTTTGATTAGATATGCTAAATTACAAACAAATAAAAATGATTAATTAAAAACTAACTTATGCATTTATGTTCATTCAAAAGGTGAAAATCCATTGCAAACAATTTAATAAATTTGATTAATTTGATACCTTGTCCCCACCCATGGATTTTGTCATTCTCCATCATCTTTATCCATGGAACTTAATGCCTCCTAGTTTAATTGTTTGTTTAATTGTCTTTGAGTGTGATTCTCTTCTGTTGATGTTAATTGTGTTTCATGCATTTTAGTCCAATTGATTATTTTTTGATCACCCTAGCAACATTCTCCTCTGAGCTAACTCATGTGGATAATCGGGCCTCATTACATATCTTGTTGAATTGTGTTTGAAGATGCACCACCTAGTTTACCTCCCGCTAGTGAATGCATCTATATTTTACCATTAGTTCATAATTAAATTATTGCATTTTATACAATTATTTATTAATAAATACAAATTATAAATATGCAAATAATTTTTGTAAATAATAACTAAATAATTATGTTTCATATAAGTCAACATATATAAACATATTAGTTAAATTTACATTCAAGTATAATCATTTGTATAATCATCATCATCATTTCATTGTCTTCTTTTTAGTTGTTCTTCTTCTTCTTTTTGTTGAAAACTCTTCTTCTTCTTCTTCCTCTTGAACATCTTATTCTTTTCCTCCTAGAAACTCCTCCTCCTCCTCCTCCTCTTTTCCTCCTCCTCCTTTAATCTCAATTCATGGATCTAACTTTTCTTCTAAACAACGAATTATATATGATTGTTATATAATAAATACAAAAGTTTGAAGAATTATATCATCCTAAAAATAAGGGTGACAATGTTGGTTGTAAATATAATACTAAATTATAAAAAAACATATTAATAATAAATCTAATTCTTGTAAATATCTTAAGTGTACCAACCAATCACTCTTTTGTCTTTCTAGATTTTTTTTGATACGTTTTGGTAATACACTTGAGTAGATTAAATTTTCCATACTAAGACAAAAGAGACATAGCCATTGAATTTCTGTTTTGGTTGACCTCTACCGATTAATGTATTGGATGAACTATGTGCCAAATTAACAAACAAAAAAATATAAACATAAACTTTCTTAACATTTCCAATAATAAATATAATAACAATTTATCTAAACATCTAATAAAATATTGAACAATTCTTGTGATTGGTTCCTTTTATACACACTCCATTATTTCTTTGTATGTTTTGGATGAACCATAATCTTTTGTGTGAAACTTAAACCAACAAAATATCTCATCTTATGAATCAATAGGCACTGAGATATGCTAAATTATAAACAAATAAAATGATATTTATTTTTGATGTTATTGCATTTACGGGTGTTGCAAGGAGTATATATAAATAGATATTAATATTTAGATAAATAATTATTATCACCTCATCCCCATATATGTGTGTCTATATATATCATTAAATAATTAGGAATATATGATCTTATTCATACAATTAGGTGAAATTAATCTAGTTTGACATTAGTTTAATTAAAATATGGTTGGCAAAATGTTTGACCTGATAAAAAAACACTAAAAGAAAATTGTAATTACTTATTTAACTTTTGAAAGTCCAGTATAAAAATAAATAATTGTAATTTTTATACAATTATTAATTAACTCACATAATTAAAAATATGAAATAATTTCCTCAACGCTTCCTCTAAAAATTATAAGAGATGAAAGTCCACATAAATAAACATATTCACCAAATATCTTCTCCCCCCCCCCTCCCCCTCCCCTCCCCTCTCTTCTTCTTCTTCTTCTCTTCTTCTTATGGAAAGATTTCTTCTTCTTCTTCTTTTTCTTCTTCTTCTTCTTCTTCCTTCCATCATTCCTCCTCCCCACTTTCAATTTCTATTCTCCACTTGCATCTTATCATCATTACATGAGAGTTATCAACAAACAAGAACAAAAACAATTATGTCATCCTCTTGGAAGGGTAGAGTTGTTGGTTGTGCATACATTAATTGAGTTCACCAACACATTCATAATATATCTAGCCTTTTTTTACAAACAACCAATTTCAATCATTTTTGTCTTTCTAACAATATAATTCACGTACAAATACACTTGAGTAGATTGAATTGCAAAGACAAAAGGTTAATAACCATTTTATTTTCGTTTTTGGTTGACCTCTACCAGTTTGTAATTCGGATGAACTCTTGTGCCATTGGTTGAAGGGTCGAACCAGTCATATTTAAACAACACAACTTTCTTAACTGGCAAACCAGGATAATCTAATTCAACAATTTCATCTAATATCTCATATTAATCGCTCTCATTAGTTATGTAATTGGTTTCTTTTATACACACTCCACTATATCTTGTTGTTTTGAATGAATCATAATCTTTTGTGTCAAACTTAAACCCATTTACAAAATATACAGAATATGTGGCAACATCGACACAATGGGCCATCTCTGAGATCTCTAATGAATTTATTTTTGATGTTATTGAACGGGTGATGCACCTGTATATAAAAATATATATTGTTTATTTAGATTACACAAAATTATAGGAATATTCTTCTCTAAATGAACCTCTTCATCAACTGTAATGGTCGTAGCAGATAGGTCTTTAAAAAACAAACTCAATTATGTAATAGCTTGCCAAACGTGTTGTGGGAGTAATTTTTTAAATGCAATAGGCAATAACCGTTGCATAAAGAGCTTTGGGGTACTTCCCTGTATGGATGTTTTTTTTCCAGCTCCGAGCGACTGCAATAAACGTTCAATTCTTCTTGTGACTTTGGAGTGTCCTTTGTTTTCCTTTGAATATTCATTATAGTATTGAATATATTGTCGAACACAATTTCTTCTATATGCATCATGTCAAGATTGTGTCGGATCAAGAGCGAGCTCCAATATGGCAAATCCCAGAAAATACTCTTTTTCTTCCAACCAGTCGAAGAAATTGATCTGTTTCACTTCATGTGCATCAAATTCTGTCACCTTTCTTAAACCCAAATGGTCTATATGTTCTAAGATTCCATATCCTGTTAAAAGGTTTGGAGGCTCAGCTGTAACAACAACATTTTTAGTGAATGCATTCTTGTTCCTACGGAATGAATGGTCTAAAGGCAAAATTTTGCTATGGTTATCAAACCATGATTGTTTGCGACTACACTTCAGGCTAAAAGCTTCAATTTTTTTCATGCAATGTGGACAAGCTAACTTTCCTGCTGTACTCCATCCAAACAACATTGAATATGTAGGAAAATTGCTAATAGTCCAAATAAGTGCTGCTCGCATAAGAAAATTTTGTTTTCTTGAAATATCATACGTTTGCACACTCATTTCCATAATTGTAGCAACTTAAAAATAAGTGGCTGGAGGTAAACATCCAACTTCTCTTTGGGACTTCTAAGGCCTAGAACTAGCACAGAAAGAAACATATATTGCTCTTTCATGCACATCCACGGAGGCAAATTATATGTTGTCACTATCACTGGCCAAGATGAATATTGTCGACCAGACATACCAAAAGCCTAAAAATATTGGTGCAGAGGCCCAACCTCACATTTCTAATTTCAGCTGCAAAATCTAGAAAAATATTATTAAAATATTTCCAAGCCATTGAGTCTGAGGGATGACGCATGACCCCATCATCACTAGAGTTTGCATGCCAACTCATATAGGCTGTTGTAGCATTATATGCATACAACCTTTGTAATCGAGGAACAAGAGAAAAATAATACATCTTTTTACGTGCTATTTTTTCCCTTTCGGTTAGTAGTTTTAAATCGTTGCACATCACAAAACTTACAATTAGTAAGTTCATTATCACTTCTCCAATAAATCATGCATCCATTCACACAACAATCTATCTTCTCCACTGGTAAAACCATAACTAGCATCAATTTTTTACTTTCATAAAAGTTTTCAGCAATGAAATTGTCTGCAGGCACCACTTCTTTTATCAATTCAGAAACCTGATCAAATGCTTTAATTGTCATGTTGTTCTCAGCTTTAATTGTCATCAACCGAGCAAGATATGATAATTGTGAATGTGTTTGACAACCAGACCACAAGTCCCGATCTGCTGCCTTGAGCATTTTTAAAAATCGTCTAGCCTCTGGATTTGGTGGTTCTTCAGCATCATCTACATTAAAAGTAGGACCTGCTGCATCCATGACCATAGCGTGGTACGAATCTTGAGCTTGTTCTTCCACGTCATGATAAGCAGTCATTCCAAAATCACTTTGCATGGTATTTTCAATATCATCTGTGCTTTCACCATGAAAAACCCACACATCATAATATTTTTTAAATCCGTGTCTCATCAAATGTTCTCTCACTTGATCGGGATAAAGAAATGTCTTGTTTTGACATTTTGATCTAGAACATGGGCATCAAATTTTTTCTCCATCCATCCAAGCAAGTTGACTTATTGCAAATTCAATTAATGAATCAACTCCTTCACGAAATATTGTGTTCTTTTTGCCATTCATGAATCGAGGACCATACATCCACTGACGATTTGTTTCCATTTTATAAAGTTTGTTCACATAATTATATAGTGTATAAGACAAAACAAATGAACAATTGATATTTACATTAAATTAAACATTATTATTTTAATTATACATTAACTAAATAATGAATACAACCAAATAAATTTCATAACACACATAATTCCCCAATACATATGATGCATCCAAATGCATAATTAAAAAAGGTCTATTATAAATAATAACCAACAAACTTCCACCACCATCTCGCTATTCTTTACTCTATTTATTATCAATTAAATGACATAATAAAAAAATCTAAAAAAAAAAAGATTTTTACCTCAAAAGTTCATATTTAAAGATCACTTTAAGTAAATGTGAATTTACACAAATACCCGAACAATCGAATTCCTACTAATAAGGAAACAATTTCTTTCCCAAATGATATGCCTTCTAAAAAAAATTAAGTTGTAAGCTTCCATCCAAGCAATCTCAACAAACACAAGCCTAAATTTAAGTTGTATAAATGATAACATGACAAAAAATAAACTATTAAAAAACTATTCTTAAATAAACTAGTTTCCAAGTTCAAATATGCAAATTAAATTAAAAATTTTTGATAACTACAAGAATGCATCAGGATATTTAATAGTTCCAATTGGGGAAGAAAAGTTTCATTGGGCAAAATGCGTCTTAGACAACGATTCTAAAGTTGTCATTCAAGCAAAATAAAAAAAAATTCACTAAACTCATAGCAAACGACAAATTAAAAAAATATTCAAGCACGCTCCATAATAAATTCCAGAAATCGAGAAAAAACACGATGAATATAAATAGAGATACCACATTAAAAAAAGAGCAACGAAATTGATACTCATTTTGACCTGTTCTGCGGTGTTCATCGGCGAAGAGCACTAAATAGTGTTGGATCAAGAAGTTTTGATGAGTTAAATGAAGCAGCTCAGATGATCAGACGACCTGTAGAACAAGCGGAGATTGAGACCATAAGCTAAGCTGATCAGACGGGATTGAGAACCAATCTAGTCAGCTGAGGTCTGGAAGAGTACAAGTCGACTGGAGACAAGCTTGAGTCTAGTCATCTTCAGGAGACGAACATGGAGAGCTCAGACGAGGTCAAGACAAGCTGAGTAGAATAAGAAAGGCGAATCTTCACCGAGTCAGCTGCAGACGAGTAGAGCAAAGACAGCTGAGGTCTAGAGCAGTTTTCTAGATTAAGTTTGTTGAAGCAGTTTTCAGTTTGTTAGAACTGACTAACAAACTAACTGTCTTTTCAGACTTATAAATAGGTCTAGGCACTTCTTTTCAATTGATACACTTAATACTGTATACAGAATACACAGAATTCACAAGTTATTTTCCAGAAATTTATTCTCTCAAATCACAAGTTTTCAAAAAGCACAAAATAGTTTTTCAAGATTTCTTCATAGATTTTTCTGAGTGTTTGTAGAACACTTCATTGCATATCTTCAAATACACTTCTTTTTCTTAGAGTTAGATTTCATAAGTTAGGTTAGCATTTTGAAGAGTTGAAGATCAAGTTGTAAGTTGTAAGATTGTAAAGTAAGTAAGCAAGCAGATAGTGGAGACCCTTCTTCAAGTTGGAGAAGGAGAGTGGATGTAGGATTGTTATAATCCGAACCACTATAAAACCTGGTGTTCTTTACTGCTTTCATTTACATTTCTATTCAATTTACAATTTATTGTTCAAAGTTTAATTTCAGAATCAAAGTTAAAATCTGAATATCAGTTTGCTTTTGATCTTAATAAAGTTGAGTATAATCTTGAATTTTCGTTGTGTACATCTGGTACTTTGAATTAGTTTTGAAAGATTTGAAAATTCTACAAAATCTATTCAACCCCCCTTCTAGATTTTGTCCTAGAAGGTTAACTCAAGGCTTCATAATCAACTCAACTGATCGGGACCAACAAATAGAGTGAACAAATTTGAGTCGAACTCAGCTAAACTGAGCGAATTCTTCCATTAGCTCAGCTTTGCGTAAATTAACTTCATATACAAGTATAGAGATGCAGCGACACTGGGCGAGGGAAGACGAGTGTGATTCAGCGCCTATATTGTGCTTGTATTATTTTTCAATGAAGATTTATTCAATTTTGTAGAATCGAATGGATTGTTGATGATAAGACATGTTACCTACGTTCTTGCGAGAGTCTCCCTTGTAGAGGCACAGCAACGGCGGAGAGGTAGTTGCCCTGAGGTTCGGCGGCAGCGGTGGTGACGAAGGAGGGCCGACGGCCTGAAGGTGAAGCCCTATGATATGAAAATTGGGGGAGGCAAAATATTCTAACTCATATGACACATATAGCGGGAAATGAAATTGGGGGAAGAAAAAAAATTATCTAATCCATTATTATATTAATTCAATATTTAAAAATATTAATTAAAAACAAGTTTGAAAATATAATACGTTGAAAACTAAAAATTGCTAGTATTCTGTGTATTGAATATAAACTCTAAATATTTAAATAAACATTAGTGACGGATAATTTCCGTCATTAATTTTTACCTATTAAATCTTCTGAAAATATTAGCGACGGAACATTTCCGTCATTAATATTTTATAGATATATTCTAAATCATCTGAAATATTAGTGACAGATAATTTCCGTCATTGACTTTTTATACATATACTCTAAATTATCTGAAATGTTAGTGACGGATAATTTCCGTCATTGACTTTATATAAATATATTCTAAATCATCTGAAATATTAGTGACGGATAATTTCCATCATTAACTTTTTATGAATACTTATAATTTAAATAATTTAAAATATTAGTGATGGATAATTTTTGTCATTAACTTTTTATACGTATAAATATTTTTTATTAAATTAGAGACGGATAGTTTCCGTCATTGAATTTTTATAAATATATTCTAAATCATCTGAAATGTTAGTGATAGATAATTTCCGTCATTAATTTTTATGCATACTTAAAATTTAAATAATTTAAAATATTAGTGACGGATAATTTCCGTCATTAAATATTTACACATATAAATATTTTTTTATTAAATTAGTGACGGATAGTTTCCGTCATTGACTTTTTATAAATTTATTCTAAATCATCTGTTAAATTAGTGACGGATAATTTCCGTCATTAATTTTTTATACATATAAATATTTTAAATCATTTGAAAAGATTAGTGACGTGTTACTCCTGTCATTAACCTTTTATACATATAAATATTTTTTTATTAAATTAGTGACGGATTATTTCCGTCATTAACTTTTATGCATATAAATATTTCTTTATTAAATTCATTAGAAATTTCTATGACGGAAATTTCTGTCAATAATAATTTAAATTTTTTTTATTTTAAATATTTTTAAAATATAAATATTTTTAATTCATCTTAAATTATTATTGACGGCTATTTCTGTCAATATATATTTTATTATTAAATATTTTACATTTAAAATCATTAAAATATACGTTTGACGGATTTTTCCGTCTTTATATATTTTAAAATATATTGTCTTTATATTATGTATACATAAAATATCTCTGACGGAATTCTGTCATAAATATTTTAAATTCCGTCACAAAACACCTACGAATATTTCCGTCATAAAAATCCGTCTCTAATTACAAGTTTTTTTGTAGTGAAAGTAATTTTAGTATTATAAATAAGCGTTCTTATTATTGTATTAGGGAGTTGAATTTGATTATTGAAAAATAGAGATTTTTATCTCAATGTCTCTTTTACGATATTTTTGTGAGAATCAACGTATTTGATTGTATCACTTTTTCGGGTATTCTTATAATCAACAAATTTAGTGTATGATCGTGTCTTCTACGTATTTATCTTTTTTACTATACACCCTCACTGCCTACATCATCTTTCATCCAACAACACTTCTTTCTTTTGGCAAACTTTTTCTCTCCATGTTTTAGATTATTTGTTAAACGTTTCTCATCTCAGTTTTATTTTTATCTTTTGTTTTCTTGTTATCTTATTAATTTCTTTATTTTTTTTAACATTTTGTAATGATTTTGTTTATGTAATAACATATTTTTTTTTATATGGTAATACATTTTTCAGTACTTTACATGTGTTACTAAAATAACATGCATTTAAAATACATATATACACACACAATAATAAGATAATATTCTCCACTCCACAAGAATTGAGCTAGTTGTTTTTTCGCATGGATTTTGAAAAATATATATATGATGTATTAAAAGTTGAAGGATTATAAGTTGAATGATATAAAATATTGTTATTTTAAAAAAAGTGGTCTATTTAATGTGGACAGAAGAATATAGAAATATGATCAAATTCATGTGGATGGAGGCCACATGGATTAGAATATAGGGGAGAAAACGAAAAGTGGAAAAAAAAAATACTACCTCATACCAAGTGTTCCATTTGAAAATTGCACAATATTTTTAAGGGATATAGTATTTAATTTAAAGTTGGCGGTTAGAAAAGAAAAATATGATGAAATTGTGTAACTTAGATGAAAATTAAGCAGGGTTTTTCTACGGTCAGACAGGCCATCTTGCCTGACGTCAAGAAGTATATTAAATATTTGTTGGATTGTTGATCTAGCGTATGAAATTTATTTTAAATGATTGCACTTTGTATTAGTCTAATTAGTTATTATATTAAAAGAGAATAAAAATAAACCATAAGATCACATGTTGATCTAGAGGCGGGACCAACATTAAAATTTAATAAGGGTAAAATTTAACTCCTAAAAAAGGAAAGAGAAGAGACTCTATACAAAATAAAAGTTGAATCCCAAAACCATATCCTATGTTGTCAATTTCATCACATTATCCCATCAATCCTTCCACTACGACGGATCATTGATAAGTGCAAACTAGCACTCACCTCCCAAGTGTAGGAGGATCGTGTAGCGAGCAAGTACCGGGTTAAATTATCGAATCCACGGGAATCAAGTGGGAGATAGCCCTAAATCTACTAGTTTAGTCATAATTGTAGTGCAAGCCATTCAAAGAGTTCAATAATTCAAGCAACAATTAATAAGCAACTATGCGATAACAAGACAACGAAATTAAAGCAAGATAAAAGATGTGTTCGGGTGTTCTTCGGCTATGGACTCTGAAACACGAATCAAAACCAAATAGTAACTCTCTCGTCGGCAAATTGATAAGGGCAATTCAAGTAAGAAAACATAACACCGTACTTGGTAAGCCTAGGAGTCACGTTTCGTTTAAGCATGAAGAATTGATTAGGCCAACGTTCCCGTTCTTCCCGATTCTCTCACGAGTCAATAGGTTTCCCTAGCGTGATTAATCTTCGCTACTAAGGTACGTCCCTTTTGTCCCCTCACTAATCACCCGACTATTAATCTAAGCAATTAATGTGAATTGATGTAATTCTAATGTAGTTAACCAAGTCTCCTTGCGTTACACAATATCCACTCTTATTATCCAATTAAACCCTTCAACCAAGCTAGAAATCTAATCATCCAAGTATCCTTGCAATAATTAAATACTAAACATGGAATTCAAGCTAAATCAAATAATAGATCATGCAAAACTCATCAATTCAATCAATCAACCTTCAATTGAAATTACCCACTTAATTAATCAACATAATTCAATCATCCATAGCCTCCAAACACCCAAACACTTGAGAAATTAGCCAAGCATAATTAAAGAAATTAAACCCATAATATCAAAGAAATAAGCATTCATCATTGCAAGAAGTTTAACCAATAAAACAAAAAATAAAGATGAGATATCACCTAATTAAGGTCCAAACATTAAGATTCCATGTCTTGATCTTCCAAAATGATAAAGAAATGCAAAATCTATCTATGTGTTTGTAAAAGTGTGTAGTAGTGTGTGTAGGGGTTAATCCCCTTTCTAATGATGTGTTGTATTATGTGTTTCTAATGATGTGTCTCCTTTTCCTTGAAAATCTGAGAATGAAGTATTTAGTGGGGTTAGGAGTTAATTTTAATAAATTGCAAAAAAACCCCAAATATGTAGAAATTGAGAATAAGGCACGCTGAAATCTGCATCTCAACTCGGTTGAACACACACGGTTGGAAACTCACTCGGGCCGAGGGGATGAGGAATAGATTTGGTCAGTGAAGTATTCTGGACAAACTTTGGCTTCACTCCTCGACTCGGAATGGAGACCTCGGCTCGGAGATAGACGACCTCGGCTCGGACGAAGAATGCCTCGGTTTGGGCGATTTTGGTGCAGTGTACTTGAGAGGGAGGATTTGAGAAAAGGAGCGACGGTGATTGATGGGCGGCTGTCGTTGGCTGTGCGGCTCTGATCGACGGCGGAATGCGCTGGGTCGCGCCTGTGCTGGTGGCGGTGAATCGCGCTGGTGAAGATTGGCGATGGTGGAGAGAGCGGCTGCGTCGGCGATGATTGGTGGGTGACGACGGCGATGAGTGTCGCGATGGTTGGTGGGTTGCGTCGGTAATTGTGGTGGTCGGATTTGTAGGTGGTGGTTGTTGATTGGTGGTGTTGCAGGTTGGAGAGAGAACGGTGGTTGCGCTGGTTGCGCTGGTATGTGAAGAAGACGACGGGGTGTAGTTATCAAAATCGTGGGTGCGGTTGGTGGGTGTATTTCCTAAACCGAAGGGTGTATGCGATTTTTTTGGTGTTTTGCAATTCTTTGTCGTCTCAACTTCGTTCGTCCGTATCTCCTTCATATGAACTCCGATTGACCTCATTCTTTTTGCGTTACGACCGTATCTCGACCCTCTTTCATAAAATGCAATTGTCCAGTTGAAATGACTAAAATAACTGTCCTCAATTTGCACTCAAAATGGCATCAAACCTACACATTAAAATCCCAAATATTAAATCAAACAATTAAGTGCGATTGGACCAAATAATAGTGAATTAACATGAAAATCACATCAAATTGAGACAATTAAGCACACAATTAACATGCAATAATTCACCCTAATCAATCATCTTCACACGTATCTGCTCAACTCTTAGTAGCCACGGCTCGCATTGATTTAAGGGCATCTGTATCAGCATTTAAGGTAATTACGTAGTTGTTATCATAAAGAAGCGAAGTCCACACTCTGCTCTGGCTATATTTATTTCGCAAGTTATATTCCCGAAAAATAGTCTTTGCACAATTTTTCTCTTTTTTGGTAGTAACTTTAGAGGCATGAACAAGTGAGATGCTCGAGTTTGAAGCCGATCCAATGGAAGTACCTGCATCCCCCAACTTGTCTACCGCAAATTGGTCGTTGGCCTCCGACGGAAAATCATCCCTCAAGCCAACCCCATCTTCCTCCAAGCCCTCGAGCACAGCAAAGCCGTTGGGTTTTTCTTTCGCCTCTTGCTTCTTAGAAGTTGCTACCGAGGCCACCATTCTGTTATCAAAACATTTTGGCACCGTTAATAGTTGTTGAGGCACAATATAAGCTAAATGAGGCTCCTCTAACAACCCATTGTTGTTTTCCATCAGTGCGAAAGGATCTTGACCAATCTCATACCCAACTCCTTCAAGGCCATCAGCTAACACCTCGTCCCCCACTATTCCTTCTAATGCCTCAAACCCATTATGTAGAGTGACTACTTTATGCACTTCTCCTCGAGACTTTTTCACCCAATTTCCCTCAACATTAGATTTTTCCTGCCGATGTGAAGTCTTAACTTCAGAATGTCTTTTACCCGGCCTTATAAACGTGCGGCAAGTACCCAACGAGTATCCAACTATGCCGCAGTGGTTGCAAAAGGGAGGTAATTGTTCATATTTCAGAGATGCAAAGTGAATTTGACCCTCCGATTCAAACATAATTTGATCTCCACAGCTCTTAGACATGTCCACTTCCAAAAGAACCTGAGCATAATGACACATTGACTCGGAGAGAGTACGGTCATTCAATTTCAAAACTATTCCCAAAGTCGAAGCCAAAGCATGAATAATCTTTGGTTGAAAGTACTCCATAGGAATCTTGTGTATCAGAACCCATACATGTGCCATGAAGTGTTAACCTTGTACGGGTTAAATCCGCGAGTCCACCTCTGTATTCTCACTGTTCCAGGTTTTAAATGCCAAGCATGTTTGTCTAGTATTATGTCTCTATCTGACAAGCTTAGCAAGTCAATATTATAGTAACCTTTGCCCAGAGGTATCAATTTTCAATTATTTGAAATACCCTAAATATTGCCAAGTTTCAGTTTCAAATCCTCTAGTGTGTAAGGCTTCTTACCTGTAGTCAAAACTAATCTGCCAATTAAGAAATTTTGTAGCCGGGAAATCCTTTATTGTACTAAGAAATCATCAATTCCAACGGAGAGATAATCTTCCTTTTCGCTGAGCAAATATTTCCGGAGTCGAGTCTTCATGTTTAAAAGGGGGAGCAACAATTTCTCGAAAAGAAACTTTTCCAGGAAGACGTATATTTACTGTTCTTCCATTGCAGAATTAGAATTAGGGTTTAAGGAAGGAAATTTGTTTACGTCAGTAGCAATCGGTTCAACATTTCCCACTATGGTGTGAATCATAGCCTTATTTACAACATCACCAATCGTAAGCGTCATTGTAGTCGTCCCATGCGTGGGATTCACGATATCAGGAGTTAGGGTATTTATCTGCTTTAAGATGATATCAGCAATCGATGACTTCATATGTTGTTCTATCAAAGATCGGAGTCCGTTGTTGAGGGTTGAGTAATATGTCATGCCGGCGACGGCCAGAGAACGGCCAGTCCCTGAGTAGTTTGAAAAAAAAAAGTCTTTCCGAAGAAATCAGATCAGTTAGTTAGATTCGACATCCTTCCATAAATTAAAAAAACATGTGTATTATCTTGAGAGAGATATTGCACTTTGTATTAGTATATTTGCACTGTGTTTATGCAATCACACTTCGCTCTATTAATATATTAAATTAATAAATATAAAATAATAAAAATATTTTTTAATTTAAAATATGAAAAAATAATACTCCCTCCGTCCCTGAAAAGTTTGCACAGTTAACTTTTTCAACGGTTTTCACAATAATACATTTACAAAAGTTGTTTTATATGAATGATATGTTATTTGATCTTATTAACTAGCATATCATTCATATAAAATAACTTTTGTACACATATTACTATGAAATAATTCTCACACAAAAACCATTGAAAAAGTCAACTGTGCAAACTTTTCAGGGACGGAGGGAGTATAATTATAAAATTACATACATATCCTTATTAACATTTTATTTTTAAATATAATTAAAACTATAAATAAAATATTTAATATAATTAAAAATTTAATATTAATTATTTTAGTTAATTGATTTTTATGATACTTTTTTAAACATAAGTATTATAAATAAAAATAAGTAAATATATCATGGTTTATGTATGGGACAGTCTCACATAAATTTTTATGTTATTTAAAGGAATGGTGACCCAATATATTCCAAAAAAAAAAAAAAATTGAACCCTTAATCTGAAACGTTGAAAATGATAAAATGAAACATTTAACCAAAATGGTGAGACTATGCGTTTGTTTTGGGACTCACACGGATGGACTTAGGACTTTCTGACTCCCGTCCCATACGAGTTAGAGATGTGAAATCTCATACTCCATCCACACCTATAAAACCTATTATTACTCTTTCTAATACAATTTACAGCTCTCTCATTCATCTATTATCTTTTCTCTCATTCATCTATTCTCTTTTCTACTTTATTCTTACATTAATACAATAAAATAATATAATATCAATCTCTTTCCTCCCATTCATCTATTCTTTTTCCTACTTTATTCTTGCATAATACTACCTCCGTCTTGGACACATTGCATATTTATTTGGGCACAAATATTAAGAAAAGTAAGATTTTTGTTGATTTTTCAAAGGGTTAAAGAAGATAATTTTATTGGTGAAAAAATGGAATGATGTAAATATAGTGAGTTTAGTAATGACATATGTGTAAATAAGTGTATATTTTGAGGGTGAAGGGTGTGAGTGGGTTTACTACTTTTAGAATGTGTAAATGAGTGTGGGACGGACAAAACAAGAAAGTGTGCAAATGAGTGCGGGACGGAGGGAGTATAATAAAATAATACAACATCAATCTATTAAACATTGATTTGACACAAAGTAAAATTTTATCCTATTAAAATTTTAAAACAAACATATATTTTTTACTATTTATTAAAATTTTACATCCTATTAATTTAAAGTCATGACTTCTCACATAATGTTGTATTAAAATATTAATATTGAAACTAAGGGAGAAGAAATGAAGAATAGTGTATACCAAAATCAAATTAATGTGGCTAGAGTAATGCAAGAAAATGGAAGGGTGTGCTAGGCCCCCTATTCCTCATTTCGAATGTCATCATCACAACCAACGATAAACTCAATATTCATTACATCCTTGGCCACGTGTCATCTTCTCCCCACACGTATTTTTCACCCAAAATCAAAATGCACCACGTAATTTTGTTTCATATTTTAGTGTTTCATTTTATATTTTGGGTAGGACTCTCAAATTTTATATATACTGTAAATTTACGATATTAGTATTTTTAAAAAATTTAAAATATCAAATATTTAATTTAAAATATTAAGAATACTATTAGGAGTATAAAAAATTATAATCAGTAAAATCATATTATTTTTCAAGAGTATCAACAATAAATTAATATTTTATTATTAAATTATTCATATTTAATATAAAAAATACAATATTATAATATTTAAATTTAAAATATTAAATTTTAAAAGTAACATTTAAAGTATCGAATATTTAATTAAGAGTATTGATTAGGGTGAATTATTGCATGTTAATTGTGTGCTTAATTGTCTCAATTTGATATGATTTTCATGTTAATTCGCATTTAATTGGTCAAATTACATTTCATAGTTTGATTTGATATTTTATGTGTGAATGTGTAGGTTGGATGTCCTTTTGAGTGCAAATTGAGGATAGTTATTATATTCAATTCAACTTGGCAATTGCATGGTATGAAAGAGGGCCGAGAGACGGTCGTAACGCAAAAAGAATGAGGTCAATCGGAGTTCGTACGCAAAAGATACGGCCGAACGAAGTTGTGATAGGCAAAACACCCAAAACCGCATACACCCACCAGATTAGGAAATACACCCACTATCTGCACCCACCATATTGATAAGTACACCCACCTTCGTTCTCAACAGCAAATCCGCCATGTCAGCCTTACCCAGACCTGCAACAACTCCCAAATCACAATTAAACCACCATACACCAACAAACAATCACCTAATCCACCAATCAACCACCAAAAACCGCACCGCAACACCCAGCCGCCGCCGCGCCTTCGCCGCACATACCAGTTCATTGCCGTCGCCACAAGCCAATCGCCGGCGTTCGTCGCGAATCAGACCCAACCTTCGCCGTCGCAGAATCCGACGAAACCAGAACCAGCGACTCGACCTTCAATCGACCCGAGTCACTAACAACCATGCCCGAGTCGGAGGATTTACGAAAGAAGGTGACTCGGGCAACTGAAATCCGACTCGCTCGAGTCACAATTGTCCAAGTCGAGTCACTGAATTTACGAAGGGGAGCGACTCGGGCATCACAGAAGTGACTCGCCCGAGTCGAGGCGGCATCACAGTGCAGAAGCGTGAACACGTTTCTTTGCCAGCGCCATTTTTTATTTTCTTTGGCCAATGGGATGCTGCCACGTAAGGAAGATTCCAGCGTGAATAGGCAGATTTCTTTTCTGCATAAATTAAGAAGAAAGAGGCGTGGAAACAGGAGGGGAGGATTTCCATTATTCAGAAAAAAAGATAGAAATTAGAGAAACTGGAGAAAAAAAGGAGATTAGATAGAAGAGAAACACACGCATTACACACTTTACACACACTAGGGATTTTAGAATTAATTACACACACTCACACATAGTAGTAGGTGTTCTTACTTTTTCTTTCAATTTCTTGCAAATTTGAGATAGATTTAATTCAATCAAGTGTACTCAACACATTTAAGGTGATACCCATCCTTATTCTCTTAATTTTTATGGTTTATTTCTTAATTCTCATGCTTTCTTCTCCTTTAATTTTTGTAATTTTCATGGGTTTGTTTCAATTAGCCATGATAGGCTAAATTTCATATGTGCTTGGGTGTAATGATCCCTTGATGAGTTGATATTGGTGAATTGATGATTGGGTGTTCATTTGTTGAGGTGATTAATTGTCTTAATGATGCTTTGTATGATTTAATTGCTAAGGTGAGCTTTGATCTTGTGTCTATTGATTTAATTAATGCAAGGATACTTGGTTGATTGAATTGATGCATAGGTGTTAGGTTTGCTTAAGTGATTGAAGTGGATATTTGGTTAACACAAGGATACTTGGTTGATTAATTAGAACCTCATTAAGGCACATTGATTACTTGTTGTTGCTTGTAATTAGTGAGGGGGTGAGAGTGTCGTCTCTTACATTCCTACGTGCTTAATCGATCATTTAGAACCTAGGCTTATCAAGTACGGTTTTATTTGAATTATTTGTTGGTTATCCCTATGATCCCTCTTAGAATGAACATTTGATTGTTGATGATCCTAAATTGACGAGTCTTTGGTGATTTGCACCCGAGCACTACTATCTCATCCTTGGTGCTTGTTGCTTTGTGTTTTGTTTAATTTCTTGTTGGATTTGTGTTGTCATTTTGTTGCTTTTCTTTTGCAATCTTGACTAGCCACTATAATTCTATGGAAACGTATGTTTTCGAGGCTCCATTGTACTCCTAGTCCCTTGGGTTCGATAACTTTGGTCGCAAATTTCTTATCACTAAAATACTACGATCAAGTATCAAATATTTAACCGCAGATGTAAAAAACTAGATGAAATTTAAAAGTGAAACATCATAAGCTTACGGTGTATACGAAATATAAAATTTTATCTTTATTTTATATTTCATATTGTGGTTGAATTATACATGGAGGAAGAAAAAATAATTAAGGATATATATCATATTAATTTGTATTAATAATACAAAAATATGAAACAACAATGACCTATTTGTTAAGATTATTAAGGATTTTGTTTGTTTTTTTTTTTTTAAATTCAAGTGTTTGTTATTTTTTATTTATATTATTCATAAAAAAAAAGTCGAACCTATGCTTTTTTATTTTTGAGTGAAATTGTAAAAATAGTATTCCAACTAAAACAGTATTTTAGATGAGGGATATAATTGTAAAATTTTAATTATCACATGAATTAATTTTCAATGCAAACACTTGAAAATATTTTCACCCGTGGTAAACTAGGTTGTAATATTTATTAATAAACACGTGATATGTATAATTTAATAAAACATATCACACATAATCAAATGTATCACATATTTTACTATTTCTCCTTAGTGTTGGTCTTATATTAAGTTACTACTTAATGCATGCACTCACCTCATAGCAGATGAATATTATATAAATTAAAGTGAAAAGTACTAGCAAATTTAATTAAAAAATACTCCATCTGTCCCATAGAAGTCTACACCGTTAACTTTTTCAACAGTTTTTGTGTGATAGTTATTTCATAGTAGTATGTTTACAAAGTTGTTTTATATGAATGATACGCTAGTTGATCTTATTAATCAGCATATCATTCAATATAAAACAACTTTTGTACACATATTACTATGAAATAATTCTCACACAAAAACTATTGAAAAAGTAATCGTGTAGAACTATGGTAGACTCCGATTGGACGGAGGGAGTATTATAATAAAACTCAAATGATCAATAAAGTAAATTAAAAAATATTATATATAATAAAATTCGAATGCCTGCGTAAACTCCATTTAAAGATCAAACTCCCAAATCAAACCGTTACAATGTGAAATACGAAAAATTGCTTTCGAAAAAAAAAGTGAAATACAAAAATAAATTGGTGGAATCGGATAGAAAATGTCCGAATTACAAAAGCAAAACGAATTAGACAAAATAAAAAACCATGGAAAACTCGTGAATGATTGATGGTCGGTTGTATCATAATGAAAATTGTGTCATCAACGGGCCCCACCTCTTCCCACGGCTCGTGTATTTATATCTTCATTGCTCACACTCATCAAACCACCACCCCTGTTACATTTCCTTAAACTGTTTTTTCCAAGTGAGAGAGAAAGAGAGAGAGATGGAGAGCAAAGAGGAGGATGTGCAAGTCGGAGCCAACAAGTTCTCCGAGAGGCAGCCGATCGGCACGGCGGCGCAGACACAGGACAAAGACTACAAGGAGCCGCCGCCGGAGCCGTTCTTCCAGCCAAGCGAGCTGACTTCCTGGTCGTTTTACCGAGCCGGGATAGCTGAATTCATCGCCACTTTCCTCTTCCTGTATATCAGCGTTTTGACAGTCATGGGCGTTCAGAATTCACCCTCCAAGTGTGCCAGCGTTGGAATTCAAGGCATAGCTTGGGCTTTTGGCGGCATGATTTTTGCCCTTGTTTACTGTACTGCCGGGATTTCAGGTGATTAATTATCATTCTCTCTCCCTCTACCGCCTCTCTCTCTCTCTAGATTTTGTACTAATTAATTGGGGGTAAATGAAATTGAACTGCAGGAGGGCATATAAATCCAGCGGTGACATTAGGATTGTTCCTCGCGAGGAAGTTATCGTTAACTCGAGCGGTGTTCTACATGGTGATGCAGTGTTTGGGGGCCATCTGCGGCGCCGGCGTGGTGAAAGGGTTCGGAAAGACGCTTTACATGACGAAGGGCGGCGGCGCTAACGTCGTTAACCCCGGCTACACCAAGGGCGACGGCCTTGGGGCGGAGATCGTCGGCACTTTTGTGCTTGTTTACACCGTTTTCTCTGCAACTGATGCGAAGCGCAGCGCTAGGGATTCCCATGTTCCCGTGAGTATTTAGAATTGACGAATCTTCGTACGTGGCTGCGTTTGATTGGCTGGGGATAATTTAGTAATTTTGGTTTGCAGATATTGGCACCTTTGCCGATTGGGTTCGCTGTTTTCTTGGTGCACTTGGCAACTATTCCCATCACTGGTACTGGTATCAACCCTGCAAGGAGTCTTGGAGCTGCTATCATCTACAACAGGGACCACGCTTGGGATGATCATGTAAGCTATCCTTCTTCAATTTCTCAGCTTCATTTTCGAACTTTTACTTGGTTTATTATTCTATTCGGTTATTAACTCATATCGATGTGATGTATATCATTAGATTAACTTTTATCGTTTATGTATCATGCATCTAAAATATAAATTGAAAAATTATTAGTGGTGTGTGTATATATATTGTAAAAGAATTAATATAAATAAATTGATTTGACGTTTCTGTATAGGCTTGAGTTTTAAGTTTGAAATAATAAAAAAAAAATCGTCCATTAATTGATTCCACTTATTTATATAAGTTTGAATTTTATATGATTTTTTTTTATGATACTAGTGTCTTTTATCTTTTTATTTAAAATTCTGAGTTTGAATCCGCTGAAAATAATTTTTTTATCTCAAAAAAATATAAAATCCGCTGAAAATAATTATATATATATATATATATATATATATATATATATATATATATATATTATCTCAATTAAATATGTATGGTAAATTCAGTAGATGATTTGTTAGATGTTATACAAGTGACTGTATTTTTACCCTCTGTTTTTACATGTACACACGCATGCACATGAATACGTGTGTCCAAAATAGACATTTATTGCATATATTGGAATTTAATAGATGTATAGCTTAGATCAGACTTCAGACTTTGGAGCATTAGGTAAGATATTACGGGGACAGCACAGTAATTTCATTAATGGCCCTAGTGGATATTGAACAACCCCACTATTCAAAGAGCTTTTTAGTCAAATATAAAGTAGGGTAAATATTTATAAAGACAAAAACAAGGCATCTATTCTCGAGGTTTCATAATTATATATGAAGTCTTCAACTAAGACAATAAATAATTTTTTTTATTTTGAAAGATGATGTTTATTATACCCCACCTTATATCTAATATTTAAGAGTAATATGAATGAGATTGCAAGACAAACTTAAATATGAATTTATTAATAATATCATTATATTTATTTATTAATATATAACATTTATTTAATAATATTATATTTTTACAAATTAATATCATAACATTTTATACACACAAACACATTGAATTGTTTGTGATATTAATTTATAAGTGTAATATTATTATCGAATAAATGTTATGATGTTAATGAATGAAGATTTTAGTATAGTTAACAAATTTTACTAGAGATATAAGATCTAGAAAATTGAAAAAAATACCACCCATTTTAGATACTTTTAGCAAAATTCCATTCATGTGACTCATGTGCTATCTTCTTTTTTCTTTTTCTTTTTTTTTTTTTTTGAAACTTTTAGCAAAATTCCATTTATGCGACTCATGTGCTATCTACAAAATACGGATGTCACGTTTTTTCAAATTCCCTATATCTCTCTTTTTCAGAATTGACATGATACTAAAAACCAAGATATTCTTGATTGTTTTCAAGACTCACAAGATTGGATAAAAGCTTGTCCTAATATGACAACATTTTTGCAGTGGATATTCTGGGTTGGACCATTCATAGGTGCAGCACTTGCAGCTCTGTATCACCAGGTGGTCATAAGGGCCATTCCATTCAAGTCCAAGTGATGTTTTCCACCCCAACCAAACAACACCTTATGAAGTCTTCAAACAAATTTATGGCATTAATTTGTTGCAAGAACATGAAGATTTATGGTGACAAAAAAAAGACAAAAAGAATTGGTGCTGTATTTTTTAATATATCTTCTTGTGTTGGTTTGTTGTATGTATTTAATTATGTATATTTTTAGGGGAATGTCAATTATGTGATAAGATAATGCTCTAGAAAAAAAGAGGGGCTTTTGGATAATTCAAAGACAGTGCAGTTGAGTTTGGTGATGTGGGTACCCAACAGAAGTGGTTGACTTTTGGTGGTGTTATCTGTAACGTTTTCTGTGGCTTTGAAATATCACCTGTCGTCATGATAATAAAACTCTGGTGTTTCTCTATTATCTATGTTTTACACTTTTATTTTATTTTAAGGATAAAGTTTTGTTTGATTATGTGATGGATAAAAATATATTAACTAACTAGAAAGTAAAGGTTCAAATCAAATTAGTGTAGAAAATCATTATGATATTCAAGAATAGTAACTCTCGAGGGTACATCAATTTTATGGTGTAGTTTTACACGATAAATATTGTTTAATAAAATTAATATTATTCAATTGGGTGGTGTACTTTTACACGATAAATATTGTTTAATAAAATTAATATTATTCAGTAAAAATAATTAATATTATTTAAAAATATATTTTAATTGTATGTTGCATTTAGTGCATACAAGATTTTGTCTTATAAGAATGCACCCTTAATTTTTGGAAGGAGTCTTATATGAGATCACTTCAACGAATACGTTTAATGCAACGAGAAATATATAGAAAATAATTTTAAATAATAGGAGTGTGCAAGTTCAAATTTGATGATCTGTTAAAAAAAAAAAAAAAAAAAAAAAAAAAAAATCAAAATATCAATTTTTAATACTTGTTTAAAACAAAAAATATTCTAGAAACCTCCCAAAATAAAATCAATATGTTAGGACCTTAACATGAATTATGTCAAATATAAATCTAGCAATTGAAATAATGTTGAAAAGACTATTCTACCCCATAAAAATACAACTTATATATTATTAAACAACTAGTATATATGGGATGGAAGAAGTAATATATATGTTTATCACATGATTTCACGTTGGCATAAAATAAATATGCACAAACAAAAAAAGAAGAAAAAAAAAAAAGAAAAAGGAAAAAGAGTCGAATTATAATTTCATAGATCAAGATAATTGTAATTATGCCTCAAATAATTGTAGTTACAGAATAATAATAGGTCTAAAGTTGACAAAAGTTGTACTTATTATTTACTTCGTCTCGTCAGCGCCATGCCACCAACCTATACGCCACCATTTGCAAAAAAAAAAATATAACTTCATTATTGTCACAATCCTACATATTACTCCCTTGCACCTATCATGGTGAGAGTTTCTCATTTCATTCTTCCATAATATTTAAAAAATTATAGTAGGATAATATAATATATTACAACTGATGTGATAGAAAGAGATAAAAACAGTTTGATGAAAAAGTGTATATGTATATTAAATATATTGTGGGTATACAAAAAAAAAATAAAAAATTTTAATTGGGATGAACCAAAATGAAAAAATTGAAAACGTTCACTTCGATAAACGGAGTACAAATTTACAATAATTTTTTTTTTATTTGAGGCATTTAAAATTCCAATAAATTTGACATGAATCGATTTCAATTTCATTGTTTGACAAATATTTTTAAAATAAAAATACAATTTTCATATTTATTTTCGTTATATTTTTATATAAATAAAATAAAATTTAGACAAACATTTATAATTTTTTTATGCCAAAAAAAAAAAAAGATTTTCAAAAGCGGTTTAGACTGTCGGCAGGACCGGGGATTTTTTTAATAAAGTATAGTGGTTTACAAAACCGCTTTCAAACTTGTGGTAGTTTTTTAAACAATTTCTAAAATAAGGAGGGGCGTCATCGGCTATGGCGCCCCATGAACGAATCCAACCAACTCTGCACCACACCTGCACCACTTCTGCAAGTAATAAAAAAAAAAATTAGATGGGGCGCCCACACTAGTGGCGCCCCTTAAAAAAATTTCAACATTCCGACAACATCTGTACCACTTCGGCAAATATATAAAAAAAAAAAGTTTTAGATGGGGTCAACACTACACTAATAAGCATGGTCATGGTCAAGCTGCATGCATGGAACGAATCCGACCAACTCTGCACCACACCTGCACCAATTCTGCAAGTAATAATATATATATATATATATATATATATATATATATATATATATTAGATGGGGTGCCTACACTGGTAGCGCCCCTTAAAACAATTTGAAGATTCCGACCACGCCTGCAACACTTCTGCAAATAATTAAAAAAAAATGATTTTCTAAATGGAGCGCCCACACCAGTGGCGCCCCTTGAAGGAATCTTTGACTGGTCATGGTCAAGCTGTGCACACCCTGCAACACTACACTTAATAGGCATGGTCATGGTTAGAGCTGTCAGAACGGGCCGGCGGATCGAGCCGGTCCAAGCCCATCTCAACCATCATTTTGCGGGCTTTGGCGGGCCGGTCCATGACGGGTTGCGGGCTTTGGTAGGCCGGTCCATGGCGGGTTGTGGGCTAAACGGTCCAACCCAAACGGGTACGAATTTTGGCAGTCCAAAGCGGATTTTTTTAATTTTTTTTCTTTTTCACATTATATAATAAATTTAAATTATATATAAATAATGCCTATAAAAATAAACAAATAATAAAATTAAAATTCAAGAAACAAAATTCACAAAATAATCTAAATAAATTAAACGCACATATTAAGGTTCATCGACATAAACATTAAATCTTAGAATAATGTCTAAAGTTCATCAAAATAAACATAAAGTCTCAAAATAAGTCCAAAGTTCAAATACAAAAAACTTCATAAATTAAATATCATTTTTCATATCATCATTAATGTCTTCTTCAATGTCTTCTAGTTCATCATCACTATTCTCAACAACTTTAGATGAAAATTCGTCGCTCAATGAAGTTGTCTCAGTAGTACTTGCATAATAACCATCTACATATTAAAAATAATATATAGTTAAATAGTTGAATATGAAAAAAATAAATTAATTAATGTGTAATGTAATTTACCGGTAGATGCAAAATCATATAACCAATTACGAGTGCAAACCAAAGATTGAAATTTTTCAGGAAGCATAGAACCTCTATACTTGGCGAGCACACGACCACCAATAGAGAAAGCTCGATTGACCATGGATCCAACAATCCCTCAAATTTCTGTAAATTTCTTATAAATTTGAAGAAAGAAAAACATTTATTAAAGAGATTGTTTAGTTTCACTTCTAAAATTTTGACTCATTCTCTTGTTAGTGTTTCTCCCTCTAATTTTACTTTTTAAAAAAAAAAAAAGGTAATGAGACTAGGTCACTATATTTCCGTTTTGTTCCACTCAGTAGTTTCACCAAAGAAAAACACCTACTGATTAGCATTCAACTAACAGGAAGCATCATAATACACAATGATATCATCGAAAATTACACGCAAAGTAACTAGAAATCAAAACTTAGTTCAGGGTAATCTTAACCTGTACAATGAAACGAGACATATTTCTCCACAAAATAACATTCAAGATTATCTATTTCCCAGGTATCGTGGATTTGTTATACAAGATTATCTATTTCTATAACAAAACAAGTTTTTTATTCATCCATAAAAATAATAGACAGATTTATATGAGACGATTTCACAATAAAACGGTTCACAAAATAACATTCATTCAAAATGTAAAACACTATTCTCAAATTATACGTTGTTTGACCATGAGACGATCTCACGCAATACCTATCCAAGATAATATTATCTACTCAAAAATAATTTTCGAAGACCTTAATTATACATACCCCATTTCTCAAATCTTTTCAATAACAAATCATTTATTAGAGATCTGTCTTTTGAAAATAAATTATTTGTTGATTTAGATTAGTTATAATCCTACCGAAAATTAGTTTATGGATGACAGTGTACAACTTTTCGTTATAATGTTAAATCAGATAAAAGTTGGTCAATGGCGCCCCTACTATCGAAGCAACATAGTTTTCCAGTGAACATTATAATGTGTTCCAAAATGCGAATTACACGGCATTGGTAGGGCACGACTATTAACACCCAGATATTTGCTCAATACGCCCATTTTACAGCTGTATGTAATAATACATGGTTTCCATAACATATATATTATCTAATTCATACTGAATTTCTAACCTTTCACGCGAGTGGCAGCGGAGCAATGAGCGACGAACGACAAACTACGGTGGCGACAGACAAACTAAGGTGACCGATAAAGGAGCGGAAAGATGGCGAGCGCCGAGTTCAAGTGGGAGTTGCGAGCGGCGGAAGTTGAGGTGGGAGTTGCTTTTGGGGTTCCTGAGTGGTGCAATTGAATTAAGATCAGAAATAAAAAAGAATATTATGTTATATTTAAAAAAAAAAAAAAGAGAGCAGCCCGCCAAGACCCGCCTCCGTCTGCGGGCCGTCCCGCTTGAGCCCGAGACCCGTTTGAGGCCGCCTGCTTGGTGGGCTTGAAAAGCCCGCCCAACCTTCATTTATGTGGTAGTGGCGGCGTAGCCCAACGGGTTTAGCCCATTTTGACAGCCCTAGTCATGGTCAAGCTGCATGCATGGTACATCTGCGACTGCTTTTTAATGCATGTGTCCCATCAATAAATTAACAGATATGCATGTTATTTGATCTATTTAAGAGACACGTATGTATTGTGATCTGCACATTATAAGATTATAAGAGTAAGAATTGAGTGAGAGCAAAAAAAAAATTGTAAATCTGTAGAGGAAGAACAACATCACTCTTTTGAGAGCACAATTTTGTGAAAGTAAAGGTGACAAAAATTTTAATTTTTCGTAGTATATTTTTATTTTTAATTTAGTTATACAATATATTTTAATTATAATACATGTTTTATTGTTCTAGAATTTTTTTGAGAAAGATTGGAGTTTGAAGAAGATTGCAATTCTTGATACTTTGAGTAGATTGCAATTATTGATATTTTGAGGTTAATATTTATTTTGCTATCTCATAATTTACTTTGCTAAATGAAAGTTGTTCCCTACTGAGTGTAGAATAACATATTTAAATTTGGTAATTTTTGGATGAGTTTACAGTGGGTTATGAATTTTTATGTGAAACGTGTACATTTTTGGCTAACTTTGCAACAATCATTTTTATTACATTTCCAGTAATGATCTGTAACTCGAATGATTTAGGTTTCTAAATAAAAATTGTTCCCTACTGAGTGTAGAATAACATATTTTAATTTGGTAATTTTCGAATGAATTTACAATGAGTTATGAAATTTTATGTGAAACATGTATATTTTTTACGAATTTTGCAACACACTCGTTTTCATTAAATTTCTGGTAATAATCCGTAGCTCGAATGATTTAGGTTTCTATATGAAAGTTGTTCTCTACTTAGTGTAGAATAACATATTTAAATTTAATATTTTTTTGATGAGATTACAGTGAGTTATGAATTTTTATGTGAAAAGTGTATATTTTTTACGAACTTTGCAACCCACTCATTTTCATTAAATTTCTGGTAACAATCCGTAAATGAAAGTTTTTCCCTATTGAGTATAGAATAACATATCAAATTTGGTATTTTTTGGATGAGTTTACAATGAGTTATGAATTTTTATGTGAAACGTGTACATTTTTTACGTATTTTGCAATACACTCATTTTCATTAAATTTCTGGTGACAATCCGTAGCTCGAATGACTTAGGTTTCTAAATGAAAGTTGTTTCCGACTAAGTGTAAAATAACATATTTAAATTTGGTAAAACTTGGATGAGTTTACAGTGAGTTATGAATTTTTATGTGAAATATGCATATTTTTATGAACTTTGCAACACACTCATTTTCATTAAATTTTTTGTAATGATCCGTAGCTCGAATGACTTAGGTTTCTAAATGAAAGTTTTATCATATTGAGTGTAGAATAACATATTCAAATTTGGTATTTTTTGCATGATTTTACAGTGAGTTATGAATTTTTATGTGAAATGTGTACATTTTTTACGAACTTTACAACACACTCATTTTCATTAAATTTCTGGTAACAATCCGTACCTCGAATGACTTAGGTTTCTAAATAAAAGTTGTTTCCTACTGAGTGTAGAATAACATATTTAAATTTGGTAATTTTTGGATGAGTTTATAGAGAGTTATGAATTTTTATGTGAAATGTGTATATTTTTTACGAACTTTGCAACACACTCATTTTCATTAAATTTCTGGTAACAATCCATAGCTCGAATGACTTAAGTTTCTAAATGAAAGTTTTTCCCTACTGAGAGTAGAATAACATATTTAAATTTGGTATTTTTGGACGAGTTTACAGTGGGTTATGAATTATTATGTGAAACGTGTATATTTTTTACGAATTTTACCACACAATCATTTTCATTAAAAATCTGCTAACGATTCGTAGCTCGAATGACTTAGGTTTCTAAATGAAAGTTATTTTCTACTGAGTGTAGAATAACATATTTAAATTTGGTAATTTTTGGATGCAACACACATACAATTTCTAATATTGATGCAATGATGCTTGTTTGTGTTCTGATCACTTTTTTTTTATTAAAGGTATAGTAATATGAATGATATTAGAATAATTGTATGTTGTGGGGGAATAAATGTTGGATTACAAAGAGTGAATCGTAAGATTGATTATTACGATCTACTTCATTTGTTGTCTGAAATGACTGGATTTAACTTAAATGAGTATAACTTGAAGGTGCTGACACATTAAATATTTATTTAATCACATGCAATCGCGACCTTTGATTTTTTTTATCCGAACGCTGGTTTTAGACCAGTTGAGTTATACATTTAACAAGAAATGATTTTACCAACACAATCATCGTATATTCCAATAGATAATATTTTGAACGAGTATGCATCCTACATTGCCGGCGAATCTAAAATGTCGCCTTTTATTCGAGGGTCTGTTGATGCGAATGATGACGGTGGGTGCATGTTAAGGACTGAAGAAATTACATGTGACTATTTTGGACCTAATGATGGACCCAATTATGAGCCAGATGATGATGAAGCAAATGGTGATGAAGACGATTCAGACGAGTATCATAATGTTGAAGATCAAGTCCAGGCGAGTAAAAATATGCAACTATAAACAATACAACATCCAAGTTTATCTAAGGCGTCATTTTTCAATTCATCGTATGAGGACGTGTCTATTGATTCAATTGTCATACCTATTGGTGATTTTACATATGATGATGATGTGGAAATTTTGATGAAGGGAATAATTTTTACATATAAAAATCAATTGCAGTCTGCCGTTAAGAATTATTCAATACGACATGCACTATGTGAGTATGCAGTTGTCGAGAGTACTCCAACAATTTGGAAAGTTGTTTGCAAGCAAAATGCAAGGAAGATTGAAGAGAATAATTCAGTTCAACAATGCAATTAGTTTTTGCGGGGAAATTTGTTCAAAAAAGACTAAACATTGGAAAAGATCTCAAATAGGACCAAATCATACTTGTCTTATCAATGCTACTAACACGCTTCATAGAAATCTATGTATGAATTTGATAGCAGGTATGTTAGAAAGCAAAGTTAAGATAAATCCAGCATACAAAGCATCAGATGCAAAGGTAATGCAAATATATTTATTCCATTTCATTCCCAATAGAGATATATTGATCTAATGTCGAAATTGTTTGATTGCAGGTAGATGTGTTTAATCAATATAATTATGAGGTGTCCTACCATATGGCATGAAAAACGATAAAACGTGTTGTAGAGAATGTGTATGGGATGTGGGTGAGTTCAAGTCAATATTTGCCGAAGTTCATGAGAGCTATGTAGAGATACAATTCTGTAACAATTGTAGAGTGGTGTCATGCCCATAGTTTTAAAAGGCGCGAGGCGCACAAAGGCGCAAGGGGCCCCTTGGCGCTTGAGGCGCTCCTCTTGTCCTTTTTTCCGAAACATTATTTTATGATCCCTATAAACACTTCTCACACATATTTTTCTACATAAAACCACATAATACTACCAAAATGTCAATAAATAAATATTATAAGCTTATAACATAATCTAAACATGAAATTAATACTAAAATAGTGAAGTTAAACTTCATTCACACACACAAAACATCATCAAATGTTAAAAAATCATGAAATTAGTCCCTAATAATCATTCTCATCAAACTTAAAGGCCTCTTCCTCCTCCTCCTCATCAAATTGCACATCATCAACATATTCTTCTTCCTCTTCATCTTCCTCAAATGCATCTTCATCCTCATCCTCTTCATCTCTATGTTTCAAAGATGAGCCCTTTGCACTTTTCCCCTTGCCTTTACCCTTATCCACTTATTTGCCCTTGCCCTTAGCACTTGAACTACCTAAAGTAGATGATTTTTTCCCTCTTGTCTTATATGCGAGCTCATCAGCTCCCAGAGCATCACCAACCACATCCCAAGTCAGATCATCTCCTTCAAATACCAAGTCATCTTCATCATCGGATTTGTCCCCTAACCATTCATTGCACTCATTAATTTCTCTCAATGAAATAGGGTCAATTTGGTCACGTGAATCGTAACAACGCTTTAATGAACGATTGTATTTAACGAATACTAAATCGTTCATGCGTTGTTACATGAGCCTGTTTCTTCTTTTAACATGTACCTACAAAATGCCAATTTTTTAATAAGATAATGTAAATAATATTATAATTGATAAGTATTTAGCTACTTATATTTTCAAATATACTCCAATTTCGCTCACAGCCGGAAGAGCTACAAGTGAGGCTCAATATCTTAACAGCAAACTTTTGTAAGTGGGGAGTAGAGCTACCATATGTTTCCCACCATATTGCAGGAGTCAACATTGATCTTTGCCTCGTTTCCATATTAAATCCAAATCTCCCTTTCAGCTTTTCGGTACATCTCTAGTTTCATGGAGATTTTATTTTGCTCCATTGGGTTTGGAACCAATCTCTCAACAGTTTTAAGTAAACCATTATTCACTTCTTCTGCTACTACTCCACCATTTGCATAAAAGAACTAGGGATTCAAATAATGTCCCGCAGCATGTAAAGGTTGATGGAGTTGACATTCCCATCTTTTGTCTATGATCTCAAATATATCATGGTATCGTTCTTCATTGTCAAAAGACTTCATGATAGCATCTTTTGCCCAATCCATAGCCTCATAAATATAGCCCATTGTAGGCTTCTTTTCACCATCAACCATTCTCAAGACACGGACTAAAGGGTCATATATCTTCAAGATGTAAATCACACTTGACCAAAACTTATTTGCCATGGTAATCTTGGTTTCTCAATTGATTCTTCAACCTCATCATTCTCTGAAGTGTGAGAAATGCAGTAGCACACCGTGTAACTCCAGCTCGACAAAGCTCCATATGCCCAGTGAATTACCTCAGCATATTCACGACTCCAGGATGAACATATATGTATGCTGTCACACACATCGCTTTCTTCAATGTTAATTTGAATTCGAAAATCTTCCCAATATCTTCCAACATTAAATCAAAGGAGTGAGCAGCACACGGAGTCCAGTACAAGTTCGACCTCTTTGCTTCCAACATTTTTCCTAATTATTAAACAATTTATAAAAAAAAATTGATAAGTTCATGAAAGATTAAAAACATATAATTGAAAATTTAATTAATTTACTTACCTCCGAGCTTCATGTTACTAGCGTTGTCTGTGATGATTTGGACAATGTTCTCCTCCCCCACACGCTCTACAAATTTATCTAGTAAATCGCACATAGCAGTTCCCGTCTTTAAGTAATCGGAGGCATCAACATTCTCAATAAAAACTGACCCTCTAGGAGAATTAACCAAGAAATTTATCAATGTTCTTTGTTTCTTGTCTGTCCAACCATCAACCATCAAGCTGCAACCATACTTTGCCCATTCCGCAGGGCACACGGTAACATAATCTTCTTCAACTTCATTCACAATTTTGCTTAAACAAGGACGCGCACCTCATAATAAGAAGGTGGCTTAAATCCCGCTCCATGAGCAGAAATATCTCTAACCATCTTTCTGAAACTAGGGTAGGTGATAGCATTCAATGGAATAGCAGCATCGTATAGCCATCTAGCAATGCTCAGCACTGCTTTGTCCCTCATTTCTTTTTTAAATGCCTCGTTAATTGTGGTCTGCCACTCTTCATTTTTGCTACTAACCATCTTCTGTACAAATTTTTCTATAGAACATTGGTGTTGTCTCTTGTTTAGAGAGGGGTTTGAGGATGTAAATCCACCTAAGCTAGCTCCTTCTCTTGTGTTATCTTCATCATCCTCAACATCATCATACATGTTTTCTTCAAGAATATTCTTAGTAGCTTCCATCTTTTCAATCTTTTTGCTTTCCAAGAAAGCTTTAATTTCTTCCCTTACATATGGTGAGCATTTCTTACAAGCTGATGTGTTTCTATAACCACCTGCAAGGTGCTGCTTTGCCTGACATATACCCACTTTGAAAATAATAGCGCAAAAATTACACTATAGGTCATTTTTCTTAGGGGGTGCAGCCAAACTAAAATACTTCCACCCGGGATCTCTTAGTGTACTTGTAGGACCACTGCTACCCCCACTTTCCGATTGATTATCCATAAGAGACTTTAATTTTATTTCTGAAAAAATAAATAAAGTTTATTAAACTAAAAGAAATAACTAATAAAATTTTTCTATATAAAAATAACTAATAAAACTTTAAAACAATTACATGCCAAAATTTGAAAAAAAAAAAAACTGAACAACAGTGACAAAAAAAAACAAACTAACTAAAATAAATAAAATAAGATTTCAACTAACTAAATAAAACTGAACAACAATGACAAAAAAACTGCAGTGACAAAAAAAACTTTAAAAAAACTATAGGAGTTATTTTAAAAAAAATAAAAAAAAAATAAAATCAGATTTCACTTAATTATAGATTTTTCACATGCAAAATAACTTGTATAAAAAAAACCCTAAGAATAGTTGAAATGATATAAAAAAAAGAAAAAAAAAAGGAAAAGAAAAACTTACTGGCGGCAGTGGCGGTGGATCGATCTGGGTGCAGTAGCGCAGCAGCGCAACAGTGTGTGTTTGTGAAATGGAGTGTTTTATCTAAACCCTAGTTTTTTTTATCTATTATATGTATTTCAGATTTGTAATATATTTTTAAGAGTTAAAAGTATTACAAAAAGTGTTATTCTAACTGAGCTACAAGTGCCTGAGAACGTTTTGCCTCAAAGGCGCGGCTTAGGTGTGCCTCAAGTGCCTCAGAAAAGGCACAAAAGGCGCCCTAAGGCGCGCACCTCACGTTTCGTGCCCCACCTTCATTGTAAAAGGCGCATTCCTCTGAGCCTTATGCGCCTCGCGCCTTAGTCGCGCCTATTAAAACTATGGTCATGCCGGACAAGACCCTACTACATATGTCTTCACACTTGGGTATGTGTTTTGGGTGTTTAAACCATGTATTGATGCATTCCAATATTGTCGAAAAGTCATCACTGTGGACGGCACTCATCTCTACACTAAATACAAACACAAGTTGTTGATTGCAATCACCATTGACTCAAATCAACAGATTATCCCTTTAGCTTATGTCATCGTTGATGAAGAGACTTTTCATTCATAGCGTTGGTTTTTAAGTATGCTGGCGACACATGTGGTTCGTGGAGTTCAGGGTGTTTACCTAATTTCTGACCGACACATCGGCATATTGAAGGCAGTTGAGTATATCCCAGTTTTTCAAGAATCAATGGGTGTATATCGTTTCTGCCTTAGACACATTGCTTCAAATTTCAATAGTCGTTTCAAGTGTTTGCAGCTGAAGGATTTATGCTATAATGCGGGAAGAACATACACTGTGGTTAAGTTTGAACAGATAATGGATCAAATCAAAGAGTTGAACTCTACTGCATTTGCTTATTTGGATAGTATCGATAAATTTAAATGGACAATTTCCCACGACCAAGGTCGCCGTTGTGGTATTATGACCACCAACATGTCTGAATGCTTCAACGGCGTATTAGTTGGTGCACAATGTCTTCCGATTTCAATAATTGTGCGAATCACATTTCAAAGGTCGAAAATATTTTCGTCGAAAGAGAGAAGCTTGCAATGCAGCTTCAACAAACTAATCAAAGGAAGCTGAAGAAGGACTGAGATCGAGATACACAATGGATAGTTATAATTGTGCTCTCCAGATTGCCAGTGTTTCAACATTTTATGATGGCTCTAGACGCTTATATACTTACATAGTAAAATTATCAACACGAGAATGTTCCGAGTTGGTTCACCAATATTATAGTACAGAAACGTATGTTTCCATGTACAGTTCTCCGATATTTTTACCGTTGGCAGATGAAGAGGAATGAGACGAGGCATCTTTCATGTTGAAACATAATTCTCAACTTCGAATTAAACGTCGCGGCCGGGATGTCAGTACTAGAATTCCCAAAGAGATGGATTGGGCACAAACTCGGGAGAGACAACGATATCAAGCACATGATCAAGCTGGAAGTGCGAATCCAGGGTCTTCATTGCGACGTAGATGATTTAAGCAAATTTCAGTTATCTTTGTGTTATTGTTCACCCTGCATTAATATACCCACATATTTTATTGTGCCCATATTAGTTCGATTTTTTGTGATATTTTTTAACTTCTAATTTATTTAAACACCACTACATTAATAAATCCAATGTAATTTTATTTGTAAAATGATTATTTTTCGTATTATTTAAATGTATTTACTGTGATTATTTCAGTCCACAATGACAAGTCCAATTCCGTGGGAACCTAAAAACACGTTCGAGAGTTTGGAGAACGACAGACTATGGACTCCAGAGACCGACATAGTTCTTCCTGATCTTTTATGGGATTGGTACTATTACGGAGATTGGGGTCCAAAAAAAAAAACACAACCTGCATTATTCAAGTTGTGGTCCGCCTTAACGTTGAATTTCAAACACAAAACTTTAATAGGGATAATGTAATTGAAAGAATTGATAAATTCAGATCACGTCATGATTGTTGGTACAAGATATTCACTACGAAGGGGGTCCATTGAGACCGTTCAACACACTTATTGATTGCATCCGACAAAATATAGAATCGTTGGTTGATGGTAAATTATTTAAACTCTACTTGTGTTTGTTGTTTATTATTTATATTAATTTCATCATATCTAATCTATTATTAATTTACATGTTTTAGAACGATATTCAATCGTACTCATATGCAATGCTGCAAGAAGAACCATTGTGGGACAAATTAACAATTTTATTTCCAAAGCCGCATACTCGATCACAGTCTCGTTCACGTACACAAGGTGGAGCTTCCAGTAGTTCAGAGCAATAGAGTATACGTGTTTAAATTAAGAATTTGGATTTAAGAATATTTTATGTTTTATATTTTATTAATTTAAACGTGTGTTAAGAATATTTTAAGCTTCAAGTGCTTGTTTTAATTTTATTTTCAAGTGCTTGTTTCAATTTTAATGTATACTAATTAGATAATCAACTATGAAGTTTTGACTCATTTGCAAAAGATTAATTTTTATTGAAGACAAATTTTAAATTTTGCAAGAAAAAAGAATATTCAAATACAAATTGATATAAATATTTAGTGCGCTCGCCGATGACCCTCTATACCACATTTAGGTGCACGTCTCTCCCGGCTACCACGTCGTACACCGCCCTAACCAAGCTAGATACCCTCTTCTGACCCTCTTGGGCATTCAATATTGAATGTAGGACTATCAAAGCCTATAAATGGAATCCCTGAAGCATTGTACTCTCTGGGCATGTCATTTTCTCCTTGTCCATGTACCATTTGTGGATAGTTTGTTTGCAATAGACTAGTAAAACTAGTGTATTGTGGGGTATACAGTTGTTCCAACATGTATTGTGGGGTATGCATATGTTCCGGCATATACTGCGGCGTAGACGAATGGGGGTGGAAACCTTCACTGAAAGTAGGAGTCTCTGCAATGAATAACAATAACAATTTTTAATCAATTAATCTTTAAACATGTGAAAATATATTGTTGTAAAATAAATTAAAAGTATATACATGTGGGTGTAGAATCATGAGAGACACTATTCCTTCTTCTTCTTCCTGGCAACCTCGAAGTTGAACGCTCTGTAGTAGATCGAGGGACATATTCATCATTCAAATTAATAGCCCCTGAAATGAATAAGAGTTGCTAAATAATTACTTTTTAAATAATAGACAATATTTAGTATCAATGTGTATGTAAAATGTATACCTGCAGTAGACGGGCCCGCTGCAAAAGTTGATGGTCTTGCAGTGGATGGCTCGGCTGTATAATCTTCGAATCTCAGTGGGGGTCTTCCAAGCAAGCGAACTGTATTGTGGATTACATCAAAATTGGCCTCTTTTAGTGCTTCTACAGACGATGTAGAAGCAATTATTACTTCTTGTGCATCCAAATTTAAACTATGCATCATTTCATACTGCAACCATATATACATTTAGACATGTTTTTTAAATATAGAATTATAAAATATTCTGAAAAAATAATATGAACACAAAATAATTAGTATACCACTTCATTACAAGCAGTAGTGTTTGCTGATCTGTAGCCTATTTCGTTCTCGAAATGAGAAGGTGATACGATCAGTTGCATTATGTTGTGATACCACTGCATATATCCATCAACCAAGCTTGTACCATCATGTATGAACGTTGTGTTTGCTAGTGGTTGTCTCATACGCCAACACTGAATCCAATCACGATGGTATTGTCTCCAGTTGCAACCGTCTCGCCCTTGAAAACTATACGAATATAAGGTACTGTGAGCTTGATCAAAGGCGGGAGGAATACCTTGGATACAACCAAATTGTCTCAGCACTCTGTCTGGATGGTGAAGTTCCACTATAGCCATAATTATAAGTGGACATTTCGACATCCAGTTTACAGTAAGACATCGGTTGCCTAGTTGGGCAATTTATGGCGCATCAACTTCATACACTTGCCACATAAACTACAAACATAAAATAGAATATTACGAAGTTATATAAAATTATTAATAACAAGTAAAAAAATATTTAAGTTTTGACTTACATCTCAATCATTCAATCGATCAAACATATCTCTGTATACACGTACAAAGTGTCTCGTACTATTACCATGAATGGTACGTAGTCCATCTAAAAAATGACAAATCATGCATAAGATAATTATCTATAAACAATAATTTTTTTAAATAAGTTTTAATTTTATTTTACCTAATACCATAAGGTGGTATTCCAAGGTTGCGACCATTAGCACCATAAAATGACACTTTCAAAAACTTTTCAGCGCGATTGATTGGGCGCAATTCTGGACCATGCCCATATCTACAATAATAAAATGTATTAAATGTATTAAATTTATACAACTAATAAATAAATAATTTAAATACAATTATTTCTAAATTCATGTGTTACCTGTAAAAGAGACATGACTCCACCAATGGCGGTTCGCTCCGAGTCCGAAGCATGACAAAGCTCACTATATAAAACAGCCAAAACAACACTGACCCAATTGTATGTTCCAACTACATCTAAGTCATGATTTGCTTGTAGATATAGCAATAACACATGACTACGTGATGTATCGGGAATCATAAATATCCCCAACATGAGAAGCATGTACCCTCGTGCATACTGCTTCATTGTCACTTGATCAGTATAGTCTGTAATGCCAACTGAACAAAGATGGGTCATTAGCGTTGTTAGCTTAATGTTGGTCTTGCTCTAAAAATCAGAATCCCTAGGTGCGAAACCAAGAAAGTCATAACAATATGATTTTCATTCTTCAACACTTCTGGAGTGATCATCTATAGTAACTGGTTCGCTCTCTATAGGCAGACCCCAAATAATGGCCACATCTTGTAACGTAATCGTAGCCTCTCCGATCGGAAAATAAAACGTGTGTGTTTCTGACCGCCATCTCTCTAATAAGATGGTTATCGACAGGCAACCCCCCACAACGAGCAACATAATAAAAATTGATATCATAAAAAATATTGAGAATCCGAGGGTGCAATCAGAAACCATCGACTTCATTTACCCTAAACGTCCAAAAAATACACGATGTCGAGGGATTTGATCTAATTGTGGCATCCTCAGCAATTTCATTGTTAAAAAATAATTCTAAATGATATGTTTTTTGATCGATCAAAAGAGACGGATCCTGAGGCCCATATAACTTTCTATACAATACAGACATCCTGATATTAAAACAATAAAATAATTTTAGACTTATTAAAAATTATAAATATTTCAAAAAATACCAAATTTGAATATGTTATTCTACATTCAGTAGGGAATAACTTTTATTTAGAAACCTAAGTCATTCGAGCTACGAATCGTTACCAGAAATTTTATGAAAACGAATGTGTTGCAAAGTTCGTAAAAATGTACACTTTTTACATAAAAATGCATAACTCACTGTAAACTCATCTAAAAATACTAAATCTAAATATGTTATTTTATACTCAGTAAGAAACAACTTTTATTTAGAAACCTAAGTCATTCGAGCTACGGATCGTTACTAGAAATTTAATGAAAATGAGTGTGTCGCAAAGTTTGTAAAAAATATACACGTTTCATATAAAAATTCATACCTCACTGTAAACTCAACCAAAAATTACCAAATTTAAATATGTTATTCTACACTTAGTATGGAAAAACTTTCATTTAGAAACCTAAGTCATTCGAGGTACGGATCATTTACCGAAAATTTAATGAAAATGAGTGTGTTGCAAAGTTCGTAAAAAATATACACATTTCACATAAAAATTCATAACTCACTGTAAACTCATCCAAAAAATACCAAATTTTATATGTTATTTTATACTCAGTAGAGAACAACTTTCATTTAGAAACCTAAGTCATTCGAGCTACGGATCGTTACCAGAAATTTAATGAAAACGAGTATGTTGCAAAGTTCGTAAAAAATATACATATTTCACATAAAAATTCATAACTCACTGTAAACTCAACAAAAAATTACCAAATTTAAATATGTTATTCTACACTCAGTAAGGAACAACTTTCATTTAGAAACTTAAGTCATTCGAGCTACAGATCGTTACTGAAAATTTAATAAAAATGAGTGTGTTGCAAAGTTCGTAAAATAGACTAACCTTGTTGATTGATGCTCCATTATCACTCAAACTATAAATATTTCATCTGCAAAAATAATTGACATGTCAAGAAAGTAAGAACCATTATGAAAAAAAAATTGATAATTATGGAAAAAAAACTTGTCCGAGAGATATGAAGTATGAGGAGAAGACGATTTGAAAAATTTGTTTGGGGGGATGGATGATATAAATGGTGTTGGGGAAGGGATAAAAAATTGACTACACACATTCACGCCTCTGTCCAGTCCATGCCTGCCTGCGACACATGACACCCTGATGCACTTGTCTTTGACCAAGATTCCACTCAAGGGGCGCCACCAGCCACAACGCCCCATCAAAATTATTATTATTTTTTAATTAATGATGCAGAAGGTTGTCGAAAAGTTGGGAAAGGGGCGCCACAAGCAACGACGCCCCATCAAAATTATTTATTTTTTATTGGCTGGAACATGCGCAGGAGTTGTCGGAAACTTGGATGGGGCGCCGTTGGCTATGGCGTCTCTCCACTTATATGTATTTTTTTTTTATATTAACGTGGCAGGAGGATGTCGGAAATGTGGATGGGGTGCCATCGGTTATGGCCCCCCTCCACTTATTTGTAATCGTTCAGAAAACAACCACATATTGGAAAGTGGTTTTCAAAACCCCTACATATTATTTTAAAACCCCAGGACCGGTGCAACCACTACTCAAACATCCCAGCAAACTGACTTGAAGCATTCGATAGCCCGTATTTCAAAATGTTTAAGAAGGTGCTTCTCAGATAGTGATTGGAGTTGAGGCTTACACAATGTTTGGATAATGATAATGATGAGACATTCTGGCTAGAAGGCTTCTCCCTCATATGATTCATCGGAAATAACCAAGCTTTTGTGGCTCTTCTTGTGAAGAACAATAACAATAAGTGGTGGCTCTTCTTTTGAGGCTCTTGTGCGTATATTCATTTTGTATAGTTTAAAAGTGATACCGGATTATATATAATGTAATTATGATGTCGTACTAGTTCAATCGTTTTAATAATGGTTAGATCGATTGGACCCGATTCGACTGAAAGTACTAAGGCAGTACGGGCCAATGTCCGCTTCTATTTTTTAAAAAAATATCTTAGATATCCTCAAACTTGAAAATTTCTCGTAATTTTGAATTCACCCGCTAAGGTGGCAAATTTTATTTCATTTATTTCTGGTGAGCAATTGGTCCACAATCTTAGGCTGTCACATTATGTTCCTTGAGGATGTTTGTCTTAGTTGCTTGTTTCGTACACTATTGTTGTAGATAATTTATTAGTTGTCAAACTTCGTACAATGTTGTCGATTTTTCATTGATCCACATCAATCATTGTTTGTCTTGTGCCTCTTAAGTTTTCGACACTGACTTCACATTCTCTTTGTATTTTGTATATGCAACACTTAGTTAAAAAGATCAAGTACCATTAAGTCTATAACTTAAAGATAAAAATTTGTGTGAACTGGGTGCATACAATGAACTTTATTTTTACTATACTGACATGCACATTCACTATCACTGTCATGAACATACATTATCACTGTCATATCTTACATTTTCTATTTGTGAATCTTATCCATCCTACGTGGCCTATCTAAATGGCTTTTATTTTGAAATCCTGTATTTTCACGCGTCTCCTTCTCTAAGGCAGTTTTTTTTCTTTTTTTTTTCAACCGCTTTTTTTATTTGAGATAGTTTCTCATTTTTTTTTTTCTAATTTTATCTATCTCTTCCATTTGAATTTGAATTTGAATTTTTTAATCTCCCATCAAATTTCAAATCATCAAAAATAAGAAATACGGTTTCAGCGTTAATTCCATTTCTTCCATTCTTCCAATTTTTGCCCATTCTACTGATTTGCACGGCAATTCACAATGATCGAAATTGAAAGTGTTCTTCTTGCGCATCCTCCGTCGCGATGATCTCTCTCCATCCGCATATGCTTTGTGTTTTTTGAATCAAATATACTGATATTTGTTTTGTAAGTTCTTCAGAAGTAATATGTTCTCTAATTTGTTGTTACTTTTTCTGTTGTAACTCTGAGAATGTGATTACTCCATTTTCTGGTATAACAGTTTTAGATTCAAACGTCGAATTGAAATATTCCAGTAATTTTCATTCCTTGATTTAAATTTGTGTGGTTTTTCTCATGTTGAACTACATTTTACATGATGTGACTTATTAGGAGACTTCAATTGTCTCTATTCCGTGTGGCTTAGTGATATGTACATGAAAATTTAATCTATAACATTGTCATTTTTTAATTTCCGTTTTAAACAAGATTGCTAACTATTTTGATTACTTCTTCATTTGTTTTGTTTGTGTCCATTATATTATAATTACCCTATTGTGAAGTATCAAATAAAATGGTGTTTTGATTTATGGAATATAGTATGTGAGTTTGACTTGCTGTCATTTAAAACTATTTCAAAACTTTGATGTCAAACTATTTAGAATCAGAATCTATGCTATTGTAATATTCCATCCATTGTAAATTAACAACTATTATGCACCTCTCATGGAGGGAAAAAAATAAATTTTTTCAAAAAAAAAAAAAAAAACCTAAGTTTATACATAGAATGTGAAAACTCAGGTTTAGGACTATGTATTATTTTTTATATTGTGGCGGTGTACATACGATATCATCTCAATAAAGAATAGATATTAGAGTTAGTGACAAGGAGGTGAAAAATATTAGACCTAATTACAATTAGGTTCATTGGGGGTGATTTATTACGCTGAGGTGCATAAAAACAGCACAAAAAGTCCACTATACCCTTGCTGCAAATTAAGCTCCTAGATGCAGATTTATCACGTCAACGTACGATCTGCAGATTTGTCAAAATATATATATATATATATATATATATATATATATATATATATATATATATTTTCGTATCATTCAAATACAAATTTGTATTGCAAATTTCAAATCTTAAATTCAAAATTTGAAGTTGTTCCGTAAGAGGTGATTTATTTGTTGAACAAAATTTGTCCGATTTTATAGCCACAACAAGTAATAAATTCAACATTAATGAAAATTTTTATGTTCCAATTTTATAGGTGTAGATCTTCTTCGTCATAGGTATCACCGTATCGCAGGTAAATGAAACCATGTTGGAAGATATGTGCCAAAAATAGTGTGGAATAAAAACAACAAAAAGTTTAATTTAAATTTTGGACACATACATCTCTTTTATTTTTTCTTGATAATTTCTTATTCCCCAATTTCCTTGTTTTGTAAATTACTCAAATTCAATGAACTTATAATTAAGATTTTCATCCTACATTTAAATCATGCCCTTGACGGTGTGGGGAGAGTTTACAAAGAATTGTGAACCTAAAAAAGGTCGGCAATTGAATTTATTAGTGATTGTTTTGAATGTGCAAAAATTCATAACTTCTTTAAAAGTTGATTATTATGGGATATTATTCATTATCTAATGTCCATTATTTATAATAACAAATCAACAGAAATCATATTGCAAATAAACACAATTTTAGAAATATAATGTCGCTAATTGAATAAATTAAAATTAAATTTGAAAGATATATCTAACTTAAAATATAACACCTCTCTTCTTCTTTACGTCTAAACAAGAATCCACGGCGATTGTTGTGGCAAACTCTCATCCCTTTATTCAAAATTTTCTACTAGCTCTAAAAAAATCTATTTTAAATATATTTTTTTAATTAAATTAATCATTTTTATAATTAGCATTTTAAATTTTGAATGCAAAATATATAGAATAGTATATTTTTTAATTAAACTTATTATTATCTATTGAATTATTTATAATCCCGCGTATTATGCGGGTTTTACACTAGTTTACTTATATTAATGCATATGCATGATAATGATAGTGAATGTACATGAAAGTAATAATAAAAATTGAGTTAATCGTATACGCACAATTAATACAAGTGTTACTCTAACTTAAATGTGTTAAAAGAACAGTAGAGTTGTGACTCAATTCTGTCTAAACTTGAGCTCATTATTTAAGTACTCTTAGGTAGTGTTTACTTCGTGTGTAATAGTTAACTTTGGTTAACCATAGTGGGGTGATAACGGGGTGTTAAAATATGGATATCCTATGTTTACTTTATTTGCTACGTAATAGTCTTGATACACTTACTCCATGTTTACTTTAGTAAATTAGAGGATGATAATTGTAAAATGACTAAATTGACCCTCACTAATAAAAAAATGCGGTTAAGCATGTGGTATATATACCTTCTCAATACAATGTTAAATAAAATTAAAACTTAAATTAAAAAAAATAAAAATTAGACTCTGAAAATTGAGTTTAACATGAAATTTTTCCATAAAAAAATTCACATGACACGGAGCTTGAGTTAGATACAGATCTCACATTATTTTTTTGAAAAAATACAGATCTCACATATAAAATAGTTTTTTTCTTCTCAATAAAATAATTTAAAATTGGTGACATTGAAACCAACCTTATAATTTCTCCTTGAAAAAACTCAACGTACATAACATAAAAAGAAGAATGGGAAAAAACTCTGCGTAGATAACAGAAGAAGAATGGGGTTGAATTACGCCGCAATTTGCAGAGGAATCAGGTTGAATTATGCTACTCTCCTTCCTTCTTCATCATTATCAACCTTTCCTTCTACCCTCCATTTTCTCAAATTCACTCACCAAAGACATACTTTTCCTCCTCGAAACCCAAATTTGATTTTGGGTGTATCCGTCAGCCCGAAAATGCTATCTCTCTGTTTCAGAAAATAGTGGCGTTGAAGTCGCTTCCTTCTGCTGTTAATTTCTCGAAATTGTTTGGTGCTCTTGTCAAGATGAAACAGCCCTCTGTTGCACTCCACCTGTTCGTCAGAATGCTTGAACGGGACGCTGATGAATGTTGATGAATGTTGGTAATTTGATAATTTCACATGACAATCATAAGGGTTAAATTGTAATTTTTATATCTAATTACGTTAGGATAAAAATTAACCCATGTAAAAGGTGGGTTAGAACTCATGGGATAAGAGGGGTTAAACGGGTCATAAACCCGGGTCGGATGATTAACTTTAATAAACTAACTCAAAATGTAAACATGGGCTACACCTCTCTTACGGAGGGTTATCCAAGGTTAACATTCAAAGTAAACGCACCCTTAATTGACAAGTTCTCCACTTCATGTGTTGTGCTTCAATTGAGTTCTCCATCAATTGAGGACATGTGAATGTAGAAACCAATCTATTAATTGTTCTATACATTTACATGTTCTATCAATATTTAAATTATTTTGACATCTAATTAAAATTATACAATTCATATCTTTTTTTTTTTTGGAAAGCTATACAATTCATACCTTTAACATAAAATAATTTGAAGGATACGTTTGATTTCTTCTTTTTTTTTTTACCAGATATATTTAAAAAATTGGCGTAATGGGCTCAGAAAATATTGACGGTGCCAGGCCATTAATTGAGGCCCATATATAGCCCAAAAGACAGCCCAAATAAAAAGATCTTTACCATTTAAAAAGAAAAGGAAAAACAAGAAGAGAAAACAGTTCTTCCTTTCGCCAAGAAACCCCAGGAAGAGTAAGCGTGAGAAAACCAAAGAGAATCGGAAAAAGATGGACGTGATAAAATCGCAGCAGATATCCTCGCGGCCTATCGAGAAGGTTGTGGTGCATCCATTGGTGTTGCTGAGCATCGTCGATCACTATAATCGGGTGGCGCGTGACACTAGGAAGCGCGTGGTTGGGGTACTACTCGGAACTTCCTTTAAAGGCACCGTTGACGTCACCAATAGCTACGCCGGTCGGTATTTACTTTTGGATCTGATAGTTTCTCTTACTGCATCGCTTTTAGAGATTCAATTCTGTAGTTGTTTAGTTGTTTTAATTATACATCGCGAGGAACTTATCTAGGGTAATAATAAAGTTTTTTTGTGGCATATTTGGTTATGTTTTTCTTTGGATGGGAATGAATTAGAGTACTAGTAATTGTAGTTTTCTGGAGTGAGGTTTTGGATACCTTAATTGGAATGAAACAGAGTCATTGCTGGTACAAAGTTTGAATTGCATTGATGTTAATACTGAATTTGTACTGAGATAATTTTTACGATTATCAGAATTTTTTGAATTTTTTGCTACCAAAAAGCTGTGAAACCGATATGGTGTTGATTGGTTAAACGTAGATTCTTTTGGTTCTCATTGGCGACATTTCATTTAAGCTTTTATTCTTTCATGTGTCTTTTAGTGTATTCATTTGTATTAGATTATAATCAACTTAGGAATCTCAGAGAGATACCTAATAGCAGCCACTATCTTACTAGTGATTTTCAAGCTCCTTGTCATGCGTCTAAGTTGAAACAAAACATTTCAGTCTACTTTTCTCTAGTTATACTCTAGTTATAATTGCCTATTTTTTGAAAACATGAATGCTATACATTGTGCATACATCTTTGTTTTGTCTACATTGAAGCTATGCATGTGAGACTTGGTAGCCAGTGTATATTGTGGTTCAAGTCTGTTTCATTTTATCTAGCTAATTTAAGTCTATTTTCTTTTAGAAGTGCTTTCAAATGCTTATTTTCTTTGAGATATCATGTTAATGATTATTTCATGACATCTGTCAATCTGTGCATCTTCTATTTCTAACATCTGCTAGTTGCTTGTGCACACTAATTTCTAATGCATTTGCTTTGTATAAACAGTTCCTTTTGAAGAAGATGATAGGGACCCAAGCATCTGGTTTCTTGACCATAATTACCATGAGTCGATGTTTTCCATGTTCAGAAGAATAAACGGTATGTAGTTTGCCACGACTCTATATCATTAAATAGTTTCCGGGTTCAATAACATGCTTATGTACTTATTTTTCTCTTGTCAGCCAAGGAGCATGTAGTTGGTTGGTATAGCACTGGTCCAAAACTGAAGGAGAATGACCTAAATGTTCATGGGCTTTTCAATGAGTAAGATTTCTGCCTCATAAGTCACAGTGAAAAGAAGTTATTCTCCAGTAAAATTGGAAGATTGACTTATCGAATCTTGACTACATTTTAGAATTTGTAACATAGATTGGTAAACAATTTACCCCTAGAAATTGAAGATCTTGTCCTCATATAACTTATTTTAAGAGTTATTCACCACAAGTCCCTCCTAACGAGCTGAGGATTAATACTAACTATGTAGTTGTAAAGTAAGGGTATTAGTATGCTAATCAAAGATCCATTAATCAAGCTAGTCATGATCCATTACGGAAAAATCTGTGCAGACAATAAGACCCTGAACCATCCATATTTCCGAAGATAGTTTGGTTCCCTTGATTACTCTTTCTTCTTGATGTACTATCCATGATTTATGCCCCTGCATTACTCCATCTCTATCAAATAGTTTTGTCAAATCTGGTTTTTCCGTTGATGGATTCAAATTTTCTTCAACCCAATTTACTGGGATTTGGGATTTAACTGATCTTTCACAAGAATGTGATTATTTACTTTGGCCACTCGATAATGCATCTACAAACTTTTGTTGGTTTATATAAAAGCCATTCCATTGTTCCACTGCTTTAGAACTGTGGTATTCTCCTGTTTTCCTCTTATATCTTTGTGCATCTTCTAAGCTTGGTCAAATAGAATATAATGTTAAAGATCCTCTTATCTAATTTTTAGCACATCACTTTCCTCAGCTGATACTTTTCTTTTCCTCCATGTGTATTTCTAGATTTCTTTCTTTGCCTTAACATCTCATCTCTACGCGTGTGTTTTAGCAATATTTCTACGCGCTCATTCACCATTTGTCATCTTTTATTACAGCTATGTTCCTACTCCTGTATTGGTCATTATCGATGTTCAACCGAAAGAGCTTGGAATACCAACTAAAGCTTATTATGCCGTTGAGGAAGTTAAAGAGGTATGATAAAAAAGATGATTGTTGTGTGTTTGAGTATGAGAGATTGAGAGAGCATGGAGACAGAATTCGACTGAAACCATCTGATGATTTGATAAGACATGGTCTAACGTTTCTGGATTATCTTGCAGAATGCCACTCAAAAAAGCCAGAAAGTGTTTATGCACGTTCCTTCAGAAATTGCTGCTCATGAAGTAGAAGAAATTGGTATTTTTATATCATAAGTACTTTGCCCTTTTTTGTTTTTGGCTACTGCTTCTATAAGATGCTTTCGTCCTACAGCCTCTAATTACTCTTTAGTTTACCCAATTACTTTCTCAGGATCTGATCTGTCCTTTTTCCCCTCATGTACAAACTGCTTACTCATTGCTACTTATCCTTCTTATCATAGGGGTGGAACACTTGTTAAGAGATGTGAAAGACACAACTATCAGCACTCTTGCAACAGAGGTTTCTATTTATGCTCCATTCATTTTGGTGACCTGATGATGTTTATGTTACATTGGATAAGTGGATGAATTATTGAACCAATTTATCTTAATCATGTCCAGGTTACTGGAAAACTTGCTGCTTTGAAGGGTTTGGATGCTCGACTGAAAGAAATTCGAAGTTATCTCGATCTGGTTATTGAAGGGAAGCTGCCTTTGAACCATGAAATCCTATATCATCTGCAGGTATGGTTTGAAATAATGTCATTAGGTTAACACCATAGTTGTTAAAAGCGCGCCTGAGGCGAGAGGCGCACGAGGCGCAAGGAGAAGCGCCTCTCCTAGGCTGAGGCAGGCGCACTTTTGAAAAAACTACTTTTTTTTTTTTTTTTTTTTTTAATGAAAAACGTGGCTTATGGTTTACTTTTTATGGTAATAAATATTTCTTGGGCCCTAAGAAATAAGTTTAAGCCTAAATAAAATTAGGGTTAAGTGGTTAATAAAAGATAATAACCGTTCAGCAATTCCCTCCACTATCTATCGCTCTCCTTTTCCCCACTAGACCACCCACCAGCTCTCCTTTCCCCCACTAGACCACCCACCAGCCGCCGCCCACCCGCCAGCCGCCGCCACCCAGACCCACCGGGTTTCTTATTCCTCCCCTAACCCCCCTCTATGTCTCACCAAACGTGTTTTCTTTCTGTTTTTTTTCAAAGAAAAGCAGCAACAGCCACAATTTTTTTTTCCCAGCTCAAGTAAATCATGGATGTAAGTTGTAGTAGACTAATACTACAATATATCCATCCAATGATCTGAGATAGAGATATTTTCAGTTGGGTACACCCAACAATAAAAATGATTTGGTGTTTGCTACTTATTATCAAAGTTTATGTCTTTAATTTGTGTTAGTTATGAACTTTTGAATTTAATAGTTATTTACATGCTAATATGTTTAATTTAAGTTTATATAGTGTTTGTATTAGTTTTCGTCACAATGTACAAAAGGCGCGCGCCTAAGGCTCTAGGCACGCCTTAGGCACTAGGCACACTCTTGCGCCTTGGAGCCTTAACAACTATGGTTAACACACAACACCCCCAAAAAAAAAAAAAAAAAAAAACCACCATACACACACACACTCGTTCACATGTTCTCTTTCTTCTTTTTCCCCTATAGTTAGGGATGTAGTCAAGCTAAACCAAGCCCAATACTGGGCTTAAGCTCTATTTCAAACTTTAATAGTAGACCTCAAGATCAGCTCTACATTAAAAAATTGAGTTCCCGAATAGCTCAATCCTGACTCACAAATAGCTTGTTAGCGAGTCAAACGAGTTTAACTCAAGCTTGGCTTGCATAAAGCTCATTAGCGAGTTAAAGAGCTTAGCTCAAGCTGGGCTTGCAGAAACCCGTAGCAAGTTAGAACATGTAATCTAGCTCGACCTCATCAACTGAACTTCTTAACAATCAAGAACATGCAATCTAGCTCGTTTGATCATGCAATCTGCTTTAAAGTGTTTCAAATCGACTCGATGAGCTTGCGAATGGCTTGGCTCATACATCCCTACCTGTAGTTATAGGCCATTGTTCTGTCCTGATATCCCAAGATTTTATGACCCATCATCCCCCAAGCACTCCTTCCATGTCCCAAAATTTAAATAAATAAATATAATGGTAAATGTTGATCTTTAATTCTATCCTGCTTCACTTTACTGCCAAATTTTTATTTTTTTATTTTTATATTGAAATGCCTCCGACCTCTGCAGGATGTGTTCAACCTACTTCCCAACCTAAACGTGTCTGAACTAGTTAAAGCTTTTGCAGGTAAAACAGTTGGATGTCAATTGTTTTGTTTTTAACTTCGATTACAAGTTTGTTCACCACATTCAAGTTTTACCTGCTTTCTCTGATATATTTATTGATCTGTGATTTCTTGGCAGTGAAAACAAATGATATGATGTTGGTCATATATCTATCATCACTTATCAGAAGTGTGATTGCTCTCCATAATTTGATCAATAACAAGGTATTATGTGTTTCCCATCCTTCACAACTTTGGAACTTGTTGACAGAATGTGATTCATCGGAATCCGACTTCTAAAATGTGGTAAAACAGTTATCAATTTTCGATATTGTTGATTCTGTAAATGAAGGTAGTAATTTTGTTTTGTGATTTGATGACAAGAGTAAGCATTATATAATCTAACAATCCCAAGATTACGCCGATAGAATTAATATGCAAGAGTAATAATGAAGATATTTTGCCTTTTGAGATTGATCTATAACTTGATTTTGGGTATAAAGGCAATTTCTTTGTTTGGTATTTTGGTTGTACCCTTACTTTTGATCACTCGTCCCAATTTCTTTATGATGGCTTAATGACGTTTTGGAAATGATTTTAGATGCTTAACAAAGAACATGAAAAGGCAGAAGACTCGAAGCCAGTTGCCGTGCCCACTGCTGCTGGTAGCTGAACACGCTTCGATTTTGGGGGACTTGACTTCTCTGTGCTATTCCAATCTCTGGTTAAACACGACTTACCAATTTCAGATGCATTTTGGCAATATGAGGGCTATGCATGTTGGTCAATGAAGTCTTTGATGTTCTTAATTTGTTTCTGGTGCAAAATTCTATGAATTTTTGCAAATCTGCAGGCATTCCAAGTTGTACTAATATTCATATTGAAATCTTCCCTTCTTTATATGCACTGAAGTAGGATATTAGTTATGCAAATCAGTGGCTTTCACGGAGGCAGCCAATATTCTGAGTTTGATTCTCTCTAGAAATTCAATTTTATGAAATATTATTTGAGTTGGCTTTGCATGAATGTGAATCATTTTTATTATAAATTGGTTTACAATTAAGTTTTACAATTGAGAGGCATGATACAGGTTTTAATGAATATATATAGTATTTTATGTAAAGTTATTGGTGGAAAGTATAAGAAAAGTAGAAAGGGTGAATGTAAAAGTAGTGAATGACAATTGATATGATTTTATGTAAAAGTATGCATAAATTTTAAGAAATGTGAGGCCATTACTATTCAACAAAAGAAACATAAAATTTTAAAAGTGACACTCAAAATGACAATATATTAAAGGTTTATTTTTTATACATAAAATTTTAAAAGTGACGCTCAAAATGATAAAATGTAAAATTTTTAAACGGGAATGAGGGGATTATCATTCAAAAGATCCCACTTGTAATAAAGATATCTAAATATCTTTTAATGAAATTAGTTTTATGGTAAAATTAAAGAAACATAAAATTTTAAAAGTGACGCTCAAAATGATAATAAATTAAAGGTTTATTTTTGATACATAAAATTTTAAAAGTGACGTTCAAAATGATAAAATGTAAAATTTTTAAATGGGAATAGAGGGATTATCATTCAAAAGTAAGATCCCGCTTGTAATAAAGATATCTAAATATCTTTTAATGAAATTAGTTTTATGGTAAAATTGATTCATTGCGAGAGATTAAACATCTCATCTTTGAATTAACACTGCATGTATGTTTTATAGGGTTTTCAGGCAAATGTGATAGTTAATTGATTGAGAAGTGAGAACACATTTTTCTCCCAATTTTACAGAGAAACATTGATCTACTGGTAATGCTTGGTGACCATTAATGCTACTCTGATTATTTCATTTTCCAGATTTAATAAGATGAGATTGAAATGTAGCATTTTATGCTAGGGTCGGCAACTCAATTTCGTCTAATGTCACATGTTTTTAATAAAACGAGTTCAATTAAATGTATTATGCATATACTAATTCAATTTTATTTTTTCCTTATGATTAATCAAGTAATTATGATTCGTGTCATATATGACATTCACGCAAGAGTGTTCGATCATATAATTTGTGTTCTTTTTATGATTTTTTTTTATTGTTTATGACTGATATATTTGTAAATTGAGTATGAGTATATAATTACATTTATACACATACCATAACAGTTTTCACACAATTTAGCATGTTTGTGTATGATTTTTTTTATTTATTGTTTATGACTGATATATTTGTAAATTGAGTCGTACTCCAATGAAGTCGAACTTGTTTACAAATTGATACTCCCTCCATCCCATTGAAAGTTTCTCATTTTTCTATTTTACTCCGTCTCAATCAAAGTTTTTCATTTTTTTTTTGGCATACTCAATTAATATACTCTCTTCGTCTCATACTTATTGTGACATTTGTCAAAATGTTCATCCTGTACGCGTTGCATCATTTTCTTAAATTATAATAACTTTTTCATTTTTATCTATCCACTCAAACACTATAATATTACACTATATGTCACTACCTTTCTCACACTAACCCAATTTAATACTATTAAACAACTCTGTTATTAAAGTTGAAAAGACTACCATACCCCTATAAAAAATAACTTATTATATTATAAAATAACTTTTACATTAAAACTTGTGACAAACAGTAAATGTCACCGCAAGTGTGGGACGGAGGGTTATACACTTTTACACTTTTTCAATAAGTCTTTTTACCCCTTTTATATCACATCACTTGTACTATATTATTATTCTACTACAATTACTTAAATATTATGTTAAAAAGCAATGAAAAATTTTCATCTGAATGGAGGGAGTATTATTATATTTATTCAATAATATCATAATATAAATATATAGTTACATTTATAAATATACCATAACAGTTATTCACACAATCTAGCATGTTCAAATGTTATTTTTATACAAATAATAATATTATTAATTTAATGTTATGATACTTGTGAATGAATATAATTGATATATATATATATATATATATATTATTTGATTAATTTTTTATTCTTCACCTGTTATTCATTATTATGAAATATAAAGTAAAATATGTTACTTACCAAAAAAAAAAGTAAAATATGTTCGATGAAACAAAGCCTTATTTTTCTAAAAGAATGGGCAACATATTTTTAAAAAAATTCGGAAAGACAAATTCAAAAAACAAACTGCAACTAACTAACTGAATCGTTATCCTTCATCATCATCATCTTCTTCGTGCACTGATTGCTCAAACTCAGCATCCATTACAACTCCATTCATAACATGCACCAATATTTCCCCAATTTTCAAATCCACCTTCTCTGAAACTACCCCATTAACCACCACCATTCCATTCAAATCCTTCCACACATACAAACTAAATCCCGATATCGAATAGTAGATCTTCTGTTTCCCAATCTCCAATTCCGCCGACGAAATCCATCTCGGCACAGCTGAGAATCCCAATACTCGCGTCAATACCGCGTATGAGTTGCTGTCGTTCCGATCCAACCTCAAGTCGCGTCGAATCGCTTCTTCCGACGGCAGAAACAGAGTGAACGCCAGATCTTCAGGTAACATTCTGATCACCGTTTCCCCAAATTCTCCGATTTTCGCGCCTCGCGATGATAGATTACTGTGAGTGATTTTTGATTTGGGTGAAGAAATTGTTGATTGGGAGATGTTCATGATCTGAAGCATGGAAATAATTTGTATGATTGTGAATGTAACGGCGACGATTGTGCAGAATAATTTTATTGGATTCTTCCCCCCAATTTTTCTTCTTCTCATTTTTGCAATCGAAAGTAAAGAAAATTATTCAAAACTTGGAAACTGCCAAAATGATAATAAATTTACAGTGAAGTGAAATGGAAACGTTGTTTAGGGATTTTAGATCGACCTAGCTGGGTTAACTCGGATATACTTTTATGAGTAACTGAGTTGGTGCTTGCTTGACTGGTTGATTGTTAGTTACTTCAACTCTAGGTCAACTTAATTTGTTATTATTGTGCTCTTTTAAGAAAGTCTTAGGGTGTGCTTGGTAGCCACATTTGATGGTAAGAAATGGAAATGAAATCATTTTGAGGTGTTTGGTAGACACCTCTCTCTCACTGGTGCTATAGTAATTTAATACCCTAAAACTGAGGAATCACTCATTCCTCTCAATTTGTTCATCTATGACTTTCATTCATTTCCCTTCCAAATAATTTAATTTCATATTTAAAGAATTTTGGCAAACCAAACGAAATCAATGACTATGATAGTAATTCTCATTATTAATCAAATAATACAATTTTAAGGATTATATATATTCAACCCCTAAACACTATTATTGTCATTCCCTTAATTTTGATGTCACGTGTAAACTATTTTATCTCTAAAAAAATAGTGATCAAACACCGTTAGGGCTAGAAAATATATATAAACAAACCAACACAAATTGCAAATAAAATGCTTTATTTGAGTCATTAACACTGGTACAACCAAGGATGAAAATATCGGTATGGATGGAAATATCAGTACTTTGAATTTACGGATTTATCGGTGAAAATATCGATATCGAATATTAATATCGGTAAAAATAGAAAATTGATGGAAATTTTATTAAATGATGAAAATTTAACATGAAATTTTATATAATATTATTACTAACATTAATACACAATTTAACTTAAAATTTTAATAAAATAATTTTTTTATGATGAACATATCAATAAAAAAATACATAGGCAGAGCCAATGTAAAATTATACTAGACAATTAATATTAAAATAATGTCCAATCAAACTCAAATGTAAAAGAGGTACCGATGTATTTTATTTTTTATTTTTTTTTAAATCGATATTTTGGAAAAATTGATATATTATCGATATTTTCAATGAAATATCTCGATATTCAGAAAGTTTTGAACTACAATCCACCGATATTGATATTGATATATCTCGATATTTTACCGATATTTTAGAAAATTTATCATTCCATTAGATATCTATATTGAAAGTCCCAAAAAACAGATATATCAAAAAAATATCGGTAAGTGCACCGTATAAGTTAAATATTTTTTTAAATATTACTTCATTCTTTTCTTTACTTAAAATGATATTTATTGTTCAACACAAATTTTAAGTTGTTTAATAATATGGTAAGTTACTTTTTTACTAGGGTTAAATAGTCTTTTTAATTTTAATAAAATAATTGTTTAATAGTACTCTCTATGTAAAATAATGAATGAAGTGTTAATAGTGCTAATTTTGTAAATTTTTATGTATAAATTAAATAAATTTATTGAACTGTGTGTATGTGAGTCTAAAAGTAATGATATTTATAAATTAATAGATATTATTGGGGGTGAAGTTTTTAGATGATTTTTTATTTTAAAAGTGAAGCCTATTGTGTGACAAATGAAAAAAAAAAAAAAAAGTGCGAAGAGTTTTATGTGACGAAAATAAGGATGAAAATATTGCTAATGCAATAAGTATTGGAAATTTAAATTTTCGGATATATTGTTGGATATATTGATATCGCAAAAAAATAAAAAAAAATGATAGAAACTTTATTAAAATCTTAGAAATTTAACAAAATATTTTAGAGATTATTATACTCTTTCCATTCCATAAAACTATTCATACTTTTCTTTTTCGTCTTCGAAAATAGAAAACTCTTTATAAACTTCATTCTTACAATTTTTATTAATTTACCAAGATCGACATTACTTTTTAATTCACACATACACATAATCTAATAATTTTTTTTTACTTCATACATAAAAATTTATAAAATTACCTTTCAAAACTCCAATAATTACTCTTCTTTCTTAAAGTGTGTGCATAAATTTTCTATGGGATAGAGAGAGTAATATATTATTATGCACATATTCAATCAAAGTTCTAATAAATTTGTATTTTTTTTGTTTAAAACAATCATATATGATTAATAGATTATATAAATATTGTCGGGCGCAAAATAATTGATAATATAATACATAAAATAATTAAATACACATGATAAAATACAATTAATATCAAAATGAAGACATATGATGTTCAAATATAGTCGTAGAATGTCATCTTTATCCAAACAATATTGGTGTTTGCTCTTCAAAATACCATTTGAATTATTGATATGTTAGTAATGCAAGTTGTCCCTCCCCAACGTTAATACAACTTGTACAAAAAAGAATATATACAATCGAAATAATCTGAATTTAAAATATAAATAATTAAAGATATGAAGAGAATCTCAATTTCATATCTTGAATATGATTGGATGTTCATTATTGATTTGTGATGCATATATATTATTTTTGTAGATCAATATATTATATAAAAAAAATACAGATGAAATAATAGTTGAAGGTTAAAATAATTCACTAAAATTGAAAATTTTGCAGTCTTGTAGATTAAATTAATTGATTGATTATGACTATGAGAATTTATGTAAAAAATAAATAAATTTTATAAATAATTAAAAAATCGCATTTTTTTTTATATTTTGCGATATTTCCACAGTATGCGGAAAAAATACATAGCCTCTTATATCGATATCTCAATTTCAATATTTTTGCGATATATTTATGATATTTTGCGATATTTGCATTCTTGGATGATGTGATGTAGTATTATGGAGGCGCTTGTTACAAGCTATTTAATGAGAATGAAAATGAAAATATTTTTTTCCTTTATGAAATTGATACCATTACAATCATTCACTGATACCATTACAATCATTCACTGATACCATTATAATCATTTATTGATACCATTACAATCATTTACTGATATCATAACCATTTTATACTGGGATATCAGTTTATAAGTGTAATGATATCATTAAATGAATGTTATGGTATTAGTAAATGAATATAGTAATATTAGTTTCATACTATGAAACTGTTTCACACTAGATTTCGTGATGTGTCTGGTAGTTATATTATTAGTGTTGTGCTTTAATTTGGTAAAAATGAAACAAAATAAGCTTGGTGTGGTGGTGGAAGGAAATGATTGAAGAGAGATGATTGTAGGAGGGAAAAACGTTAGTCAAAATGAGTAGTGATTACCTTATTTAGAAGCGAAAATAATGTCATTGGTTTTCATTAACCACCATAATTGTTTTATACTCATTCTCATTCCCCTTGTCATTGAAGAATTTTTAACCAAGCATTTCCTAAGATGTTTGATGGAGATAAATAAAAGACTAAATTATTTTACTGTTATTTAAGGAAATGATAGATCTAGTATGAGACAAGTTTTTTTAACAAATGATGCATCTATTATTAGACATATTTTTGACAGATGATGTATTTAGCATGGGACAGAAAGACTATCAGTTATTTTCATTAAACAATTGCAATTGTTTTTGTTGAATAATACCAGTTGAACAAATATAATTGTTCAGTTCAAATAACTATAATTATTCAGTAAAAGAAGTTAATACTATTTAAAAAAATATTTAAATTGCACGTTGCACAATGCATCCAATAACTTATCATTATTTAATCATGCATATTATATCAATAGTTTCCTAATAAAAAAAATTAAAGGAAAATAACTGATTTTGTAGATCAAACATCATGCCTCAAATCGAGTTTCACACACTCTACAATCCTTGGCGGAATTGTAAAAGAGAAAAAAGGTGGCACCCCAATACTGTGATCTTGTGCTATTTTAATGTTGATTGGGAATAAATGCTGATATTGTGAAGTCAGATTCTACTCAAAATGGCAATAGATTTTTTAAAAAAAACTTTTACAAGAGAGTGTAAATATGAAATTAGCTGTGAAATATATTTAAATTAAATGTAATTTGCCCACTTATCCATACCATGTCTCTTTTTAATACATTGATAGATTTTAATTGCAATTTTTGAAAGTGCATGGCTTGACCACATGGATGGATATAGCTTTGATAGCTACATATTATCCAAAGAAAAATGGGAAATGGGATCTATTAATGGATTTTAATTGCAACTTTTTGTAAGTGCATAGCTTGACCACATGGATAAATATAGCTTTGATAGCTACATATTATCCAAAGAAAAATGGGAAATGGGGAGTTCCTCTTCTAATAATAGATACTTATTTAGACATATCGTATTCATTTCTTCTGTTCCTGTAAATGGGATTTTTTTTTCTAAAATTCATTGATTTATCCAATAAATTCTAAATGGATCTTATAAATAAGGTTTTTGTTGATTTCATATTATAAATAAATCGATGAATTCTATAAGATAAATGGCTGTATGACACAATTTATATATAAAAGAATTAGGCTTTTTAAAAAAAAAAAAAAAATTGGGGAATGGTATTTTAAAAATTATTATGTTCATAAACCATAACTCCAATATAAGTGATCATAACTTATTTTGATAATTTTACATTCTTTTTACAAAAAATAAATATATTTAGGCGGGCTAGGCGGGGTCTAGGCAGCCCGAGGTGGCCGAATTTTTTTATTTAATAAAAAAAATTTAAAAAAAAAAAACCTAGGCGACCACAAAACGCTCAATTACTGATTTTCGATTTTTATAACCTTGCTTAAACAAAAAAAGAATTAACATTAGCTAGTTGTTTAGAACTTAAGATGAAATTCCAAAAACAATGTTTTACACCTTCCTACTAATTCAAACACTAATTTAAAATTAATTTTAGCAATAATTCTTCTAACTCAAATTTGTAATCCACGATAGAGTTTTATAGAGATAAATTGTCTCCCTGACGTCTACATTATAGCTTTATATTTTTTTCATTTTTCCTGTAAATTGGCCAATCAGTCTAAATAATTAGAATCCTCTTTCCAACTTTGTAATTGTTCCTTATCACTTTTCTCAACGATGCAATTTGTCATCATTGTCATAAGCAGGGTAAAAAGGCATAGTATAGTGAGAAGGATCTTCATCTTGAAACTTGGTGGGTTATTAGATAGCATTAATTATTTAATTATAATTCTTGTAAAAAAATAATTTAACTATAATTTATAAGATATTAAATTAATAATAATATTATATAATTAAAAAAAAACTAACACTATTTTGAATTGCACATTAACATTTAATTTTAAGAGATTTAGTTGAGTAAAAAAATATATAAATTGAAAGCACTGTCATCTAGATTCACGTAGATGACAAAGTGGTATATCTCAAGTGGTTAGAACTCCACTATCCATGCCCAAAGGTCATGAGTTCAAGTCACCATTGAACCGATAAAAAAAACTAGATTCACGTAGATGATTTTATTAAAAATTATATTTTCAATATATAGAATAACATGTTTAAAAAAAATGATTTCAATTTTTTCTTCTCAAATTCACTAAGAAAACATTAATTTATATATTGAAAGGTGTAACTTTATTGAAATGTTTATTTTTTAGTAACTCTTTTATCTTTTAATTTAACTTTTAGAAAATTAATATAAATAACAAAACCTCTTATGTAAATTTATTTAATAATATCATAACATTATTCAATAATATTATTATATTTATAAATTAATATCATAATGTAAGGCCGCCGGACAAACACCAGAGTGATTTGAATAACATAATATTTATTTAGTAATATCATTATATTTATAAATTACTATTATAATGTAAGGTCACCGAACAAACACTAGAGTGATCGTTTCTTTCACAAATGGTCGACAGTTCTTCCTCTTCTGGGGCCGACATCGTGTCCTTAATTGTGAACAAGTTTTACAGGAGTTTGACTCTGATAAATTAATTTTACACCTCTATAAATCCAAAACTCTAATTGAGATAATTTTTTAAAGAATAATTGAAGTATTTAATGCGATTTTCACTGGATATCTATCGAAGCTATAATGAACAGTTTACACACAAATTAACAAAAAATAAATTGGAACTAAAAATTAATAGCACAACTAGATTACAAAATGAAAAATTATTGTTAAAAATAGAAGAAGATTAAATTAGATTACAAAAAGAAGATTCTCGTCACAGAAGAAAAAAAAATTAAAACTATATCACAAATTAGATAAACCCACTCCCTCAAAGTCAAACCCCCCACCCTGCCTCCATCGCATTCGAAAGGGGGGTTTCTTCCCCCATATGTGTTTGGGTGTATGTCAGTGCGTAGACAGACACAAGAAAGATGTCCTGCTAATAGCCCGACACGTATCGCATGAATTCCGGGTCGGATACCAGCCCCGCCATAGTGTCCGGATCCAAAACCACCTCCAAATCCACAGACCCGGCCCCGTCACGACCCGGAAAAGCCGAAATCTTGCCGTCAAACTTATTGGCCTTCCCGCTTCGAACAGCAACGGGTCTGCCCCACCCGAAATCATTATCGTACATCGGGAACCTCGGCGAGCTCCCTATCGTGATCATCGCGCCGTCGAAATTTCCCAATGGGAAGCACCGTGGGTCCCTCTCCCAATCCTCTACGTACTTCCTCACCGTACCGCAGCTGTGCCCCACCACGTTTTTGTTCAGCTGCTCCGCGCACCACCGTAAGTCTTTCCCCAAAACATCCCCCGCCGTCGCGTACGTCGGAATGCTCTGAATCGCATTGCCGAAATACAGCGGCTCAAGCCGAGGCTCGAGCCGGTGGCGGCAATTCACCGCCATCCGGAACGTCGTCGTTTTGGAGGAAGGTAATTTCCTCGCGCGGGTGATGCCACGCCATAGCAACGCGCTCAGCGACTGAAACGATGAAATCTCCACCGCTGGATTGGTTGATTCCCTGGAGACGGCGTTTCGAAACCAGGCTAACGGCGTTAATTTCCCGTCGGGGAATTTCAGCGTGTCGTTGCTGTGCTTCCCCATTAGCTCGGCAATGTTGATACCATTTCCGCCGTAATCTTCCGATTTACAGAGGTGGTTGTTGTTAACCGTTGCTTTCAATTTCTGAATTGATTCTCTGTTGAATCTGAAAATTATCTCCCTGAGAGGAGCGTCGGTGGAGAAAGTGATCTTCGGCCCACCAGCGGGGATTCTCAGCACCGCCGGAGATATTAAAATCGAGTCGCGGCTGAAATCCGGCGTCCTCGAAATCCGCTTCACGCCGCGGCTGAATTCCGCGAATGTATTGAAGAAATTCCAAAACGACGTACCATCCGTAACGGCGTGATTCACGGTGCAGCCGATGAAAACGCCGTCGGCTAGTTCCGTCACCTGTACGGCGAGAATTGGCCGGAAATGCCCTTCATAGCTTACCGTGTAATCGAAAGCGAAAAACCCCTTAAACTCTGCAGGCACGTCGCCGTCGTCCGACGCCAGCAGATCCCTGACATAAATGTGGGACCCATCTGCGTGGGTGAAATCCACTCCGGCGCCATTGCAGGTGATGTAAACGTAGCCGTCGGCGTCGGTGGTGAGGCGGCCGGCAAGCGGCGGGAAATGGGTGAGCGCCTGAGAGAGGCTGCGCTTCAACAGAGAAATCAGCTCCGAAATCGGAAACGGCGGCCGCGTGAACAAACAGCCCTTCTGAATGTAGTGGCAGGAGAGCATCGGAAGGTCGGAAACAGAGAGTTTGAGGCGGCCGAGGGAGGATTTTTCAGCCGGAAAAACAGAACATTTAGAGAGGAGAGGCAAAGATTGTGGAACCATTTTCAATCGAGGGTTTTGGCGGTTATGCTCTTCTCACTTGGGGGGTGGGGAGGGGGTAGAGTGAGAAGTGAGGAGTGAGAGTGAGGGAAATGGGGGTGGGTATATATAGGGGTGGGAGGGGTGAGCGGGTTCATGCATTTGTGTTGGTTATTGGGTGGTGTTTTAATTCAAGGGGACGAGTTGACCTGGTAGGGGTGGGGGTGTATATGAATATTTTTTGTTGGTGGGCTACTCAAAAGATATTATTGCTTCGCACCTGTACAAGTACAACTATGGCTATCAAAAATATCAGAAATTAGAAATGATTGTATTATGTACAACTATGGCTATAAAAAAGATCAGAGAATTAAAATGATCTGATAATCCAATTTATATGTCTAGCATTAATAATGTGAAAGAATATAAGTGGGAAACTCATCATTATTAAATAGTCGTTTCGCTCCATTCTATAAAAACTTTCATATTTTCTTTTTTCGTCCGTTTTATTATAAATTTCATACCTTTAAAATGGAAAACTCTTTATAAACTTCGTCCTCATAATTTTCACTAATAATGTCATTATTTTTTACTCTCACATACACATAATCCAATAAATTTTTTTTTCTTTATACATAAAAGTTTACAAAATTATTTCTCAAAATCTTAATCACTATTCTTTTTTTTTTTTTTAAATGTACGCCCTCCTACATATGAACGTACGTTTTTCGGGACGGATGGAGTAATTAATTGATTGGTTATGTGGTTTCACAATATATATTTACTAGAGCAGAATCTCGCGTATTACGCGGGTTGAAAAAAAAAATTAATTTTAAAAAGAAAATAATACATGGTAAATAATATATTTAAAATCTAATTTTAAATATTTAATGGGAGAGAAAATAATTGATTGGTAATGTGGTTTCACAATATATATTTACTAGAGCAGAATCCCGCGTATTACGCGGGTTGAAAAAAAATTAATTTTAAAAAGAAAATAATACATGGTAAATAATATATTTAAAATCTAATTTTAAACATTTAATGGAAAAGAGGAAATATATGGTTAGAATTTAATTAATGAAAATGAATGATAATGCATTAACTTTGAAAAAAATTTTAAAAAAAAGTACCATAAATAACTCAAATGTATGAAATTTGAGTATTTTGAAATAAAGAGTTTTGGTGAGTTGAGGGTGATTGTGAAATAGATATAAGATAGATATAAGATAGTGGGCATATCATCATATCACCATTAGTTTCTTTCTGTTGTTTGTCTCGACCGAGTTCATTTGTGCCTCTTCATGTATTTTTTCATTTTTGATTTTGATTTTTTCGGTTCTTTTTTCAATACTTAGGGGCGCTTGATTTCTAAAAGAAATAAAAATGATAATGACTTTGATAGGGATGAGAAATGGTAATGAATATGATCATTGTTAATGGATTGTTTGATTTGTATGTATAAATGACTATCATTACCATAGACGGTGATTGATTTGGTAAAAAATCAACAATAATAAATAATATCAATAATAATATATTTTGTATTAAAAAATATATTATATATTAATGATGCTTAAAAATATTATAAATAATAATACAAATAAATTTGGAAGACTAAATATTTTTTTTAAAAAATTATAATATAAAATTTAAAGGGAATCACTTTCATTCCCCCTAAATTGTTGAGGTATAGATCTATACCTTTCATTACATAGCTTTATGATATACATTCACTGTTCAATGTATCATACTCCTCTACCAAACAACTTATTTTCATTTCATTATATTTTTTAGTTTAAAAGTCATCAACCAAACACACCTTTAGTCTCTCATTCCGATCTTCAAATCCCATTTTTTTTTTCTCAAGTAAGATTCATTTAATTGTATATTCCTTTATTTTGAAATGTTTATCATGGAGAAGTGATTGCAACTCGCATATTTGGTCCATGAAAATCTCTAAGGCCATCATTTTGAAGTTGAGTAACCTCCCGACAATGATTTTTCTCATTATGGCATCCTTCGTTTAATACTTATTTTACAAGAATACCCACAATTTTTTTTGTAGTTTCAAAATAGGTATATACATTGTAAAGTGAATCAATCATAATTTTGACATATGAAGTCACTATGTTTCATGCATCAACTGTGGTCTTCTCGAGTTAGTGTCAGCTTCATCGACAGTTGGACTAAAACAGTAGTAGTAGATGTAGTAGCCATCTTCAAATATACAATTTTTTGTCTTTAGATTGTTATATATGGTGATGTATAAACGAAAAATGACTATCCAAATCGGGATATAATAGTAATTAAGTCGAGACAAGAATGAAAATCTTTTTTCTTAAGATGAAATTGTCTCATACATAAGTGTTTTATGATTTATAGCAATTGTTCTAAGATACAATGACTCTTCAATTTAAAATCGCTGCACTGCAAATTGTAAACTATCGGTTGACAAAATGAAACTCGAAACTTTCTATAAAACTCTAAATGTAAAACCTACCATTTCTATAATATTATGTAATAGAATCTTAATTTTGATTCTTTTAATAGAAATTAAAAATGTGGATCCTTATATACACATAAAGTTGTAGGTAATAATTGTAATTTTACACTAAATATATCATTTTTTTTTTTTCAAATGTCATTATTTTAGGGATAAATAATTGTTTCAGAAGGTCTTTTAAAATAATACAATATAAAGTCATTTTCACCAAGTATACCTTTTAAAATAAAATAATCTTTCTACAAGACGCAGCGTTATAATAAAACCACTTTTCTTCCAAAGGACATAAGTATTAGAAGAAGATTATTTTTTACAAAACATTATTATTACCATCATAAATACATTTATTAATATATTAACCATATATGAAATATATTTTAATATTTTGTGTATGTACGTACATCCGTCTTAATCCGCAATTTTTGTAGTGCACCCTTGTTTGATTTTGAGAAATGAAATGAAATTAAATTCATTTATATAAAATGAATTATTTAATTATCACTTAATCATGTTTTATTAAAATATATAAGGTCAAAACTAATATTTTTAGAAAAACATGATAATTATGATATGGATGAACTTTAATCTTTCTTTTTTGTCGAGCAACAACTTTATTATTTCTTAAAAAAATTAAACAGTTATTTTATTTGATTAGTCTTGATTTATATACACTCGTAGGCCTATTGAATACTAGTTCCACATATATTTATACATAGTTTATTCCATAAGAAAATAAAATACCACTCCCTCCGTCCCAAGATAACTTTCATATATAGTGTGGCACACACTTTAAGAAAAAAGAGTAATGATTGAAATTTTGAGGGATAAATTTGTAAACTTTTATGTATAAAGTAAAAAAACTTTATTGGGATGTGTGTATGTGAGAGTAAAAGTGATGTCATTTGTGTAAATTGGTGAAAAATGTGAGGGTGAAGTTTATAAAAGAATTTTCATTTTAAGGGTGTGAAAGTTAAGTTGGGACGTTCCAAAAAGGAAAGTATGAAAGTTATCTTGGGACGGAGGGAGTACATCATTTGTCTAATGATTACTCTCATAGGAAGAGAGAGACACATTTAAAAAAAAAAAAGAGTAATTAATAGGGATTTAAGGGGTAATTTTGTAAATTTTTATATATGAGAGATAAGTTGAATTGCATGTAAATGTGAGCAAAAAAATAATGACATTTTGTGTAAAATTTGAGATATTGAAAGGGTATAGTTTACCGAAGGTATTCTATTTTAAATGTGAAAGTAATTTTAGATTGAATAAAAAAAAAAAAAAGAAGGTGCAGAATTAATCGCCAGATGGGAGAATACAAAGCTTTGCTCTGGATTTAAATGAGATCCCTGCTGGTAGACGGTAAGATTGGTCTCTCTTATTAATCGGTATTTGAGCCGAGTTAATAAAAAAAAAAAATCGCGGAACAATAACTAAAGAAATTGAAAGAAGAAAAGTAGATATAGTGACATGACAATCTGATGAGATTACAATGGGATACTATGAGATTCAGCAGCCAAAGATTTTCCTTGAATAACTCGATTCCACAAATAAAAACTATTTTGCATGATTCCCCTGTCTCTCTCTTGCAAATACCCAAATATTGTTACTTATAACATGGGGTAAATCTAAATTAAATCCTCATAATCGTTGAGAAAATGACTCGAATTTGGGTTGAATCAATTTTATAAATATCATGTTGATACTGGTTGGAGCAATTTGACATTTCCAATATTATATACAACAAAAGTACATTAGAATTTGACAATTTGACAACCTCCTTCGGCGTTTATAAGATGACTAATAGTTGCGTCTATCAATTGACGCAGGGCTAAATTTGTCTGGCGAGTTGGCAACCTAGCTCACGAGATGAGCTCTACAATGTGCTCAACCAATTCCAATCAAAACAAGTCGTATCATATTTCATTTGACAATACTTCAACACACATGTCCAATGTGTGTCAAGCTCCCAAACAAACTGTCACTAGTTAATGACATTTTAAGATGACACACGGTTTAATACGTTTATAAGTAGATAGGAGAGGAATGAATAAGAAATAGTAATATTTTTTTATTAAATATTTATGATTGACCCTTAATTACATAAAAATGCATTTAAATTTAAGTTAGGGCCTATTTTATCCTCTAGTGTGTGCTATGTATACGGTTATTTATACAAAATTTAATAAGACAAATAGGTATAAAGCCTATTTCACCCTTTAAATTAAAATTAAATTAAACATATACTATTCACTTTGTTACTAACTCAATTTAATTTTTTTTCATGATTAACTGATCCATTTTGATATATTTCATGTATAATGGATGCTTTCCATTAATTTATTCAAACTATTCTACAATTAGGACCTTTTTAAAAATTTCCTTGCAAAATTAGGTAAAACAACAAAAGTGTCAAGTCTAATTCTTCTTTTACCCTTTGTTTGAAAAAAAAAAAAGAGCTCTTTGCTCGATTTTTTGTGTGTATGAGACTAAACGATTGGAGATGAACTAAATTCTCATGTAAGATCCAAGTCTATAAAAATTGTAAATGTACAAGAGTAAAAGTTTCTTAAAATGAAAAAGAGGTAATCATAAGAATTAGTAAATCTAATGATAAAAGTCGAGAAATCCAAGGTGGCACCCTGCAATGGATTGTTATAAGAGCACCTCCAATGGTGTACTTATAACTAGGTACAAATTTTTGCCGCATCACGTGTCACATCAAAAGTAAATTACACCTATCAAATTACAACTCTACTTCTCAACCATCTCAGGTACAATTGTTATTATTCTAGGGTCCACCACCATCCACCTCATCTAATTCATTTAATATTTCTTAATTCAATATTTCTTCTTTTATTTTATTTTTAATTATAGTAGTTTATTTGATAAAGAAATTAAAATATTTATAAACAATTATGTTATTCATTTTAATTAATTTAATTAATTATTTATTTAAAAATATTATCATTTTTTATAATATTATTTTAAACATTAAATCAATAATAATTTAATTTACAAATCATTAAAAATAAAATTTGAAATTTTACTAAGAAATGAAAAACGGGTACAACATTAAAAATAAATAACAATAATACACGAGATAAAAATAAATGACTAAATCATATTTTTTTACTAATTCTCATTGTGTGTTCAAACGTGCTCAATCAAGTCTGATCGAAGTTGTTGATGCATTTTTTTGTCACGCAATTAAGTTCATCTCTTGCTGTATCAGTAAATCCTCCGACAGGGCCTTGAAATATTTCTAAAATTATATTATTGTTGACGTTGGGTTCCTCCAACCAGTTGAATATTGTATCCCCCTCGTCTTCGATTATCATGTGCATGTATACATGATATCTTTCAAGTTACTCTGGTGCAAAAAATGTCTAGGTCCTCTAATCATCGCCCAACGAGTTTGCAATACCCCAAATGCCCGCTCAACGTCCTTTCTTGCAGCCTCTTGCATTTGTTTAAACAACGTTTTCTTGAGATCATGAGGACACTGAAAACTCTTAACAAAAGTAGCCCACTCAGGATAGATTTCATCTGTAAGATAGTATCCACGGGTATATTTTGTACCATTCACTATGAAAATAATCTCTGGGTTGTTCCCTCTTAAAACATCACTTAAGAGGGGACTTTGATTAAGCACGTTGATATCATTATTCGACCCTTCAACTCCAAAAAAAATATGGCATATCCACAAGTCAGCAGACGTTACTGCTTCAAGCATTATTGTCGGTGTTCCATGATCACCCCGAGTAAATTGTCCTTTCCAAGCGACTGGACAATTCTTCCATTCCTAATGCATACAATCGAGGCTACCCAACATTCCCGGGAAGCCGTGCCTTTGCTCATGCATATGGAGCAAATGTTCACAATCAGGGGTAGTTGGTTTTCTTAAGTATTTTTCTCCAAAAATATCAACTACACAATGATAAAAATTAAACAAGCACTTGATGGCAGTTGTTTCTGCAACACATAGGTACTCATCAAATTGATCTCTGGGTCCCCCGTATGCCAATTGTCGGATGACAACCGTTCATTTCTGAAATGGTGAGAATCCTTTCCTTCCCGTTGCGTCAACTCTCCACTTAAAGTAGTTATCACGAGATTCTAAAGCATCGACTATGCGCATGAAAAGGTCTCTTCTCATATGAAAACGACGACGAAAAATATCGCTTGAGTATGTTGAATTTTTGGAGAAATAGTCATCCACAAGACGACTATGGCCTCCTTCACGATCATGCTCTACATATCTTCTTTTCTTTCTATGTGTACTGGAAGAGCTTTCTACGTATTGAAGAAGCATTTGTTGGTGTTGTAGAATTTCAAGAAACATTCGATCATCTGAATCATCATTCCAGAAGTCTTCTTCACTATAGGTGTTGGTGTTGGTATTGTGGTTAGAGTTTGAAGACATTTTGTTTAGGGTGGTTTTTTACTAAGATGAGAAAATAATATGAGAATAGAAGAAAATGGTATGAAAAGCAACTCTGAAGACTCTAATATATAATGTTGTCTACAACGGCTAGTTTATAATGGCTAGTTAAAATGGCTAGTTTATAAGAAACAATACAACAAAATTTCAAATATTACTACGGAATTTCAAATAGTACAACGGAGTTTCAAACAGTACTACAGAATTTCAAACGATACAACAGAAATTCAAACAATACAACATTTCAAACAAGATAATAAATAATAATCTACTCAGCATCCCATTTTTTCGAGATCTCGTCAACCATTTTGAGATGTAATTTTAGTTGCTTGGTGGATTTCCAGTGGTATCTTTCATGATGATCTCATATTTCGCCAATTTGTTGCGTGCTTTTTGTTCCTTCAACTTCTCATTGGCTATTATTTTATATTCCTCCATATTTTTGTCAATGCTTTGTTTTAGTTCCTCTATTATGTTATCCTTCGAGGATTGATTCATCTTGACCTTCCTCTTCGTTGTTTTCTGTCCAATCGGACGTACACGTTCTTCGCTGGCATCCTCTGCATTAGATGAAGATGTGTATTCTCCTTGAACAAATATTTTTGTCTTCTTTCTACCGCAATGATCACGTTCTTGCTGTGCAATCCACTTAGGACATTCTTTGAGAATCTTCCACATGCCTAAGTGAGAAAACGCATGGTTACCGTGACTCTATGTCCATTCTTTCATTGCATGCATGAGTATATCAGCATCGCTTTGCCCACTTCCCTAATCACTTTTCATCTGATCGTATAATCTATTAAATTCAGATACAAACCTTTGCAGTGTGTAAAAGTGTATCTTTAAAAGATCCCAACGTCTTACTGGACAGTTTGCAGGTCGATTTTTGTTGTAATTTGTAGCAATTATTTTCCACATTGCATCTAATTTCTGAGCGTTGCCGACAAATACATCTTCGCTGACATTCACCCAACTTTGTGCAAGGATCTCATTTTCTGGACCGGTGTACCTTGCAGAATAAGTACGACTTTTTGGGTCTAACGTGTTGTCTCCATCATCAGTATCTTCACTCCAATCTAGATTAATGACATCGATGCCCGGTGGAGACGGGTATAATTGAAAAGGAGAGCCTTGACCAGAAGATGGTGTTCCACACTCTTTATCTGTGCTCATTCCATCGATACTAGTTTTCTTGGATGATTTGGAAGTCATCTCAGGTGCTGTTGAAGGACTTATTCCGTGGAGAGGGGTTGGCATGTAGGGATTTTGATACATTTCTGGTGGATACATGTAAGCAGGGGTTGACATGTAGGGATGTGTTTGATGGCTCAGATAAAAAAATAAATTATGAGGACAAATGTTTGGATTTTGAGGATGGTGATTGAAATCTTGAGGCGAGGCAACAAAATTTTGAGGACGAATATATGAATTTTGAGAAAATTAATTCTATTATGAATTGGAAGAACCAAACCAATTCGTCCAAGAATTATTTTCCATTCTCTGATTTCAAGTTGTTACAATTTGGAAGAAATGAGATGAAATAGGAAGATTGTTTGAAAATATAATGTAAACATCTATTTATAGATATGATGTTAACAGTAATATTTTCAAAAAAAAAAAAAAAATATTAATATGTACGTATAGATATAACTTTAACGGCTAGTTTCAATTTATTAAAAAAAATTAAAAAAATAATAATTTGATGAATGTTGGATGAATGTCCAACTACAACAATACAGTAAAATGGAAATGGCCATTTCCAATTTCAAACGGTCATATTAATTATTCAATTAATAAAACAGTTGAATATTTTAAACAATTTTGCATCTATCAATTTTAAACAATTTAACAACAACTATCTCAAAAAAAAAAAAAAAAAAAAAAAAAAAAAGGTTAAAAGAAATAAAAAAAGTAAACAAAAAATAAAATAAAAAATCAATTTGACAGCCTTCCATTACAAACAAAAACAATAAAAACAAATTATAAAAAGATAATATTGTCTACTGGGGCCCACAATGTGAATCTCCTCCCGTTTTCTCTTTCTTCAATTACACCTCACCTCCCACTTGTGTACCTGGGTACAAATTCTTCCACGTAGGAATTGCTCCCACCGTTGGGGATGCTCTAAGCTTATAATTAATCAAATCACTCTCCTAATAAATTTATTTATATTATAAAACTGATATCATTACATTTATTTACAAATACTATAACATTTTATATTGTGATATTAGTTTATAAGTGCAATAATTTCAGTAAATTAATGTTATGGTATTAATAAATAAGTGCAAAGATATTAATTTTGTACCATGAAATTAGGATGGTCACACTATATTTTGTGTAATTAATTTGCTAGTTGTTGGGGAACATAGCCATTTATGTGCGAATTAAGCTCCATAATCCCACCACATTGTTGCAAATCAATTTTACTTTCTTTCAACTTTCACATTAAAAGGCATTTTCTCCTCTTTAACTCTCTCTCTCTATAATTTTCCTTCTCTTTTTCTTCTTTTCTCTTCTCTTGGGGATTCAATTATGGGTAGATTTTTACATTTTTTTGTCTTTGACTTTTTGGAATAAAATGATCTGATAGGATTTTTTCTCTCTATAAGAATGGAGGCCGGTTTTCTCAGCAGATGAAGATTGCACTAGTACCTCCACTCCTCTCGATTGGTTTGGAGCGATTATTCGATTCCATGAGATAGTTTGTTTGTGATTGTACTTTTTTATTGTATAAGCTATTTATTTCCTTGTTAAAAAAAACTTTCACACTTGTTTATTTGGTGTTGTTGAAATTTTTATCTTAAATAGTAGGGAGTGAAATCATTTTACAAATCTCATTTTATGATAGGATATCCAATTAATACTATTAACCTATTTTCATTTATTTGATTTGATCCTAACAAATAGTATATGTGCTCTCATATAACTTTTGATGACATCGTATATAAAAAGACTTATATAAATCAATTTTATCGTATAAGTAGTTTGTATTTTGTGTGTATCTTTTTTTTTTTTTTAAAAATTAATTATTTCATTCAAAAATATTAATTTAATGTATTAGTTGTTTTATTAAAAAATATTAGTTATTTTACTACAAACTGACAGTTGCGAACCAAATGTAGGGTAAAATTATTTAAGTAACACTTATATGAACCGGGTGGATACAATATATACTATCATGTACATTTATTATCATTGTCATGAACATATACACTATCACTATCATTAACATGCACTGTTATAAGTAAATGTGACATTGATAGTGCATGACAGTAATAAAAATAGAGTTTATCGTATGCATCCAGTTCACACAAGTTTTTGCCGAATTATTTTTTGGCAAAAATTTATGTGAGACCATGAGACCATTATCATTTGAGTAGGTCTTGTGTGTTTCACTTACACGATAAGGTTATCGTGTATAATTTCATCCAATTTTTTTTTACTTTTGATCAAATATTTGATACTTTTGGTTTAATAATACTTTCACTTACTCGGTAAGGTTACCTGATGTGGAACAAAACCGAGCATAATTTTTTACTTCAGGCTCAGAATTTTTACCATAATACATTTTCGGAATTGGAACCACGAGACGAAGAAGAAACACTGCTTCGCGGTGACTTATCGGGTTTAGTGGTCAAATTCAATCAATTACTGCAGTTTGAACAACTTTTATGATTTTTATCCTATAATTAATTCTTGTTTGAATGTCTTTTCATTATCCTTCACTTATAAAATGGTGAATTATTATTTTGTAATGAGCTTTTGATAAATTTTATATCCAGAAACTATAATATAATTCATTCGTTTAAAGATCATTTGTCTTTGCGTAATATCTCCGTGTCATTACCGTGCACCAAATATTAAAAATTTAAAGTACTCCGTCCTATTCAAAATAAATGTCGTTTTGACCATTCGTTTTATTTACAAATTAGATGACGTTTTGCACTTTTCAATACAAATTAATTGCATTTCTTCCAAATTTACCCCTAAAATTATTAAAATATTTAGATAAATGTATTATTTTATTAGATGGTCAAATATTTATTAAGGGTATAGTAAAAAATTAAATATTTTCTTAATATGTGTGCATTCGTCCAAAATAACATATATTTTGAATTGGAGGGAGTATCAAATATTTGAGCAAAAGTATTAAAAATCTCATCAAAAGTATTAAAAATTAATATTTTTACTATTTAAATTATTCATAGTTAATATAAAAAATATTATAATATTTAAGTTTAAAGTATTAAATTTTAAAAATAACATTTAAAGTATCAAGTATTTAACCATGAGTATTAAGTATTTGACCAAATGTATAAAAAATTGGATGAAATTGAAAAGTGATACACTGTAATCTTAACGTGTAAGTGAAACACACAAAACTTTGCCTTATCATTTTTCAATATAAATATTATCAATTTTTAATGTAAAATGTACTAATAAAAAAATTACCTCAAAATGATACATTTTACATATAATTTTTGAAAAGTGATACAATTTATTTAATATAAAGTGTGCTAGTTGCCTTTAAATTATACACTTACATACATTTTTCAAAAAGTAATTCAATTTATCTTAAAGTGGTAAAATTTCTACTGAAAAGTAATACTCCGTCCGTCTCAATTATACGTGCTTGTTTTCCTTTTGTGAATGTCCCAATTATATAGGCTTGTTTTCATATTGAGTAATTTTTCTTAATTTATTTACTAATATAACCTTATGCATTAATTATGTTGGAACGTATAACACTTATTAAATAGGATTATAATAGAAATTTTACTTGTTTAATCTGTCTTTTCAAAAAGATTTTTTAATCCTTTGCAAAATCCAATCAACCTATATAATTAAAACGAGAAGAGTAACAGTCTCACGGTATCGTATCATATCAAAATTTTCAATGTATAAAAAATGCATATCGATGCATAAAAATACATATCAATACCTCATCAAAATTTTGATGTACCAAATTTAATGAACAACATATATACTTTCCATACCAAAAAGTGTTACCTAATCAAATTCATTTAGGATATCAATATTTATATACCTAAATATCGAGATACTAAATGAAACGTTTTGAATTTAGATATCAGTATTGTCATCGTATTATGTAGTACCAAAAATCACGTATACCATTTTTTTTTTTTTTTTGATAATTTTTATAGTATTTCTGGGATATGAATTATCTTCATTTCTTTTATATAATTTGTTTTTTTATTTTCAAGGAAGATCAAATCTCATAATTTAGTCAAGTGGGGAATAAAATTGTAGATATGTGTTAATTAATATACATGCAAATACAAGTACAAATCCGAGATCGTAGCCAGATTCTTAATTAGAAGAACAATTAAAATTAATGCAATGAGCGCCGGCTATTTACATTCTGTAAGCTGGTTGTCATTCCTCTCTCTAATCCCTAAAAAAGTCGGCATTAAATCTTTCTAATTTATCCAAACAAACAATCATGTATACAATTAATTAAATCTATTTGGGATTATTTTTTAATTATTAGACTTAGCTTCTGTTTAAGATTACCTGATGAAAAAAGTCGGTTAACTAAATTAAATAATCATCAAAACCGTCTTTTCTGGTTTGTCGGCGTCTTATATTTTTATGACAGGTGGAATTATTGAATATTCATCACATTTGGTATCGTCATTGGTCAATACCTATGTATGTGAATTTATTTATTTATTTCTTGGATTGGTAGGTCCATTGTTCCTTCTATTTCTTCTTTAATAATCCTTCTCTCCCAAAACAATCTTCATATATAAAAAAATACGTTTATTAAGAAAACTTAAACTAGTATAGAAGAGAGAATAAAATGTAAGAATATTTTGGATGTTGTTTGAGATAAAGTGTAGAAGAGAGAATAAAATAAAATAAAGTAAAAGTGATATTTTTGAAATAAAATTGATATTGTGAGGGTATTGATATTGTTTGTTATTTTTAAATTTGGGGTGTGAAGATAGTTGTAGGACGGACCGAAATAAAAAGTGTGAAGATAATTTCGGGACAGAGGGAGTAATAATTATAATAATATATTGTGGGTCGGGTTTGGGGTCTAAGTTCTTGGGTCCGATTTGAGTTTACTGTAGTTATGTCCACGTGTGTGACAGTTAAGAACAACCTAGAGGAATTTGATTTAATTTGCTGGATTACCACTGTTTTATGTTGTTAATCCCGATTAAAAGACTTGATTACTTATGTTGTTACTTGTTAACCAAGGTTACAATTCAAGTGTATTTTAATATAGTATCAAATTATTTTTATTGAATAATTACAATTGTTTAATTATTAAAAGTTCAGTATACGTAAAATCTGATTCACATAATTTTTACTCATATTATAGTTGATGAATTTGTTTCTCGGAATGAACTAGAAGTAGTAAATTAAAGGGATACATTACAATTTAGACCTTCAACTAGTGTTTCAGGTACAAATTGAACTCTAAATTATTATTTTTTACATATCGGACCCCAAATTATTTTTGCGTCTGATGCACTAGTTGATGGTCCAATCTGTACTCAATATACTAGTTTAAGGTCTAATTTGTATAAAAAAATAGTTTAGGGTTCAATTTGTACTTAAGACACTGATTGAGGGTCCAATTGGTACTTTATCCCTAAATTAAATTAAAGATTTTCATTGGAGTTGCTTAAGTTTTTAAATTACTCTTTAAAAATATGAATTTAATTCAAAGATAATTAAATGGAACTCAAGCTTCAACTAGCTACAAAAGCTGCTCCCTAGCTTTACCCCCACATTGATCTGTGAAGTTTATTCAAGTGTTATATTTTATTATTTTTCATTTAATTTTTATATTATTATTTACTATGCATAAATTGAGCTGAGTTGAGATTTTTCAACTTTTGAAATTGAACTGCAATTTTTTTAAATTCAATAATATATAAATAACACTGAGCACTGTTTGCAAACCCAACACAAATTCTTGAAGCATCTATATATCAGTATTTTCATAATCGGACCGGTGATCAAACTGGATTGGACACCGGTTCACGGTTCAACCGGTCGGACCGTTAAAATTAATCCTTGCCTATTTTTTAATATTTTATTTTGCTATATTACATTAAAAAAATATGTACTTATAAAAAAATTAAAATTATAACTTATCATAATCATACTAAAATAAACACAATAGAATCATAGGTGACCCAAAATAATAAAAATCAACTAAATAAAAAGATGCATTTCACATTTTTTGTACAATTTATTAATCATAAATTAGATATTAAAAATGAGTATGACAAGATTTTTTTCTATTATTGTTATTATTATTATTTATTTGTAAGGATTTGTAAAATAATGTAATTTAGTATGCAAAATAAAATTTTTGACATGAATTTTGATCAATGAGCACACTAATTTTATCCCATATTGAGTAGGAATGAAAAATGAACAAAGTTATTGGGAGTATAAAATGAGAGTTTTTTTTCACTCTCTCACTCACTACAAGCTTTATTCCACATCGAATGGGAAGTAAAAATGAACACAATTATTGAGATATAAAATGAGGAGTAATTTCTCATTCTCACTCACTACAAGTTTTATCCCACATCGAGTGGGAAGAAAAAATGAAGACAATTATTGAGAAAAAAAAATGAACACAATTATTGAGATATAAAATGAAGAGTAATTTCTCATTCTCACTCACTACAAGTTTTATCCCACATCGAGTGGGAAGAAAAAATGAACACAATTATTGAGATATAAAATGAGGAGTAGTTTCTCACTCTCATTTATGTGTTCATTTAACTTAATGTTTATTATTTTAAATTTACATTTTAGAATAAATAAATAAATAAAAAAAGAAAATCCGGTTTCCGGTTTTGGCTGGTTTTACCGGTTTTGACCGGTTCAGGGCGGTTCAAATCGGTCCAACCTGAAAAACGGTTTTTAGGGGCTTCGGTTACACCGCCGATTCCCGGTTCAACCGGTCCGACCGGCCGGTCCGGTTCGGTTACGAAAATATAAATAATTGTCCCGAACAATTTTTTTTTTAATTGCTTCTGTTTTGTAATGTTTCAAAACACTTTTGAATCGACTGATTAAGCGGTTATGGAGTCGCTTTCAAAGTCTAATTTATTCTTACGTGGGCTTGACTCGATCATACCCTAGTTAACAAGATTAATTCCCAACGCATGTCTTAAAATGAATGATAACAATTATCGTGAAATAATAACTCTATTTCAATACAAACATAAATTTCTCTTTTTTAAAAAAATGTTTTTTTTTCCCTTTCAAAAAAAAAAAAAAAGTTTTTTTAAGTGGCCAAAATCCATTTAGTTAACGTGCCATGATTAATTACGGAGCTAGGGGTGCCTGGGGGCTGGGGCACTGGCCCATGAAATTTTACAACTTCTTATTATTTACTCCCTAAATTCCACAAAAAAATTGCATATTTTTTTTTTAAATTTATTCCACAAAAGTTTGTATATTTTAAAATAAAAATATTATTCTTAACTTTCACTTTCACAATACATACATATTTACCTTCCATGATATTGCTTTTGAGACCCCACATATAGGGGTGTAAGTGAGTCGAGCCACCTCACGAGCTACTCGTGTTCGACTCGAAAAAAGATCGAAATCGACTCGAAATTAATCGAGTCGAGTTTCGAACTACTCGAATAGCTATTAAGCTCGAGCTCGAGCTCATAAATACTCAACTCGAAAGGCTCGCGAGCCTTATCGAGCTTGTACTATATTTACAATTTTGCCATTTATTTTATTATATAAATGCATTTATATTACTAATATATAATATGTAAATTAAAAATAACAAAAAAAGGTTATTGAGTCGAGCTCGAGCTGAAAAAAAAATAGGCTCGACCGAGTTCGAGTCGAGCTCGAGCTTCGAGTATTGCAATCGAGTCGAGTTTCGAGTTCAGCACTACTCGGCTCGACTAGACTCATTTACACCCCTACCCACATAAAAGTTTACAAAATTACTCCCCAATACTCCACTCATCACACTTTTTCTTAAATTTTGTGCCAAAAAATTCTGCAAACTTCTGCGGAATGGAAGGAGTATTGTTATATTTAAATTTACATAGCCTGAGTAGTTTATAGTCTTGAGGAGAAGGGTTTCTTCTCTCAGCTGCCGTATGTTTGATTCATCGCAAAGCCTAATTTATTTTAATAATGTAGAGTTTTAATATTTGTAAAAAATAATTTTATAATAAATTTCCTCCGTTTATAGAATTTTTCATATGAAAGAGTGCACACACTTTAATAAAGAAGAGTAATGATTGAGGTTTTGAGGGATTATTTTGTAATTTTTTATGTATAAAGTAAAAAAAAAAATTGAGTTGTGTGTATATAGCAATGCATTAATAAAAAGTAATAACATTTGTGTAAATTAGTGAAAATTGTGAAGGTGAAGTTTGTAAAGAGTTTTTCATTTTAAGGGTATGAAACTTATAGTGATATTAATGAAAAAGAAAGGTGTGAAAAATTTTATGAGACGGAGGGAGTATTACATTACATACATAAAATATTTTTTTATTGTATACTACAAGAATATAACTAATTTAATTGACTATAACATTTTCGTAGTTAAATAGTGAGAATTGTCTACGATTATCAAGGTTGTAGAAGTCGATAATTGCTAATCAGGAGGTTTTGTGCCGCCTAGTCGCTATCTAGGTGGTCTATTTTCTTATTCTTTTTTTAAAAAAATTGATTTAAACTGCAAAATAATATAATCAGTTAAAAACATAATTTCAACAAAATTAGTCAAATAGTTAACAACCTTCTAACTATTATAGTACTACTACATAACAAAACACATGTTTCACATACCAAGTTCACATCAAAATAAATTTAAAGGTTTAACATTTTATAAACTTCAATATTTTAGTTTTTTTATTAATAAATTCAATTTTACAAAGAAAAAGATTTAATCATCTCGACCGTCTAGGACCCGACTCTAAGACTTATCTAGGCGCCGCCTAAATTCTGCCGAGAAAATCGAATTTGTAAAAAATCGAATCGGCCGATGACAGCCTAACACCTAATCGAGGCCTAGGCACCGTCTAGATGAGATTTTTGCAATAGAGACGATTATAGCCGACAATTTAGGCCCGCCCGATGGATCCGCCTAAAGAATTATATGGTCTGAGTTGAAAAATTGTAAGCCCATATAAATTCAGACCAATTTGGCTCGGCCGATGGCCTACGAGAATTTTATTGTTATGTTATAATTACATTTAAGAATCACTTGTAAGTTATTTATTATTTTTTTTTTTATCAGGAAAATAAAATTTTATTCACAAAGTCAAGCAGGGCATAAGATATACCCTACAAGATAGAACCATACAATTTGCCAAAATTGTGCCTATACAATCAGCAATCAAGTATCATTCTAGGACTATTGAGCCAATCCACATAAGAGATAGAACAAATACTAGAAATATACGTCGATAACCAGCTCCATAGACGTGATTTAATCTCATCAAACACCTTGCCTTCAAAAATTAAATTATTTCTCTCTTTCCAGATAACCCAAACAATGCAAATTGAAATCCCCACCGCAATTTTTCTTCCCTTCTTTCCCGGCAAACACCCCGAAAAAAGCAGCAAATGATTTTTTATTTTCTTATGTATCACTGCTTGAGTATTGAGCCACGAGAAAATTTTGTACCACACGGGAAACGTACCTCTGCAATGTAATACTAAATGCTCAACTGATTCAGGTTCATCTCTACAAATTGGACACTTCACCTCCTCCGGCGTGCTCAAAATGTTACGTTTGAATAAATTAATTTTCGTCGGCAATATGTCCCAAAGTATTCTCCATGCTGCAGCAGCTGCTTTATAAGGAGTGAATTTGTTCCAAATCCATTTGAAGCACACTTCCAAATCTCTCTCCACAGGTTCTTCGTAGGTTGCCCGGATCACCTTATAAGCCGATCTCGTGCTATACTTTCCATCTTGAGTAGCCTTCCAGATCCACATATCTTCCACCCCCTGTCTCAATGAGTACCTGCTCACCATTGCAAATAAATCATTAAACATAATAGTGTTCCTATCTAATAGGTTCCTCCTCCACTCCCACTTCCATTCCCACCTCCCCTCAATCCAAGACCCCTTATCCCTTACCAACCCCGATTTATTAAGACATAAAGTAAATAATCTTGGAAATCTCTCCTTCAAAGCCATATCTCCTACCCAAATATCCTCCCAAAAAGAAGTCCTCCCACCATCCCCAATTCTTTTCTCACAATTCTCCCACAACCATCTCCCCTCCCTACCCGAACCCACCTCAACTATATCTCTCCACCACCTAGACCACCTCTTTTCTCTACCATCTAAAATGACTCCCTCATTTCCCATCCTCACCTCCCCATAAATCGACTTGATTACCCGCACCCATACATTATCTCTCTCAGTGAGAAATCTCCACAACCATTTACCTAATAAGGCCCTATTGAAATCCCCAAGATCCCTAACCCCAAGGCCCCCCGAGCATTTGGAATTACAAATAGTACTCCATTTCAGCCAGGCAATACAATTTTTATTCTCACACCCCCCCACCAGAAATTTCTTTGCAAGGATACAAGAGAGTTAAGAGTTTTTTTTGGGAGTCGATAGAAAGATAACTGGTAAATCGGCATGGATGTAAGCACAACTTTCAAAAGTGTTATCCTTCCTCCGAAAGACACCTTCTTATCATCCCATGATCTCAATTTTGCCTTCATTTTATTCACCAAGAATTGCCACTCCGAATTTCTATTTTGTCTCATACCCACTTTCACACCCAAGAACGAAAAAGAAAAATCACCAATTGAGCAGTTGAGGATATTTATTATTCTATTTGGACTTATTGTATATTACATATTTGTTATAGACTAATGTTTATGAACTTACGAATTATGATAGTTTATGAATTTTACATTAATTTATTTTTACTTGTTTATAGTATAGATTTACTAGTAATGTTTAATTAGACTTATTGCATAAATAAACATTATTGATCACTATTTGATACTATAATTTTTATATAATAATTTTTGTTAATTAAAAAAAAATAAAAAGTCATGGATTGGGCCGGCACGCTGGCCCTTACAAGCTAGAATGGGCTTCCATTTCGTAGGCTCGACTTGTACGTGGGCCGTCCTAGCCCATCCCATGAACACTGTTTGGCCCGGTGGGCTGGCCCGACCCCCAGTTTACCAGCTCTGCCAATGTCTTGCCTACAGTTTTTATGATTTATTTTACAACACTCCATCTACAGAATTATCAACGGAAAAATTGAAGATAATTAAATACCTATAGAATAGTCCATAGACAAAACCATCTTATAAGATAACTTTAGAACATATTGACGATTTCCTACAGAATATAACTACCTACGGATTACATTTTTTTAGGCAAATAAATTACTTTCGAGAAAATTCCCTTTAATTTTTTTTCTTTGGTATTTCGTAGACAAACATAAATGCCTACAAAATATTTTTTTTTAGCAAATTCTTTATTTTCTTGTAGTGGTATAAAATAATATAATTATATTACATAAAAAATTATATGTACGAAATCGTATAATATATATTTCTAATATATATAAGCTTTAATTATATTATCACATAATAGAAATATGTAGTTTAGTGTACATTTATAAAAATATATCATTTTACATATTTTATTTGAATTATATAAGTATTCATTAGTATTATTGGATAAAAAAAATACTGAAATTATTAGATTCATTTAATAATAATAATTCTTACTCCGTTACGTTTTATTTGTTTAAAACCAAATGACATGAGTTTAACTATTAAAATGTGTAAAGTGAAGGATATAATGGTCTTTTTAATTTTATTGGAGTGAGTAATTGAGTGTGGGAAGTTTAACTATAGTGAAGAATTGGATGTCATGAGGTGCAAAATAATAGATGTTTATAAGGGTTTAGTTTGAGATGACATAATTGTTTTTTTTTTTTAAATTTTTTTGCTATTTTGGGTATGAAAAAATAAAATTGTATCATCCATTTTTTAATTTTGACAATCTAAATTGTAATGAAGGGAGTAATAAATAATTATTATTGAATGTTAATACCGCTCTCTATTTTTATTTTTAAAAAAGACATTTAAATTATTAAATAAGTAGATATCTAATATATGTAAAAATTTATTGATTTGTTTAGTTGGTAAACATGAGGTATACGCAAAGTTGAAACTAATGTGATTTCATGCAAATTAACCCTTAAAACAAAGTGTGAATTTGGCTTATAGACGAATGTTGAGATTAGCTTATTAGGTTGACTTTAGATAAGCAACTAATTGTAAGTGTGAAAGTGTTAAATTTGATTGTCCAAAAAAAAAAAAGAGAGAGAGAAAGTGTTAAATTTGAGAATAATAACTTCAAGATATATTAAGGGTCCGCTTGGTTGGGGGTATTAGAAGTAAGTAATGGGAATGACTCATTAATCATCCCCATTGATAATGCTTGGTAATATTTACAATTTGGAATTAATTTAAAAATAAAATAATCAATAATTTATTTTGATTACATAATCTCTCTCTTATAATTAATCATTTAACAATCATTCATTTTTTCTCCCCTCAATTTTTTTCTCGCTCAAATTTTTTCGTGCTTAACTTTCTTTCCAAAATTTATCGATGGAAATAAATCACTAGTCATTCCCATTACCTAATTCTAATACCCCCAACCAAGCGGCCTCTAAGTTTTTTGTGTTAATTGTAGAATTGGTGCCTGGTGGGTATGTGAGGAAATGGAACCTCTACGTTTTGTTTGTCTAAATTTTTTGTAAATTTTGGAGAGAAATACACACAATAAAATACTAAAGAGTTTAGGTCCATAAATTGTGTCTACCTCTCTTTAAAATTTACCAAAAAAAAAAAAAAAAAATGGAGAGAATCCGTATCCATCACCTATCACACATAAATTATGTTCATCTTCATTTAACAACATCAAAATCTCTTATAAATAAAATAATAAAAAAAAAACTCTATGGATGAGGTACATTAATTCAATAGCTCAATACGTGACATATATATTTTGTGATTGAGCTCATGAATGACCCCAAATTCAGTTGTGTGACCACACATATACACTTGCATTCAGTATATATTTTGTAGCAACATTCATGTACCTAGAGCTCTTGGCTCACAATTTTTGAAAAATTAAACTTTTTTTTTCATGTACCTAGAAGTTATTAGAAATCCATCCATATTCTCAGAATTGGGCTCTTCCTGACGAGAGCTTCATATATACAAAAAAAAAATCAGTTAAGTCAACACTTTGTCCCAAATAATCTATGTATATAGTGTTTCAATTTTGTACCAATAATATGCAAAATAATAAATAAAATAAGAACCTTATATGGTTAAGGGAACCTTTTATTTGGTCATGTTTGAAAATAGTAGACCCTTTTGGCAGTTTGAGCAGTTGGACCTACTATAAAATAAAGTTTAGATAATGCTACAAACAACATATTCTTGTTGTGCCGTTTGATTTTATAATCACTCAACCTCCGACTATGCATGTATGCGTATATACCCCCATTAGTATCTCTATTGTAATTGGTATTGTTGTTAGTAATATAAACCTAGGAATCTTGTCTTTACTGAAGGTTCAAACTCGACTCTTCAATTATCACGATTAATACCCGTTTATAATATAAGTCTATGACACATATCATTCAGCTAGCACGACTAATACCATTTATTTATATAAGTCGTACTATTCATTTATTGCGATTAACACATTTTGTAATATAAGTCATATCATTCAATTATTTATTTATGATTCGTTTAGAACTAGCGGATTCAGTTTTACGAATTTCCATTTTGTGAAACTTATTCAAAATATATTTTGTCAAACTAGAGATGAGAATTTGAAACTATGGACTGTATTCAAAATGATCAAACGAAAAAGAAAAAAAATGGTACATAGTAAATGTATAGTACAATTCAAGTGTATTATTTGTTTTATTAAACACAAGTATATATATACCTGCCCATCCATCCTCAATTCCTTTAGCATGACGATCAATAAAATATAAAGTTCAACTGAAAATTGCATCACACAATTGTAGGTGGAAATTAAACAATTAAATACGTAAAATAGGAGGAAGAAGAAATCAAAGATATTGGCCTCAGCTCCAACTAACTACCTTTCTCTCTTCTCAAAGGCCATGGATTAATTAATTGTTTTTATATTAATCTATTTTGTGGAATCAAATTCAGAGGGCCATTAACTTTTATTTATATATTTAAAAATTGTAATATAACTATGTATGACTATATAAGTGTTGTATATAATATATACTAGAATAATGCTTGTATATTGCGGGGAATTTTTTTATATAAAATTAAATTATAATATTTATAAAATTTGATTAAAAAAGTAGTACTTTAGATATTCTAAACTTTAAATAATTAATGTAATATGCAATTGACTATCACCTACAATTATACACTTATCTTAATTTTATGTATGTATCCCCTTTATACTAATAGAGAATTTTTTGTTTTGATCGGGTAAAGGATGACTCGAACTCATTACCTTTGAGTCATAGGTAGTGGAGCTCTAACCACTTCGTCATATTAATAGGGAGTTAAAAAATGATAATGTGTCATTCATTTTGTCTAGGTGTCATATTTTTATGTAGTTTGAGTAAGTTATGATGATGTGTCAAAATTATATTGGTTGAATTGATTGATTTATATAACCGCTTGATTTAGATAATCCCCATTTATTCTTGAAGCTCTTACATCCTTCTGAAGTTTTGGTGTCGGTTCCAGATCGTCAACATATAATCAACAATATCAAAGACAACATTGAAATATAAAAAGTTAGTTGTTAGAAGAAATGACAAATTCTGATGTTGTGCCCGATATTACTACATTGGTGGTAACAACAACATGTTTAACTCGATGATATCAACAATTATTTGTCACACACTAATCCAATTTAATACAATTAAAGAACTTTTATTAAAATTGAAAAGACAACCCTACCTCTATTAAAAAATAATTTATATTATTAAAAATATTTTATATTAAAACTTGTGGAGAACAGTAAATCATAAAAGTATGAAATGGAAAAAATATAATATTGTCAGTGAATCAATTCATTGTGATCAAAAATTCATTTTATATTGTATTTCTTATTTTTATTAAATAATTTTATTATTAAATTAATATTTTTAATTCAACAACTAATATTATAAATTAATTTCATACTTTACCTCCCATACATATACACTGAAATAGCATTTGATTATGATCTTGTCAAGAAGCATTTGACAAGAAATCATTTAAGTCTCGTCAAGAAATTCGTGTTGGCTATTTCTCATGGTCAGGAGTATATATAAAATTATATATATGCTTCAAAAATAGATACTCTAATTATATCAAATCCAACCTACAAGAAAATTCAAGATTAAGAAACAGAATACCACAAGTTTGTTCTTGTTAACGCTATAATCGTAACAAGATCACCCAGATAAAAAGTTTGATTTAAAATGATTTGCCATTTGCAGATTATTTTCAAGACAGAAAAACATCATCAAGGAGACATCACAAAATCTTTTGTAAAAGTTGTTCACTGTGAAGTTGATATCATTTGCATTCATTCAATAATATATTTGTATACATTCACTAATATCATAATATTCATTTAGTAATATCATTGCACATATAAATTAATGTCATAATATAAAATGTTATGGTATTAGATACCAATTTTATACTATAAACAAGTTTCACAACAGAAAATTTCGGAAGACAAATATCATAAAATGGGCCAAAGTTCCATAATCGTAACCAGAAATATTATAAATCATCAAGATAAAAGTTCGAATTAATGTGATTTTTCATTTGGAGATTATTTTATATTTTTTTGGACAACACAAAATAAGGCTATATTGAAGCTAAAAAAACCAATCATCCACACTTGTAGCCCTTGAATCCAGTATTGTATCTCTGAACTAGACCAATCGTGAGGTCTAATAGATGCGAGACAACCACGTGAGTGATTTTGAAAAGTCTCATAGTGAATAGGATCACCTACTAGATGTCGTTTACCAACATCCCCGCGTCCTCTTCATGAAAGAAATTTCATAGGAGGGCAAACAACCGCACAAGGCATAGAAAGCCCATGAGAGGTAAGCATACCACATGAAGCGTAGAGGTAGCCACAATGTCGTTTAATGAGATCAACCCGTTGATCTAAAAATACCAATAAGAGAAATTCTAAGAAAATAAAAGGAAGACAAAACTAGTGCTAGAGCCGACCGGAGGCCAGAGAGGACGGGCCCTCGGAGCAAGAGTCGAGAGCGCAGAATCTGGGCTCTTAGAAGTAGAAAAGGGGTGTGGTCGGTAGTAAGAAAGAAAGGGAAGAAGGAGAGAAAGAATAAGGAGAGAAGTTGGAGAGAAGTTTAGTGAGAGAATTTTTTTTTTAAAAAAGCAATATTTTGAGATTATTTTCAAGACACAAAAAATGGGCGAGAAGGACTTGGATTTTTGGCAAGAAAATTGGGCTTTCTGGAAATGATGAAGCGATGATCAAAGGTCTAATTGACATTGAGAAACAGGTTAGCAATCGAGATCCTTGTGGCAAGGAGTATTCTGTTGATGATTTTAATGAAGATACTATCTTATAATATTAGGGGGTTGGGAGTAGGATAAAAAGAAAGAAAATTCAAGACTTGATAAGAGTACATAAGGTTGATTTTGTTTGTATATAGGAGTCGAAATTGTCTGATGTGAATGAGAAAAAATGTAAATTAATTTGGGGAAATAGAAAATGTGGGTGGGCAGCTAGAGATGTGTAGGGTAGGGCAAGGGTATCATTATTACATTATGGAATTATGAAAAATCTGTGTGCTCTAGTTCATGGCATATAGAAGGGGTAGTAGCCGTAAATGGCTTCTGGGCTGCTAATAAAGTGAGTTGCTGCATTCTTAATATTTATGCGCCGTGTTTGCTGGATGAAAGAATTGATTTGTGGAATAGATTGAGTTCGTTAATTCATCAATATGAAGATTTTTGTGTCTGTTTAGCAGGGGACTTTAATTCAATCTGATTTGAGCATGAGAGATGTGGTTCTTCTGGGGTGGTGAATAGAAGGGATATACGACTGTTTGAGGAGTTCATTAGTAACACTGGCCTTACAGATTTACCATTGCATGGGAGAAAATTTACATGGTATAGGCCAAATGCAAGCTACAAAAGTAGGATCGACAGGATCCTAGTCAATAACAAGTGGATTTTGCAATGACTGAATACCATTAAAAAAGGATTGTCGTGATCAATCTCAGATCACTACCTGTTAGTTTTGGAGACGAAGCTTGTGGATTGGGGGCCCAAACCATTCCGCTTTATTAACACCTGGACTTCTCATCATGAATTTAAAGAGGTTCTCTCAAATTGTTGGAGGAGTTCTCAAATTACAAGGTGGGGTGCATTTGTTATTAAGGCAAAGCTGAAGTTAACAGAGGAGGTTCTAAAATAATGGAATAGATCTGTTTTTTGGACATATTAAAACAAATATTGAAGATCTTTGGCGGGAAATTCAAGAATTTGATATTATTGATGACAATTTTGGGCTGAATGAATCAGAGGCTGATAGGAGACAGTTGACTACTGTTGAATTATTTAAAGGGTTGAATATGAAGAATAGCTTGTGGGCTCAAAAGGCGAGAACAAAATGGGCAAAAGAAGGGAACATAAATTCAGTTTTTTACATAGAGTGATTAACTCCCGGAGAAAATTCAATGATATTGTGGGAATCCAAATTGGGCAGGAATGGATTGAAGAAGTAGACACAGTAAAGGGTGGTATTCGAGAATTTTTTCTCGAAACATTTTAGCAACAGGCGGTACAGAGACCTTCATTACCGATGGATTTGGCTAGTAGCAAGCTTATTGAAGATGATAATGATATGCTATGCGCCCCATTCTCTAAAATTGAAGTAAGACACACCATCTGGAGTTGTGAGAGTTCTGAAATCCCGGGTCCGGACGGATTTAATTTTAAATTTTTCAAAGAGTGTTGGGACTAATAGATATGTGTAAATATTTGTAGAATCATGTATATATGGTAGTTATGCTTTACGTATATTGTGGCTGATTTATAACCTTGAATATTGTTTCTGTATCTTGTATATTATGATGATTGTTCAATGAGAAAGACAAAAGATAATATTCTCACATGGTATCACGAGTCTAGGGCTTCTTCTTCCTCAATTCTTCCGCTGCGCCCTACCTTCAGTGATATTCTGTTCATTTTTTTTTCCACGCCTTCTTCCTCCTTCATCAGATATGACACCTGCCAAGGACTCCTTCCATCCTGCCTTTGCCGTGTCGAATATTCGGAATCATATTTCCATCATTCTGGAGATGGAGACGGATCACTATGCGACATGGGCCGAGCTTTTCAAGATTCATGCTCGAGCCCATCGTGTGATCAACCTATTCTGCCCGCTGAAAGCCCAGTTCCGCCGCTACCATCCACGGACAAGGAGAAAGCTCTGTGGCGGACGCTTGACGCCACTGTTCTTCAGTGGATATATGCTATGATATCCACCGATCTGCTCCACACCATCCTCGAACCAGACTCTACGGTGGCAGAGGCATGGACACGTCTTGTTCCAGGACAATAAGCACTCACGGACGGTGATGCTTGAGCAGGATTTTTCCAATACGAAAATGGAAAATTTTCCCAACGCATCAGCTTATTGCCAGCGGCTGAAGGTCCTCTCCGATCAACTGAAGAATGTCGGAGCCCCAGTGTCGAATGATCGGCTCATACTACAGATGGTTGCGGGTCTCACGGAGGCGTACGCCGGGGTCGGTACTCTCCTCCGACAGAGCAGCCCGCTGCCTCCGTTCTATCAGGCCCGGTCCATGCTCATCTTGGAGGAGTCGGGTCTGGCAAAGACGGTTGCGACCGACACTGCCCTCGTTCACTCATCCGGTGATTCCTCTTCAGGTCCGGCGGGTCAAGCGGGTTCCTCCTCTAAGTCTAACATGGGTGGTCGGAAACAACAGAAGAAGAAAGGTGGAAAACCTGGTACGGGGATGGGGTCCTCATCCAGTCCAGGGGGTGCACTGCCCTCCTAGTGGCAGCCTCACTGGCCGCCTCAGTGGCAGGGGCCGGCTCCTTCGCCGCCTTGGCAGTGGGCATGGCTGTCTCCACCATGTCCGTACCCTACTACAACGTGGACACGCCCTACAGCCCCGCGTCACGCGGGCCGCAACCGGGCATTCTAGGCTCTCGTCCACATGCATATTCGACTCAAGCTCCTCCTATGCCGACGGATATTGAGGTCGCCATGCATACTCTTGGTATCGCTCCATCCGATGCAAACTGGTACATGGACACGAGAGCCACGTCCCACATGACTTCGGAGCAAGGTACACTCTCTTCTTATTTCAATTTGAGCAATTCAAATGGTATAATTGCCGGTAATGACCAATCAATTCCAATTTCTGGGTTTGGCCATGCAAAATTACCACCCCCAAATCCACCCCTTACCCTTAAACATGTTTTGCACGCCCCTGCTCTCGTAAAAAATCTAGTGTCTGTTAAGAAATTTACCAAGGATAATTCTGTGTCTGTCAAATTTGATCCTTTTGGGTTTTCTGTTAAGGATTTACGGATGGGGATGCGTCTAATGAGATGTGAGAGTCGGGGGCGCTCTATCCTATCACCTATTCCAACTGCACTTTGCATTCTTCTTTTGCTGCTTTGTCGCCATCACTTTGGCATGACCGGTTGGGGCACCCAGGTGTTGCTGTTTTTAATAGTCTTAGAACAAATAAAGTGGTTGACTGTCATAGACCGCGAACTTTTGTCGTGTGTCGTTCTTGTACTCTTGGTAAACATGTTCGGTTACCCTTTTTTGATTCTACGACTATGTCTTTATTTCCATTTGATATTATTCATAGTGATTTGTGGACATCCCCAATTTTGAGTACAATGGGTCATCGTTATTATGTTTTGTTCTTGGATGATTTTTCTAATTTTTTATGGACTTTTCCTATATCACATAAATCTCAAGTGTTTTCCGCGTTCTTGACGTTTACCAAGTTTGTCGAAACGCAGTTTGAAAGAAAGATTAAGTCGTTTCAGTGTGATAATGGGGGGGAGTTTGACAATAAATTGTTTTGGGAGTTTGGGTCGACTCATGGTATGTCATTTCATTTCTCGTGTCCATACACCTTGTTAGGTTAAGAAAAGGTTGTATTTAGTTTTGATGTGTTAAAAAGAATAGGATGACCAGCTGAGTATTTTGTTTAGACAACTGAAGTAAGTGTTTGAAAATAAAACTAAGTATAAGAAGTCAGACTAGGTCAAGAAATCAGACTAGGACAAACCTCAGATGAGGACAGGAAATCAGATGAGGACCAGATATCAGACTAGGACAACACAGAAGACAGTTAAGACTCAATACGATAAACAAACACCCAAACAAGGAATGAAGACGAAGACAGGGTGAAGCAAGTAGCAGACGATGAAGTGTTAGAATATTTTTACACAAGTTTCAAGAAGCAGTTTTCAACTAACCAAGAAGAAGTTACAAGATTCAGTTATACTGTTATAACTGACCAAAACAGAATTCAAGGAAGTTACAACTACCAAATGAAGATCTCTATAAATAGGGATAGAAAGTAGTTTAGAATTATCTTTTGATACTTTGTATTCCCAACTATTCACACATTCTAGATACATGAGTCATAAAAGCTGTAAACACACACAAACGTTCTATACATTTTTCCAGTTTTAGTGTTTGTAGAACACTTTTCACAGAATATCTTCAAGCCATAAATATTCAGAAATTAGGAAGAAATTGTTGTAAGGCTGAAGATTCACGATTGTAAGTAAGAAAGCAAGAAGGAAGAAAGTCAGTAAGTGAAGACCCTTGATTGGAGTGAAGTGATACATGTTTTCGGGGCTTAATTTAGTGCAAAAAGTGATATAAAATGTTAGTTTTATGTTTAAATGTGTAGAGTATCACTATTTTGCCTAAAAGGTATTACTTGAGGTATTTTGTTCATTTTACAGGTAAATCGGTGGAATTTGGCTAAACCGAGAGTATCGGCATTCTTAGGATGAAAAGACGAACATACCGGACGAAAACGGGGGTCGGGACCGAAGTATTTCTCGTGGAAAAATCCCTAGACTCGACCTTTGGTCGAGGTCCAGGACCCTCGAGTCGAGGGGTGTGCCAGGAAAGAGAAAAACGGAGAAGGCAGAAGTCTCGACTCGAAGGAGGAGCCTCGAGTCGAGGGCGGCGTAAATCGAAGATCCCTCGAGTCGAGGGCTGAACCTCGACTCGAGGCTGGTGAAAAAATTGCAGAAACGTTTTTATCAGCGTCGATTTCTTCCATTGTTCAGCCATTAGATGTGCGCCACGTGGCTGGGGACGTGAATAAAAGGCAGAATTCAGATTTCAAGAGGGACACACACAATCATTTTGATATACACTTTTCCCCTTTCTCCACACACAATCACACATAGTTAGGGTTTCTTGAATTCTTTTTCAATATTCTTGCAAATTAGGTTTAGATTTTGGATTAATTCAAGCATTCAACATTCAAGGTGACATCAAACCTTATTCTTTTAATTAATAGTGGATTCTTTTTCAATTATTATGCTTTCTTCCCTCTCAATTCTTTCAATTTTCATGGGTTTTCTTGAATTCATGATGATTGGCTAAATTCCTTTTGTGTTTGGGTGTGATGATCCTTGGGTGAATTAATTTTGATGATCATGTGATTGGGTATTTCAATTGTAGAGGTGAATAATTATTCTATTGTGATTTGCATGATTTAATTGCTAGATTAGGTCTTGATCCTTTGTTAATTGATTTAATTTGCGCAAAGAGATTTGATTTATTAAATTGATTCTTAGGTGTTAGACTTGGTTTTGTGATTGAAGTAAATATTGGGTTAATGCAAGGAGACTTGGTTAATTTTCATTAGAACCTACATTAGAATACGTTAATTGCTTGAATCTATTTCTTGTGATTAAGTGAGGAGACTTAGGGTGTCGTCTCTAAACTATCTTACTTGCTTATTTGATGTATTAAACCTAGGCTTATCCAGTACGATTGATATGTGATTTTATGCTAGATAGCTCCTATTATCCCTCGTTAATTGAAACCCCGATCATGTGTGATTCGTAATTAAGGATTCCTTGGTGATTTGCACCCGAACACATTTTTCTCATATTTATTATCTCTTGATTATTTTTAGTTATTAATTTTAGATTAAATTGTGCAAACCCGAGCCTGACTCTATAATACCATGACAACTCTTAGCTTTAGGGATCCTTGCTCGACTTAGTTCCTTTGAGTTCGATAACTTGGTTGTGTCTTAAATATACTTACTCGAAAAAGCTGCAATCAACCCTTCTTCAAGGTTGAAGAAGGAGAGTGGATGTAGGATTGTTATAATCCGAACCACTATAAATCCTGTGTTCTTTATTGCTTTGATTTACTTATTTGTTTCTTTTCAATTCTCATATTATCAATCACAGATTAATTTCAGGATTAACGTTAAAACTAAAATTATCAGTTGCTTTTGATCTTGTTGAAGTTGAGGTTAATAATTGATTTCCGCTGTGTACATCTGGTACTTTGAATATATTTTGAGAGATTTGAAAAATTTACAAAATCTATTCAACCCCCCCTTCTAGATTTTGTCCTAGAAGGTTAACTCTAAGTTTCTTAATCAACTCAACTAATCGGGACCAACAAGTGGTATCAGAGCAGTGTTAAGCTGTTCTGATATTGATTTTAGGTCATAACTCAGATCCTGAAATTTGTTCTTGATTATCTGTATTATTCTTGTTTCACTAACAGTTCTACTAACAAGATTTTGGAAGTATTGTGGTTTTTCTGTTTCACTATGTCTTCTGTTAAGAGCAAGAAATCCAGGAGTTTGCCTGATTTTTCAATAGAAGAATATGACTACTGGAAGTTTAGAATGGAGAACCATCTCAAAGCAATTCATGACAGAATGGAGGAGGTTCTTGAGGAAGGACCTATCAAGTTTTATCATGGTGGCACAAGTGATGGTACTACAGCAGCTGAAACAAGAGTGAGGCAAGAAAAGAAAAGCTCAGAACTCACTAGTGATGAAAGGAAAATTCATAATTTGGATCAAGTTGCAAGAACTGAAATTATTGAAACATTGAGTAAGGATTGGATAGAAAAGGTGAAAAGATGCAAGACTGCCAAGGAAATGTGGGAGACTCTTGCTGGAATCTGTGAATGATCTGAACAGGTTAAAGAAAACAAATTACAGTCTGTTCTACATGTTTTTGACACTTTCAAGATGAAAGAAGGAGAGTCTATTGATCAACTGGATGTTAGGCTGACAAATCTATTGAACAAGGCAGCTGATTTGGGAAAAACATATACAGAGAAAGAAATCAATAATAAAGTGCTGAGGTCATTGAGCAAAAGATGGAGAGAAAAGGCTAATATTCTAAAAGTTACTCAAAATCTGTCCTCAATTTCACATCACACTTTGTTTTCTCATCTGAAGGCATTAGAATATGACATTCAAATTGAAGATGAAGAAGATGAAGCAGAATCTTCAACATCTGGAAAGGCTGTAGCATTTGTTCATCAGGATGAATCTGAGAAGATCTCCAAGGCATCTGATTTGTCTATAAAAGAGGAAATGACTCTTTTATTGAAAAGATATGAAAGATTGAAGATGAAGTACAAAAGAAACAAGAGAGACAGGTTAGGTCGAAGGAACTATAGATCAGACAGAGATGAAAAGAGTTCAGACAATGATAAAAAGAAGGATCAGATAAGGAATCATAAATCACCTATCAGACGAGGAGATAGTAGTCTAAAAACAGACATAGGAGATATATGTTATACATGCAACAAGCCTGGTCACTACAGTTATGATTGTCCTCAACTCACTCCCAGAGAGAGAGAAGAAAAGAGGAAGAAAAGAGATAGAAGATATGCTGATCAGAGAACTCTTCTAGCTGAGAAAGAAGAAGTTCATGAGACATCTTCATCCTCATCCTCATCTGATTTTGGATCAGATGACGACATCTGTCTGATGGCAAAAGAGGTACATTACTATTCATCCTCAGATAATGATTGTGATACCTTATCAGAAACTGATCCCAGTCTTATTGATAAACTTTTGAAAGATTTGGAGACAGCTCTATCTGCTTATAAACAGATAGAGACTGAAAATTTTAATTTAAAGAATCAAATTACTGATCTAACTAAGGTCAATCAAACTAAGGAAAGTGAGAAACCAGACTGTACATTCAAGGGGGAATGTCAGACTGAGATGATCATTGGTACCTTGTCTGATAAGACAGATAAGTTAGAACAAGAAATGAGTTCTTTGAAAATAAAATTTTCAAATATCTATTCTGAGAATGAGAGCTACAAGAAGACTAACAGAGAATTAAATCTCAAGTTAGGACTTCTAAATAACTCCCAAACCACAATAGATAAAATCTTCAATACTTCACAAAAGTCTAGTGATAAAACTGGATTAGGTTTTGATAGGAGTAAAAAAAAACGATCCAATAAAACCTAGAGTCTTTGTCAAAGCAACTAAACCAAAGATAGAAACTAGATTTAGTCCCTGGAAACCTAAGGAATTAATTACCTCATCTGATAATTCTGGAAAGAAGAAACAGACAAGGAAAGAAATTCCAAAAGTTAAACCCAAGACTAAATCAAAGTCTTATCCTAGGTATAATGGTTTTGACGAAAGAAGCAAAACATATCCATTCTTACCAAGATTCAAGACAATTTCAAAAGATCAGTTAAATAAGATTGATCTTGAAAGTCTTATTTTAGTGGATAGATATGGGTGTAAACTGCAATGTATGGTTTTAAGGAACATTGATATCTTTGTCTGGATTCCCAAAAATCAACTTAACATGAAAGGACCCAAAGTACAAAGGGTACCTAAGCAATAAATTTGTGACTGCAGGAAGATAAGAAGATAGTTGATAGAGAAGATATTCTTGAGGTCATCTGGTACATTGACAGTGGCTGTTCCAAGCACATGACCTATGAAAGACAACTTCTCTCTAACTATCAGACTATAGATGAACCAAGAGTAATGTTTGGAGACAACAACTATGGACTTACCAAAGGAGTAGGGACACTAATGATTGGAGATATTCAAGTACATGAAGTTTACTACGTGGAAGGATTGAAGCATAATCTACTATCTATTTCACAATTTTGTGATAAAGGATTTTGTGTCAAATTTACTCATAATGCATGCTATGTTCTAGATGGTATCAATGAAAATATTCTATTAGCTGGAGTCAGACAAGATAACATTTATGTTGCCAATTTCAAAAGTTGTCCTAAAGATACTTGTCTTGTTGCTAAGAGTTCAGATGACTTAAGTTGGTTGTGGCACAAACGACTTAGTCACTTAAACATCAAAACTCTTAACAAAATAGCAAGAAAATTTTTAGTCAAAGGACTCCCTGATGAAGTATTTTCAAAGAACCATGTGTGTGATGCTTGTCAAAAAGGAAAACAGACCAAAGCTTCTTTTAAAACAATAAGTAGTCCTTCTTCAGAAAGAATTCTGGAACTTCTTCACATGGATCTTTTCGGTCCAGTAACTCCTCTCAGCTTTAGTGGAAGAAAATATACCTTGGTAATTGTTGATGATTTTTCAAGATTTACTTGGGTTATTTTCTTGTACAAAAAGAATGAGACTATGATTAAGATTCCAGAATTTCTCAAAAAGATTCAAAATGAAAAGGGACTAACTATTGTTAAAATTAGAAGTGATAAAGGTACTGAATTTCTTAATAAATTTATCACTAACTACTGCATTGAGAATGACATAGCTCAGGAAACATCTGCAGCAAGGACTCCACAACAAAATGGAGTAGTTGAAAGGAGAAACAGAACCTTGAAAGAGGCAGCTAGATAAATATTATCTGAGTATAATACTCCTCACAGGTTTTGGGCAGAAGCTGTTAATACAGCATGTTATGTTCAAAATAGAAGCCTAGTTGTTAAGAATATATGTAAAACTCCCTATGAAATTTGGAAGGGACGATCTCCTAAAATTTCATACTTTCATATATTTGGTTGTAAATGTTTCATACATAACAATGGAAAATCTCAATTAAAAACCTTTGATGCCAAGATAGCAGATGGGATATTCTTAGGATACTCATCTGTATCAAAGGCATATAGAGTTTTTAATAAGACAACCTTGTGTGTAGAAGAAACACTTCATGTGGTATTTGATGAAGCTTCTCTTGAGTTTGATAAGACAGGAAACATCACAAAGATATCAGATGATCTAGAACAGATGACTATCAAAGAATCAACCATAAAATTCTATAATCAAGAATCAGACTCAGATGAAGAGGAAGAATTGAACAAAGGAAAAGAACCGGAAAGATTTTCATCACCAGCTGATCTGCCAAGTAATCAGACGACTAGTACATTTGATGATCAGGGATCAGAAGGTAATATAGAATCATCTGAAATAAATAATTCAGATAAAACTTCATCCACTGTAAAAGATAAAGGTAAGAAAATAATGGCATATCACCCAGCTGAGCAGATAATCGGAGATTTAGATTCTGGTGTCCAGACGAGGACTCAACTAAATCAAGATTGTATGTTCAGTTGCTATGTGTCATTACTTGAACCTAAATCTATTACAGAAGCTCTAACTGATTCCAACTGGATTAATGCCATGCAAGAAGAACTAAATCAGTTTCAAAGAAAAGATGTGTGGGAGCTTGTTGAAAGGCCTCATCATCAAAAAGTCATTGGAACTAAATGGGTCTTTAAAAACAAAAGGGATGAAAACAATATTGTGGTTAGAAATAAGGACAGACTAGTTGCTTAAGGTTATTCACAATCAGAGGGTATTGATTATGATGAAACCTTTGCCCAGTAGCTCGTCTGGAAGCCATAAGATTGTTTTTAGCCTATGCTGCTTTTAAGAGATTCATAGTTTTTCAAATGGATGTTAAGTCAGCATTTTTAAATGAAATCCTAGCTGAGGAAGTTTATGTAGAGCAACCTCCTGGTTTTGTCAAAGGAGACAAGGTTTATAAACTAAAGAAAGTTCTATATGGACTTAAACAAGCACCAAGAGCTTGGTATGACACCTTGTCTGATTATTTAATTCAAAATAGTTTTGTTAAAGGTAGAATTGATAGAACTCTTTTTAGAAAAGAGTTTGGTTGTGATCTTTTGTTAGTTCAAATTTATGTTGATGATATAATATTTGGATCAACTAACATATCTTTGTGTGAAGAATTTAGTTCTCTTATGAAAAGCAGATTTGAAATGTCCATGATGGGTGAGATGACTTATTTTCTTGGACTTCAAGTCAAACAGACAAAGAAGGAAATATTCATTAACCAAGCTAAATATACAAAAGATCTTATTGACAAATTTGGAATAGGTACCAGCCGAGAAGCTAAGATACCTATTGTTGATGTTATGACGAGTGTTACTCAGAATGTGCCAACATTCTGGTCACAACATCAGAATTCGTCCTTCCACTTTCACTAACCCTTAACCCACGTTTTGTCTTGTTTATTGACTTGTTCTTTCAGGATTGAAGACTTACGGAAGTTACCTAAGTCATGCGGTTGAAAGAAGCAAGCAATAGAAGTTATAAAGATCATGGGGAAGTTACAAAGAAATTACCTATTTTCAAGGGAGATGTGGAAGTTATCTTCAAGCATTAAGAGTCCAGATTATCTATATATACACGGCTGCTATGAAGATTAAAACTTGAAGTTGAGGGAAACACAATCTAGCATAGTCTATTGGCATAGATTATAGAGTTTATTGTTCGTTTCATACTCGATACTTCCGTTGGTGAATGTTCCAACATTTCACTCAACATTGGGTCTTTATTTGTATTAGTGATAGGTTAGATTGAATATTATCTAGTCACTATATACGTTGATCCATTCGCGGTGTAGCTTATGTTTTCACCAATTGTATCACTTAACAATTACTAGTGATAATACGCCGTTTGGCAGTATAGACTTATTTATAGTCTATACGAAAATTTTGATATCCATCTTGCAACGTGTTTAAGACTTCCGCTGTGTACATTTCTGATTATTTATTTGTCTGTGTTGCTCTTCGAATGTGCCAACATTCGTGACAACATTCTGCAAAACACGTACGCACACCTTCAAGTGGTATCAGAGCCATAAAACTTGTTATCCTGAGTTTAGATCCTGTGTTTGGTGTGATTTATTGCAATGGATTATCCTATGACAGCTCCAATTAGACCACCCGTTCTAGATGGTACAAATTATGCAATTTGGAAGCCTAAGATGCGTATGTACATCAAGTCCATTGATGAACGTGCATGGAGGAGTATATTGACTGGATGGACTCCACCGATTGTTCCAGCTGATGACAATACTGAAGCTCAAATAAAAAAGGAGTTAGAATGGACAAATGATGAGGTGACAATGGCCAGCTTCAATTCGAAGGCACTCAATGCCTTATTTACCTCTACGGATGTATCCATGTTCAAAATAATTTCTAATTGTGTATCTGCAAAAGATGCATGGGAGAGATTACAAGAACATTGTGAAGGATCTGAGAGTGTAAGAAGGACGAAGTTGAGGATGCTTGGAACCAAGTTCGAAAATTTAAGGATGAAGGAAGATGAGACCATATCCTCCTACAATGAACGAATCACTGAGATTTCCAATGAATCTCAAGCACTTGGTGAAGCTATATCCAATACAAGGTTAGTACATAAAATCTTAAGAACTGTTCCTAAACGTTTTGATGCTAAGATATGTGCTATTGAGGAAGCTAAAGATACTGATGCTATTACTCAAAATGAGTTGGTGAGTATTTTGAAAACGTATGAAATGAATTTTTCCCAAAGAGATAGTGAGAAATCCGAAAGGAAAATTTCTGTTTTCAAAGGAGAGACTTCTTCATGTGTTGATAAACAACCGTTTATTCTTGAAATAGATTCGATGAAGATGTTGGTGATGATTGTGCCGACAATGCTGATAACATTGCTTTCTTAACTAAGCAGTTTAATGCATTTTTGAAAAAGAGAGCAAATAGACTTAGAAATAATTTGCAAATTAAGAATCAAGAGAGAGAACAGACTGGTAGTTCACGTCAATTGCCTGATAGAAATCGGAATGTTAATCAACCTAGGCAATTTGATAGAGGTAACAAGATCAAATATGATCCAGAATATAGGAAAAATGTTAAATGTGATGCATGTTCTGGTTTTGGTCATTATGCTAATGAATGTGCCAACACTCTTTTGAGAAAAAGGGTAAATTTCAATGCTACCTTAAGTGATGAGTCTGATTGCGAAGAAGATTCTGATAAAAATGAGGAGTTTGCTTTTTCTGCAAGGATTATATATGATGATACGCTTGATGATTTACTGGATGATTCTGATGTTGAGTCAAATGTGCCAACATTTGAGGAAACATTGGAGGTTCCAGAATTTAATTGTTTCTCAAGTTCTTGTGTAGATAAAGCAGGTACTTCTAATATGGTTTGCAAAGATTGTAAGTCCAGTTATCTAAAGCTTGAAAAGGAGTTGGAATCCACTCAGAAAGCCTTAAGGGACATGACTATTGAAGAGTCATATCAAAAGGATTTGGTGATAAAGCTTGAGGTCATACTAACAAGGAAAGATCTGGAGTTATGCAACCTCAAAGAACAGCTATAAGGAACGACACTGAATTTCAAAAGATATTCAGAAAGTTCAGCCAAACTTGATGAGGCACTGACAATTGGAAGTACAAGTAGACATGGTCTGGGTTATAATGGTAATATCACTCAGTTTTTAAACAATAACAAACCTATTGTGTTTACAAAACCTTCTGTTGAAACTGAAAAGTTGGAAAATGATTCTGAAAAGTAGGATGTTTGTCATTATTGTTTTACTGAGGGTCACAAACGACCAAACTGTTTTAGAATGAGGCAGGATAAAAAATTTTCTAAAATGTCTTTGAAAATGTTGCCACATTCTGCTCAACATTCGAAGCAAACAGTTCAGAAATCTTTTCAAAAACCTGTTCAAAAATCTACTTGGGTGAAAAAGTCAAATACTGTATGTAATGTTGTCTATACATCCTTAAAAGCATGTGTTCCAGGACTATGGTATTTTGATAGTGGGTGTTCTAGACACATGACCGGTGAGGAAAGTTATCTCACTGATTATAATGCATATGATGGTGGAAATGTTACATATGGAGGAGGTTCAAAAGGTAAAATTATTGGTATAGGTACATTGAATGTTCCTGGTTTTCCTAACTTGACAAAAGTCTTACATGTTAAAGGTTTACTTGCAAATTTGATTAGTATTAGTCAATTATGTGATGATGACTTGCATGTGAAGTTTGACAAAAGTTCATGCTATGTGCTAAATAGTGATGATAAATGTCTTATGGTTGGTAATAGATCGGTTGATAATTGCTATTTAATCGATTCAAATCAAGCATGCTTTAATGCTCAAACTGATGAAAGTGTTCTTTGGCATCAAAAACTTGGGCATGCTCATTTTAGAAACATAATCAAATTGTTAAAATTTGATGCTGTTAAAGGTCTGCCTAAGTTACAAATACGCATGTCGAATGTATGTGGTTCATGTCAAAGTGGTAAGCAAGTCAAAATGTCACATGAAATGTTGACACAATGTACTACGAAACATTGCTTTGAACTTTTGCATATGGATTTAATGGGACCAATGGAGACTGAAAGCATTGGTGGTAAGAGATATTCTTTTGTCATAGTAGATGATTATTCAAGGTTTACATGGATCGAATTTCTTAAGGAAAAATCAGATGCTTTTGAAGTTTTCAAAATTCTTTACAAACGTTTTAAAAATGTTTTTAACACTAAGGTTAAGAGAATAAGGTCTGATCATGGTAGGGAGTTTGAGAACAGCTTATTCACTAATTTTTGTGAAAACAAAGGCATAATTCAAGAGTTTTCTTCTCCTAAAACACCTCAACAAAATGGTGTAGCCGAAAGGAAAAATAGAACTCTACAAGAGATGGCTAGAGTAATGCTTTTATCCAAGAAACTTTCAAAAAGGTTTTGGGCTGAAGCTTTGAATACTGCCTGTCATATTTCAAATAGAGTTTATCTTAGACCTAATTCCACAAAGACACCTTATGAATTTTTGAATGACAAAAAGCCTAATCTGAAATACTTTCATGTCTTTGGATGTGTTTGCTACATTCTGAATGATAGAGACCAACTTCATAAATTTGATTCAAAGAGTGATAAGGGTTTCTTTCTTGGTTATGCTAGAAACAGTAGAGTTTTTAGGATTTATAATCTTAGAACTGATACTGTTCAAGAGTCTATGAATGTTGTTTTTGATGATAATGCAAGTCTTGCAGATAATGCTATTGAAGAAGATGTAACTGATCTTATTGAGCAGATGCAAAATTCTGAAATTTCTGAACCAATTGAGAATGTTGCTACAAATGTGCCCACATCTGGAGCAACATCACCTCAACATCCAGAAATTAATAGAACTATGCCTTATCCTGCTACAGTACCATCTTCCAGGATTCTCAAAAATCATCCACAACAACAGATCATAGGTAAACCACAATCAGGTGTACAAACAAGGAGAAAATTGAGTTTTGATGTAAGACATGTGGTAAGATCGATTTGTATGACATCTATGTGTAACAATGTGAACTTTGAATGTTTTCATTCTTTCAATGAACCTAAAAATGTTGATGAAGCTATGAAAGATGAAAATTGGATTAATGCAATGCATGAGGAGTTAAATCAATTTGAAAGGAATGATGTTTGGATACTTGTGCCTAGGCCTGATGATGTGAATGTAATTGGTACAAAATGGATTTTCAAAAACAAAACTGATGAATCTGGTAATGTTGTAAGAAACAAAGCTAGATTAGTAGCCCAAGGCTATACACAAGTAGAAGGAATTGATTTTGATGAGACTTTTGCTCCTGTTGCTAGAATTGAGTCCATAAGACTATTACTTGCTATTGCATGCTACATTGATATAAAACTGCATCAAATGGATGTTAAAGCCGCATTTCTAAATGGAATTCTTATGGAAGAAGCATATGTAGAACAACCTAAGGGGTTTGAGAATCATGATTTTCCTGATCATGTTTATAAACTTAAGAAAGCCTTATATGGTTTAAAGCAAGCACCTAGGGCATGGTATGGTAGATTAACTGATTTTCTAGTTGAATTCGGTTTCTATAGAGGTGAAGCTGATAGAACATTGTTTATTAAACATTCTGGATATGACATTATGATTGCTCAAATATATGTTGATGACATTGTATTTGGTTCTACATGTGAGAAAATGCTTGAATTATTTGTACATGAAATGACCACTACCTTTGAAATGTCGATGGTTGGAGACTTGAATTACTTTTTAGGTCTTCAAATTAAACAATGCAAAGATGGTATTTTCTTTTGTCAAAGTAAATATGCCAAAAATCTTGTGAAAAGGTTTGGTTTAGACAATGCTAAACACATGAAGACACCTATGGGATCGACACAAAAGTTGTGTAAAGACAGTGTTGGCACAAATGTTGACCCAACATTGTATAGGTCAATGATTGGTAGTCTTTTGTATCTGACTTCTAGTAGGCCAGACATCATGTTTAGTGTTTGTTTATGTGCACGTTATCAAGCTGATCCTAAAGAATCTCATATGAATTCGATTAAGAGAATAATTCGATATGTGGCGAGGCACATGTGATTATGGAATATGGTATAGCAAGGACACTAATTGTTCTTTGATTGGCTATAGTGATGCAGATTGGGCAGGTGATAGTGATGATAGGAAGAGTACAAGTGGTGGATGTTTCTACATGGGTAACAATCTTGTTTCTTGGCATAGCCGAAAACAAAATTGTGTTTCCCTATCTACGGCTGAATCCGAATACATAGCCACGGGGAATTGTTGTACTCAACTTCTTTGGCTCAAGAAGATGTTCGATGACTACGGTTTGGAGAGCAATACTCTTACTATTTATTGTGATAATACAAGTGCGATTAATATATCTAAGAACCCTGTGCAACATTCGTTAACTAAGCATATAAGTATTAGACACCACTTTATTAGGGATCTTGTAGAAAAAGAAGTTGTAAAGTTGGAATACATTTCTCTTGAAAAACAGTTACGGAGACATTTTTACTAAAGCCCTTGATAATGAGAGGTTTTCTTCTCTTAGAAAATCTCTAGGTTTATGCACTAATTAGACCAATATTTGCTGTGTGTTGTAACAAATGTGCCAACATTTGTAACAGCACTAGAACAATTTATTTAAATTTTTCTAAGTATTGTAATATTTAGTGTTTTTGAACTCTCTTGTGTAAATAGTATTAGAACCTGTGATAAATATAAATTGTCCTGGACACACTTCTCTCAAATGCAATTGAATAAACTCACAATTAGATGCTATGTCATTGAGTAACTATGGGACACGGAGTTGACTACTACGATGATCTCTTTTCAAAAGGTGACTTGAATGCATCAATATATTCACAATCCATTGAGTAATTATGGGACACGGAGCTGACAACTACGATGATCTCTTCTGGAAAAATGGATCAATGTGAATAAGTGGGTAAAGCAAAATATAGTGCAACACAAATGAATTTATTTCATGTAAAAACTGTGTTGAGAAGTGTGTGTGCCGACATTCAGTGAATAACATTCTGGTTCTCATATGTATATTTACCTCTATGAGTTTGAAAATTTCCGAATATTATTTTATAAAGATCGATTTATTTTAAATTGTTCCCAGCAATATTATATAGTCTAATTTAATTATTTGTGCGATTATTTCAGGCGGTTTTTAGCATGTCTTTGAAATAAACTTCCAACATTTGATAATGCCCTAATTTTTAGGGATGTGATTATATCTTATCTTTTAACTTCGATGTGTTCACAACTTCTGCAATCTTTCTATTCCCTATTTAAGGTCCTTAATACTTAGTGTGTTCTATACTTAATATCATAGTTTCGAATTTAAGCACAAAATTTCGAAAGGTATTATTAATCATACTTTGTGGTATTAGTTCTTTCCCTCAGCCTATTTATATTCAAATTCATTATTTTATTAATTTAATTTGAATAGTGTTTGCAGGTGATTAATATGGCTGATCGAAAAGACCTCTCACCTTCACAATCAAAACACTCAACCTCTCCAGCATCATCTTCTACCTCCAGAAACCTTCGACTTCTTGCTTCAATGGCCGTCGACAATGTGTCTTGAGAATGTTGGCGCATCTCGCCCAACATCACCCTCTTCGATTAGGGTTGGCTCGGTTGATGTTCCTCTCTCAGCCTATGATATTCGTTCTGAAATCCCTGAAACTCCGATTTTGGGCGGAACGCCACAAAATCCGGTTAGCGGCGAAGCTAGCGAAGCCCCCGTTCTCGAGACTTACCCAATGACGGTTGAGCTAGCTGAAGGAGCCACCTCTGATCAAATCATCTATGCATTCAAAACCCTCACTAAGCAGACGATTTACCCTGTTGTCAAGGTAGGCGACGTGGAGGTTGATTTTCAGCAGTACAAACACTTAGTGTTTACACCGCCACAATCACCGCAAGATGCTCCAGTAGAAGACCCGTCGACTGACTCGACTGACACTGGTGAACTCACTGCTCGCTTTGAAACCGTTCGACAAAAGGCAACAAGCTCCAGGGGATACGGTCAGAAAAGGCGTTCTTACCGAACCATGGGCAAAAGGGTGGATTACTCTGAAAAAGGGAAAAAGCAGAAACATGATGATGGTGTTGCTTCAAAACCGATTCAAGTGTTTGATTCTGAATCGTCTGAAGAAGAGATGAAGGAAGCTAGTCCGGAGAAGGAAACGAGCGATCAAGCCTCTGTTCCGGTGCTCAGCCCGAGGGGGAGTACTGAGGATTCAGAAATGAATCAAACATTGGCTGAAATGGCTGCTCGCTTGGAAAAGAGGAGCAAAAAGTGAAATGATCCGCAGGATGTGCCAGAGGATGTTGGCACACCAATGGACACATCGTCCTCTGACTCTGAGTCTTCTTCATCTGACGCAAGTAAGGCTAAACCTAATGAGGTACAAACTGATTCCTCTCTGAATATGACTTCATCTGATTCTGATGATAGCTATAATGGTGTGGATAGTGATAAGTTCAGGACTTTAAGAACTAGACTAATTGTTGGAGAAAGGATAATTAAGATGGATGACTTTGTTTCTATGAATTTGGTTGGTTATCTGGAAGAAAGATCTTTGATGTTTGCACTTCAATTTGCCACTCCTTATCTGATTGAATGGGTGTATGAATTTTATGCAAACTTAAAAGGCAGTGTGTCTATGGTCAGTTCCAAGAATTATGGAAAGGTCAAGTTTAGAGGAAAGGTTATTGAGGTTACTCCTGCTAAGATTAACAGTTTTCTTAGAACTAGAGATGATGAGGATCCTTCTATTGATAACTTGGATGAAGTGATTAGTGTTATCACTGGGGGAAGGATTACAGCATGGAGGTATAGGATGAATTCCTCGGTTTTAACAAGTATATATAGTGTCTTGCACAAGCTAATTGTGTACAATTGGCTGCCATCATCCAACACCACTACCCTTACTTCTGAACAAGCTGTACTTATGTACAAAATTGGCCACTTGCAAAGATTTAATCTTGGGAAGACAATTTTTGACAATATGATGACATATTCTGGAAGGGTGTCAAGTAAAGGACTTCTTTGCCGTATCCTAGTCTGATTTTTATGATGATTTCAGCTCTTGGGTTTCAAAGGGAAAATTCGGAGATAATAAGTTCGTTTGCTCGAGTTTAGGGATCTCACATGTACGAGGACCGACCACGTGTGATTGATCTGCCTACGAGAGATCCTAATGCACCCGAACCTCGAAGTTCCTACTGATCAAACAGCCGATGTGCCGAGAAATGTTGGCACACACGCCGCCAACACTCCGCAATTACAGCCCGCAATTTATCCGAGATCGATTGCTATGACTGAAAACTCAATCGCAAATGCCAAATGTCTCATTGAGCAACCTTGAAATGCACAAGAAGGTCTGGAAGCTATACTTTCTCTTTGTCACGGGGGAGTAGGACCTGATGTTGCTGCTCAAGTTGATGCTCCAGCTGCGGATGTTGCTGATGTTGCCGCTGAACAGGCTGAAGATGGAAATGCTAATGGTGATGGAACCGAAGGAGGACCAGATGTTGATATTTCTGGAGCTGGAACAAGTGCAGCTCCTGGTACTGAGACAAAACAGAAACCCAGAATGCGCCGGAGAATGTGCCCACAAATCTCGACAACAATGATGGACCCAAGCTCGAACATGGACGTAGATCTTGAGAAGATAGATGCGATGATTGGGATGATGAAGATCTCATTGTATCTTGTATGATGATTTGGATGATTGGGGACATTAAGCAAGGGGGAGCTTTCGAAGATAGAGAAGCTTGAAGATAGGGGGAGTTCGTGCAGACTCTTGAAGATGCAGCTGTTATTCTTTACAGCCCAATCCTCTCCTAAACCTTCATTTATAAGCTTTATCTGTTTTTGTAAAGACTCAATTTATTTTTTCTGTTTTTATGTTTATGTCTTTTCGAACTTATATTACGTGTTAAGTTCGTGATACTATGCTCTGATTTTGTTTTAGTTAAGTATTTTTATCTTTAAGCTCTGATTTTTGTATTAATGTGTTTTTTTGGTTAAGCTCTGATTTAAGTTTAGTTAAGTCTAGTATTTTGTCTTTGTTTTATTGCTCTAATTTTATATTGGTTTATGTTAGCTCTAATTTTGTTTAGTCTATGTTTTGTTCATAGTATAAGTCCTTGTGATGTTAAGTGTTTATTGTCTTTATGTTCGCTTTGGCTAAGTAAAATGATGTCATTTACTTGATATTAATTTACTTATCTCTATTGTGTACACATTCTGCATTTTGTTGCAACATCAGGTGTGTTCCAGTAGAAAGGCCGAATTGGGGGAGATTGTTGATGTTATGACGAGTGTTACTCAGAATGTGCCAACATTCTGGTCACAACATCAGAATTCGTCCTTCCACTTTCACTAACCCTTAACCCACGTTTTGTCTTGTTTATTGACTTGTTCTTTCAGGATTGAAGACTTACGGAAGTTACCTAAGTCATGCGGTTGAAAGAAGCAAGCAATAGAAGTTATAAAGATCATGGGGAAGTTACGAAGTTATCTTCAAGCATTAAGAGTCCAGACTATCTATATATACACGGCTGCTATGAAGATTAAAACTTGAAGTTGAGGGAAACACAATCTAGCATAGTCTATTGGCATAGATTATAGAGTTTATTTTTCGTTTCATACTCGATACTTCCGTTGGTGAATGTTCCAACATTTCACTCAACATTGGGTCTTTATTTGTATTAGTGATAGGTTAGATTGAATATTATCTAGTCACTATATACGTTGATCCATTCGCGGTGTAGCTTATGTTTTCACCGATTGTATCACTTAACAATTACTAGTGATAATACGCCGTTTGGCAGTATAGACTTATTTATAGTCTATACGAAAATTTTGATATCCATCTTGCAACGTGTTTAAGACTTCCGTTGTGTACATTTCTGATTATTTATTTGTCTGTGTTGCTCTTCGAATGTGCCAACATTCGTGATAACATTCTGCAAAACACGTACGCACACCTTCACCTATGATGACAAATTTTTCAATGGATCCAGATGAGAAGGGAGAAGACACAAATCAAACTGAATATCGTGGTCTAATTGGTTCTCTATTATATTTAACTGCTAGTAGACCTGATATTTCTTTTGCAGTTGGAGTCTGTGCTCGATTTCAGGCTAATCCTAAGAAAAGTCATCTTGAAGCAGCAAAGAAAATTATCAAGTATCTGAAAGGAACTATAAATGTTGGACTATGGTATCCAGCTGATGATAACTTTGAGCTGTCTGGATACTCAGACTCAGATTTTGGTGGGTGTAAGATAGATAGAAAATCTACACCTGGTGCTTGCCAATTTCTTGGAAGTAAGCTGATTTTATGGTTGTCTAAAAAACAAACCTCTGTAGCTACTTCCACAACTGAAGCTGAGTATATGGCAGCTGGAAGTTGTTATTCACAGCTGATCTGGATAAGTCAACAGCTAAGGGACTATAACATTATCACCAAAGAAGTACCTATCTTTTGTGATAGTAATAGTGCCATAGCTATTGCCCAGAACCCAGTCCTACATACAAGATGCAAGCATGTAGATATAAAACACCACTTCATCCGAGACCATGTTTAAAAAGGAGATATCAGACTAGAGAAGATTCTTACTGACTTTCAAAGAGCAGACATCTTAACAAAGCCACTTGCAGAGACAAGATTTAAAGAACTATCTGTAGAATTATGATTATTAGATGCTTCTTTAGTTAATCTATAATCTTATTCTTTGTTTTTATTTTTATTCTTAGTCTCTCTCAATTGGTTTATTATGTCTAGAAAGAATTATCAGACTAGATATGAGTCAAAGGACAATCAGGTAGCTGATATCATTGATCTCCTATCTTGGGATCAAGAATCAAGGATTAGTCATATTGACCATATCTGACTTGATAGTTACTTGTCTGACATAGGTAAATTAGATAAGAACACAATAGTCAACCGACTTCTACAGAATCAGATGACTATTGCACCTTATCTGACTTACTCTTGGTACTAATGACTTGTCTGAGTGTCTGTGATTTCAGCAAGAACAAAAGTTTAGTACACATCTCTAAAGACAAGGCAAGGTCCATTTATCCGAGTGATCAGAAAACAGACAGTGATGCTATCAATTCAGACGAGGTGAAAGTCCAGGAAGTTTCTCTTAAATACTCTTAATTATGAATGTTGTGTTCATATAATTAATATATGGATTTAATATCATAATTCTCTTTAACATTTATTAAAAAATGAAGTTACTCAGTTTGTTAAAAATATTTTGTTTTACAAAATAAAAGGATAAGGGTTCAAATTTGTTTTCTAAAATCCATAATATGCTATTTTATCTCTCCAATTAACTGAAAAGTATCTTCTTAAATAAGTAACTTTGTCAGGAGAGAAGTTACTACGGACCCGAAATTTTATCAAATTTTCTTTTGAAATACACTGAGTATGCTTCACGCGCCAGAAATGGAGGCGGTTTCTGAAATATGAACCGTCTCAATCTCACGCGCAACATATTAAATAATATTCTCTGCACTTTTCAAAATAAATGCCATAATTGCATTAATGGCAATTCGAAAGCCTACAGTTACACTTTTGCAGGCAATTATTAATCTTATAATTGTTTATTATTATATTTGCCATATAATTAGGAACTCGTGTGCATAATTTCATTTACGCACACATAAAATCCTTCATATTTTCTCAAACTTTTCTTTTCCCTCCTAAACCTTCTACATTTATCAATGGCGGATTCTAAGAAAACTAAAACCAAGTTCGAGTATGATCTTACTTCTATTCGTGATAGAACCAAGTCAGAAATGTACGTAGAATGGGATGTTTCAACTGATCCTGAAACAAGAGAAAATCTGAATCTACTTGAATCACGAGGATTAAAGAGATACTGCACAATGAAGCCATCGAGAAATCTTACTGTGGACGATCTGTGTGCCGAGTTCTTAACTAGGGCAAAAGCAACAGATACTGGGTTGGAATCTCAAATCAGAACGAAAGAAAAGAAGAGAAGAGTGGTTCTATCGATTTCTAAAATTGGAGCGATTTTTGTTCTGAGCACCACTGGTGAGAATCCATTTACATACAAATCATCGGAATACTTGGAAAGTTTCCGAATGATGGCCAGGAGAACCTACCAAAATACGACGGCGAATCTGAAGAGGCCAATGTTGAAAAGGAAATACAGACTTTTGATGTTGATCCTGACAAAGTGTATTTTGGGAGAACAACAGAGCCACGATGGACTAACAAAGCCAAGGATTTGTTGTCTGAGGGCTATCATAGACGGGGCTGAGATAAACTGGGCCAGACTGGTTTACTCAAGAATAATGGAGGAGAAGAAAAAATTTACCAAAACCCCAATATCAGACGATCTGATGAAATGGTCTCTGACCAAACTTGCAAGTATGATGGCCAAGATTATCATCATACTTGAACATAAGGTGGGGACAGACAACCTCGACTGGAGTGTTGGTGTCAAGAAGTACACAAGACAGAAGGGACTCTTAATCAAAGATGAGAAGTTATATGGGCCGACAGACTCAGAGGGAGATGGAGATGCTCCAGCTCCACCTCCAGCTCCTAAGAAAAAGGCTTCAAAAGCCAAGGCAAAGGAGGATAAGACGGTGTTGGTAGATGAATCCTCGTCTGCTGAGACGGAGGAAGCAGAAGAGGAAGAAGAGGAGACAGCTTCCCAAGGGGGAAGTGTCGCAGCTGAGGCGGCAAGAGTATCGGAGCAGACAGAGACTGTGGAAGTCTCGTCTGAGGAAGAATCAGGAGAAGGAGAAGAAGCCAGATCACCATCTTCATCTTCATCCTCATCTGAGGATGGAGTACCTAAACCCTCCACATCCCAACCTGGCGATGAAGGGGCAGATGAGACCGCTGCCTCTGAGCCTCCAAAACGGTCCACTCCTGAAAGTCCAACACAAACCCAACCTGCATTTGACCCATTTTCTTTTCTACCCTCAACCTCATCCGAACCTGATCTATTTCTAAACCTACACAACCCATCTGGGGTAATGGGTCCAACTGAAACCTCCCTACGGATTCTAGGAAAGAAATTCATTCTTAGCCAAGAATCCACTCTCAAAGACGAGCCTGAATTACTTAAAGAGTTGATAGATGTATATCTGTTAAGGAGACTCAGGTTGAGTTCGTTTGAAGAGACTGCTATGCTGATAACAGAAGCAGGGGGTAATAACTTAGCTATCTGGGAGAAAGAAGTCCTCAAGAAGGCAAAGCTCAAGTCATTCCAAGATATCTTAACTGAAAATACATTTGTTGATTATATCCTGCAAAGGGTATATCTTGGAGATGAGACCCCAGAAGAGGTGGAGAAAGCAGTAGAGAAGGGGGAGGAGCAGAAAAAGGATGAGATGACAGAAAAGGATGTTGAGGAAGAAAGGGTGGTAGAAGGAGTTACTGGTGGAGCTGCCGATGAGCCAGCTGAGATGGATACAGCAGAGGAGGCACGAACAGAGTAGGTTGTGGAGCAAGAAACAACTGAGGTGGAATCAGATGTGCCAGTAACATCAATGGATTTGGCAGATTCCCCTCCAGCTACTGTACAAACTGAAGCTGATATTGAGGAGATAGATTTAACTCTATTCTCTTCCTCTGAAGAGCAGATCTTGCCCGCCACATCTGCGTCTATATCCGATGTGGAAGCGCTGAAAGCAGAAGTTGAAAACCTGAGGAATGCTTGTCTGAATGCCTTCCAAATGGTTCCAAATGTCATAACTTCCTCATTAAAGGAAAACATAGAAGCTATTGTTCATGAGAAAACCAAAATCGACCTTTACTTCTCCAAAATCAGACATGAAGAGATCATGACCGAAGTGAAGCAAAAAGTGGCGGAAGAGATGAACTCACAAGATGCCTGGGTCAAACAATATGTTAGAGACGCTTATCGCCAAATCAGTGATAGTGTTGAAGACCAGGTGAGAGAGTCTTGGAAAGCGAAGGAAGCCTCATTCTCTCAAATTCTGAAAATGCAGCTAGCCATGGAAAATGATAGACAGACAAACATCCTGAGAAAATTCATGGAGGATGAATTCAGATGAGCTGAGGTTGGACAAAAGAAAAGATATGACCAGCTGGATCAGAAGACAGGGCTTGTAAGAGAAGAACTCATTGGCCAAATAAATCAAGTAGCCACTATCTGCAACACCCGATTTGCTGATGTAAAAAAGGGGGAAGATAGTGAGCTCAAGAAAAGAATTGAGTTGCAGGATGATCAGCTGATGGCCTTGAATCTGAGAATAGACGAGTTGTCTGAGGAGTTGTTAAAAGCTGAAGAAGAAAAGAAGAAGGCATCAGAGGAGAAAACTCAGAGAGCCTTGAGAAGGCTGAAAAGGAGAACAACTGAATCCACTGAGTCTGAACCTGAACCGGAACTACCACCCACTACTGATCCTGCTCCTATCCTGACAATCAAATCCCCCTCATCCTCATCCAAAGCAGCTGGGAAAGCTAAGGCTTCAAGCCAACTCCAGAAAACCCAGGCTGAAATTGATGAAGAGGAAAAAATCAGGAAAAGGAAGAGGGAGGACATGGAAAAACATAAAAGAAGGGATGCCAAGAAAAGACGTGAGCAGGAGAAAGCAGCAGGGAAATTCTATGATAGATCTCTGAGGAGATGGGTCCAGAAGGAAAAAGATGAGCAAGGCAGGGATGTCTTCAGGCCAGTCCATCGAGGTGAGGTGGTTCCCAAAGAAATCCTACTCATGGCAGATCAAGTGAAATGGAGACCCTTTGAAGTTGATTGGGTCTTCCAGTTTCATGTGTGCAAAAATATCAAATGGGGTTTGGATGAGAACGTCGCATTTCACAACTGGTTGGAAGAAAGGGATCCTCAAATGTATCAATATCTGATAGACCTTGAGCATGAAGAGTTCAATGCAGACGTAGTCGCACCTTCCTATTCTCAAATGGAACCTCCACTAACAAGAGATGGACGACCAGATCATGAGAAGATCAAGCAGTTGATTATCAAGGCCGAATCCATTGCTGATCTTGCAGAAGGAGGAGAGACAATGTCTTTAAAGAACATAGTCTTTGACTGGCTAAAGATACCTGAGCAGGATAGGTGGTATGTCTAGTTCTAAATCTCTCTTTTTGTGATCCTTATCTGGTCTATATGTACTGTGTGCGAATCTGTGAATATACTTGAATATCTGATTGGACTTCTCTCATAAACCTTGGTGTTCTAACTAATTTTTTTTTTTAAAAATCTTTTAAATTCTCTTTAAGAGACTTGTTTATAATTTCATAACACTAACTTATCTGAAATCTTCAAATCTTATTCTATATGTTGTCTTCGAAGTATTTGACCTTAACTTTGATTGACTATATTGTTCTGATCATCTGATTGTTAAATCTATTGCTCTGATTATCTGACTATGTGACTTAGTTGTATACTTTGTATTAATTTTATCTTTTAAAAGAGTACTAACATTTTTCTTTTCTTGAGCTGTGTTTTAACATCATCAAAAAGGGGGAAATTGTTAGGTTAAGAAAAAGTTGTATTTAGTTTTGATGTGTTAAAAAGAATAGGATGACCAGCTGAGTATTTTGTATAGACAGCTGAAGTAAGTGTTTGAAAATAAAACTAAGTATAAGAAGTCAGACTAGGTTAAGAAATTAGACTAGGACAAACCTCAGATGAGGACAGGAAATCAGATGAGGACCAGATATCAGACTAGGACAACACAGAAGACAGTTAAGACTCAATACGATAAACAAACACCCAGACAAGGAATGAAGACGAAGACATGGTGAAGCAAGTAGCAGACGATGAAGTGTTAGAATATTTTTACACAAGTTTCAAGAAGCAGTTTTCAACTAACTAAGAAGAAGTTACAAGATTCAGTTATACTGTTATAACTGACCAAAACAAAATTCAAGGAAGTTACAACTACCAAATGAAGATCTCTAGAAATAGGGATAGAAATTAGTTTAGAATTAACTTTTGATACTTTGTATTCCCAACTATTCATACATTCTAGATACATGAGTCATAAAAGCTGTAAACACACACAAACGTTCTATACGTTTTTCTGGTTTTAGTGTTTGTAGAACACTTTTCACAGAACATCTTCAAGCCATAGATATTCAGAAATTAGGAAGAAATTGTTGTAAGGCTGAAGATTCACGATTGTAAGTAAGAAAGCAAGAAGGAAGAAAGTCAGTAAGTGAAGACCCTTCTTCAAGGTTGAAGAAGGAGAGTGGATGTAGGATTGTTATAATCCGAACCACTATAAATCCTGTGTTCTTTATTGCTTTGATTTACTTATTTGTTTCTTTTCAATTCTCATATTATCAATCATAGATTAATTTCAGGATTAACGTTAAAACTAAAATTATCAGTTGCTTTTGATCTTGTTGAAGTTGAGGTTAATAATTGATTTCCGCCGTGTACATCTGGTACTTTGAATATATTTTGAGAGATTTGAAAAATTTACAAAATCTATTCAACCCCCCCTTCTAGATTTTATCCTAGAAGGTTAACTCTAAGTTTCTTAATCAACTCAACTAATCGGGACCAACACACCTCTTCTCAAAATGGTAAGGCTGAGAGGCAGATTCGAACCATAAATAACATGATCCGTACATTACTCGCTCATGCCTCTTTACCATTATCTTTTTGGCATCATGCCCTTCACATGACCACATACCTTCTCAATATCCTTCCCAAGAAACACTTGTCTTACTACACGCCACTCAAACTTCTTTATCACAAAGATCCGTCATATTCTCATCTTCGGGTTTTTGGGTGTTTGTGTTATCCGTTGTACCCGTCTACTACCATCCATAAACTACAATCCCATTCCACTTCGTGTGTCTTTCTGGGGTACCCTCCTAACCATCGGTGCAACAAGTGTTATGATATGATGTCGAATAAAATTCTTATTTGTCGTCATGTTATCTTTGACGAGATGCGATTTCCATTTTCCGATGTCCAGTCCCCGGCCCCTCAATATGAGGTCTTCGATGATGCTCCATCTCCTTATGTGACCAATCATCTCCACCGTTCTGCTATGCCTATGGCACCCCCACCTCCGGTTGCCCCACCTCCTCCTGTTCCTTCGGAGTCACCTCCGTCTCTTCGGCCGGTTACTCGTAGCCAGAGAGGCATTTTCAAACCTAAACACATTTTCAATCTCCACTCGTCCACTTCAAAGTCCCCTTTGCCTCGAAATCGAGTGTCTGCCCTGTCTGACCCTAATTGGAAATTGGCCATGCTTGATGAATTTAATGCTCTCATTGATAATAAGACGTGGGTGTTGGTACCTCGTCCTGTTGGTGTTAATATAATTCGCTCTATGTGGATATTTACTCATAAAGAACGTGTTGATGGTTCTTTTGAGATGCATAAAGCCCGTCTTGTAGGTGATGGCAAAACACAACAAGTCGGCATCGACTGTGGTGAGACTTTCAGTCCAGTGGTGAAACCAAGGACGATCTGCACTGTCCTGAGTGTGGCCTTGTCACATAAATGGTCTATTCATCAACTCGACGTAAAAAATACTTTCTTACATGGTAACCTAGTGAATACTGTTTACATGCATCAGCTTCTCGGGTTTCGGGATCCCAACTTTCCCAATCATGTGTGCCTCTTGAAAAAGTCGTTATATGGTTTTAAACAAGCCCCCCGGGCTTGGAACAAATGGTTCACATATTATGTCTCCAACATCGGCTTTACTCGATCACGTTCGGATCATTCCTTGTTTGTTTTTCAGGATGACACTCAGATGGCATACCTATTGCTTTACATCGACGACATTATCTTGACGGCTTCCTCAGATTCCTTGCGGCGCTCCATTATTGCTAAGTTGAGTTCGGAGTTTGTGATGAAAGACTTAGGCCCCCTCCACTACTTCTTAGGTATTGCGGTCACTCCCAATAACGAGGGATTATTTCTTTCTCAACGAAAGTACGCTTTCGAGATTCTTGAGAAAGCCGGTTTATCATCTTGCAAACTGTCGCTCACACCGGTCGACACAAAACCCAAATTGAGCTCCACCGAGAGTCCCCCATTTTCGGACCCAACGCTTTATCAAAGTCTGGCTGGGGCCCTCCAGTATCTTACGTTCACTAGACCTGATATTGCGTATGCAGTCCAACAAGTTTGCCTCTTCATGCATGCTCCTCGTGAGGTGCATATGTCGGCGTTGAAAAGAATTCTAAGGTATGTTCAGGGCACTCTTGATCTTGGCCTTCAACTTTATCCTTCTTCCATTAGTTCTCTTCTTGCCTATACCGATCCCGACTGGGGTGGTTGCCCAGACACCCATCGTTCGACGTCTGGTTATTGTATTTTCTTGGGAGACAACTTAATATCATGGTCCGCTAAATGACAATCTACTTTGTCCCGATCTAGTGCGGAGGCTGAATATCGGGGTGTGGCCAACGTTGTTTCCGAATCATGTTGGGTTCGTAATTTGTTGCTCGAGCTTCACTGCTCAATTCCAACGGCCACCCTTGTGTATTGTGATAATGTGAGTACCATATACTTGTCGGGGAATCCGGTTCAACACCAACGCACAAAACATATAGAGATGGACATATTTTGTTCGAGAGAAAGTGGCTCAGGGTCAAGTTCGCGTCCTGCACATTCCTTCCCGTTACCAAATTGCGGACATTTTTACCAAAGGACTTCCCCAAATATTATTTGAAGAATTTCGTTCCAATCTCAACGTCCGTCTGCCTCCCGTTCCGATAATATTCTTACAGGGACATCATAAAAGATGTAATAACCCGAACAAGACTAGGGTTTATTTTATTTTTATTTTCTAAGTATGACGACTTATTCGTACTACTTAAATTTTATTTGTGGTTTCCCTAAATTTTCTTCTACTGACAAGCGATTTTTTTTAATCAAAACTCTACTAATACTTTACAAATTCGTATATGTAATCTGGATTCGATTATTAATATTTAATAATTAATAATTCAAGAGAAGAAGGAAAACATTCATGAAAACCCTGAGAAAAACAATCTTCTTCCGACGCGCGTTTATTAATTTCCGAAGCCAAAACTCGAACCAAAAAAATATCAAAAATTCAACGATGAGACCACGACACCATATTAAACAAAAACCCTCAAAAAACGTGCACATGGGTGCATTAACAAAGAATAGTATTTTTATACCGCATTCTCCAAAATAATTTCCAAACCGTAGGCTAAATCCTTAGGACACAAGCCTATTTCTTCCCCTTTTCCTCACCACCATCCATTTGGCCACCCCTTTTCTCATTTTCCTTCTATAAATAGCCCCCCCCCCTTCTCATTCTTGGACACACAAGTCACAAAGAAGCTCTCAAGGCAAGAAGTCTTCTCCTCCTAAGAAGTAAGCCCCCTAGCCCTTTCTTTTAGTCTTATTCTTTCTTAGCTTGGAAGACTTAGGAAAAATAATTTAGGAAGTCCTAAGAGCTTGTTTTAATATGCTTTAATCATATATAGAGTGCTTGAGTTGAAATCTTAGTGTTTGAAGTCAAAATGGCGAAGTTATGTTGAAAGTATGAAATTGGCGAAATGTGTGCCCTAGCTACTGACCTGTTCTGTAAAAATAATTCGGACACCTTCCCACCGTTTAAGAAACATGAAAATATTCATAGATGTAGTATTTGGATTGTAGAACAACATGTTAAAATTTCATAATTTTCTGATCATTGTGTAAAGAGAATAAAATCGTGGAAATTTGTGTGACGTAAATGTGCATAATCTGGGAGCAGTGACTCATTCTATTTATTTCTCCCTTTTCTAAAGGTTATAAAATTTTGGAAAATATTGGGGGATGTTCCCCTTGATGTTGTTTAAATCATAGTAAAAATCATAATATTTTGTTTAGTACTTTATTAGATATAGATGTTCGACGCACAAGGTTATTTGTCTTTCATGAATTTATTTTTCCAGTTATACTTGCGTACTAAATTATGGAAAATTCATGGATGTCCTACAACATGTGTTTAATAAAATTCTAAAATTTTGTGATTTTTAAACAAGTAGGCAATAAGTTATGAATTTTATCGTAAGACATGTACAGTAACCGAGCCAAAGGATAGATTAAATATTCATGAATTTTTTGGGAAATATCCATAAGTCAAATGGCTGGGTTCCTAAATAAAATTTTTTCATCTTTGAGTAATGTATTACGTGTTTTAATTTCGTGATTTTTAGATAATTTTACAGTGAGTTATGAATTTTAGAAGAACACTTGACACTGTTGGCCGAACCAAAATCAAATGCCACTTCTTTTCAAAATCTGCTATTTTTCCACAACCCAAATGAGCTTGGACCCTTAATGAAATTTGTTCCATATTTAGAGATGTATATCATACTATAATTTCATAATTTTCGGATGAGTCTAAGTATTTTATTCCATTTATGCATGTTTAGGTATCATTTCTTCAATGATAGAGTATTAGGAGAAATATTTTACTTAACTTTCAGAAAAACTAGGCATTTCTTATGTGATACTCTATGAGTGTGAAGGTGAATGTTGCATTTGATTTCTTATAATAGAATAGGACCAACTAACCCAAATCCTGAACCTTGAATTGATAGTACACTAGAAATATCGTGAAACTACAAGGGCAAATCCATAAGATCGTTTAACAAAATAGGTGCCTCTAATACCAAAGTCTAGAATTAGAAAGGCACAATAATATCAAATCAAAATTATAAATTAAATTAATTAATCAAAAAGATCGGACGAAACTAAATGAACAGACTATGCTAAGTAAAGTACTGCACGTACCGGGGGCCTGAGTCATTGTACGAAAGGCTTAAGCAATCAAGAAGTTAAACTTTATCTATAAAAGTTTCCAGGAGGGTGACACTATTTGTATAACCAGTTAATGTCATATGGACTGTTTTTAGTTCTGTTGAACTAATCATAATATTTTTTCGAAAGACGTGAACAACTCAAAAGCATACGGACTATTGTCTTTTCTTCTAAATATAAAATGAATGCTTTTTTCAAAAGACGAAATCAATTCCAAAGCATGAAAATGCACAACTCTTAATACGTAATTATATGTAAAGGATCTTTTCCTATTTATTTTATAATGGTGTGATAGGGGAAGTTAATCCCATTTACGCATATATAAGCGACGGGTGAAAAAATCCCGACTATGGTGTGGTAGGGGAAGTTAATCCCATTACGCATATGTAAGCGCAATTACGGGTCTCGAACGTGTCAACGTGCCATTCCAATCTTAGGGAAACACTAGTTCCCATAACGCATATGTAAGGGAATCTTAGGGGAACACTGTTTCCCATACCGCGTATGTAAGGGAAGTTACGAGTTTCGGACGTGCTAACGTGCCACTCCACAGTGTGATTACGGAGGATGGATGTGGTAGGAAACTATCGCGTGCTACTCCATACGTGTTTATATCTATATTCGAACGATATAAAGAGTTTTAAAGTTTAGACTCAAAGACGATGGAAGTTAAAGGTTGTTAATCATAATACTAAATCTTACCTATTTTCCAAATGAGCACAATGCTATAACAAAGAATTAAATAACTAAAAGATTAAAAGCTTCAACTATTTTGGGTTTTCCTAACAATCTGTGTAACAGCATACAGGTTGCCCACTGAGATTTTTATCTCACACCCCCAACTTAACATTTTTTAGGTTGCGAGATTGAGGCCCGGGAGCTGTAGTAGACGACCTTCCCCCTCCTCCTTTTAGCAAATTTGTTTCTCTTATTTGCACAATTCCGTTAATATATTTGTGTTAAAACTATGTTGCTATTTTTTCCTGAGGGCTATGCTCGTCGATTGGCTTTTATCAGTATCAACAATGTTTATCTTTTATGAAATAAAAGAGTTATCCTTGTTTTATATGTGTTGATAGGATCTTCTGCTGCAACTTATCTTTACTCGTTTGATTCAAAGAAATTTTCTGGCTCGGTTTTTATGGTTCACTAAGTGATGACTCGAGTTTAGGACGTCGGGACCTGGTTGGTTGACTTTCTGAATTCCGGGGCATTACAAAAGAGGACATTATTAAAGTTATGGAGGAATTTCATTTGAATGGTAAGTTAGTTCGGGGATTGAATACATCGTTCATTGTGCTTATTCCGAAGAAGGAGGATCCGAGGCTGCTCAATGATTTTTGTCGTATCTCTCTTATTGGGAGTGTGTAAAAAAATCCTAGCTAAGGTCCTCGCAAGGAAACTAAGTAGAGTTATGGGCTCTATTATCTCAGAAAACCAAACTGCTTTTGTGGGGAATCGTCTTATCCATGATGGTATTGTGATCATAAATGAGGCATTAGAGGAAGCAAAGAGGAGGAAATTAGAAAGGGTTTTCTTTAAAATCGACTTTGCAAAGACTTACGATACAGTGGACTGGAGGTTTTTGGAGGTAATGCTCAAACAGTTTAATTTTTGTAATAAATGGATAAGTTGGATGATCGAGTGTGCATCTTCGGCAACAGCGAATATGCTTGTAAAATGGGAGTCCCTCTAGAGAATTCAAGTTGGAAAGAGGTCTCCGTCAAGGGGATCCTCTTTCTTCATTTTTTTTTCTAATAGTGGCCGAAGGTCTTGAGTTATTGGTGAATAGAGCAATTGATGAAGGTTTGTTAGAAGCTGCCGAAATGGGCAAAGAGAAAATCACAGTGTCGCACTTGCAATAAGCGGATGATACCATATTCATCTCTCCGGCAAAAATGGAAAATGTGTGGGCAATGAAAAGCATTCTTAGGAATTTCGAATTGCTGTCCGGGTTAAAAGTAAATTTCACTAAAAGCAGCATCATGGGTGTCAATGTGGGGAGTAGTGTTGTTGTTGGGCTTTTCGCTGGGAACAATAAATTGTTGAAGGGAGATCATTAAAAGGAAGCCCTGGGTAGTGTTAATTTTAGAAGCCCATCAATCGGCCCATATTTTAATAGGGAATTGTGGCCATCAGATTGGAATAATTAATCCAATTGTGATAGTACGAGATCGGTACATTCCTGACACTGCAACATGGCAATGGATTTATACGTGAAAACGTCGAGCAAAAGAGGTTGTTGAATAGTGAGGTATTCCTCAAAACTTTTGAATATTCTATCCTAATTTCATCATCTTCTTCGTCTAACCCTTCTATAATTCTCCATTGTTACAGGGGGAGTTAGTAATCTGCGGACATATATATTTGAATGAGAGAAATTGCGAGTTACGAAAATATGGGGTCCTATGGCTGAGACGATCATTCATCTGTCTTCTTTTTTTGTTATTTTTCTTGTTCCCAGTTACCACGCTGTTGAGTTGTAAACATATTTATTAAATATTCAATCAAGTTTCCCCCTATTTACTGCGTCATTACGTTGGGACATTACAAGCGGTATCTAGAGCCACAACGCTCCCCACTCTGATAAAATGGTAGAAAACCCCAGGATGAAGGATCTATATGAATCGATCAAACAACACGAGCAGAAGTTTGAATCGAACGAGGAAACCTTGAAGAACCTGGAGCAGACACTTCAGGGCGTGAGTCACAATCTGATTCAGTTAAGTCAGAACATGGAGTATCTGATGAGAAAAGCCATCGAACCTATGGTTATGGGTGTAGATAAAGAGAAAGGAGTATTGGAAGAATCGAGCTATGGAGTGACGAGGGAAAGAAGTGGGGTTTACACCCCACCGCCATTACGAAACATGAATCACACGCCTGCCAACCCTGCTAATTACAACTCAAACTACTAGGTAACAAAGCTGACTTTTCCTGAATTTAGTGGTGAGAACCCATATTGGATTAGGAAAGCCAATCGTGTCTTTCAATTAATACCAATGGAGGAGGGTAGGAAAGTTTATCATGCGGGATACTATATGAAGGGGGTAGCTGATACTTCATATATGGAGTACATTGAAGGGAGAGAGGGTATCACTTGGCCTGAATTATGTAATTTATTGATGTTAAGGTTTGTTTGCCCTGGTAAGGAGGATGTTGTTATTGAATTTACTAAACTCTAGCAAACTCATGATGTTAATACATATCAAGAAAAATTTGATGAGCTTAAATCCCTAGTTAAGGTTAAGAATCTTCACCTTAGTGAGGAGTTTTTAACATCTTGCTTCTTGAGGGGTTTAAAGGAAGAATTGCGAATTTCGGTGCAGTTGTTCAAACCTACTGAACTTGATCAAGCTGTTAATACTGCTAAGATGCTCGAGTCAACATTGGATGTGTGGGGAAGGAAGAACAGATGGGGAAATAACAAACCAACTGTTACCAATACTAACAATTATGAGAAGGCACTTGGTACTTATAGCCATTCCAAAGCAGAAGGGAAGAAGGAGGGCACTGAAATGGTACTTCCTAACAAGAAAATCAGTGATGCACAATATCAAAAGAGGAGAGCCTTAGGGCTATGTTTTCACTGTGATGAGAAATACACTTACGGGCATGTATGCAAGAACAAACAATTTCAATTTGATCATTGTGGAAGAGGAAGAAGTAGGGATGGCAATGGGGCGGGTTCAAACCCGGACCTGCATTGAACCCGCCCCGCCTAGGGCGGGTTTGGACCCGGTCAAGCGGGTATGGGATGGGTCGTGATTTTTGTAAAACCCGCCCCGCCAACCCGTATGTGGACCCGCCACATATAAATACATTAATATTTTTATGTATATATATGAAATTATGTAATTTATATTGATATTTTTTTTTTTGAAAGAAAAAGAAGTTTTATTTCCTACCAGGTATGAGAGATACCTCAGTTTTACATATGCCAACACAATTCCATATTTTACAATTCACTTTCAAAAGGGCTCAACAGCCATCTTTGAAAATTACCATACTCATGAGGAAAGTATATTGAAAACCAGCTCCATACCCTGGTTTTTAATTCATCAAACGCCTTTTCCGTATCGAAAGTTTTGTTTTCAAAAATTGCCTCGTTTCTCTTGTTCCACACCACCCATATCAAACCCGACCATAGCGCCAAAAGAAGTTTCCTTTTCTTCTTCTCTTTGAACATTCCCCACATCAGCAAAAACTGATTTGCTATAGAATTAGAGATCACCGATTGAATCTCCATCCATTCAAAACATCTATACCATAGAGGGGCGATGAAACCGCACTCAAGGAAGATATGATCGATCGATTCCGAGGCATTCTTACAAAAGGCGCACGACACATCAGCTTGATCCCCAATGATATTTCTCCTGCGTAAATTATCCCTCGTCGGCAGCCGATTAATATTTGTGAAAATATATTATTTATGTTATTTTTATGTGTTAGATGAATATTATGTGTTATTTTAAGTAATTATAGATTTTAATTTGAATTATTTAAAGTCAAAATAAAAATATTGGATATATTAAAATTAATTTTAAATTACTAAAATATTAAACGGGGCGGGGCGGGTAGGATCCGATGATTAGGGTGAATTATTGCATGAGTTTTGAGGGATTTAAATGCATAAAATAATGAAAAGTATTACTGTTTAAGCTTTAAAGTATAGAGTATCACTTCTTATGCTTAAAAGTATTACTACTTTGGGTTTAATGAACTTCGTTTGGTTTTTATCTCGTTTTCAGAGTTTCCGGTGGAATTTGATGAAACGGAAAGTACCGGGATTCATATGGCGACGAGACAAACGCGTAGGGCGAAAACATGGGTCGGAGGTGCATATCGGGCCTAGAAAATTCCCTGGACTCGACCTAGGGTCGAGCTTGGTAGCCTTGAGTCGAGGGATTGGCCAGATTTAAAAAACCGGATTTTGAAGCAGCCTCGAGTCTTGCCTGGCCCTCGAATCGAGGGAGGAGCCAAGCCTCGAGTCGAGGTTCAGCCCTCGAGTCGAGGAGCGTGTTTTGTGGAATTTTATTATTTTTTCGTCCAATCAGAGCGCGACACGTGGCAGGACGGGTATATACATATATATATATATACGTGGAAATACAGATTTTCTAAACGTTTTTTGATCAAGAGGGAGGGAAGAAGATCAAAAACACATACTTTTCACACACACATAGTTAGGGTTTTGATTTCTTTTTCAATTTAGACGATCAACGGATGATTTTTTATGATTGGACACCATCTAGGTGATATTCTACTTTTAATTTCTGTTATATCAATTCAATTTCTCGTTATGACTTCCGGGTATTCAATCAATTTCATGGATTTAATTTCTTCAAATATGCAAGGCTAAATTCATAGTGCTAGGGTGTTTTGATACTAATGGGTGATTGATTCGTGAGGAATTCTTATGAGTTGTTTTGATTGTTGATTAATTAATTGGATTGATGAGGATTGATTGATCTATTGTTTAATTAATTTCTAATTCCATGCATAGTTCTTTAATTATCGCAATGAGACTTGGGTATTTAGATAACTTTATTGGGTAAGGGAATTAATTGGGTAATTAGAGTTAATATTGGTTTAATGCAAGGAGACTTGATTAATATCATTAGAAATACATTAATTCCACATTAATTACTTAGATTAGTAGTCAAGTGATTAGTGAAGAGACCATAGGTAAGGTGCCTTAGTATCGAAGGGGAGTCACGCTAGGGTAACCTATTGACTCGTGTTCTTGCCCCGGGAGGAAAGGGTGACTTAGTCCTTTCAATCTTTCGTGCGTTTAATATAGCGTAGTTCATAGGCTTACCAAGTACGGGATTATTGCTTGTATTAAAGATTGCTCTTATTAATTGATTGACATGAAAAATACTCATTTGAATTCGTTGCGTGATTGATACTCATTTGTTGATAAGCACCCGAGCACGTCTTTATTATTGATTGAATTTCGTTATTAATAATCTAGTTATTTGATTTAATTAATTATTGCATAAAACCCATTGATCCTATTATATGACTTGTGCTACAATTATGATTAAATTAGTAAATTTAGGGCTATCTCACACTTGATTTCCGTGGATCGATAATTTAACCGGGTAACTTACTAGCTACACGATCCCTTTACACTTGAAGGGTGAGTGTTGGCTTTTAAGCCTATCAAGTTTTTGGCGCCGTTGCCGGGGAATCGGTGTTTGAGATAACTTAGATTGAAAGTTGAAAGTAGTTGATAGTGCCTTTTATTTTTGTTTATCTTGTTTGGCTAGTCTTGAGAGGATTTTGATACTTGGGTGTTTTCTAGGTGTGTATGAACACAAGATCAAGTGGAATTGAACCAATTCCCTTGAACTTGGAGATCGAAGGCACTGTAAGGAGACATAACCGAGAGAGAAATCGTCGAAGGGCTCAAGCCCGAGCAAGAGAAAGAGAACTTGAAATGGAGAATAACGATCAAGATGTGATCGATAGGAGGGAGAATCAAAGAGAAGATCAAAGAGAGAATCCAAGAGAAAATCCAAGGAAAAGACCAATCCGTGAGTATTTTGAGCCTCCAGTCCAAATCCACTATGATGGGATAGCTCGTCCACCATTGACGGCTAACAATTTCGAAATCAAGCCGGCATTGCTGCACATTCTCAAAAGCAAGCAATTCGGTGGAGATCCCAAGGAGGACCCGAATCATCATATTGCTCAATTCCTTGAGTATGCCGATACGGTGAAGATGAATGGAGTGACTGAGGATGCTTGAAGAGCTCGTCTCTTCACATTTACTTTGAGAGATCGAGTCAAGGATTGGATTGCCTCTCTACCACGAGATAGCTTGGGTTCTTGGGAAGAATTGAGTAAGAAATTTCTCTTGAAATTTTTCCCACCTTCCATGACTCTCCAATGCAAGACATTGATTGCTCAATTCCATCAAATAGAGGGTGAGAATATGCATGAAGCTTGGGAGAGATTTAATAGCCTACTTAGGAAGTGTCCTCAACACGGTTTCGTTGATGAGCAAATAGTGAGCTTCTTCTATTATGGACTTGATCCGCCATCTAGGAGAATTCTTGACTCAAGTGTGGGTGGATCACTCTTTGACAAGTCCGGAAGAGAAGCTAAAGATTTGATTGAGAACATAGCTTGCAACACCACAAGTTGGCCAACCGAGAGAAGGGGTCACTTCAAGATCGCTCAAGTGGAAGAGAATGAGACGTTGAAAGTGCTAGCCGATGTTGTTCAAAAGTTGGCTACAAAGGTGGATGGGATCGTAGAAAGTGGCATGAGAAGTGGAATGGGGGGTGGAAATGAAGCTCATCAAGTTGCTAATCATGTGGAAGAGGTAAGCTATATGGGAAGACCATCATATCCTCATGGAAATTACCAAGGTAAACATTCGTTCCCAAACCAAGCCCCTCCACAAAATTACCAAAATCGATATCCCAACAATCCTCCACCTAATTTCCAAAATCAAGCCTCTCAACCACCTCCATATCCCTCAAACAACCCTCCATATAATCCAAAATTTTGAAAGCATGAGAATTTCTCCTATGCTAACCAAAAGGCGGTGAACAGAAATAGAAACAAAACTATTCTTAAGATAACCGACAATATAGGAGGCAGAAAGTTGAGTATATTGGTGGATAGTGGGAGCACAAGTAGCTTTATGGACTTACAAATTGCACAAGAGTTGAATTGTGTAGTTGAAGAAGCAACTCCCTAGGTAATCACAGTAGCTGATGGAGGAAAAACAACAAGCACATTTAAGTGTGACAACTTCAAGCGGCAAATGCAAGGAGTGACATTCTCTCATGATTTTAGAATGATCAATTTGGGGGGGGGGGGGTGCGATCTCATATTGGGAGCTGACTGGATGTGGGAACACAACCCCATTACCTTCGATTTGAAGAAAAATAAATTAGCTATGATCAGAGAAGTGGTGGAGATAGAATTCCAAGGTGATGATACAAGTCCGGAACTCAAGATGATTAGTGCTAAGAACCTGGATAATTATCTTCATAAGAATACTCATGGCATCATTGTACAACTGTTCACTATCAATGTCGATACCAGTCAAGGAGAGTTGAATGTTCTGATTCTAAAAGTTTTACAGCAGTTCGAAGGCGTGTTTGAGGAACCACATGGGTTGCCGCCTAAAAGGAACATCGAGCATGAAATCAATCTGAAGCCGGGTACACAACCCATATTTCAAAGGGCTTATAGGTACTCACATTCTCTCAAAGATGAAATAGAAAAGATGGTTAAGGAGATGTTGAATCATGATCAAATACAAGTTAGCTCGAGCCCATTTACCAGTCCTATAATTATAGTAAAGAAGAAGGACTGTACGTGGAGATTTTGCGTCGACTACATGAAGCTAAATGATCAAACGATCAAGAACAAGTACCCGATGCCAGTTATCAAAGATCTTCTCTCGGAGTTGCATGGTGCAAAAATATTCTCGAAGAATGATTTAAGACAGGGGCATTTCCAGATTTTGTTAAAGGAGGGAGGTAGATATAAAACAACTTTCATTACACATTGTGGGTTATTCGAGTTCAAAGTGATGCCTTTTGGACTTACCAATGCTCCCGTTACTTTTCAAAATATGATGAATGAGGTATTTTCTGAATACATACGAAAGTTTGTGCTAGTGTTCTTGATGGCATATTGATTTATAGCATAGACTTGGAAAGCCATGTTCGACACTTTACCTTGGTGATGCAATTATTGGAGAAACATAATAGTATGCTAAAAGGAGCAAGTGTGCATTTGGGGTTAGCCAAGTGGAGTATCTAGGACACATAATATCTGGAGAAGGAGTCAAAACTGATCAAGAGAAGATTAAGAGCATGGTGGAGTGGCCCCAACCAAAAAATCTGAAAGCTTTGAGAGGATTTTTGGGATTAACTAGCTACTACCGAAGGTTTATCAAGGGGTATGGAGTGGTAACAAAACCACTCACTCAACTTTTGAAAAAAAATGCTTTCAAATGGAGTCTAGAAGTAGAAGAACTTTTACCAAATTAAAGAAACTCATGGTGGAAGCACCGGTTCTAAAAATGCCCGATTTTTCTCAGCCATTCGTCCTGGAAACCGACCCTTGTGGAAATGGAATAGGGGTGGTTTTGATGCAACAGGGAAAGCCTATCGCATTTTTCAGTCAGTCATTTTGCATAAGGAACCAAGCATTGTCCACTTATGAGAAGGAATTACTAGCACTAATGACAGCGGTCTCAAGGTGGAGTCATTACATTAATGGAAGTACATTCATCATTAGGACTGATCATGCTAGCCTTAAACATTTGAAAGAGCAGAGGTTGAGCAACATTTTACAACAAAAATGATTAATTAAACTCATGGGACACGATTACACCATAGAATACAAGAAAGAGAAGGAGAATACTGCCGCCGATGCTCTATCTCGGTAATATAAACAAACCTCTGAAGCTGGGGAGGTATTGCAGGCGATAAGTACTACCGTCATACCCAAATGGATGGAAGATGAGCTGGCTAGTTATGAAGGAGATGAAACAATCCAGGAGATGATGACACAAACTTTACTGGAAGCAGGGAAGGGAGATTATTCAATCAAGAATGGGATTTTAAGATATCAAGGCAAAATATGGATTGGTCAGACCAACAAGATAAGAGAGAAAATCATGGAAACAATTCATGATTCATCAATAGGTGGGCATTCAGGAATCCAAGCTAGTTATCAGAGGGCTAAGTGCTACTTTTATTGGCCTGGAATGAAAAAAGATTTTCACGACTTCATCAATGCTTTTGATGTGTGTAGAAGGTGCAAGACAAAAAGTGTACCTTATCCTGGATTATTACAACCATTAGTTGTACCAGAAAAGCCTTGGAGCCAAGTAACCATGGATTTCATAGAGGCGCTGCACAATTCAGAAGGGAAGAGCGTGATTTGGGTCATAGTGGACATGATGACTAAATACAGTCACTTTATTTCTCTTAGTCACCCTTATATTGCTGAAAAGTTAGCTGAAATCTATCTCAACCAGGTGTATAAGTTACATGGGCTTCCAGAGATTATAGTAAGTGATAGAGACGTGGTTTTTCAAAGTGCTTTTTGGAAGTCACTTTTCAAACTGGCTGGAGTACAATTACACATGAGTACTGCCCATCATCCACAAACTGATGGACAGAGTGAATGGGTAAACCAATGCCTAGAAACCTATCTGAGGTGTATGACTCACACGAAGCCTGAGAAATGGACAAGTTGGTTACCAATGGCAGAATGGTGGTACAAAACTAATTATCACCAATCTATTCGAATGACTCCTTTCGAGGCATTATACGGTTACAAACCGTCACAGTTAGGACTTGGTCCTATGGAGAAGGCAAGGTCTGAGGAAGCTGGTGAGTGGATGATAGACAGGGCAAGGATGATGCAAGTGTTGAAAGAACATTTACAATCAGCTGTAGAGAGAATGAAAAAATATGCAGATGCTCATAGATTTGAGAGAGAATTCGATGAAGGGGATTGGGTCTATTTGAGGATGCAGCCATTCTGAAATGCACCAGATCAAGTGAGAAGGCAAACTAAGTTATCGGTCAAGTACTTTGGGCCATATCAGATAGAAAAGAAGGTGGGAAAAGTGGCATATAAACTCATACTGCCTCAAGGGTGCTGATTACACCCAGTGTTCCACGTCTCGCAGCTCAAGAAACAAATCAACACAGGCGCAACCACTAGAAACAAATGAAGAAGGGGAAGTGACTATCCTACCTGTTATTGTATTGGAGCATAGAACAGTGAAGAAACGCAAAAAAATGGTTGAGCAAATTCTGGTACAATGGTGTAACGGGCAGCCGGAAACGGCTACCTGGGAGAACGCTGAAGCTATCAAACTGAAGTTTCCAGATTTGTTGACTTGAGGACAAGTCAATTCAAGGGGGAGGCATTGTCGCGTTTCTTGTTTTTACGTTTTTCTTGTTGGGCTTTTCGCTGGGAACAATAAATTGTTGAAGGGAGATTATCAAAAGGAAGCCCTGGATAGTGTTAATTTTAGTAGCCCATCTATCGGCCCATATTTTAATAGGGGAATTGTGGCCATCAGATTGGAATAATTAATCCAATGGTGATAGTACGAGATCGGTACATTCCTGACACTGCAACATGGCAACGGATTTATACATGAAAACGTCGAGCAGAAGAGGTTGTTGAGTAATGAGGTATTCCTCAAAATTTTTGAATATTCTATCCTAATTTCATCATCTTCTTCGCCTAACCCTTCTATAATTCTCCATTGTTACAGGGGGAGTTAGTAATCTACGGACATATATATTTGAATGAGTGAAATCGCAAGTTACTAAAATATGGGGTCCTATGGCTGAGACGATCATTCATCTGTCTTCTTCTTTTTTTATTATTTTTCTTGTTCCCAGTTACCACGCTGTTGAGTTGTAAACAGATTTCTTAAATATTCAATCAAGTTTCCCCTATTAACTGCGTCATTACGTTGAGACATTACAAATGTATTATATCAGATGGCAAAAATCCTTGGTTGTGAAATTGGTATGGTATCGTTCTCATATTTGGGGTATAAAAGTGGGTGCAAATCACAAAAAGGTTGCACAGTGGTCGCATATGATACAGAAGGCACAAAACAAACTTAATTCTTGAGATCACTGAAAAATTTCGATTGGGGAAAGAGTAATGATTTTAAATATCGTGTTGTCCGCTATACCTATGTTGGTCCCTAGATTGAGTTGATTTTAGGAGATTGAATGTCCCTCTAGCGATAATCTAGAAGGGGGGATGAATAGATTATCTAAACTTTTTCAAATTTAGATTATCCACCAACTTCCAAATCAAAGTTATTCAGCAGAAATGAATTTTATACTCAATCAATAAGGATATAAAGCGTTATGAAATCTTGTTTGATCGAAATGTAAGTAATAGCAAGAATTAAAAACTGAAAGAAAGAACACCAAATTTATAGTGGTTCGGATCGAACGATCCTACGTCCACTCTCCTCCTTCAACTTGAAGAAGGGTCTTGACTTACGTACTTCCTTTCTTTCTTCTTTACTTACAGTGTGAATCTTCAGCCTTACAATGATTCCTTCCTAACTTCTGGAATTTATTGGCTTGAAGATGTATGTGAAAAGTGTTTTATAAACACTATAAAACTATGAATGTGAAGAACGTTCGTGAATGTGAGTACAACTTTCGTGAGTGCTAATTGTGCTTAGAGAATGCTTGAGAATTATTGAGATTGCAAAAGTTATTCTAATCTAATTTCTAGATCTATTTATAGAGAACTATTTCTGATGGTTGTAACCTCCTTGCTGATTCTTCTCTTGTTAGTTATAACCAACTAACTGAATCTTGTAACTTTTTCTTGGTTAGTTGCAACTGTTCTTGAACCTTCTTAGTTTTTCTAACACTTCTTCACCAACTTCTTTACTCATCTTCAGACGTGGTCTTCCTCATCTGTGTCTTGCTTTTCAGTTCTTGGTGTTTCTCTATTGTTCTCTGATCCTGACCTCGTCTTCCTCTTATCTTCATGTTTGTCCTCATCTGACCTCTTGTACTTGTCTTCGTCTGATCTTCTTATACTTATCTAATTTCTTGTACTTAGTCTATTACAAGTCTTTACTACAGCTGGCTATACAATATTTCAGCTAGTCATCCTATTTTATATTTAACTCATTAAAACTAAATACAATTTTCTTCCTAACAACCTATCTATCACCTCTCTATCTTTTGTATCCCTAAGAGCTCCTTGAAGTCTTTTATTTCGTTGTTTTGGAATTTTCTTTGGGGTGGGGGCGTGAAGGCTCAAAGAAGATAGCTTGAATTAAATAAAAAAAAAATTGTTTACCAAAAGATAAATGGGATTTGTGGGCGAGTGATTTAGAGTGTTTTAATAAAGCTCTTGTCGATAAATGGCTTTGGCGGTATTTATCTTACAAGGATAGTCTTTGGGTTCGAGTTGTCACATCTCTTTATGGATCTATTAGGTTGGGTGATGTGGGGTTTATTTCGGATGGGAGAGAGTCTAGATGGTCAGGTTGGTGGTGATACGTAGTGAGGAGGATGAAAGTGGTAGGTGGTTTTGGGAGGGGAGGGGGACACAAATTTTTGGGATGAGAAATGGGTGGGTGACTCAACACTTAAGGGTCAGCTTCAAGGTTATTTCTTTAAGTAGAGTTCAAAATTGTAGTGTCAAGTCATGGGGTCTTGGGTTGAGGGGGTTTGGAGTTGGAGATGGTGTTGGAGGAGAAATTTATTTGATCATGATATGATTTTAGTCTCTCAATTTCTGAATGTTGTGAACAAGTGCAAGTTGAAATTAGGTGTGCAAGATAGTTGGTGTTAGGAAGAAAGTTGTAATTGGTTTTGATGAGTTAAAATGTAAAATAGGATGACCAGCTGAGTATCTTGTATAGACAGCTGAAGTAATTAAATACTTTGTAAATCAAGATAAGTATCAGAAATCAGACTAGGTCAAGAAATCAGACTAGGACGAAAACCTGATGAGGATAAGAAGTCAGACGAGGATAGCATGAAGAAGACAGATGAGGTCTAAAACGATAAATAATCATCAAGACATAGAAGGAAGACGAAGACAGGGTGAGACAAAAAGCAGACGACGAAGTGTTAGAGAAATTTCACACAAGTGTCAAGAAGCAGTTACAGCTTATCAAGAAGAAGTTACAAGATTCAGTTATATTGTTATAACTGTCAAAAACGGAATTCACAAGGAAGTTACAACTACCAAATAAAGATCTCTATAAATAGGGATAGAAACTAGAATAGAATTAATTTTTGACAATCTCACAATTATTCATTCACATTCTCTTCACAATTTTTATTCAGAAATATTGTAAACACACACAAACGTTCTATACGTTTCCAGTTTTAGTGTTTGTAGAACACTTTTCACAGAATATCTTCAAGCCATTGATATACAGAAATTAGGAAGAAATTATTGTAAGGCTGAAGATTCACATTTGTAAGTAAGTAAGCAAGAAGGAAGAAAGATAGTAAGTGAAGACCCTTCTTCAAGTTGAAGAAGGAGAGTGGATGTAGGATCGTTTGATCCGAACCACTATAAACAACTGTGTTCTTTACTTTTCGTTAGCTTACTTGTTCATATTGTTTTTCTGTTCATAATCAAAAATTAATTTCAGAATTTAAGTTAGCCTAAATATCAGTGTGCTTTAGATCTACATAAAGTTGGGTTTAAATTTAATTCCGCTGTGCTACTTGGGTGTTTTGAATAAGTTTCAAAAGTTTGATAAAATTGTAAAATCTATTCAACCCCCCCTTCTAGATTTTACCTAGAAGGCGAGATCAAGTTGTAACTAATCTACTCAACTAAGTGGGACCAACAAGTGGTATCATATCAGTGTTAAGCTGTTCTGATATTGATTTTAGGTCTTAACCAAGATTCTAAAATTAATTCTTGATTGTTTTCATCTTCTTTGTTTCACTAACTGTGCTACTAACAAGATCTTGTAAGTGTTTTTGGTTTTCTATCTTAACATGTCATCTGTTAAGAGCAAGAAATCAAGGAGTCTACCTGATTTCTCAATCGAAGAATATGACTACTGGAAATTTAGAATGGAGAACCATCTCAAAGCAATTCATGATAGAATGGAGGAGGTTCTTGAAAAAGGACCTATCAAATTTTTTCATGGAGGTACAAGTGACGGCACTGCAGCAGCTGAAACAAGAGTTAGGCAAGAGAAAAAGAGCTCCGAACTCACAAGTGATGAAAGAAAGATTCATAATCTGGATCAGGTTGCTAGAACAGAGATCATTGAAACATTGAGTAAGGACTGGATCGAAAAGGTGAAAAGATGCAAGACTGCCAAGGAAATGTGGGAAACTCTTGCTTTGGAATCATGAAGGATCGGATCAGTCAAGGAAAACAAATTGCAATCAGTATTACATGTTTTTGACACTTTCAAGATGAAAGAAGGAGAATCCATTGATCAACTAGATGTTAGACTGACCAATCTTCTAAATAAGGCGGCTGATTTGGGTAAAACTTACTCAGAGAAAGAAATCAACAATAAGGTGTTGAGGTCATTAAGCAAAAGATGGAGAGAGAAAGCTAATATTCTTAAAGCTACTCAGAATTTATCTTCAATTTCACACCACACTTTATTTTCTTATCTCAAGGCATTAGAGTATGACATCCAAATCGAAGACGAAGAAGACGAAGCAGAATCTTCAACATTTGGAAAAAGAAGTCGTAGCATTTCTTCATCAAGAAGAAGAATCCTCATCCTCATCGAAAATCTCCAAGACATCTGATTTATCTATTAAGGAGGAAATGACTCTTTTGTTAAAAATGATATGAAAGGCTGAGAATGAAGTACAAAAGAAATAAGAGAGATAGATCGTGATTTGAAGGAATTATAGATCGGATAAAGAAGAAAAGAGTTCGAAAATGATAGGAAAAAGATCAAATTAGAAAGCATAAATCACCAATTAGAAGAGGAGATAGTAGTCCTAAGACAAACATAGGAGATATTTGTTATACATGCAACAAGCCCCTCACTATAGTTATGATTGTCCTCAACTCACTTCAAGAGAGAGAGAAAAAAAGAAAAAAAAATTTTCAAATATCTATTAGAGAGCTCTTCTAGCCGAGAAAGAAGAAGTTCATGAAACATCATCCTCCTCATCCTCATCTGATTTTGGATCTTCATGACGACATCTCACAAATGGCAAAAGAGGTACACTACTATTCTTTCTTTATGATATGACTATGATAGATACTTATCCAAAAAACTAATCCTTTTGTTATAGAAAAACTTTTGAAAGATTTGAAGACTAGATCTATCTCGCTTATAAACAGATAGAGACTAAAAATTTTGATTTAAAGAATCAAAAAAAAATCTCGACTAAAGTCAATCAAACAAAGGGTAAACCTGAAGAAACTAAGTCAAAGTCCATCCTAGGGGGAATGTGGCTTTGAGACCATCACTAACATATCCATTTTTACAAGATTCAAGTTAGAAAAAAGATCGGTGAATTCTTTAAAAATAAAATTTTAAACATCTATTATGAAAATGAGAATTACAAAAGAACTTTTGAGAAATTAAATCTCAAGTTAGGGCTTTTAAATAACTCTAACATGAATAGATAAAATCTTCAATACTTCACAAAAGTCTAATGACAAGACTGGATTAGGTTTTGATAGGAGTAAGAAAAATGATCCAATAAAACCTAGAGTTTTTATTAAAGCAACTAAACCATAGATAGAAACTAGATTTAGTCCTTGGAAACCTAAGGAATTAATTACCTCATCTGATACTTCTAAAAAGAAAACACAGACGAGGAAAGGTACTCCTAAGGTCAGACCTAAGATTGAGTCAAAGTCCTATCCTAGGTATAATGGCTTTGATGGAAGAAGTAAAACATATCCATTTTTACCAAGATACAAGACAATTACAAAAGATCAGTTAAACAAAATTGATCTTGAAAGTCTTATCTTAGTAGATAGATATGGATGTAAACTTTAATCTATGGTTTTGAAGAACATTGATATCTTTGTCTGGATACCTAAAAGTCAACTTAACATGAAAGGACCCAAAGTACAAAGGGTACCTAAGCATTAAATTTGTGATTGCAGGAAGACAAGAAGATAGTTGAAAGAGGAGACATTCTTGAGGTCATCTTAAACATTCAAAACTCTTTCCAAAATATGACCTATGAAAGACGTCTTCTTTTCTAACTAAGGACTCCATAAAGTATTTAAGAGTAATGTTTGGAGATAACAATTATGGACTTACCAAAGGTGTAGGGACAAATGATAAAGTGATTATCAAGTAAATGAAGTCTACTACATGAAAGGATTGAAGCACAATTTACTATCTATTTCACAATTTTGTGATAAGGGGTTAAGTGTAAAATTTACTCATAATGCATACTTTGATTTTTCATGGTATTAATGAAAATATTCTATTATACAAAAAGAATGAGGTAACATTTATGTTGCAAATTTCAAAAAAGTTGTCCTAAAGATACTTGTCTTGTTGCTAAGAGTTCGAGATGATTTAAAGTTGAGTTGATTAAAGCTTTGAGTTAGCTTCCTATAACAAAATCTAGAAAAGGGGGTTTGAATAGATTTTGTAGATTTTTCAAATCTTTTCAAAATCAATTCAAAGTATCAAATTAAACACAATGGAACATAATTGATAACTCAACTTTTAACAAGATCAAAAGCAAAGGTTGATATTCGATTTTAGTTAAGATTCTCAACTTTAATCTTGAATTAACAATATATTGTAATTTGAACAAAATTAAAGAAAGCAAGAAATAACACCAGGATTTATAGTGGTTCGGATTATGAATAATCCTACATCCACTCTCTTTCTTCAAACTTTGAAGAAAGGTCTTCACTAGCTACTTACTTACTCACTTACAACCTTTACAAATTACAACTTGGACTTGAATCTTCAACAATCTAATCAACACCTAAAATCTAAAATCTAAGAATAAGATGTGTTTTTTTGAAGATATGAAGTGAAGTGTTCTATAAACACTTAGAAAATATTTGAAATCTCTTTTGAAAAATACTGTGATTGAAATCAATAGTGAATTGTGAAAAATCGAACTTGCATAAGTGTCTTGAAAAATAAAATCTAGTCCTATTTATAAGTCTCTGAAAGACAGCTTAGTTTGTTAGTTAGCTCTAACAAACTAAAAACTATTAACAAACTTAATCTTGGAAATTGCTCGAGACCTCAAATGATTCTTCCTACTCGTCTGCAGCCTGACTTGGTGAAAACTGCCTTTCTTATTCTACTCGGCTTATCTTGACCTCGTCTCGAGTTCTTTATACTTGTCTCCCTGCAAATGACTAGGATTGAGGTTGTCTCCGGATGACTTGTGATTTCTAGTCTTGAGACTTGAGCTACCCTTGACCTAATCTCTGATCGGCTTAGTACTAGAACTTAGTCTTCAGTTCTTTATCATAGTCTGCTCATCTGGAATAGTCTTTTAACTCATCAAAACAATTTCGTGCTAACAATTTCCCCCTTTTTGATGAAGTTAAAACCTACAAAAAGAGACACACTCACAGCTGAAGTTAGTTCAGAATTTATCAAGATCATTAGATAGGTATATCAAAGCACATTCTTCACATTACAACAAATTTATTCACACTTAGAGCACAAAAAAAACTTTAAGTCTTTTAGACTTCTTTTTTTTTTTTAAAAAACTTAGGAAAACAAATGAGTCTCAAGACTTAGGTTAATATTTAAAAAAAAAATTAAGTCTGAGAGATAAAATTCTCAGATGACTTATACTTTAGAAAATTTTAAGTTTTTCTTAAAGCAGTAGGAATAACTTTAAGAAAATAAGACAATTAAAATGAATCAAACACAGTATATTCACATTGGATTTACAAAGATTACAGATGAGAAGATAATAGAAAAATAGAAATAAGGAAAAGAAAAGTCATGTTTCTATTAAACTCCCCATTGCTCTTCGTCGGGAATCATCAGCCAATTGAATACACGCCTCCTAAGCTGCTTCAGATCCTCTTCTTGAGTAAGTCCAGATTCGGCCTCTGCTTTCTTTAGAATCCCTTGAACCCAGTCTAGGTCCAAGGTACCATCAGGCTTCTTCGCAGGAATGGCATACTCGAAAGCTGGAGAGATCAGGTTGACATTGAATTCTACATCAGCTTCTTCCAGCAGCCGAGCATAGAAGTCTGCATCTACTTGCTCAATCCATTCGTGCCAAGCCAAATCTGGATCTTGTTGAGTTGCCCATGGAGCTTTAAGAATGTACCAATAGTACATCCACATTCCCTCCAGGTTCTTGTCTTTATACTCAGCAGCATACTTACCGCAAGCCAACTTAGGAGGTGCAGACGTTGTTTGGAATGGCCTGAATTTCCCGCTGCCTTGATCTTTGATAAGCCATTTTCGCTCAGCAGCACTCCAAAAGACATTGGAGTCTTTCTTCTTTCTCTGCCTCTTCTTCTCTTTCTTGCCAAAATATTCCATCTCTCTCTTAATTCTCTTGATCTGCTCATCTGAGAGATTAGAATAATCAGCTTCCCTTTTTCCTTTTCCCTTAGCAGCAGCCCTGCTAACAAGTTCAGCTGATCTGGGCTCAGTGACTGCTACTTCTTTTCCCTTCCCCTTGGCTCCTTCAGATTCAGATTCTTTAAGCTGAGTCAAGAGCTTCTCAGTCCTTTCCTCCTCTTCTTTCCTTCTCTTCTCCTCATCCTCCTTTATAGCTTCTTCAAGTTGACTCACCCTCAGCTAGAGAGCAGCCAGCTCATCAGACTTGATTCGAGCTTCCTCCCTGGCTGCCTTCAAATCAGCTGTGTTGGCCTTCATGCCTACATCTTTCCTCGTCTCCTCGACCATAGCTGTGAGGGCTTGTCTCTTTTCAGCTTTAGTTGTTTCCCCCTTTTTAACTTCATCTGCCAAGGCTGTGAGTTTTTCATCCAATGTATTGCACTTGGCTCTGAAGTCTGAGTGATCTAAGGCCATCTCACCCACTACCAGCTGATTATATCCTTTTACTTCCTCTTTCAATGCCCTCAGCTCATCCTCCATAGATTTCACTTTACCAGCCAGCACAGAGTTAGTGATATTTATGATTTTATCAGACAGTGTTACCTCTACTTCTCTCATGCTGGCTAGCATTGTGTCTGTGACAGCTTCGACCATTCTCCTTGTCCTCCTCTTCATTTTTCTTCTGAAGGTTGAGTTTATCTTTTTCTCTACAAGACTGAGGATAGAGGAGATGGCGGAGGTGGGGCTTAGGTCATCGTCGTCATCCTCAGATGAGGAATCAGATGAAGAGGGAATAAGTTCTGGTTGAGTAGGTGGGAGAGAGGTAGGTTGAGTTTGAATGGATGGGAGAGAAGAGTAGGATATTATTGGTATTGGTGAGGTTTGGACTGTGGGGAGAGTGATTTGTTCAGATGGGGTTGGGGGAGATGTTTGAGGTTATGTGGTAGGGATGGTTATGGGAGATGAGGTAGGTTCAGGGTCTGTTGGTGGGATGTGGATTTGAATTGTGGGGGAAGTAGGCTGTTGGAGAGGCTCTAGAGTACCAGCCTGGGATACCCCTTCATTGCCTATTTGGACTGGTGGGATTTCAGGCTGAGTTTGAGGCTCAGAAATGCCAGCCTGAGGCATTTCTTCATTGCCAAGTACAGGAGATAAGGTAGGAGATGGAGAAAGACTTGTACCTGCCTCAGGAATAGGGGAAAGAGCAGCTTCCTTGGTTGGGGAGAGTGGAACCTCCAGCTGACCAACCTCGGCTGCTATCTGAAGGACTGGGACCTCCTCTGGTAGCAGGGTTGATAATTCCATCTGCTGCTCGGAGCTACCAGATTTGGTGGATCCTTCAGAGCTTTGAGCTGCTCGTCTTGGCCTCCTTACCAAAGGAATCTCAGTTTCCTCTTCTTCCTCTTCATCTGAGGCAACTTTGGCGGGAGCAGCAGACGAGCTTTCCCCCTTCTTCTTATCCGCGGCTTTTACCAGCCTCCTTTTCTTCCTCCTCTGAAACGTCCTTGGGACTGCAGCAGCTGTTTCAATAGATTCTTCTTGAGGAGCGACCTCAGCTGCTGCTGCCTCATGTCCCTCTGTTTCGACCTCGACTGGGGCCACCTCAGCTGGTGCAGCTGCTGGTCTCTGAGCTTCTGCAGCTGTTGCCTCCAGCCTTTGAGCTCTTGCAGCATCAGACGCATCGTCTGAGTCTGGATTTCCTCCAAGCCTGTCATCCTTGGTGAGGATTCCCTTCTGCTTGGAGTACTTTTTAGTACCCACTCTCCAGTCAGCCTCCCTGTTAAGTCCTTCGATTAGAACAGTGATTTTGTTGAATAGGCTGACTGTTGAAGTAGGAATCCAGCCCTCTGCTGATGATTTGAAGGTGAGGCGCTTCTTCTCTTCCTTCAGCTTGTGGATCAGCAGGTCCACCCAGTTTACTTGCACACCATCCAGAATGGCTCGCATCACACACAGTCTGGGTTTGGTTAACCCATCATGTGAGCTTTGCTCACCCAACACTGTCTTCGTTACCACAGTCATCAACAACCTGTACCTCCTTCTCAATAGGTTTTTCTTCAGATCTCTGCGAGTTCCCCTGTGAGACACCCTAGCCATCAAATCAAAAGATTCCTCCCATTCGTCCTCCTTGTACGTTAATGGATTAACTCCTTCCATTGACGTATTGAAAATTCTGGAGATATTTTCTCTGGTATAGCTTAATGTCGTTCCATCCACAGATGTGTCGAACCCCTCCTGAGTATCATTCATTCTTGCTAAAAACTCAGCCCCTAAGAGATCGGCTGTCCTGGTTTGGGGAGATTTCATTGAGAGAAATCCCCTAAGCCTGGATGCTTCCAAAAGACGAAGAATTTCTGCGGATTCTAGGTCTTGTGTTGTTTCAAAATCAACATACATTTCTGCCTTCAAATGGTTTTTGAAATATTCCTCATTCATTTTGAAATGAGAAATATTTGTGGAAATGTATTTAGGTTTGTGGGTTTTGGTGGTTTTTGAAGAGGATGCCATTGAAAAATACTGTGAATTTTGAAATGTATAAGGAAGATATGCAGGTTTTCTGAGAATGGAAAATGATTAAGGAAGAAGAAGATAAATTTATAGGGGGGAAGATTGGAAAGAGAAACCACCATTTTAGAAAATTTAAATAAATCTGAGCCATTTATTCAAAAAGTTTTTACTGAGTATTAATCAACGGTTAAAAACTAAGATAAGCGATTAGGATTCAGCGTGTGGATGATAATCGCCTTTGGAATGCGTAAATAGTTACTTTATAGACTGTTGATTTGACAGATGTAGGTTACTTTATGCAGAGAAGTAAGTATACCTGACGTCAGCCAAGTGGTATCTTACTTCAACTGAAGGTTTTCTTAAACAGATGAGTTTGAAAAACAGATTAGTTTAAAAACAGATGGATTTGGAAAGACATCTGATACAGTAACCTGTCTGATTTTGAAAACCAACATCTTAGATGTAACTTTTTTAGCAATTTTAAAACGAGTTTAAACAAAATAGACTCAGACTTACTTTTCTAAAACACGGTTGTTCAACAGTTTTGAAAAAAATGCAGTTTATTTAGAAACAATAATAACAGAATAAAGAAATTTGAATAAGAAGAGATGAAAACAGTATGATCTGTGACCTGTTCCTGCAAAAACATATACTCAAAAGAAACCATCAGAAGCTTAAGGTAAATCAGATAGGATGCCAATAGTCATCTGTTTTTCTCAGGAGATCAGTTGACTATTGTGTCCCTGTCTGATTTACTCAATGTCAGATAAGTAATTATCAATTCAGATAAGGTCAATATGACTAATCCTTGATTCTTGATTCCTAAAAGGAGAACAATGATATCAGCTACCTGATTGTCCTTTGACACATATCTAGTCTGATAATTCTTTCTAGACATTAGTTTAAAGAAAAGAAAAGACCAGAAATAAGGAAACATATGCACACCAATAAGAAACCAGCTAAGGATGCATCAAGTAATCCTAATTCTAAGCACATTTCTTTAAACCTAGACTCAGCTAATGGTTTTGTAAGAATGTCAACTCTTTGTGATTCAGTGGCAATTTTCTCAATCCTAATGTCATTCTTCTCAACATGATCCCTAATGAAATGATGTCTAATATCTATATGCTTACATCTAGAATGTAGAACAGGATTGTAAGTCATTGCTATTGCACTATTACTATCACAGTAAATAGGAACAACTGATGTTTGAATATTATAATCTCTAAGCTGTTGACTAATCCAGAGGAGTTGAGAGCAACAACTTCCAGCTGCCATGTATTCAGCTTCAGTTGTAGAGGTGGCAACAGATGTCTGTTTCTTAGATAACCAAGAAATTAATTTGTTGCCTAAGAATTGACAAGTTCCAGAAGTGGATTTTCTATCAATCTTACATCCTCCAAAGTCTGAATCTGAATAACCTGTCAGCTCAAAGTTGTCATCAGCTAGGTACCATAACCCTACTTGCAAGGTTCCTTTGAGATATCTAAGAATTTTCTTAGCCGTCTCCAGATGAGTTTTCTTAGGATTAGACTGGAATCTTGCACATACCCCAACTGCAAAAGCTATATCTGGCCTACTTGCAGTGAGATAAAGAAGAGATTCAATCAGTCCACGATACTCCGTTGCATCAGTGGGTATCCCCTGCTCATCTGAATCCATTGAGAAGTTAGTTGCCATAGGTATTTTAACTTCTCTGCTAGTTGTCATTCCAAATTTCTCAATCAGATCCTTAGCATACTTAGATTGATGTATAAATATACCCTTACTCATCTGTTTAATCTGTAAGCCTAGAAAGTATGTTAATTCTCCCATCATTGACATTTCAAACCTGTTTTTCATGAGAATGCTAAACTCTTCACATAATTTCAGATTAGGTGAACCTAAGATTATGTCATCTACATAAATTTGAACTAGTAAGATGTTGCCATCTACTTCCTTTCTAAACAAGGTTCTATCAATCTTACCTTTTGAAAAACCATTTGATGTCAAGAAATCAGATAGGGTATCATACCAGGCTCTGGGAGCTTGTTTCAGTCCATATAGAGCTTTGTTGAGTTTATAGACCTTGTTATTGATCTTAAACCCAGGAGGCTGCTCTACATAGACCTCCTCAAGTAACACACCATTAAGAAAAGCAGACTTAACATCCATTTGAAAGACTTTGAAAGATTTATATGCAAAGAAATGCTAAGAACAATCTTATTGCCTCTAATCTCGCAATCGGAGCATAGGTTTCATCATAGTCTATTCCCTCGATCATGTGAGTAACCTTGTGCAACCAATCTTGCCTTATTTCGAACAATAATGTTGTTCTCATCTGTTTATTTTTAAACACCCATTTGGTGCCTATAATCTTTACGTGTAAGGGTCTTTCCACTAGATCCCATACATTTTGCCTTTCAAACCGATGCGCTTCTTCCCGCATGGCCATTATCCATTTGGGGTCTGATAGGGCTTCCTCAATAGACTTGGGTTCAAGAAGCGATACATAACAACTGAAAAGACTTTCAGAGTCTAGCATCATTCGTGTCTGCACACTACTAGATGGGTCTCCTATAATCTGATCAGATGGATGATAGCTTCTCATCCTTTTGCCTATGTGAGGAGAAGGATCCTCATCTTGAGTCTCGGTGGCAACTCCTCCGACTCAACCTCGGTGACGTTCCCCCTTCATCGCCTAACCCTTGCTAATCACCGATGTCAAAGGTGTCTGATCTCAAGGAGTCTCGAATGTGTTGTCTTCTCGATTATCGATGAGATTCTTCTTCATCTGATTCTGAATCAAGACTAGGTAGATAGACAGTTCTATGTTTAATCTTGGACAGTTCAATTTTATCTAGACTTTCAGAAATTTGATTCACTTTATCTGAGAAGGAATACAACTCATCAAAAACAACATGAGGGGTTTCCTCCACACAAAGGGTTGTCTTGTTAAAAACTCTAAATGCCTTTGAAGTATTAGAATATCCCAAGAATATTCCATCAGCTGCTTTAGCATCAAAAGTTCTTAACTTAGATTTTTCATTGTTATGGATGAAACACTTACAACCAAAAGCTTTGAAGTATGAGATCCTTGGAATCTTACCCTTCCAAATCTCATAAGGAGTCTTACCCTTGTCTTTGACAACTAAGCACCTGTTCGGGTATAGCAAGTCATGTTGATGGCTTCACCCCGAGAACCTATGAGGGTATCATACTCACCCAACATGCTCCCGGGCCGCTTCCTTCAAAGTTCTATTCCTTCTTTCAACTACTCCATTTTGTTGAGGAGTTCTTGCTGAAGATGTCTCATGAATAATTCCACACTCATTGAAAAAATTAGATAAACAAGAATTCAAAAATTGTGTGCCCTTATCACTCCTTATTTTATTAATATTAACACCCTTTTCATTCTGAATCTGTCTGAATAGATCAGGAATCTTGTTCATAGTCTCATTTTTCTTGAAAAGAAATATAACCCAAGTGTATCTAGAAAAGTCATCTACTACAACAAGAGTATATTTCCTTCCACTGAAACTGAGAGGTGAAACAGGTCCAAACAGATCCAGATGAAGTAGTTGCAACACTCTTTCAGATGAAGAGGAGTTAATACTCTTAAATGAGTGTCTAGGCTGTTTACCTTTTTGACAAGAATCACATTTAAGATCAGTGGATAAAAGTTTTTCAGGTAATCCCTTAACAAGGTTCTTTTTAGCTAGCTTACCAAGAGTTTTGAAATTCAGATGACTAAGCCTCTTGTGCCATAGCCAGCTGATATCTTCTCCACCCTTAGCTATCAGACAGGTATCTTTGGGACAACTATTAAAGTTGGCCACATAGACATTACCATGTCTGAAGCCAGTTAACAGTACCTTATCTGAGGAATTATCTAAAATCTCACATTTATCCTTTGAGAATTTGACAAGAAAACCTTTATCACAAAGCTGGGAAACAGACAGCAGATTATGTTTCAAACCTTCAACAAAATATACCTCAGATACCTGAATATCCTTGATAATCAGAGTACCTACACCTTTAGTCTGACCACAATTATTATCACCAAATAAAACTCTTGGACCATCAATGCTTTGAAAATTTGATAACAGCTTCTTGTTATGGGTCATATGTTGTGAACAGCCACTATCAATGTACCATATTGAAGCTAAGATCTCTTCCTTGAGTGATGATCCCTGTGAATCCTGTAAAACAGATTAGTTTTGAGGTACCCTAGTGATCTTGGGTCCTTTTGGGTCAAGAATCACTTTAGGAATCCAAATAAACATCTCATCTTTAGACAATAAATCAGACTCAGATTTTCTACCAAATCTGTCTACAATTATATCATTTTTGAATGATAACTTGTTGTATTCAGATTGAGTAATTTTCCTAAACTTAGGAAATGTAGGATAGCATTTGCTCCTTCCATCAAAAGAATTATAATAAGAATATCTTCTTATTTTGGTTCTTGGATTCCTTCTAGTCTGATAGGGAGTTTTCAGCTGAATTCTTGGTTTCAGACTGGAAGATGTAGTCCTTATCTGACTAGTTGGTTTCCATGGACCAATTTTAATATCCTTTGATTGAACAGATGCTTTCACAAATTTTCTAGGTTTTTGAACATCTGATTTATTGTTCCTATCATAACCAAGACCTGTCTTGTCATGAGATTTTTTAGAAGTATTAAAAATATGATCTATTACTGATTGTGAATTATTAAGTTGACTAATTTTGAAGACAATCTTCTCATTGTCTTTCTTAATTAATTCATTTTCAGCACAGACTACATCAAATTTGTCTTTTAAAGTTTTCAATTCATTTTTTAACCTTTCAGGTAAGCTGGCTGATGTACTAGCTTCAGTCTGAAGAAAACATTCCCCCTTGAATGTTTCCTTAGTCTCTGAGCAATTCATCACCTGCTTGCCTTTAATTTGAATTTGAATTTGATCCTTTAAAAACAAATTCTCTTTCTCTAGCTGTTTATAAGCAGCCAAAGATGTCTTTAAATCTCTCAATAACTCATGGATAACAGTTTGGTCATGATCAGATGCAGACTGACAAGAATCATTATCTGACGATGAATAGTAGATTACCTCATTAGCCATGAGACAGATCTCATCATCTGATCCGAAATCAGATGAGGATGATGAGGATGATGATGATTTCTTTGGCTCTTTTTCTTCAGCCAATAAAGCTCTTTGATCTGCAAATCTCCTGTCTCTTTTCTTCCTCTTTTCTTCCCTTTCTTTAGGAGTCAGTTGAGGACAGTCATAGCTGAAATGTCCTGGCTTGTTGCATGTATAACAAGTGTCACTCCTGTCTGATCTGGGACTGGAAGGATTTCTTCTGACAGGTGATCTGTATCTTCTTGTCATGCTCTTGTTTTTGTCATCATCTGAAGATTTATCCACCTTCCTATCTGATCTGGATCTTTGTCTATCCTTACCTGCAAATCTCAATTTATCTCTCTTATACTTCATTCTCAATTTATCATACCTTTTTGTAAGTAAAGCCATCTGCTCCTTTAGGGATAAATCAGCTCCTACAGACTCTGTTGACACCTTGTCTTCTTTACTGACAAATGCAACAGACTTGGATGAAGTACTTGACTCTATCTCATCTTCCTCATCTTCTATCTGAATATCATACTCTAGAGCTTTAAGATGAGAAAATAAAGTATGATGAGTAATAGAGGATAAATCTTGAGTTGCTTTAAGGATATTGGATTTTTCCCTCCATCTCTTGGTTAATGATCTCAAAATCTTGTTATTAATCTCTTTCTCTGAATAATTCTTTCCAAGGTCAGCTGCTTTGTTGAGAAGATTGGTCATCCTTACATCAAACTGATCCACAGACTCATTTTCTTTCATTTTGAATGTTTCAAATGCATGCAAGACTGACTGCAGCTTGTTTTCTTTGACTTGATCAGATCCTTCACAAACATTGGCTAGAGTTTGCCACATCTCTTTGGCAGTTTTGCATCTTTTAATTTTTTCTATCCAATCTTTACTTAGAGTCTCAATGATTTCAGTTCGAGCTACTTGGTCAAGATTGTGAACCTTTCTTTCATCATTTGTCAATTCAGAACTCTTCTTTTCTTGTCTGGTTCTGGATTCAGCTGACTCAGTTCCAGTGCTGGTGCCTCCATGATAAAACTTTATAGGACCTTCTTCGAGGACCTCTTCCATCCTATCATGAATGGCCTTCAGATGATTTTCCATCCTAAATTTCCAGTAATCATAATCTTCAATAGAGATTTCAGGAAGATTCCTAGACTTTTTATTTTTCCCTGATGACATGATGAAACAAAGAACAAAATACTCCACAAAAGCTTATTAGTAGCACTGTTAGTAACGAAAGAAAATCAAGAAAATCAAGATAATTTCAGAATCTTGTTCAAGACCTAAAATCAATATCAGAACAGCTTAACACTGCTCTGATACCACTTGTTGGTCCCGGAAATTTGAGTTGATTAAAGCTTTGAGTTAGCTTCCTAGAACAAAATCTAGAAAGGGGGGGTTTGAATAGATTTTGTAGATTTTTCAAATCTTTTCAAAATCAATTCAAAGTATCAAATTAAACACAGCGGAACACAATTGATAACTCAACTTTTAACAAGATCAAAAGCAAGGTTGATATTCAGATTTTAGTTAAGATTCTGAACTTTAATCTTGAATTAACAATATTGTAATTTGAACAGAAATTAAAGAAAGCAAGAAATAACACCAGGATTTATAGTGGTTCGGATTATGAATAATCCTACATCCACTCTCTTTCTTCAAACTTTGAAGAAAGGTCTTCACTAGCTACTTACTTACTCACTGTACAACCTTTACAAATTACAACTTGGACTTCAGCTCTTCAACAATCTAATCAACACCCTGAAATCTAACTCTAAGAATAAGATGTGTTTTTGAAGATATGAAGTGAAGTGTTCTATAAACACTTAGAAAATATTTGAAATCTCTTTTGAAAAATACTCTGTGAAATCAATAGTGAATTGTGAAAAATCGAACTTGCATAAGTGTCTTGAAAAATAAAATCTAGTCCTATTTATAAGTCTGAAAAGACAGTCAGTTTGTTAGTTAGCTCTAACAAACTAAAAACTGCTTAACAAACTTAATCTTGGAAACTGCTCGAGACCTCAGCTGATTCTTCCTACTCGTCTGCAGCTGACTTGGTGAAAACTCGTCTTTCTTATTCTACTCAGCTTGTCTTGACCTCGTCTGAGCTCTTTATACTTGTCTCCTGCAGATGACTAGGATTGAGGTTGTCTCCAGATGACTTGTGATTTCTCGTCTTGAGTTGACTTGAGCTACCCTTGACCTAATCTGCTCAGCTTAGTACTAGAACTTAGCCTTCAGTTCTTTATCATAGTCTGCTCATCTGGAATAGTCTTTTAACTCGTCAAAACAATTTCGTGCTAACACTGGCTATGGTACAAACGTCTTGGCCACTTAAACTTCAAAACTCTTAACAAAATAGCAAGGAAATCTTTAGTAAAAGGACTCCCTGATAAAGTATTTTCAAAGAACCATGTGTGTGATTCTTGTCAAAAAGGAAAACAGACTAAAACTTCTTTTAAAACAATAAGTAGTCCTTCTTCAGAAAGAATTCTGGAACTTCTTCACATGGATCTCTTTGGTCCAGTAACACCTCTCAGCTTTAGTGGAAGAAAGTATACTTTGGTAATTGTTGATGACTTTTCAAGATTTACCTGGGTTATTTTCTTATACAAAAAGAATGAGACTATGATTAAGATTCCAGAATTTCTTAAAAAGGTTCAAAATGAAAAAGGACTAACTATTGTTAAAATTAGAAGTGATAAAGGTACTGAATTCCTTAATAAGCTTGTTACTAACTACTGCATTGAGAATGACATAGCTCATGAAACATCTGCAGCAAGGACTCCACAACAAAATGGAGTAGTTGAAAGGAGAAACAGAACCTTGAAAGAGGCAGCTAGAGCGATGTTATCTGAGTACAACACTCCACACAGGTTTTGGGCAGAAGCTGTTAATACAACTTGTTTTGTTCAAAATAGAATCTTGATTGTTAAAGATAAATGCAAAACTCCCTATGAAATTTGGAAGGGGAGACCTCCCAAAATTTCATACTTTCATATATTTGGTTGTAAATGTTTCATACACAACAATGGTAAATCTCAATTAAAAACTTTTGATGCCAAGATAGCAGATGGAATATTCTTGGGATACTCATCTGTATCAAAAGCATATAGAGTTTTTAATAAGACAACCTTGTGTGTAGAAAAAACACCCCATGTTGTATTTGATGAATCTTCTTTTGAGTATAGTAAGAAAGAGGACATCACAAAGATATCAGATGATCTGGATTAGATGACCATTAAAAGATCAACCATAAAATTCTACAATCAAGAATCAGACTCAGATGAAGAGGAAGAACCAGATACAAACAAAGAGAAAGAACCTGGAAGCTCTTCCTCACCAGCTGATCAGACGACCAAAAACTCAGATAATCAGGTTGAGTCATCAGAAGGTAACATAGAATCATGTGAAATAAATAATTCAGACAAAACTGCATCCATTGTAAAAGAAAAAGGTAAGAAAGTAATGTCATATCACCCAGCTGAACAGATAATTGGAGATTTAGACTCTGGAGTCCAGACGAGGACCCAACTAAATCAAGATTGCATGTTCAGTTGCTATGTGTCATTACTTGAACCTAAATCTATTACTGAGGCTCTAATTGATTCCAACTGGATTAATGCCATGCAAGAAGAACTAAATCAGTTTCAAAGACAAGATGTGTGGGAGCTTGTTGAAAGGCCTCATCATCAAAAAGTCATTGGAACTAAATGGGTCTTTAAAAACAAAAGGGATGAAAACAATATTGTGATTAGAAATAAAGCAAGACTAGTTGCTCAAGGTTATTCACAATCAGAGGGGATTGATTATGATGAAACCTTTGCACCAGTAGCTCGTCTGGAAGCCATAAGATTTTTTTAGCATATGTTGTTTTTAAAAGATTCATAGTTTTTCAAATGGATGTTAAGTCAGTATTTCTTAATGGAATCCTAGCTGAGGAAGTTTATGTAGAGCAACCTCCTAGTTTTGTCAAAGGAGACAAGGTATATAAACTAAGGAAAGCTCTATATGGACTTAAACAAGCACCTAGAGCATGGTATGACACCTTGTCTGATTATTTAATTCAAAATGATTTTGTCAAAGGCAGAATTGATAGAACTCTCTTCAGAAAAGAATTTAGTTGTGATCTTTTATTAGTTCAGATTTATGTTGATGATATTATCTTTGGATCAACTAACATATCTTTCTGTGAAGAATTTAGTCATCTTATGAAAAGCAGATTTGAAATGTCCATGATGGGAGAGATGACTTATTTTCTTGGACTCCAAGTCAAACAAACAAAGAAGGGAATAATCATAAATCAAGCCAAATATACAAAAGATCTCATTGAAAAATTTGGAATAGGTACTAGTCGAGAAGCCAAGATACCTATGATGACAAACTTTTCAATGGATACAGATGAAAAGGGAGAAGACACTGATCAAACAGAGTATCGAGGTCTAATTGGTTCATTATTATATCTAACTGCTAGTAGACCTGATATCTCATTTGCAGTTGGAGTCTACGCTCGATTTCAAGCTAACCCTAAGAAAAGCTATCTTGAAGCAGCAAAGAAAATTCTTAAGTATCTGAAAGGTATATTAAATGTTGGATTGTGGTATCCAGCTGATGACAACTTTGAATTGTCTGGATACTCAGACTCAGACTTTGGTGGGTGTAAGATAGATAGAAAATCTACATCTGGTACTTGCCAATTTCTTGGTAGTAAGCTGATTTCATGGTTGTCTAAGAAACAAACCTCTGTAGCTACTTCCACAACTGAAGCTGAGTATATGGCAGCTGGATGTTGTTGTTCACAGCTGATTTGGATAAGTCAACAACTAAGAGACTATAACATTATCACCAAAGATGTATCAATCTTTTGTGATAGTAATAGTGTCATAGCTATTACCCAGAACCCAGTCCTACATACTAGATGCAAGCATGTTGATATTAGACATCACTTCATCTGAGACCATGTTGAGAAAGGTGACATCAGACTAGAGAAGATTCTGACTGATTTTCAAAGAGCAGACATCCTGACAAAACCACAGGCAGAGACAAGGTTTAAAGAACTATCTGTAGAATTAGAATTATTAGATGCTTCTTTAGTTAATCTATAATCTTATCCTATTTGTTTTTTTTTATTCTTTGTCTCTCTCAATCTTAGTTTATTATGTCTAGAAAGAAGTATCAGATGAGTAGAAGGTCATATGGAAAATCACAGAGCTGATATCATTGATCTTCATTAAAGAAATCAAGAATCAAGGATTAATCCATTGATCTTAGACCAACTTGATACTTACTTGTCTGACATGAAGTAATTCAAACAAATACATACTAGTCGTCTGTTTACAAAGACAGATGAGTATATGTACCTTGTCTGAATTACTCACAAAAGTTACTAATGATTTGCCTAAGTGTTTTTGATTTCAGAAAGAACAAGGTTTGATAAACATATCTCAACATAAGACAAGGTCTACTTATCCAAGTAATCATGAAACAGACTATGGTGCTATCAATCCAGACAAGGTGAAAGTTATCAGGAAGTACCTTCTAAACTTTTTAACTGTTGATTAAATTATGTATATTAGATTCATATAATTAATATATGAATTTAATAACATAATCCTTTTAGTATTTCTTCAAAAATGAAGCTACTCAGTTTATTAAAAATATTTTGATTTACAAAAATAAAGAGATAAGGGTTCAAACTTTGTTTTTATTAAAATACATGTATTTTATTTTATCTCTCCAATTAACTGAAAAATATTTTTTCAAATAAGTAACTCTGTCAGGAGAGAAGTTTCTACGGACCCGAAATTTTATCAAATATAGCTTTGAACTACGTTGAGTAAGCTTCACGCGCTAGGAATAGAGGCGGTTTCTGAAATATGAACCGTCTAAATATCACGCGCGACATATTATATAGTATTCTATGCACTTTTCAAAATAAATGTCATAATTGCATTAATGGCGATTCGAAAGCCTATATTTACACTTTTTCAGGCAATTATTGGTTTTATAATTATTTATTATTATATCTTTCCATATAAATAGGAGTTCGTGTGCATAATTTTATTTACGCACACTTAAAAACCTTCATAATTTCTCAAACTCTTCCTTTCCCTCCTAAAACCTTCTATATTCCTAAAATGGCGGAATCAAAGAAAGCGAACATCAAGTATGAATATGATCTTGCTTCGATCAGAGACAGAACAAAATCAGAAATATTTGTTGAATGGGATATTTCGACTGATCTCGAAACCAGAGAAATTTTAAGCTTGCTTGAATCTAGAGGCTTGAAACAGTATTGCACGAAGAAACCGTCGAGGAATCTAACTTCGGATGATCTTTCTGCCGAGTTCCTAACAAGAGCAAAGGCTACTGACACTGGTTTGGAAACTCAAATTCGAACCAAAGGAAAGAATAAGAAGGTGGTTTTATCGATTGAAGATATTGGAGAAATTTTTGGGTTGAGTATTGTCAACCCCTTCACGTACAAAGCATCGGAATACTTGGAGAGTTTCCGATTAATGGCGAGAAGAACTCACCAGAACACAACGACGAATTTGAAAAGACCAATGTTGAAGAGGAAGTATCGGTTGTTGATGTTAATTTTGACCAAGTGTATCTTGGGAGAGCAGCAGAGTCACGATGGGTTGACCAAGCCGAGAATTTGTTGTCTGAGAGCAATAATAGACGGAGCAGAAATCAATTGGGCAAGGATGGTATATTCGAGGCTGATGGAGGAGAGGAAAAAGTTTGTCAAAACCCTAGTTTCAGCTGAATTGATGAGATGGTCCCTGACCAAAATCACAAGTATGATGGCCAGGATTACCATCATACTTGAACACAAGCTGGGGTCAGACAACCTGGACTGGAAGGAGGGTGTGAAGAAGTACACTAGACAGAAAGGACTTTTGGTCAAAGACGAGAAAATCTTTGGACCATCAGACACGGAGGGAGATGAGGATGCTCCAACTCCTCCACCAGCACTGAAGAAGGCTTCCAAAGCCAAAGGAAAGAAAATGGAGACAGTCTTGGAGGATGAGTCCTCATCAGTTGAGACGGAGGCTGAAGGAGAAGAAGAGGAGAAGGAGACAGCTTCCAAAGGGGGAAGTGTCTCAGTAGAGGTGGCCGGAGTATCTGGACAGGCAGAGACAGTGGATGTCTCATCTGAAGAAGAGCCTGAACAAGGAGAGGAAGTCAAATCACCCTCATCATCTTCGTCCTCATCTGAGGATGAAGTACCAGAACCCTCCACATCCCAACCTGGCGATGAAGAGGCAGGTAAGACCGCTGCCTCCGAGCCTTTAAAACGGTCCACTCCCAGAAGTTCAATCCAAACCCAACCCACATATGATCCCTTTTCTTTCTTACCCTCTACATCATCTGAACCAGACCTATTCCTCAACCTGCCTAACCCATCTGGTGTAATGGGTCCAACCGAAACCTCCTTAAGGATTCTTGGAAAGAAATTCCTTATCAGAAAAGAATCGGCCCTAGCAAACGAGCCTAAGCTTCTTAAAGAACTCATTGATGTATATTTGCTAAGAAGACTCAAATTAGGCTCATTCGAGGAGACAACCATCCTAATATCAGAAGCAGGGGGAAATAATCTGTCTATCTGGGAAAAGGAAGTTCTTAAAAAGGCTAAACTTAAATTCTTCCAAGACATCCTGACGGAGAACACTTTTGTAGACTACATTCTACAAAGGGTGTATCTTGGAGATGAGGCACCAGAGGAGGTGGAGAATGCTGAGAAGGAGCAGAAAAAGGTTGACATGCCCGAGAAAGGAGATGAGGTGGAAGAGATGGAAGGGATGACTGGTGGAGCTGCCGATGAGCCAACTGAGATGGATACAACTGAGGAGGCACAAACAGAACAGATAATGGAGCCTGTACAAGCTGAGGTAGAATCAGAAGTGCCAACATCATCAACACATTGGGCAGATTCTCCTCCAGCTGCAATTGAAGCTATTATTCCTATTGAGGAGATAGATTTAACTCTATCTTCTCCATCTGAAGAAATTGCAGGATCTTCGGCATCTGTGTCTGTATCCGAATTCAATGCACTAAAGGAAGAAGTGCTGAATCTGAAGAGAGCTAGTCTGAGTGCTCTTCATCTGGTTCCGAGCATCATCTCATCATCCATCAAGGAAAATATAGAGGTTGTTGTTCACGAGAAAACTAAGATCGACCTCTATTTTTCTGGAATCAGACATGAAGAAAACATGGCTAAGGTCAAACAAAAGGTAGCTGAGGAAATGAACTCTCAAGAGGCCTGGATCAAACAATACGTTCGAGATGCTTATCGCGAAATTAATGATAACATTGAAGATTAGGTTAAGGAATCTTGGAGAGCAAAAGAAGGTTCATTTTCTCAAGTATTGAAGATGCAATTAGCCATGGAGAAGGATAGGCAGACGACTATTCTGCGACAGTTTATGGAAGGAGAGTTCAGATGAACTGAAGCAGCTCACAAGAAGCGTTGTGATCAGCTGGATCAAAAGACTGGATTAGTAAGGCATGAGCTGATGGGCCAGATTGAGCAAGTGGCCACTATCTGCAACACCCGATTTGCTGATGTCAAAAAGAGGGAAGATAGTGAGCTCAAGAAAAGAGTAGAGTTGCAAGAAGATCAGCTACTGGCCTTAAATCTCAGATTAGATGAGTTGTCTGAAAAGTTGTTAAGAGCAGAAGAAGAGAGGAAGAAGGCAGCAGAAGAGAAGTCTCAGAGAGCCTTAAGGAGACTGAAAAGGAGATCGAAGACAACTGAATCCACCGAGTCTGAACAGGAGCCTGAACCTCAGAAGGAATTACCATCTACTGCTGATCCTGTCCCCGTCCTATCAATCAAATCTCCCTCATCCTCATCTAAAGCAGCTGGGAAAGCGAAGACACCTAGCCAACCTCAGAAGACCCAGTCTGGGGTTGAGGAGGAAGAAAGAATTCTGAAGAGGAGGAGGGAAGATAAGGAAAAATATAAAAGAAGAGATGCGAAGAGAAGGAGGGAGCAGGAGAAGGCAGCCGGTAAAATCTATGACAGAAAGACGAGGAAGTGGGTTCAGAGGTCCAAAAACAAGGAAGGAGAAGAGGTATTTCGCCCATTTCATTGTACAGATTCTGTGCCCAAGGAAATCCTTCCCATGGATCAACAAGCTAAGTGGAGAGCTTATGAAGGGGAATGGATTTTCCTGTTCTATGTCTGCAAGATAATCTCTTGGGGCACAGACGAGAACATAGCATTTCATGAATGGCTAGAGGCGAAAGATCCCAACTTCTATCAGTACTTAATCGATCTCGGAGATACTGAGTTTAATGTGGACATAGTCGCACCACCGTATTCAACAATGTCTGCTCCACTCACACAAGATGGCCGTCTGGATAGGGAAAAGGTGAAGCAAATGTTGATCCAAGCTGAGACGATGGCCGATCTAGCTGAAGGAGGGGAGACATTGAGTCTGAAGAAGCGTGTCTTCGACTGGATGACCATTCCAGAAGACAGGTGGTATGATTAAAATCTATCTCTTACTGCTCATCTGATTGTCTGTTGTGATAAATGTGAAAAATGTGCAAGTCTTTGAATATTTGTGAATACACCTTTGAACTACTCTCATAAACTTGGTTGTTTAACTAACTTGTTTTACTTTCAAAACAACTAACTAATTCTTGGTATAAGTAACTGACTTATAAATTTATAACACTAAATCATCTGAAACATTCTGATCTTATTCTGTATAATTACTTCTGATTATCTGACTTCAATCTTGATCAATTTTGTTGCTCTGATCATCTGACTATGAAGTTTATTGCTCTAATTATCTGACTAAGTGACTTAGTTGTATACTTTGTAATATTCTTATCTTCTAAGAGTACTAACATTTTTCTTCTCTTGAGCTGTGTTTTAACATCATCAAAAAGGGGGAAATTGTTAGGAAGAAAGTTGTAATTGGTTTTGATGAGTTAAAATGTAAAATAGGATGACCAGCTGAGTATCTTGTATAGACAGCTGAAGTAATTAAATACTTTGTAAATCAAGATAAGTATCAGAAATCAGACTAGGTCAAGAAATCAGACTAGGACGAAAACCAGATGAGGATAAGAAGTCAGACGAGGACAGCATGAAGAAGACAGATGAGGTCTAAAACGATAAACAATCATCAAGACATAGAAGGAAGACGAAGACAGGGTGAGACAAAAAGCAGACGACGAAGTGTTAGAGAAATTTCACACAAGTGTCAAGAAGCAGTTACAGCTTATCAAGAAAAAGTTACAAGATTCAGTTATATTGTTATAACTGTCTAAAACGGAATTCACAAGGAAGTTACAACTACCAAATAAAGATCTCTATAAATAGGGATAGAAACTAGAATATAATTAATTTTTGACAATCTCACAATTATTCATTCACATTCTCTTCACAATTTTTATTCAGAAATATTGTAAACACACACAAACGTTTTATACGTTTCCAGTTTTAGTGTTTGTAGAACACTTTTCACAGAATATCTTCAAGCCATTGATATACAGAAATTAGGAAGAAATTGTTGTAAGGCTGAAGATTCACGATTGTAAGTAAGTAAGCAAGAAGGAAGAAAGGTAGTAAGTGAAGACCCTTCTTCAAGTTGAAGAAGAAGAGTGGACGTAGGATCGTTTGATCCGAACCACTATAAACAGCTGTGTTCTTTACTTTTCGTTAGCTTACTTGTTCATATTGTTTTTCTGTTCATAATCAAAAATTAAATTTCAGAATTTAAGTTAGCCTAAATATCAGTGTGCTTTAGATCTACATAAAGTTGGGTTTAAATTTAATTCCGTTGTGCTACTTGGGTGTTTTGAATAAGTTTCGAAAGTTTGATATAATTGTAAAATCTATTCAACCCCCCCTTCTAGATTTTACCCACAAGGCGAGATCAAGTTGTGACTAATCTACTCAACTAAGTGGGACCAACAGTTGGAGTTGGATACCAAAAGTTGATGGGAACTACACGACCAACTCGGTGTATGAAAAATTGCATGCTCTCAAAGTGGCGAACTTGGGCCAGATCCCGATCAACAATGAAGAGACATTCAAACTTGTGTGGAACAAAACTATTCCACTTAAAGTTTCGGTGATGATGTGGCGATTTCTTTGGGACAGACTCCCAACAAAAACAAATTTGCTAAAAAGGCGTATAATGCTTTCGGAAGAAGAAAAGAAATGTTATTTTTGTGGATTGCAGGATGAAATGCAGTCCACGTTTTTTTCAGGTGCGCAGTGGTGCTTGATATTTTGGAGGGGATGCTATCTTTGGATGGGTGTATCTACTATTATTTTTCTTTCTCCTGTGACTAATTTCTTGATGCATGCTGGAATTTTTAGAAGCAAAAAAGGTAAGACATTGACAATTAGTATTTGGGAATGCTTGGTTCAAGTCATTTGAAAAACTAGAAATAATGTGATTTTAAAAAAAGAAGAGGTGAACTTGGGAAGAATTCTAGATGAGGTGAAAGGAAGAGTGTGGAGTTGGGGTTTAGCAAAGAAATTTATACCTTGTAATGCTTTGTTGAGATATTGGGTGGCTAGTACTAGGTCTGTGATATAACTAGCACTTGTGTATAATTTGTGTAAACTATAAATTGTACTTTTTGGTATTTCGTGTACCCATCTTCTTGGTTTTGAATAAAACCTTTTTTTTTCCGATAAAAAAAAATAAAAAATAATTCAAGATACAAAAACTAATTAATTAGCTAGGAAGGCACATATCATTATGCCATATGTAATTTCATAATTGTAATCAAGAATTTTATAAATCATCAAGATAATCACAGAAACTTGCACTTCCTTGCTCACATTATTTTTTTCATCAATTTATTTTGATTTATCATTCAATCATCATTTAAGGGGGCGCTTGGTTGGAAATTCTTCAATGGCAATGGGAATGGGGATTAATATAAGACAATTATGGTGCTTAATAAGAATAAAAGATGGTGAATGACATTATTTTTTCTCCTAAATAAGGTAATCATTACCCATTATGATTAACATTTTCCCCATCTACAATCAATTCTCCTCAATCATTCCCCTCCACCACCAATAACAAGCTTCTTTTGTCTCATTTTTTCTAAAATTGGAGCACAACATCAATGATGTAACCAACATGGAGACATTCCTCCTTCCAATAAATTTAGGGGCACAGGAGGAAAAGTTAATTTCATTCTCATTCCCATTGAAGATCTCGTAACAAGCGCCCCCTAAGTTTTTAACATGCTATTCATTTTCTAATTATAAATAACCACTTAACTTATAAATGTACCACTACAATACCCAAAATGTCTTACTTTATCTATTTTATCTACAAATCCGTCAAAACCAAAAGAGCTTACTTTTCAATATTACAAATATATACTTACTCCAAAATAAAAATTCTTTGTCACTTGAAGATTATTTTGAGAATGCCAAAACCTAATAAGATATCCCTATATTATTAATAGAGAGTTTGTTTTTGCTTAGGTGTCGTCATGAGGTTAATTTGAATGAGGTGTCACATTCTTATTACATGCATATATATGTTAATAATCTATGTGTTATTTTCTTATTGATTTATAATTAATATATGACATCTATGTGACATTTTAATATAGGAATTAATTAAAAATATATTTCTAAGGAGGTTTGAACCTTAGACCTCTTGCACAATATGTATATTTTTTAATAAATAAGTTAATATATAAATCTTTAAATATTTTAAATATCTATTTTATATCTAAAAAGTGTTATTATATGACAATTTTTAAACATGAAATTATATTTAACTTAAGCCTATAAATGTATGTAAGAAAAATTGTGGTTGTAACTTTTATAAAAAAAAAAAAAAAACTTAATATAATCATATATGATATTTATTGTAAATATACGATATATATATATATATATATATATATATATATATATATATATATATATATATATATTATTCGGAGTAATATTTATACATCAATTATATAAAAAAAAATTCTATTAATCGTCTTTTTTTTTTATTAATTGTAAAATAAATTTGAAACAAATCTTATAGTAAATTCTTTCATATAATTATAATAATTATAATCCCTAGCATGAATTGTCATACAATTAATATTACCATTATTTAAATTTAATATTATAATTACAATTTTTTTATACATATATATTATTATTTGAAAATATTATATATAATATATTATATTGTAAAGTTTATTTAACGAAAATACCGCGTAATACGCGGGAGCTCATCTAGTATATCATATATGCGACATAATTCTTTGATCGATGAAATGTAACTATACGCATGAAATTATTTGTTCCATATTGATATTCCACCATGTGTTCAATATTATGTGGGGTGTGAAAATATAACTAATGAACGATATATATCATATCAACATGTGTTAATAATCAAGCAGGATGAAACATCAAATAAAACACGAAAAATGAATCAAACTAGTAAATACATGACTAATTATTTTAGACAAATTCTTATATGCAATATTGTACCGTGAAATAACCCATTTAATGAAATTCGCGGATCCTGGTCGGGTCGGATCGGATCCAATGAATATTTTCAAAAAAACTCGCGGGGGACAAAAAAAAAATCGCCCTCAGGTGCTCCTAGGGGTGTTACTATTAGGTTACACATATGCTACTTAAACGATAAATATGTATTACTATAAAACAAATTATATGTATTTGTCTAAAAATAATTGCCCAAATGCAAAAATAAAAATAAAAAAATGGTCAAATAAATCTCTAATCTAATTATATGTGTGAATCAAATAAGTATTTAATCTTCGACAACTTTATTCTTATTAAAAGAGTGTGATTTTATTAAGATGATGACTTATTTGATCTCACTACTAAAGAGAAATGATTTTAATGTGTTAAGAAAAAAATCATGGGTCAATTTGATCCCCAAATATAAGATTTTTGGGGTAAATATGTGTTATTGTAAGGGCAAATATGTGTATTAAACTTGTGCAAAGATAAAAATAAATTTTTACTCTCAGATTGTGTTATTATTAGGTCAAACACGTGTTAATGTATGAAGAAAAATGTGTTATTAATGAACAAAACTAATATTTTATTCTTTTAAGGACTAGTAACACGTACTTACCCTTACAGTAACACATAATTGTTCTTACAGTAATACATACTTTTGAAAAAAATATGTTACTATATGAACACAAACGTGTTACTGTATGGAGAAATATGTGTTACTATATGAAGAAAAAAACGTGTTACTATATGAACAAAAACATGTTACTTTATGGAAAAATGTGTGTTACTATATGAATAAATCAGAACCAGATTAGGAGTTGTGATATTAATTCCAGTTTAAACAGAAATAAAAATTTATATCAGAAGTTCGCATAAGCTTTGTATTCATCACTGTTTAAGTTTTATCCACTATTTTCATCAATCGGATTATCCCTCTTTTTCCTTTTTTTCATCGGAGTTCACAGTTTTATAACTCCTCATGGTTGGGGGAACACAGACACAACCATGGAAGTTGTGGAGCGAACAGAGGATGAAGAAGAATTAGAACAGAGGAAGAAGAAGAAATCTGCGTGGATGAAGAAGAAGAAATCTGCGTAGAGGAAGAAAAAGAAATTTGCGTTGTTTGACCCATTCTTTATCTTGACCCACAAGATTTAATAATTTCCTTTTTTTAATTGATATTGCACGGTGCAATATTTCACAAGAGACTTGCTCATTATTTTATAATTTAAACAATCTCAATAAAGTATATATATCGAAATTAATCCTTTTAATATTCCTACTCATCGTATGATTGCATAGATACAATGAAATTGTCTAAAGCATTTCACCTCTCCATGCATCAATCTCCATTTTCATGACAGATTCATGCATGATATTAATGTTGTGCTATTCATAATATTGTACATGGGATCACTTTACGAATAATAATATTATTAATTGTACATGATATTATACCTCCTTAATTATTAATAGGAAAAGTACACTGCACTATGGTTCCACAACACAATTATCATTCAATTAAACAGGGATCGATTTGTGAAAGGGAGACAACTTATTTTAGAGCACGCAGATCTCTGGGCCACCCTGTACAAATTGATATATATGCATGCTTATCCCTCTTCTTCTTACAACTATCATGTGCCTAATTAATTATTATGGGACATCCAATAAAATTGGAACGACATTTGTATGAATCGATGCACGACACGCATAAATTGAGAAGTGGTCTTAATACTCTTTCGCCCCACGAAGGGTTTAACACATTGTTTAATATTTCTCTCTTTAACTATTATTTTTTAAAATTATTAATTTTACATGTTTTTATCAATTGAGTAATTTATCAAATGTGTAAATGTAGCATTCTCCCCCACAAAAATAGTCCATTTTCATTTTTCATTAAGATCAATACATCATTTATTGTGTTTGAAATTCTGAATTTTATCTATAAAGTTCTTGATATATTCTTTTATTGAATATAAAAACAATCATGTTTAATTACAACGTACATTAAATATGGTTACACACTTTTAATATAGAAGTGAATTATATAATTTGCGAACAAATAAAAAAGTAAAATAGTGTAAGTTTTTCCCATATTATTTGAAACTCATTACAAAAGCTAATAAATATATTTTATGCAATATATATCATGATGTACTAGATATTTGATGTTTTACATAATAATTAATAAGTGTGTAACGCATTCTAGATTAAAATGTAGTTAGTTCAAATGTTATCGAGCACAAATCTAATTTTTTCCCCTTCTTTTGCAAGTGATAGTAAGAAAATAACTACTCTCTCTATACCCAAGAAGTTATGCACATTTCTTGGGACACGGAAACTAATAAAAATTAATTTTGTTGACTTTTATGAGAACAAAGAGTGAGATAAATTAATGAGATAAATTAAGTAGAAGAGAGAGAATAAAGTAGAGTAGAATAAAAGTGACATTTTTTAAATTTAATGATATTGTGAGGATAATAATATTGTGTAATCTTTTCTTTTTAGGAATGTGTATAATTTGTTGTACAGACCAAAAAAAAAAAAAAGTATGCATAACTTTTTGGGACTAATATAATATTAGATAAAATATTTCTCTTAATAAAGGAAATAATAAAAAAAAATTAAATTATGCTGTAGTATACAACACAAGTTACACAACAAGTAGTCGCATGTCTGGCCCAAATAACATGCGTCTCGTTCGGATCAAGAAATCGTACGTGGGTTTGAATAGCATTGGGCCCAATTTTGATTTTTGTAAAAAACTCCAACAAATATAATATTGTTTGAGGGGGTGGGATTTACGATGTAGGCCAATATTTCAATTTATTAAATTTGTCATTAATTTTTCCATTTAGTTTTCATTTTTGCCAAAAAAAAAAAAAAACCATGAAATTTCGATAACATCTATAACTATATAAAAACAGCCGCTACTGTCAAAATTTTTGTTAATTTTCTGGGCGAGTGAACAGTACTTGTGTCACTGTGCAACTGTGCACTTCACCCAGGCTGTACTTGCGTGTACAGTACTGCGTGAATAGTGACAACATAAAAAAAATAAAATTTACAAATTTGTCTTCATTGATGGCTGCTGCACGAATTTTAATATACATTATATCTCATTTTGAAACTTTGCATTTATTATGACTGCTACACGAATTTTAATATACATTATATCACATTTGCAGCTTTCCACTTATTAATGACTGCTGCATAAATTTTAATAAATATTTTATCTCATTTTACAATTTTAAATTTGTTAATGGATGTTGTATAATCATGAATCAGGAAACTTTTTATATGTATTATTCGCTGGAAAAAAAATAATATGTAACATTTGGTCTTAATTGTATTATCATGGATGTTGGTACATAACATTTCGAAACCTTTTAATAATTTTTAAAAATAGTGTATAAGATCTTATTATCACTTTTATACATAATAACACTTTTTACACATAAATATCATTAACAACAGTAACATTAAAAATATAAATCAACTTATTTCCATATCAACACGGATAATAAGATAAAAAATAATGAACTTGCAACAAAAAATTCATAATAGCAACACAAATAATGAATTATATAACACTTCAAAACTTTTTAATAATTTTTAAAAATAGTGCATAAGAATTTATTATCAACATTAGAGCACTTTTTAGATAAAAAAAAAAATATATCAGCAAAAACAAAAAAAAAAAGACACAACAATATCTCTTAGATTCACGTGCCCAGATATGCAGTAAGGAATATAGTTTTTTTTAGCGGTTAAAATAATTCAATCATTACATACATGCATGAAATATACCAGAATAAAAAAATTTAAAAATAATGTATAAGATCTTATTATCTTTTTTTTTTTTTTGACAGAATATAAGATCTTATTATCACTTTCTATACATAATAACCCTTTTTATAACATTAAAAATATAAATAATGTTATTTTCATATCAACACAGATAATAAGATAAAAAATAATGAACTTGCAAAAATAAGAAATTCATAATAGCAACACAGATAATGATTTATATAACACTTCAAAACTTTTTAATAATTTTTTAGTGTATAAGATTTTACTATCACTTTTTATACATAATATCACTTTTTAGATAAAAAAAAATATATATCAGCAAAAACAAAAAAAAGACACAACAATATCTCTTCGATTCACGTGCCCAGATATGCAGTAAGGAATATAGTGTTTTTTTTATCAGTTAAAAAAATTCAATCATTACACGCATGCATAAAATATATCAGATTAAATTTTTTTAAAAATAGTGTATAAGATCTTATCATCACTTTCTATGCATAATAACACTTTTTATAACATTAAAAATATAAAACAAGTTATTTCCATATCAACACTGATAATAAGATAAAAAATAATGAACTTGAAAAAATAAAAAATTTATAATAGCAACACAGATAATGAATTATATAACACTTCAAAACTTTTTAAATATTTTTAAAAATAGTGTATAAGATTTTATTATCACTTTTTATACATAATAGCACTTTTTAGATAAAAAAAAATAATATATCAGCAAAAACAAAAAAAGAAACAATAGTATCTCTTCGATTCATGTGCCCAAATATGCAGTAAGGAATATAATTTTTCTTTTAGCAGTTAAAAAAATTCAATCATTACACGCAGACATGAAATATATCAAATTAAAAAGTTTAAAAAATAGTGTATAAGATCTTATTATTACTTTCTATACATAATAACACTTTTTAACATTAAAAATATAAATAAAGTTATTTCCATATCAACACAGATAATAAGATAAAAAATAATAAACCTACAAAAAAAAAAAAAATCATAATAGCAACACAAATGATAAATTATATAACACTTCAAAACTTTTTAATAATTTCTTAAAAATAGTGTAAAAAATTTTATTATCACTTTTTATACATAGTAGCACTATTTAGATAAAAAAAAAAAAAAGGAAAAATTACTACTAGATACAATATGTATTAGAAAATCACTACTAGGTACAATGCTTTATTAAAATTACTATCAACTATAATTTGTTCCTATAATACCCCTAATTGTTTAAATGGGTCAAAACCCTAGTTTCTTCCCCCCTCTCTCACTGCCTGCGTCTCTCTCTCTCTACACTCTCTTTCACTCTCCTCTCGTCAAATACCATTCTCTTTCATTCTCATCTCATTTCGCGACCACCAGGTGACGGACCACCGAACCCCAAGCGACGGCGACCACTGAACCCAGGCAACGGGCCCGCTGCCGTTGTTGTTGTAGATCGCCCCTAAGAGAGCCTCCGCCCTTGGAATCTGTCGTCGCCTCCACTGTCGTTGACGAAGCTCTCTCCCGATGGGCGAATTTGAGAGGCGGCGGCCTGGAGCGTCGCGCGACGGCTAGGTGCGTCGGTGGTGGTGTTTGGTAGTGCACGACGCGCGATGGCAACTGCGATATATGGTGAGGGGCGACGACGGCGTCGTCGTATCTGTGAAGGTGGGCAGCGTGAAGTTCTGCGCAGCGAGAATGAAGGATTTCGGATCTGTGCGGCGGTGATCTGGGACACGCGCCGCGACGGCGGCGAACTGGTAGTTTACGACGGTGGTGTGGCCGATGAAAACTGCTGAAAAGGTCAGATTCAGTGGGAATTTTGTTCAAGAAATTTGTCAAGGTTCTGAGAATTTAATTTGTAATATTTTTAGTGTAAGTCTTGAATTTTTAATTCTTGTTTGATTTTTCTTGTTCTGGTGTTTTTGTTATTGGATATTGTTGTAATAATTTTGATTTTTTGATAGTGATAATGTGCAGATTTTTTTTCTTCGCACATGTGAAGATTATTTTTTGCTGCACATGTGCAACAACATTTGCACATTTACAATAGTAGTTTACATATTCTAATTCAACATTTCTATTTTTTTTTTTTACAATAATTCTAGAATTATTTTTTTGATTGTTGTGGGATGATTTTTGCGTTTTTTTGAATTTTGAATCAAAATGTAACGAAATAATTTATAGAGAACCATCGCATTTTCACCTCTTATTTTGTTTACTTTTAAACATTGAATTATTTGATGCTGCACATATTCCAGAAATTTTTAGCTTTTATTTGAAAACGGAAAATTCGTATACGAAGTGAATTTTAGTTGAAGGCTGCAAGTAAACAGGAGAAATAGAGAATTTATTTTGAGCTTCAAAAGGTGAATGGATGTAATGGAAGAAGAAAGGTAAATAGTAAATATTAGAAAGGTAAAAAAATGTCTAATCAGATGAAAGTGTTGAAGGTGTAGCCAAAAAAGTAAAAAGGTGAGAAGAGGGTAATTTGGAAAATCTGACACAAAATATTGTAGTGGATAATAATTAGAAAAAAAAAATTGTATCTAATAGTAATTGGATGTTGAAAATTGTACCTAGTAGTAATTAACCCAAAAAAATTATATATCTGCAAAAAAAAAATAGACACAGCAGTATCTCTTCGATTCAGGTGCCCAGATATGCAGTCTGGAATATAGTTTTTTTTAGCAGTTAAAAAAATTCAATCATTGCATGCATGCATGAAAAATATCAGATTAAAATAAAATATTGAAAAGACTATTCATCTCCCTCATATTATAACTATAAATACCCTGGCACACAACACTCAACACAACAGACTACACCAAGGATTGCTCTGGTATTTTTTTTTCCAATGGGTTCCATGTTCAAGCAGGTTGATGCAAACTCAGTATTTCATTATTGGTCCAGTAACTTTTTTGATTTAGTTTTTGTAATTCTTTTTGGTAGTTACTTTATTTAAGTTTTTAGTTTGTTAGTTTGTTAGCTGTTAGTTCGTTGGTTAGGTAGCATTGAAGTCTATATAACTAGTTGTATAAGCTCATTTGAGATATATGAAAAATATAGTAAACTAGTTCTTGAAGCAAATTCTTGCTTTGTGGATTGATTCGAAAGCTTGCTAGCCCAAGCTAGAGCTTCGAATCAGGTTTCGTTGCTTGCCAACCTGAGTTGGGGCATCGAAATTACGTTGGGTTTGAGGAGTTCGTTGCTTGCCGACCTGAGTCGGGACATCGAAATCATCGAGCCTAATTCGCGGTTCTCATCAATTGGTGCTTTCATTGAGAGTATCGAGAACCGCGATTTCAATTTGAATTTATGAGTACTACAAGTTATGGTATTGGCAATATCCTTTCTTCGAGAATGGACAGTCCTCTCTACAAATTTAGTGGTCTTGCTGAAGGATTTTAAGGCAGAGACAATGATAATGGCGAAGAAATTTTGTTTTCTACAACTACCAAATTTTCGTCTGTTGAGAGGATACCTTCTTATACTACTTGGATTTTCCTGGATAGAAATCAGAGATTGGTTGATGAACAGTCGGTTGTCGGGAGTAAACGCATTTACTATGATCAAGATGGTAGTGAGGCACTGATCTGTAGTGACAGTGAAGAAGATCTGGCGCAACAGGTGGGTCATCTTATGAGGGTGGCATTTCAAGAGTATGGAGATGAACCTAGCAGAAATTTGGGTTTTTTTAATGGAGGTTTCTACATCGCCGGCGTAGTTTCGGTGTTGACGGTAGATCGACGACAATTCAATTTCGTTAATCAATTCCCGTCATCAATAGCGGGACACTTGGCATCGAAATTTGACACCAAGAAGGATATGATGTTTGAGCTTTCTAAAGAAATCTGCCGAGTTTATACAACGATGAAGTCCGGAAGGAACTCCAGGAACAAGATGGAGATGGCGAACTAAACCCGCTCTTATCCCATACTCACTGCTTCTTTCAAACAAAATAGCAGTTGCTACTTAACTGGAATGGAAGATGGCTTCATAATTTTTACTATGATACTGGAAGGAAAATATTAATAGTTGGGAAGAAGGAAACAGAAAATGGTGAAGTGGATGTGATCACACGATTTCATTCATTTTCCGTTTTCGATAGAGGAAAAATCTTATTGTCTTCTCTTGACGTTTCAAAAAATAAGAGATCGGTCTGGAGCTTGTCCTTGAGGTCAAGGATGTTCTTTATGGGGCCGGGAATGATGCAAACTCAGTATTTCATTATTGGTCCAGTAACTTTTTTGATTTAGTTTTTGTAATTCTTTTTGGTAGTTACTTTCTTTAAGTTTTTAGTTTGTTAGTTTGTTAGCTGTTAATTAGTTGGTTAGGTAGCATTGAAGTCTATATAACTAGTTGTATAAGCTCATTTGAGATATATAAAAAATATAGTAAACTAGTTCTTGAAGCAAATTCTTGCTTTGTGGATTGATTCAAAAGCTTGCTAGCCCGAGCTAGAGCTTCGAATTAGATTTTGTTGCTTGCCAACCTGAGTTGGGGCATCGAAATTACGTTGGGTTTGAGGAGTTCGTTGCTTGCCGACCTGAGCCGGGACATCGAAATCATCGAGCCTAATTCGCGGTTCTCATCACAGGTGAATGACATTAACACATCCAAAATTGAATGGGCAATGAAATTACGGTTGATTCGGTCGTACAGTGTACCACAATGTGCAAAATGAAGAGTTCACACTCATGAATGTGTATTCCATGACATGCAGGTTAATTTTTTTTATAATTTTACATCTTCTTCTCTATTATATCAGTATCTTTAATATATGCAAATGACTTATTTATTTAACAATAATGTTTACTGCACAGGGATAAAGAGTTCATGCCACGCTAAATGTAGACCAGCTTGGTAGGTTCACACCATTGCTGATTGAGGGCGGGGGCGGTTGTATGCAATCAAGAACTTTTTGGTCACTTATAATAAGAACAGATATCGCACTATTGCTAAAAGAAAGTTGATCATCTTTATACAACAAACTAAAGTCATAGAGATACTTGATGAGGGATTTCCCACAATGTTGTACAATTTCAAGCCGTTCAACTATTCGTCCAACATTGAGAACCTTAATGAGGCTGAAATATTTGGTAAAAATTTTATTTCATAAATTCTAAATATTTTTCATTAAGCTAATTAGTTTGACGAGTAATTACTTTGCAGATGTTATTGGTCATGTTGTAAATGTCAACAGACCTAAGGTGATAACCAACAATGGTGAAAATGCAAAATTAATGGAGATTGTGCTAGAGGACAATCAGTAATCATCAATATACTACAACTATTTCAAGTAACCTATCTTATTATTAATCTAACCCGTGAATTTATAATGCAGGTGGAATCAAATGTATTGTACACTTTGAGAAGAATATGCAGATGACTTGGACAAATATGTGCAAAATGTTGGGTCTGAAGCACCTACTTTAATAGTGCAACATTGTACGACACAAATTTTCAATGGTAAACAAATTAATAAATAAAACAGCCAAATTCAGTTATATATAAATTTAATATCATATATTTGACAGCTTTTTTTTTCTTACTTAATTTCAGATACTGTGGTTCTTTCTTCAACTTGCAATGCTATAAAACTCAGCTTCAACGTTGATTGTATTGAGGTTAAAGAATTCAATCAGAGGTAAGCAATAAAAAATGAAGAGACTTATTGTTTAAATTTTTACAGTGTTCATAACTAAACTTTTTCATTTAATTCATAAAGGTTTGATGGTGATGCTACACCAATTAGTGTTACACACTCAATTTCAACTGCTTCTACTACAACAACAGAAGAGCTAACTGCTAACAGTCTTAATATCAACAAGGAGGTATGCAAGAAAATATACATAACAAATTATTTGAAATGCACCATGAAGAGTTTTGTTTTTAAAAAAAATATATCAATTTTGAGTTTTATTCATATAAATCGATTTTTTTTTTGTTGCAGGTTGGAAATTTCTGGGTTTTAGCTAGAATTGTCTCGATTGAGACACTTGGACAGTGGTGGTACCTGTCAGAGTTTGCAAGAAGAAACTGGTGAAAGAAAACGAAAAATTCAAGTGTGAAGGCTGCAAGAAGATTCTTTCATCTGGAACCCCCAGGTTAATACAGTCTTTATTTAAACTCATTAATTTTTATAATTGATATTTGGGTTAATTACAATTTGCAACCTGTACTATATCACATTTTACAATTTGCAACATGTATTAAATTTTATAACAAATTGCAACCCGTACTATGTAAAATTGATAGATTAGTACCTCAAATACAAATTTTATTCTTTTTTTCGGGCCAAATTAGGGATCGATTATTTATTAAAAAATAAATATTTGGTAAATAAATAATTAATAAACTTAAAAGGACAAATATAACCTTGTTCTAACATAATTTGGTCGGAAAAAAAGATTAAAATTTGAGTTGAGGTACCACTTTGTCAATTTTACATAGTACAGGTTGCAATTTGTTACAAAATATAGTATAGGTTGTAAATTGTAAAATGTGATATAGTAGAGGTTGCAAATTGTAATTAACCCTTGATATTTAGATTAAGGATTACAATGATGCAAAACAAAACATTTCAGGCATGAGATTCAAGTAAGAGTTCAAGATGACACAGATAATGCTATTTTCACCCTATGGGACCAGCAATGCATAATTTTAATTGGAAAAATTGTGACTCAAGCCCTAGAAGACGAGCAATACAAGTTTGACAGTTTGATCCCTAATATTTTATATTGCATGATCAATGCACAAGCCTTCTTCTATGTTTAAGTCAAGCCAGAAAATATTACAGGCTACACTGAGATTTACAGTGTTAGCAAGTTAATAAAGGATCAGAATCTGATAAGCAAGTTTTGTTCGTCTGCAAGCCAGGTTTTTCTTGAATTTTATGTTTGCTAATTAACTACTACAGTTTTCTTCAATACAACACTTATTAAAATATTGTGATTTTTGCAGGAGACTGATAACATAAGCAGGTTGCATAGGGATGAGATTGATCCCATGAAGGTTGGTTTTTAACATTACTTTGTTTTTTCTGTCAATTATTAATGATTTTTTTTTTTTACATACTTTTTTATTACAGGAGGGTTCTTCAGAAGTTGAGGCTGATACACCCCAGGATAATATGGAAAAAAATGCAGTGATTGAGAGTGTTGAAGCTGTGGGATTAAAGAGAAAGCTCACAGATGAGTTCTCATCCACCGTTGCTGAAAAAAGGAAATCAAAAGTGATCAAACAAGAGGAAGAAGAGGAGGATAATGTGCAGGTTTAGGATTGTGTGCATGCCATTACATTGTTTTTTGATTTTAATACAAAAACTATCAAATTTTAGGTCATTTTGATCATTTTGCTACATTGATGTTTAAGTTGAAATCTGATCGTTTTGCTAAATTTTTGTTTGAAGTCTGATCATTTTGCTGCATTGATGTTTTAAGTTTAATGTTAGATATAAGTGTGATGTTAGATACAACGTGCTTAATTAAAATATCAAACTAGCATTAAAAAATTACTTACAAAGTCATATGCAAACTCGGCTGCTCCACGGGATCCGCCCTTATGGCGGGAGATGCCAGTACCCGGGCCTCCAGGCTCCGATAGTCGATTCTTCTTACACTGCTCGCTCTTTGCTTTCACGTCTTCTCTATCCCAGTAAGCGAGCAGTGCATTGAAAACCTTTGCATCCGATCCAGGCCTCTTCTTCTCCTTCAACCACTTTGTCTTCACATTGTTCAACATATCGGTATATCTGTCCTACGAACGAACAGTTCATACACCTCTGTGTTGTTCATAATCGCAGGGTCCCACCTAGTCTGCCTCTGCAAAACAAAATATTATTGTACTCAATAAGCGTTAAAGTTTTTAAATTAATCAAAATTAAATAGTGATTAATGGTATATATACCTGAAATGACTCTCAGTACGACTGCAGCTCCTCCGACGATATCATCCACATTGTGAAGGCATCAAACTCCATATGTTGATACATAGTCAATCTAATAAGTTTGGATACCGCATTCAATGGCATCAACCTGCAAAAAGGGGGTAAACACGCAAAATTAATAGACATATAAAATTAACATATAATAATATTCACATATATTTAACTTACGTATTCCTGTAGATCCATATATCGAAGATTTCTCCCTCAGCTGGAGATGAGCGATCCTCATATGACTCGGAGCCGGTAGCCTCTTTTTCCTGATCAATAACCGGTACTGGTACCGGTACTCTCAACGGCTTGACCCAGACGGTCCCCTCGACCCACTCGCTCTGCTCATCTATAACAATAATTAAATAAAACCACATTATTACACTATTCAATAAAAAAATCACTCATATATATATATATATATATATATATATATATATATATATATATTAAAAACACATATTATCATCATATAAAACATCACTCATCATATATATAACATTAAAAACATATTATTACACTATTCAATTCTCATCTGAGTCTGAATTTAGCTCCTCCTCCTCCTCCTCCTCCTCCTTCTTCTTCTTCTTCTTCTTCTTCTTCTTCTTCTTCTTCTTCTTCTTCTTCTTCTTCTTCTTCTTCTTCTTCTTCTTCTTCTTCTTCTTCTTCTTCTTCTTCTTCTTCTTCTTCTTCTTCTTCTTTATTATTCTCAATATCAATTAGTGCACCATTGACATCTGTCAATATGATTGGATCATCATCCGTTTGCACAATATTAATTTGAGACTCAATATCATTTTGAAAGGAGGGAAGCTCTTGTTCATTCACGCGGTTTCCACCAAGGATCTCAACTTGATTTTGCAAACTGCCAACCATTCATGTCTACACTTTCCCGGGTACTTGCAATAGTAAACTTGAGTGGTTTGACTTGCTAACACAAAAGGATCGTAGCGGCCATATCGTCCTCTCTGATTAACATCCACAAGTTTGTAATTAGGATGTACTCTTGTTCCATTTGGCACAGATGGATCAAACCACTCACACTTGAACAGAACAATTTTTTTCTCAATACGTCCGGGGTTTTTGCCCTTGATACAAACTCCACAATTTGTAGTTGATTTAGATGAGCCATAAATTCTTGTGTAAAATTTATAGCCATTCACGTAATACACAGGGTATGTGGTGATACGTGACACAACTCGAAGGATCGCTAGAAAGATCACGTATCTACCGATTTTGAATATTGTTTATCTTTACAAGTTGTTCAAACCACGATGCAAACTCCTCTTGTAGTCTATCATCTTGTTCAGCCCTCGAGAGATCTGGTTGAAACTTTTGAAGTTGCTCAAAAATCATACTACAAAAGGGGAGTTGATTATTTAATATACGGTTGAACGTTATAATTAACAGAAATTGAACGTTATAAACTTACTCAATATACGGTTGCAACTCGCTGCAATTCAGTAACACATACGTATGAGCGGTGTTTTTCTCCTCATCTAAAATCTATCTTTTATTCATCTTTCCAAAATGTCGTTTAGGAGGTATAAATATCGACAGGGTTTCTTTCGCTACTTGGGGTTCTCCGCCACGACCATCGTAATTATGAGGTACATTGTGCCGCCTCGTCAGAACATGATCGTCAAAATAATGGGAACAAAACATTAATGCCTCTTTCGATAAATATGCATTTGCAATCGATGCTTCAACATGTGCCTTGTTACCAACACTGAGCTTTAAATTGTGAAAATACCTAATTAAAGAAATTAATGATTATATAGTATAGCAGTTTTAGGTAATCAAATAATTTAGAGTTATTGATTACCTCTCAAATGGATACATCCATCTGTATTGCACAGGACCAACTATCCTTGCTTCGTATGTAAGGTGCACAGACAGATGCTCCATCGAATTAAAGAAACTAGGTGGAAAGATACGTTCCAACTTACACAAGATAACTGAAATATCTGCTTCCAATCGAGCCATGTTCTCAACGGTAATGGATGTAGAAGTTAACTCCCTAAAGAACAAACTAAGTTCAATGATTGCTTTCCACACATTCGGTGGTAGAGTTTCAAGGAAAGCAATCGGGAGTAGTCTCTGCATAAACACAAGTCAATCATGACTCTTCATCCCAAACATCTTCAATTTCGTTCAGTCTACGCATCGAGACAGGTTAGACACATAGTCATCGGAAAACTTCAACTCAGTTACCCATCTGCACAGTTCATCCTTTTCACCCTTATCAAGTGAATAACAAGTTTTGGGGTACTTTCTTGTACGTAGACATTTCTTTAGAGAGGGACGATGACAGTATTCATTAAGTTCATCCCAAGATTTATTTGTGTCTTTTATTTTTCCTTCCACATTCATCACTGTGTAGAACAAATTATCAAACACATTTTTTTCAATGTGCATCACATCCAAATTATATCGGATCAAGAGGGTACTCCAATACGGCAAATTCCAAAAAATATTTTTCTTCCTCCAACCACCATCCAATCTTTTGTTGTGGGCCTCAGCACCCTCTTCTGTCACTTTTCGGTATCTCACCCAATTAATTTCTTGTAGGAGCATTTCACCTATTCCGGATGGGCAGTGGGTCATTGTAACTACTACATTCTTGATGAATGCAGTCTTGTTCCTACGATACGAATGTCCCCTAGGTAAGAACATATGATGATTATCAAACCACGACTATTTGCAACTGAGTCTTAAAGTAAAGGCATCGGAGAATTCAGCACAACATGGACAAGCAGTCCTTCCAGCGGTGCTCCATCTAGATAACATTGAGTAAGCTAGAAAGTCGCTAATGGTCCAGATTAGTACAACCCGCATCATAAAATTCTGCTTTCTAGCAACATCATACGTTTCCACCCCATTTTCCCACAACATGTTCAAATCATGAATTAGTGGTTGTAAAAAGACATCTAAATTATCCTTTGGATTTTTAGAACCAGACACCGAAACTGTCAGAAACATGAATTATTCTTTCATGCACAACCATGGGGGTAGATTGTACGGTGTCACTATCACTGGTTATGATGAATATTGTTTCCCCGACTGCCCAAACGACCAAAAACCATCAGTGTTCAAACTTAACCTCACATTTCGTATTTCAGATGCAAAATTAGGATATGAATGGTCCAGGTGTTTCCAAGCCAATGAGTTTGTAGGGTGACGCATAACACCAGACTCATCATTATAGCAACGAGCATGCCATATCATATCCTTAGCAGTAATATTGGACTGATACAATCTTTGCAATCAAGGAATGATAGGAAAATAGAACATCTCCTTGAATGAATTGTTCTTTTTCCATCGACCATCCACACCACATCTAGTAGGTTTGAATCGTGATCGACCACAAACCTTACAAGATTGTTTAGTATCAGAAAATTTCTTGGGCACCAGATTTTCTGGAGGGCAAATCTCATGAATCAAGTCAATGATTTGATTATAACCCCTTTCAGACAGTTTATTTTCAGCTTTAATATTTAAAAGATGGGCATTGAATGACAACTGAGAATGAAAATCGCAACCAGGACACAGATCCTGATTCGTTGCATGAAGCATGTCAAAAAAATGTGCAGCATGCTGATTAGGAGGTTCCTCATGAAGGGGTTCTTCTTCCACATTTTCGAAACTAATGTTGGGACCAGAAGTTAAGTCCATCATTATATTGTGGTACGAGCTAGATGCTGCAGTGTCCTAAACTCTATATGAAGTCGATGCCGACTGATCATAGTTTCAGTGTGGTATAGAATTCCATTTTTGCTCACCGTGCAAAATCCAATTGTGATTATTAGGCATAAACCCATGCCTATACAAATTGATTTCACGTTAATGGGTTATCTAAAACTCTGGTTCCTACATATATATTTCGAGCAAGGACACCTAATCTTTCCTTCACTCATCTAATCCGGGTTACTAGTAGTGAATTCTATAAATGATTCGAGTCCATTAAGAAATTCGGGAGATATCATGTCATTAATCGTTCTTGGACCACACATCCAACTATACCTTGAATAATTCATAGAAATCTGTTTCAGATTAATGAAGATTCAAAATTTAATTAAATCATAATTAATTCTTCCAGTGTGTTGGGGGAGAAGGACTGGACGTTTTTAAATTGGGCTTACCGAAGGGGACCCGCCCTCATTAACTAGCGAGGGGCCCCCAACCCTCGTTAATATTTCGGCTTGGTGAGGGGCAGCCCGTCGTTAATAATGTATTGGGCTTGCCGAGGGGAGCTCTGCCTTTGTTAAAATGAATTGGGCCTTGGCGAGGGCGGAGACCCTCGTTAACTTGGGCCTGTCGAGGGCTTGTCCCTCGTTAATTAGCGAGGGGCCATTTGCCTCGCTAATGCCCTTGTTAAAAATGCCCCTCCTCTCGCCCCTCGCTAACTAACGAGGGCTTTAATCCCCTCGCTAAAAGCCCTCTTTAAAATGTATTTTTTTGTAGTGGATAAGTGATCGGCGACGAGGCGTCGAACAGTGGAAGGAGGGCGGTGACGTCATTGCCAAGGGTGGGAAGAAGGCCGACTGAGGGGGGCGACTCAATGAGGATTGTGGAGAAATGGGGGATACTCAATTATTGAATGGATAAGATTAATAAATTTTCTACTATAATGTTTATTTCTACTACAACTAATTTTTTACAGATTAAATATTCACTTTTAATTGTTGTAACTTTGTGTGGACTACGGTCTGGGAGGGAAAGCTCCTTAGAGGCAACTCCACCGTATACAGATTGATAGTCAATATATTGACACACTATTTATATGCATGCTATGTGAGTTGATGATTTTATTTATGTGTGATATTTAACTGTGACAAAGGGACCTCACTAAGCTAGTGGTTTTGCTCACCTCAATCTCATTAATTTTTTTTCAGATTAAAAAGGAGTGCGGTGGAGGGTCGGGTAGATGTGTCACAAACATTCAAGGAATATTTCATGTTTGAGAATTAATGTTTTTTTTTATTTAAAGATCAAACTAAGATTTTTTAGGATTTTAAGCATTTATTTTAAAAGTCACATCTCATGTTCCATTCTTGAAATTAGTAGAGTTTTAACTAATTACTTCCGCTGCAAGTTTTTACAAAATTAATTGCTTCTACCAAACATATCTTCAACGTTCTTGTCTTTTTATGAAAAATAAAGATTTTTCGAATAATTATAAGAATAAGTTCTTTTTCAAAAGTCTTCAAAAATCTAGATGTGACAGAGTGGTATCAGAGCAGGTCTACGTTCTTGTAGACTTGTAAAAAAAAAACTTTTCAGCACATCCGGATTTTTGAAATACTTTTAAAAAGAGATTTTTGAAGGCTTTTGAAAAAGAACTTAATCTTATAATTATTCAAAAAATTTTAATTTCTCATAAAAAGATAAGAACATTTGAAAATATGTTTAATAAACAATTAATTTTGTAAAAATTTGCAGCGGAAGAAATTAGTAAAAACACTAATAATTTCAAGAATGGAACATAAGATGTGACTTTTTTAAAATAAATACCTAAAATCCTAAAAATCTTAGTTTGAACTTTAAATAAAAAAAATTTATTCTAAACATGAAATATTGTTTGTTACACTTCCACCGGCCCTCCACCGCACTCTTTATTAATATGAAAAAAATGTTAATGGGATTGGGTGAGCAAAACCACTAGCTCAGTGAGGTCCCTTTGTCACAGTTAAATATCACACATAAATAAAATCATCAACTCACATAGTATGCATATAAATAGTGTGTCAATATATTGACTATCAATCTGTATACGGTGGAGATGCCTCCAAGGAGCTTTCCCTCTCGGACCATATAGTCCACGCAAAGTTACAACGACCTTACCGTCGTAGTAACCCAATAATGTATGGAATATGTCAACATAGTATGATGCAACAAGCAACAATTAAATCCACATGAGCATTTAAAAGTGACAAAGTAAATACACAAGTAAGAAACCCCACCTTGAATTAATAAATTTATGCAATGCGATGCAATCCTATTGATGAGTCTCAGACAAAGTAAATACACAAGTAAGAAACTCCACCTTGAATTAATAAATTTATGCAATGCGATGCAATCCTATTGATGAGTCTCATTAATGCCATCTCTGTAAATTATTAAAAAGAAATACACAGTGTAGAAAAATATTTTTGTGAGATTTCTTTGTTGAGATAATCTTGTTATAGCTAACTTTTTTTTTATCGGTACCCGGGTCTCTCACTAAAGTGAGGAGCCCGGTGGCTAGGTGGGCTAAACCACCTGGTTACGTGTATTGATACTTATTTGTACAATATATATATATATATATATATATATATATATATATATATATATATGTGTGTGTGTGTGTGTGTGTGTGTGTATTTAATATTATTAATTTTTAAAATCTCTTAAAATAACTAAGTTGAGAATTTTAGGGGTGTTACATTTATTGAATTATTTTTTATGGGCTCATAGTATCTGCACCGTATATAGATGAGTACACCCACATTAGATTTGTTTTCGACACAAAATTTTAGATCCAACTTAACCAGATTAATAAACAAACCTTTTTCAAACCTAAATCTTTTCAGTTGTATCAATATATACAAATAGCATCAAACCTGTAGATATCGTAGATATAAAATATAAATAAGAAATTTAAAATATCTATAGCATATAAGAAAAAAAATGATATGAAACATATAATAGTGCATGAAAGAAATAAAACTTATCTTCGTCATTGCATCACTTTGTACTTCTCAGATTTGAAGATATGCTCTTGGATCTACAAAAGTTTTAAAAAGATATTAAAAAAAAATACTCAAGATAGTATTACAGTCTGTAAACTACAAATGCTACAAAAAATAAATTGTATTTACCGTTCATTACTCCTTCATCTTTAATAAACAGTCCCCCAGATGTGGATCTGTCCGTTTGGGGAATAGATAGAACAACACTGTGAAGAATTAAACATCACTTTGTACTTCTCAAATCTGAAGATATGCTCTTGGATCTACAAAGTTTTAAAAAGATATTAAAAAAATACTCAAGATAGTATTACAATCTGTAAACTACGAATGCTACAAAAAAAATTGTATTTACCGTTCATTACTCCTTCTTCTTTAAAAAATAGTCCCCTAGATGCGGATCTGTCTATTTGTGGAATAGATAGAACGATCCTATGAAGAATCAAACAGTGGCCACTCGATGGGGAGAGAGAGATTGAGAGATAGAGAAGACTCAAACAGTGGCCGCTGGATGGAGAGAGATAAGAGTTAATATAGGGTTTTGACTTTGAAAGCAAAACTGAGAATGCATAGACTATAAGAAAGACTAATTTGAGATTCGCAACACTAGGTGCACACTTAATAAAAGGTGGTATTACACGTGGGCCATACCAATAATTGTAGATTTATTCTTATAAAATAAATCAAAACTTATTTTATTGGGTTGGACTTAAAAAATGCAGGCCCAGGTTATATGCACTGTCATTTAAGTTACAAATGAATTTAAGTGTATTGTCCCATGTTTAAATTACAGCCCATATATGTTGGGCTGAATTTAAATGTATGGGCCCACGATATCTACACTTCTGCTTTTGTTAGCATACCCTCATTTAACTTACAACCCAATATGTTGGGCTGAATAATTTTTTATGGGCCCACGATATCTACACCCTTATTTTTGCTAGCACACCCCCATTTAACTTACAGCCAATATGTTTGTTGAATTATTTATGGGCTCATAGTATCTACACCCCATATAGATGGTACACCCAAATTAGATTTATTTTCGACACAAAGTTTTAAATCCAACTTAACTAGATGAAGATTAATATTGTTCGGCAAAACACACTGTAAACAATGAATAAAACAATTTGAGAAAATATTCAGATTAATTTGACGAATTAGATAATTCAATTTTCAGGAAAACATTTTATAATGACACTTCTTTATGAATTTTAGCTTCTTAAAAAATTTGAAATAAAGTTACTTTTTAAGAAATGTATATGAACTAAGTTGCATCCATCTATATTATAAATAAAAAAAAATTCAATTTTCATTCAAAAAAAATCTGACCGAAAACGTCAAAATTTTCAGATAATCCAATTTTATGTTTAAAAAATTTGAAATATTTGTTACTTCAGATTAAATATTCATGCAAGAGAAAATAGTGGGGGTAAAGAATTAGAGTTTTTTTTTTTTTTTGATAAGATACCAGAAATTCAATTTTGTCAAAAATGTTTTACAAATACCCACTTTTAATTGAAAATTCGATATAATATCTGAAAAATATTCAACACACATAAAAAAAGTATTTGGATCCAGATAATTGAACATCGAGAATTAGGAAAAACTCAGATTTGTTGACTCAAATATTAGGGATACAATAGATCTACCTTCAATAGTTTCGGTTTCACCGTGGTTCAGTGATGAGGTGGCAAATAAATCTGGGATGCAGTAGCGACGCATCTTACTGATCTACGTTGCGGCGGCGAAGGATAGGTATGAGGGTGATGTGTTTGCCAGTTGATCTTTGTTGCGGTGATTATAGAGATAAGCGATCGGTGATGAGGCGACGAACAGAGGCAAGAGGATACGACAGATAAAAAATATTAGGAAAATCCGGTATAATATCTGAAAAATTATTCAACACACATAAAAAAATATTTGTATCCAGATAATTGAACATTGAGAATTAGGAAAAACCCAGATTTGTTGACTCAAATAATAGGGATACGACAGATTTACCTTCAATAGTTTTGGTTTCAACGTGGTTTGATGACGAGGTGGCGAATGAATCTGGGATACAGTAGCGACGCGTCAGACTGATCTACATTGCGGCTGCGAAGGATAGGTATAAGGGCGACACATTTGCGAGTTAATCTTTGTTGCGGCGATTGTAGAGATAAGCGATCGGCGATGAGGCGGCGAACAGTGGAAGGAGGGCAGCGACGTCATGGCCAAGGGTGGGAAGGAGGCCGACGATGAGTGGATAAGACTGAGGGGGGCGACTCAATGAGGAATGTGGAGAAATGGGGGATACTCAATTATTGAGTGGATAAGATTAATAAATTTTCTACTATAATGTCTATTTCTATTAAAACTAATATTATTTTTTACATGATCTTTTTTTGGATAAAATTAATTAATTGAATATATCTAGGTTTATATTTATACAACACTCTGGTATTTTTAAAAGGCAAAAACTTGTGTGAACCGGGTGCATACGATGAACTCTATTTTACTATCACTGTCATGCACAAGCGTTATCACCATCATATTTACTTATAACCATGGTTGAATCTGTAAGATTTACATATGTTAAGACCCATCAGAAGCAGGTGTGTTGTGAGTTGTACAAAGGACTAGCTGAAGCATTGCATCGTGGTGAAAATAACCCATGTACAATTGGGAAAAACATGTCATACTACCACCAACTTTTACTGGGGGTGCACGTTACATGATCCAAAACTACCAAGATGCAATGGCAATATGCAGGTTGGTTGGCTATCCAGATTTATTTCTTTCTTTCACGTGTAACCCCAAGTGGCTAGAGATAGTTTGGTGTTTAAAAAGAAAAGGATATAAGGCAGAATATCGTCCTGATATAATATGTCGGGTTTTCAAAATGAAGTTGGATGGGTTGATAAGAGATCTCCGTAAGAAAAAAATTTTGGAAATGTTAGAGCGATAGTGTACACGGTAGAGTTTCAACGTGGACTGCCTCATGCCCACATTCTATTTTTTCTTAGCAGTGGAGACAAGTATCCAACACCTGTTGACATTGATTGTATAATCTCAGCTGAGATTCCGGATTAGCGGAGTGATCCCAACTATTATAATGTTGTTAGAGATCTTATGATGTACGGTCCTTATGGGCCTGCAAGACCAAAATCTCCATGCATGTCAGAAAATCGATGTACCAAACATTTTCCAAAGAAATTTATTGAGTCAACCACTGTAGATGAAGACGGATACCCTGTACATGGACGTCGAAATGATGGTAGAACAGTGGTGAAGAATGGAATTGAATTAGACAATAAATATGTTGTCCCACATAACCGATACTTATTATTGAAGTGTGGTGCTCACTTGAATGTAGAGTGGTGTAATCAGTCTAGATCGATAAAATATTTGTTCAAGTATGTTAACAAAGGGCATGATTGGGTCACTGCATCGTTTTACAATAGTACCAACGAGGATAGGACAACATCAAATGTTGATGAGATCAGCATGTACTATGACTGCAGGTACATATTACCATGTGAGGTAATATGGTGTATCCTTGGTTATAACATTCACCATTAGGATCCTCCGATTGAGCGCCTAAGCTTGCACTTGAACAACCTATCATTTTCTCTGATTCAGACCCAATTGATGATGTTCTCCAGTGACCTTCAGTGAATGGAAGTATGTTTCTAGCTTGGTTTCAGACGAATAAGGATGATATAGAAGAATATAAAGAGGGTAGAAAATTGACTTATGCAGAGTTTCCTTAAAAAATTGTTTGGAAATCATCCAAGAGAGAGTGGGTACTGAGACAACGAGGTTTTTTCCTGGGACGTATTTTCCATGTTCCTCCCGGAAGTGACGAGCTGTATTATTTAAGGTGTCTACTTAATGTCGTTCGCGGTGCCATAAGTTTTGAAGATATAAAGACTGTGAATGGCGTGCTATATGCGACTTTTCGTGATGCTTGCTATGCATATGGTATCCTAGGTGGCGATAGGGAATACTCAAATGGTATTATAGAAGCTAGTCAGTGGGCTTCATCTCATTCTTTAAGGTATCTCTTTGCTACGTTATTATATTCAGATTGCTTGAATCGTCCTGATGCAGTATGGGAGAAATGTTGGACGTATCTATCAGATGATGTTCTTTACAAACAACGTAAATTGTTGAATCACCAAGGTACACTTGACATCTCCTTATAATATTAAAAGTGTTTGAATATTTGTTCAAATTTGATGTATTTTTTTCAAAATTGATGTATGCATTTAATTTATTTGAATATTGATCTTGAATCTTTTGATTTAGATTGGTCGTTATCGGAGGATGAAACAAAGAATTTTGCTTTGATTGAGATTGAGAATATGATGCGGAAATTTGGAAAGTCGATTCGAGATTACAAAGCAATGTCCTTCCCAGATATGTCAAGTGCAGCTTCTTTACAAAATAAGCTGGTATATGATGAACTAAATTATGATCAAGTTGCTTGGCAGAGGAGCACAAGCATTTGATGGGTAATTTAACTGATGAACAACACCATATTTATGATGTTGTGATGGATATCATAGATTCAAGTTGTGGAGGTGTCTTCTTCATGTATGGATATGGGGGTAGCGGAAGAACATATTTGTGGAAGACATTGTTTGCAGCGGTTAGGTCAAGAGGGAAAATTTGTTCTTAACGTGGCTTCGAGTGGCATAGCTTCACTTTTGCTTCCTAGTGGCCGAACTGCACATTCGAGGTTTTCAATCCCTTTAAATCTCAATGAAAACTCCATGTGTTCCATTAAATAGGGTAGTCCGCTCACAGAGCTTATTATTGGAGCAAAACTTATAGTTTGAGATGAAGCTCCGATGATGCATAGATATTGTTTCAAAGCATTGGATAGAACTCTAAAAGATATCATGCAGCTGGACAATCCATTGAACAAGAATAGACTATTTGAAGGTAAAACTATTGTTTTTGGAGGGGATTTTTGCTAAATTTTGCCAGTAATTCCTAAGGGAACTCGACAGGATATTGTCCACGCAACCATAAATTCTTCTAATATATGGAGGGACTGCAAGTTGTCGAAGTTAACTTATGAGGTTGCAGATGCATTGTTCAACAGTCGAACATAAAAAATTAAAAGAATTTTCTGAATGGATTGCAAGTATCGGAGATGGGACACTAGGAGTTGATGAAGACGGACATGCAATTACTGAAATTCCTGAAGATTTCATAGTAAAATCTTCAAGTGATCCGATCTTATCCATTGTGCAGAATACAAATCCATTTTATATGGATTCAGGGGACGATGTGAGTTTTTGAAGGATCGTGCTATACTAGCACCAACAGTTGATGTTGTTGACAGCGTGAATGAATATATGTCTTCATTGAATTCTGGTGATGCAAAAACTTATTTAAGTTCAAATAGTGCATGCAAGTCCGATGCAGATATCGATATATTGGCTGATGTACATACACCAAAGTTTCTGAATGACATAAGATGTTTAGGTGTTCCCAATCATGAGCTCAATTTGAAGGTTGGTACTGTGATGTTGTTGAGAAACATAGATCATTCCCTTGGTTTGTGTAATGGTACTCGGTTAGTAATTACAAAGCTCAGATCATATGTTTTAGAAGCAAATATTATATCTGGAAGCAATGAAGGTCATAAAGTTCTTATCCCAAGAATGTCATTGGCTCCATCAGATCCAAGGTTATTGTCTAGGTTTCAAAGAAGACAATTTCCCTTGATTGTGTCTTATGATATGATAATAAACAAAAGTCAATGTCAATCACTCTCACATGTTGGTTTGTTGCTGAAAAAATCCGTGTTTAGCCATGGACAATTGTATATTGCGGTTTCAAGGGTGACTAATCGCAAAGGACTTATAATTTTAATTTACGATGAAGACGGTGAACATAGTCAATCAATAAAAAATGTTGTATATAGGGAAGTATTTCAAAATTTGTGATGTTATTTACTTAGATAATTTGTTTATTTTATATACATTAGAAGAATATTTTTAACCAATATTTATTTTCTTATCATTTATTTACGTTTATAATACACCAACTTATTGATTTAGAATATATTAATATTAAAATAAATTAAAATATAAATTTTTTAAATTTAAGTCCGTGCATCGCGCGCACAGGTGAAATACTAGTATGACTTAGTAACACACATAACCTCATAATAACAAACAACAACTACGAAAATATGTGACCTCATGATGTTTTGCTTTAATTTTTTATAATTTGTAGTTGGACCTAATATGTAAATCTCCTTAATTAACCAGGTGGCTTAGCCCACCTGGCCACCGGGCTCCTCACTTTAGTGGGAGACTCGGGTTCGATTCTCTTTAGGAACGAATTTGAAGTTATAAGGTGGTCTTGGAGAATTTCTTGAAATGTTTGAGTGCTTGGTGAACTAACTACTAACAACTAACAAACTAACATTTATCGATAAAAAAAATGTAAAACTCCTTAATCTGGTACTTGAGTAATTGATTAACCCCATGTGAATTTTTAAGGTAAAAGTTGGTGTGAGTTATATCTTTATTTAATCAACTCAGAAGAGAGAATTCACACACTTAGTAAAGATTTCCGGTCCATCAGTAGAGAATTCTGCTAATTAGTGGAGAATTGAAAAGTGACAATATTTTAAATGAATAGTGATAGTTTTTCAGTTTAAGATGTGTAATATAAAAAAGTGATAAAACTATAATGATAATACATAAAATGTGTAATATATAAAAATGATAGGGCTCAAAATGTGTAATACATAAAAATAATAATGTTTCAAGTGAAAAATGATAATTTTCTAGTTCAATGTTGTACGTTTATAAATGTGTAAATATATAAAAAAAACTCGTTACACAAAAAGTATATTTTAAAATGAAATGTGATATTGTTCAAATTAAAAGTGATACGTATATTGGGCATATAAATTGAACATGATAACTTTGTTAATTAAAATGTTATGTTTTATGATTAGTGTGAAAATTGCTTGAAATTGATGTGATTTATTTGTTTAATTTAATAGGATTTCTTGCATTGTTTACACTAAATTGACTATTTGCACTTGAAATTAGAAAGATATTATTTTGCTATTTTTTGTAGGAAAATTGAGGGTTATTTGATGCAAAATACATGTCCATTATTTATTAAGTCAATTGAAGGGGAATCAAGAGTCGAGAAAAATATAGGAGAAGAATTAATTGGGCTTGAGAAAGGAAAAGAAGAAGAAAGAAAAAAGAAAAGAAAATATGAAGAAATTGGCAGCCCATTTAGAAAATTGAGGCCCAAGTCTTCCTTGAAACAATTAACCCATCCATTCTCCTTATTTAATTGGCGAGGGAAATAGGCAGAGTGGCATGCCACAGCCGCCATTCTCCTTATTTAATTGGAAAAGCAAATTGCAGCCACTGGTCCTACCTTTTTAATTCAAGCCATGATTCCATGAAGTTGTTTAAGAAAACCAAGCAACGACTTTTTGGAAGCGCGTTTTTATTCACAGAGAAAAGAGAAGGGGGGCAGCGATTTATGAGGGAAGAAAAAGACAGTGGTAGGCAGGGGAACGAGACAGTAGGAAAAGGAGCAGCAGGAAATGATAGTTTAGTGTTAGGATTTTAGGGCTTTCTTCCCCATTTTCTCTTCTACACATTTGATTGGGTTCATTCTTGCATGATATTTGTTGATCATTATATATCATATTGGGTATTTCATTGCAAAATCTGAGGTTAATGTGGTTAATTTTGTGAACTAATACTTTCATGTAAGTGTTGACTCATTTCTAGGAAAAGGGTGAAAAAACGAGCAAAGAATCGAGCGAGACAACAACTTGGTGAGCAAGATCCAATCAAGGAGGAGCGGAAGCTGAGAAATGAAAAGGAGAGAGATCAAAAGATCGATGCACAAGTGTGGAAGAGGTGATGAATCGAGACGAAGAGTCAAAAAGTCGAGAAGGAGAGAAAACAAGGCCACTCGGCCGAGTGGAATATCACTTGGCCGAGTGAGAGATAAGATGCCCGAGTCAAGGTAAGGCAGAAAGAATCCCACTCGGCCGAGTGGGGGTATACTTGGCCGAGTCATCCCATTCCAGACGAAATTCCACTCGGCCAGTACGCTTATGACTCGGCCGAGTGAGACATCAGGTGGCCGAGTCACATTGTGGCAGAAAGATTATGACTCGACCAAGAGCCAGGTGACTCGGCCGAGTGAGAAGTGTCATGGCCGAGTCGCCACATCCCAGTAAGAAAGTCACTCGGCCATGAGCAAGGCGACTCGGCCGAGTGAGATACTTTTGCCCGAGTCATCTAGTGCCAGAACTGAAGCTACTCGACCAACATCCAAGTCACTCGGCCGAGTGGTGGCCGAGTGGGACCACAGCTGCGCGATTTTGAGCTAAATTTCATCATTTTCGAGGTCCTTAAGTGCAAAACGAAATTTGTAACTTTGCCCCCACTATAAATACTCTCTTATTCAGCTGATGAAAAGGGGGATTGACACACTTAGCACATTTCATAGTTAAGTTTAGAAATTCTCTCTGCACTCATTTACACACAGTTACACATAGTGATAGGTGTTCTTAGCTTTTGGAAGGATTTGAATTACCCAAGAGTTATAGCTGATAAATTTGATCATTCAAGTTGTATTAGACTCCATCAAGGTGACTTCTACCATTTATTTTCAGTTTTGTTATCTAATTCCAGCTTAATCATGATTCCTATTTACTTATTGTTCATGGGTTTCTTTCAATTAGCCATGATTGGCTAAATTTCATATGTGCTTGGGTGTAATGATCCCTTGATGAGTTGATTATGGTGAATTGATGATTGGGTGTTCATTTGTTGAGGTGATTAATTGTCTTAATGATGCTTTGCATGATTTAATTGCTAAGGTGAGCTTTGATCTTGTGTTTATTGATTTAATTGATGCAAGGATACTTGGTTGATTGAATTGATGCATAGGTGTTAGGTTTGCTAAAGTGATTGAAGTGGATATTTGGTTAACACAAGGATACTTGGTTAATTAATTAGAACCTCATTAAGGCAGATTGATTACTTGTTGTTGCATGTGATTAGTGAGGGGGTGAGAGTGTCGTCTCTTACATTCCTACGTGCTTTATCGATCATTTAGAACCTAGGCTTATCAAGTACGGTTTTATTTGAACTATTTGTTGGTTATCCCTATGATCCCTTTTTGAATGAACACTTGATTGTTGATGATCCGAATTTGACGAGTCTTTGGTGATTTGTACCCGAGCACTACTATCTCATCCTTGTATTTCCTTTGTTGATTGCTTGGTTTAATTTCTTGTTGAATTTGTGTTGTTCTTTTGTTGCTTTTCTTTTGCAATCTTGACTAGCCGCTATAATTCTAAAAAAACGTGCAACTTCATGGCTTCACTGTACTCCTAGTCCCTTGGGTTCGATAACTTTGGTCGCAAATTTCTTATCACTAAAAAAATGACGATCAACATTCCCTCACACTCTATACATATTTTTCCTTAGATTAACACACACTCACACATAGTTTTAGGTGTTCTTCATAGTATTTTAATTTCTTGCAAATTAGAGGTAGTTTCATACAATCAAGTGTATTTCACATTTACAAGGTGATATCTCTCCTTATTTCATTAATCTATTGGTTTAATTTCCTTTTAATTATGTTTTCCCTAATTTTGATTTTCATGGGTTTGTTGCTTAATTTCATGTTTGGCTAAATCTTTTAGTGTTGGTGTAATGACCCTTAGATGAGTTGATTATGGTGTTAATACGATTGGGTGTTTCAATTTTGGGGTTGATTGATTACTCTCTTGTGCTTTGTATGAATTAATTGCTTGATTATGTCTTGACCCTTGTTTAATGAATTGATTATCACAAAGAGATTTGGGTAATTAAATTATTTGCTAGGGTGTTAGATTTTAATTGTGTGATTGATATCAATAACAGATTAACGCAAGGATACTTGGTTAATTTCACTAGAACCTACATTTGAGTACATTAATTGCTTGATTTAATTGCTAGTAATTAGTGAGGGGGGTTAGAGTGTTGTCTCTAACAATCTTACGTGGTTAATTGATCATATATAGTGTAGGCTTACCAAGTACGGTTGTGTGTGAACTTGTGTTAGATATCCTCTATCGTCACCCCTTGTAATTGAACCCCGATTGTTTGTTGTCATAGTTGGCGAGTCTTTGGTGATTTGCACCCGAACACTCTTCTTTTATTTGATATCTCTTTGGTAGATTACTTGTTTGCTTTATTTTATTGTTTAATTGATTTCTTGTCATTTAAATATTTGCATATCCATGATCGCTTCTATAATACTATGACAACGCTTAATCTCATGGCTTCATTATCCTCCTAGTCCTTTGGGTTCGATAAACTTGGTCGTAATTTCTATCCACTAGAACTACACTACGATCAAAATGACGCCGTTGCTGGGGACTAGTTGAGGGTAGCTAGGTGAAACTTGAGATATTGTTGAGTAGTGTTACTAGTTGCATTTTTTTACTTGCTTTATTTTATTTTGTTTGTGTGAATTTGATACTTACTCTCATTTGTAGGAGTGAGTGTCCACCAAAAGTATTCAAGGGTAGTGAAGAGCTTAATTGAAAAGATGGATGGATATAACCAATACCCATAGAATTATTGCTATGACCAAAATGGTACGGTTTATCCTCCACAACACGAAAAAATTGGCTACAATAATTGGAGGAGCTTTGGTTTTGACTATCAAATGCAACAAGTTCCCTCCTATTATCAAGATTGGAGAAATGAGGAAGCCTCACCCGCTTCTCAAGAGACGTTCTCAAATTACATAGATGAGCATTATGGTCAAGAATTCATTCCACGGGATGGATTTGAATTTCAAGAAGCTTTAGAAGGAGTTTGTTACGATAATAGGAGGAGCTATTAGTACGATTACCAAATGCAACAAGCTCCCTCTTATTATCAAGAGTTGGGAAACAATGAGGAAAAATCAACGACGCATGACTTGTTATACCTTTTGTTGAGAAAAACGGAAGAAAGTGATGCAAAGATAGAAGCTCAAATTTCTCAACAAGGAAGTCAACTCAAATCTCTTGAATTTCAACTTGAGCAATTGGCCTTCGTTGTGAAAAATCTACAAGATGAGGAAGACAAGGGAATGAAGAAAGAAATGGTGAAAAAGAAGAAAGTGGAAGATGGTGAAAGTTCAAAAAGGATCCCAAAATGGAAAATTGCAAAGGAGCTTCGGGAAAAGGAGAATGATGAATATCCTCGTGATAAGTGGGGGGTGCCGATGACCCCAATACCGGTACCTTTTCCACAAAGGTTTATGAAGAAAAAGCTTGAGGAAAAATTCTCCAAATTCCTTGAAGTCTTCAACAAACTTCACATCAACATTCCATTAGTGGATGCTCTTGAGCAAATGCCACATTATATGAAGTTTTTGAAGGAGCTCATGTCAAAGAAGATGAAGTTTGTATACAATGGGACGGTCAACTTGGCCGAGGAGTGCAATGCAATTCTCAAATGAAATCTTCCTAAGAAGCTCAAGGACCCCGGAAGCTTTACTATTCCTTGTGAGATTGGTGGGAGTGCGAAGATGAAGGCACTTTGTGATTTGGGGGCAAGCATAAACTTGATGCCCCTCTCCATATTCAACTGTTTGGGGTTAGGAGAGGTGAAACCTACATCCATTAACCTTTAATTGGCGGATAGATCAGTCACTTATCCTAAGGGAATCATTGAAGATGTGCTAGTGAAGGTTGATAAATTCATCTTCCCAGTTGATTTCGTCGTCTTAGATATGAAGGAAGATGAGGATGTGCCACTAATCCTTGGAAGACCGTTTCTTGCAACCGGGAAAGCAATGATAACGTGGAGAGTGGAGAGCTCAAGTTGAGCTTCAATGGTGTAGAGATCACATTTTCGATCTATGATTATTTGAATGATGATTCAAGCAAAAAGGAATGTCACTCGATCCAAACCTCCACTCCTTTGAAAAATGAAGATAAGGAGAAAAGTAAAGAGAAGTCTAAAAAATTGCCTTTGAAAGACCCCGGAGATGGAAAGAAGAAGAAAATATTGAAGCAAACTACCAAACTTGAGCCCATCGTAAGTTTGGGGGAGCCAGATAGGAGAAAGTCTTCCAATGAAGAAAAGAAAGAAAAATGTTTTGCAATAGAAGATGCAATCTCGTGGTGTGAGTCCAAGTGGAATGGATTGCTTTGTGGGGAGAAGCTAAAGAATCGAGAAGTGTTGACCGTAAGAGACGTGCAAGTTGAAGGAAAACTTGAACTTGAAGACAAATGGGGTGGCTGTCTCTATACTAAAGAGTCATTTGTGAAGCATGTGAACCCTCCTATCCCGAAGGAGGTGCCAAATATCGAAGCAAAAAGGGAAGATTGAACTCAATTGAGTTCCGTCCGGCATAGGACGTTAAACCTAGCGCTAGATGGGAGGCAACCCATCCTTTTTCTTGCTTTCTTTATTTTCGTGTTTGTTTTGTGCTTTCAATAAGTGTGTTTTGTGTTGTTCTGTTGGAAGTTGAGGCATGTGAGTGAGGCTTGGTGATGCTCTCAAGCTTTGAGGAAAGGGGGTACTTGAAGACTTTTAGGTACAACACCTTCTTTAGACTTAGACTTGTCTAAGTTTGGGGGAGGTGTGCCTCTTTTCATGCTTTTCCATTTGCACCGGCGCACTTCGTTTTTGAGCTTGCATGATATATTATACTTGTAAATGATTTTGGAGTTGAGCTTTTATTTCTTAGTAGGTAGTTGTGTGCAACTCAATTTGCTAACTACTCTACCAAACTTTTAATTGTTTGGCAATGAAGAAGTTTGGGGGGGGGTGTTAGTTTGTGATTTTCATTGCACCAACTTGCCTCTCATTTTGATATGAGAAAATTGTGTGAAAATTTTTGTGAAGTTTGAGCTTATTTGTGGATTTCATGCTTATCTTTGAGGATATTTGTTGTGAATGTGAGATGGGAGTTGTGCTTGGAAGTATGTACATGGCATATATGCTTTGATTGATGGACATATTGAACTTTTGATTTGATATGAGTTGATGTGTTGCTTGAGGCTAGCACGAAAATTGTTTTGTGATGATGAGTGTGATGAATGATGCTTACTCTCTTTCCTCATTTTTAAGCCCGTGAGCTTTTGAGCCTATTTGATTTGATTCCTTGTTGAGTGCATCATTTGTGACTTTGCATGCTAGATCTTGCCTCGAGACTAGTTGAAGTTGAATTTTGTGTTGATCTATGAAGATGATTAGAGACCTTGTTTGGTTTGGAAAGCTACTTAGCCAAATTCTACCCCACTATTGACATTAATTTCCCTAGTGAGCCAATTTGAGCCTTAATTCCTTATTCTTTGGCAAGCTTGTGAGATTAAAGCCATTTTGCATATCTTGATGAGCCTTTTTGTCCATATGAATAGTAGAGCATGATTGTTGGCAAAAGAATGGTGAAGTGAAAAGAGAAAAGTGTGGTGGTATGATTTGATAAGTTTGTTGTGAAAAAAAAAAAAAGAAGGTTGAAAAGAAGAAAAATTGAATGGTGAAAAAAAAATGAAAGAGAAGATGAGAAAGTGAAATTCAATTTTGAGCTTGATTGAAAAAGACTCAAAGGAGTTGGTGGTGAATTACATGTGAAAAAAATGAAAAAGAAAAGAAAGAGTATGATTGTTGAGACTTGAGATGAAATGTATTGAATTGCTTAATCAAATTTCATTTGCTCTACTAATTGTGAGTCACTTCTTCCTAAATTCACCCACCTAATCAAAAGAGCCTACACTACAACCTTTGGAAAAACCCTCTTTGATTCATAGTTGACACACAAAATGGATAATTGAGATTGAGTCTATTGACAAGCATATGGTGTGTATTATTGTGAATTGATGATTGAGTGATTACATTTCCCTTATACACTTGAGAGTTGAGTGAAACACTCCGTGGAAGGAGCATTAAGTGAGCATTTGAGATTGCATTTGTCAAAACATGACATGTTTAAGTGCTAGTGGAAGGGTGACATTGAATACTTGTGTTCATTGATGAGGTTTGATTATCCAATTTTCATATATTGCGCAATGAGACATAATTGCAATCAATTCACCCTAATGTGCTTATTTGTTTCGTTGCTCGGGGACGAGCAACATCTTAAGTTTGGGGGAATTTGATTAGTGTGAAAATTGCTTGAAATTGATGTAATTTATTTGCTTAATTTAATAGGATTTCTTGCATTATTTACACTAAATTGACTATTTGCAGTTGAAATGAGAAATGTATTGTTTTGCTATTTTTTGTAGGAAAATTGAGGATTATTGGAAGCAAAACACATGCCTATTATTTTATTGAGTCAATTGAAGAAGAACTCAAGAGTCGAAAAAAAATACGAGAAGAATTAATTGGGCTTGAGAAAGAAAAAGAAGAAGAAAGAAAAAAGAAAAGAAAATATGAAGAAATTGGCGACTCATTTAGAAAATTGAGGCCCAAGTCTTCCTTGAAACAATTAACCCATCCATTCTCCTATTTAATTGGCGAGGGAAATAGGCAGAGTGGCATGCCACAGCCGCCATTCTCCTTATTTAATTGGAAAAGCAAATTGCAGCCACTGGTCCCACCTTTTTAATTCAAGCCATGATTCCATGAAGTTGTTTAAGAAAACTAAGCAGCGACTTTTTGGAAGCGCGTTTTTATTCACAGAGAAAAGAGAAGGGGGCAGCGATTTATGAGGGAAGAAAAAGACAGTAGTAGGCAGGGGAACGAGACAGTAGGAAAAGGAGCAGCAGGAAACGATAGTTTAGTGTTAGGGTTTTAGGGCTTTCTTCCCCATTTTCTCTTCTACACATTCCCTCACACTCTATACATACTTTTCCTTAGATTAACACACACTCACACATAGTTTTAGGTGTTCTTCATAGTATTTTAATTTCTTGCAAATTAGAGGTAGTTTCATACAACCAAGTGTATTTCACATTTACAAGGTGACATCTCTCCTTATTTCATTAATCTATTGGTTTAATTTCCTTTTAATTATGTTTTTCCTAATTTTGATTTTCATGGGTTTGTTGCTTAATTTCATGTTTGGCTAAATCTTTTAGTGTTTGGGTGTAATGACCCTTAGATGAGTTGATTATAGTGTTAATATGATTGGGTGTTTTAATTTTGGGGTTGATTGATTACTCTCTTATGCTTTGTATGAATTAATTGCTTGATTATGTCTTGAACCCTTGTTTAATGATTGATTATCACAAAGAGATTTGGGTAATTAAATTATTTGCTAGGGTGTTAGATTTTAATTGTATGATTGATATCAATAACAGATTAACGCAAGGATACTTGATTAATTTCACTAGAACCTACATTTGAGTACATTAATTGCTTGATTTAATTGCTAGTAATTAGTGAGGGGAGTTAGAGTGTTGTCTCTAACAATCTTACGTGCTTAATTGATCATATATAACCTAGGCTTACCAAGTATTGTTGTGTGTGAACTTGTGTTAGATATCCCCTATCGTCACTCCTTGTAATTGAACCCCGATTGTATGTTGTCATAGTTGACGAGTCTTTGGTGATTTGCACCCGAACACTCTTCTTTTATTTGATATCTCTTTGGTAGATTACTTGTTTGCTTTATTTTATTGTTTAATTACTTTCTTGTCATTTAAATATTTGCATATCCGTGATCGCTTCTATAATACTATGAAAACGCTTAATCTCATGGCTTCATTATCCTTCTAGTCCTTTGGGTTCGATAAACTTGGTCGTAATTTCTATCCACTAGAACTACACTACGATCATTTTAAGATAAAATGACATATTTTCTTTTATTATCATATTATTGATAATTAATAATAGACAAATTATTGTATGCAATATTGTACCGTGAAATAATCCATTTAATGAAATTCACGGATCCTAGTCGGGTCGGATCGGATCCAATGGATATTTAAAAAAAAAAAACTCGCGGGGGACAAAAAAAAATCGCCTTCAGGTGCTCCCAGGGATGTTACTATTAGGTTATGTATATGTTACTTAAACGATAAATATGTGTTACTATAAAATAAATAATATGTATTTGTCTAAAAATAATCGCTCAAATGCAAAAATAAAATGAAAAAATGGTCAAATAAATATCTAATCTAATTATATGTGTGAATCAAATAAGTATTTAATCTTCGACAACTTTATTCTTATTAAAAGAGTGTGATTTTATTAAGATGATGACTTATTTGATCTCAATATTAAAGAGAAATGATTTTAATGTGTTAAGAAAAAAATCATGGGTCTATTTGATCCCCAAGTATAAGATTTTTGGGCTAAATATGTGTTATTGTAAGGGCAAATATGTGTATTAAACTTGTGCAAAGGTAAAAATAAATTTTTACTCTCAGGTTGTGTTATTATTAGGTCAAACACATGTTATTGTATGAAGAAAAATGTGTTATTAATGAACAAAATCAATATTTTATTCTTTTAAGGACTAGTAACACGTACTTACCCTTACAGTAACACATACTTTTGAAAAAAATATGTTGCTATATGAACACAAACGTGTTACTGTATAGAGAAATATGTGTTACTATATGAAGAAAAAAATGTGTTATTATATGAACAAAAACATGTTACTTTATGGAAAAATGTGTGTTACTATATGAATAAATCAAAACCAGATTAGGAGTTGCAATATTCATTCCAGTTTAAATAGAAATAAAAATTTATCATCAGAAGTTCGCATAAGCTTTGTATTCATCACTGTTTAAATTTTATCCACTACTGTTTTTCATCAATCGGATCATCCAACACCTAATTATCTGGCAATTTTAAAAAAAAATCATCCATGTCTTCTCATTTTTTTGCTCTCTTCTCCTCAATTTGATCTCGTAGTTGAATTTTGCTGTTGTTTTCGTCGGATTTCACTGTTTTTATTGTCTCATGATCGCCGTCGTATCTGCGTTGTTGATTGTCGTTGTTGTTCTGCGCTCCAATCTGTCCTAATCTGCGTTCTTAATAATTTGACCCGTTTTCGATTGACGACCCGCGAAATTTATGTAACTACCAAATTTAATTGATATTGCACAGTAAAATATTGTACAAGAGAGTCGCTCTTAATAATAACCCTCCAAAACACTTGGTTGATTTGAAAAAGGAAGGTGAAAAAGAATATTTTACCTTATTCTTAAAAAAAAAGGCAAATATGGAGGATATATGATAGGCTTAAAAGCCAACACTCACCCTTCAAGTGTAAAGGGATCGTGTAACTAGTAAGTTACCCGGTTAAATTATCGATCCACGGAAATCAAGTGTGAAATAGCCCTAAATTTACTACTTTATTTGTAATTGTAGCCCGAATCATATAATATGATCAATTGGTTTTACGCAAATAACGAACTAATTAAATAACTAAATTCTACTAACTACGGAATTCAATCAATAATAAAGACGTGCTCGAGTGCTTATCAACAAATGGGTATCAATCATGCAATGACTTCTAATGAGTATTTGTCATGTCAATCAATTAATAAGAGCAAACTTTTAATCAAACAATAATTCCGTACTTGGTGAGCCTAGGAATTACGCTACGGTTTAAGCTCGAAAGTTTGAGAGGACTAAGTCACCCTTTCCTCCCGGGGCTAGAGCACGAGTCAATAGGTTTCCCTAGCGTGTCTCCCCTTCGATACTAAGGCACCTTACCTATGGTTTCTTCACTAATCACCCGACTACTAATCTAAGCAATTAATGTGGAGTTGATGTATTTCTAATGGAATTAACCAAGTCTCCTTGCGTTAACCCAATATTAACTCTAATTACCCAATTAACTCCCCCACCCAAATGAGTTATCTAAATACCCAAGTCTCCTTGCGATAATTAAATAACTATGCATGAAATTGGAAATTAATTAAATAAATAAATCAATCAAACCTCATCAATCCAATCAATCAATCAACAATCAAAATCACCAATAAGAATTCCTCACAAGATCAATCACCCATATGCATCAAAACACCCTAGCACTAGGAATTTAGTTGATCATAATTGAAAAAAAGAAGTTCATGAAATTAATTGAATATTCGAATGTCATAACAAGAAATTGAATCAAGAAAACTGAAATTAAAGGAAGAATGTCACCTAGATGGCGTCCAATCATAAAGAAATCATCCGTTGATCGTCTAAATTGAAGAATAAAATAAAACACTAACTATGTGTGTGTGAAAAGTGTGTAATAGTGTGTGTAGGAATTAAAACCCTAATTTTTCTCTCTAATTTCTCTACTCCTTTCTTGCGCTCAATATGTTCTCCCTTTTCAACATCTGAAATTGGGGTATTTATAGGATGGGGCTAGGTTAAAATAACGAAAATTGCAAATAAGCCCCTAAAATATCGGATGAATTGGTCAAAATCGTGCAGACTCAGGGCTAACTCGGCTCGAGTTGAAGCTTTTCTTGGGCAACAGTGCAATCTGGAAGATTTTCATGTCATCAACTCGGGTCGAGTTGATCTCCTCGGCTCGAATATTCATCTCCTCTGGTCGAGTTGAGATAATTCCAGCTCAAATGTTTGTAACTTATTCTCCCGAGCTCCGATTGACCTCATTCTTTTTGCGTTACGACCGTCTCTCGACCCTCTTTCTACCAATGCAATTTCTCCTTTTATTTGAATATAATAGATGTCCTCAAATTGCACTCAAAATTGACCTCAAACCTGCAATATAAACTCATAATATCAAATCAAACAATTAAGTGTCATTGGACCAAATAATAGTGAATTAACATGAAAATCATACCAATTTGAGACAAATAAGCACACGATTATCATGCAATAATTCACCCTAATCAATATATACAATATTTCATGGATTTAAGATTCCTGAAATAACTCATATATTAGAAATAAATACGGATTCTGGGCAAGTTGAGTCGGGTCTCACGAGTATTTCCAAAAAAAAAAAAAAACTCGCGCTACGGTAAAAAAAAAATCCCTCCTAAGTGCTCCCAGGGGTGTTACTATTAGGTTAAACATGTGTTACTGTAACTGTAAATATGTTTTACTATATAAAATAAATAATACATATTTTGTATAAAATACTCGCTCAAATGCAAAATAAAAAAAATAGTTAAATAAGTATCTAATCTTATATGTGTGGATCAAATAGGTCTCTAACATTCGATAGGTTTATTTTCACTAATAAAATATGATTTTATTGAGGGCTTATTTGATCTCAACATTAAAGAAAAATAGTTTTAATGAGTCAAGAAATAGTTCATGAGTTATTTGATCTCCACATGTAAGATTTGGAGAAAATATGTGTTACTGTAAGGGTAAATATGTGTACTAAACTCGCGTAAAGGTAAAAATTAAAATTCACTCTTAGGTTGTGTTACTATAAGATCAAACACGTGTTACCGAACAGAGAAAAATGTGTTATTATATGAACAAACTCAGTACAACACATGAATAAATATTTTATTCTTTAAGGACTAGTAACATGTATTTGCCCTTACAGTAACATATATTTGTTCTTACAGTAACACATGTTTAACGTTATACTCCCTCCGTCCCGCCCAAAGTGTCCCAACACTTTTGGGCACATGTTTTAAGAAATGTTGTATAATAATAATATAGTACAAGTGATGTGATAGATAGAGAGATGAAAGGTAGTATATTAATAATATAGTATAAGTGATATGATGGAGAGAAATGAAAAAATGTAATTAAATATATTAAATGAGTGACATATTGTGTAAATATATATGTAGTATAGGAATAATTATAAAAGTAGGGTATGGATAAAAAAAGAATTGGACACTTAAGTGGGACGGATGTAAGTGGTAAAATGGGACACTTAGGGCGGGACGGAGGGGGTATTAACATATCTGAGAGCAATATTTTATTGTTGTCTTTATGTGAGTTTTTTTCTGAAAAAATGTGTTAATATATGAACACAAACGTGTTACTATAAGGGCAAATATGTGTTACTATATGAAGATATCAGAAACAGAGTAACAGTTGCGATATTAATTTCAATTTAAACATAAATCAAAATTTATCATCAGATGTTCACATAAACTTTGTATTCATCACTGTTTAAGTTTTCTCTACTACTGTTTTCATCAATCAAATCATACAATATCTGATTATCTGATGATTTAAAAAAACATCATCCATGTATTCTCCCATTTTTCTGTATTTTTGTGTTTTTCTCCAATGTGTTTTGTCTTCATTGAATTCAGATGTAGTTTCGCCAGATTTTGCTATAGAATTATCGGCGAAAATAACATCTTAATTCAATGAGGACAACACATTTGAATATGTTGTCTAGCGTTGTGAGAAGAAGAAGAAGAAGAAGAAGAAGAAGAAGAAGAAGAAGAAGAAGAAGAAGAAGAAGAAGAAGAAGAAGAAGAAGAAGAAGAAGAAGAAGAAGAAGAAGAAGAAGAAGAAGAAGAAAAAGAAGAAGAAGAAGAACCCGCAAAATTTCTGCGATTTAATTTTAACCTAAATCTTACGATGAAATATTTCACACAATAGTAGCTAAAGATGGAGTCCTTATGAAACATCACATCACCATCCTCCATACATTCAAATTTCAATTCTCCTACATCAATTTATTTAAATAAAAAAAATTCAAAATAATTTAAAAAATATCACATCATATTTTATTATGTAATCCCATGTGAAAATTGGAAGTTTGCTGTTGCGGTGGTAGAAAAGAGAAAATGGTCAACTTTTCTCCACCAGTGTCGTCGGTGTAGCGTCAACGTTGATTTTCTATTAATTTGAAACTTGTATTTCGGAGAAACAAGGTGGGGGTCTTGATGGTAAGTAGAGAAAATTATTTGAAGACTTCGTTGATATGAAGAGTTTACTCTGACATTTGATGATAAATTTTCTGAGTTGGTGCTTAATAAATTGGTGAAGTAAGAATGACCATTAATTAGTAATGATGCAAATAATTTTATTTTTATAGATTAATGAATTTATATGATATGTATTTCAAATAATTCACATAATTTAATAAAAGAATAAAAAAAAAAGAAATAGAAAAGAAAATCCGAGATGGAAAATCCACAAATTTTATTCTCTCCGTTGTTTTGAGGGATGAGAATTTGGCCACTGTCCTAACCTGCCTCGTTGATATTTCTAATCACATTTTTTTCATTATTAACCATTAAAATAACTCAATTCTCTTTACGAAATTTGGAAATTACACCCCAGCACACTTATATCAAGTTGTGAAATTTGAAGTGAAAAATTTAGGTGGCGCTTGATTTGAAAATTCTTTAGTGTGAATCAGAATAAATATATAGTACTTAGAGTGGTTAATAAAAATCTATGATGCACGAATTATTCTAAAAATATCAAAATGCAGTATCAGATACTTGTAGGGTGCGGGTGCGATTCGTGTAAAATTCACACGGGATAGGCCATGTGGCGAACCAGGTGAAAAAATAAAAAAAATTCACGATACGCAAAACTAGAGAATCCAGTACGGAAATGGTGTGTTTTTTAAATTCACTTTTTTTAGGGTTTTTTTTTTCCAAAATTAAAATTCAAAACTCTAAATTCATTTTTAACCAAGTTCAAAAAAGTGTACATATTAAAATAATAGTATTTGAATTTTTGTTTCTACATATTTTACAGATGTTATATATTATGAAATAGGAGTATTAATAACCAGACATATCCTTTTCATATAGTACCCTTGAATTTCTAAAAAATAGAATCCCGAACCCGTATCTTGTCGCACTCGCCCTCGCTTTCCAACACCCGTGCAACATAGATGAAAATAAAAGATAAAACACAAAACTATTTTCCTCTTAATAAAGTAATTATTACCCTCATTTGATTACCTTCTCTCTTTTTATAATTATTCTCTTCAATCATTCCTACAATCAACAATAATTTTTTGTTTCTATTTTTTAAAATTACTGAATAACACTATTATGTAAGCAAGGATGAAGGAAAGTGTGAACTGAAAGGTAACTATCCACACTGAAAATTTTCTCTCTCTAGAGAGACTTCTAGAATTCTTCTAGATATTTGCTCTTACTGTGAGTGGTCGTCCGGTGTCTCTCCGGCTTCCTTGCTGCGATTTTGAGTTTGAAGCAATCATTGCAATTTCAGGAGAAATCTCCAAAAGATCACAATGAATCTTGTAATTCTCTATAAGAGGTCAGTGGGTTTTTCTAGGTGCTCTTTCCTGCAAGTTATCTCCGCTATAAATCAGGGAAGAAATCAACTATTCCCTCACACCAATCGTTCTCCTATCTTCTTATTCACCCCTCACATACAAGAATGGCGAGCCATTCCTTAGAATTTTCCCACATTCAGCAAACTCTCAATGATGTTTGGGGAAGCTGGGCTAAAATCGGAGCAGGAGGAAGGAATAACTGTGGTGGATCAGAGCCGTGTGCCCCCAGTAAAAAACGCTCTAATCTTTCGATTCCTATCTCGCAAAAACATAGGAATCAAAGATCTAGGAGCGGCTCTGAATGCTATTTGGAAGCCAAGCTCCCCGGCCACCGTCTACACAATCGGGGAGAACGTCTACCTTGTCAGCTTTGAATGCATGGCGGATTGCAATAGGATCCTAGCCAAACAACCATGGAATCTGAGCAACACTCTCATGGTATTTAAGAAGGCTTTCGACAATGAGAAGATTGCAGAACTTTCATTCAGTGAGGTGTCGTTTTGGGTCCAAGCACATGGTCTGGAGATTCAACTACATACCAGGTATGTAGGTGAGTTGCTTGGTAACAAGTTAGGCAGAGTCCTTGAAGTTGATTGTGCTTCTGATTCTATTGCATGGGGAAAATGTCTGCGATTTAGGGGTTCTAGTGTAGAATTCAATGGAATTTAATGTCTCTAAGCCCTTGCTTAGGGGTTCTAGAGTAGAGTTCAATTGAAGTGTGTCTGTTGTGATTTTCCATATGAAAGGCTTGGGGACTTTTGCTTTGTTTGTGGTAAAATGGATCATTTGGATAGGGACCGCCCTGACTTATATGCTTATAAATTGGAATCTGTTCGTGAGAAAAGACAGTTTGAAACCTGGTTGAGAGCAGATGGCTTGAAGGGGGTTTCAATCGAGGAGCTTAGCAGGAACTTCAAGAACAAACTCCGGTGGGGAGAAGACAACCAGGGAAGAGAGGCAGGTGTCTTGGAAGTGCTAGTGGGGGAAGATCTAGCCATGCAAGTGATGCAATATGGGTCAAACATGAACCTCATGCAGGAGGAATTACAAAAAAACTGGGAAGTGTTCAATTCTCAGGCTGCTGACCAAAACAACACAGACGGATTGGAATGTATAGTGCAGGGAGCAGGCACGGGCGTGGGGCAGCTGCTGTCTTCGGCAGGCTTTAATCAAGCAACTGGGATCACTCCCCTTGGTCTGCAAATGGGGCCCCATTCCATCCTTTCCAGGACCCTTTTTATCGTATCAACCCTAATCACGAATGAACTAACTTTAATGTTTGGGGATCTTCTGTGTTGCCTATTGATGTAGGTGCAGCTAATCTTATGGGAGGCTTCTATCCACTCAACAACGATCAGAACCTCGTTATGAATCTTGATAATGCCAACAAGATTGAGAGCTCTAGCAACCAACCCAGCCTCAAGGGGAAAGAGAAGGTCTAGGAGACACCCACCAAAAGGGGAAGAAAATCAGCAGGAGGGAATAAAGCAAAAGCTAAATTCATCCCTACTGGTCATAAACTTAGCCTGATGGACAACCCGATGAAAAGGGGAGGAGACAACAATGAAGAGGGCCAAAAAGCTAACAAATGGCCAAAAAACTCAACTGGAGACGAAGGCAATACTGACAACAAAGAGGAGGCAAAACAAGGGGCTACACCTGAAGATAGTATTGCTATTCTGGACCTCGTGGCACGCAACGAAGGAGATGCAACCGATTTGGCGTGGCTGGCGACGACCAGCCCCGCCAGGGGAAATGAGCACTGTCTATTGGAATGCACGAGGTTCGGGCGGCAAACGTGCATTCCTACTAATCCAGCATCTTGTTGTTGAACTTAAGCCCTCTTTACTCTTCGTTTCTGATGTTAAGGTGCTCTGTAAGTCTGCTACTGGATGGCTTTCTGCCTTGAATATGTATGATGTATTCGGAGTTGACCCTCGAGGCAATCGAGGGGGTCTACTCCTATTTTGGAATCGTAATATAAATGTTTCGTTGCGTTCGTACTCCTTTGCGCATATTGATGTTGATGTTGTCTAGAAGTCCATTGCTTGGAGATTTACTGGTTGTTACGCTCCATCTACTCCGTCTGATAGGAAATCTTTTTGGCAATTACTCCTTAAACTGCATAAATCTAGAATTTCAGTGAATGAAAAGTGGGTACTTAGAGGTGACTTCAATGAAATAATGTTTGAATCTGAGAAAAAAAGTGGTAATAAATGGAGAGCGAATCTGGCTAACATCTTCTTTCATACTTGTAATCAAATCAGCGTGTCTAATATTTTCACCAGGGGACCCAAATATACCTGGACTAACAGGAGGAAAAGAACTAACAATATTAAGGAGAAATTAGATCATTTTCTGGTTAACCCGCAATGGCGCAATTTCTTTCACAGGGCATTTGCCACTAACTGTGGCTTTTTCGGATCCGATCATCGGGCCATCAAACTCTCCTTAAACCACAAAGTTTGGGTTAGGAAAAATAAACCCGAGAGACACTTTGCCTTCGAAAACAAATGGTTGATGGAAGAAGATTTTATCACTAAGGCAAAACAATTCTGGGACACCACATAATAGATTGATACCCTTCCAAAAAAGCTCGATCAATGCAGCAAAGCGCTTTCAAACTGGGCATTGAAAGAGGTGGGAAACACTAGATTGAAAATCAACAGCCTTACAAAAGAAATTGATGACCTCCAGTTAGATGAGGAGAATTTTGAGAATGACAAAATTCTACTTCATAAGGAGAAAGAACTAGAGAAACTACTCGTCCAAGAAGAGCTACATTGGCAACAGAGAGCAAAAAATCAATGGTTAAAGGCAGACGACAAGCACACAACCTTTTTCCACCAAAGCGCTAAAGCTCGAAGGTCCAAGAATCTGATTGAGAGGCTGATTGATGATCAAGTTATGACTAGAGATACAGAGGCTGGTATAGCTGATTGCATCACAACCTTCTATTCGAATTTATATTCCTCAACCTCGCCAACTTGGGAAGCGATTAATAAAGCATCGAGATTCGTGGAACCGAGAGTTGACCAGAACATGAATGCTTTCCTAAACATGGAATTTAGCAATGAGGAAATAAAGAAAGCAGCCTTTGAAGTCAGTCAATCCAAAGCCCCAGGTCCGGACGGATTCACGGCAAGCTTTTATCACCATCTCTGGGACCACATTGAAATGGAGGTATGCAAAGCAGTTGGGGATGTCCTTAATGGGGGAAGCAATCTTGATGAGTGGAATGAGACATCTGTCACGGTCATCCCTAAAATTAAAAAACCAGAGGCTGTCAAGGACTTTAGACCGATTAGCTTATGTAATGTAAGCTACAAAATCCTGGCCAAGGCAATCACAAACAGAATAAGCAAGGAGATGGACAAAATCATTGACTACAACCAAAGTGCATTTGTTCCACGTAGGCTTATCTCGGATAATATTCTTATCGCCTTTGAATGTATGCACTGGCTTAGAAACTTTAAAAGCAAAGAAGGCTACGCAGCGCTAAAACTGGATATGAGCAAAGCCTACGACAGAATAGAATGGCACTTCATTGAAGCAATGATGAGCAAACTTGGTTTCTCGCCCAAGTGGATTGACTTGATCCTTCGTTGCATTTCCTCGGTCTCATACACCTTCACGTTTAATGGATCATACACAAAGAGAATCTACCCCACCAGAGGGCTGAGACAAGGGGACCCTCTTTCTCCCTACATCTTTGTCATTTGTGCTCAGGGCCTCTCCTCCCTAATTAACGGCTTTCAAACCCAATGCCTAATCAAAGGGGTACGAATGGCTTTTAGAGGGCCAACAATCTCCCACCTCTTCTTTGCAGACGATGGTATCATTTTCTTCAAGGCTGACGCTAGTACTTGTAGAAACATCAAAGAATGCTTAGAAAGCTATGAAAAGGCATTGGGACAGGTCATCAACTTTGACAAATCGGCCCTAACTTTCAGCCCCCAAACGAAGACTCTGAATCAAGAAAGAGTGAAACATTTCCTCCAAATTAGGGAAAGCAGAAGCCGTGAACTCTATCTGGGCGCCCCCTCATTCTCTCTAAAAAACAAGAGAGTGCAATTCGGCTTTCTCAAAGAAAGAATGCTCAGGAAAATCGATTCGTGGAGACACAAATATTTTTCTAAAGGAGGAAATGAAGTGCTCACTAAAGCAGTACTACAAACAATCCCAACTTTTACAATGGGCTGTTTTAGAGTACCAACCTCCTTACTTAAGGAACTTGAAATGATTTGTGCTCGTTTCTGGTGGGAATTTTCACAAGAGAAGGGGGAGTGCACTGGAAATCGTGGGATAGTCTGTGCAAATCAAAGGAGGAATGAGGGATGGGATTTCGCAAATTCGGTACATTCAATCAGGCCCTAATTGCTAAACAGGTGTGGAGAATAATAGAGAAACCCAACTCTCTGCTGGCTCAAGTCTTTAAGTCAAGGTATTTCAGGAGTGAGGACATTATGGAAGCTAAGCTAGGCAGTAACCCTTCCTTTGCTTGGAGGTCCATCTGCTGGGGGAGAGAGCTTATCAAAGAAGGGCTTGGGTGGACAATCACGAACGGGAAAAGTATTGATGCAGGCAAAAGAGATTGGTTTGGTAGCTGTGCAATTGCTAATCGATCATCATGCGCAATCCCGAACCAAAAGGTAAAGGCCTACATTGATCAAAATGGCAACTGGAAGGAATAAAAAGTTAGAAGAGATTTTATTGCGCATGAAGCTGAGGAAATTTTGAGCAGGGAAATCTCGTTCAGAGAGAAGGAGGATCGTCGAACCTGGAAATACCACCAAAAATGGTCCTACACAGTTTGAACGGGTTACCAGAAGGAAGTAAAATTGTTTGAGGGGGTTCTCGAGAGGGGGAAACCCAGCTCCTCAGAGCTTTATCGAGTTTGGTGGAAGAGTGTTTGGTCCCTTGAAGTTCCACCTAAAATCAGAGTGTTTTGGTGGCAAGTCTCATGGAATATCCTGCCAACTGAAGGGAACCTTGCGAGACATCACATCCCGATAGCGCCCCAGTGTAAACTTTGTGGAAGATCAGTCGCAAGCTCCATACATGCACTCTTCACTTGCCCGTTTGTCAAGGGGAATTGGCGAGACCTCAACATTAAGACACCGGCCGAACCTTGGTCGGACATTTGCCCCATAGACGAGCTTTCGATTTTGCTCAAATCCAATCCTTCCACCCCCAGCGAAAACATTGTGGCAGTAGCATGGGACATTTGGAGGAGAAGGTGCGAGATTACCCATGCAAAGAAATCCTTAATAAAGAAGCAGAAACCTTTCTCTTGTCGGCAAGTCAATGGAGCCTTATTGATGATAGAGGAATTCAGAAGGGCAAGGTCACGACTCAACACCCCACCAAAGGACTGCAATCTGGGAGACCTCACCAAGAGTATTAGAGAACTGAAGGAGGGCGTCCTTGTTTTTACCGATGTCAGTTTTAAAGAAGACAGCGGGGAGAGTAGGGGCGGTATAATCGTGGTTGACACAACTGGAAACATACTGAACCAATTGTCTATTCCTATAGGTTGCCTTGAATCCCCGTTGGTAGCTGAATTATGTGCTATCTATGAAGGCCTCCAAGCTTCTAATAGGTGGGAAGACAGAGTTAGGTTGAATTTCTCGGATTGCCTTGAAGCTTGCAAAATCATTGAAAAGGATGAACGACTTTGGAACCGGGTGGGTACACCTTGGAAAAGATTAGAAGTGAGCTGCGAAGGCGGAATGGTGAGAGAGTGATTCACATTCCAAGAAACTCTAATGAGGCTGCCCACCTTTTAGCCAAGTCTTTTGATTCACCATCTAATCCTCTGGATTGAGTTAGAGAGAAGGTGACAGAGTGGATACATAACTTGAAATCCTGTCTTTTATGACCAAGGATAGAGAGTTTTGTAGGTCCAAAAAAAAAAAAAAAGCAAGGATGAAAATATTAGTATCGATAGAAATATCGATGCTTTGAATTTACGGATATATCGGTGGAAATATCGATATCGGTAAAAAATAGAAAATTGATGAAAATTTAACATGAAATTTTATTTAATATTATTACTAACATTAATACACAATTTAATTTCAACGAAATGAATTTTTTATGATAAACACATCAATAAAAAAATACATAAACAATGTAAATTATACAATAACTACATAATTATGTAATACTAGACAATTTATATTAAAATGATGTTCTATTAGTCTCAAATGTAAAAGAAGAAATATCATATTGGTGTAAACAATATCAATGTGTTTTTTTTTTTTAAAAACTGATATTTTGAAAAAACCAATATATTATCGATATTCAGAAAATTTTGAACTACAATTCACCGATATATTCCGATATTTACCAATATTTTGAAAAATTTATGGTTTCAATAAATGTCCATATCGATAATCTTAAAAAACAGATATACTGAGAAAATATTCGGATATTTACCTCTTTGTGGGTAAATAACATGACAACAATAATTTATCTACTTGAGAAAAAAAAATTTCATTGCCATTCCTATTACTGAAAACATAAAAATACATTTCAGTCCAAAATACGTAAAACCCAATTTACATAAAAAATCGACTCGCGTTTCTTTCTTGAAGTAGCAGTCCATTTCAGTCTTCCACTTTCATCCGCTAGACCGCAACGCTTTCTTGGTGATATCTCAATTAAATGTCGCAAACTTCCAATTGGGAGATACTCCAATGTTCTCTTTCTCTCTAGATCTCGCTTTCTCTCTCTCCAACATTTACCCAAATCTCAGGTGCTAAAAGTGTTTGGGAAATTCGCGGAAATTATGTCTGACGCTTTGATCAACGGCCTCGCCGGTGCCGGCGGTGGAATCATCGCTCAGCTAATTACTTACCCTCTCCAAACAGTACGATATTTAAATATTTTTCCTGCTTACTTGATATAGTTTTTTGTTTCTCCGTTTCTTATTCTGCACGTTTTAGCTACAAATCATATAAATCAATAATATTTTGGAAGAAACTGGAAATCGTGAAGCAATTGTTTACACCGCCCGTTGTGTTAGGTAAATACTCGGCAACAAACAGATAGAGATCCGAAGAAGGCGAAGAGGAAGCTTAGCACGCTGGAACAAATGTGTCAGGTATTCTCTCTCTCTCTCCCTCCAAACTCTAAATAGTTGACCTTCTTTCATTTCTCAATTTATCTTTATTTTTTTTAAATATCTGTTGTGCTGTGAAATGAAACCTATGCAAATATGATTCTGTGTAGGTTGTAAAGCACGAAGGGTGGGATCGGCTATATGGAGGATTGGCTCCCTCCCTAGTTGGCACCGCTGCGTCTCAGGTGAGCTTGTTTTTGCTCATCCTTCGTATTAATATTTTATTATTTCTGTGTTTGCGAGAACAATTATACTGGATTTGTGTTGAAATTAGCAGTATTGCTGTTTGTTATCGTCAGTAATGTAGTAACAGGAAGGAATTACTTTTGATTAGTGAAATTGTGGAGTGCGTATCATACTTTGAAATTTGAATAAGAAATTATTATTGGAAGTGGTAAAATGGATCATAAAAAATTAGTTGTGCCTGTTTGCCGACCCTAGGATGTAGAATTAAAGTGAGATATATTAGCAATAAATTGACGTATTTTAGGTTTAGCAGAAGGGTAAATCTATGTATGGTTGTTGCATGTGGTCCCCCGCATAGAAATGTGTGCCAATGGGCATGGCTGGACAGATTATCTGCAGCTTATTTATTTTGGTTTTTGGCTTTGGCTAAAGCATATTCGTGAGTATGGGATAAAGAATAATTCTTCTCTAGAAATCAAGCTAATTATTATGACTATATTATCTTACTTATGCAATTATCCATCCAGTTTCATACCTATTAAGAAAGAATAAAAATGATCAGAGTAACCTAATACACAAGGAATAGCTGGGAACAGTTTTCTCTTTTAAATTCGTGTTTCTTAGATGGAACTTCTGGAGAAACAGTGCCTGTTTATTAAATACCCTTAATTGTTAAGGCCGTGCTTAAGGCACGAGGTACTCAATACTATAGGTTATGCGCCTTTTCACTTGGGCATAATTTAATTTTGTAAAACCTTTTATATTATATTTTTATTGTTTTTCTTGTTTCACGACCCTTTTACCCATCGCCGCGCACCTAGCTGCAGCCTGATACTTTTGGAACATTGGGTATGAATCTTCAAAGTAAAATTGATATTATCAATATTTCTCTTCTAATGATACCTCACATGAACATCAATATTGCTTTGGTAATGCCGTAATGGAAAATATAATTCTTAAGGAGATGGATATTGCTTGGTTCTTAAAGTGAAGTTTATCTCTTTTGCTTGAGACAGTGAGACCATGCTCTTCCATAAACTTCTTCAACCTTAGCAACTCTTGACAAACTTTAGTTGCTTCATTATATTCTGCTTTGCTAGTAGAAAGTGCGATGTAGTTGGTACAACCACGATTGCCATGACATGGTACCACCTGAATAGTTATCAAATAACTTCGAAGAACATTTTCTAGGTTTCCACATTAACCAGTATGTATTGTGTATCTAATAGATATCTTGGTAGATATTTCAGTGTCACTGAATTGCATGGTCTTTCCCTTGATTGGACAAGTAATGACTGACAACAAGAACACATTTGCATAATCAACATCGAGCCTCATAAATCATATAAACCATTACATACATCAAGCTTTCTACAGCTGAGGTGTATGGAACTTTTATTTCTTATTCTTTTTCACCTGGATTTTTTTATTATGATACATGGTCCTATTTTAGGTTCATTTTTCTTTATGATCTTGCTTTAATTCTTTTTGATTCACACACTTTCCATTTGATTAAAACAAAATATAGATTGAATAACCCTTTTTGGGCCAAGTAAACAGCTTTTCCAGTCCTGGGCTCATACTACAGAGGTTGAGCTGGAAATTATATTAATGGAACGAAATAGGAAGTATCTATTCATCTCTATCTTTATGGATGCCTTTGATAACTATGCACATATTTGCAATCAAGATGTCTGGTTCTTATGTAATTGCAACTTCTATTTTACAGGGTGTTTACTATTATTTCTATCAAATATTCAGGAACAAGGCTGAAGCTACCGCCCTTGAACGGCAGAAGAAGGGCAATGGTGATGGATCAGTTGGAATGCTCTCATCCCTTGTAGTTGCTGCATTATCTGGGTAAGACTATACTATTAAATATTAATCAGTATTTGGTACACAATTCTTCTTTTGCTAATTACTCAGTACTCGCAAAGAGCTATTGCTCCTTTTTCTTTTCCGCTCTTGATTTGGTTTTTAAGCATAAAACAAGTTTTATGTTTACATTGGCAAATGAAACAATGGTTAAAATGTTTAGAGATACAATTGAACGGATACAGCAATTTGCTGCTTATTATCTTCCGATAGAACTCTTCTCTGGTTGCTAAGTATCATATAGTGTAATCAATATCTAGTTTAAAGTCAAATGGTGTACTTCCAACAGAGCATTTGATATTAGTGTGTGATTTGAAAGTCATGTTGTGCCATGAGCTCTTTTTTATGTGTAAAGTTGTTTACACTGACGAGGGCTATAAAGCTATTTTCTCTTGAGCATTTCAAAATTCGTTAGGGTTTCTCTTGACTTTATCTTGAGCCTATGCTAATTTTATCAAGTCACTGTTTAATTGTCAGAGAAGCTAATATTAGGAATTAATGAATGTATCTTGAGCCTGGCGTTACATGTTAGCACAGTTAACATAAACAGTTTCTTGGAAATTGGTTCTGATAAGGATTTCACTAAATTATTTAGCACACTTGGTAGTGCTTCCAATAGTAAGTAATGATGCTAGTGAAAATTAAAATAATTTCAGCCTCCCACATTTTAGGTTTTCAACTGGCAATCTCTTTTTGTGATATTTCTCGTGAAGATCAACATAATATATGCTATTAGTCCAATTATAAGCTATTGATTTGTTGGTTAGAGCTCCAATACCTATGCCGTAAGGTCATGGGTTCGAGTCACCATTTGCCCGATAAAAAAAAAAGCTATTGATTTGTTTGACTGCTTAAATCTGCTGATGTGAGACTGAAAACCACTATTCCTCTCCTTTTTCATGTTTTTGTTTTCACAAGTCATAACATGTACAGCTACCCCCTTAATTTATTTATTGTTGTTTCGGATGACTATTGTAAAGATATAGATCAACATCGTACAATTTTCCCTTTCTGTTCTATTTTGAAGTAGATTCTGTTGCAAAAGGCAACCAATGACATTAACAGCTTTCTTTTTTGGTAGGTGTGTGAATGTGCTGCTGACAAATCCTATCTGGGTAGTAGTGACTCGCATGCAGGTCATGATACATCCTGCCTTTTTGTGCAACTCTTCAATAGAAATTCATAGCTTTCTTACTGCCTGCTGCATATTTTCCATTTGATGAAAAACAGCTTCAAAAGGCCAAAGTCAGCCTGTATAATCTATTTTATCTATCCCCCTTAAAAACTTCATTACGAGTTTATGCTGGTAATACTAGGGAAATCCGAACTGTGTAATAATGCATTATTTTGCCTTGGAAATCAGTAGAAATTTTGGAATTGAAGCAGGACAGATTCTGGTTGGGGGGATATACAGATAAATTTAAAGTATAGACTACATCAAAAAACAATTCTTTATTATAAAGAAACATAGCTATCACAGTTGAAATCAACAAACATTGATGGACTAAAATATGTGTACGGTGGACTCATTATGACATTATAAAAAACTCTTTAGTGTACATTAAAACTATCATACATTTGCAAACCAAGGAAAAGTCAGTGGGCACAAATCCTTTTTACCTAATCAATACTCCCTCCATACCGCTAAGATAGACTTTTCTACTGTCATGCATCCCAAATTAAACACTTGCTTTTTTGTTAAAGTCGTTTACTATTTTTCACTTGACCAAACTGAACCTAATTTAGTACACTTTTAACAAAATTTCAATGAACATTTAATTATTTTGTTCATCTTGTGTAAGAGTAAAATAGGAAGATTGTACGAAAAAGTACAGTTACAATTCCAACAACATGTAATGTGTCTTTTAAATTTTGTCTAAGTCTATCATAGTGGTGCGGAGGGAGTATATAAATTCTAAGAAATTTATTAGCAAAAAAATGATGGTTGGACGGGGGTGGGAAGTGCATGCCCCAGCGATGGGGCATGTGGCTCCGTCATTGAGTTGAAGATAATGGACTCTTATGCACTTTCTTTTTACTAAAATGTAAATCCTGAATTGATCTACAATTTACGAGTTGCTGAGAAGTAGCCACTAGAGAAAATCTTGTAAAGCATTCATCTGTAGCTTATTCTTGATAATTATATTGCAGACTCACACGAAGAAAGGTCAATCAAATTGTACAAGTTTTCTACCATCTGAGGATATAATTATTCCTGCAGTTGAACCTCCTCCCTTTGGCACTACAGATGCGGTATGTACAGTGTTGTGAATTTGTGATTTATCTCATGTATGAAATTTTTCCCCAATGCTACTCATTCTTAGTGTGTTAACTACTGAACTTGTACCTGTAAAAAATGACTTCAATTGTTTTTAACATAATGCTGCTAAAATAAATAGCTGCCTGAATTTGTTGAGTTTGATTAACACATGAAGCCAGTTTTATAATTCACATGCATGTGTAAACACACTACACAAAAGTAGGATTGTCTACCAAATTGGAAAGTCCCAATTTTTGATACAATAAAAATCAAAGATTTTTTCTGTTCTTAGTAGTTAATCAGTTAGCAGTAGTTATTGAATTAGTTAGTGCCTCATTTCTGTTGGGGAGGGGCTGTTATGCTTATATAATAGCCTAGGATCCATTATTTGGGGTATTGAGAATTGAATAGTGAAATTTCAGCCTTTGGCTTGGGACGGGAATCTCCCGTATTTCAATTTCGAGTTCTTGGATTCTTGTTTCGATCTCTTTGACTCTAACGATTTGGTCCGACCTACCGGATTAGATGAAAAGATTAGAGGAGAAGGTTAATACGCTGGAGAAAAGCTTTGCGACGTTAGAGAAAGAGGTTGAAGGACGAACCACGGAATTAAGCTGGCAACTTGAAGGAATTGTAGAATAGTTCAATGCTCGAATTGATGGGCTCGAGGCCCTCTTGAAACAACTGGTGAAAGATAAAGGCATTGATCAAGCGGAGTCCTCAAGTGCAGCGATGAATTGTCAAGATACATTGCGGGCTACTGTTGTCGATCGACTACCATCCCCATCGACACAAGCCAAACTGGAACTACCTTGCTTCACGGGAGAAAACCCCTCTGCGTGGACATCTCGAGCAGAACAATATTTTAGGATCGATAACATGGCCGAGGACATGAAAATTCAACTAGCCTTGAACGCAATGGAGGGCACAGCCTTGCAATGGTTGCAGTGGCTTCTCACCCGATTTCCCGATCTGGGATGGCGAAGATTTACGGTTGAGTTGTTGCGTCGCTATGGTGATGATCCACGCACGAATCCCTATGAAGCACTAGCAGCCACCAAACAGACTGCTTCTGTCGACGAGTACGTCGATGACTTCGTTTCAAGACTCTCATCGGTTAAGGGTCTTTCTGATGCCATCGCTGTAGGCATGTTTTTGAATGGGTTGAAGGAAGAAATTCGGTTAAAGATTCGGTCTAAAGACTCGGAAGATATCTTGACAACGATGCACTTGGCGAGAGAAATTGAGCAGGAATTGAACCCCTCACGTGCGAATTTTCGAAATTCACAGCCTCGGAGCCGTTTTCGTGCAGTTAGAAATGATTATCACACAAAGAATGAGAGTCCAGTGCCGACGACGTGTCAAACACGATCTTATGGAACAGGCAGCACCCAATCGTCAGAGTCCGTTTCTGCCGCCTGCGACCCGGGAAAACAGCCTACGGCAGAGTCCAAGGGATCGTCCGCTGCGGAAAGAACCCGTGGAACGAGTTACATGACCCATTCAGAATATGGGGATTTGCGCGCGCGAGGCCTATGTTATAGATGCAAGGAACCGTATTCTCCGACTCATGTTTGCAAGAATAGGTCACTCAAGATTATGCTCATGGACGAAATGAAGACATGGAGGCGGTGGACTTTGACACTTCACCCGAGGAACCAAGAGCTCCGCCTTGAGGACAAGGCTGTTTTAAAGGAGAAGGGAATTGATACAATAAAAATCAAAGATTTTTTCTGTTCTTAGTAGTTAATCTGTTAGCAGTAGTTATTGAATTAGTTAGTGTCTCATTTCTGTTGGGGAGGGGCTGTTATGCTTATATAATAGCCTAGGATCCATTATTTGGGGTATTGAGAATTGAATGGTGAAATTTCAGCCGTAGGCTTGGGACGGGAATCTCCCGTATTTCAATTTCGAGTTCTTGGATTCTTGTTTCGATCTCTTTGACTCTAACAATTTTCCTGCCACATTTTCGTAATTGGAAATTTTGAACTTTAAAAAGAAAAATTGGTGTTCAGGTGCGTCAGTTCACATGCATCAGAAATTTCAGATTCTTCTTTATCTTTTTCCACCAAAAAATTGAAATTTAATAGTAACTTTTTTGTATCTATTTTTCTTAACGGAACAAATTTATCAAATTAAAGTACTTTTTACAATTTTTAACTTACATCTTTATTGCATGTGCTGACCAAAAAAAAACATCTTTATTGCATGTATAAACATGAAAATTCTTATCTAAAATAGTTTTTTTTTTTTTTTTTTTTCGTGTGTGTGTGTGTGTGCGCGCTTTGAAGTGATTTTGCTCATCTTACATTACACTGTTTACATAAATTTTGTCAGTATACTAATCTCTGGATAAATTTCTAGTTTCTTAAAAAAAATTTCATGTTGTTTAACCAATTATGTACTTTGGGTTGTAAATCCTTCTTTGTTGAATCTCATGAACCCAAATAGGTAGATTTGATGTTTATTTGTTTGTCTAATATGTTTCTTTACCCTAATTGTGAGGTGTGACTGGTTATAATTCTACCAATAATTTTGTTGCGGCCACTAACTCCTACCTTGCTTTATAATATTAGTGAATATTAGTAAATTGGGAGCCTAGACTATTACCCCTGAAACTTACTTTTTGTCCAATTGTCTTTTACATCAAACAAATAGGCACCTGAACTATTAGAGTGGGACATATTGTCCCTTCAAATTGGAAACAAAGATGTTAGTTTCATGAGCAAAACCATTTTTGCAAATTGCAAATCAGATAAAGAATTTCTCTCTTGGTCGGTAAACCCAACAGAGTCTCTGCCCCTGCACTCTTCACTGCAACACTTTTCAGCCCTCTGCAACACCACCTCTTGCTTTGCCATGCTGCTAAAGGATAAAACAAATTCTGAAGTCTGCAACGCCCTTTATGCATTCTTCAATTTTGTTTTGTTTTTTATTTTTTAAAAATTTGGTGCTTTGTATTCCAAATCAGCAACAAAGTTGATGTTAGGTTTCATTTTAATGGGAGGGCCAATCCTGGAGTCACAGTTTAGGATCCAATTTGAACCATTTCCTTTGATATTCTTTTTAATGAGTAAATGTCAATTATTTTTTCCTGCCACTTTAATTCGACACAAATTAGGTCCTTGGACACACAAACCACAAATTTCCTCTTCTGTTTCATCATTAGAATATGTTCTAACTTGCAGATTCAAGAAGTTTATGATGAAGCGGGATTCCTGGGATTTTGGAGAGGTGTTTTCCCCACACTTATCATGGTATGTGAAAAATTACTCTAGGTAGAGCTTCTGGGCATCTATTGATGATCCCCCATGTTTCCACAGGTGAGCAATCCTTCAATACAATTTATGCTGTATGAGACCTTCTTGAAGAAGCTGAAGAAGCGACGACTTTCAAGCAGTAAGGGTAGTAGTGATGTAACTGCATTAGAGGTAATATTCAATTTCTTAAGTTATCTAATTTGCCTGCTATCAGTTTCTAAGATCACTGCATTACTATGGCTAGATATTTTTTCTAGGAGCTTTGGCAAAACTCGGAGCTACTGTTGTGACATATCCTCTTTTGGTTGTCAAGGTAAAAATAATTTATTGGTCATAGAAAGTCTACGTAACATATTTATTCATTTTAGCAATTGACTATTAGTTTCTATGCCGGATCATGTCATATGTGAAGCAAGAAATTTGTGTTGCAATTATTGACATTAATTGAAACAGACGTTATTGATTCCATTTATTGTGGTTGATCTCTTTGAATAGCTAATGAGTATCTGTCCTATTGCAGGCGAGACTTCAAGCAAAACAAATAGCCGGAGACAAAAGGCATCAATATAAAGGTCCGTATTTCTGATTCAATTTTGGACTGCCTAATATTTATAAGTTTTTGTAAGGCATTAGTTACTTGTACCTAGGGGTGGTTTGGTATGTAAAATTTCATATCGATGCCATATCGAAATTTCGGTACATCGAATTTTTGAAAGCTATCAGTATATACTGAAATTTTGGCATATAGTTTAATACTGAAAATTTGGAATACCGTAATTTATATAGAATATTGCCATACTGGTATGCATTGTTGAATATATTGATAGAGAATTTTACTTGTGAATTGTCCCACATCTAAATATTGAAAGAAGTGAGACTAGTTTATAAGCCTAGTGAGCTACTCCTATCACCATTTAGTTTTAAGATGAAAACTCACTAGAGGCATGACTAGTCTTCTTCACATATTGATGCATTTCAAAATGTGAGGTTGCACTGGACGCTCCGAGATTTCTACTTGCATTTCATAATGTTATACTACCTCCATTCAAAATATCTTTCACTCATATTTCGTCCTTCCCACTGTACCTTTCACATCCTTAAAATGAAAAATCCTCCATAAACTCCACCTTACAATATCCACAAATTTACAAAAAATGTCATTATTTTTGGGTCTACACACACAACCCAACTAATTTCTTTATTTTATGCATTAAGATTTACAAAATTACCCCTCAAAACCCCCTATTTTATGTGCTTCTTACCTGTGAAAAGTATTTTGGAGAGGAATACCGATTTTTTTCAGCGAAATACTGAAAATTTTGAATGTAAATACTGACACTGTACCGAGTATCTTGGTATACCAAAAAAGTTGTTATTTTCGGTATTTTTCAGTTCAATAAGTGCGATATACAGATATTTTTGGTATTTTCCTCCCCTACTTGTGTCCTAGGCTGCATCAGCTAATTTACAGACAATTGTAATGCATCAGTAACATGTAGCTGAATACGAGTACAATTTCAGAGTCCATAGAATAGTCAATAAAATTTAGATTGTAGAATGCAAACAACATCATGCTTGCATTCGTAAGATGGACGCTGAGGTTGAAATTTGACAATGTACAGGCACCTCAGATGCTATACTGAAGATGATACGCTACGAAGGTTTCAATGGTTTTTACAAGGGGATGGGCACTAAAATCGTACAGAGCGTTCTTGCAGCGGCTGTTCTTTTCATGGTCAAGGAGGAACTTGTTAAGGGTAGCAGATGGTTGTTAACAAGGGGTGTTGCCGATTCAGTAAAATCAAAGCCACGGTGACGTGTACGTCCCACCATATTTACCTCGTTAAATCGAACTCATAAATTTTAATAAAGAGATAATGTTAAAAGAATAATAGAATAACAGTTTCGGTTGCTGCAGCACTGAAATGTGCACAAATTCACCAATGGGGGAAGGATAATGTACGTTTCAAAATTTGATAATAGATGGATTGTTATGTTATGTTCTCAGATTCGGAACTACGTTTTGTTGTTCGATATGGTGGATTATTTTCTTATGAGTTTGATTAGTGGGACTGATTATATTTGGTTTAATGATCTTAGAGACACTTTTTTGGAGAAAAGTTATTAATTAGTTATAAAATGAGTCTTGGTTTTAATCATCGGCGAAACATTGTCTTCACATTCTATTTTTTTTGGAGTAACCAAAAATATTTATGGAGAAAAAGAAAGGAAATAAAACATCAATCAATTGCAAATAAATCTTCACGATGTGTAAAAAGAGGACATGGAGGATCCAAATTCTAATTACTTGATTTGGACCCAAATTCCTTGGCAAGGAACTTCTCCATAATTCACAAATAAAAGATAGTATCCTGGTGGAGCAAGAATTTTTGAACTCGGTGTCACAACCTGAACTTGATATTTGAATCTTCCAGGAGATGTGACGTTGGCCCTTTTAAGAACAAGTAACCTTTGATTCATCGAAAATGCATGTGTAGTGAAGGGAGGTGCCACCATTGTCACCGTGATAAAAGCTCTATGTATTCCCCCTCCAGCTATGAAATTAATTGTGAGTTGCTGTCCGTACCCGATTTGAGAATGCGAAGTGGGCGATACAATCCGTGGACGCTCACGTGCAAACCGAGGATCCAAATAGTTCGGAGAATAGGCTTCCATTGTTAAATCTGTGGGAAAAAGCACCCCCGTGAAATTATAATAAGCATGGGGGTTGCTACCGCTAACAAGAATCCGACCATCACGGAGCAGAATTGCGGTTGAGTGGTACATTCGGGGTATAGAACCCGACTTTTGCAACTCAAATTTTTTTCCAATTGGGTTATTGGGTCGGTAGATGATCGGTGTTAGTACCGGGTTCCGACCCATATCCCAACCAGAGGTTCCCGCAGCGGCCCCATTAATAATCAAGACATTCCCATTTGGTAGCAACACCATATCACCCATGACTCTAGCCAAAGGCATGGTCTCCATGACCCACTGAGAATTCGGGTCGGTTATTCGGATCCTTCCACATGTATTAAGTGCCCCGACAAATTTCCCATTTTTTGCGCTAGTAAAGGATCCTCTTGGTGCCCCTCCACACACCAAAACTTCGGCTGCGATATTCGGACCTCCTTGCAACGGAAGCAAAACCGCAGAACCCGAACTTGGATAGTTCCTCGGGTCCCCACCTGGAATTTCCGGATAAGTTCTCACCACCTTTGCACTTACATAATCGAACAAGATAGCTCGGTTGTTAGCGAAAATAAATAAATTTCCATCCACATTCAAGAAAACAAACGGGTACAGATTGTTTTCAATCCTCGGGTCATTGGTCTGTGAAAGGAAGGGCAAATTGAATGCTTCATCCGCTCCGGCCCGTTTGGGGTAAAATTCGTAACTGAACTGGCCCTTTCCACCTACAATAATCTGCCTGCCATCTGGCAGAATCTGATTGGTGGCATACCATCTTGCCCGCGAAAGGGCACGACTAAATTCTTGCCAATCACATGATTTGTCGCTGCATGGTTCGTAAATCCTAGCCGTATGATTGCCATCGTTGAATCCTCCGGTCTGCATTAAAGAGCCGTCGGGCATGGCGGCGCCAGAAGAGCACCAGACGTTGGTGAGCACGTTGAGGGGGCGAATGGAGTTGGAAGCGACGTCGTATTCCACGGAATGGGCTGTGCAATCTATCTTGAGTGTAAGATCATTGGGGTCGTGGCGGCATTTTTTATTGGGGAGGGAAATGTTGGAGGCTCCGAAGTCGGTGTGGTCGAAGATGACGACTCGGTCATTGTTGAGGAGCTGCATGTGCATGGCGGAGACGCCGATGTTGCCAAGGAGGAGGTTCCACTTGCCGCCACCACCGGCCGCCGCCACTGTCGGAGGCTGATACGGGATCACTAGGAAGAGTAGTACCAGAAAATGAAAGAATTGCATCGTGATGGAATGAGATGTTAAGCTAATTATACTGAAGGGGTTTAAATAGTTTTACGAGGAATGGAGAAGGAACATTTATATATTAATGATTAATTGATTAATTGTTGGCATGTCATTAGTTAAATGACTTAGCCTTGGATATGGATGTTGGTGTCATTCAAGTCATCTTTACTTGGAAAAGTTGAATATCTAATTTGGAAGATTGTCTCTCACGAGAGAAACTTGAGCCATTCATGGATAAATTAATTTAATTAAGTTAATTTTATTTTTTAAGGAGGAAATACCCGAGGCCGTAAACCCCCCACCTGTACCACAGGCCCCTTGGTCAGGTGGGTTGTAAATCGAGGGATGTGCACGAGTGGCAGCCATGCAAGGGAGAGGACTTTCGGGAGACACGAATCCAGCAACAACCCCTGTAATATTTCAGCAAAGAATTGTCACCACACGGAATCGAACCCGGGATGTCGGAGTGTATTTGCTCCAGTCACCTTACCCACTTACCATCCGTCTATGCCCCTGGGGCTTAATTAAGTTAATTTATCTGAAGAGACCTGGATTCGATTCCCTTTGGGAACGAATATTTATCGATAAAAAAAAAGTTAATTTATGTGAAAGATGGGATGTCATCTCTTGCGAGGGAGTATAAATTATTCGATAAATAAATTAATTTTTATTTCGAGTTAAAAAGTTTTTTTATTTTATTCCTTTTCTTTTGTTCTGTAACTTTCATTCCGAAAAATGTAATTATTCCAATTTTAAACTAGTAATTTAAATAATTATTCAATTTTAACCCCAGTTTCTCCGGAAAAATGAAAATAATGTCGTTTCTGGAAATTTCTATTCCTTGCGTTGAATTGCTGGAAATGAACTGCAAAACTAAATTTTGTTGAAGTCAATCACAGGACAGTATCGAGAAGAGAGCCAAAATAATGAGAAATTGAAATGAGCTCGCAAATTAATTTGATCCATTAATTTGGTTCATTTGGAGATAAAATTGGAGAATGCTTTGTGGCCCATCAATTTAGTGATACAAATTGCCATTTGTTTGGTACGGAAAGAAAGCCCATTTCCTTTCCAGAAAAAGGGATAAAGAAAGCCCATTTTGTTGGTTCATTGAATGGAAAATATGAAGCAGCTGCATATTTATGGGAATTAAAAAGTGAAGCAGCATAACCCCAAGCAAAGGTTGACCGTGAGAATTGCAAAGCAAAAAGGAATGGACGCCCTTTATCCGGAAAAAAAAAAAAAAAAAAAAAAGGGAAAGAAAGAAAGAGGAATGGACACCACGTCCTTTATTGTTAAATAAATCAGCTCAAAGCTGCATCAATTCGGTCATTATTGAAGAAAAGAAAAGGCAGCTATGGATTGTCTCAGTGGGATCCAACTAGTGTGGCAATTCGAGCCTTGATGGATCATTCCAACCCATTCGAAAATTAGTATGAATTAAGTTAAAAAAATAAGCCCAAAAAACATGGATAGTTTAACCCATAAGACCGATGAGCTATGTGCTGCCCGACTGGTACATACATATATGTATTTTTTAATATACAATTATAATTTTTAATGTAAGACAAAATCTACTATGAACAAGGATTCATGGTGAAATTTGATTCATTTATTAAAGAGTATCAGATGTCATGACTGAAAGGTATTACTTATATTAATAAAGGGTATCAGTCGTGATAACTGAAAAATATGCATTATTTTATCAAAAGTATCAGTCATGATAACTGAAAGGTGTTACTTATATTACTGAAAGATATCAGTCGTGATAACTGAAGGGTCATATTAACACAAGACAACAAACCAAGGGGGCTTAGCCCACTTGGCCACCGGGTTCCCACTTTAGTGGGAGATCTGGGTTCGATTCCCTTTGGGAACGAATTTGGAGTGGGAGGTATAAGCAGGCTTGGAGAATTTGAAATTGTATGGAGATTTGACGAACTAACTTCTAACCACTAACAACTAATATTTACCGATAAAAAAAAAAATACAAGACAACATTACAAAGATTATTAGTCATGATAACTAAAGGATATCACCTACATTACTAAAGGGTATTAGTCAGGATAACTGAAATGTAAACTAAATCCATTTTTTCAATATTGATCAAGTTTCACCGTAAAATTTGGTTTACAGGAGATACACTCTTAATGTAATTGTCTAATTTAGAATTAACGCGTACAAGTCATACACTAGGGTTTAAAATTAATTTTTTTTAAAATTTTTTTTCTCACTGTTTACATTCTTTTTTCATGAATTAGAGTCATTGCAATTTGTAATATAATATTTTAATTTATTTATTCTTTAAGTTCGTAAAATTGACAACATGATTGATTAGTGTGTTGATAATAATTATTGCATATTGACCATAATTAACAACATGATTATTTTTATGTCCCAGAGAATTAATTTCTACATTATTTGTTGTTAATATATATATATATATATATATATATAAAGTTATGGGCTAAACTGGCACGTTAACCCGCTATCCTAACAACGTTGGGCTTGACTCATATTTGAGTTAAAAATCGATTTGGTCCCATAACTCTAGTTTTTTCCGCAAAAGATCCCAAAATATTTCAAATTTTTAATTTTGTCCCAAAACTCACCAAATAGTCTGATTTCAGTCACCGGAAAAGTGCATTTTTGGGACTAAAATTGGGCTACTTGATGAGTTATGAGACAAAATAAAAAATTTAAAATATTTTGGGACCTTTTGCGGAAAAAGTCAGAGTTATGGGACCAAATCGGTTTTTTAACTCCACATAAATTATTTTTCTAATTCAATGACACATCATCTGAACTCACAAAAAATATACACATAAATATTAGTAAGTTTAAATTTATAGTGTAATAACGAATGGGTAAATGATAATCGAGGATTCCAAATACGACACTCTCTAATATAATTCAGTTGAGTGTGCTAATTTTAATTATTTTCCTTCATTGGATATTTTGTATCAGATATTATTCCCATCATTCAATTTGATGCATATTTGTACGGTACAAATATATCGATAGGGATTGACTAGGCTTTATATTAAATGACTAGATGAGCTCCCGATTATTACACGGTATGTTCGATAAATAAACTTTACAATATAAAATAATATATTATAAATATAATATTTTCCATCAAACAATATATATATTAAAATAATATATAGGTATAAAATTTTGTGTAATTATAATATTAAATTTAACTAATGGTAATATTAATTGTATAATAATTCATGGTAGGTATTATAATTATTATTATTATTATTATTATTATTATTATTATTATTATTATTATTATTATTATTATTATTATTATGTTAAAATTTACTTTGACGAAGTGGTATAACTCAATTGGTTAGAGCTCCACTACCTATGTCCAAAAGGTAATGGGTTTGATTCACTATTTAATCGATAAAAAAAAATTATGTTAAAATTTACTACTCCCTCGGTCTCAGAAAATCTTGCATATGTAGGAGGACACACACTTTAAGAAAAAAGAGTAATGACACACACTTTAAGAAAAAAGAGTAATGATTGATGTTTTAAGGGGTAATTTTGTAAACTTTTATGTATAAAGTAAAAAAACTTTATTAGGTTATGTGTATATGAAAGTAAAAAGTAATGATATTTGTGTAAATTACTGAAAATTGTGAGGGTGGAGTTTAGGGAAATTTTTTTTTCCAGGATCGTAACTTAGGGGAGGGGGTGGCAAAATAAGGACCGTATATTTTTGGGCTGATAATTTTAGACCCGTAACTTTTAATTTTAGCAAAATAAGGATAAAATAGCCCGAATTACACTTAATTGGGCTAATTTCGAACGTGAATGTCACAATAGCCCGATTTCGGGCTGAAATTGAATACGTGGAAAATAAATAATTTCTATTTTTTTTTTTAAATTTATACGTGGAAAACAATCTTCCCTAAATCTATGTAAGACTAAATAATAAAATCTATTTTGAATTTCAATCTGCCTTAAACATATTAAAAAAAAAAAAAATCTATTTTAGACATATAACCAAAATACGCATGATCTATTCCTAATTCCCTAATTATGCACTGTTCCTAAAAAGAAAACCTTCACGCAACAAAAGAAATCGCCGCTGGAACTCTTCACTTTCACGCAAATCGTCGCCGCTGGAAATCGCTGGACCTCTCGCCGGTGAGGACATGGTGACCGTTCGCACGAATAAACGGATGAAAGAGCCACCCCCTACATACAGTAAGTTTTTTGAGCCTGAAGAAGCTAGAAACAAGTCAAACAAGAAAGGCAGAGTAAGACAAATATCATTAAAAAGAAGACAAATGAGTGTGACATGAAAGAATTGTGGAGTTGAAGGCCACAATAGTAGGAATTGTGGAAGAAGTGATACTACAACAAATGTCCAAGTATGAGTTTTTATACAATACATAATTTATGAAGTTTGAATTATTAATGACCTTGTATTTACTGTTTTTATGTTTGTTAGGTTACAAGAGAAAGTGGTGAAACTAGAAAAAGAGGTAGATCAAGCCAAAGAGGTGGATCACACCAAAATGAGGAAACTGACCATTCACCACAAAGAAATTCAGTATGTTTATGGTTTTTTTTAAAAAAATTCTAATTCTAAATGCATTTTTTTCATTGAATAAATTAATTTATTGTAATTGCTAACTGATTCATGAGTTCTTTTCTTCTGCCTTTTTCTGTGTGAAATTTGGTGATCAAATCTATGAATTTAAGCAGTAGTATTAAAGTTTAATTTCAATGCATATGTATATAACTTGAGCCAATTAAAATGAGAGTGTGAATCTTCGAAATAACAGCTGGAATTTGGGTCTAATCACTAATCAGTGCTGGAAAATTGACTGAAATTAAATAACTCGCTTTCTTTTTCCCCCTTACTGTATTTTGTTTATTTATTACCTCTTTCTCAATATAACTCTTCTAATTCCTTAAAAAAAAATAACTCTTCTCATTGACTTAATAAACATTTGAGACATAGAATGGCTGTTGCTCTGTGATGAATTCATTAATTCTTGAATCTGTAAAGTTATATTCTTATTCTTTTTGGGTTTAAATAGAATTCCTCTAGCTAGTTGTATACATATTGTTGTATTATTTTTTTGTTTATAGGTAATACCACAAAGAGCTGAAATGTTGCCACCTATGCAACCCTCTCAAGGTGTAGTGAGTGAAGTTTGTGGAGTGGAAATTCCTATACAACAGTCACAAACTGTAACAAAGGTTGTCGGGCCGAACATGTGGGACCAATTGACCAAAGGGAGAAAGCTTAACATTGGAGGACCGTCTGTGGAATAAGGCAAAAAATTCGTTAACTTGTCAACCTTGCTAAATATGGCAGAGGGAAGAAAATGATTAGAAATAGGGGCAGCTTTTTTTTTTTTTTTTTTTTTTTTGTTTGTAAAAGTTGTTTTGGAAACCAACCATTATGTATTGGTATATTTTGGTACTTTGAATTAGTATCTTTTTGGACATGATATTTTGTATACCTTTAGATATGAGTTGGTTTCTTTTTGGACATGGATTAAAACTTTTATTTTGCGAATTATGGTATTAAAATGCTCAATGAAATGTTAATTTCTGAATTGTGAATTGTGGTATTATGAGTTGTGTATTGTGAATTGTGAATTATGTATTGTGTATTATGAATTGTGTATTGTGAATTGTGTCTAGGTGGAGTTGTTAAAATAGAGCAACTATGTCAATATTTTTTGGCAACTTCCATTATATATGCATACAAATTAAAATATCCATATTTTTCAAGAGTTACTTTAATAATGAGGTTTCAAAACTTTCATGATAACCCGTTTCATAAAAAAGACATGAGATCTACCATTATTCCCAAACCCGAACCTTAAATTTTAAGCATAATATTACCTAAAAAAACAGAGGATTTCATGAAATAGAGTACATAGACTTCAAGTACAACCAAATCAATCTTACTTACTAATATGCTAAACCTATTAAATCTTACAAAATGTACTTACATTCCAAAGCAACATCGCACTTATAATTGCAACCAAGACAACAACACTATGATTTCTCTTTTTCCTAGACATTTTAAGCTTCTTCATCTCTGCTTCTACTGCATTTAATTTTCTCAACAATCCCGGAATGATTATCTTTGATCTAGCTCCGACACATTGGAGGGTCTTCCCAAGCCCATACATCCACTTCTCTGTAATTACATAAAACCAATTATCAGTTAACTAATCCAAATAAAAATAGAAACATAAAGCAAAACCCACTTTATTTGTTGTGGTAATCCTTTTTTTTTTGACAGAGTTGTGGTAATCCATATTAAAATACAAACATAAAGCAACACCCTCATCATAATTTTCTCTTACGAAATTTTCAGGAAGTTCAACATAATTTTGCTTCATCCCACCACTTCACATTGATTATTATTATTATTATTATTTTGTTTATGCAGCAGTGAAAGATAACCTCCACAAAAGCCTCTACTATATACGAAAATCAACATTCAAATTCGAAAGATAATAATTAGAAGTAAAAACAGAGAATTTATCATTTACATACCGTAATCATAAGGTTCGGTTGCAAAACCTCTTTTTTATGTTTCAATTATAAACCTTCAAGTGAAATCTTTGAGGTTACTAAGTGAAATATAAATTTAAAACAAACCTTTGAATTTACACAAGTGAGAAATCTTCTTCCAGGATTGTCATCTGTCCAAGACGTGCAAATTAGTGCTCTCCTACCGCAATAACATTCCACAGCCACAACAATCTTCACTGATTCGGACATTGAGGACGACGACATTGGAGCTCTCTTTCAAGGGTTAGGGCTTTTGATTTGGGAAATATGATATTCACGCTCATACCTTTGTGAAACCAGCCTTATATGTGAAATTAGGTGTGATGTGGATGTTATGTGACAATTTCTTAATGAGTTGGAGTCTAGTTGGCGTCCACATATTCAATTTCAGCGGGCTCACGTGACATTCACGTGCGAAATTAGCCCAATTGAGTGTAATTCGGGCTATTTGTCCTTATTTTGCTAAAATTAAAAGTTACAGGCCTAAAATTGCCAGCTCAAAAATATACGGTCCTTATTTTGCCACCCCCTAAGTTACGGTCATGAAAAAAAAATCCGTGGAGTTTATAAAGGATTTTCCATTTTAAGGGTGTGAAATTTAAAATGGGACTGACGAAAAAAAAAATGTGAAAGCTTTTATGGGACGGAGGGGAGTATAAGATTTGTTTCAAATTTATTTTACATTTAATAAAAAATAATTAATAGAAAAAAATTATATAATCGATGCATAAATATTAATTACCCCGAATAGTATATATATTATATATTTGCAATAAATATCATATATAATTATATTAATTTTTTTTAATAATACTTATATTTATACATAAATTCATTAGGATGAAATAAAATAAATTAATTGAGTCGATCTTTTTTAATAATTTCACTCAATATCTTAATAATATTGTATAAGTGACTAATTATACATTTACACCTAGAGTGTAAGATCATTAGGGTTGTTGCGGCACCTGTTATTGGGGAGGGAAATGTTGGAGGGTCCGAAGTCAGTGCGGTTGAAGATGACGACTCGGTTGGTGTTGAGGAGCTGCATGTGCATGGTCGATACGCCGATGTTGCCAAGGAGGAGTTCCACTTGCCGGCCGCCAGCGTCGGAGGCTGATACGTGAGCAGTGCCAGAAAATGATGGAAAAGAGTGAATGGCAACATGCACGTTTTAATTATTTATTTTAAAGATTGAAATTAAAGAATTGATTTGAGATGTTAAGTATATACAAGGGGTTTAAATAGTTTTCCGTGGAATTGATTAATTGTTGGCTTGTCATTCGTAAAATCAGAAGTGATGGGGAAAAATACATGAGTGTCGACATTGTGAATGACTTAGGCTTGAATTAATATGCATGGATGTGGGTGTCATCTTTGTAAGAGAGAGGTGCGAGTCATCTTAAATATCTAATTTGGAATATTTCTCTCTCACGACAGGAACTCGAGTCACTTGTAGATAAGTTGATATATTTATCTGAAATATCCGTGGAAAAGTTAATTTTTATTGCAAGTTATAAAGTATTCTCGTTTGGTAACTTATCCAGTACGTCCACATATTATTAATTCCAAAAAATATAACTATTCCAATTTTAGCCAATAATTTAAAAATTGTTTAATTTTAACCCCAATTTCACCAAAAATTAATATAAAAACGATGTCATTTCTGACCATAAATATTGTCTCGTGCTGGCCAAAATTGGAAATTTCCGTTCCTTGCGCTGACGTGGACACATACTGAACATTTTTTTATGATTTTAAAATCTAATATGCATCAATAAAATAAACAAATAAAATAATAACATAAAGGTAATAATATTGGGTAATAAAAGAAATATGGAAATAATAAAAAATAAAAAATCTAAAAATATACTACATCCGTCCCAGATCAGTTTTCACAGTTGACTTTTTCAACGGTTTTTATGTGACAATTATTTCATAGTAATATGTGTACAAAAGTTGTTTTATATGAATGATATGCTAGTTGTTTTTACAATGGTAACTAGCATACCATTCATATAAAACAACTTTTGTATACATATTACTATAAAATAATTGTAACACAAAAACCGTTGAAAAACTTAACTGTGAAACTTGATCTGGGACAGAGGGAGTATCAAATATTAAATAAAATTAAAATATCATTAGAATAAAAAATTTCAAAAAATTTATTGCAAATATTAGTAAAATACAATTTCTCACAATCCCTCCCTACCAAAAATAAAAATAATAAATTGAAGTAAGAAAAGAATTCAAATCCAGAGTCACATGAACAAAAAATGAAAAATCAAGCAAATATAATCCTAATAATTAAACAGCAAGTAAAATTTTTTGTTCCGCCTCCTCAACCCAATTCTTCACCATATTCGTTCAGCAATTAAATGCAATTCCTTAAAAATAAAGCAGCAACCCAAGGCGCCTCTTACTGGGAGTAAGGTGGTTAAGACTAAGAGGTGTGTGCATTTATTGCTAGTTTTATTTTTACGGACCTCCTAGCTCTTGAGGAAGAAGGAAGACGTCTGAATTTTATTTTTGTTTTCATTCATTTTGTTTTGGTTTATTTGTGAGTTTTAAATTAAGAAAACTTAAAACCATTAAAAAATTCCATTAAGCGTCCACATCAGTGCAAGGAACAAAAATCCTCAATTTTTGCCGGCAAGTCTCAGTGACTAGAAACGACATCGTTAATTCTTAAAATAATTGTATTACATGCACCTACCAAATTATAATCGAAATGACACCTAAACAACATATTAATTGCTTGAAATTCATGTGTGTAAATTACTTAATTTGATAGGATTTCATGTATTATTTACACTGCATTGATTATTTGCACGTGAGATGAAGAATTGTATTTGTTATTATTAAAAAGAAAATCATGAAGATTTTTGAAAGCAAAATACATGCCTAAATTTTACTGAAGTCAATCTAATGATTTTCTAAAAAGAGAACCGAAATAAGAGGGAGACGGGATAAAATACGAGTAGAAATTGAGATGGGTCCACAAATTAATTTTGATCCATTAATTGGGAGAATACTTGGACCTTGGTGGCCCATCATGTTAGTGTTACAAAGTGTCATTTATTTGGTGAGGAGAGGAAGCCCATTTGTTGATTAATTGAAAGGAAAAAAAGCAGCAGTAGCATTTTTATGGGAATTAAAAAAGAAAAGCAGTATTAACCTCAACCAAAGGTTGACCGTGAGTATTAATTGAAAAACAAAAAGGAAAACAGCTGGCAGCCGAGCCATGGACCACACGTCCTTTATTTATTAATTAAATCAGCTCAAAGCTGCATCAATTCGGTCAATATTAGAGAAAGAGTAGTTATATAAACCACCTATATGTTATATTATTATGAATCACTTTTAAAAAAATTGAGGCTAATAATATTATATATTTTCTTTTCAGGAGTATCAATAATAATTAAATTTTTTATTATTTAAATTATTCATATAAGAAACTGTTTTTTGGTGGCGGTTATCGTATAAGAAATCCTTATTTTTCGATGCTATTGAAACAATCGGTGAGCAGTTCTTCATGTGGAAAATTGAGGGAACACCAAATCGTGTATCATGGATCTGGTGGAAAAATTATCTGAATCTCTACTTTTATCAAACCCCGCTTCAAAACTTCGATCCTCAGGAACCACATTGTGTGGGATATTGCAAATTCTGCCTTGGTAATTCAATATACTGTACTTCAACTCAATGGGTGAATTTGCCATATTTACTTGAGGCCCATTCGTGTGGGGTTCTCTTCTCGTTCGGAGTCGGTTCCAGGTGACCCCACCGATGAGCCTGTATCGCTATTCTTGGATCTATTTTGCAATAACCGCCCATCATTTTCTCTAATTGATTCATCGTCTGCTCGATTGAACCGACTTGCTTGTTGATGTTTGCCATGCTCGTATCCATGATATTGAACATCCTCTCTAAACGTTCTATGCGTTCTTGGTGTGTGATGAGAACTTAGCCAACAAGCCTAGCAATTGAGTTGCCACAAATTTTGCATTTAGTCCTTTAACTTTTCTATTGCCTATTAGAGGCTAATTTGCAAGAGTTGTATTTCCTTATTAGTTGTTAGTTGGTGTTGATAGAAGATAGTTAGTTGGTTAGGTAGAATTGAAGTCTATATAACTAGTTGTATAAGCTCATTTGAGATAGAAATAAAATAGAAGAAGCTTAATAGTTATTAATCGAATACTTTCTAGCTCGAGCTAGAGTATCGGCTTGGATTTCGTTGCTTGCCAAACTGAGTTGGAGCATCGAAATTACGTGGGATTGAGGAGTTCGTTGCTTGCCAACTTGAGTTGGGGCATCGAAATCATCGAGCCTAATTCGCGGTTCTCATCAATGTGTTCCTGACATTTTCTTGCGATTTCTTGAGTTCCTGATTCTCAAGAATTTTGAAGCTTGATCCTCACCGTGAGTCTTCCTCTCATGATGATAACCGTGACGTAAAATTTTGATTTACGGCAACCTCGACTCTGGCCGGCAAGTTAATGATAATTTTGCAATGAAATTGCAAAGAAGAAAGCTATGAAAGCTAATGAATTTTCTGATTAATTCCAAAGAATGAGAGTACAAAGCATTATATAGTGTTTTCTCCGGATTCTATACCTGAATCACCAGCCCTAAGTAACGACCAATTCCTTGATTCAATCCTAACAACAATTACAATATACTCTTAAAATAGAAGTTAAAGGACTGAAATCAGAATCTGGACTTTACAATGGCAATAACGACAAAACATGACCCGGTCGGCCATCAGGTCATGACGACTTAAAAAAAAAATCCGTCGTAAATTAAAAGGATTCCAACCCGTCTTAAATTGCGACGTTTCGAAATTATTCAACACAAACATTTGCGACTCTCAATTTTCGTCAAAAAAATAGCGTGCTTTTGGCAGTTTACATAGATGGCATATATATACATATATGAATGAAGCATATATATATATATATATATATATATATATATTCTGAGCTATACATATTCACTTAATTTCCAAGGAAAAAGAAAAAAAATAAGAAAACGTGAAGCAATTAATTAAAATTAATGACGATGTATAGAATTAATTAATTAAAGAGGATCACATTCACATTTACATGGAGGATCCAATACAATTAAATTGTAGTAGCTAGTGGTTGACTAGTTGATTTGGACCCAAATTCCTTTACTAGGAACTTCTCGATAATTCAAAAATAAAAGATAGAATCCGGGTGGAGCAAGAATATTTGAACCCGGTGTGAGAACCCGAACTTGATAATTGGATCTCCCGAGAGATGTGACAATGGCACTGCTCCCACTCCCATTTGTTAAAAGAAGTAACCTTTGATTCATGGAAAATGCATGTGTAGCGAAGGGCGGCGCCACCATTGTGACGGAGATAAAATCCCTATTTATTCTCCCTTGAGCTGTGAAATTAATGGTGAGCTGCTGCCCGTACCCGATTCGAGAATGCGAAGCGGGTGAAAGAATCTGAGGACGCACGCGTGCCAACCGAGGATCCAAATAGTCGGGAGAATAGGTTTCCATCGACAAATCCGTGGGGAAAAGCACCCCCGTGAAATTGTAATAAGCATGGGGGTTGCTACCGCTAACAAGAATGCGACCATCACGGAGCAGAATTGCGGTCGAGTGGTACATGCGGGGTACAGAAGTCGAGTTTTGCAACTCGAATCTTAGGCCGACTGGGTTGTTGGGTCGGTAGATGACCGGTGTTAATACGGGTTCCCGACCCAAATCCCAGCCGGCCGTACCCGCAGCAGCTCCATTAACAATCAAGACATTCCCATTCGGTAGCAACACCATATCACCCATGACTCTAGCCAAAGGCATGGTCTCCATGACCCACTGAGGATTCGGGTCGGTTATTCGGATCCTGGCGCAGGAACTAAGTGCCCGGACAAAGTTCCCATTATTTGCGCTAGCAAAGGATCCTCTGGGTGCCCCTCCACACACCAAAACTTGGGCTGTGTTATTCCCTTGCAACGGAAGCAAAACCGCAGAACCCGAACTTGGATAGCTCCTCGGGTCCCCACCCGGAATGGCCGGGTAGGTTCTGACCACCACTGCGTTTACATAATCGAACAAGATAGCTCGGTTATTTGCGAAAATGAATAAATTTCCATCCACATTCAAGAAAACAAATGGGTACAGATTGTTTTCAATCCTCGGGTCATTGGTCTGTGAAAGGAAGGGCAAACTGAATGCTTGATCCGCTCCGACCCGTTTGGGGTAAAACTCATAACTGAACTGGCCCCTTCCACCTACAATAATCTGCCTGCCATCTGGCAGAATCTGATTGGTGGCGTACCATCTTCGCTGCGAAAGGGCGCCATTAGATTCTTGCCAATCACGGCCATTAGTTTCGTAAACCCTAACGTTGCGATCGCCGTCGTTGAATCCTCCTGTCTGCATTAAAGAGCCGTCGGGCATGGCGGCGCCGGAAGAGCACCAGACGTTGGTGAGCACCTTCAGGGGGCGGATGGAGTTGGAAGCCACGTCGTATTCAACCGAATGGGCCGTGCAATCTATCTTGAGCGTAAGATCATTGGGATTATTGCGGCACTCATTATTGGGGAGGGAAATGTTGGACGCTCCGAAGTCGGTGCGGTCGAAGATGACGACTCGGTCGTTGTTCAGGAGTTGCATGTGCATGGCAGAGACACCGATGTCGCCGAGGAGGAGGTTCCATTTGCCGCCGCCGGGGGCCGCCACTATGGTTGGCAGCAGTAGGAAGAGGACTAGTGCCACAAAATGATATTGGAAAAGCATCATCATATTTTTCATCTTAATAAATTCTCTTGGAATTAGATAATTATTGATATTGATTAAGGATTTGAGATTGATGTTAAGCTGAGTATACTGAAGGGGTTTAAATAGTTTTCCGTGGTACAATATATCAATCATTTGCATTAATATGCATCATTAATAATTGTTGGTGTCTTAAATATAATTAATTAGAAATCAGTCATATATAATTAATCAATAATTTATATAAGAATATTAATTATACTCTTGCATACCGAAATTCCTACACAAAATCTGTTTATATATATTAAAGTCTTGTACCTAACATTAATTCCTCCCAACAAAAATTATATATTGTCGCAGGAGCCTATGTGTTAGACGTGCTCACCATGCCAGATAACTGGTTGGATAAAATGGGTCTTAATTAATTTTTATGCATGCATCTACTTAGAATTAATTAATGTTTTAATATATAGAGAAATTAAATACATGATATAGTATAGTTAAATTTAATGTGTGCGCGCGTGTGTGAATAAGCTGTTTGTTGGTAAACAATGAAACATGCACTTAATCCACTTTGACAAATTGCTAATAATTGATTAGCTCCTTAATACCATGTACCTGTATATTTTGTTAATACATTATCTGGAAGTCAGCTTATCAAAATTTCATTCTAGGTTTTAACTAGGTTATATTCATTTTTTTAGGCAAATATTAATTTCTCCAAGTCTGCCTGATGCACTTAATTCCTTATGTAAACATTAATTACACATTATAAAAAACTAATTAGGAGCTGATCAGTTGCTGACTTTAATCCTATATAATAATTTATTTTGAGTTAAAAATGTATTGCACCCCTACTGTACTGTGCAATTGGTGCAATTTTGAAATTTTTTAATTTATCGAAATCTGAATCGTTTGAGAAATTGCTCTGCCTAATGGAACAACCTCGCACAATGAGTTTAACTTATACAAATATGAGTTTAACTTATACAAATTAAATAGTTGTGCAATAATTTTAATCAGATGAGTCCCCGCGTATTATGCAGAATATTCATAAAAGTCAATATCCATAATATATAATACCTTACTAATTTAAAGAGTAAAATTTATAGTTTTAATATATTAATTAATAAAATTTATATAATTTTTTTCGTAATTCCAAGATTTATTTCAAAATTGATTATTTAAAGAAAATTGTCGAGTTATACAAATTATTCCAAATTATTGATCGCGGCGGTGAAAGGACGGTTCGCCTTGGTCATGACTTCGACGGGGGATGTGTCGACCTACTTCGCAGTGGCATATTGATCGCGTGTATTTTAGCAATAAGTATTTTAACGATCAAACAAAATATCGAACCCAAAGGACTAGGAGAACGATAGAGAGCCTTAAAAACAAGTGTTGTCATAATATTATAGTGGCTAGCAGGGTGCAAAAACATAAATGAACAACAAGCCAACAAGAACAAGCAAACAAACAACTATTAAAAGCAATTAAAACTTGGGACAAGTGTAGTGGTGAAAAGTGATCGCTCGGGTGTTCTCCTTACACAATCCTTTGGTAAAATTACAAATCAAGGCATGAATCGGGCTAGGCTAAGAGCGATCACAGAGAATTTAACAAATAAGATTCTAAGATCGTTGATCACCTAGACACGTTCACAAACGGGTACTAATGTCTAGGGTCGTCTCTTCACTACACACCTAAGCATGCAATGTCTACTAAAGGGGAATCTAGCAACTAATCCACCTCTCGGTGCAATCAATCACAATTACAATCATCACAATCAATCGAAAAGTTCACTTAATTAATCACCCAACATGCATATCCAAATCTCATTGCAACATACAAATTCGTTAAACCAAGCTAATAAAAACAATCAATCATAAGATTCATACGAAGCCCATTAATAGAAGCAACAAAACACCAATTATGACACAACCACAATTTCACAACTAGACATAATATGAACTTAAACATAAAACAATCATGAAAACCTGCTATAATTTTTTTTTTTACAACATAACACTATCGTATACTCAAAACATAACCTGTTCACATCCATACCAATTATTAACAAACCCTAATCCACAAAACACACCAATACATGCTTGTTTATACTGTACATATCCAAAACAGACATAAAATACAATAGCAGAAGCAAAATAAGCCATGGTCCCCGCCCAAACAATGTACCAACTACTGAAAACCCCTAAAATAGATGAATCATCAATTACAAAATGCATAAATTGAGAGATATAAAATCTCACCTTTATGATTATAGAATTCTCAACAATTCTTCCAACATACTTACTTTTGAAATATCCTAATTCATTTCTAATCACTCTTGCCTAATTCTTTTCTAATCGCGTCCTAATCCATTTCTATCGCCCTCGCCTAATTCATTTCTAATCGCGTTCTAATCCATTTCTATCGCCCTCGCCTAATTCATTTCTAATCTCCCACCTAATTCATTTCTACTCAATTGCATGGGGCCCCCAAACTTACTGATATATGTCGGCGTACATTCAGTACAAAAGCCATCACGTGGCCAATATAAATACTCTCTTTTGAAACCACCTAATTCATTTCTAATCACTCGCCTAATTCATTTCTATTCATAACTCACCAATTCAATCACCCTATCCATTTCTATAATAATCACCGAACTCAGAAGTTCATTTCACAATAATCATGGAACTCACAGGTTCAATCCAACAGCAACTGAACTCACAGGTTCGATTCAACAACAATTGAACTCACATGTCCAATTCAACAATAATTAAACTCACAAGTTCAATTCAACAACAATTAAACTCACATGTTCAATTCATAAAAATCACTGAACTCACAGATTCAGTCCACATCAATTATTGAGCTCACAGACTCTTTCACGATAAATAACAATATCAAATATCAAAATTCGCATAATATCCACATATCACTGATTAAACGTAAACAAATTCACAAATTACTCTATTTGTGCATTATAGTCACAAATTAATTTCTACTTACCTCGAGTTTGTCGAGCGTGGATAAATCAACGCTTAAACCCTCTTATCGCCTTATCTTCCTCAACTAACAATCTTAATTGCTACGTTTGATTCCTCCCTGTTCTCGGCCAAATCATATATTGCAACTCACTTAAATTTTTTTTTTCTTTGTTTTCTTTATTTTCGCCCATCAGTATAAATCTATTAGAAGAAAAATATGGATATACATTTACACACCTCCCAACATGCCGCCTTAGTTTCTTCTCATTGAAGCTACTTGCTTTCTATCTTTCTTTTATTTTATTCTATTTTATAAGTTTAGTGGTAAATAGTTGCTGAAGGAATAAGATTAATATATGTGTACGTATTGCAATTCCACAAATAAAATATATTAATTTCCTAAAACGCTACTACTTAATTATATATATATATATATATATATATATATATATATATATATATATTATATATATTAATTAATTATTTCTATGACTTCACCTATTTATTTATAGTTCCTCTATTTTAATTAATACTAATAACACAAAATGAGCTACATTTAATTATACTCTTAACAATCAAATAAATTGCATTAGTACCAAAACACCACTAAAATTTCAATCACTTATAGATTGATTTTCTCACCACTCAACATATAAATGCATATATAATTAATTTAGTATTTAAAAGCACAATAAAATAATGCAAGATAAAATAATTAAAATCCCAAGTAGCACATAGTTAATTAAATTGCACTCAATGCATGAAATATATTGACCAATGAGTAGTGAGAGTCTCGGGTATCACAAATTACATGCCCATCAAAGTAATCAACTCATGATTAACACCAAATTCATGGATAATTCAAACACCCAAGCAATCTAAGGGATTAGCCCATGACTAATTTGAACAATACAATAGAAATGATAGCAATTGAAACAATACCCATGATAAAATAGATGAAATCAACAAATGGAGAAATATCACCTTGATTGAAATCATAGAAATAACTTGCAATTGATCCTTACAACCACTTGTTCCTTGCTTGAAATGAAAGATTACACTAAGATAAACTATGGGTATCCTTAATCTATGAGGATTTAAAACACTCTAACTATGAAATTGAAATACAAGAGAAAGATAGTATAAAACTTGAGAGAAAAACTAAGAAAATATTTCTAAGTGTGGAGAGTGTGCCCAAGGTGTGAATGATTGCTCCCAATCTGAAAATGAGGGTATTTATATTAGGGATTTCGTGTGCAAATATGATAATTGCAAAGAAGTCCCTTGAAAAAGAGTGTTCTGTAGAAATGGCTCCAAAAATAGCTATCTCGGCCCGAGACAGCACCTCAGCTCAATCGAGATGACGTCTCGGCCCGGCATAGAACCTCAACTTGAGTCGAGACGTAGTTCCTCCAAAAGTCGTGAGCTTGCTAACCTATCTCGGGTCGAGATGAGCTCAAGACACAGCTCCAGACTCATCTCAGGTCGAGACGAGCTCGAGACATACTTTTCAGCCTGTCCTTTGAATTTCAATCTTCGATATCTTAGCATTCGACCTCCGATTGCTTCAATTTTTTTTTTCGTTTTGTCCCTCTCTTCAGTGTCTTTCTGAATCTTCACTTGAATCTTGGATTCACTGAGAGATGAGCACGGGTGGGCTCGTTTCTTGGACCATCAACTCAAATCAAATTTGATTTTGGTGGAAAGCTTGTCCTTTGCACAGGATGTGATAAAAAAACCTACAAAATAGACAAAATACCTTCCACAACCATAAAACTCACAATTATACTGATTAAGGTGATAATGCTCATAAAATATATCAAAATATGCAATGAATTCATAATAAAATCATGCAAAAATCTACCCTAATCACATATCATTAGAGAAAAAAAATTTGGTCCCATAACTTATTGAGTGTCCAGTTCTGGTCCCAATATAGTTACCTGTCCAATTTTGGTCCCATAGCTATTCATTTTGGCCAATTTTAGTCCTATTTTTGCTGAAAAATCGAAAATGACGTCGTTTTATGTCACGTGACATGCTTGTGCCGGTGAAAATTAGGGATTTCCGATCTGAAAGCTGACGTGTATGTTGACTAAGTTATTATTTATATTTTGATTTTTTTAAACAAAATTTAAAACACATGGCATTACAACTAATTAAAGCAAAACTGAAATAAAAAAGGCTGACTAATCAATCGACAATTCAAATAAAACAAAACAAAAATAAAATAAAATAAAAACAAACTAATACAAATAAATTAAAACAAAAAATTAACAAATTAAAACTTAAAAAACATCCGGAGAAGACAGAATAATACGTATTCTTCTTCTTCTTCTTCTTTTTCCCCAAATCGTCGGAGTACGTCATGAATTGCACCGGAATATTTGACTCCGACGGCGGCGACGGAAGAATCTGCTTCTTGATGGAGTACATGGACGGCGGATCGTTGTACGCTGTGATCTGCGAGAAGAAAAGGTTGCCGAGAGAAATGATGTCAGTAATGGTGGCTAGGGTTTTGAGAGGGCTAAATTTTTTACACGGGCTTCAATTGGTGCACAGAGATATCAAGCCGTCGAATTTGCTGATTAATTTGAAATTGAGAAGAAGAAGAAGAAGAAGAAGAAGAAGAAGAAGAAAAGAAGAAGAAGAAGAAGAAGAAGAAGAAGAAGAAGAATGATGCTTTTTATTTTTTAAGTTTTAATTTTTTATTTTAATTTATTTGTATTAGTTTGTTTTTATTTTATTTTTTTTATTTTTGTTTTGTTTTATTTTATTTTAATTGTTGATTGATTAGTCAGCATTTTTATTTCAATTTTGCTTTAATTTTTATTAGTTGTAATGCCATGTGTTTTAAAGTTTATTTTAAAAAAAATCAAAATATAAATAATAACTTAGTAAGCGTCCACGTCAGCTTTCAAGTCGGAAATTCCCAATTTTCGTCGGCACGCGCATGTCACGTGACATGAAACGACGTCATTTTCAATTTTTCGGTGAAAATGGGACCAAAATTGGACAGACAACTATTTTGGGTCCAAAATTGGACACTCAATAAGTTATAGGACCAAAAAATATTTTACTCCATATCATTATATCTCTCCGCCATGTTGCATCATCGCCTCCACGGCTCGACCATCACGACCTTCAATTTTGCGTCTCAAGTTAGCCATCTAGGGTTTTTGGAGAGAGAATGAGTGAGGATGAGAGAGAGATAATTTAAAATGAAAGATTAGGAGAAAGAGGAAGAAAGAGAGAGAGAGAGAGAGAGAAACTGAAGAGAGAGAAATTGGCTAACAATTGAAGAGAAAGAGAGGTTGAAAAAAACTACTTTGTGGAAGGGGGTAATCTAGACAAATCATATACCCATTTATATTGAAGTGTAATGTCAAAAAGTTGTGTGTAGTTTTATGTAAGAGTGTATTGGGCCTTGTAGTGGAGTGTTAATTTTCCATTACTCTTTGCACATTTAAGCTTGCTAGTGTGAGCAAAATTTCCTACATGTGCCAAAAAAACAAAGTTGATGGCCGACATATGCAAAAAAAGATATGAAGTCAATGTCCTACTTTTGTCAAACGAAAAAATTATTGTCTTTAGAACACAACCTTCCAAAGTTACAAGCCTAAAAAAATATTTTTATCTCTGCATCAAAGGTGATTTGGGGTTGTTTATATGTAAGCTTTGCAAGTTAGTCTAGAGCCAAAGTGATGCAATACCTCTAATTTTCATGACATTTTAACCAACCAAAATTAGGGGAGAAAATGTAACGATTGATAGCTTAAAAACCATCACTTACCCCTCAAGTGTAAGGGGATCATGTAGTTAGTAGGTACCCGATGAAATTATCAAATCCAAGGGAATTATGTGGGGAGTATCCCCAAATTTTTGCATCTACTCATAATGGTCATTTGAATCATGTTTGAGAATTGAGTTGCAACTTATTAGAGATATCAAGTAAACAAATATTGAGCTAATAAACCAAGGGAATAGCAAGATATAAAACGAAGTGTTCAGGTATTTCTCTTCATTGACTTGTTAATTATGGTGTTCCCGATGAGGCAATCTAAAAAAGTATTGGAAGCCAATGTTTGTGCTGAAAAACCCACGTTTACAAACCCACTAATGGGTTGTGTGAGGTGTCCCAAAGTATTGTTAGAATGAAGAACTGGAGCCTCTGAGAGTTTCCCGACTATTGAGGAGTCAAGGGATAAAAGGTCTTAATCAATAGAAGGAAATGGTCCAAGAAGAGATTCAGAAAGCATTCAAGCTTCCGCCGTTGTAATCCAATGGTTAAAGGAAGAAGGTATGTTGTACTCCTTTGCGGAATTGATCCCCTTTGAATTTACAAGAATATGTGGAGCTGAAGTTGGAAGCACAGGAGAACGTACTTTTGCTGATATTGTTAACAGTATTCGATATTAGGTCATTCATAGCATTACTATACCTTCCTTATTCATTGCGGGTTGGTTATTCGGCAGTACCGGTTTAGCTTACGATGTGTTTGGAAGCCCTCGGCCAAATGAGTATTTTACATAGAGCCGACAATGAATTCCATTAATAACGGGCCATTTTGATCCTTTGGAACAAACCTCGTATGCTCCCGAAGATAGATTTTTACGAGCTATACTCGGCATTCAGGTATCTACTTCAAAAGAAACTTATTTAAAACTCCCTATCGGTGGTAAGGGCCGGGTTATTGATGTGAGGTGGATCCAGAAAAGAGAAGGTTCTAGTTATAATCCAGAAATTATTCGTTTATATATATTTCACAGAAATGGAAAATCAAAGTAGATCTCCTTTAAGATCAAACAATTTCATCGAATAGAGTATGATTGTATGTGTGATAGCATCCACTATACCAGGAATATCAATGAACTCGATAATTGCAATTGCTTAGGATACCATTTTTTAGCTTCTAGGGTCGATTTCTTAGTTCAAGATCCATCTTACTAACTGGAACTCAAAGAATTAGTAGATTTGTTCCGACCAAAACGAGAATGGGCTGGAGTTATGAATTTATAATCTGATGATCTAGTCGATTCCATGAAATGTGAATAACCCGGCCAGGTCCGGTATGGAATGAACTTAAAATCATGGAAGGCCGGGTTATTCACATTTCATTTAATGGTCAGAGGCGAATTAAAAGCTAAGCTGAGGGAATTCTAAAGATTCCCCGGGGTGCTGAGTTGGGATCCCATTCTAACTCAAGATTCTTGCGATTCTAGAGGTTCCAACTACAGGAGAACCAGGAATGGAGAGCCCCTCTTTTTCCGCCCGACTCTTTGGTCTTAAGAATGTTGGTTTTAAGAATGAGTGATTGCCCTTCTCCGACCCTTACTTCCCAAACTTAGAACGGACAACTAATGCATTCCACTTATTGAACAAGGTTCTATGGTCGGTCCGTGACCCCTGGATGCCGAAGGCGCCCTTGGGGAAGACTAGCTCCTACTTCTCCTACTATTTTCCAATCTGTTTTTAGGGTAAATGACTGAGTCTATTCCTTACTACTGTTGACATGGGTTAATTCCTATCCATCGGTAGCAAACTTGTCTTTATGGCCAATCACCCAAGCTTCATCCTAGTCATGGATAGATCACCCAAGTTCGGGTCCATAAGCAGTGACATTGTCCTATGAAGACTCGCTTTTGCTGTGGCTCTGGTGGGTTCCCTTAACCAAGCCACTACCTATGAGTCGCCGACTCATTCTTCAACAGGCATACGGTCGGAGCCCTGGCTCCCCCCACTACTTGGGAGCTTACGATTTCATGTTCTATTTCATTTACACGAGGTTCCTCTTTAAGAAAGTCCCCGAGAGGGCTTAGTTGATCCATGATTTATGTTTCATCTTTCTTTTCCTTTTTGTTTATTTTGAGAAATCTATCGATCAATTTGGTTTCTTTTTTTTTCTCTTGATTCTTTTTCGATCGAGATGTATAGATCATGTTCATGGATTAACGAAAATGTGCAAAAGCTCTATTTGCCTCTGCTATTTTATGAGTCTCTTTTGAGGCCTATTGTTAGCGATGTGCAGCAACTCCTGATGTCCTACCACAGTAGGTCGGTATGGTATAAAGGGTGACCAGGTTAGCCAATGCTTCGGCTGATTGGGTGGGAAAGCATCTTCTTGACTGACTGTTCAATCTTACTGGGTGCAGAGTCCTCCACCAGGTTCATTTTCGGTTCATTTCGCCATCCCAACGAGTGAATCATTAAGATTCATTTGTTCAATAAAATCTTTTGCATTCACAGGTTCCTTCGTCCCCACCACTTCGTACTAAATGATTAGGTCAAAATTCTACAACGAAGCTTTTAATCCAATTTATACTTGAGTCAATCTTCTTATTCTTTATTGGCTCGAAGCTCTTTAACGCATTGACGCAACACGATGGAGAGACTCTGATAATGGTTTGCAGCTGCGAAGTAGGCCGACAAATCCTCCAACAAAGTCACGACCAAGGCGAACTGTCCTTTCACCGCTGCGATCCAATCTCCACATTATGAAGCACTCATATAGTGTCGCGACGGCTAGATTCCACCGCCACCATTCATAGATCCCCCGCCACGAACCCATCCTCCGGTCAAAGCGTCGTCGCCTGATTCGGGTGAAAATTGCATGATTTTATTGAGCTTATAATGCCTATTTTTATATAATTTTATTTTTTTATTGCTCAATTTTGCCTAATTACACTTGATTTGGAGAAAGATCATATTTTATTTATTTTGTAAAAAAAAATAAAGATTTTTTAGAAGTAAAATACGAGAAGAAATTGCAATTGGGCTTAAGATATAAAAGAGAAAAAGAAAAAAATATTGAGGCCCATTTCAATTAGGCCCAATTAACAGCCCACCAAATTGAAACCTATTTAGGGTTATAAAGGCATGCTTGCCATGGGAAGAAGAGGGAGGAAGCAGAAGCCGTTTTGCACACAAACTAAAATATTTTTTTTTATTTTCTCATATTTTGGAGACAAAAGAGATGACTTGAGCTTGGATATTACATCATTGATTCTCCACCTATATTAGACTAAGCTTTCTTTTCTATATATTTTATTTTATTTTTGTCATTTAATTTTTGTAATAGCTTGATTATGTAGGAATTTTCCTAGAACCATTTTGGTTCTAGGGATTATGAACCCTAAATTGATATTTGTGGTTTAATTTTTTTTTTATTTGGTATTTGTTGGTGATTATTGTTTATGTGTTCAAATTTTCATTTGTTATAAGCATGCTTTTATTGGCCATGATTGTGTGATTTACTTATTATTGATTAGGTTTAATTGAGAAATTTGATCCAACAATTTAACTTGGACACATGACTCATTAATTGTGGCTTGAAAAAGGATTAATTAGTGGGGAAGGTATTAAGGGTCTTAGGGGTTTATTGGGTTGATTATGCTAGTAGGGTAGAGATGTATGCTAGTGTAATTTTTCTTTGTGTTGATTGGATTTAATTTATCATTCTAACTCTTGCCACCTTACAAAATCATCACTAATACCATTTGAATTTAGTGTTCTACCATAAATGGATGTTTAGGTGTAGCAACTCCCTAGGACCACCTTTCTTTCATTATTTATTGGCATTAGTTTGTTGTTGATTTGGGTTGGACTATTTTTATTTGCTTTCTTAGTGACAATTTTTAGATAACATTTAGAATTAGTCTTAGTTTTTAAAATCTTTTCTTTAAATCAATCTTGTCTAGATAGAATCGGGCCAACATACATCACTTTTACACTAACCCTTCTCTGTGGGATCGACTCGTACTTACCGCACTAGGATAGATGCCGTGCACTTGCGGTTGATTATTTTATGTGTTGAAAAAATATGGAACATCCCCTCTCACGAACCCATTATAAGGACGCACAATTAGGGTTTGTATTCAGGGCTCCCCCCTTAAATAAAATAGAAGATAAATGTAAATTTTTAACAGTGCATATAGGTCCCTAAACAAGTTAAACAGTTGTATGTGGGAAATACATCTGTGAGCAAATTCTTTTTTTCTTTTGAAAAGTTCCCTGTGATTCAGTGTGTGAGTTAACCGGAGAGGGTAGTTTGAAAGAAGTAGCCTGCGGGGATATATACTTTTCAGAGCTCAAATTCTCATTGAAAAAGTACAAGTGCCCTGAGGCTTGGTTCAGATAACAAACCTATTAATAGCTTTGAAACTTGTCAGTTTGCCCACTATCTATATCAGCCTGTGTTTTGCGGAAGTACTGTAGGCCCTACAAATATACTCGTTTTAGTTACTTAAAGCTTGTATTGAGTGTTTAGAGGCTGATTGTCTTAATGCAAGTCAGGTGAGTTGATCTCAACTTGACAAATCAATTTGTATGACATTTAATAAAATAGATGATACAACACATACAGAAAGCAATAAAGACACAAATATTTAAAGTGGTTCAGAGATGAAAACTCCTACATCCACTTTTCCGGTTGCAAAGGGAATATTCCTTAACACGGACTTTCTTGTTTTAGAGTGTCAAGGTGCACTGATAAAAAAAAACTATCTTAGGAATCTCTGATCTCTAGGAAAAATCTGAATCCAAGAGCTCAACAATCATCTTTCAACTGATGTTAACTAATCAGTTTACTCGATTTCTATGCTCACTTCTAAACACCTTCTCTCTCTGAGTTTGGGGTTTTTAGAAGGTTTGCTTCCAGCTATGGGGAGATAACCTTTACAATGAAGAGCTAGTCTATGGATAGGTTATCTCTCTAAGCTTGGATATGTATATGATAAGCTCAATTATATAGAAATGACCCTAGCTCTATAGAGAAACACTTGGGAAACTTGATGCACATTTTCAGTGCTCCTTTGAATGCTTGAATGCTGGAGTGCTTGGTTGATTTCTATCGACTTATAATTTTCCCGTAACTTTATTTGGTTCAAGACCTTCTGTATTTATAAACAATTTCAAATAACTTCTTGTTGGAGAGAAAGTTATATCCATGTCTATTTTTAGGGTTAGTAATATTGGCTATTATATCTCACAATACCATCTTTGCATTAACTGAGATGGCTGCATTAAATGTCAAATCTTATTTTTTGTAGTCTTAACTTTTCCAAGGAATATTTTGGGTCAGGTTGGTCATTCAGTTGTGTCATGTCCGTACATGAGGTATTGTGACACAGCTGGCTGACCACCGATGCGGAGGGGTTACATGCATCTTTGATGACAATGTCATTGGACACAATCAAGATGCGTTTACAGGTTTTGGATGCGAACGACAATGGTAAAAAGGAACAGAGTTTGGTGCAAACGGTGAGTAACCTTATTAGGGAAGGTGGGTGGATGGCTTTTATGCATGAAAAACAACAACATCAGAGAGTAATTCATAAAGTTGGGACTCTCGTTCTAAAAATATCATCAGAATTGAAAATCAAATGATCTATAATTCCAAATTATGATGATCAGTCAACGTTTTTGCACTTTTTTTAGATTGTGTTCATTTTCGACAGAGAAAAATCATATTTTCTTCACTCGGTTTGTAATTGGTTGGCTTGTAATTGAGTTTATCCTTGAGGACAAGGACAATCTTTGTAGGGTCGGGAATGATGAGAACGGGAACTGGACTAGCAGGCGATGAGGCCAATGAGTGACAACTCCAATTTGAATTAGGTCCAACAAGTATTTTTGTCAATTTCAATCTAGTAAGTATTAACATCAGCTATCATTTAATTTAATTGTAACTGTTAGCTATGTAGTTTTTTTGGGGGGTTGAGCCTTTAAATACCTTTAGTACTGGTTTATTCATGCTTTAATCAAAAATACAAGTTTACTTAGCAAGATTCCACTACAAAAATATAGTCATTTACTGATGGACTTACCGATGGATTTTCGCTGGTAAAACTGGTCATCCGTCGGTATTTTTCTCATCACAAAAATATCGACGAAAATTAATTCGTCGATATCGGCGAACCTATTCCATCGGTAATTACCAACAAATATTCATCGGAAAATACTATTAGAAAATTCATGGTATTTGGTAGGTAAATCTAAAATTTGAAATTCCAACGGTATTTTGTCGATATTTGTGACGGAATTTGGTCCGTCGGTATTTCACAAGTTTTTTTTTAGTGTTCCTTGCATCTTTCGATTTAGCTTGCCAACTTGAGTCCTGTCAACGAAATTATTGATCGTAATTCCGGGTTCTCATCACTTTTTCGGGCAAAACAAAAAATTCTAAGTAGATGCATGCATAAAAATTAATTAAGACCCATTTTATCTAACAGGTTATCTGGCATGAGCACGTCTAACACGTAGGCTCCTGCGACAATATATAATTTTTGTTGGAGGAATTAATGTTAGGTACAAGACTTTAATATATATAAACAGATTTTGTGAGGGAATTTCGGTATGCAAGAGTACAATTAATATTCTTATATAAATTATTGATTAATTATATATGACTGGTTTCTAATTAATTATATTTAAGACACCAACAATTATTAATGATGCATATTAATGCAAATGATTGATATATTGTACCACGGATTTAAACCCCTTCAGTATACTCAGCTTAACATCAATCTCAAATCCTTAATCAATATCAATAATTATCTAATTCCAAGAGAATTTATTAAGATGAAAAATATGATGATGCTTTTCCAATATCATTTTGTGGCACTAGTCCTCTTCCTACTGGTGCCAACCATAGTGGCGGCCCCCGGCGGCGGCAAATGGAACCTCCTCCTCGGCGACATCGGTGTCTCTGCCATGCACATGCAACTCCTGAACAACGACCGAGTCGTCATCTTCGACCGCACCGACTTCCGAGCGTCCAACATTTCCCTCCCCAATAATGAGTGCCGCAATAATCCCAATGATCTTACGCTCAAGATAGATTGCACGGCCCATTCGGTTGAATACGACGTGGCTTCCAACTCCATCCGCCCCCTGAAGGTGCTCACCAACGTCTGGTGCTCTTCCGGCGCCGCCATGCCCGACGGCTCTTTAATGCAGACAGGAGGATTCAACGACGGCGATCGCAACGTTAGGGTTTACGAATCTAATGGCCGTGATTGGCAAGAATCTAATGGCGCCCTTTCGCAGCAAAGATGGTACGCCACCAATCAGATTCTGCCAGTTGGCAGGCAGATTATTGTAGGTGGAAGGGGGCAGTTCAGTTATGAGTTTTACCCCAAACGGGTCGGAGCGGATCAAGCATTCAGTTTGCCCTTCCTTTCACAGACCAATGACCCGAGGATTGAAAACAATCTGTACCCATTTGTTTTCTTGAATGTGGATGGAAATTTATTCATTTTCGCAAATGACCGAGCTATCTTGTTCGATTATGTAAACGCAGTGGTGGTCAGAACCTACCCGGCCATTCCGGGTGGGGACCCGAGGAGCTATCCAAGTTCGGGTTCTGCGGTTTTGCTTCCGTTGCAAGGGAATAACACAGCCCAAGTTTTGGTGTGTGGAGGGGCACCCAGAGGATCCTTTGCTAGCGCAAATAATGGGAACTTTGTCCGGGCACTTAGTTCCTGCGCCAGGATCCGAATAACCGACCCGAATCCTCAGTGGGTCATGGAGACCATGCCTTTGGCTAGAGTCATGGGTGATATGGTGTTGCTTCCGAATGGGAATGTCTTGATTGTTAATGGAGCTGCTGCGGGTACGGCCGGCTGGGATTTGGGTCGGGAACCCGTATTAACACCGGTCATCTACCGACCCAACAACCCAGTCGGCCTAAGATTCGAGTTGCAAAACTCGACTTCTGTACCCCGCATGTACCACTCGACCGCAATTCTGCTCCGTGATGGTCGCATTCTTGTTAGCGGTAGCAACCCCCATGCTTATTACAATTTCACGGGGGTGCTTTTCCCCACGGATTTGTCGATGGAAACCTATTCTCCCGACTTCGCATTCTCGAATCGGGTACGGGCAGCAGCTCACCATTAATTTCACAGCTCAAGGGAGAATAAATAGGGATTTTATCTCCGTCACAATGGTGGCGCCGCCCTTCGCTACACATGCATTTTCCATGAATCAAAGGTTACTTCTTTTAACAAATGGGAGTGGGAGCAGTGCCATTGTCACATCTCTCGGGAGATCCAATTATCAAGTTCGGGTTCTCACACCGGGTTCAAATATTCTTGCTCCACCCGGATTCTATCTTTTATTTTTGAATTATCGAGAAGTTCCTAGTAAAGGAATTTGGGTCCAAATCAACTAGTCAACCACTAGCTACTACAATTTAATTGTATTGGAACCTCCATGTAAATGTGAATGTGACCTCTTTAATTAATTAATTCTATACATCGTCATTAATTTTAATTAATTGCTTCACGTTTTCTTATTTTTTTTTCTTTTTCCTTGGAAATTAAGTGAATATGTATAGCTCAGTATATATATATATATATATATATATATATATATATATATATATGCTTCATTCATATATGTATATGTCATCTATTTATTTATATATAACACCAACTCAAATATATCATGTAGATGTTTTTATTATATTTTCCGGTGGTTATTAGCAACATTTTACAAACCTTTCATCTAAATACTTGACAACGTAATTATAAATGAGATACAAGAATCTTGTATATTATTATTTAATAAAAGCTTTTATAAAGACTTGACCATAAAGTTCAAGATTCTCAAATATAAAACAAACAAACAGGGAAAAAAAAGGACATAGATAGTTTGATTTCTTAAATTGCGAACTTATGGAGAAGTGTATAATTAATACTTTTATACTAGTTCCTCTAACATCTCTCACTTGTGGTTCGAAGCAGAATCTATAGATAATTTAATATAGGTAGAGTTGCTTTCATTGGAATTTTGTCGTAGGACATAGGTGTGAGCATAACATTAGCTTCACTGCTAATTATCTTCTAGCCCGAGATACTCTATATGAAAAAAATTAGGTCAAATAGATGTTTTATCCAATATACATAACCAAAATAATTTTCTGCTCATTTTATAAAAAAGTAAGTTTTTACCCAAATTTGACGTAAAAAGACTCAAATACCCTTAGCTTAAGTATATTGGGAAAATTAGAACTCACTACAAATTCGCTATTTGACTTTTCTCTAAGGTACAAACACTATTCAAACTTACTCTCAGGTATAAAATTAAGTGTATAATGTCCAATTTATACCTGAAATTTTTTTGCTCTCAGATACAATTGTACAATATACCCCTTATAACAATGAATATTGTTTGTCAGTCACCTCGCGTCACTTACTTCTTCTTCTGCCTTTGCATCTACCACCTCTGTTCTTCATAGCCAGCCTACCTTTTAAGATAATCGTAGGTTTGCATGATGATTTTGCTTTATTCTCTCCATTACTGAGCTCCCCCGCGCGCATTTGAAATTGAAGTTTCAAATTTTCAGCGTCGCATTTTGTAACCCACTGCATATAGTGTGATTCTCTTGTAAAGACTAAATATAACATATAAATAAAATGCATAACCACAAACAATTATGAAATTCACATATTGACACATATAAGATTCTTATCACGTAAATTTATAAATTATGTTTCACGGTTTTCAGAGGATCTCTTTTAAATCCCACTGGGCCCCCCCACGAAGACCTCTTTTCAGTCTCGTGTTCTTTTCTTGTCACGACTTTCCCAAGGATCTCTTTTAAATCGCACTGGGTTCCCAACGAAGTCCTATTTTAAGTCTCGTGTTCTTTTTATGCATGCCTTTCATAAATTTATTTTTAATAATATCATTCACTTTAATAACATGCTGCAGATAAATAATTTAGTCACACAAAATATTTAATAAAGGCAAGTAAACCACACCTTACATCTTGATCAAAGTTGTAGTATAAAAAAGTTGTTCCATTGATCGAGTAACTAACTTAATATTCACGTTGAAGGTTTTGAGTCTCTGATGAAAGAAATATTTTTTTGGGATCGTATTCGGTGGTTTCAGGGTTCACGATTTGGTATTGTATTTATAGAAAAAAAATAATATATTTCTTGGAGAGAAAGATTGAGATTTATATCTCCAAGAGATAGAAATAAATCTAATAATAAATCTTTGAGATTTAAGAATTTTCTAAAAAATAAGAGATCTAAAAGAAAATTTGAAATTAATAGGTATCCCTATAATTTAGGACTAGAATATTTTAGTATATCTATATAATTATTAATTTTATTTATTATTATATATACATAATAATTTATTTTAAATTTTCGGGGTGATACAGTTGTACTGCTTGTTGGTCCCACAAATTGAGTATTTTATTAAGGAACTTGAGACAACCTTCTAGGAAAAATCTAAAAGGGGGGGGGGGGTTGAATAGATTTTCAAACTTTTTCAAGGAAAATCACTTCAAGATAACAAAGTTCACACAGCGGAATGAATTTAAATTCAAACTTATACGGATCAAAAGCAATCTGATTGTGAGTCTGATTTTAGTCTGAATTTGAATTTGATTGAAAGTTGATTAAGAATAGATAAGTAATGAAAGCAGTAAAGAACACAACAATTTATAGTGGTTCGGATATAATTAATCCTACATCCACTCTCCTTCTTCAACTTGAAGAAGGGTCTTGACCACTTACTTACTTACTTACTTACTTGCAGTCTCACAAATACAATTTTTCTGATGATGATCTTCTAATCTTCAAATCTATCTTCAACTCCTAATCTTCCTGGGATTTCTAAATTTACAGTGGAAGAGTGTGTTGAAGATATACAGAGTGAGTGTTCTATAAACACTTAGAACTTATGAGAATTTCTTTGAAAACTTTTGTGGGTGTTTTAGAGAAACTTGTGAATCGTGAATATGAGAATGCTGAAGTGTTAAGTTATGTTTAGATCTGTGCCTAGACCTATTTATAAGCCTGAGAGACAGTTAGTTTGTTGTAACAAACTAAAACCATCTAACAAACTTATTCTTGATAACTGCTTCTCTATCAACTGATCTTGCTTCTAGTTGTCTGCAGCTGACTTGGTGAACACTTGCTTTTCTTATTCTACTCAGCTTGTCTTGACCTCGTCTGAGCTCTTCATAGTTGTCTCCTGCAGATGACTTGTCTTAAGCTCGTCTTCAGATGACCTTTGCCTCTTCAACCTCAGCTGACTTATTCAGCTCTTCCTAGTCTGATCGGCCTAGTACTGGATCTTTACCTCAGCTGTTCTTCGTAGTTAACTAGTCATCTTACTTAGTCTGAGTTGTCTCTAGTCTAACTTCTTTTAACTCATCAAAACTTCTTCTGATCTAATAATTTTCCCCTTTTTGATGGAGTTAAAACTGCAAGAAAGAGACACATTCACAGCTGATCAAGATAATCAGATAGGCACATTAAAGCACATTAATATTCAATTCAGATTTATTCAAATAAGAGCACTTAATTCACACTTAGAAAAATTTTGGAAAAGTTTTATAAAGATTTTTATAGAAAGAAAAATTTTTAAGTCATAAGACTTTATCAGATGATTAGCACATAGAAAAATTTTAAGTCTTAGGACTAAAAATTTTTAAGACTTAGAAAATTTTAATCTTAGATGGAAGTTTTCTCAGATGATTAACACTTATAAATTTTTTTTAAGTTTTCTTAGAAAGCAGTAAAGAAAGCTTAAAAATAAGACAAGGTAGATCAGATAAGGTCCAATATATTCATTCACATATTTACACATTTACATGGATGAAAACTGATAGAAAATAAGATAAGGAAAAGAAAAGTCTTGTTCTATCAGATTCCCCATCTGCTTGCTTCTGGGATATCCAGCCAAGTGAAGACTCTAGCTCTTAGCTTCTTTAGCTCTTCTTCGTCTGTGAGCTTCGACTCCACTTCGGCTTTGGCAATGACAGTTCTGACCAAAGCAAGATCAGGTGTCCCATCTTCATTCATCTTAGGCTTGGCGTGCTCATAATCTGGGGCGACAAGGTCGCAATTGAAGACTTCACTTGCCTCTTGGAGCAGCCTGCCATAAAGATCAGCATCCTCTTTCTCCATCCATACATGCCACTGCATGTTTTCGTCAGCTGCACCGGTTGGAGATGTCTTCAAGATGTACCAAAAGTACATCCATTTGGCATCCATAGCTTTTTTTATGTACTCATCGGTGTACTGACCCGATACCATCTTGGGTGGGGCAGATGAGCGATGGACAGGGCGAAAGTCCGCTTCATCAGCTGCTTTAGAGACCCACTTCCAGGTATCCCTGTCCCATTTCAGCTCAGCTCCCTTTCCCAGTTTCTTCAGACGCTTCTTCTCTATCTTCTCGTACATTTCCTTCTCAGTCTTGATTCGCCTTTTCTGCTCATCTGAGAGGTTAGAGTAGTCCGGCTCCTTTCTTTTCTTCTCAGCCATCTCTGATTTAGCAAATGAGACCTTGGCTGGCTCCTTCTCTGCTGCCTTTCCTTTGCCCTTTCCCTTGGCCTCTGATTGTTTTTCTGACTCTCTAAGTCTGGCCAGCAGCTTCTCAGACTTCTCCTCTTCTTCCTTCTTCCTCTTCTCCTCATCCTCGCGGATGGCATCTTCAATCTGGCTTACCCTCAGCTGCAAGGCGGCGAGCTCATCTGATTTCTCCTTTAGCTCCGCCTTCGCGGCCTCCAGCTCAGTTGTGTCGGCTTTAGAGTGTAGCCTGTCTGATATCGCTTGGACATCAGCTGAGAGGGTGTCCACCTTTCCTTGCCCAGCTCCTTCCCCCTTTTTAACTTCATCTTTGAGGGTTCGGAGCTGGTCTTCCAAAGCAGCACAACGCACCCTGAAGTCTGATTTGTCTGATGTCAGTGCTTCCACCAGGATGTCGTTGTCTGCCGCCACCTTCTCTTTCAGCAGCCTAACCTCCTCCTCCAAGCTGCCTAGACGACCAGCTAGTGCGGAGCCGAGTTTGTCAGATAGATTCCGAGAAATGTTTACCTCGGCTATCCGCATGTTGGCTAGCATGGTCTCTGTTACTGCCCTGACCACCTGCTTCGTCTTCTTCTCCATCATCCTCTCTACCTTGCTGATGATTTTTCGATGCAAGTCTTGGAAGGCAGAGGAGATGGCAGATAGAGAGTTGGGGTCTTCCTCAGATGATTCTGATGATGAGGAAGAGGAGGGGTTTTTTGGACTGGGGGAGCCCATCCAGATATCCCCAAAGATGTTGTGGGACATATCCGATTCTTGGACTTAAGGGGTGGGATGGGGGAGGATTGGATATCAGATGGTGGAGGTGGGGGTATTTCTGGGGGTGGAGAAGATGGAAGGGGTGGCATTTCTGAAGTGGGTGGTGGAGATGATGTTGGTTGGGAAGTGGTTGGTTGAGAAATGGAGGGTGTAGGCTTGGTTGTTGGTTGAGGGGGAGATGAGGTTGAGGGTAATAAGGCAGGAGGGGAGATGGTGGTTATTGGTGTGGATGAGTAGACGGGTCCGGTTAGGAAGGAAAGAAAGTCAGATGGAGATTGTGGTGGGGAAGTGGCTTGTGTCTGGGGTAGGGGGGAAGATGAGGTACCGACTTGGACTATTATGGGAGTAGGCTGTTCGAGAGGCTCGGAGGTGCCAGCCTGGGACACCTATTCATCACCAGAGTGGGCAGGAGAGGGGGAGGGAGATAAGCTTGCAGAGGCTCCGAAGGAGAGTACCTTTTTGGGAGAGGGGGAGAGAGTCCTCTCAGTTTGATCTGTGTCTTCCCCCTTTTCATCTGGATCCATTGAAAAGTTTTTCATCATAGGTATCTTGGCTTCTCGGCTGGTACCTATTCCAAATTTTTCAATAAGATCTCTTGTGTATTTGGCTTGATTAATGAATATCCCATTCTTAGGCTGCTTGACTTGAAGTCCAAGGAAGTAGGTCATTTCTCCCATCATGGACATTTCAAATCTGCTTTTCATAAGATGACTAAATTCTTCACACAAAGATGTGTTAGTTGATCCAAAAATGATATCATCAACATAAATCTGAACTAACAAAAGATCATTACCAAATTCTTTTCTAAACAAGGTTCTATCAATTTTACCTTTTACAAAATCATTTTGAATTAAATAATCGGACAAAGTATCATACCATGCTTTAGGTGCCTGTTTAAGTCCATATAGAGTTTTCCTTAATCTATAGACCTTGTGTCCTTTGACAAAGTCTGGAGGTTGCTCTACATAAACTTCCTCAGCTAAGATTCCATTGAGAAAAGCTGACTTAACATCCATTTGAAAAACTATGAATCTTTTAAAGGCAGCATAAGCTAAAAACAATCTTATGGCTTCCAGACGAGCTATTGGTGCAAAGATTTCATCATAATCAATCCCCTCTGATTGTGAATAACCTTGAGCAACTAGTTTGCCTTTATTTCTTACCACAATATTGTTTTCATCTCTTTTGTTTTTAAAGACCCATTTAGTTCCACTGACTTTTTTATGATGAGGCCTTTCAACAAGCTCCCACACATCTTGTCTTTGAAACTGATTTATTTCTTCTTGCATGGCATTAATCCAGTTGGAATCAGTTAGAGCCTCAGTAATAGACTTAGGTTCAACTAATGACACATAGCAACTGAACATACAATCTTGATTTAGTTGGGTCCTTGTCTGGACACCAGAGTCTAAATCTCCAATTATCTGTTCAGCTGGGTGATATGACATTACTTTCTTACCCTTATCTTTTACTATGGATGAAGTTTTGTCTGAAGTATCTATTTCAGATGATTCTGTGTTACCTTTAGATGTTTCTACTTGATCATCTGTGGCATTGGTTGTCTGATCAGCTGGTGAGGAAGAGCTTCCAGGTTCTTTTTCTTTGTTTGAATCTGGTTCTTTCTCTTCATCTGAGTCTAATTCCTGACCATAGAACTTTACAATCGATCTCTTGATAGTCATCTGATTGAGATCGTCTAATATCTTTGTGATGTCATCTGTTTTACTAAACTCAAAAGAGGATTCATCAAATACAACATGTGGAGTTTCTTCCACACACAAGGTTGTCTTATTAAAAACTCTGTATGCCTTGGATACAGATGAGTATCCTAATAATATCTCATCTACTATCTTGGCATCAAAAGTCTTTAATTGAGATTTACTATTGTTGTGAATGAAACATTTGTAACCAAATATATGAAAATATAAAATTTTGGGGGATCTTCCCTTCCAAATTTCATAGGGGGTTTTACATTTATCCTAAAAAATCAAACTTTTATTTTGAACAAAACAAGCTGTATTAACAGCCTCTGCCCAAAACCTGTGGGGAGTGTTGTACTCAGATAACATTGTCCTAGCTGCCTCTTTCAGAGTCCTGTTTCTCCTTTCAACTACTCCATTTTGTTGTGGTGTCCGTGCAGCCAATGTCTCATGAGCTATGGCATTCTCAGTACAGTAGTTAGTAATAAGCTTATTAAGGAATTCAGTGCCTTTATCACATCTAATCTTAATAATACTTAGTCCTTTCTCATTTTAAACCCTTTTAAGAAATTCTGGAATCTTAATCATAGTCTTATTCTTTTTGTATAAGAAAATAACCCAAGTAAATCTTGAAAAATCATCAACAATTACCAAAGTGTATTTTCTTCTACTGAAACTTAGAGGTGTAACTGGACCAAAAAGATCCATATGAAGAAGTTCCAGAATTCTTTCTGAAGAAGGACTACTTATTATTTTAAAAGAAGTTTTATTCTGTTTTCCTTTTTGACAAGAATCACACACATGGTTCTTTGAGAATATTCTATCAGGGAGTCCTTTTACTAAAGATTTTCTTACAATTTTGATAAGAGTTTTGAAGTTTAAGTGGCCAAGACGTTTATTCCATAGTCAGCTTAAGTCATCTGAACTCTTAGCAACTAGACAAGTATCTTTAGGATAACTTCTAAAGTTAGCAACATAAATGTTACCTTGTCTGACTCCAGCCAATAGTATATTTTCATTAATACCATCTAGCACATAGCATGCATTATGAGTGAATTTAACACTTAACCCCTTATCACAAAATTGTGAAACAGATAACAAGTTGTACTTCAATCCTTCCACATAGTAGACTTCATTGACTTGTATATCTCCTATCATTAATGTCCCAACTCCTTTGGTAAGTCCAAAATTGTTGTCTCCAAATATTACTCTTGGACCATCTATGGACTGATAGTTAGAAAGAAGACGTCTCTCATAGGTCATATGCTTGGAACAGCCACTGTCAATGTACCAGATGACCTCAAGAATATCTCCTCTTTCTACTATCTTCTTGTCTTCCTGCAATCACAGATTTAGTTCTTAGGTACCCTTTGTAATTTGGGTCCTTTCATGTTAAGTTGACACTTAGGTATCTAGACAAAGATATCTATATTCTTTAAAACCATAGATTGAAGTTTACATCCATATATATCTACCAAAATAAGACTTTCAAGATCAATCTTATTTAGCTGATCTTTTGTGATTGTCTTATATCTTGGTAAAAATGGATATGACTTACTTCTTCCATCAAAGTTATTATACCTAGGATAAGACTTTGTCTTAATCTTTGGTTTTTCCTTTGGAGCATCTCTCCTCGTCTGTGTTTTCTTTTCAGAAGTGTCAGATGAGGCGATTAGTTCCTTAGGTTTCCAAGGACTAAATCTATTCTCTACCTTTGGTTTAGTGGCTTTGACAAAAACTCTAGGTTTTATGGGATCATTCTTTTTATTCCTATCAAAACCTAAACCTGTCTTGTCATTAGACTTCTGTGAAGTACTGAAGATCTTATCTATTGTGGACTGAGTGTTATTTAAAAGTCCTAACTTGAGATTTAACTCTCTGTTAGTTCTTTTATAACTCTCATTCTCAGAATAGATACTTGAGAATTTTATTTTTAAAGAATTCAATTCTTTTTCCAACTCACCTGTCTTATCAGACGAGGTGCTAGTGATAGTCCTAGTCTGACATTCCCCCTTAAATGTGCAGTCTAGTTTTTCACTATCTCTTGTCTGATTGACTTTAGTTAGATTAAGAATTTGACTCTTTAAACTAAAATTTTCAGTCTCCATTTGTTTATATGCAGATAGAGCAGTCTCCAAGTCTTTTAGAAGTTTATTTATAAGACTAGGATCAGATTCAGATAAGTTATCACAATCATTATCTGAGGAAGAATAATATTTTACCTCATTTGCCATTAGACAGATGTCATCATCTGTGTAACGCCCCGAATTTAAAAATAACATATAATAGCTGAGGCGCTACCAAATTGGCCCGTTAACTCAATTAAAGAGAAAATTGTAATGGAATAAACGGGATTTATTACAAAATAATCATTTGAGATTTACAGCGGAAAACAACGTAAAATAAATTACATACAACCATCGCCTCGTGCCCTGCTCGAGCTCCTTTGACCTGTAGAAAATCATAACTGTGGGGGGATGAGTGTTTGAAAATACACCCAGTGAGGGAAACATCAATGATTGCACAGTTAAACAACATTCGTTTGCGGCATATGATATTTTCATATATAAAGCTCATGAGAACATTTAATGCTTTATCACATAGTACGGGCCATTACCCGGCTTGAACATTGTACGGGCCATTACCCGGCTTGAACATAATATGGGTCATTACCCCCATCTTGAACATATACACGGGCCATTACCCGGCTTGCACATAGTACGGGCCATTACCCGGCTTGAACATTGTACGGGCCATTACCCGGCTTGAACATAGTGCGGGTTACTACCCGTCTTGATTAATAATGCAATTTAACATAGCAATCATAACATTGAATGTTAAACTCGATTAAGAATGGAGATTGCCCTCACCTTAAAAACAGTAACTGCAACATATGATACAATGCAGTACCCCCTTAATGATCCTCAACTCCTTGATAATGCACAAACTTAATGGTCTCAAGTTTCTCCTCATATCCTACAAATAACATATACTCTTAATAATCTACAATTCCAGACGCTACGAGCGTCACATCAACAAACTAATTACAATTCTATAATCTACGAGTGAATATGAACATTTTGATATATAATATCATAATTAACAGAGATCGAATACTTACCAAAATGCTTCGAGATTTCTCTCTTTCTCTCTTCTCTCTCTCTCCCCCTCTCTCTCTCTTCTCCCTCGCCTTTCTCTCTCTCTTCCCTCTCGTGCGCCATTCTTTTCTCCCTTCCTCTCTTTCTTTCTTCTTTCTTTTTCCCTATCTATTCCACCGCCTTACTCCCTCTGCTTATCACTATGCTGCAACCGCCCTTCCTAACTAATAGTAAGTTTCATTTTATTTTTATTATATATTATTATATTATTATTATTATATTATATTATATACATAGAAAACACACGCACCCACACTTTGCACACACGACACACGACACACTCTTATCTATATATATATATATATTATATAATATTATAAAATATAATATATATTATATTTTCTATTTTAAATAAAATTTATATAATTTAATTAAAGACTAATTATTAATACCAATACTCAATTTATTAAAAATAATTACATAAAAAATATAAATAATTCACGTAGTGATTTTGGGATATTACAATCTGATCCGAAATTAGATGAAGACGAGGATGATGATGTTTCTTGAGCTTCTTCCTTTTCAGCTAGAAGTGCTCTCTGGTCTGCATACCTTCTATCTCTTTTCTTCATCTTTTCTTCTCTCTCTCTAGGAGTGAGTTGAGGCAATCATAGCTGTAATGACCAGGTTTGTTGCATGTGTAACATATATCTCCTCTATCTATTTTAGGACCATTATTTCCTCTTCTGATTGGTGACTTGTGTCTGCTAGTCTGATCCTTCTTTCTATCATTGTCTGAATTCTTTTCTTCTTTATCTGACTTGTAACTCCTTCGGCTTGATCTATCTCTCTTATTCCTTTTGTACTTCATCTTTAGCCTCTCATAACATTTTATTAAGAGTGTCATTTCTTTTTTAATTGATAAATCAGATGCCTTAGAGATTTTCTCAGATTTCTCTTGATGAAGAAACGCAACCGTCTTCCCAGATGTTGAAGACTCAGCTTCATCTTCTTCGTCTTTGATTTGGATATCATACTCTAGTGCCTTGAGATGAGAAAACAAGGTATGGTGTGATATTGAGGACAAATTCTGTGTGGCTTTGAGAATGTTGGCCTTTTCTCTCCACCTTTTGCTTAAAGACCTTAGCACCTTGTTGTTGATCTCTTTGGCCTTTTCTCTCCACCTTTTGCTTAAAGACCTTAGCACCTTGTTGTTGATCTCTTTTTCTGTGTAGGTTTTACCCAAATCAACTGCTTTGTTAAGAAGATTTGTTAATCTAACATCCAACTGATCAACGGTTTTGCCTTCTTTCATTTTAAATGTGTCAAACGTATGTAATACTGATTGCAGTTTGTTCTCTTTGACTTGGTCTGATCCCTCACATATACTAGCAAGAGTCTCCCACATCTCCTTAGCTGTCTTGCACCTTTTGACTTTCTCTATCCAGTCTTTGCTTAGAGTTTCAATGATCTCTGTCCTAGCTACTTGGTACAAATTATGAATTTTTCTTTCATCATTGGTCAGCTCTGCACTCTTCTTTTCTTGTCTGACCCTGGTTTCAGCTGCTGCAGTCCCATCACTTGTTCCTCCATGATAGAATTTAATCGGTCCTTCTTCAAGCACCTCTTCCATCCTATCATGAATTTCCTTTAGATGGTTCTCCATCCTGAACTTTCAATAATCATACTCCTCGATTGAAAACTCAAGCAAGCTTCTGGACTTCTTGCTTTTGACAGATGACATGATGAAACAAAGAATCTCAACAAGAACTTATTAGTAGCAAGGTTAGTGGTTTGAAAATAATGAAGATAATCAAGAAACAATTTCAGAAACTTATCAAGACCTTAAACCAATATCAGAATAGCTTAACACTGCTCTGATACCACTTGTTGGTCCCACAAATTGAGTATTTTATTAAGGAACTTGAGACAACCTTCTAGGAAAAATCTAGAAGGGGGGGGGGTTGAATAGATTTTCAAACTTTTTCAAGGAAAATCACTTCAAGATAACAAAGTTCACACATCGGAATGAATTTAAACTCAAACTTATACGAATCAAAAGCAATCTGATTATGGTCTGATTGTAGTCTGAAATTGAATTTGATTGAAAGTTGATTAAGAACAGATAAGTAATGAAAGCAGTAAAGAACACAACAATTTATAGTGGTTCGGATCTATTTGATCCTACATCCACTCTCCTTCTTCAACTTGAAGAAAGGTCTTGACCACTTACTTACTTACTTACTTACTTACTTACAGTCTTATAAATACAACTTTTCTGATGATGATCTTCTAATCTTCAAATCTATCTTCAACTCCTAATCTTCCTGGGATTTCTAAATTTACAGTGCAAGAGTGTGTTGAAGATATACAGAGTGAGTGTTCTATAAACACTTAGAACTTATGATAATTTCTTTGAAAACTTTCGTGAGTGTTTTAGAGAAACTTGTGAATTGTGAATATGAGAATGCTGAAGTGTTAAGTTATGTTTAGAACTGTGCCTAGACCTATTTATAAGCCTGAGAGACAGTTAGTTTGTTGTAACAAACTAAAACCGTCTAACAAACTTATTCTTGATAACTGCTTCTCTATCAGTTGATCTTGCTTCTAGTCGTCTGCAGCTGACTTGGTGAAGACTTAGTCTTTCTTATTCTACTCAGCTTGTCTTGACCTCGTCTGAGCTCTTCATAGTTGTCTCCTGCAGATGACTTGTCTTAAGCTCGTCTTCAGATGACCTTTGCCTCTTCAACCTCAGCTGACTTATCCAGCTCTTCCTAGTCTGATCAGCCTAGTACTGGATCTTTACCTCAGTTGTTCTTCGTAGTTAATTGGTCATCTTACTTAGTCTGAGTTGACTCTAGTCTGACTTCTTTTAACTCATCAAAACTTCTTCTGATCTAACACTGCTTCTCATGGAAAATTGGTTGTGCAGGGTCAAATCGCAAAGTTAATACATAATGTGTATGTGTACTAAAAAATATATAAACGTATACATTAATGTGCAATCCCAATAAGAATTAGTACAATAAGATAACATGTGCAAACAAAAGTTTATATGTGCATTGAAACAAGTCAAAGTACAATTCACTACAATAATGTACAATGTGTAATCAATTATATACGAGTGCATTCAATAACATAGCTATTTTAAATTTGCACATACTTAAATAAAATTATATTGAACCAGCAGATGGAAAAGAGATCTAATATACTTTACATCATTTGGAAAAAACATAAAACACAATGTAAATTCTTAGATAATTGAAAATTACAATAGTCTGATAAACTAAAATTACAGTTTACACTCAAATATGTGTGATAAAGTCTGATAACTATGGTATTTTCTCGAGGATCAATAGTTGTTGGGTTCACAAACCAAGAAACCATTTCTGCTCTATAATCTGCAGTCGTGTTCTTGGATAAAGTTCCTACTTTTAAAGGGTCAAAGAATAAAAGTTTCAATATTTTGACAAATAACAGCACCACAATCAACAGAGTCAGCACTCTGCTGTGGACAAGGAACAAATTGAGGAGGTTTCAATGGACCATTCAACAAACGGTGTTTAATTTCTTTTCTTGAAAAGATCTGTTTCAACTTTACTTCGACATATTTAACCTGTAAGAAGATATAAAAATCAGATTTTATTATAAACAATCATTGGTATATTCAGAATTAATAACTATTATTATCATAACAACTAAATTGTAAATGTATATAAGAGAGAATTTACTGACACAACCATCTTTTGACAACCCAACTAGAAATACTAATTTAACAAGAAAAGTGAGTTGTGAATAATTTTACAAGAAATGACTCGTGCGCATGTGCTATTTTTTTTTATACTTTAACAAAAAGACAATGAACACTTCAAAACATGACAAAAGGACTCATAACACCGTATACAAAAACTTTATGAAATACAACTCAAAATACAAGTCCACGGTTTGATCCAATAGGTCGTCATCTATGTACACAACCACTCAAAACCCCACAGGAGCTGCACAGTATATCTAGTAAAACCACAACATCACAAATCATCAGATAACCTATAATGCATAAACTATGTAAGATTTATAAATCTCAGTAAGTAGAAATTATGCATATGATGTTTAGTTCGAAAACCTCCCAACGCACAAAGCACTCTCTTTAAAATCATCACTTTATTTATGAAACACTCGTTAGGGCCCGTGACTCACTACTATGCACCGGCACACCATTTGATAAAATATTTTCATGTTAATGCATGATATGCATGATGCAATGTAGCATATACACATAGTAGAATTACATGTCCAAACACCCTTTCCATTTTGGAATAATCATATAATTTACAAATTCATTTCATGATAACCTTTGACCTCATAAGTTCATTATGCAACATTTGAACTCGGTGGCCCACTCTAGGTAGCATACGCCAGAATCTCTCTGGTCGCCTTAACTCCTAGATCGCCCCTTCCGTTCTCACTTTGAAATTCCCTAATTCATTTCTAATCGCGTACCTAATTCATTTCTAATTGCTCTCGCCTTTTTTATTTCTAATCACCCTCCTAATTCATTTCTACTCATTTGCTGAGGGCTCCAGACTTAATGATATATGCCGGCGTACGCTCAATATAAAAGCCATCACGTGGCCGATATAAATACTCTCTTTTGAAATCACCTAATTCATTTCTAATCACTCGCCTAATTCATTTCTACTCACAACTCACCAATTCAATCACCCTATCCATTTCTATGATAATCACGGAACTCATAAGTTCATTTCACAATAATCATGGAACTCATAGGTTCATTCAGCAATAATTGAACTCACAGGTTCAATCCAACAACTGAACTCACATATTTAATCCACATAAATAATTGAGCTCACATGCTCTTTCACAATAACCATTGAATATCAATCAAATATCACAATTAACGTAATATTCACATATCATCAATTAAGCATAAATACTTCACAACATACCATATTTATGCATTGTAGGTGCAAATGAATTCCTACTTACCTCAAGTCCGCAAAACGTTGATAAATCAAAACCTTAAACCCTTTTTATCGTGTTTCACTATCAAATAAGAATAATTATTAATGATTTGAGGATAAGGTTTTGCTCTACTCGTCGCGAGCTTCAAAACGATATAAAATTTGTTTGACAAAAGTAGGACATTGACTTCATATCTCTTTTTGCATATGTCAGCCATCAACTTTGTTTTTTTGGCACATATAGGAAATTTTGCTCACACTAGCAAACTTAAATGTGCAAAGAGTAATGGAAAATTAACACTCCATTACAAGGCCCAATTCACTCTTACATAAAACTACACACAACTTTTTGATATTACACTCCAATATAAATCGGTATATGATTTGTCTAGATTACCCCCTTCCACAAAGTAGTTTTTTTCAGCCTCTCTTTTTCTTCAATTGTTAGCCAATTTCTCTCTCTTCATTTCTCGCCCTTTCTCTCTCTCTCTCTCTCTCTCTCTCTCTCTCTCTCTCTCTCTCTCTCTCTCTCTCTCTCTCTCTCTCTCTCTCTCTCTTTCTCTTTCTTCCTCTTTCTCCTAATCTTTCACTTTATATTATCTCTCTCTCATCCTCACTCGTTCTCTCTCCAAAAACCCTAGATGGCTCACCCGAGACGCAAAATTGAAGGTCGTGACGATCGAGCCGTGGAGGCGATGACGTAACACGGCGGAGAGATATAATGATATGGAGTAAAATATTTTTTTTGGTCCTATAACTTATTGAGTGTCCAATTTTGGACCCAAAATAGTTGTTTGTCCAATTTTGGTCCCATAACTATTCATTTTGTCCAATTTTGGTCCCATTTTTGCCGAAAAATTGAAAATGACGTCGTTTTATGTCACGTGACATGCGCGTGCCGGCAAAAATTGGGAATTTCCGATTTGAAAGCTGACGTGGACGCTGACTAAGTTATTATTTATATTTTGATTTTTTTTAAAAATAAAATTTAAAACACATGGCATTACAACTAATAAAAATTAAAGCAAAATTGAAATAAAAAATGCTGACTAATCAATCAACAATTAAAATAAAATAAAACAAAAATAAAATAAAAACAAACTAATACAAATAAATTAAAACAAAAAATTAACAAATTAAAACTTAAAAAATAAAAAGCATCATGATATGACAGAAGAATATGTATTCTTCTTCTTCTTCCCGTCACAGCCGTCTCCGCCGCCCCATCTCACCAGATCCGTCCTCTCCGGGCTCATGTACGCCCACGTCCCTATACTACCGCAATCACACCCCTCAATTGCCGACCCGGGCTCGGGCCGACCCGAATCCGAAATTTTCACTTCCTCTTTCAAATTAATCGGAAATTCGACGGCTTCCTATCTCTTTGCACCAATTGAAGCCCGTGTAAAAGTTTTAGCCCTCTCAAAACCCTAGCCACCATTACCGATATCATTTCTCCCGGCAACCTTTTCTTCTTGCAGATCACAGTGTACTCCATCAAGAAGCAGATTCTGTCGCCGCCGCCGTCGGAGTCAAATATTCCGGCGCAATACATGACGTACTCCGACAATTTGGGGAAGAAGAAGAAGACGTATTACTCTGTCTTCTCCGGATGTTTTTGAAGTTTTAATTTGTTAATATTTTTTAAATTTATTTGTATTAGTTTGTTTTTATTTTATTTTATTTTATTTTATTTTTATTTTGTTTTATTTTAATTGTTGATTGATTAGTCAGCATTTTTTATTTCAGTGTTGCTTTAATTTTTATTAGTTGTAATGCCATGTGTTTTAAATTTTGTTTTAAAAAATCAAAATATAAATAATAACTTATTCAGCATACACGTCAGCTTTCAGATCGGAAATTCTCAATTTTCACCGGCACACGCATGTCACGTGATATAAAACGACGTTATTTACGATTTTTCGGCAAAAATGGGAACAAAATTGGCCAAAATGAATAGCTATGGGACCAAAATTGGACAAATAACTATTTTGGGACCAAAACTGGACACTCAATAAGGTATGGTACCAAAAAAAAAATTCTCTAATGATATGTGATTAAGGTAGATTTTTGCATGATTTTATTGTGAATTCATTGCATATTTTGATCTATTTTATGAGCATTACCACCCTAATCAGTATAATTGTGAGTTTTATGGTTGTGGAAGGTATTTTGTCTATTTTGTAGGTTTTTTATCACATCTTGTGCAAAGGACAAGCCTTCCACCAAAATCGAATTTGATTTGAGTTGATGGTCCAAGAAACGAGTCCACTCGTGCTCATCTATCAGTGAATCCAAGATTGAAGTGAAGATTCAGAAAGACACTGAAGAGAGGGTCAAAACACAAAAAGAATCGAAGCAATCGGAGGTCGGATGCTAAGATATCGAAGATCGAAAATCAAAGGACTCGGCTGAAAAGTATATCTCGAGCTGCGTCTCGAGCTCGTCTCGGCCTGAGATGAGTCTGGAGCTGTGTCTCGAGCTCACCTCAACCCGAGATAGGTTAGCAAGCTCACGACTTTTGGAGGAACTACGTCTCGACTCAAGCTGAGGTTCTATCTCGGGCCGAGACGTCGTCTCGACTCGAGCTGAGGTGCTGTCTCGGGCCGAGATAGCTATTCTTGGAGCCATTTCTACAGAACTCGGTTTTTCAAGGGACTTCTTTGTAATTATCATCTTTGCACATGAAATCCCTAATATAAATACCCTCATTTTCAGATTGGGAGCAATCATTCACACCTTGGGCACACTCTCCACACTTAGAAATATTTTCTTAGTTTTTGTCTCAAGTTCTTAGAAATATTTTCTTAGTTTTTCTCTCAAGTTTTCTACTCTCTTTCTCTTGTATTTCAATTTCATAGTTAGATTGCTTTAAATTCCTCATAGATTAAGGATACCCATAGTTTATCTTATTGTAATCTTTCATTTCAAGCAAGGAACAAGTAGTTGTAAGGAACAATTCCAAGTTATTTCTTTGAATCCAATCAAGGTGATATTTCTCCATTTGTTGATTTCATCTATTTTATCATGGGTATTGTTTCAATTGCTATCATTTCTATTGTATTGTTCAAATTAGCCATGGGCTAATCCCTTAGATTGCTTGAGTGTTTGAATTATCCATGAATTTGGTGTTAATCATGAGTTGATTACTTTGATGGGCATGTAATTGGTGTTTTGTTGCTTCTATTAATGGGCTTTGTATGGATCTTATGATTGATTGTTTTTATTAGCTTGGTTTATTGAATTTGTATGTTGCAATTAGATTTGGATATGCATGTTGAGTGATTAACTGAACTTTTCGATTGATTGTGATGATTGTAATTGTGATTGATTGCACCGAGAGGTGGATTAGTTGCTAGATTCCCCTTTAGTAGATATTGCATGCTTAGGTGTGTAGTGAAGATACGATCCTAGACATTAATACCCGTTTGTGAACGTGTCTAGGTGATCAACGATCTTAGAAACTTATTTGTTAAATTCTCTGTGATTGCTCTTAGCCTAGCCCGATTCATGCCTTGATTTGTAATTTTACCAAAGGATTGTGTAAGGAGAACACCCGAGCGATCACTTCTCACCACTGCACTCGTCTCGAGTTTAAATTGCTTTTAATAGTTGTTTGTTTGCTTGTTCTTGTTGGCTTGTTGTTCATTTATGTGTTTTGCACCCTGCTAGCCACTATAATATTATGACAACGCTTGTTTTTAAGGCTCTGTCGTTCTCCTAGTCCTTTGGGTTCGATATTTTGTTTTGTCGTTAGAATACTTATTGCTAAAATACACGCGATCAATATGCCACTGCGAAGTAGGTCGACACATCCCCCGTCGAAGTCATGACCAAGGCGAACCGTCCTTTCACCGCCGCGATCAATAATTTGGAATAATTTGTATAACTCGACAATTTTCTTTGAATAATCAATTTTGAAATAAATTCTTGGAATTACGAAAAAAATTATATAAATTTTATTAATTAATATATTAAAACTATAAATTTTACTCTTTAAATTAGTAAGGTTTTATATATTATGGATATTGACTTTTATGAATATTCTGCATAATACGCGGGGACTAATCTGATTAAAATTATTGCACAACTGCTTAATTTGTATAAGTTAAACTCATTGTGCGAGGTTGTTCCATTAGGCAGAGCAATTTCTCAAACGATTCAGATTTCAGTAAATTAAAAAATTTCAAAATTGCACCAATTGCACAGTATAGTAGGGGACTCAAAATAAATTATTATATAGGATTAAAGTCAGCAACTGATCAGCTCCTAATTAGTTTTTTATAATGTGTAATTAATGTTTACATAAGGAATTAAGTGCATCAGGCAGACTTGGAGAAATTAATATTTGCCTAAAAAAATGAATATAACCTAGTTAAAACCTAGAATGAAATTTTGATAAGCTGACTTCCAGATAATGTATTAACAAAATATACAGGTACATGGTATTAAGGAGCTAATCAATTATTAGCAATTTGTCAAAGTGGATTAAGTGCATGTTTCATTGTTTACCAACAAACAGCTTATTCACACACGCGCGCACACATTAAATTTAACTATACTATATCAAGTATTTAATTTCTCTATATATTAAAACATTAATTAATTCTAAGTAGATGCATGCATAAAAATTAATTAAGACCCATTTTATCCAACCGGTTATCTGGCATGGTGAGCACGTCTAACACATAGGCTCCTGCGACAATATATAATTTTTGTTGGGAGGAATTAATGTTAGGTACAAGACTTTAATATATATAAACAGATTTTGTGTAGGAATTTCGGTATGCAAGAGTATAATTAATATTCTTATATAAATTATTGATTAATTATATATGACTGATTTCTAATTAATTATATTTAAGACACCAACAATTATTAATGATGCATATTAATGCAAATGATTGATATATTGTACCACGGAAAACTATTTAAACCCCTTCAGTATACTCAGCTTAACATCAATCTCAAATCCTTAATCAATATCAATAATTATCTAATTCCAAGAGAATTTATTAAGATGAAAAATATGATGATGCTTTTCCAATATCATTTTGTGGCACTAGTCCTCTTCCTACTGCTGCCAACCATAGTGGCGGCCCCCGGCGGCGGCAAATGGAACCTCCTCCTCGGCGACATCGGTGTCTCTGCCATGCACATGCAACTCCTGAACAACGACCGAGTCGTCATCTTCGACCGCACCGACTTCGGAGCGTCCAACATTTCCCTCCCCAAAAACGAGTGCCGCAACAATCCCAATGATCTTACGCTCAAGATAGATTGCACGGCCCATTCGGTTGAATACGACGTGGCTTCCAACTCCATCCGCCCCCTGAAGGTGCTCACCAACGTCTGGTGCTCTTCCGGCGCCGCCATGCCCGACGGCTCTTTAATGCAGACAGGAGGATTCAACGACGGCGATCGCAACGTTAGGGTTTACGAATCTAATGGCCGTGATTGGCAAGAATCTAATGGCGCCCTTTCGCAGCGAAGATGGTACGCCACCAATCAGATTCTGCCAGATGGCAGGCAGATTATTGTAGGTGGAAGGGGCCAGTTCAGTTATGAGTTTTACCCCAAACGGGTCGGAGCGGATCAAGCATTCAGTTTGCCCTTCCTTTCACAGACCAATGACCCGAGGATTGAAAACAATCTGTACCCATTTGTTTTCTTGAATGTGGATGGAAATTTATTCATTTTCGCAAATAACCGAGCTATCTTGTTCGATTATGTAAACGCAGTGGTGGTCAGAACCTACCCGGCCATTCCGGGTGGGGACCCGAGGAGCTATCCAAGTTCGGGTTCTGCGGTTTTGCTTCCGTTGCAAGGGAATAACACAGCCCAAGTTTTGGTGTGTGGAGGGGCACCCAGAGGATCCTTTGCTAGCGCAAATAATGGGAACTTTGTCCGGGCACTTAGTTCCTGCGCCAGGATCCGAATAACCGACCCGAATCCTCAGTGGGTCATGGAGACCATGCCTTTGGCTAGAGTCATGGGTGATATGGTGTTGCTACCGAATGGGAATGTCTTGATTGTTAATGGAGCTGCTGCGGGTACGGCCGGCTGGGATTTGGGTCGGGAACCCGTATTAACACCGGTCATCTACCGACCCAACAACCCAGTCGGCCTAAGATTCGAGTTGCAAAACTCGACTTCTGTACCCCCCGCATGTACCACTCGACCGCAATTCTGCTCCGTGATGGTCGCATTCTTGTTAGCGGTAGCAACCCCCATGCTTATTACAATTTCACGGGGGTGCTTTTCCCCACGGATTTGTCGATGGAAACCTATTCTCCCGACTATTTGGATCCTCGGTTGGCACGCGTGCGTCCTCAGATTCTTTCACCCGCTTCGCATTCTCGAATCGGGTACGGGCAGCAGCTCACCATTAATTTCACAGCTCAAGGGAGAATAAATAGGGATTTTATCTCCGTCACAATGGTGGCGCCGCCCTTCGCTACACATGCATTTTCCATGAATCAAAGGTTACTTCTTTTAACAAATGGGAGTGGGAGCAGTGCCATTGTCACATCTCTCGGGAGATCCAATTATCAAGTTCGGGTTCTCACACCGGGTTCAAATATTCTTGCTCCACCCGGATTCTATCTTTTATTTTTGAATTATCGAGAAGTTCCTAGTAAAGGAATTTGGGTCCAAATCAACTAGTCAACCACTAGCTACTACAATTTAATTGTATTGGATCCTCCATGTAAATGTGAATGTGATCCTCTTTAATTAATTAATTCTATACATCGTCATTAATTTTAATTAATTGCTTCACGTTTTCTTATTTTTTTTCTTTTTCCTTGGAAATTAAGTGAATATGTATAGCTCAGTATATATATATATATATATATATATATATGCTTCATTCATATATGTATATGTCATCTATTTATTTATATATAACACCAACTCAAATATATCATGTAGATGTTTTTATTATATTTTCCGGTGGTTAATAGCAACATTTTACAAACCTTTCATCTAAATACTTGACAACGTAATTATAAATGAGATACAAGAATCTTGTATATTATTATTTAATAAAAGCTTTTATAAAGACTTGACCATAAAGTTCAGGATTCTCATATATAAAGTTGTAGTATAAAAAAAATTTAATAAAGGCAAGTAAACCACACATTACATCTTGATCAAAGTTGTAGTATAAAAAAGTTGTTCCATTGATCGAGTAACTAACTTAATATTCACGTTGAAGGTTTTGAGTCTCTGATGAAAGAAATATTTTTTTGGGATCGTATTCGGTGGTTTCAGGGTTCACGATTTGGTATTGTATTTATAGAAAAAAATAATATATTTCTTGGAGAGAAAGATTGAGATTTATATCTCCAAAAATATCTCAGAGATAGAAATAAATCTAATAATAAATCTTTGAGATTTAAGAATTTTCTAAAAAATAAGAGATCTAAAAGGAAATTTGAAATTAATAGGTATCCCTATAATTTAGGACTAGAATATTTTAGTATATCTATATAATTATTAATTTTATTTATTATTATCTGTAAATAATAATTTATTTTAAATTTTCGGGGTGTTACAGTTGTACTGCTTGTTGGTCCCACAATTTATTAAGGAATTTGAGACAACCTTCTAGGAAAAATCTAGAAGGGGGGTGAATAGATTTTCAAACTTTTTCAAGGAAAATCACTTCAAGATAACAAAGTTCACACAGCGGAATGAATTTAAACTCAAACTTATACGGATCAAAAGTAATCTGATTGTGAGTCTGATTTTAGTCTGAAATTGAATTTGATTGAAAGTTGATTAAGAATAGATAAGTAATGAAAGCAGTAAAGAACACAACAATTTATAGTGGTTCGGATCTAATTGATCCTACATCTACTCTCATTCTTCAACTTGAAGAAGTGTCTTGACCACTTACTTACTTACTTACTTACTTACTTACTTACAGTCTTACAAATACAATTTTTCTGATGATGATCTTCTAATCTTCAAATCTATCTTCAACTCCTAATCTTCCTAGGATTTCTAAATTTACAGTGCAAGAGTGTGTTGAAGATATACAGAGTGAGTGTTCTATAAACACTTAGAACTTATGAGAATTTCTTTGAAAACTTTCGTGAGTGTTTTAGAGAAACTTGTGAATCGTGAATATGAGAATGCTGAAGTGTTAAGTTATGTTTAGAATTGTGCCTAGACCTATTTATAAGCCTGATAGACAGTTAGTTTGTTGTAACAAACTAAAACCATCTAACAAACTTATTCTTGATAACTGCTTCTCTATCAGCTGATCTTGCTTCTAGTCGTCTGCAGCTGACTTGGTGAAGACTTGCTTTTCTTATTCTACTCAGCTTGTCTTGACCTCGTCTGAGCTCTTCATAGTTGTCTCCTGCAGATGACTTGTCTTAAGCTCGTCTTCAGATGACCTTTGCCTCTTCAACCTCAGTTGACTTATTCAGCTCTTCCTAGTCTGATCGGCCTAGTACTGGATCTTTACCTCAGCTATTCTTCGTAGTTAACTGGTCATCTTACTTAGTCTGAGTTGACTCTAGTCTGACTTCTTTTAACTCATCAAAACTTTTTCTGATCCAACAATTTCCCCCTTTTTGATGGAGTTAAAACTGCAAGAAAGAGACACACTCACAACTAATGTTAGTCAAAGTTATTCAAGATAATCAGATAGGCACATTAAAGCACATTAACATTCAATTCAGATTTATTCAAATAAGAGCACTTAATTCACACTTAGAAAAATTTTGGAAAAGTTTTATAAAGATTTTTAAAGAAAGAAAATTTTTTAAGTCATAAGACTTTATCAGATGATTAGCACATAGAAAAATTTTAAGTCTTAGGACTTAGAAAATTTTTAAGACTTAGAAAAATTTTTAGAAAATTTTAATCTTAGATGGAAGTTTTCTCAGATGATTAACACTTAGAAATTTTTTTTAAGTTTTCTTAGAAAGCAGTAAAGAAAGCTTAAAAATAAGACAAGGTAGATCAGATAAGGTCCAATATATTCATTCACATATTTACACATTTACATGGATGAAAACTGATAGAAAATAAGATAAGGAAAAGAAAAGTCTTGATCAATTCACTTTCATAACATGCTGCAGAAAAACAATTTAGTCACATGAAATATTTAATAAAGGCAAGTAAACCACACCTTACATCTTGATCAAAGTTGTAGTATAAAAAAGTTGTTCCATCGATCGAGTAACTAACTTAATATTCACGTTGAAGGTTTTGTGTAACGCCCCGAATCCAGATAGTTTCACTTACTTATCCAAATTCGAGTCGTCACTTAGTGAAAGGGAAAAGTAGACAATTTTTTTTTTTTAAGAAAAGGAATCGATAAAGGAAAAAGATAGAAGAAAACAATTGAATGATTCTTAACTTAAAGTATTCAACATCAAATTAAAATCCTAATCATTAAAACAGGAGCATAATTAACCGTAGCAGCGGAGAAAGTATTGTGAGTCTAAGTTTTAGCAAAAGCAGATAGAGGGTCTAAAATTTGCAGATAGGGAAATAAAAGCATTTAAGCATTCAAATATTATATGGTGGGGGAAGGTCGAGTCTACTGCTGCTCCCAGTACTCCATCGGCTCACCTGAAAAATATTTAAAAAGGGGCATGAGAATTTGAATTTCTCAGTGTGGGTAGCCCGCACGCTATCATGCATACAGTTTAATATCATACACATCAATTATATTTTTTACAAAAAGTAAACACCGAGACGGACCACCTCCGCTCGTCGAGACGGACCACCTTCGCTCGAAAAACAACCGAGACGATACCAATATCGCTCCTAAACCGAGACGGACCACCTCCACTCATAAAACAACCGAGACGATACCAACATCGCTCGTAAACCGAGACGGACCACCTCCGCTCGTAAAACATAAATGAGACGGACCACCTCCGCTCTTAAACAACTGAGACGATACCAACATCGCTCGTAAACCGAGACAGACCACCTCCGCTCGTAAAACAACCGAGACGATACCAACATCGCTCGTAAATCAAACATGATTTAGCAATGATATTTCAACTATGACATAAATAAAGGCAATACGGTTAGTGCCACCCACCTTAAAAAGAAGTTCGAAAGTATGACTTGAAAGGGGAAAACGTCCGAGCAAATCACCGACCGGTCGTACTCGTTCCTAAAGAAAACTTTTGGGTTTTAGTTTCTTATCGAGAAATAAATACAGTGCGTTGGTCCCGAAGGACTTTTGATTACTTATACGTCTTTTGTCTTTTAGTCGTAAATTATTGGAACTCTAATTTTTCGACACAAGAATATATATGTATAAATATAAGACTCTTACTAACATGCTCCTAAGTATGACACATAAAAATGGAAAACACATTTTCAAAAGTAGTGATTCAAGCATTATGACAACTTCCGACTGCCCACTCTCGACTTTGGGGCATTTTCTAAAATATAAATAAATTATTTAAAAATTTGGCAAAAGTACAGTAGACACTCTCTTGAAGTGTATATCACACATAAAATATGGTCTCATTAAAAAGGTATATGGAAATTGGGTTTTTGAATTTATTTTCTAGGTCGAAACAGTGTTCCAGAAAGTTTTCAGTGTTGAGACACCATCGAAATAATTTTCTTAATAATACTAAAACACTTCCAAAAATTATGAAATTTTTACAGTAGATACCTTATGAAGTCACCAACATTTCCTTAGTTTGACTTTAGGCAAGATACGAAGGGAAAAGGGTGTTTTTGGCTCGTTTTTGAAAAAGGGACATAAACATTTCTGCCTTCCCAGTCACGTACCAACTAGAGAAATAATTTTTGTAAAACTATTTAGACTACTCCTAAATTCATGGAAAAATCCAGAAACGAAGCTAAAATCATGTAGTATTTTATTTTGATTTTTATAAAAATAATAACCGAAGTGAGGAATGCCAGAAAAATCGAAGAGTCACAAAAGCGTCACAGATTGTCACACTAACTTCAAAAATTCATAGATTATTGAATATAACTCCAAAATGCATGAGACTAGTGGCAAACGAAGGCCATTTTGTCCTACTTTCTAAATATGCAGACAAAAATGCCAAATTAGTAAGTTACGAAAATGTATCTGTTTAAACTTCTAACGGAAAAACAGATTGTTCACCCATTTACATACTATGAACACTTAAAAACTTATTCTTACTTTAAAAAAAAACATGAAACCTTCAACTCTTTCATGAAAACAACATGCTACCAAGAAATAAATAAGACATCAAGAAAACACATGCCATCTTCTCCATTAAGAGTTTTAAGGAAGAGAGTTAAGGTTTGAGGTGTGGTCACCTTTGTAGTCTTTCTTTAAAAAGGCTAGGGCCAAATGCCTTCTTCAAGCTCTTCCTAGGAATGACTCTAATCCTTTGCACCTTGAAGGAAGAAGAAATGGTTTGAGGTGAGGGTTGGATGTGTGTATGTGGGAGAAGTTGGAAGAAGAAGAAGGTTTTCCTCCTCCCTTGTGAAGATGGCCGAAAATGGGGGTGAAGGGGAAGAGGAATGCTTCCTTTCTTTTGATGACTTGAATAAGGGGGAGAAGTGGTGCCCAAGCAACTTAAAAGAGCATGTGGGAAATGATGGAGGGTCAAGATCAAAGCAAGTGGATGGTCGGATGGAAGGGAAGGACAAGAATTAATGGGAAAGGAGGGGGTACAAGTACTTGGGGTCAACACACTTTGTCTTGGAGTGTTGGCCCTTGAAAGTGGCTGCAAACCCTCCCCTTGGACGTCCAAATAGTGGGCCCCACAAGCCTTTGGCTTGTGGTGGTCCTTCGGTTCAGGGCATGCGGTTCGATACTGAAAAACGGGGCTCCGTTTGGAATTTCGGGGCTCCGAAAGTTACGTTTCGTTCGTTTAATCACTAAATAATTTTATAATATTAAAATTTTGTAATTAAGGAGACTTTTAACTTATTTTATTAATTCGGTTCTCGGTTGGTTCGATTTTTGTTCGGTAGATTCGAAATTCGGCATTTTTAGGGTTTTTCTCTCAATTTTCGGCGACTAAAAGAAAACTCCTGTGTTATTAATACGAACGGTTTCTTCATTTATTTTGAATTTGTATATTAATCACATTCCGACTATCGAGTACCGGTTCGTTCAGTATTAGGGTTTCCAGAGTACCGTCGGTTCGGTTCTGCTCGTCCGTTACCCAAAATCGAAGATTTTGAATAACAACGAAGTTTCTCTTTTCGAAAGAAAAATCATGTATAACATAAAACTCACGCAAGTAAATAAATAAATCACAATTTGGGTCCGGGTATTACATTTTGAGTCTCTGATGAAAGAAATATTTTTTTTGGATCGTATTCGGTGGTTTCAGGGTTCACGAATTGATATTGTATTTATAGAAAAAAATAATATATTTCTTGGAGAGAAAGATTGAGATTTATATCTCCAAAAATATCTCAGAGATAGAAATAAATCTAATAATAAATCTTTGAGATTTAAGAATTTTCAAAAAAAATAAGAGATTTAAAAGGAAATTTTAAATTAATAGGTATCCCTATAATTTTGGACTAGAATATTTTCGTATATCTATATATTTATTAATTTTATTTATTATTATATGTAAATAATAATTTATTTTAAATTTTCGGGGTGTTATAGTTGTACTGCTTCCCATGGAAAATTGGTTGTACAGGGTCAAATCGCAAAGTTAATACATAATGTGCATGTGTACTAAAAAATATATAAACATATACATTAATGTGCAACCCCAATAAGAATTAGTACAATAAGATAACGTGTGCAAACAAAAGTTTATATGTGCATTGAAACAAGTCAAAGTACAATTCACTACAGTAATGTACAATGTGTAATCAATTATATACGAGTGCATTCAATAACATAGCTATTTTAAATTTGCACATACTTAAATAAAATTATATTGAACCAACAGATAGAAAAGAGACCTAATATACTTTACATCATTTGGAAAAAACATAAAACACAATGTAAATTCTTAGATAATTGAAAATTACAACAGTCTGACAGCCTAAAATTACAGTTTAAACTCAAATATGTCTGATAAAGTCAGAAAACTATGGTATTTTCTCAAGGATCAATAGTTGTTGGGTTCACAAACCAAGAAACCATTTCTGCTTTATAATCTGCAGTCGTGTTCTTGGATAAAGTTTCTACTTTTAAATGGTTATGAAGAATAAAAGTTTCAATAATTTGACAAACAACAATACCACAATCAACAAAGTTAGCACTCTGTTGTGGACAAGGAACAAATTGAGGAAGTTTCAATGGACCATTCAACAAACGGTGTTTAATTCCTTTTCTTGAAAAGACCTGTTTCAGCTTTGCTTCGACATATTCAACCTGTAAGAAGATATAAAAATCAGATTTTATTATAAACAATCATTGGTATATTAAGAATTAATAACTATTATTATTATAACAACCAAATTGTAAATGTATATAAGAGAGAATTTACTTACACGACCATCTTTTGACAACCTAACTAGAAATACTAATTTAACAAGAAAAGTGAGTTGTGAATAATTTTACAAGAAATGACTCGTGCGCACGTGCTATTTTTTTTTTTATACTTTAACAAAAAGACAATGAACACTTCCAAACATGACAAAAGGACTCATAACATCATATACAAAACTTTATGAAATACTACTTAAAATACAAGCCCACGGTTTGATCCAATAGGTCGTCATCTATGTACACAACCACTTAAAACCCCACAGGAGCTGCACAGCTTGTCCAGTAAAACCACAACATCACAAATTATCATATTACCTACAATGCATAAACTATGTGAGATTTATAAATCTCAGTAAGTAGAAATTATGCATGATATGATGTTTAGTTCGAAAACCTCCCAATGCACAAAGCACTCTCTTTAAAATCATCAATTTATTTATGAAATATTCGTTAGGGCCCCTGACTCACTACTATGCACCGGCACACCATTTGATAAAATATTTTCATGTTAATGCATGATATGCATGATGCAATGTAGCATATACACACATTAGAATTACATGTCCAAACACCTTTTCCATTTTTGGAATAATCATATAATTTACAAATTCATTTCACGATAACCTTTGAACTCATAAGTTCATTTTGCAACAATTGAACTCTCTCTGGCCCCTTAACTCCTAGATCGCCCTTCCGCATAAATTTCGCCAAAATCTCTCATTTCTAATTGCTCGCCTTTCACTCCTAGATAATTCCCTCTACTCATTTATCACTTTGAAATCCCCCATAACGTGGCCTATATAAATACTCTCTTTTGAAATAATTCATTTCTAATCACGTACCTAATTCATTTCTAATCGCTCTCGCCTAATTCATTTCTAATCACCCATAATTCATTTCTACTTGCCTAATTCATTTCTACTCATTTGTCCGGTCTTTGGGGCTCCAGAATATTAATGATATATGCCGAGTTGGTGCCATTCCCGCTCACATGTTCGCTCAATATAAAAGCCATCACGTGGCCGATATAAATACACTATTTTGAAATTACCTAATTTATTTCTAATCACTCGCGTAATTCATTTCTACTCACAACTCACCAATTCAATCACCCTATCCATTTCTATGATAATCACAAAACTCATAAGTTCATTTCACAATAGTCATGGAACTCATAGGTTCATTCAGCAATAATTGAACTCACAGTTTCAATCCAACAACAACTGAACTCACATATTTAATCCACATAAATAATTGAGCTCACAGGCTCTTTCACAATAACCATTGAATATCAATTAAATATCACAATTAACGTAATATTCACATATCATCAATTAAGCATAAATACTTCACAACATACTATATTTATGCATTGTAGGTGCAAATGAATACCTACTTACCTCAAGTCCGCAAAATGTTGATAAATCAAACCCTTAAACCCTTTTTATCGTGTTTCACTCTCAAATAAGAACAATTATTAATGATTTGAGGATAGAATTTTGCTCTACTCGTCGCGAGCTTCAAAACAATATAAAATTTATCGATTAATGGAAGCCGAATACTTACCAAAATGCTTCAAAATCTTGCACGATACTCTCTCCCTCTCCCTCCCCTCTCTCTCCGTGAATGTGTATATGCTGACCCTCAGGATTTTTTTAGTTGATAAAGGCATATCTAATTCAACCGCCATACTAAAGCTTCTTAGGTAAGTTTTCCAATTTTTTATCCTTTTCATTTTTTTTTTTATTTTATTTTATTTTTCTTTCCTTTATCTACTTACTTATTTACTATATATATATATATATATATATATATATATATATATATATACACCAACACATATTATATATATTTTAATAACACAATTAGTATTATAATTAATTCCATTAATACCACTAATAATTATATAATTTGTATTATTACTCAAACACCATGAAAATCTCAATCACTTATAAATTAATTTCTCACCACTAAACATATAAAGACATATGTATGTAATTAATTCAAAGCAAAGTAAAATAATGCAAGATAAAATAATTCAAAATCACAAGTAGCACTTAATTAATTAAAAATGCACTCAATGCATGAAATATATTGACCAATAAGTAGTGAGAACTCGGGTATTACAATTATAATTAATTTTCACATTAACATCAGAGGTAGTAACAATTGAGTAGTACAAAAAGAATTAAATATAGGGAAAATTACTCATACATACACAATACTGTTCACTTTTATAAAAAAAGTCAAAACACTATTTGAAAGTGAGTGATTTGTCCATTTTGTCCCCACAACAAGTTTCTCTCTCATAATTTTCAATGTCTCTCTAAACCCTCACCGTCTCCTCAATCTTCTCGACGTCGCCGTCTCTTCCCCTCTCTTCAGCGCCGTTGATGGAGAAGGGCGACTTTTCTCGGCGTCGCCGTCTTTTTCCCTCTCTTCAGCGCCGTTGATGGAGAAGGGCGACGAGGCTATGCGATGATGGTGTTGGTACAGGCTGTGGGATGTGCGACGACGGTGATGGGTTTGCGCAACGGTGGTGGGTGGATGGAAAGTCGGTGACGAAGGTGGTGGTTACGGCTGTCTATGTACAAATGTGCAAGAGAATGTGCAATGTGCAAGAGTGTGATGCCAGTGATGGAGAAGGTCGACGGGGCTATGCCATGATGGTGGTGGTTACGGCTGTGGGAGGCGCGACGACGGTGATGGGGTCGCGCGACGGTGGTGGGTGGATGGAAAGTCGGCGACGAAGGATTGTGTTGAATGGCTGTTGCAGGTTGGGAAGGCGCGATGGGGGTGCAAATCTGTGAAGGAGACGGTGGGTGCACTTATCGCCGTGTGGGTGCACTCACCAATCTGATGGGTGTATCTCGTCCATGTACATATATTTCTGTCCATGTACATATGTGCAAGAGAATTTGCAAATGTTGAAGAGGAATATACATATTTGTTGGTCTATGTAAAAATGTGCAAGAGAATGTGCAAATGTTGAAGAAAAATGTACATATATGACCGGCAAAATAGAGTGACCAGAGCTAAAATAATACGGCGGTGAAACCCACCACAAATCCAGGTACGAATGTTGCCCAAATCCAGGTACAGAAAGTGAAATTTAAAAAGTGAGAAAAAGTGATGAGGTGATGATGTGAGCCTGTGTTCTGACAATGAACAGTACAAATGTTGAAGAGGAACAGTATTTTGTATCTGAGAGTAATTTTAAGGGGTATAATGTGAACTTTTTTTTGTTTTTTGTATCTGAGAGTAAGTCCAAACAGTATTTTGTATCATATTGTAACTTTGAACAGTAAGTTGTACCTAATAGTAGCTGCCCCTTAAATATAATCTTATAATAAAGTTAATTATTGTCTCACCACTGAATATGTCACATTATATATTTAATTCAATATTTAAAACAAGACAAAATAGTACGAGATTACAAGTAGCACACAAATAAATAATTGTATTAAGTATATTGACTTATGCGTAGTTGACAATTTAATTTATTTATATTACTTTAGATTTAACAATTTAGTTAGAAGTTTATGACTACTAATTCAATAAAATATCATATATTTAAAACTTAAGGAGTAAAATGAAAAGAATTATAAATAAATAATGTGTCACTCATATAAGTTAATAAAAATGAGTAAATTTTATTGGTAAATTACTAAAGGAAAATTCGGATATCACATTTACCGAGTCAGCAGAACAGGGGAAAATAAACTTTAAAAATGTCTTAAGCCATATAAAGTTCAATGGCTCATCATTAGGCTCAAGTACAGACTAATGAGTAATGTGGAAGAATACTAAACTGACTTAATTGTACTAAACTGCCTTCAATTATTCTCATACGAACTAATGGGAGAAATACACAAATTACCCACCAATAATATTGATCCATTCAAATGAGCATCTTTTGAAAGATTTCTTCTTGTTCGCATAGAATTCAGAAAAATCCAATTACTCTTCTCCACATCAAGAATCAAAAGAGTCCAGTGATCTCCTAAATTTCTAGAAGATTCATCATTTTCCTTTACTAATAAAGGAAACATCAAAAGGTGATGTTGACTAACAGACTCCAATTTATCATCAACTAAAGCTTTCAGAGATGTTGTTTGGATGCTACGTGTAATAAGGTACTACAAAAAAATAAAAAATAACAAGAAAAAATTTACAATATAAATCGAAAAATAAAAGACATGCTACATATATACACAAAAAAAAAAAATACAGACTATACCTAGCAATTGACAGTAAAAACAATGGTATTTTGGGCAAAAATGGTTTCTTCGTGAATGATTAGCAAGATATCTGCCCACAAATCAATTACCTATCAATAAATCATTACATAAATCATAAATGTTAACAATATTGTATATTTTAAACAAAATAGAAGCACGAAAAAAAAATAAGAACTGTCCTTACACTGCTGGACAAACGTTCGTGCCGTAAAATACTAAGCATGTCCTTCACAGTAACATGAGCTAAAGGATTCTGACCCTCAAATATAACCCTATTGTAGAAAAATAAATTTAGAATAAATAGACTACATTAGGAACAAATTGCCATGTAAATAAGATAGATTTAAGATATGTTACCCATCTCCTTCATTATCCAGATATTTTTTAATGTTATCCCTTATGTCTTCAAAAAAAAAATTCCTGGACCGTAACTTAGGGGGGTGGCAAAATAAGGACCGTATATTTTTGGACTGGCAATTTTAGGCCCGTAACTACTTTTAAATTTAGCAAAATAAGCACAAAATAGTCCGAATTACACTTAATTGGGCTAATTTCGCACGTGAATGTCATGTGAGCCTAATTTTGGGCTGAAATTGAATACGTGGATGCCAGCTAGACTCCAACTCATTAAGAAGTTTCCACATAACATCCGGGGGATTAACACCAATTTGGTCCCATAATTTTCCTACTTTATTGATTTCGTCCCATAACATTTTAATTTTCTGAAATAGTCCCATAACAATTCGAATTTATTCAATTTCGTCCCATAACATTTTACTTTTCTGAAATAGTCCCATAACAATTTGAATCTAATCCAATTTCGTCCCATAACATTTTACTTTTCTGAAATAGTCCCATAACAATTCGAATTTATCCAATTTCGTCCCATATGTCAAAAAATAGCAAAAAATGGCATTGTTTCGGCCACGTGCATCGCACATGGGATAATAATTTTTCATTATTTGTGATGGAATTTGGTCCGTCGATATTTCACAGTTTCTTTGTAGTGTACGTTGGCAAAAATCGATGACATGTGCGACACACGTGACCGAAACGATGCCATTTTTGTCATTTTTCAACGTATGGGACGAAATTGGATAAATTCAAATTGTTATGGGACTATTTCAGAAAAGTAAAATGTTATGGGACGAAATTGGATAGATTCGAATTGTTATGGGACTATTTCAGAAAAGTAAAATGTTATGGGACGAAATTGGATAAATTCGAATTGTTATAGTTGGTGATTTATTAATTATTTAGTGTTAATTTGTATAATCGTTATGTATATTTTAATTATTTAAGAAAATTATTAGTATATGAATTATATATAATTATTTAGAGTTAATTAATTAGTAATTATGCAATTATATAATTTTGTTGTTATAGTTGGTGATTTATTAATTATTTAGTGTTAATTTTTGTAATTGTTATGTGTATTTTGATTATTAGTAATTATTTAGGAAAATTAGTAGTATAAGATTATTATATAATTATTTAGTGTTAATTAATTAGTAATTATGCAATTATATAATTTTGATTATTAATATTATTATAATTTTAATTTAATTTCTATAATTTATATATTTGTAGGTGTGTACGTTTATTGAAAAAGATTCGATCCGGGAGTATTTTCATAGATGATCGTCGTATTTTAGTGATAAGAAATTTGCGACCAAATATATCGAACCCAAGGGACTAGGAATGAAATGAAGCCATGAAATTGCACGTTTTCAAGGATTATAGCAGCTAGTCAAGATTGCAAAATTAAAGCAACAAAAGAACAACACAAATTCAACAAGAAATTAAACAAAACAAATAACGAGGAATACCAAGGAAGAGATAGTAGTGCTCGGGTGCAAATCACCAAAGACTCGTCAATTTCGGATCATCAACAATCAAGTGTTCATTCAAAGAGGGATCATAGGGATAACCAACAAATAATTCAAATAAACCCGTACTTGATAAGCCTAGGTTCTAAATGATCGATTAAGCACGTAGGAATGTAAGAGACGGCACTCTCACCCCCTCACTAATTACAAGCAACAACAAGTAATCAATGTGCCTTAATGAGGTTCTAATTAATCAACCAAGTATCCTTGTGTTAACCAAATATCCACTTCAATCACTTAAGCAAACCTAACACCTATGCATCAATTCAATCAACCAAGTATCCTTGCATTAATTAAATCAATAGACACAAGATCAAAGCTCACCTTAGCAATTAAATCATACAAAGCATCATTAAGACAATTAATCACCTCAACAAATGAACACCCAATCATCAATTCACCAAAATCAACTCATCAAGGGATCATTACACCCAAGCACATATGAAATTTAGTCAATCATGGCTAATTGAAAGAAACCCATGAACAATAAGTAAATAGAAAACATGAATAAGCTGGAATTAATTAACAAAACTGAAAATAAATGGTAGAAGTCACCTTGATGGAGTCTAACACAACTTGAATGATCAAATTTATCAGCTATAACTCTTGGGTAATTCAAATCCTTCCAAAAGCTAAGAACACCTATCACTATGTGTAAATGTGTGTAAATGAGTGCAGAGAGAATTTCTAAACTAAATCCCTATGAAATGTTCTAAGTGTGGAAAAGCTCCTTGGGTAGCTGAATTGGGAGGTATTTATAGTGGGGGCAAAGCTACAAATTCCATTTTGCAATTAAGGGCCTTGAAAATGATGAAATTCTACTAAAAAACGCGCAGCAGTGGTCCCACTCGGCCACTGAGGGTTCCACTCGGCCGAGTGGCTTGGGTGTTGGTCGAGTGGCTTTTGAACTGGAAGTTACTGACTCGGGCATGGGGTGTTCCACTCGGCCGAGTCACCATGCTCCTGGCCGAGTGGATTTTCTTCTGGCACAATGCAACTCGGCCATCAATGTTCTCACTCGGCCGAGTTGCCTTACTTCTGGTCGAGTGGGAAACTTTCTGTAACTGGCCACTCGGCCACACATGTCTTCACTCGGCCGAGTCATATAGGCTGTGGTCGAGTGGCATCCTTTCTGGCAAAACGTGACTTGAGCATCTTTATTTCACTCGGCCAAGTGACCTCCCAGTCGGCCAAGTGACTTCAATTCCTCTTGTTCTCGATTTTTGACCCTTCTCCAATATTTTTCGCCTCATCAAAATTTGTGCATCGAACTTTTGATCACTTTCTTCTCACTTCTCAGCTACCTCTCGTCCTGGAATGGATCTTGCTCACCAAGTGGTTGTCTAGCTCGATTCTTTACTCGTTTTTCACCTTTTTCCTAGAAATGAGTCAACACTTGCATTAAAGTATTAGTTCCACAAAATTAAGCCCATTAACTTAAGATATGCAATGAAATACACCAGATACAATATAAAATGATCATCAAATATCATGCAAGAATGAACCCAATCAACTCCCCCAAACTAAGAGATTTGCTTGTCCCCAAGCAATAAGACAACAAAGCACATTTGGGTGAATTCATTGCAATCACATTCAACGAGCAAAAGAATGAAATGGGATGATCAAACTCCTTCAATGAAAACAGGCTTCAATGCAACAATCAACTAATCACTCAAGAATTGTCATGTTAAGACGAATGCAATCTCAAATGCTCAACTCAATGCTCCTCCCAAGGAGTGTTTCACTCACTCTCAAGTGTATAAAGGCATGATAAGCACTCAATCATCAATCCAAAAAAATGAACACCATAGGTTTGCCCATAGACTCAATCTCAATTATTTATTCTATGCTTCAAACATGAATCAAAGAGGACTTTTTCAAAGGTTGTAATGTAGGCTCTTTGGAGAAGGATGGGTGAATTTTAGGACAAGTAACTCAGTAATTAGTAGAGCAAATGAACGTTGATTAAACAATTCAATGTCAACTACCCCACAATTTCAATCAATCATCACTCTTTCTTTACTTTTTCTTCCATTCAATTACAATTCACCACCAAACTCTTTTGAGACCTTCTTGCATTTTCAAGCTCAAAATTGACTTTTTCTTTCTTCTCATTCTTGATTTTTAACTTTCACATCACAATTCAATTTTTTTTCTTCTCAACCCTTCTTTTTTCTATCAACTTAGCAAATCAAACCACCACACTTTTTCTTTTCACTCACTATTTCCTTTGTCAACAATTCATGCTCTACTAATTATAGGGACAAAAAAGGCTCATAAGGATGGATGAAATGGCTTTAATTTCACAAGCTTGCCAAAGAATAAGGATTTAAGGCACAAATGGGCTTACTAGGGAAATTAATGTTTTTGGTGGGGTCAAATTTGGCTAATTCACTTTCAAAACAAACAAGGCCTCTTATCATTTCCACATAATCCACACAAAACTCAATTTGGACAAGTCTCTAGGCAAGTTCTAGCATGCAAATTCATGAACGATGCACTCAACAAGGAATAAACCGTCTAACATGTACGATTCAAAAAGCACAAAAGCTCACGGGTTCAAAATGAACAAAGAGTATTGCATTCTTGTCCACACTCATCATTACAAGTCAATCAATCATGATAGCCTTATGTTACACATCCACCTATTAACACATCCAAAGTTTAATGAATCCACTATTCAATTACATGAGCTCATGATCGCAACCTCAACAAATACCTCCATTCACAACAATACTCATCACAATCAATTTTTTCAAAAATTTTCTCATAAAAAAAAAAATGAGAGGCCAATTGGTACAAACAAAAGATTGCACAACAAAAAAATATCATGCAAGAATGAACCCAATCAATAGCCACCACTATCACCGTAAGTATTCTTTTTGTAATTAATTATTATTTAAATATGGTTTTAATTTAATTATAATAATTATTTGATTTAAAATTATTTTGCATGCATGATATAATAATAATTTATATATATGGTGATCGATGTTCGATCAAATTTTGTATGATAGATCAATTATAATATTAATTTTGAAAATCGAATCGATGTTCGATTCAAGTTGATGTTGGAGTTGAGGGTTGATGAATTGTTTGGTATTGTTTGCTGTAGAATGTGCGTTCCGACTTGATTAATTTTAAATAAGTCAGAAATGGATGCACTAGGAACTTGATATATTAACTGGGGAATACGATAAAATAAGACAAAACTCTGCCGAAATTTTTAGAAAATATATATATTAATTAAATTTTGAATCTTCATTAATCGGAAACAAATCTATTCCTATGAATTATTCAAGCCGTAGTTGGATGTATGGTCAAAGAACGATTAATGGCATGATATCTCCCGAACTTCTTAGTGGACTTGAATCGTTTATAGAATTCGCTACTAGTAACCCGGAATGGATGAGTGGAGGAAAGATTAGGTGTCCTTGCTCGAAATTCAAATATAGGAACCAGAGTTTTAGAGAACCCATTGACGTGAAATCACATTTGTTTAGACATGGGTTTATGTCTAATTATCACAATTGAATTTTGCATGGTGAGCAAAATTGGAATTCTATACCACACTATGATCAGCCGGCATCGACTTCATATAGTGTTGACAACACTGCAACATATAGCTCGTACCACAATATGATGATGGACTTAACTTCTGGTCCTAACATTAGTTTCCAAAATGTGGAAGAAGAGTCTCTTAGTGAGGAACCTCATAATCAACATGCTGCACATTTTTTTAACATGCTTCGTCCAGCGGATCAGGATTTGTATCCTGGTTGCGAGTCTCATTCTCAGTTGTCATTCAATGCCCGTCTTTTAAACATTAAAACTGAGAACAGACTGTCTGAAAGGGGTTACAATCAAATAGTTGATTTGATTAGTGAGATTTGCCCCCCAGAAAATCTGGTGCCCAAGAAATTTTCTGATACTAAACAGTTGATGGGTGGGATGGGTCTTCCCGTAGAGAGGATTGATTGTTGTGCAAATAATTGTATGATATATTGGGGTGCAGACAGAGAACTTGAATCATGTAAGGTTTGTGGTCGGTCACGATTCAAACCTGCTAGACGTGGTGTGGATGGTCGATGGAAAAGAACAGTCCTTTCAAAGAGATGTTCTATTTTCCTATCATTCCTCGATTGCAAAGACTGTATCAGTCCAATACTACTGCTAAGGATATGGTATGGCATGCTAGTTGCTATAATGATGAGGCTGGTGTTATGCGTCACCCTGCAAATTCGTTGGCTTGGAAACACCTGAACTATTCATATCCTGATTTTGCAGTTGAAATACAGAATGTGAGGCTGGGTTTGAGCACTGATGGTTTTCAGCCGTTTGGGCAGTCGGGAAAACAGTGTTCGTCATGGCCAGTGATAGTGGCACCGTACAATCTGCCCCCATGGTTGTGTATGAAAGAACAATTCATATTTTTGACGGTTTTGGTGCCTGGTCCTAAAAATCCAAAGGATAATTTAGATGTACTTTTACAGCCACTAATTCATGATTTGAACGTGCTGTGGGGAAATGGGGTGGAAACGTATGATGTTACAAGAAAGAAGAATTTTATGATGCGAGCCGCATTAATCTGGACCATTAGCGACTTTCCAGCTTACTCAATGCTGTCTGGATGGAGCACCGCTGGAAGGACTGCTTGTCCATATTATGCTGAGTACTCCGATGCCTTCACTTTTAGACTCAGTCGCAAACAGTCGTGGTTTGATAACCATCGTAAGTTCTTACCTAGGGGGCATCCGTATCGCAGGAACAAGACTGCATTCATGAAGAATGTAGTAGTTACAGATGACCCACCACCCATCCGAACAGGTGAAATGATTCTACAAGAAATTGATTGGTTGGGGTACCGGAAAGTGACATAAGAGGGTGTTGAGGCCCACAACAAAAGATTAGATGGTGGCTGGAGGAAGAAAAGTATTTTTTGTGATTTGTCATATTGGAGTACCCTCTTGATCCAGCATAATTTGGATGTGATGCACATTGAAAAAAATGTGTTTGATAATTTGTTCTACACAGTGATGAATGTGAAAGGGAAAACAAAAGACACAAATAAGTCTAGGGATGAACTTAATGAATATTACCGTCATCCCTCTCTAGAGAAATGTCAACGCACAGGAAAGTATCCCAAAACTTGTTATTCACTTGATAAGAGTCAAAAGGATGATCTGTGCAGATGGGTAACTGAGTTGAAGTTTCCCGATGACTATGTGTCTAACCTGTCTCGATGTGTAGACTGGAGCAAATTGAAGATGTTTGGGATGAAGAGTCATAATTGTCATGTGTTTATGCAGAGACTACTCCCAATTACTTTTCGTGAAATTCTGCCGCCGAATGTGTGAAAAGCAATCACTGAACTTAGTTTGTTCTTTAGGGAGTTAACTTCTGCATCCATTACAGTTGAGAACATGGCTCGATTGGAAGCATATATTCCAGTTATATTGTGTAAGTTGGAACGTATCTTTCCGCCCAGCTTCTTCAATTCGATGGAGCATCTGTCTGTGCACCTTGCATACGAAGCAAGGATAGCTGGTCCTGTGCAGTATAGATGGATATATCCATTTGAGAGGTAATTTATAACTCTAAATTATTTGATTACCTAAAATGGTTATACTATATATATATATATATAACACTTGATTCATTTAATTATGTATCTTTACAATTTAAAGCTCAGTGTTGGGAACAAGGCGCATGTTGAAGCATCGATTGCAAATGCGTATTTAACGAAAGAGGCCTCAATATTTTGTTCCCTCTATTTTGGCGATCACGTTCAGACGAGGCGGCACAATGTACCTCGTAATTACAATGGTCGTGGCGAGGTACCCCCAAGTAGCGAAAGGTACTTTGTCCATATTTATACCTCCCGGTCGAGATCTTGGAAAGATGAACAAAAGACGGATTGTAGATGAGGAGAAAAACACGGCTCATACGTACGTGTTACTAAATTGTCCCGAGTTGCAACCGTATATCGAGTAAGTTTATAATGTTCAACTTTTGTTAATTATAACGCCAATCCGTATATTAAATAATCAAATCCCCTTTTGTAGTATGTTTTTCGAGCAACTGCAAAAATTCCAATCGGGACTCTCGAGGGCTGAACAAGATGAAAGACTACAAGAGGAGTTTGCATCGTGGTTTGAACAACTTGTAAGGATAAACAATATTCAAAATCGGTGGATACGTGATCTTTCTAGCGGACCTTCGAGTTGTGTCACCACATACCCTGGATATTACGTGAATGGTTACAAATTTCACACACGAACTTATGACTCATCAAAATCTACTTCAAATTGTGGAGTTTGTATCAAGGGTAAAAATTATGATGCAGATGAGAATGATTTCTACGGGATCCTTGAGGAAGTAGTGCAATTGGAGTACCCCGGACGTATTGAGAAAAATGTTGTTCTGTTCAAGTGTGAGTGGTTTGATCCATCTGTGCCAAATGGAACAAAAGTACATCCTCATTACAAACTTGTGGACGTTAATCAAAGGAGAAGATACGGCCGCTACGATCCTTTTTTGTTAGCAAGTCAAGCCACTCAAGTTTACTATTGCAAGTACCCGGGAAAGCGTAGAAATGAATGGTTGGCCGTTTACAAAATCAAACCGAGATTCTTGGTCGAAACCGTGCCAACGAATGAACAAGAGCTTCCCCCCTTTCAAGACGATCTTGAGTCCCAAATTAATGGTGTGCAAACGGATGATGATCCAATCATATTGACAGATGTCAACAGTACACTAATTGATATTGAAAATAATGAAGAAGAAGAAGAAGAAGAAGAAGAAGAAGAAGAAGAAGAAGAAGAAGAAGAAGAAGAAGAAGAAGAAGAAGAAGAAGAAGAAGAAGAAGAAGAAGAAGAAGAAGAAGAAGAAGAAGAAAATGATGATGATGATGAGGAGGGGGAGGAGGAGGATGAAGACTCAGATGAATATTGAATATATAGTGTAATAATTATTTACTATTAAATAATGTAATAATTATGTGTGTTTCATTTGCATGTTATATATATGATGAATTATTTATTATTGAATAGTCTAATAATGTGGTTTTATTTAATTATTGTTACAGATGAGCGGACCGTCTGGATCGAGGGGACCATCTGGGTCCAGAGGAGCTGGATCGAGCGGACCGTCTGGGGTCCAGGAGTCGAGATGCCAGGGTACCAGTACCGGTACCCTTTATTCAGGAGAATGAGGACGAGGCTGTCGGCCCTGAGGCCTATGAGGACCATCATCCAGCTCCGCCTCCGCAATGGGGGGGGGTCCTGGATATATGGATCTACAGGGGCACGTAAGTTAAATACTTGTGAATAATAAACTATGTCATATTTATATGTCTATTAATTTTGCGTGTTTATTCCCTTTTTGCAGGTTGATGCCATTGAATACGGTATCCAGGACTATTCGGGAGATTATGTCTCGACATATGGAGCCCGGTGCATTCACTTTCCGGATGATATCTCCTGAGATACTGCAGACGTACTGGAAGACATTTCAGGTACATTATATTTTTGTTATTCGCTATTTAATTTTGATTAATTTATAAACTTTAACGCTTATTAAGTACAATAATATTTTGTTTGGCAAAGAGCTACTAGGTGGGACCCTTCCGTTACGAACTCAATAGAGGTGTATGAGCTGTTCGTTTGTAGGGCAACAGATAGATACACTGATATGCTGAACAACGTGAAAACGTTGTGGGTCACCAAGCACCAGAAGCCTGGATGGGATGACGCCGTCTTCAATGCACTGCTTGCTTACTGGGATAGAGAAGACGTGAGAGCAAAAAGTGAGCAGTGTCGTACGAATCGAATGTCGGAGCCTGGAGGCCCAGGTACTGGCATCTCCCATCATAGGGGCGGATCTCGTGGATCAGCCGAGTATGCATATGACTTTGTAAGTATTTTTTTAATGCTAGTTCAATATTTTAATTAAACACGTGGTTCTAATTAAATAAATACAGGAGAGGAAACATGGACGGCCCCCCACGGACTGGGACATAGTGCAGCATTACCACAACTGTGGTGACGGGGAGTACACCTACGGGGCTATTAGTGACACACTTGTAAGTATTTTCATTTTATATTATGTAATAATTTATAAAAAAATTATATATATGTCTATTTTTGTAATCTAAAATTTTAATTGTCGAAATATTCGTACAGCATGAAGTATAAGAGGTGGCCTCCCAGATGCCCTCTAAGGGGTCGAGCTCCGAACCCCAACCCGACTTATCCCAGATCTATGTCAATACCGTTGGAAAATAACACGGGAGGGTTCGGGGTCTTGGTCAGCTGGGTAAGTCTAGACGCATCCCCTCCGGCTCTTGCTCATCGAGTGCTCCTCCTCCTAGTGGCTACACCCAAGCTGATATCGACCGGCTGCTCCAAGAGGAGCGTGAGAGGATGCGGGAGGAGATGGAGCGTAGAGACGCAGCTTTGCGAGCGGAGATGCGAGCGGAGTTGCGTGCGGAGATGCGTGCGGAGTTTCAGGCGGACATGCAACGACAATTCCAAGAGATGATACAGGGGTTGCAGGGTTCCTTGCCTGGTGGTGATCCAGCTGGTCCGGGTGGTTCAGATCAGTCATCCCGTGGGTCCCGGGGTTCTAGGCGGCGGTGAATGAATTATTCGTGTTTAAAACTATCACAATTTTTCTGAATGTTAATTAAGAATTTATGAATTTTAAATGTTTACGAGTGTGAGTTTTAATTAATTAAGATGATGAATTTTAATTATTTAAAGTATTAATTTTAATTGTTTAAGAGTACATATTTACACATGATAATATATATATGTAATAATAATAATAACAATATTAAATAATATAATATGTATATAGTGAATTATATATAGGATGCAATTTAATTGAATATATACAATATTAATAATTATAAAATAATAATATATATACTAAAATATAGTATACAATTTAATTGAATATATATGTGATAATAATAATAATTATAAACATGATAATATATATGTAATAATAATAATAATAACAATAATAAATGATAATATGTATATAGTGAATTATATATATGATGCAATTTAATTGAATATATACAATATTAATAATTATAAAATAATTATTTATATACTAAAATATAGTATACAATTTAATTGAATATATGTGATAATAATAATAATTATAAACATGATAATATATATATAATAATAATAATAATAATAATAAATGATAATATGTATATAGTGAATTATATATATGATGCAATTTAATTGAATATATACAATATTAATAATTATAAAATAATTATTTATAGGGTCAATTACATATAGGTGCATTTTACTACCTCTAATTACATAGAGGTGCATGAACAGTAAAAAGTATCATAGAGGTGCAAAATTAGGTGGCAAAAAGACTTCAATGCCCTTTATTTCAAAATTCAAGATTCCAAAATTCCAAAATTTCAAAATTCAAATACATCAATCTCATCACACTAAAAACAAAAACTCTCCCTAATAATTCAAATTTCAAATTCCTAAAATCACTCACTTAAATCACGGTTCTTCGTATTCTTCATTTTCTTCTTCTTCTTCTTCCGTTCTTGTTATTCTTCATTTTCTTCTTCTTCTTCAAATTTCCGGTTCTTGCTATTTTTTTTTCAAATCTAATTGTTCTTGTTTTTTCTTTAAATCTCCACGATTATTATAAAAATAACACTTGCACAATTTCAAAAAATATTTGCACAATAACAGAAAAAAATTGAACAATAATAAAATTTCAATCAATACATATTAACACTCAAAATTTTGAAAATATATTTGCACAATAACACTTGCACGATGACAGGAAAAATTTGAACAATAACAGAAAACAATTGAACAATAGCAGAAAAATATTTGCACAATAATCAAAAAAAATTTGCACAAATTATCACTCAAAATATTTGCACAATAACAGAAAAAATTTGAACAATGACAGAAAAATATTTGCACAATAACAAAAAAATATTTGCACAATGACATAAAATATGTGTCAAGAGAAGCAATTTCAGGAAAAAAAAAAAACAAACAAACAAAAATAACACAAAAAAGAAGCAAAATTATTTTACCAATTGGTTGATTTATACCAAAGCTTTCGCCTCATATAATCCAGTTTATATTTCAGCAATCTTTTGCACATCAGTCCAGTTTGTGTTTTAGCAATCTTTTGTTCTGCAAAGAGACGACATTTGAATCATTTATACAAACAAAATAGAGCTTAATTTGATAACAAACATTTAATAAAAAAAAAAGAGTATTGTAGATATGCTTGAGATGACGAAAAACAAACTGTTACACCCATAATCGAGTGCATCCATCAGATTTGGAAGTACACCCACCCAGTACACCCACACTTCCGATGAGTACACCCATTGTCTCCCTCACAGATCTACGCAGCCATTGATTCCTTCCCAACCTGCAAAATCACCAACACAGCCACCAACACCAATAACCCTCACCCATCCACTCACCACCGTCATCCATCATCGACAGCCACCACCATCACCACCACATCGCCGTCGCGCGACGCTCGTCGCGTCAGATCCCGCCGCCATCAGCGCAACCACTTTTTACAGCAGCCGCCGTCGCGCCTCAGCCGTCGCAACGCGCCGTCGCGCATTTCCCATTCGTCGTCGTCGTTGCGCGATTCAAATTCCAAATTTGTCGTTAATTTCACTCGACCCGGAATCTGCAGACGAGTTAGGGTTTAGTCGCCGGAAAATGGAAGCTTCTCCGGCGAGATTTGGGGAAAAGGCTTGATGGGCCTGGTCCAAGGAAGCAAGGACGTCGAGTACGTGAAAGTGTGAAGAAGAAGAAGGGATTAAGATGAGAGAGAAGATTAAACATGTGAGAGAGAGAGAAGTGAGATTCTGAAATCGGGTCATGCTTTTGGTTTCAAGAATCTGCTGTATATAAATTAGGGACTAGGTGGCTTAGGGAAGAGAGATGAAGAGAAAGTAAAATTTTGAAATTTAAAAAAGAGAATCTGATAAGACGATAGAAAGGAGAGAGTGTGTGATTGAAAATGAATTAAGGGTGTTTTTGTCAAAACACACCCCCTAAAAAAAAGTGTGCACTCCTTTGTAATTAGATGAGGATACTTGCACTTGGTTGTCATTATTCCTTATTTATATACTAAAATATAGTATATAATTTAATTAAATATATGTGGTAATAATAATAATTATAAACATGATAATATATATATATATATATATATATATATATATATTTAATAATAATAATAATAACAATAATAAATGATAATATGTATATAGTGAATTATATATAGGATGCAATTTAATTGAATATATACAATATTATTAATTATAAAATAATTATTTATATGTGATAACAATTTAATTGAATAATAGTTATAATAAAAAAAATTAAATGAATAACATTTATAAATTAAATATATAAAATATTGACATAATATGATATTAATATATTTAAAAGCAAAATCATATTGAATGATTAGCTTTGCCCAAACGGTAAAGCGTCTAAGCTCTCTCCTCCTATGCGAGACGAGGGGCTTGCCCTCGCCAGTTGGCCCTCGCCAATTCCCTCGCCAGCTGGCCCCTCGGCAAAGCCCTCGCTAAATGTCCCCTCGGCAATGCCCTCGCCAATCCAGCTCTCGCCAAATCCCTCGGCAATTAGCGAGGGCAGCTGCCCTCGTTAATTAGCGAGGGGCGAGACGAGGGATAAGTTAACGAGGAGGTTTTTAGAGAGGGCAAGATGCCCTCGTTAAAACCCTCGCCAAGCCCCCTGCCCTCGCCAAATCCCTCTCTAATCCCCTCGCTAAATTGTTTTTTTTTTTTTTTTTGTAGTGTAATAATTTTTTTAAATATGGAACATGAGTCAATCTTTAAACTCTACAAAACATACAAGTCTATTCGAATTTCTTTGAAATTTATATCGAACTGCGTTGAATCGTACTCTCATCCAACGATCTCAAAATCGAAATCAAATATTTTTATTTGGTTTAAAACTCTAAGTTTAACCTAACAACTATAAGCTTCCAGTATAAAATATTACATGAAGTAGTAGCAAGTTTGGGTGCTTTTTTTTTTTTAAATCATATTATTTTTATTATATATATATATATATATATAAAACCTAAGAATAACAATTAATTTTCAAAACTTTATAATATAAATAAAATTAATTAAAAATATAAATTTATTTAAAATAATTATTTTTAATAATACATACATTTATTAACTAAAAAATTTACTTTAGTTGTTGCTCGTTTCCACAAATGAAGGACATTTAACTACACCTCAATTCTTTATCAGGAAGAATGCGTTAATGGGGAATACACATTTTCTCGAACACATATATTGTTGCCTTGCCCTCTACCCCTTTTTGACTTCTTTTCTTCTGTGAGTGTGGATCCAAAATGCCGCGGGAAACACTATAAATTCTCTGATAACAATGCTTCACATGATATAAGACCCCACCCCCAGCCTAGATCTTTCACACACTTCATTTGCATTAAGATTTTGATCCTCACGAGTGGAAGTAGGAGCCAAATATGTTGAAGAAGGCGATTATTCGACGGAATTGTAAAAAATTTCAACTTGTGAAATACTTTCATCGGAAACTTTAATGGGGTTGGAGATTTGCAATATGGCGATGAATTACAAGTCTCCTCAATGTGTGGAAAGACAGAAAAATTACCTTCATGTGTGGAAAGACAGAAAAATTATGAAAGTGGAGTAACTATTGGGGACAAAGAGACTTGACTTACGTATCAATCATTGGGGCCCACATTTGGTAGATGGTGGAAATTTCAGTGGGAGACTTAGTCCTCTATCTATACCACGTTAATTGCTTCGTCTTTTTTACTATTAAGACTCAATAATTCTTTAGCGTCTTTATCACTTTAATTGGTCCCCTTGGAAAACCATGTTTGATTCCACAAACAAGAATGAGGATGATAATCAGTAAAAATCTTCTCTTCATTTTACTCCTAGTTCGTAATATTAGCAATTTTTGTGGTTTCATGATTTTAGATTTTTTTTTCTTTTCTTTTATTCTACTAGCCTAAAAATAAAATCAATTTTGGAAGCATAGAGTGACCTGATTAAAATCATCTTTCCAATCGCGTGGGACCAGAGCTAGGTTGCATAGCCATGTATATTGTGATACAGGTGTGACGACTCGGATTTCAAAAAAATATGAAAAAGATACGGCCGGGTACAACCATAAATTTTTATATTTAATTTATACCCTTGTACATATAATAATTCCAAAACAAAATTAAACTATCACAAAGTTATGATTATTATACAAAAAGTTTGCTTAAGAGAAATTCCTTCAAGGGTAGAAAAGTTTGCTCAACTCGAGCGTATTCCATCCGTGTCCAACACGGTAGCATACATGCATTATTATTTTGTTGGGACGTGCCACATGGCCCATAAGGTGTGTTTTCCACCCCAAGAGTATCTCATACTGCATTATTTAATTTTTGGAAGTAGGCGTGCATTACCAATTTGATTTGGAGACTGAGTCGTGTATACCTGCATCCTTTTTAATATGAGAAGTCATTCTCTTGTCTAGTTTGTATACACATTAATTTGTAATTCCAGTTTGACGAATGAAGAAGATGAGTGAATATGTGATCATATGCTCATCCTTCTTCATTCTTTTAGTCCTTTTCCCAGAAACATGTTGTGGCGCAATCCTCCTAATTCTCATATTTGCAGTCCCTCTTCGTGTGGCAGTAAGCTACCCTTTCCGACTCAAAAATGATCCACCCCACTGCGGTTTTTACTCGCATGAATTGTCATGCGAAAATAATGTGACCACTATTTTTTACCTCAAATCCCACAAATACAGAGTGAAAGAAATCGATTACCAAAACTCCACCATCTGGCTGCTTGATGTTTCTGTGAACAATAACACATGTTCTTTTCCCAGCGTTTCTTTAAATCAATACAACCTTCACTCTCATCATTATCCTTATCTTGCTTACTATCCATCTATGGAGGAATTTTGGCATATTATTAGTTTTATGAAATGCCCATATCCGTTGAAGAATTCTACCCTCTTCACAGAATTACCTGCTCACTGTGCCTCTGATTCATTCACACATACTTATGCAAGGATTGGCCCCATGTCTGTAGCGGATATAAAAGATAACTGCAGTGTAGACACCGTAGTGTTCACATCCTGGCATTTTAGAGATTTGGAGAATGTATCAGTTTCAGAAATCCACCACTCCCTGCTCTATGGATTTCGACTCTATTGGGAGTGGACCAACTCTATGGACTGTAATGGAAGATTGAAGTGCGGTCGTGCTGATGGCGATATAGTAACTTGCAGCCACAGCCTCGGTTCAATGCTTAGTGCACTTTGGAGCAAGTTTGAAATTACATCATTTATACTAATACCCTCTCATTCGTGCTCTGCCTTCTAACAAATGCACAGCAGTTTCTCAAAATTTGGCCGCAAAATTAATTTATTTACACTAATTCTCCAACACTGGAACAAAATCTTGTGTGAAATTGATTTAAAGGGTATTAAGGTATTAGTTATTTCATTAATTAATATTACTTGTTAATACTATAAGATATTAGTTATTTCATTAAAATGTATTAAGTGAAAAATATTAATTATTTTGTTAAAGGATATTTTGTAAATCGATAAATTGGTTGACACACAAAATTAACTCAACAGTAAGAATAGCAATTATCATGAATTCTTATCTGTCCTCCCCTAAAGGTTTTCGTATCATAAAAGAAAAGAAAATAAAGTACTTTGAAGTATATGAAGGCGTGTAGACAAAAAATGAGAATTTTTTTCTTAGTATTTCCAATAATTTAAGTGGGTTTTTGTTAAGAATGACTAAACGATTCATCCCGAGACTGTCCAATTTCGTGCACGGATCAGGTTGAGCATGGATATGTATTTTGCTCCGTCCCAATTCGCCCGACACATATTGTATTCTTTATATATGTTATATATATTTAATGTTATATTATACTCCCTCCACCCAATTTTTTTAATTAGACAATTGGACACATATTTAAAAAAATATTAGTTGTTTGTGTATAAAGTAAATTGTTGGTCCCGGGATTGAGTTAGCACTTCTAGAGATAATCCCGAGGGGAGTTGAATAGATTATCTCAATCTCTTTTGAAATTAAGAGTAACTACTCAAATCAGACTTCCAAATTATCACGAGTACCCAGCGGAAACTTTTTATACTCAATCCTTTAATCAGATCTAAAAGCTTCTTGATTAAAATTGAATTAACACGGATAATCAACTGAAAATGTAAAGCAGAAAGTAAAGAACACAAAGATTTATAGTGGTTCGGATTGTAAAATCCTACATCCACTCTCCTCCTTCAACTTGAAGAAGGAACTCCACTCGCTTACTTCCTTTCGATGATTACAGATACAATTTCGAAGATACTAGTCTTCAGATCTTCTTCCTTCTTCAAATCTAATTTCTAATCTAGTTTTACAGTGTAGAGATTTCTAAGGAAAATACAGGAAAATGTTCTTTAAACACTTAGAAATTTTATAAACTAATGTGCTTTGCTAAGAGTGCTCTCTAGAATATGAATCTCAAAGTAATGCCAAAAGTTATAAGAACTGTGCTTAAGCCTATTTATAAGAAGTATAAGACAGTTAGTTTGTTAGAACATACTCTAACCGCTTAACAACCTTTCTTGAAAAACTGTCTTGACTTCAGTTGACTTTCTTAAGTTAGTTGTCTAACTGACTTGGTTGAAATCTATCTTTCTTATTCTACTCAGTTGATCTTCATCTCGTCTTGAGCTCTTCATTATTCTTTCTTTATCAGATGATTTCTTCAAGATTGTCTTCAATTGAATTGAATGTAGAACCTCAGCTGACTAACTAAGTACCTAGTCTGAAAATTTTTTAACTTACAGACTACAATACTTCAGTTGTTCTAGACATCATCAGCTAGTCATCTTACTTTACATAAACTATATATCCTATACATTTAATGATTGACTCGTAATTTAGCAATAAGTAATTTTAAGACCAATCAGTATATCGAACCCAAGAGATTAGTCGGACAGTAGATCCCAAAAATCATATGTTGGCATAGTATTATGGAAGCTAATCAGATTTTTGCAATTAAAGAAATAAAATAACAAATTAAAATAAAGATAGGCAAATTAACACTAGTTAACACCTAACTTCGAAGAAGTGCAAGAGTGAGAGGGAATTGCTCGGGTATCGTCACTATGTAATCCTTTGGCTAATTATGAACCAACAAACTTATCAAAGTATGTTACAGGCTTGTTAAGAGCAATCACAAAAGTAATTCCTTAAGCTCCTAAGATTGTGAACTCCTAGGCACATTCCCAATGGGTACTAATGCCTAGTGTTCGTCTCCTCACCACACACCTAAACGACCTCTAGGCATGCAATGTCTATTGTTCGGTGATCTAGTAACTAATCTCCTCTTGGTGCAATTAATCACTATTTGACTCTTAAGCAATCAATTAAAACATTCACTTAATCATCAAATAAGCACATCCAACTCTCGTTGCAACATACGAACCCAATAAATTAAGCTAATAGCAACAATCAATCACAAGATATATAAAAAGCCCAACAATAGAAACATATACACCCAATAACATGCAAATCAAAGTCATCAATTCATAATTTCACCAAATTCATACATAGATCAAATACCCAAGCAATAACAAGGTTAGCCCGTGGCTAATAAAAGCATAACAATGATGGAAATGATGAAATACAGAAGACCCATAACAAATAAATGCTTAGAACACAATGAAATAGTAAATAAGATGAAGAGATAGAACAATATAACCTTAATCCTCTTTGATTGAAATAAACTTGCAAGAGTCTTACAAAACTTGATGCTAAAGCTTGAGATGAGTAAATACAATGAAGAAATTGAAAGAAACAAGCTATTCTAACTATTTTGATGGTAAACCTAAGATTAAATGTAAAACTGTGCTATGTGTGTGGGAGAAGGGAAGGAAAATATTAATTGATCTTCTAGCTACTGGGGATCCCTTCACATCTGAAAATGGAGGTATTTATATAAGGGGGCTAGGTCAAAACATCAAAAATTACAAATAAGCCCCTCAAAAAATAAAATAACTCAGCAAAAATCGCGTAGGGCCCAGAGCCAACTCGGGTCGAGTTGGGCCAACTTGGGTCGAGTTAGGCAACTCTGGTCGAGTTTCTGTCGAAATTGCATCTGAATGATTTTTCTCAGTCAACTCGGGCCGAGTTGGGAAACTCAGGTCGAGTTGCTTTCTCGCTTCTCCCTCTCTGACTTTGTTCCCCCATATCTTGAGCATCCGACCTCCGATTGAGTCGATTCTTTTTGCGTTGGGATCGTCTCTCGACCCTCTTTCTGACCATGCTATTTCTCTTTTGATTTAAAAATGTTATCAGTCCTCAATTCGCTCAAAAAGTTGATGATTCCCTACACATTGAACAAAATACCAATTCTCTTTCTCAAGTAATATTAGTCAATTAAGAGGGAAATAAACATGATATTCAAAATAAAATGAGAAGATTAAACACTCAACAATCATGCAATTTTCACACTAATCATTTAACTCATCAAAACTACTCCCTGATCTAACATAAATGAGTAGAGTAAAAAGTAAGACTACGTTTATTTCGGAATTTAGGTGTGCGGGGGAAGTCATGACTTTAAATCCATGGTATATAAAAATTTTGATGAATAGTAAAAATATGTGTTTGGTCTGGGATTTTGGTAGAATGAGATTTTTTTATGTCAAATCAATGTTTAATAAATTAATGTTGTATTATTTTATTATATTATGTAAGAATAAAGTAGGAAAGAGAATGAATGAGTAAGAGAAAAATGATGATAGGAGTAATGATTGAGTAAAGTGATTTGTATTGGGAAGAATAATAATAGGTTTATAGGTATTTTTTATATTTATAAAGTGAATTGTATTGAGAATAAATACACTATATATTCACAAGTCAAAATGGAGAAAAATTAAATAAATGGATTTGATTCACACAAATATTATGCACAAGTAGAAGAATTTCAAATGACAAGGTTTTGTGAGGTATTTGAAATCTTCCCACTTGTAAGTAATATTTGTGTGAACCAAATCCGTATATTTAGTTTTTCTCCATTTTGGTTTGTGAATGTATGATGTATTATTTTCAAATCCCTTGATTTCAAATAACTCCATCTAAAAGGATCCTTAGTTTTTTCCTGTTTTTCTTATCTTTCATAGCTTATTTTATCTATAAATTCTTCATAATATTGTTTAAAGACAAGAGCTTTAAAGAAAGCCTTTTTTTTTTTTTCTGGTGGCAGGGCTCTTTGTTGCACTAAGATTCATAGTTGTCTTTCCTTGCATCATCTGGTTTTTTATCTACAAGTTTCGACGAAGGCATTTGTCGAGGTATGATGCAATAGAAGAGTTCCTACAAAGTGACAATCAACTCATGCCAATAAGATACTCGTATTCAGACATAAAGAAGATGACTAGAGGCTTTGGAGAAAAACTAGGCCAAGGAGGATACGGTACCGTTTACAAAGGAAGGCTTCGAAGTGGCTATGATGTGGTCGTAAAACTACTGGGAAAGCCCGGAGGAAACGGCAAGACTTCATGAACGAGATTTCAACCATTGGAAGGATCCATCATGTCAATGTTGTGAAGCTAGTTGGATATTGTGCAGAAAGATCTAAGCGTGCCCTTGTATTCAATTTCATGCCTAATAGTTCCCTCGACAAGTACATCTTTGGTCGAGAAAGAACGATTTGCTTGACTTGGGAGAGGAAGTATGAGATTGCACTTGGAGTTGCTCGAGGGATTGAGTATTTTCACAGAGGTTGTGACATTCAGATCCTGCATTTTGACATCAAGCCTCACAATATACTTCTTGATCATGACTTCACTCCAAAAATCACTGATTTTGGTCTTGCAAAACTATGCTCCACTGATAAAAACATGGTCACCATGACTGCAGTTAGAGGAACAATAGGCTATGTTGCTCCTGAGCTCCTCAATAGGGGCATTGGTGCCGTCTCGTACAAAGCTGATGTCTATAATTTCGGGATGATGCTTATAGAAATGGCAGGCTTAAACAAAGACTTGAATGTGAACAATAGAGCTTCTAGCCAGTATTTTCCGTGCTGGATATACGACTGTTTTGAACAAGGCCGTGACATTGAATTTGAAGTTACTGATGGAAACAACGGTGACGACAAAATTGCCAAGAAAATGGCGATAGTGGCATTGTGGTGCATACAGATGAGTCCAGGTGATCGGCCTTCAATGAATAAAGTGGTGGACATGCTGGAAGCCCAAGTGGAGCGCCTTCGAGTTCCTGTTCGGCCACCTCAATCAGCCCAAGTTGCAGTGAATTATGAGGATCAAATCTGGAGTACATATTCAGCTGGTTTTACGTATGCTGCTCCAAGCATTGAGATTACAGTTGAAGATTAAAAACTTTGTAATAGAAAAACTGTGCTTTAGGCTATGTGGTTCCCTTTATGTTTAAAAAAGCTCTAGGCGGAGATCAGCCTCTTGTCATGTAATATGGTAGAGGAGGTAAAGCGCAGTGATATATGAAAATTCTATCAAATATTAATGTATTGTTATATTATGTTGTGAGGATATTTTTGTTTTCTAATCAAGAAAAGAAAAACTTCAATTTTGGAAGCATATAATGACTAGACAGACAGTTATAAAAAACTATACCACTTGTATCCAACAAATACGCCAGGACAGAAATGAGTGATAAGAAGCGCATACCAGCCGAGGATGCCTCCGGGACATGGTTGACCTCAGTCTCATGGGCAGGTTCTATGAATGAGATCCATAACCATACGAAATAGAATAACCAAGCTACAGCCATCACCCAACCAGGTATTATTTAGTATAAACCGAGTGATGAGATATAATCTAACATTCCTTATTCCTTAATTATCAGATCCAGCTGCGGCCGTTATCATGATTTTTCTTCTCATCTTGGGTTAGTTTCTCTGTTCTACTGCATTATATTAACACATGTGGATATGGAACAGATAAGCTTAATTATACTCAATTCCCCTTAAATGTTCTCATCTACAAGAATCCGATCTGTAATGCATACAAGACAAATTTGATAGAAAGATACTAATTTGGTGGAGAATATTGCAGTTTTTGTATTTGCAGGAGTAAGCATCCCAGAAAAGATCATCATTGGATTCATATGTACTTCCACATTTATAATCGTTGAGATTTATGATAGATCTACCAACACAACCTGTAAGATTTCTTATGTTAATCAACAGAGCATGTAAAGAGATGGTTTTTACTGTGAATTTCAACAAATTTACCTTATATTTGAATGTGGTGTACTTGCAGGGCATGTCTGGCATCTCCGCCTTATAATTGGTGCGCACTTAATTTTATTTGCATCAATTAGTAAAAGTTGTAATTCTAAATATTTTTTCTTCCCTTAGTATTTCTTGTCTTTCGTATCTTATTTTGTCTATAAATTCTTCATAATACTGTTTTTTTCTTTTTTCTGGTGGCAGGGCTCTTTTTTGCACTAAAATTCATAGTTGTTTTTCCTTGCATCATCTGGTTTTTTATCTACAAGTTTCGACGAAGGCATTTGTCGAGTTATGATGCAATAGAAGACTTCCAACAAAGTGACAATCAACTCATGCCAATAAGATACTCGTATTCAGACATAAAGAAGATAACTAGAGGATTTGGAGAAAAACTATACGGTACCGTTTACAAAGGAAAGCTTCAAAGTGGCTATGATGTGGCCGTAAAACTACTGGGAAAGCCCGGAGGAAACGGTCAAGACTTCATGAACGAGATTTCAACCATTGGAAGGATCCATCATGTCAATGTTGTGAAGCTAGTTGGATATTGTGCAGAAAGATCCAAGCGTGCCCTTGTATTCGATTTCATGCCTAATGGTTCCCTCGACAAGTACATCTTTGGTCGAGAAAGAACGATTTGCTTGAGTTGGGAGAGGAAGTATGAGATTGCCCTTGGAGTTGCTCGAGGGATTGAGTATTTATACAGAGGTTGTGACATTAAGATCCTGCATTTTGACTCAAGCCTCACAATATACTTCTTGATTATAACTTCACTCCAAAAATCACTGATTTTGGTCTTGCAAAATTATGCTCCACTGATAAAAACATGGTCACCATGACTGTAGTTAGAGGATCAATAGGCTATATTGCTCCTGAGCTCCTCAATAGGGGCTTTGGTGGCGTCTCGTACAAAGCTGATGTCTATAGTTTTGGGATGATGCTTACAGAAATGGCAGGCTTAAACATAGACTTGAATGTGATCAATCGAGCTTCTAGCCAGTATTTTCTGTGCTGGATATACGACTGTTTTGAACAAGGCCGTGACATTGAATTTGAAGAAACTGATGAAAACAACGATGACGACAAAATTGTAAAGAAAATGGCGATAATGGCATTGTGGTGCATACAGATGAGTCCTGGTGATCGACCATCGATGAATAAAGTGGTGGACATGCTGGAAACCCAAGTGGAGCGCCTTAGAGTTCCTATTCGGCCACCTCAATCAGCCCAGGTTGCAGTGAATTATGAGGATCAAAGTTGGATTACATATTCAACTGATTCTACGTCCTTGCTCGGACAAGATTCTGCTCCATGCATTGAGATTAGGTGTGATTCCCTTTATGTTTAGAAAAGCTCGAGGCATAGTGTTTGTCCTGTTATATGGTAGAGGAGGTAAAGGGCAGCAATAGCAATATATGAAAGTTCTAACTGTCAAATGATTTTATAATGTATCATTAGGTGTGTTTGTGGATTATGTCAAATAAATGTATTGTTATATTATGTTATGAGGAAATTCTATGTTTTCTAATCAAGAAAAGAAAAACTTCAATTTGGGAAGCATATAATGACCGGATTAATCAAACTCATCTTGGTGGTTTGAGAGAGTTGCATATTACTTCAGTTTAATATATTATGCCAATAGAATACCGGTCAACTTCAACTTTAAGAGTTCTTTTTTTATTTCAACTGTTTTTTAAAAACCAAATTTAAAATATAGGAGTTTTGTAAATCTAGAGATTTTTAAAATTTATGTTTATTTTGGGTTTTTTTTTTTTTTTTGAAAAACATGTTTATTTTGGATTTTTGAGTAGGATAAAATTTAACTTTATGATGTAAGAGTGAGTAATGTTATATTATTTGTTGAGTGTAGTTGTAATGATTAGATAATTAAGATATAAGAGGGAGAAAAATATGAGAGAGAGAGAGATATTTTTTTAATAGGTTTGTTTTATAGGTGATTTATAGGTGTGTAGGTTTTATATGTTATTTATAGATGTGTAGTATGAAATTTTTTAAGCCCAAACTGAAATTGATTTTAAATTTTAAAATTCAAATCCAAACTTTTAAAACCCAAAAGAAAAGTGTAGAATCACTTTTTCTTGAAGTTGGTGCGATCCATCTTTAAAAAAAAAAATAAATAAATAAAAGGGTGATTCTTGGGTCGAAGTAGTGGTAGAAAACATCATATCCATTATGTGTAGGACAACTAATCATCATTATCTTTTTTTTTTTTTATTGGTAAATGTTAGTTGTTAGTTGTTAGAAATTAGTTCACCAAGTCTCGTTTCAATTCCAAATCCTCCAAGCCTCCTTATACCTCCCACTCCAATTCGTTCCCAAAGGGAATCGAACCCAGGTATCCCACTTAAGTGAGGAGCCCGGTGGCCAAGTGGGCTAAGCCCCCTTGATTACTAATCATCATTATCAAGTCATCATTTTTCTTGTTTTGCCTTCTCTCCTCAAAGTGGGATAGTTCTTAGTATATTGAAAAGAGTTTATCTGCAGTTCTTAATGCAAGTTTCTTTCTGTGTTACAACAAACATTCCAGATATACGGATACAGGATGTCACAATGGGCAGAGCACACGGGTACATTAGAGAAATGCTTTGAGCAACCAGAGAGCCTGGAATGTGTAAGACGCGTGAGATGGATTAGCGAGCTGAACTGGGAAGAGTTTGCAGCTGATGAAATAAGTGACCTTCGAGGTCATTTTCTCAAGTATCCGGTCGAAGTTGACAGAACGGGAAAGGTGAGGCCTCTCCCGGGCTGCAAAACTTTTCCGAACAAGGGTGGAAAGTTAGTAGGCACATTTACAGGTATTCAAGAGAATCTCACTATTTGATCACACCCCTTCTTTTTGTACTATTCTTGCTAGTCATTCCTTCGTTTAAAAGTCATAGTTTGTGAAACTAGATTTTACTCGGCATATGATTGATTAGGGAGTGGTGATAACATTTGTAAAAGAAGCGTTTTTATACATTGTGTTCAGTTGTTGAGATTTCCTATTATGCAATAAGTTATTTTAAATTATTTTAGTTCAAATTTGTTATTGATTTGATGATCCCTTCGTTATAATTTGGATTGTTCAAAATTAAAAAATGATAGTTTTATTTTCTCATACCCAAAATAGCAAGAAAACAACTATATTATCTCAAATAGAATTCTCACTCAATTATATCTCCACTATAATTAAATCCCTCATTTAATTAATCACTCCAATAAAGTTGAAGATTCATTTATCCTCCACTTTACACCTTCTAATACTAATAAATAACATTTTTAATAATATTTGTATCATTTGGTTTTGAGCAATTTAAATTGTAGCGGATGAAGTAGTAATTTGCTGATGCGGTAGATCAATTCATATTATCTTCACCTTCAATTTTATCATTATGTTTCTCATTTTTAGTCTCTCTAATTTATTTATTTTTAGTTTTATTAGTATTATCATTTTTTAATAACGAGTTTTAATTATTTATATATGTTTGAATTATAAAGTGTAAATTGATGGCAATGATTGAAATAAACGTATATTGTGTTGTAGAGGAAGGAATTATATATGAATACCTTGTTTGAGTGTTGGTTTAGTTGTAAACATAGGTGCATATATACAATTACCTGATCAGTATTGTTGATTAGTGTTGATTTAATTGCATCTATTATTTAACATATTAATAGTAAAATTAATGATTTAGTATAAAAAATACACAACAAACATGTCTCGCGATACGGGCCAAAGATATGTGATGATAGCTTAAAAACCGACACTCACCCTTCAAGTGTAAAGGGGCCGTGTAGTTAGTAAGTACTGATTGGAGTGTATAGGGTAAGAATTAATAAGACCAATCAACAAAAATATCGAACCCAAGGGAGAAAGTATGCAAACAAAATTCAAGGATAAGAGTTCTAAATGGCTAAAGTTGCAACAAGCTCTTGAACTAAATCACTACAAATTGCAAGAAATTAAATGACAAGTTTATGCAAACAATCTATCAAACACTTAGAATGCAAGATCAAATAGACTAAACTCAATGGGGAATTGGGTGCAAGGGATAATCTCCATCAAGGAATCCATGATTAACAAGCTATGATTGTATCCAAATGCAAATCAATCAAATTAGAAAGCATAAACCATCATGAAATTAATCACTCCATTAATATCACAATGCCTAATGTGAGTATCCTTAGTTCTTCCCATCTCTCAATGTAGAAGTCCACAATTCATACAATCATGCAAAATTGAAACCCGATTAACACCTAATCACGTTAGCTCAACTCTCGCCTATTGCTAGGGTGATCAACCATTAATCAAAAGAGACAATTTTTCATGAAACACAATTAAGAATCACAATTAGGGAGCAATCTAATTCAATTGATCACAATTATCAACAATCATAGCATGAGGCAATCACTTCATCCCTAATTTCAATTATCCCAAGCACAAAGCTATTAGCCCATGGTGCTACAAGCAAAAATCATGGCTAGAAAATCTAAGAAAGCAATTAACAATCTAATTACTACAAGCAATGAATTAAAGAGATCAAAGGGTAAGAACATCACCAATTAAGCTTCAATAGACAAAAATAAGAATGATTAATCTTGTACAATGCTTCACTACAACTTCAATTCTTCCCAATTTTCAGCTGCAAACTTCAATTACAACCAACCAATCTACTAATCTAATGAACTAAATGTGGAATCTATCTCAATTCTAACAATCTAATGCAATTACAAGTAAATTCAAGCTACAAAATGTAAAATTCGCTCAAAGAAACTCCTAGAAACTGCTCTGAACTGCTAGAATCAATCCTCCCTCTGTTTTGGCTTTCAATGGCTTAAAAACTGAATTTTTCGGTTTTGGGCACTCCTCGAGTTGAGCTTCAAGCCCTCGAGTCGAGGCCTAAAAGTCACTAACACGTTTCTTTAAAAATCTCTCCTGCCTCGAGTCGAGGCTTCGCCCTCGAGTCGAGCTTCCTGCATTTTTCCTATCCCTCGACTCGAGGCTCCTCCCTCGAGTCGAGGATACTGTCTTTTTGAAATTATTTCCCTCCAGCATGAACCTCGAGTCGAGGTCTGTGCACCCTCGACTCCAACCCGAGATCAGGGAATTTTTATCGAGAAGGGCTCCGGTCCCGACCCCCATTTTCGTCCCGTATGTTTGTCTTTTCATTCTAAGAATACCGGTACTCTCGGTTTGGTAAAATTCCACCGATTTAGCTGCAAAACGGGCTAAATACATCAAAACCTCACAAAGTAATACTTTTTAGGCAAAAGAGTGATACTTTTCTCATTTAAGCACAAAAATCACACTTTAGCTCACTTTTTGCACTAAAATTGGCCCTAAAAACATGTATCAATTCACTCCAATCACACCCCCAAACTTGAATTGTTGCTCGTCCTCGAGCAACGTAGAAACTAAGAACAAAGGAGTGAATTGATTGCAATTATGTCACATGGCACCATAAACGAAAAATAAGACAATCGAACTCATCAATGATCACTTGTATCAATGCAACTATCCACTAGCCATCAAGATGAATCATGCTCAAACAAATGCTCAATCAAACACTTAACACATTGCTCCTTCCATGGAGTGTTTCACTCTTCACTCAAGTGTATCAAGGTATAAAGCACTCAATCATCAAATTCATGAACTTGCACACCATATGCTTGCCACAAGACTTAATCTCAATCAAAATCAATTATGATCAATCAAGAATCAAAGAGGTCTTTCTTCTAGGTTGTAATGTAGGCTCTTTGGAAAGGTGGGATGTTTTTGGATAAAAGTGACTAAGTAGTAGAGACTTGAATGAAAGCTAATCAATACAATGCACATCTCTTCACTTTTCATCAAGTACACTCTTCCTTTAGAACTTCAATGATCATTCCACCATTCACTTGAGCTTTCTCTTTTAAAGCTCACAAATTAAATTTTTTTCTTTCACTTCATGTTCACGTTTTTTTTTTCACAATTCAATTCTTTTTTTTTTCAACCTTTTTCTTCTTTCAATATTCATCACTTAGCTCATCATCTTCCCACACTTAGCAATCCAATCACCATCATTAGCCAACATTCAAGCTCAACTCAACATAGGACAAGAAAGACTCATCAAAATAGGCTAAATGGTTTGGCTTGCCAAAGAATATGGATCATAAGGCTCAACATGGCTCACTAAGGAAATCAAATGTATTTGGTGGGAAAATATTTGGCAAAATGACTAATCATACCAAACATGGCCTCTTATCACTTTCAAGACATCACACAAAGATCAATATCAACAAGTCTAGTGGCAAGTTCTAGTATACAAATCATGAATGATGCACTCACCAAGGATTACTATCAACCGTATAAGATGTACGATTATTAAGGCACAAAAGCTCACGGGCTTAAATTTGAGCAATGAATCAAGCATCTTCAATCACATTCATCTTCACATAATTAATCAAGCAAGCTAGCTTTAAGATACAAATCAACTAGTGATCAAATCAAAATCCAATATATCTTGCAAATCAAACACAAGTGCACATGTACATAAATCCAAGCATACTCACTACCACAAAAAATGATACTCAAGGATATACAATAAGCCCACAATGAAGCTCATAATAAATCAAGCCCAAAAATAGTCAAGAGCAGGGAAGATAAGCTAAGATAAGAAAAACACCTCCCCCAAACTTAGACAAATCTAAGTTTGAAAGGAAGTGTGGTACCAAAGAGCCTTTCAACTCCATCTTCCTTTAAACATGCATAGAGCTCCTCAAGTTCCAAGCGAATCTCACAACCTACAAGGATCAAAAGACCCAATTATTCAAAGCAACAAAATAAAACAAACACACGAAAGCAAGAAAGGATGGGTTGCCTCCCATCAAGCGCTATTTTTATTGTCCTTTGCCGGACGGAACTCTAAGAGTTCATACTTCCCTTTTATCTACGAGAATGTTAGGCACTTCTTTTGGGATGGAAGGGTCCTTGTGCCTAACCAAGATCTCCTTTGTCAATAGGCAACATCCCATTTCATCTTCCACTAGGAGCTTTCCTTCTTCTTTGATCTCCTTCACTTTCAACACCTCTTTGAGTCTTTCTACTCCTAGTAGTCTCATCCAATTCGACTCCCTCCATACCACTTAATCTCCAACCACAAAGTTTTCAACTTTCTTCTCAAGCGGTGGCTTCCTTTCTTCTAACACCCCCAAACTTGAGCATTGCTCAAGTTTGGTCACTTCCTTCTCACCTTCTTTTTCAAGCTTCTTATCACCGGGATCAAGCAAAGGTACAATGAGAGCTTTCTCCTTCCTAAAATCATCCAAAGAAACACAAGACTTGTTAGCCATCATATTACAAGAAGGAATAAAATGCTCATGAATTAAAGAATTAGAAGAAGTAGAAGGTAAAGAATCATCCCTATCAATGGGAGGGCATGAATTAATGATCTCTATGTAGCCACATTTCTTCTTCTCCATCTTGCTTTGAGCAACTTCTTCCAATGGAGCTCTCGAAAATGTCACCTCTTTTCCATTGTAGCTCAACGTGAGCTCCCCTTTCTCAACATCGATAATCGCTTTTCCCGTGGCAAGGAAAGGTCGACCAAGTATGATCGGTGCCTCAAGCTCCTCCTTCATGTCAAGAACAATGAAATCAACCGGGAATATGAGCTTGCCAACCCCTACCAATACATCTTCAATGATCCCAAATGGATGAGCATATGATTGATCCGCTAATTGAAGGTTGATGTTAGTAGGAGTCACCTCTCCTAGCTCCAATTTCTCAAACATGGACAAAGGCATGACATTTATACTTGCTCCCAAGTCACACAAGCCTTGGATGTTCACATTCTCACCTATCTCACATGGGATAATGAAGCTCCCCGGATCCTTTCTCTTTTGTGGTAAGTGTCTCTCCAAGATCGCCTTGCACTCCTCCACTAGCTTAAGTATACCCTTTTCATCCCAACTCCTCTTCTTAGACATGATATCTCTCAAAAACTTCTTATAGTGGGGTATTTGTTCAAGGGCGTCCATTAGTGGGATTTCAACATGCAAGCTCTTAAAAACTTTCAAAAACTTACCAAACTCCTCCTCTAGCTTTTTCTTCACTAGTCTTTGGGGATAGGGAACCGGATTAGCTTTCATAGGCACTCCCCATGCACCTTTCTTGGACTTCTCTTCTTCTTTCTTGGACTCTCTTCTTGCTTGCTCTTCACTTGCCTCTTCTTTCTCCACAACCACATTTTCTTCAATAACTTCTTCCTCTTTCACCACCTCTTCTTCAACATCCCCATCTTTAGGCATCTTTGGGCCTTCATAGCTAGCACCACTCCTTAGTTGAATAGCACTACAAAACTCCTTTGGATTAGGCTCGGTGGTAGATGGATACTTCCCCTTGTTTTGCATGTGATCCACCGTAGAAGAAAGCTTCCCAACCGTTGTGGCTAATTGTCCCACTTGGTGCTCAATGGTCTTGAATATTGAATCATTCGCCTCCAACTTCTTCACTATCATCCCAAGTAACTCCTACGTAGTTGCTTTCCCCACATTATTAGGAGTTTTGGCACTCGGATCTAGTACGGGAGGTTGGACGGCGATTCTCGGGTTGGCATATGAGAAATTTTCGTGACTTCTCCAATTGTTGCCATTGAAGTGAGGTTGAGGTGGATAACTTCCTTGGTGTCTATTTTGGCATGGCACTTGATAGGGCCTTGCACCTTGGAGATTGCCTTGATGATTGCTTCCTTGATAGCCTCCTTGAAATGGAGGCCTCCCCATATAGTTCACTGCTTCCATGGGCATTGAGCTTTGAAAACTATCAACTTGAGCATGTGGTGGAGGATTTCCCCCTTGTTGTGACACGGTAAGAGCTCCAATCTTGTCCATCATGGCCATCATCATAGACTTCATACTCTCTATTTCCTCCACTTGAGACACCCGATGGTGGTTCCCCCTACTAACACTTGCTTGAAACGAATCTTGAGCAATATTTTCCATAATTTGTTTCATCTCTATCACCGACTTGGACCAAATTGACCCATTGGCACAAGCATTCAAGAAAGCTCTATCGGAATCATTGAGGCCAGTTAGAAATACATAATGGTTTGCTCATCGGAAAAACCATGTTGCGGACAATTGATGAGTAGCATACCATACCTCTCCCATGCTTCCGGAATAGCCTCTCCATTCTTTTGCCGAAAGTGAGAAATAGCTTCCTTTGCTTGCACCATCTTGGATGGCGGATAGAATTTCATCAAGAATCTTTTGCTAAGGTCCTCCCATGTACGTACGGTTCCGGGTGGAATAGAATTAAGCCAAGCTTTGGCTCTCCCCTTAAGAGTGAAGGAGAAAAGCCTAAGCTTCTTTGCATCTTCGGGTACCCCATGGTATTTTGTAGTGTCCGAAATCTCTAAGAATTGTGCCATATGTTGATGTGGACATTCATCTTCGTCCTTGCCTTCGAATTGTCTCTCTCTAAGCATCCTCACTAAAGCGGGACTTATCTCAAAATTGTTGGCTTCTATTCTCGGCCTTGCTATCCCATCATAGTGCTCTCTAGGTTGTGGCTCAAAAAACTCTCTCAATGGCCTCCCTTGAGGTGGTGGCTCATTCATAGGTTGTGGTTGTGGTTGGGCATTTGGAATGTGGGGTGGCTCATGGTATTGTGGCTCATTCATGTAAGGCATTTGAGGGTAGTATGGTGGATAAGGTGGATAATATGGGTATTGATGGACTTGTGGAGGATAAGGATATGGATTTTGGTAAGGAAAGTGTTGTGGTGGCATCCCTTGAAATAAAGGGTTATCTTGAGCATTAAAATTGTTCCCATGACCTCCATTGTCTACTCTTCCCTCTCCATGTCCATTCAACTCCTCAACTTGTGGTTCACCACCCACTCTCTCCTCATTCCTTTGATCTTCTCCTTCCATATCTTCCCTTCGTCGTCTCACACGATTTCTTCTCAACGTAGCCTCAATTTCCGGATTTAGTGGCAAGGGTGGAACACCACTCGATCTTGTTAGCATACACCTACAATGCCACAAATCCAAGGATCAAATTCTCACCAATAAAATCAACAAAAACAAAAATAAAAACAACAACTAGCCACTTCAAACAATCCTCGAATCTCACTTATTGGCGCAAAAACTAACTCCCCGGTAACGGCGCCATTTGATTGGAGTGTATAGGGTAAGAGTTATTAAGACCAATCAACAAAAATATCGAACCCAAGGGAGAAAGTATGCAAACGAAATTCAAGGATAAGAGTTCTAAATGGCTAAAGTTGCAACAAGCTCTTGAACTAAATCACTACAAATTGCAAGAAATTAAATGGCAAGTTTATGCAAACAATCTATCAAACACTTAGAATGCAAGATCAAATAGACTAAACTCAATGGGGAATTGGGTGCAAGGGATAATCTCCATCAAGGAATCCATGATTAACAAGCTATGATTGTATCCAAATGCAAATCAATCAAATTAGAAAGCATAAACCATCATGAAATTAATCACTCCATTAATATCACAATGCCTAATGTGAGTATCCTTAGTTCTTCCCATCTCTCAATGTAGAAGTCCACAATTCATACAATCATGCAAAATTGAAACCCGATTAACACCTAATCACGTTAGCTCAACTCTCGCCTATTGCTAGGGTGATCAACCATTAATCAAAAGAGACAATTTTTCATGAAGCACAATTAAGAATCACAATTAGGGAGCAATCTAATTCAATTGATCACAATTATCAACAATCATAGCATGAGGCAATCACTTCATCCCTAATTTCAATTATCCCAAGCACAAAGCTATTAGCCCATGGTGCTACAAGCAAAAACCATGGCTAGAAAATCTAAGAAAGCAATTAACAATCTAATTACTACAAGCAATGAATTAAAGAGATCAAAGGGTAAGAACATCACCAATTAAGCTTCAATAGGCAAAAATAAGAATGATTAATCTTGTACAATGCTTCACTACAACTTCAATTCTTCCCAATTTTCAGCTGCAAACTTCAATTACAACCAACCAATCTACTAATCTAATGAACTAAATGTGGAATCTATCTCAATTCTAACAATCTAATTCAATTACAAGTAAATTCAAGCTACAAAATGTAAAATTCGCTCAAAGAAACTCCTAGAAACTGCTCTGAACTGCTAGAATCAATCCTCCCTCTGTTTTGGCTTTCAATGGCTTAAAAACTGAATTTTTCGGTTTGGGCACTCCTCGAGTCGAGCTTCAAGCCCTCGAGTCGAGGCCTAAAAGTCGCTAACACGTTTCTTTAAAAATCTCTCCTGCCTCGAGTCGAGGCTTTGCCCTCGAGTCGAGCTTCCTGCATTTTTCCTATCCCTCGACTCGAGGCTCCTCCCTCGAGTCGAGGATACTGTCTTTTTGAAATTATTTCCCTCCAGCATGAACCTCGAGTCGAGGTCTGTGCACCCTCGACTCCAACCCAAGATCAGGGAATTTTTATCGAGAAGGGCTCCGGTCCCGACCCCCGTTTTCGTCCCGTATGTTCGTCTTTTCATTCTAAGAATACCAGTACTCTCGGTTTGGCAAAATTCCACCGATTTAGCTGCAAAATGGGCTAAATACATCAAAACCTCACAAAGTAATACTTTTTAGGCAAAAGAGTGGTACTTTTCTCATTTAAGCACAAAAATCACACTTTAGCTCACTTTTTGCACTAAAATTGGCCCTAAAAACATGTATCAATTCACTCCAATCAAGTACCCGGTTAAATTATCGAAAAAAGTGAATCAAGAGGGGAAAAATCCTAATCTACTAGTCTAATCATAATTGTAATACAAGCCATTCAATGAGAAAGAGGAAAGCAATCAAGCAACAATTTAAAAAACGAAATAAAACTAGCAACGAGGTTCAAACAATAATAAAGAGGTGCTCGAGTGCTTATCAACAAATGGAGCTCGAATATGCAACGAATTCAAATGAAATTTCTCATGTCAATTAATCAATAAGAACAATCTTTGAAGCAAAACATAATACTGTGCTTTGTAAGCCTAGGAATTACGTCACAATTAAAGCACGAAAGATTGAGAGGACTAAGTTACCCTTTCCTCCCGGGGCGAGGACACGAGTCAATAGGTTTTCCTAGCGTGTTCCCCCTTTGATACTAAGGTTCCTTTCCTATGGCCTCTTCACTAATTACCCGATTATTCGTCTAAGCAACTAATGTGGAAATGATGCATTTCTAATGGCATTAACCAAGTCTCCTTGCGTTAAGCCAATATTAACTCTAATCTACCCAATTAAATCCACCTTCCAAATGAGTAAATTAATTATCTAAGTCTCCTTGTAATAACTAAGCCACTAGACAAGGGATTAGGAGCAATTAAGTAAATAGGTCATTCAAACCTCATCAATCCAATCAATTAATTAACAATCAAAATTACCCATAAGAATTCATCACAATATTCAATCACCCATAAAACACAAAGAAACTAGCCAAACATATTAAGAAACAAAAAAATTCCAAGAAATGAGGAAGAAGAGTGATGAACAACATTGAAAATAAACCAACAAAAGCTTGAAATAAAGGAGAAATATCACCTAGATGGTGTTCTTACAACTTGAATGATCCAAAGTAGCTTCTAATTTGCTAAAGAAATTAAAGGAATTGAAAAACTAAGCTATCTATCCTAACTATGTGTTTAATTGTGTGTTTTTAAGTGTAAAGTGTGTATCCCCTTTTAAAATCTGATAATGAGAGTACAAATAGTGAGGGATTAGAGTAAAAGTCTCAAAATTGCAAAATGTGGCTTTAAAACTGATGAAAATGTGGCTTTAAAACTGATGAAATTGCATTTTTGGCGCCGAATCGGGGTTGACTCGGTCAAACTCGGTCGAGTTGACCGAGTCAACTCGCCCGAGTTGATATCCGGGAACAGGGGACGCTGCCATGGCTCAGATCGAGTTGGAGAGGAGCAACCGAGGCGATTGGAGGCATCAACCGAGTTGAGCCACGACAGGATTTTGGGATCATGCCTAGGCTCGAGTAGGAAGCGGCCTCGGGTCAAGTAAAACGCAGCGCCAGAGAATGGATAAGGCAACGATGGCTAGGACGGCGATGAATGTTGTCGCGACGGTGAGGTGCACGACGCTGGAGTTTCAACGCGACGGTGGCGAATCGCGCATAGAGGTGGCGGCGCTAATTTGGATGGCGACGACGGCGATGAAGTCGCGGGCTGCATTGGGTGAAGGCACGACAACGCTGCTATTGCTGGGTCGCGACGGCGCTGGTGGATGCGCGGCGATCTGTGCCGGATCTGTACGGTGACGAAGTCAACGACGGCTGTTGTGCTGAGATGTGGACGACGATGGTGAGGGTGTGTGTTTGAGGCTGTGAAGGCCATGAAAGATGGGGCTTGGTGGTTGTAGCGCAATGGATGTGTTGAAGAAGAAGGGGGTGCACTTCTCGATTGTGGGTGCATTCGATTCGAGTGACTTTATCAATTCACCATCTCAACTTCGTTCGATCGTAACGTTTTCATAAGATGTCTGATTGACCTGATTCTTTTTGTGTTGCAATCGTCTCTCGGCCCTCTTTCCAACTATGCAATTTTTCTTTTGATTTGAAAACTTTAATAGCCCAGAATTTGTCCTCCAAAACAGCAACTTCCCTACAAATTAAAGCACACAACACCAAATCAAACAATCAAATGCAACTGACCATTTAAATTGAATTAACATGAAAATTAACGATTAAGCACTCAATAATTACACAATTTTCACACTAATCATGTGACAAAAAAATATTCATTTTCAGTATGTGATATCTTTTGGATGTTTGACTATTTATTCAAAGATAAAATTATTTAGTTTCCAGAGATGAAACAACATGAAGAAGTTGAAAAATAGTACACAGAAAGAGTGAAGTTTAATTAATAGCTTCTCTTTTCAAAAAATTAAACTTGCTTCTTTTTAGTTTATTCAAAAAAAAATAGTTATATTCAAAAAGGAATACAATATTTTATTCTTACCTTTTAAATATTTCTTTAATTACTCAAATTATCATTAATTTTATTCGTAAATAATCACTTTATTTATCAGTGGATCTCACAATATACTATAATATCTTTATATCACTACAAGAATTTCATAAATTAGTGACAGATTTTTTCTGTTAGTAAACAAGGAATTTATATTTACTAACGGATTAGTAACAGATTACCAACAAAAAAAATCTGTAACTATTAGCCTCGTCACTAAATATAACAACAGAAAATATTTCTGTTGGTAAAAAATATTAACGAATTGCCAACGGATTAGTGACAGATAATTCAAATTGAGTATTCCGTCACTAATCAGTCGATAATACGTCACCAAACATAATCTGTTAGTAAATTAATATGTGAATCTGTTGGTAATCCGTTATTAAAATGTTGGTAAATATTGTCAGTAATCCGTCACTAATAAATCTGTTGATAATCTGTCACTAAAATGTGTTAGTAATCTGTCATCAATCTGTCACTAAATATATTCGTTAAAAATCTGTCACTAAAATGTGTTAGTAATGTGTTATCAATCGCCACTAAATAAATCCGTCGAGAATCTGTAACTAAGATGTATTAGTAATCTGTCACTATCCATAAGCAAATATTTTTGTCACCATTCTGTCACTAATTAATAAATTTGTCACAAATCTGTTAGTAAAATTTGTTTATACCAATAATTTTTATCACGTTAATATGATTTTCTCTACTTTATAATTCAATAACAATAATATCAACCAAAATATACCTAAAAATTCATTAACATATAATGTTTGCAAACACAATTCACCTACCAAAATAATAGCATCCAAATAGTAATATTTTTCACCTACCAAAGTAATACTATCCAAGCATAAACAATGTACATATTTCGAACACAACTTAAATTCAACTAAAATCTAAGACGCCTCATCACCATCACGAAGATCTCGATAAGCTTGGTCTGAGGCATTGAATCGCTCCATTAGAATGCGAATTGTCTCCTCCATTTGTTGTCGTGCCATGACATCATCCAAAACCCTCTGAATTTCAGCTCGACCCTCTCTAATGAAAATAAAAAGAAGAAATGGCTTAGTTCACAGTATATGGCATATGTATTAACACTACAAGCATTTTCACAAATACTTTAAAGACAATTACCTTGAAACTATTTCTCCAGAATTCCCACAATAGCTATGTACACCACCTTTTCTCTCTCTAGGCTACAAAATCAAATTAACCAAATAAAACTGATGAATGAACACCAGGTAAAGATCAAGGATCAAGGTAGTAGTCATAAAAGCTTTGATTTCTCTGAAATTAGATACAGTTGTTAACAAATCTAGCTTAGACACCCAATGCTCGGAAACCCTACATAACATGCCTGTACATACCAAAGTGATGTACTGAAAAGGAAATAGAACAAGTGCTAGATGACCATACTTACCAAATTGATGTGTGACTAATACCAAGCCCATTACAGGTAAGTATCATTCCTTTAAATCTCGATAAATATTCCTGGATGGGCAGATATCAGAAAAGTGTCAAAGATCCATCACAGGAAGGTGAAATTACTCGGATCAAATAAAAGCCTGAATCAGGGAGGACACTAAAAAATAATATGCAAAAAAAAAAAAAAAAATACTAACCCGCAGCATGTATTTGTCAATCTCATAGTTCCCATTCAAATCATACTCAAGCCTCTTATCTGGATCACTTAACACTACAAGAAATTTAAGGGAATGATGGTAAACAATATGGCTCCAAAGAGATGATGAGAATTTTACAAAAATTACATATTCAAGAGTCCAACGAGGCAATCAAATAGTTTTAAAAGGCACGAGGCGCAAAAAGGCGCAAGGGGTGCTCTGGCGCCCGAGGCGCAAGGCGCGCGCCTCTCGTCCTTTTTCCCAAAACAACAATTTATGATGCCTATACATATATTTCATGCAGATTTTCCAACATAAAACCATATAATACTACCTAAAAGTCAATAAATGAACACTAGAAGCTTGTAACATAATGTAAACATGTGAAATAACTCAAAAGTACTAAAACAGTGAATTAAACTTCAATCACACACAATAATCATCACCAAATGTTTAAAAACCAGCAAGTTCAGTTTCGATTAGTTATTCTAAGGCTCAAGTTAACTAGTCATCGTCACTCTCATCAAACTCAAAGGCTTCCTCCTCCTCATCTTCAAATTGTTCATCATCTATGTACTTTTCTTCCTCTTCATCCTCCTCAAATTCAAATTCATCTTCATCCTCATTTTCATCTCTAAGTATAAGAGAGTCTTTTGCACTCTTTCCCTTGCCCTTGCCCTTGCCCTTTCCCTTGTCCTTGTCCATTTTACCCTTGCCTTTAGCACTTGAACTCCCCAAAGTTGATCTCTTTCCTCTTGTTTTATAGGCGGGCTCATCAACTCCCATAGCATCACCAACCACATCCCACGTCAAATCATCATCTTCAAACACCAAATCCTCTTCATCATCGGATCCGTCACCCAACCATTCGTTGCTCTCATCAATTTCTTTCAAAGAAATTGGGTCAACCCGATCACGTGAATCATAACGACGCTTCAATGAACGATTGTATTTAACAAATACTAAATCGTTCATGCGTTGTTGTAGTAGCTTGTTTCTTCTTTTTGCATGCACCTACAAAATGTAAGAGAATGTAAGTAAAAATATAATAATATTATAAATTTATAATCGATAAATAAAAAGTATTTAGTTACTTACATTCTCAAATATGCTCCAATTCCGCTCACAGCTGGAAGAGCTACACGTGAGGCTCAACACCTTGACAGCAAACTTTTGCAAGTGAGGAGTGGATGTACCATATGTTTCCCACCATACTGCAGGAGCCAACAATGATCTTTGCCTCTTTGCCATGTTGAGCCCAAACCCCCCTTCAGCTTTCCGGTACATCTCTAGTTCCACGGATATCTTATCTTGCTCCTCTGGGTTCGGAACCAATCTCTCAACGGTTCTAAGGAAACCATTACTCACTTCTTCTGCAACTACCCCACCATTGGCATAAAAGAACTCGGGATTCAAATAGTGTCCTGCAGCATGTAAAGGTTGATGCAGTTGGCATTCCCATCTTCTGTCAATGATCTCAAATATATCTTGATATCGATCTTCATTATCAAACGACTTCATTATAGCCTCTTCGCTCGATCCATGGCCTCGTAGATGTAGCCCATTGCAGGCTTCTTCTCACCATCTACCATCCTCAAGACACGAACCAAGGGGCCATATATCTTCAAGATGTAAAGAGCACTTGACCAAAATTTATTTGCCAAGATAATCTTGGCCACCTTCTTCCCCTCAGCTTCCTTGGACCATTTGCTCTGCGTCCAGCTATCAGATGTGAACATTTTTCTCAGCTTGTTCTTCAACTTCATCATTCTCTGAAGTGAGAGATACGCAGTGGCAAATCGTGTGACGCCAGCTCGGCAAAACTTCATATGCCTAGTGAATTGCCTTAGCATATTTACAACTCTCGAACGAACATATATATATGTTGTCACACACATTGCCTTCTTTAATGTTAACTTGAACTCGGGAATTTTTCCAATATCTTCCAACATTAGATCAATGCAGTGTGCAGCACATGGAGTCCAGTACAAGTTTGGCCTCTTAGCTTCCAACATTTTTCCTAATTAGTAAACAATTTATAAAAAAATAATAAGTTCACCAAGAATTGAAATCACATAATTGATTAATTGAAAAATTAATTGAATTTCTTACCCCCAAGCTTCATGTTGCTGGCGTTTTCAGTGATGATTTGGACAACATTCTCCTCCCACACACGCTCAACAAATTTATCTAATAGCTGGCACATGGCAGTTCCCATCTTTGAGTAGTCGGAGGCATCAACACTCTCAATAAAAACAGACCCTCTAGGAGAATTAACCAAAAAATTTATCAAAGTTCTCTGTTTTTTGTCTGTCCAGCCATCAACCATCCATACTTCGCCCATTCTGCACAACAAACAGCAACGTAATCTTCCTCGACCTCCTTCACAATCCTGCTTAAACATGGGACACGCACCTCATGACAAGAAGGTGGCTTAAGAAGGCGCGCCCAAGGCGCGAGGCGCGTGAGGCTAGTAGCCTATTGGGTGACGAACAGAGAGTATTACGCTGGGTAACTACTGGGAAAGGCCGCCGACTGTGGTGTCATTGGTATGGGCGTCGATTGAGGCGTCGGTGATGATCGAGTGATTCCCTGATTGTTGGAGAGCGCATATAAAATTCATGGTAACAATGTGCTGGAATTTTCGCGATTAGGAAGGGTGATAGTCGCCAGAGGAAGTAGTACCCTCCATCGTGATGATCATAATAGCACTAATGGCCGGCGGCGGCCATGGAAATTGAGAAGAGAGAAGCTCTACAAATTAGGGCATCAGAGGACAATGAGGGATCAAAGTGAGATTGAGATTGAGCAGAAGAATCATAAGTATGGTTAATTAGAATTGTTAAGAGTGTTTTACCTGTTAAGGAATTAGTGAAAATTATCAAGAGAATGTGAAATCTGAATAATACGGTAGATTCATGTGGAAGTTGTTTTAAATTAGTGACCGATATTTTTTCCGTCACTAACTTTTTTTATGTAAATAAATTCTAAATTATTTGAAATTTAGTGACAGATAATTTTCGTCACTAACTTTTTACATATAAAAATATTTTTTTATTAAATTTGTGACGGAGTTGATCTGTTGCAATTTTTACTTATAGTTTTTTTTTGTTGGGAATAAAAAAATACTAACGAATTGGAATTTCGTCAAAAATATATGTTAGTAATCCGTTGGTAATCCGTTAGCAAATCATTAAAATCATTTCCGTTACAAATCTGTTAGCATTTAGTGACATATTAAGTTCGTTAGTAAATTGTATGAGTAATCCGTTAGTAATCTGTCGGTAAATTGTTGGATTTCAATTCCGTCGCAAATTTGTTAGTATTCAATTTTAATTACCAACAGATTTAAATCCGTTCCGTCACTAAAATGAGGTGTTTTTGTAGTGTATCATGTTATATGTATATTTAATTTATGTGTTGCATCAAGAAAAAAAATCAGTTTTGGAAGCTTATAATGACCAAACTAATTAAACTCATCTTTGTGTGGGGCCCTAAGACTTGAATATTGTTTCAGTTTAAACAATTAAGTCAATCGAACTCCGGCCAATTTCAACTTTAATTTATGTGTTGCATCGGGGAAAAAAAATCAATTTTGGAAGCTTATAATGACCAAATTAATTAAACTCAACTTTGTGTGGGGTCCGAAGACTTGAATATTGTTTCAGTTTAAACAATTAAGTCAATAGAACTCCGGCCAATTTCAACTTTAAGATTATTGGCCTTGAAAATATATATTTTGATCAAGTTGTCCATTTTAAGATGTTACCAAAAAATAATATTTAATATTTAAACAAGACCTGCTTTTTTCCTAACTATTCTGCATATCCGACCTAACCTGCTCAGGATTCGCGAACTTTATTATATGAGTAATTTAACGGATTCTAGATCCACAAAATATTTTATATATGAATTTGTCTTTAGTATAAACTATAAAAAAATACATAACAAACATGTCTCACGATATGAGGGAAAGATATGTGACAAAAATAATATTCATTTTCAGTATGTGATATCTTTGGGATACTTGACCATTTATTCAAAGAAAAACTCATTTAGTTTCCAGAGATGAAACAACATGAAGAAGTTGAAAAATGGTACACAAAAGCGTGAAGTTTAATTAATAGGTTCTCTTTTCAAAAAATCTAATCCTGCTTCTTTTTAGTTTATCCAAAAAAAAAAATTAGTTATATTTCAAAATATAAATATATATAATATTTTATTTTTACCATTTATATATTTCTTTAATTACTTAAATTGTCAATAATTTTATTCGTAAACAATCATTTTATTCATACTGTTATGTGTATATTTAATTTATGTATTGCATCAAGAAAAAAAATATTAATTTTGGAAGCTTATAATGACCAAATTAATTAAACTCATCTTTGTGTGGGGCCCGAAGACTTGAATATTGTTTCAGTTTAAACAATTAAGTCAATAGAACTCCGGCCAATTTCAACTTTAAGACTATTTAATATTTAAGCAAGAGCTGCTCTTTTCCCAACTATTCTGCATATCCAACAACGTACTTCAGCGAGGAACCAATTTTTCAATTATCTCCACTTGATAGGGATTATTATCCGAGGTGAGATAATATAAAATTAGTAAAAGTTTGATTGTTTAGTAGGTCATAAAAATAGATGAATAAAAAATTATTTGATATCTAAAATTTGCTTGGTAGGAGTTATTAAAAGATGATACAATTTAATATGATGCTTGATACACCATATAAAATCAGTATAACATATAAAATTATAATTTTAACCCTAAGAATTTTTCATTTCCCTCCAACTTGCTTATTAATTTTTCCCCCAAATTGTACTTATCATTAGCAAGCAATTTTCCTTTTTATTTTCCTTCTTTATCGAATATTTTCTTTCCCTTGCAATGATGTATATATTTTAATAAGCATATACATTTGAAGGAGATTTTAGTTTTAGAGAGTTTGTGATGAAATAACACTTCATAGTCATAAAACCTCAAATTTTAAAACTGTATGTCATTCCTTGAAATAAATTGTGTTAATTCACAATGGGCAAAAATAAAATCCATCAATTAATAACAAATAATACAAAGAAGGACTTGCACAAGTGAAAATTAATGTACATGTGAACGAAACTAGCCACTAAAATGTCAAAGTTCCCCCTGGTGCACGCTTCTTGTTGTGACCCTTCCTGCCCCATTCAACAAAAGGAATAGCTTCATCTATTTCGTAATACTTGTCTGAAGAATAACCAAGGACGCGATGAGCAGCAAATATCAGCCAAGGTTGTTTCTGCTTATCTGCTGATGAAAGGCAATGCTCGATGAATCTGTACTGCTCTGATCCTTCTCTCAAGTCGTGCTCACTATCTGCTATGCAGAAGTGAAACATGACAAAATCTGCTGAGTATATGAAATGAAATACTCAAGTTGAGTTCGAAATTACAAGTAATCTTTTACAGGTGAAACTAAAACTTTGCAAACTTTTCCCCTTTCCAATCGGGCAATTTGCCGAAGAAAAAACTAGACCATCAAGCAACTTTAAGTTTCAAACAGATGCAGCAATGATCACACCCCCTCCCCCTTTCCAAATTCTCATATGCAAGAATGACAGTAGGTCAGATCTTCTAAAGCTCGACTCCATCAAAACATTCATGAACCCATACCTATACTTTACAAACTCCTAAGCCTATTCAATGTTTGGGAACAATGAACTTTTTAATTAGCTAAACTAAACTGTCTATACATTAGACTGTAGGACAATGTTACTTTTCAGTTGCTACACCTCTCAGGAGATACTGTTGGATTAGTCTTCTCCATACTATCAAAGAGAGTTATCAATCTACTTTGTCAGTGCTGCAATGGCCATAATGCTGTCAGGTCAAAAGACCCTAAAGGGATATTAACTCATTAATTAAAAATTAAGCGATGCAATGTACCTAATGAAAATTTTCTATAATTACTCCATGGGAAATATTGTTGGGCTTAGCAAGACAATAATAGATGATCACTAAAATTAACAAAAGCCTCCCAATTTTGCTTTAATGAAAATGAACAGAGATAACTATCATTACCAACATTTGGCTCTATTCTCTGCAGGAACATAGAACATGGTCTCAGCGAGCACACCACACTCTCCACCGGAATCTGTTGTGTCGTAAAAAGATCCTATAAAATCTAGGACATTTTTAACAGATGAAAAATGCTCTCATCTCTCTTAGGGAATAGAACAGAACAAATAATCAGTGCAGAATGAAAAGGAAATTAGAGCATTAATAATAGAAGACTCAATCAGGAATTACAGAGTTGAAGCAGTCTGATGAGAACCGCAAGCAAAATCGAAAGTTGCAAGCAATCTTGCTAAGTAAAAGTTACTTGATATTTTCATATTCCCTCAAAAGTGATGATACAAGGAGTTATATAGCCAACTTACTCCCCCTAACCAAGTAACTACCTAACAACTTTAAAGAAAACTACTTAACAACTTTACAATTAAAAGAAATGATAGCTAATTCTCTTCAATGAAATTCTAATTAGTTACTGGACCAATACTGAATTATTGAATTTGCATAATTCCCGGCCCCATAAAGAACATCCTTGTCCTCAAGGATAAGCGCCGGACTGGTCTCTTATTTCTCGTCACTTCAAGAGAAGAAGGCTTAATTTTTCCTCTATCGAAAACGAGCCTCAATTCTAAAATTCCTCTATCATTCATCCCCCATTCTTTAATATCTTTCATCCTGGCCGAAGATACAGCGTTTTTACCAGCATTTTTGTTCAAGAACGAACATGCCCAAAAAAACCCAGCTCTCCCATATAATAGTTCGTCCATGAGATCCTTTGAAAGCTTAATATCAGTCTGTTTGCATATGAAAGTAACATGCCCAGAGCCTTGAGAAGTAAATTCATTGGCATTAATGATATCAGAACAAAGAGAAAATTCGTTCTTTTTCCTTGTGATTATATAAGCTTTAAACAACAAGAAAGTAGTCCCTCGAAGCCCAGTGTACAAACTATAATCGCACATACGTTTTCCGTTGGCGAGCCATGTTTCCTTCACCACATTGCCTTTGAGGTCCATAGCTTCTTTCTTGAGCCCTTCGAGGAGGGTTTCGTATGGAAGGTGGAGAGGCTTAGTGAGTGAATCAGAGGCAGAGGGATCAACTGCGGCTGATTGCACTGCTGGAGTTTCTTTGATGAAATCAGGCATATCATTTGGGAAAAAACGATCAGCCATTATCTTCCAAGATTTGGGTTGTTGATTACTGCTAGTTCCCAAAATATCATGGATATCATCATCCACTTCGACTTGCTTTCGTGACTCGATCATTTCCTTAAACTCAAATAACTCGTCATTGTTTTTGTCATTGAATGTGACCTCATTTGCCATCTGCCCAACATCAATTGCATCAGGTTCTAGATCAGAACCAGCCTCCATTGAATACAAACACTCACCCGCCATTTCTTTCATCTTCTTGATTTCTTTGGATCGTGATCTCTTACTGTTCTTCTTAGAACTGGATTTTCTCTTCGACTTCGAGTCATCGGCTTCAAATTCAAATTCAGAATCAAAATCGTTCTGTGAAATTGATTTTAATCTTGCCTCCGAGGTCAATCCTTTCTTCTTCTTTGATTGTCGCCGGTACCGATCTTCTTTGTCTCCTTTAATTGATTGGAAACAATTTGATTTGGAGAGCATCCTCTCTATCTTTCCTAAGGAGCGACCAATGCCGTCGACTCGACCACTTACTCTGGTGAGCCCGATCTCCAATTGATCACACTTTGCCTCCAACCGCTTGATCCGCTCTTGATGGGTCCCCGCCATTTCCTTAGTTTTCTTAAGTTCGTGATTCTCAAGAATTTTGAATTGCGATTCTCACCGTGATTCTTTCTCTCAATGAAAGCACCAATTGATGAGAACCGCAATTTTACGATCAATAATTTCGACGCCCCAACTCAGGTTGGCAAGCAAAATCGAAAGTTGCAAGCAATCTTGCTAAGTAAAAGTTACTTGATATTTTTCATATTCCCTCAAAAGTGATGATACAAGGAGTTATATAGCCAACTTACTCCCCTAACCAAGTAACTACCTAACAACTTTAAAGAAAACTACTTAACAACTTTACAATTAAAAGAAATGATAGCTAATTCTCTTCAATGAAATTCTAATTAGTTACTGGACCAATACTGAATTATTGAATTTGCATCACAGTCCTTTACCTTGGAAATTCCATCTCGAGACTGTGATTTCTTATACACTTTTAAGGTGACTAAGGAGGAACTCACGAATCAAATCCACATCGAATGATTTTATGAACCAAGAATAGAGCAATTTTATGCAAATTATTAGCTTTAAGTCACGACTCAAGAAAAAATACAAATGGTGATTATTATTCAATTGACCAAACTATGAACAATTAAAAAAAATCCAATAAAATACAAATATGGTGACAATCGGTTGTAAATTGCCCTAAAATGGTGATTATTATTCAACCCATCCCCTGAAAATGCAAATATAGTCACAATATGTTGAAATACAAACACATACATGAGTTGGGAAGGTCAGATCCGAAATAAAAGCTTAAAAAATCAGTCGAATCAAACCGGAAAATAAACGTCCAGCTTGAAGTTGTTGTCGACGCCGGAATCAAAACAGTCGTTGCACGCCGCCGACGAGTATTTTCGACGAGTAATTGATGGGCAATTAGAACAGCGGCACAAACGAGCTTCGTTCCTAGCAAGCGAAAATGGAGATATGACATATATTTCCGGTTTCCCCAATATTTGAATTTCAAAACAAAATCGAGGGCAATGGTACAAATCACTTACCGTTGAATCCTGTAAAAATTGTAAGAAGGGGGGTGTCCGATATTTTCTTAGAAGAGGAACAGTGATTCGTGCGTACTAATGACCGGTTTTTACCGGGTCAAGGAGAAAATAATATGGATCAGTAATAATTTATCTTGTCTACCAAGCAATATAATCTGAGGAGTATGAGCCATAATACAGACTACCAATCAGAAATTGGTTGAGGAAGATTGGCCCATTAATTTCATGAGAAGAATTCATCCTTATTAATGAAAATTTTATGACTGTGCGATGGAAAAAAGGCCTCAAATTCATCAAATAACAAATACACCTTCCATCCTAAAATTACCTTCATGTGTGGAAATACAGAAAAATTGTGTGGATTGCCTATTGGGGCGAAGAGACTTGATTTACATATTAATTAATCATTGGGGCCGGCATTTGGTTTTCAGTGGGAGACTAGCTTGGTCCTCTATCTATACCACATTAATATTCAAAGAGACTTTTTGAATATTAAGACTCAATAATTCTTTAGCGTCTATATCATACTGCATTATTTAATTTTTGGAAGTAGGCGTGCATTACCAATTTGATTTGGAGACTGAGTCGTGTATACTACCATCCTTTTTAATATCAGAAGGCATTCTCTTTTCTAGTTTGTATAACACATTAATTTCTGCCATCTCTGAAGAATGAAGAAGATGAGTGGAAATGTGATGAGATGCTCATCTCTCTTCATTTTTTTAGTCCTTTTCCCAGAAACATGTTCTTCTCATATTTGCAGCCCCTCTTCGTGTGGCAGTATTGGCATCAACTTCCCTTTCCGACTCAAAAATGATCCACCCCACTGCGGTGTTCCCGAGTATGAATTGTCATGCGAAAACAATGTGACAACTATTTTATACCTCAAATCCCACAAATACAGAGTGAAAAAAATCAACTACCACAACTCCTCCTTCTGGCTGGTTGATGTTTCTGTGAACAATAACACATGTTCTTTTCCCAACGTTTCTTTAAATCAATACAACCTTCACTCTGTTTATTATTCTTATTATGCTTACTACGGCGCATCTGGGGAGGAAGATATGCATATTATTAGTTTTATGAAATGCCCATATCCGTTGAAGAATTCTACCCTCTTCACAGAATTACCTGCTCACTGTGCCTCTCATTCATTCACACATACTTATGCAAGGATTGGCCCCATGTCTGTAGCGGATATAAAAGACAACTGCAGTGTAGACACCGTAGGGTTGACATCCTGGAATAATTTTAGAGATTTGGAGAATGTATCAGTTTCCGAAATCCACCACTCCCTGCTCTATGGATTTCGACTCCATTGGGCATGGTCCAACTGTATGTACTGCAATGGAAGACGCAAGTGTGGTCGTCCTGATGGCGATATAGTAACTTGCAGCCACAGCCTTGGTTCAATGCTTAGTGCACTCTGGGGTAAGTTTGATAGTACAACATTTATATTAATACTCTCATTCATGTTGTGCGTTCTAACAAATGCACAGTACAATATGGGTGGAGTTTCTCAAAATTTGGCCCTAAAATTAATTTATTTATACTAATTTGATGAGAACTTAGCCAACAAACCTAGCAATTGAGTTGCCAAGAATTTTACATTTAGTCCCCTATTAGGGACTATTTTACAAGAGTTGTATAATCTTATTAGTTGTTAGTTGGAGTTGTTAGGAGTTAGTTAGTTGGTTAGGTGGAATTGAAGTCTATATAATTAGTTGTATAAACTCATTTGAGATATGAAGAAAATAGAAGAAACTTAATAGCTAGTAATCGAATACTTTCTAGCCCGAGCTAGAGTATCGGTTTGAGTTTCGTTGCTTGCCAACCTGAGTTGGGGCATCGAAAGTACGTGGGATTGAGGAGTTCGTTGCTTGCCAACCTGAGTTGGGACATCGAAATTATTGATCATAATTCGCAGTTCTCATCAATTGGTGCTTTCATTAAGAGAGTCGTTCTTGAGAATCGTGAGAGATAATCAATCATTTTCGAATTGCAATGACTGGTACTCTCGGAGAAAGAATTGAGATCCCGAAAAATCGATTCAAAGTCATGGAGAGGAGGATGACAAGAATCGCTAAGAAGTTGGAGAAGGTAAGGCGACGAAAACGATCAAATACAATTAAATCATCGTCAAGAAAATCAAGGGAAACATCGTTGGCGGAAGTATCCAATTCACGAGAATCTAAATTCGAGCCCGATTATGATGACCATCCCGGGCATTTCATCAGCAACCCATTAAAGCTCAAATATGGTATACAAGTGACCACCATAACAGTTGTAAAACAGCCTGTAGAAGGGAAAGACGACCACATCAACGCCAATGGATATGCAACAACTGATGCTATTGTGGATGCTATTATCAAATCTTTGATTAGCGATGGGAGGGTGAATGAAGGCAATCGAATCTTTGTAGCACTGAAGGAGGCTGGTTTAGAAGAATTAATTACCACATACTGTGACTTCCTTTCAAAATGTCCTAGATCCATAAAAAATCATGGTGATGTTTTGAATTTGTTTGCATCTACAGAGTGTGGTGAAACTAGAGCTAAAGATGTTGTCAAGAATGGGATTGTAAAGAAAAAAAGTGTGATGGCTGAAGTGAAAAAGTTCACACGATTTCGTTCAACTTTGGATGACCAATTTTTCGTTTTTGATAGAGGAAAAATTATTCCTTCTTCTCTTGATGTTACAAAAAATAAGAGATCGGTGCGGAGCTTATCCATGAGGACAAGGTTGTTCTTTATGGGGCCGGGAATGATGAGAACTTAGCCAACAAGTCTAGCAATTGAGTTGTCAAGAATTTTGCATTTAGTCCCCTATTAGGGACTATTTTGCAAGAGTGTTATTTTCTTATTAGTTGTTAGTTGGAGTTGATAGGAGTTAGTTAGTTGGTTAGGTGGAATTGAAGTCTATATAACTAGTTGTATAAACTCATTTGAGATATGAAGAAAATAGAAGAAGCTTAATAGCTAGAAATCAAATACTTTCTAGCCTGAGCTAGAGTATCGGTTTGAGTTTCGTTGCTTGTCAACCTGAGTTGAGACATCGAAATTACGTGGGCTTGAGGAGTTCGTCGCTTGCCAACCTGAGTTGGGGCATCAAAATCATCGAGCCTAATTCGAGGTTCTCATCATAATTCTCCAACACTAGAAAAAAATCTTGTGTGAAATTGATTTAGAAGGTATTGAGGTATTAGACTTGTTTTCATATAAGGTATTCCCTCCATTCCATAAGTGTGTGCACACTTACCTTATTCGTTCATCCCACAATTGTTAACACACTTATAAATGGATTTTTTATTTTTATTTTTAACACCCTCACAATACACATTTAGTTATAACTTAAGCTTATCAAAACAAATTAATTCCTTTTTAATTATCTGTATGCTAATGTTGTTGTATTCTAAAAAATGCGCAGATCATATAAATTATCCTTTTTATCAAGGTCCTGATGGTCAAACTATATATATCGGTCCTGGTAAAACTGTACATATCGGTGGTTATAAGAAATGTAAGGCTCATTGTTTTGACAACCTGATTTTCCGTATATGAAGCAACAAGAGTAAACCGAGTGACGAGATATAATCTAACATTCCTCATTCCCTAATTATCAGATCCAGCTGCGGCCGTTATCATAATACTTCTTCTCATCTTGGGTTAGTTTCTCTGTTCTACTGTATTATTAACACATTTCCATACGGTGTTCATTGATTAGTTTTTACACTCCACGTGTCATTCACCCAAGCTATGTAACAGATAAGCTTAATTATACTCAATTGCCCTTAAATGTTCTCATCTATAATGAATACAAGACAAATTTGACAGAAAGATACTAATTTGGTGGAGAATATTGCAGTTGTTGTATTTGCAGGAGTAAGCATCCCAGCAAAGATCATCATTGGATTCATATGTACATCCACATTTATAATTGCTGAGTTTCATGATAATAATTCCAACACAACCTGTAAGAATTCTTATGTTAATCTACCGAGCATGTAAAGATATTAAATAAATATTTAAAAGAGATGATTTTTACTATGAATTTCAACAAATTTACCTTATATTGGAATGTGGTGTACTTGCAGGGCATGTCCAGCATATCCGCCTTGTAATTGGTGCGCACTTAATTTTATTTGCATCAATTAGTAAAAGTTGTCATTCTAAATATTTTTTCTTCCCTTAGTTTTTCTTGTCATTCGTATCTTATTTTGTCTATAAATTCTTCATAATACTGTTTTTACTTTTTTCTGGTGGCAGGGCTCTTTATTGCACTAAGATTCATAGTTGTCTTTCCTTGCATCATCTGGTTTTTTATCTACAAGTTTCGACGAAGGCATTTGTCGAGGTATGATGCAATAGAAGACTTCCTACAAAGTGACAATCAACTCATGCCAATAAGATACTCGTATTCAGACATAAAGAAGATGACTAGAGGATTTGGAGAAAAACTAGGCCAAGGAGGATACGGAACCGTTTACAAAGGAAAGCTTCGAAGTGGCTATGATGTGGCCGTAAAACTACTGGGAAAGCCCGGAGGAAACGGTCAAGACTTCATGAACGAGATTTCAACCATTGGAAGGATCCATCATGTCAATGTTGTGAAGCTAGTTGGATATTGTGCAGAAAGATCCAAGCGTGCCCTTGTATTCGATTTCATGCCTAATGGTTCCCTCGACAAGTACATCTTTTGTCGAGAAAAAACAATTTGCTTGAGTTGGGAGAGGAAGCATGAGATTGCACTTGGAGTTGCTCGAGGGATTGAGTATTTGCACACAGGTTGTGACATTCAGATCCTGCATTTTGACATCAAGCCTCACAATATACTTCTTGATCATAACTTCACTCCAAAAATCACTGATTTCGGTCTTGCAAAACTATGCTCCACTGATAAAAACATTGTCACCATGACTGCAGTTAGAGGAACAATAGGCTATGTTGCTCCTGAGCTCCTCAATAGGGGCATTGGTGCCGTCTCGTACAAAGCTGATGTTTATAGTTTTGGGATGATGCTTATAGAAATGGCAGGCTTAAACAAAGACTTGAATGTGAACAATCGAGCTTCTAGCCAGTATTTTCCGTGCTGGATATACGACTGTTTTGAACAAGGCCGTGACATTGAATTTGAAATTACTGATGAAAACAACGGTGACGACAAAATTGCCAAGAAAATTGTGATAGTGGCATTGTGGTGCATACAGATGAGTCCAGGTGATCGGCCTTCAATGAATAAAGTGGTGGACATGCTGGAAGCCCAAGTGGAGTGCCTTCGAGTTCCTATTCGGCCACCTCAATCAGCCCAAGTTGCAGTGAATTATGAGGATCAAAGCTGGAGTAAATATTCAACTGGTTCAACGTATGCTTCTCCAAGCATTGAGATTACAGTTGAAGATTAAAAACTTTGTAATAGAAAAATTGTGCTTTAGGCTATGTGGTTCCCTTTATGTTTAAAAAAGCTCTAGGCGGAGATCAGCCTCTTGTCATGTAATATGGTAGAGGAGGTAAAAAGCAGCAATATATGAAAATTCTATCAAATAAATGTATTGTTATATTACGTTGTGAGGATATTTACGTTTTCTAATCAAGAAAAGAAAAACTTCAATTTTGGAAGCATATAATGACTAGATTAATTAAAATCATCTTGGTGGCTTGAGAGACTTTCATATTATTTGAGTTTTTTTAAGTCAATAGAATGCCGGCCAACATCAACTCTAAGATTATTGGACTTAAGGATATATATGATAACTTCATGTTAAAGCTTAATCAATTACGACAATTTAACCATGAGGTTGGGAGGAGATGTCAACACCTGCTCTTTTCCCAACTATTCTGAATATGAAGGCAACTTCGGCTAGTGAAATAATTTTATCTCATCTAAAAATGAAAACATATGGAAAAGTGTGTAACTAATTCATTTATATTAATCCCCTAATACTCACCTCACTCGTGGACTGAATTCTCAATTTTTCCTATTTTGGACCGGGGAGACTCATTGAGTGGATAATTAATAAGGTGGAGTTGTTTTCTATAGGAATCGGACATAGCATTCGAACGTGAGTCAAATGCTCTGATACTATGAAAAAATTTCATCTCATCTAAAACTTTATACTTGTAGAGAGGTGTAGAATTAATTTATTTATATTAATTTCCTAACACCAAGTATGTGTTGGTCGGAGAAATCCATGAGTCTGAGTTGTTGTAGGGAGATGATGAGAACCGCGATGTGAAATTTTGATTTACCGCAATCCCAGCTCAGGCCGGCAAGTTATCGATAATTTTGCAAAGAATTTGCAAAGTAGAAAGCTATGGAAGTTAATCAATTTTCTCATTAATTCCAAAAGAAGAGCTACAAGCCCCTATTTATACATGTATTCCATCATGATATATATAGAACCTAACAACCAATTAACTTCCTAACCACTAAAAAACTAACAAACTAACAATTAAAACTTAAAGAAAGAAACTACAAAAAGAATTACAAAAATAAATTACTGGACCAATATTGAAATACTGAGTTCGCATCATTCCCGGCCCCATAAAAAACATCCTTGTCCTCAAGGATAAGCTCCGGACCAGTCTCTTATTTCTTGTAACGTCAAGAGAAGAAGACAAGATTTTTCCTCTATCGAAAACGAAAAATTGGTCATCCAAAGTTGAACGAAATCGTGTGAATTCTTCCACTTTATCCATCACAACATTTTTCTTCTCATTGTTGAGCTGTGCGAAGACTATTGTGTGTGTTGCATCATTAGACGAACCACTGATCCAATAATTTTGAGCGGATTCACTTGGAGTGTTGATGACAAACTCTCCAGAGTTTGAATCATAAGTAATTATTGTTTCAATGCCTCGACATTTGCTTCCATGACCCAACTCTATCATTAAAAAGCAACACTTTATCAAGTATTTCTCACTGGAACTTGGCCACTTTTCATGATGTCGTTTTGTGCCGAAGAACAGAATAGCACCACCCCACAAAAAGAAGTGGACACCAATCTTGTTAGCAAGAGAATGATCGAAAGTCTCAATGACCTCCAACAGAGCTAACTTCCTTATCTCAGCTTCAAACCCATTACCTATGAGCCAACCCTCAAACAACCTATGATCCAACAAGTACTGAATTATCTTCATGGTGATTTCCCTCTGCTGCTCCATCGATTGGTTATAATCGGGCACCACAAAAACTTTTTCACCCCTCAATTTGGGATTGAAAAGCTTGCTCTCTATCATTAAATTGAAAAGCCAATCCCTGTCCTCCAAATTGTGCCCATCCATCAATGTTCACATCGAATTCACGTTGAACGAAAAGGACTTCTCGGAAATCTCCGGCGGCGTGTAACTAAGGCATGGCAAACTTGAAATCGTGCTGGTGATTGGAATTAGATTATGCTCTTGGAGATCCCTGGTTAAAACTTGGGTTCTGAAATTCACTTTTTCAAAATCTTTACCAGAATCTATCCTCTCTTCACCATTCAAAATAGTACACAATTTATCCGCATTAATTAACAACGACGAGTCCAAATGTGAGGCATCATCCTTCATCTCCGACTGCCCATCATCCACTTCAGCCATAGACGGGACAATTTCTTGAAATTCGTTGAAGATGTCTTCCCCCCATGACATGAATTTGGTCACAATTCGAAAGTAACCTTTGTCAAACTTGATATCGTCTGAAATTCCCCTTGAATTGCTGCACAAATCAGAGGGTGAACTCGACGACCTTTTGTGTTTCTTGCGCCTAAGCATGCGATCAATTTTCTTTTCCAATTGACCCACGACTTTCCCCATTGAATCGACTCTTCCTTTTAATCTGTTAACGGTCATTTATATCCAATCTAGCCTGGTTTCCAAGAGCTCGAGACGCACACCATCTTCTTTGTTCTTGCATCTTTTTTGATTCAATGATAGGCTAGCCATTTGTGATATCCGTATCTCTCATTAGTTATTTACTAATAAAATTTACACATTTTTATTAACTTATATGAGTGACACATCATTTAGTTATAGTTCTTTTCATTTTACTCCTTAAGTTTTAAATATATGATATTTTATTGAATTGATAGTCATAAACTTCTACCTAAATAGTTAAATCTAAAGTAATATAAATAAATTAAGTGTCAACTACTCATAAGTCAATATACTTTATACAATTATTTATTTGTGTGCTACTTGTAATCTTGGACTACTTTATCTTGTTTAAAATATTGTATTAAATATATGTTTTTACTCACTTAGTGGTGACACAATAATTAACTTTATTATAAGATTATATTTAATTCTTTTTGTACTACTCAATTGTTACTACCTCTAGTGTTAACGTGAAATTAATTATAATTGTGATACCCGAATTTCTCACTACTCATTAACTAATATATTTCATGCATTGAGTGCATTTTTAATTAATTGTGTGGTACTTGTGATTTTGAATTATTTTATCTTGCATTATTTTATTGTGTTTTTAAATATTGAATTAATTAAATACTCCCTCTGTCCCCGGATCGGTTTTCACGATTGACTTTTTCAACGGTTTTGTGTGAGAATTATTTTATAGTAATATGTGTACAAAAGTTATTTTATATGAATGGTATGATAGTTAATAAGGTTAACTAGCATACCATTCATATAAAACAACTTTTGTACACATATTATTATAAAATAATTGTTACACAAAAATCGTTGAAAAAAGTCAACTATGTGATCTGGGACGGAGGTAGTATGTTTTTAGATGTTTAGTGGTGAGAAAATCAATTTATAAGTGATTGAGGTTTTAGGAGTGTTTGAGTAATAATATAAATTATTTGATAACGGTGGTATAACATAGATCATTTAGTAATTTAGTAACTAGTAGTATTTGTTAAATGAGAATTAAGAAAAAAAATTAATAAATAAAACTCATGTTTACATATATATATATGAAATATGAATTTCTATGTGTGTGCTTCTTACTAATATAATAATAATATTAGTATATTTACATATGTTTGCAAATGAACTAATGCTTCAGCACTCTATACGTATGCGTTATAGTAAAAAAAAAAAAAAAAAAAGAAAACTTAACAGAGAAGTATTGGGAGGCGGTGGAAAGATATGTACACCTTTATCAACTAGAAACTAGGGTCAGCCATATACACACTTAGAAAGAAAATTAGGCAGAGAGAGACGTAGAGTAAGGGAGAAAGAGAGAGAGAGGAGGAGGAGGAGAGAGATCCTGAAGTATTTTGGTAAGTATTCGACTTTCCGTCAATCGACAAATTTTATACCGTTTTGAAGCTCGCGATGAGTAGAACAAAACCCTACCCTCAAATCATTAATATGTGTTCTTATTTGATAGTGAAAGACGATAAAAAGAGTTTAAGCATTTGATTTATATCAACGTTTTGCGGACTTGAGGTAAGTAGGAATTCATTTGCACCTACAATGCATAAATATAGTGTTTTATGAAGTATTTATGTTTAATTGGTGATATATGAATATTTTGTTGATTGTGATATTTGATTGATATTCAATTATTATGGTGAAAGGAGTCTGTGAGCTCCATAGTTGAAGTGGAATGAACATGTGAGTTCAGTGATTTTTATGAATTGGACCTGTGAGTTCAATTGTTGTTAAATAGAACCTGTGAGTTCAATTATTGTTGAACTGAACATGTGAGTTCAATTGTTGTTGAATCGAACCTGCGAGTTCAGTTGCTGTTGGATTGAACCTGTGAGTTCCAAGATTATTGTGAAACGAACTCCTGAGTTCTGTGATTATTATAGAAATGAATAGGGCGATTGAATTGGTGAGTTGTGAGTAGAAATGAATTAAGCAAGTAGAAATGAATTAGGTGGGTGATTAGAAATGAATTAGGCGAGAACGATTAGAAATGAATTAGGTATGTGATTAGAAATGAATTAGGGGATTTCGAAGTGAGAACGGAAGGGGCGACCTAGGAGTTAAGGCGACCAGGGAGAACCTGGCGTATGCTACCTAGAGTAGGCCACCGTCTCGTATGATGATGTGTGAGAACGGAAGGGGCGACCTAGGAGTTAAGGCGACCAGAGAGTATCTGGCGTATGCTACCTAGAGTGGGCCACCGTCAGCGGAAGGGGCGACCTAGGAGTTAAGGCGACCAGAGGAAAACTGGCGTATGCTACCTAGAGTAGGCCACCGTCAGCGGAAGGGGCGACCAGGGAGAACCTGGCGTATGCTACCTAGAATAGGCCACCGTCGTGTATGATGATGTGTGACAACGGAAGGGGCGACCTAGGAGTTCAGGCGACCAGAGGGAAACTGGCGTATGCTACCTAGTGTGGGCCACCGTCAGCGGAAGGGGCGACCTAGGAGTTAAGGCGACCAGGGAGAACCTGGCGTATGCTACCTAGAGTGGGCCACCGTCTTATATGATACGTTTATATTGGGCTCATGCCGGTGCATAGTAGTGAGTCAGGGGCCCTAACGAGTGTTTCATAAATAAATTGATGATTTTAAAGAGAGTGCATTGTGCATTGGGAGGTTTTCGAACTAAATATCACATCATGCATAATTTCTACTTACTGAGATTTATAAATCTCACATAGTTTATGCATTGTAGGTAATCGATGATCTTTAACGTTGTGGTTCTCTTTTGACAAGCCATGCGGCTCTGCTGCAGTTTTGAGTGGGCTGTGTACATAGATGACGACTGTTGGGTCAAACCGTGGGCTTGTATTTTGAGTTGTATTTTGTTAAGTTTTATATATATAATGTAAAGTGTTCTTTTTGTCACGCTTTGAAGTGTTCATTGTCTCTCTGTTAAAGCATTTGAAAAAAAAAAAAGTCGCACGTGCGCACGAGTCATTTCTTGTAAAATTATTCACAACTCACTTTTCTTGTTAAATTAGTGTTTATGTCTGCTTTGTCAAAATGTGGTCGTGTCAGAGTGGTATCAGAGCACGGTTTGGGTCCTGTAGACTGTCTATGTACACGAACTCTAAACTTGGGGAGCCCAGCTATGCCAGTAAGTTGTATGTTATGTGAAGCAATGTATATTCTCATTATATGAATCAAATGATGTTTAAATTTTCATGTGTTATTTTTGTTGTTAGCATAACCATGTAATTGTTAGATTAAATGAATAACATTCTAGTAGATATGAGACCCTGATGTTTGAAGGACTCGTGAATCTAGGAAATAAATGCGATGATGTTGTTTAGTTTAGTCTCGTACTGAATAATACTTAGTTTTAACGTTGGAATTTAATGGTATAGAACTAATACATGAAAAAAAAATTGCATAATTAAATGATTACTAATCTTTAGATTATGTAATTTCGAATGTCTTATGGATTATACAGATATCTTAGAAAGCTGTCTGGACTATTAGAAGAAACTCTACTTCCGTTCATAACACATTTAATATTGACAAGTCACTGTCTTATTTTGCATCCAGAATAGAAAAGAGAAATAATGATCATATGATAAAATATTTAGAGATTATTAAGATAGAGAACTATATATATGACTTTGTTCGACTGAATAGAATATATAAGAAATATTATAGAATGACTCCAACTATCTTACTCCTGCATAATGTTACTGTGGCTAAGATGCTATTGTTTGATCGCCGCCGCTGAGCCGCTGACTGCAGCAGTGTGTGCTTGTGAGCGTGTGTGGTCGTGCATGTGTATCGGTGCGCAGTACGTATGTGGTAGTTATGGTTTTGGGAGTTTAGGCCTGCGTTAGATGAGTTATTTCACATGCATATGTTTCGTAATAGGTAGAGTTAATTTGCGGTAGCACCCTAGTGATACAAAGACTAGTGCTACTAAAGTGAATTACATGATGACCTGAAAAGAAAGAGTATGGTTGAATTAAAGTAAGTAAATATGAAAACTTTGATATATTTTACTTTACTACGTTAGAACAATTGTGATGATTCTTTTTAGTTATTTAGAATCGATCGCTTTAAATTTATGCTATGCTATATATTTGCTATCTTATTGTGTTATTATCTCATAAATGACCTACGTTGAAAATATTTATATGATCTAAAGTAAAATTTGTTGTTGCCATTTGGTTTAATTTTACTATCATTACATTATTCAATTTTTTTTATACATATTGGCAAGTATGTAAATGAAGAGGCAACATAGGGCATTACACTACATTTGCTCCTCTAGAATCTATCAAAGAGTTTAGAGTAAGACATATGAGGATGACAACTAAACCAACTCGCTAGATGTAGACATATTCAATCTTGAGATAATTGTCTTACAACATTACACTTAGATGTGGGGGAAATACCTAGAACAATCTCAAAGGATGAACCAATATAGATGAACAATTATATATTTAAAGTCCTGAAATGAAAATAATGAATGTAGAAATAAGGGTATGATGAATAAATACTAAGAACAAGTTAATCAGTATTTTTAAAAGTGCTTAAATAAAAATAGGAAATGAACTTTTTGAATTGTTTTAGAGCACAATCCACATGACAGGCCTTACTAAAATGAACAAAGCTTTGTGTAGGAATAATTCTTTTGGGTTCTGTTTCTTTTATAAGGGAACTAAACTTCTAACTTATTGCAATAATATATGACCTGTGTTCTAATTATATTCCAACAAAAGCATAAAATATTTATAGGTCACTTGAAATTTTTGTGTCACATGATCCTTGTCCTTCTTGCAAATATTTATATTATCTATAGAACGCTATTGTCTGATATATATTTTTCCATATCATGATCTTGTTTGTTATTTCAATATGATATCTTCTTAGTTCACATCATTAGTTACAAAAGTGAATTATGTTTCGTCTGTCATGCATTATATGAAGAAAGAAGATGTAGCAAGATTGCTGAAAAAATGTGTTTTGATAAAATATTGGAGAAGGGAATATATGTTACTGACAATGAAATGCGTAGGTGTATAAAAAAATTAAATAGTCATTCAGGTAATTAAGATAAAAGGACTATTTCTTTATCAGATTGACAAGAATAAGATTTTGTATCACACTAAATTTCGAGGACGAAATTTTTATGAGGGAAGGATGTGATATCCGTATCTCTCATTAGTTATTTACTAATAAAATTTACACATTTTTATTAACTTATATGAGTGACACATCATTTAGTTATAGTTCTTTTCATTTTACTCCTTAAGTTTTAAATATATGATATTTTATTGAATTGATAGTCATAAACTTCTACCTAAATTGTTAAATCTAAAGTAATATAAATAAATTAAGTGTCAACTACTCATAAGTCAATATACTTTATACAATTATTTATTTGTGTGCTACTTGTAATCTTGGACTACTTTATCTTGTTTAAAATATTGTATTAAATATATGTTTTTACTCACTTAGTGGTGACACAATAATTAACTTTATTATAAGATTATATTTAATTCTTTTTGTACTACTCAATTGTTACTACCTCTAGTGTTAACGTGAAATTAATTATAATTGTGATACCCGAATTTCTCACTACTCATTAACTAATATATTTCATGCATTGAGTGCATTTTTAATTAATTGTGTGGTACTTGTGATTTTGAATTATTTTATCTTGCATTATTTTATTGTGTTTTTAAATATTGAATTAATTAAATACTCCCTCTGTCCCAGATCAGTTTTCACAGTTGACTTTTTCAACGGTTTTTGTGTGAGAATTATTTTATAGTAATATGTGTACAAAAGTTATTTTATATGAATGGTATGATAGTTAATAAGGTTAACTAGCATACCATTCATATAAAACAACTTTTGTACACATATTATTATAAAATAATTGTTACACAAAAATCGTTGAAAAAGTCAACTGTGAAAACTGATCTGGGACGGAGGTAGTATGTTTTTAGATGTTTAGTGGTGAGAAAATCAATTTATAAGTGATTGAGGTTTTAGGAGTGTTTGAGTAATAATATAAATTATTTGATAACGGTGGTATAACATAGATCATTTAGTAATTTAGTAACTAGTAGTATTTGTTAAATGAGAATTAAGAAAAAAAATTAATAAATAAAACTCATGTTTACATATATATATATGAAATATGAATTTCTATGTGTGTGCTTCTTACTAATATAATAATAATATTAGTATATTTACATATGTTTGCAAATGAACTAATGCTTCAGCACTCTATACGTATGCGTTATAGTAAAAAAAAAAAAAAAAAAAAGAAAACTTAACAGAGAAGTATTGGGAGGCGGTGGAAAGATATGTACACCTTTATCAACTAGAAACTAGGGTCAGCCATATACACACTTAGAAAGAAAATTAGGCAGAGAGAGACGTAGAGTAAGGGAGAAAGAGAGAGAGAGAGGAGGAGGAGGAGGAGAGAGATCCTGAAGTATTTTGGTAAGTATTCGACTTTCCGTCAATCGACAAATTTTATACCGTTTTGAAGCTCGCGATGAGTAGAACAAAACCCTACCCTCAAATCATTAATATGTGTTCTTATTTGATAGTGAAAGACGATAAAAAGAGTTTAAGCATTTGATTTATATCAACGTTTTGCGGACTTGAGGTAAGTAGGAATTCATTTGCACCTACAATGCATAAATATAGTGTTTTATGAAGTATTTATGTTTAATTGGTGATATATGAATATTTTGTTGATTGTGATATTTGATTGATATTCAATTATTATGGTGAAAGGAGTCTGTGAGCTCCATAGTTGAAGTGGAATGAACATGTGAGTTCAGTGATTTTTATGAATTGGACCTGTGAGTTCAATTATTGTTAAATAGAACCTGTGAGTTCAATTATTGTTGAACTGAACATGTGAGTTCAACTGTTGTTGAATCGAACCTGCGAGTTCGATTCTTTGTTGGATTGAACTGTGAGTTCCAAGATTATTGTGAAACGAACTCCTGAGTTCTGTGATAATTATAGAAATGAATAGGGCGATTGAATTGGTGAGTTGTGAGTAGAAATGAATTAAGCAAGTAGAAATGAATTAGGTGGGTGATTAGAAATGAATTAGGCGAGAACGATTAGAAATGAATTAGGTATGTGATTAGAAATGAATTAGGGGATTTCGTGAGTGAGAACGGAAGGGGCGACCTAGGAGTTAAGGCGACCAGGGAGAACCTGGCGTATGCTACCTAGAGTAGGCCACCGTCTCGTATGATGATGTGTGAGAACGGAAGGGGCGACCTAGGAGTTAAGGCGACCGAGAGAGTATCCGGCGTATGCTACCTAGAGTGGGCCACCGTCGGGCGGAAGGGGCGACCTAGGAGTTAAGGCGACCAGAGGAAAACTGGCGTATGCTACCTAGAGTGGGCCACCGTCAGCGGAAGGGGCGACCAGGGAGAACCTGGCGTATGCTACCTAGAGTAGGCCACCGTCGTGTATGATGATGTGTGACAACGGAAGGGGCGACCTAGGAGTTCAGGCGACCAGAGGGAAACTGGCGTATGCTACCTAGTGTGGGCCACCGTCAGCGGAAGGGGCGACCTAGGAGTTAAGGCGACCAGGGAGAACCTGGCGTATGCTACCTAGAGTGGGCCACCGTCTTATATGATACGTTTATATTGGGCTCATGCCGGTGCATAGTAGTGAGCCAGGGGCCCTAACGAGTGTTTCATAAATAAATTGATGATTTTAAAGAGAGTGCATTGTGCATTGGGAGGTTTTCGAACTAAATATCACATCATGCATAATTTCTACTTACTGAGATTTATAAATCTCACATAGTTTATGCATTGTAGGTAATCTGATGATCTTTAACGTTGTGGTTCTACTGGACAAGCTGTGCAGCTCCTATAGGGTTTTGAGTGGCTGTGTACATAGATGACGACCTGTTGGGTCAAACCGTGGGCTTGTATTTTGAGTTGTATTTTGTTAAGTTTTATATATATAATGTAAAGTGTTCTTTTTGTCACGCTTTGAAGTGTTCATTGTCTCTCTGTTAAAGCATTTGAAAAAAAAAAAAAGTCGCACGTGCGCACGAGTCATTTCTTGTAAATTATTCACAACTCACTTTTCTTGTTAAATTAGTGTTTATGTCTGCTTTGTCAAAATGTGGTCGTGTCACCATTGATCCTACAATTTTGAAGCGCGATTCTCACCGTGACTCCCACTCTCAATGAAAGCACCAATTGATGAGAATAGCAACGTGAAATTTTGAATTACCGCAACCCCGGCTCAGGCCGGGAAGTTATTGATAATTTTACAAAGAATTTGCGAAGAAGAAAGCTATGGAAGTTAATCAATTTTCTCATTAATTCCAAAACATGAGCTACAAGCCCCTATTTATACATGTATTCCATCATGAAATGTATAGCACCTGACAACCAATTAACTTCCTAACCACTAAAAAACTAACAAACTAACAACTTAAAGAAAGAAACTACCAAAAAAAAAATTACAAAAATTAAGTTCAAAAAATTACTGGACCAATATTGAAATACTGAGTTCGCATCAGGAGATCTTTGATCCCAACACCAACTGTAATACCCATAATTTTATAATATATAATATTATATTTAACGTAATTTTTATTTTATTTTATTTTATTAATTATTCCTATTAATCTTTTAAATCCCTAATTTATTTTCACCCTCAATTTTTAAATTCTAATTTAAATTTAAATTTTAAATTTCAATTCTTATCTCTCAATTAAATTCTAATATTTTTTTTTAGTCCTTATCTCACCCAAGCCCATTCCTAATACTTATTTATATAAGAGTTTTAACCTAGGAAAAACTACGCACACAAAATAAATTTTATAATTCTCAAAGACGGCAGCAGCTTTTCAATTTCTCAGAATTAGAGGTATTCTCTTCTATCAAAATATTTTCAATTCCTAGTCTTTAATTAATTAATTTGATCAATACCATATTATCTTTATTGTTTACGATATCTCCACGCTTAATTTAATATATCTGAATTATTAAATGTATTTTATTTTTTTTCCACATACGATATAATATATAAATATATATTATATATATATATATAACTTATGTGTATGTGTGTGTGCGTCATGTGATGAATGTGTGTGTGTGTGTGTGTTTGTGATTGTGAGTGTGTGCGTGTGTATGTGTCAGTGTGTGTTTATGTGTGATTCACTATGACAAATTTGTGGAAAGACAGCGGTTTTTGACTGCTGTTAAACAGCATAAAAAACCGCTGTCGTAGCTGGTGATGTTAAAACACAGCACCTTTAGACAGCGGGTAAAAACCGATGTTATAGGTACCTATAACAGCGGTTTTTAACCGATGTTGTATCCTAATACCCGATGTTGTTTGAACTTCGAATGAACTCCTCCGTATTCCTACAACATCGGTTCTGGGCGCGACAGCGGATAAAAACCGCTGTTGTAAGTGGTTACTACATCAGTTTTGAACCGATGTTGTATATTAAAAACCTGAAGTTAAAATTATTGTTTAACAGCGGTTAATAACCGCTGTTATATCCTTATATATATTTAAAAATGGGTAATAATTACCCATATTAATATTTTTCAAATTTTAATAAAATACCACCATTCATCAATTAAAAAATAAATTAAAATTTCATAAAATATTAAAGTCTAGCATTAAAATACAAACTATTCATCAAATAATTCAATTAAACGATTCACACTCATTCAACTAAACGATTACACATCCAAAATATCATGAGCTAAGTTAATCAATACTAGATATTCAACATAAAATATAAATTTCACGAGTCTAGTCAAACCACACCATCCAAAAGATTATGACCACAACATATGCCTCTGCACTATCCTCTCCGCATTTCTCTGAAACCTACAACAGAGAGAACGAGGTACACAATCAAAGAAAATATAGAACACTCAATCTGCAAAGAAATATATCCAAGAGATAATACCTTGACACCCCCAACTTCAAGTCTCTACTCAAATATATATGGTTGTACGCATTCAGCCCACTCTTCTCGAACTTTATCAATTTCAGCTTTCATGTAACTTTTTTCCACGAACTACGTATAGAAACACACATTATAAGGTACAAAAAGAAATCAATTGATAAATAAAGTGATTGCAGACTTATTACCATTGATTGCATCGAGTAAATGTCAACTTCTCCTTCAAATTCGACAATTTGTCTCATGTAGCGAAGTACATAGAAACCGCACTGCTTTGAATCGGGTTGCTTAGCAGCCTGGATTACAAACAATTAAATCCCATTATAAAGTATATGTTAATTACTTTCAATATATGAACAAATATACACATGCAAATATTTTCATACCTTCATTACATTCCATCTAATAATCGGTCCTTGAATCGAATATCGAATCATAAAAAAATAATTGTATAACTAATTGAATATAGAAACAAAATGTTCATTATTTACTTAAATTTTATTTTGGACTAAAAATGGATGGGACGTGAGCATCTAGTTTTATTTCATCAATTTTGTGTAAAATTATCTCATTAATCTCATTACATAAATAAATATTATTTTTTTTAATGTCTAGTCAAATTGGTCAGTGTTTTTTAGTGAAAATGAGTCAAAAGATAATTAATTAAAGTTCTTGTTATATAATGGAATATTTTTGAAATGATCTCATATAAGACCCCAATTTTATTTTATATTTTAATTGGGCTTTTGATATTTTTTATTAGTGTTTTCACCAAATTTACAAACTAAAGCACAATTGAACAATTGATCACATTGAATTCAAACATTTTACAGAAAAAGAGGTAAACAATTCCTTCTTTATGCAGATTTCACAACACAATGTGACCACCAAAAAAAGAAAAAAGAGCCAATTGAGACAACCATTCCGAAAAATCAAAACCCAGATTATCAAGAATTGAAGAAACACATCTACCAAGACAGACAACGAAATAAATACAGAAATTCCATCACTCTTTACCTTGCTTTCTATTCTCCGACAAAGAAAAAACGTCAAACAAATAAAAAAAATGTGGCTGCAAACAATAAAGACTGTTTGACTCCTTTTATTAAAACGACCAAATCGTCATAAAACTGTATCCACACGCAAGGATCACATTGAATTACACATTTTTTTTTATGGTGATCACAGAACACTGGATTCATATTTCAGGGCCCATACTGTACTACATGCATGAAAAAGTTAAAATTTTTAAAATTTATACTGAAGAGTGAAGACAAAATGATCAGATTTTGTGCGCATGTATACAAATATATATTTATTGTAACGTGGACATCACAAGCCTAAGACAGGTTTCATAAAAATTATTCATAATATTCATACTCCGTCCCTTTTTAAATTTAATAATTTATCGTTCCAAGCGCCTTTTTTAAAACTTAACATTTCCTTCTTTGAAATGTTGTGGGCATATTTATAACAAATATTCTCTCTTTTTATTTCTTTATATATTTTATCAATAATTTTATAATGAAATATTAATTGAAATATTGTAAATCGCTTCAAAATATCTAACTTAAAAACGGACAGATAATGAGGGAGTTTTTAACTTCGAAATTAAAAACAAGTGGTCTCGACTCATCTCATTTACGAGATACTTTATATGTTTATCATTTAAGAATTAAGATGCATCCTATCAAAAATACACACACTATGTTAAAATTATATAAACAATTAACGAGTTTAAGGAAAAACCAAAGATTAACTATTCACCCTTACTACACACACTCAATTCAACAATTAATTAGCATAATGTCAAGCCATTTCCTTAGCAATAAAACACTGAAATCAACAATCATCGATAAAAGCGAAAGAAATCAACAATCATTAGATAAAACAAGTGAAATCACTCAATACACTCAATAAGCATGCTTTACTCAACAATCAACAATTTCCTTAGCAATAAAACAAAGTGAAATCTTCGGATAAACAATTCTCTCAAAGAATTAATCCCATTTGTCCTTCCATTTGTCCTCAAAAATAAGGAAAATCATGAAATTTAAAGGGGGAATATACCTCGTCGATGATGTTACTCGTCCCACGAATTCTTTGGCAATCCTCGTCGACGATCACGCTCACCGGAGAAAACCTCACTGATCTCTTCACGGCGGAGGGTTTCCCTCTCGACGACGGCGTTTTGCTCAGGCAGGACCGCGAAAAGGAGGACGCCGAAGAACACGTCGACGCGTTTGTCGATTTTAACGAGGGTGAATCGTCGGTGATTTTATGTTTTCCGCCGGAGAAGAGAGTGTTGAGGAATCCGGCCAATTTGCCGCCGGGGGAAATCGGCTGCTTCACTTTCTTCAAATCGCCGTATATTTTCAGCCCCCTTCCATTTCGTCTTCGAAAAACAGGAAAATACTCTTGGGAGATTTGGGGGATGGTATACGCCGGTGGTAGACGGCGGATGGTAGACGCCTGTGGTAGACGGCGGTCGATCGGAAGTTTGGGGATTTTGGGGGCTAGGGTTGGACGTACTGGAATGGAAGCTGGGATCGTTCTTTTTTTTTTTTAGTTTAAGTTTTCAAATGAAAATTAATCTATTAAATTTAATTGAAAAAGGAAAAAGAAAATGGATCTGAAATAACATCAGGAATATAACAGCACATTCATGGAACCGCTGTTTATAATCAATGCGCTGAAATCAATAACAACGGTTTTGGTTATAACAGCGGTTTTTAGACTTTTAACAGCAGTTTTCTGTAAAACCGCTGTTGATTGGCTGCTGTTAAAGCTTGAAATTGGCATAGTGATTATGTGTGGGGTGTGGGGTGTGTGTGTGCAGTGGGTGTAGGGTGTGCGTCAGTGTGGGTGCAGTGTGTGTTTGTGTGGGGTTAATTGCACATATCGTCCTGTAAGAAATTTTCCATTTCAAATTTGGTCCTTATATTTGGAAATGGTCCTTTTACATGCACATATAGTCCTTTTTGGGACTATATGTGCAGTTAAAAAAGGACTATATGTGCATGTAAAAGGACTATATGTGCAATTAAAATGTATCAAAAAGGACTATATGTGCATGTAAAAGGACCATTTCCAAATATAAGGACCAAATTTGAAATGGAAAATTTCTTACAGGACGATATGTGCAATTAACCCGTGTTTGTGTGTGTGCGTGAGTATTATGTGTGTGCAGTGTGTGTTTTCAATAGAAATATTTATGCAGTATGTGTTTTCAATAGAAATATTTATGCAGTGTGTGTAGGTATTTATTTAATATTATATATTTTAATTTTATTTTATTCCATTAATATTATTTTATTTAATTATTATATTGTATTAACAATTTTATCTATAAGATTAATTATGCAGTAATTCAAGTCTCACTGCTATTAATATAAATTTAGTTGATGTACAATTTGGGAACTAGGGGTTTAATTTGGGGATTTAGATTATCCCAAATTAATTTATGATTTCTTATAATTAAGTCCAAAACTATTTGAGATCCTTGTAATTTGATCCTCAAATTTATAATAAATATATAACTAAAATCATTAGTCCTCTTGAAAATTTGATTAGGATTTGTGCTAATTAAATATAAATAATTATTATGCTATGTGACGAAAGTTACGAAGGCTAAATTTTACGAGGCTATATTGTTACACTCCTGCAGTGATCAATTAAGGTGGGGATTTAATTGCTCTAAGCTCTACAGTGGTATCGTAGAGTATTGCATGTTTTATTCAATGTTTAATGCCTGCTGTAAATTATGTGATTATCTGCTTGAAATTTTATTATTCCATGTTATTCTAATAGCCAGGGGCCCTTATGAGGTCCGGGACTGACGAGTCTTCGGGTGTATCCCGCCGTGCTCAATGGCAAAGTCTAATAGCCAGGGGCCCTAATGTGATCCGGGATCGACGGATCTTCGGGTTTAACCCGCCGTGCTCCATTCTACGTGTGAGAATACCAGAGTCTTTAAATGGCTTTGGGAAGACTCACAATTCCATTTCTATGTTGGCAAAGTATTATTGGCAAAGTGGCAAAGTATCAATGACAAAGTTTATTATTGACAAAGTTCATGTGAATTTATTTAATTTTAGTTGATTATCATGTTTTTACTTGTGTATTAAATTTTGAATAAATTTTATCTCCACTGAGTGTGCTTGCATACTCACCCCCCAATAAACCCATTTCAGGTAATGAGCTGGACGGCGAGGAGTGATGACGAGGGACATCATGCTCATGCTTTTACTTTTACTATTTATTTAATTAATGAATTTATGTTGAACTTAAGAATTTATGTTTTTTCTAGAAATTATTTAAATGTTTACGTTTCCGCCGTAACATTATTTCACTTTTGAAAAATTAGACGTTAACTCTTTCATATAAAGTTTATCGTTGTTTTATTCCAAAATTAAATTTGACGCCTCAAACCTTTTAATTTCTATTACTTATTTAAAATCTAAGTCTTTAAAAATTAGGGCGTCACACCAACACACCCTTATCATCATTTTTTTTTTTTGCTAAAAGACAAACCATGTATCAGGTTGAAACAACTAAAGAGACGGTGAATTATCATAAGAATATTAAAAATCATGAATTAATAAAAATGTGGATGAAGGTAATCTAGTGAAACCGAATGAAATGGGGATGTTATCATCCCTAACCAAACATGCTATTTTATACTACTTTCGTCCCAGCAACACTTGCACATTTAACTGAGCACGAAAATTAAAAAAATACACTTTTTAATTAGTTGATCAATTTTTTTAAAAAAAAAGGAAATTATAGGTAAAAGCATGTGTATGTAAAATGAAATATTAGTTTAAATGTGTAAAAAATAATGACAATGATGTGAACAAATATGTACTATGAGGTTGTTAAAATTCAAATCTAAGTTAAAAAAACTTACAATTAGAAATGTGAAAGTAATTTACAACATGTCAACATATACTTTATTGTGAACAATCTCACAACTAAAAATCACACGCAAAGAAAGACACATATTTTGAGGTTAAATGCAGATAAAATCATCATAAAAAAATGCAGATAAAATCAGAATCTTATAAAAAATTACAATTCAATCTAAACTTTTGAATTTTATTAAAAAAAATTTCAAATTAATTCAATCTAAACTTTTGAATTTTATTAAACAAAATTTAAAATTAATTATTATTTTACAATTAGAATCAATAGACATATTTTCTCCTACTTAAAAATAACTTGTCACTTACCTGGCAAGTAATATTAATCATATTAACATATATAGATTTGCTCGAATGATTAAAAAAATAACTTATCATCATCATTTTCGGACTAGAAAATATATGTTAAAAAAAATTAAATTAAGATTTAGGTTAACAAAATTCAAAATTTAAATTAAATTTAAATTTATTATAAAGTTGTAATTTTATGTGCAGTTAAGCCTAAATTTGATTAATAGATTTATCTCAAAACCCGTTTAACATTAAACTGTTTCACCAAAATTCATCTTTGAAATTGTTCCTCTAGCTAATTAGTGGCCAACATTCAGTTGATAAGAAAATAGATAGCATCATATTCATACCCACACATATGTGATAAATATGCATGTGAGTTTGTCATACAAATCTTCGAACTCAATAAGTTCATTACATTCATATATATTAAAACTAAATTGCAGATTAAATCGAGACATTTACTTTAATTGCAATTAAAACCAATTAAACTTCTGAATAATTGTAAACCAATACACCATCTTCAGTACCCGTTGCATCCCGAACCACCGGGCAATTTGAAGGCTACCCGAATGATGACTTCAATACACGTTATTACTCGGACGATCTTCAAATTGTTGGGTGGTTCACGATGCAATGAATAGTTAATGTGGTGTATTTGGTATACAAATATTATGCCATTTCTGGTGATATTATGAGGATGAAATGGAGGTACTTGTCCAAATAAAAAGAATGTCTTTAGTAGAGGGAATTGTATGTACAACAAGTAGCAACGATTGAGGCGACGCAAATCACAAGGGAAGGAAGAAGGATGACGTTTAAGAGCTTACTCTCACCCAAGAACCCTGTGAGGGTGATTGTTGCATCGGCAACAACTCGTGCTAGTGTCCCAGCTTCCGTCGATAGAAGGCCGCCATTGTAGGTCCCACGGTGATGGAAATGAAGATTGTTTATATTAGTATTATTTATATTTTTATATTAGGGTTTGTTTAAATTTAATTAATTGTTAGTGGGTCGGGCTTTTAGGGCTTACGCCTAGTACCCTAATTTATCTATTATAAATAGGATTAGCAGTGACCTTATGAAGGGTGTTGTATTATTATGAATTAATATATTTGAGGTTGTTCCTCTTCTGAGACGTGTTTGTCTCTATGTCTCATTCGATTCCCCGGGTATTCTCAAAATCAACGGAGTTACGTTAATTATTTTTACGCTTCCTTGCATCAGTTGGTATCCAGAGTCTTGGTAACGCTCCTGATCTCATGCCTCCTCGTCGTCGAACAACCCATGACGTCATCGCCATGGAGGAAATGATCTAGCAGATCGCACAACTCACCCGCACAGTCGAGACCTTGCGCGCCACTGTTCACGCTACACTTAATGTGGATCGCACAACTCACCGGCGCCGTGACCCCGATCCACCACCTCCACGCCCCATCACAGCATCGCCGGGTCTTTCAACCGCGCGATTCTCTCTACAATTCCACCAAACCAGCCGCCGCCACCGTCGTTCTCTCTCCACCCCCCGCGACTAGCCGCGGTCCTGCGCCGCCTACCCGCGAGCCTCCGATTGCCGCCATTTACCGTCGATCTTTCTCTCTCCTCCGCGCCCCTCTACGCTCTGCCCTCCGTCTCCATTGCCTGCTCCGCTGTCGATTGATCTTCTCATGCATGCGGACCCAGCGCCAACCTCCACCAGTCGACGCCATTCACTGATGGGTCATTTCATTCGCATTCTTTCATTTCTGCAGACCATACTTCATTTCCTGATTCTCTCAATGAAAAGGTATTTGGGCCTGTTGCCCTAATTAATGTTGGGCCTGTTAATTTTGATGATAGGCTAATTTCTATTGGGGAATCATGTAAATCTGATGGGATTTTTTTATTTGATGAAGAATCCTTTGAAGAGTCATTTAATTTTAGTGAGGTATCAAATTATGATGAGTTTGAGACTGATTACGAAGGGCTACCAATATTTGATGAGGAACCTGTCTATGATACCGAGCCTGAGGTCGAGTCATTCGAATTATCTGATACGGGTTTCGATGATATTGTTGATTACACCCCAGTTATTTCTACATACACCTCCCTTAAAGGGATACATGCACCTCCATATATTGTTGAGCACACCTCCCAGTCTGCTGATTACACTGCGGGAAATTCTAAATTTGGGTTTAACTTTGATAAATATTATTATATCACTATTAATGATAGTTATTTTAACCCTTTTGAAAGATATCGATTTGTGTACCATCTCAAGACATTGGGCAACGTACGCACTGCAGATGCGTTTGACGTTAAGGGTCCTGCAATGTTCATTAATTTTGCCCTTCCTCGAACTGAGCATGTAGTTCACTTTATTCTACTATTGGAGATGAAGATGGCTGCAGATTCGAGGATGAATCTTTTCGAAGAGGGAGAGAATGATGGAAATGAAGATTATTTATATTTTTATAGTTTTAGGATTTGTTTAAATTTAATTAATTGTTAGTGGGTTGGGCTTTTAGGGCTTATGCCTAATACCCTAATTTATCTATTATAAATAGGATTAGTAGTGACCTTGTGAAGGGTGTTGAATTATTATGAATTAATATATTTGAGGTTGTTCCTCTTCTGAGACGTGTTTGTCTCTATGTCTCATTCGATTCCCTGGGTGTTCTCAAAATCAACGGAGTTTCGTTAATTATTTTTACGCTTCCCTGCATCACACGGGAAAGCCGTGACGACATCACTCTGGGCATGAAAAGACTAGGATGCCCTTAATGACCACTAGACTTGAGAAAAGAGAATACAAAGAAGGAGATCAACCTGAGAAACTATGAACATGCTTTAGAATGCAAAACACCAGAAACAAAAGTTGTAATACCAAAAAAATGGTTTCAGATGTCTGAAAATGCTTTGACAGCTAAGTTGCAGTAGAAAAACTATAAAGAGACGTTTACCTTCCAATACTTCAGCGGATACAAACATGGCAAGACCTGAACACACGTATTGTGGCACAGAATAAAGTGGAAGCTGTAAAGTATACCCAGGAAGACGACAATTACAGATGCCAACAATATTTGCCTGCAAACAGATCAATGATCTGTTAGTCGGAACTCTTTGAAAATATTGCAAACAAATTCACGACATTTTGACATTTTTGCTTTTTAATTGCGGGTTTCTAATTTTTAGAACATTAAAAAAAGGCTATCACCTTGCATGAAGTAGAACAGATTTAAGGTTTTACTTGGTAAAAAAACATTACCTGTCCTCAAACATATTGCTTATGTAGCTTCCAACATTGACGTTTACTGGAAGAACTGTAAGGCCTAGGCAAGCAAGAAAAATTGATACGGTGCTTGTGGTCCAACTGAAATAGTATGTCGTAACGACACTTGATTCTGAAAGAAGGACCTCCATAGCATATTTAAGCATAAAGTAAATCAGCAATTGAACCTGCAAAATACCATGAATACACGTTCATGGAACCACATAAACATGACTTTGCATATGGGAGATAGAAATATAATTTATGATTGAAAAACATTGCACAAAATAATTTCAAAGTAACATTTGTCTCAATATCCAAATTTTTCCGAATCTAAAGAATTAGAATAAGTCATATGCTAAGATTTCTACATTTGTTTCAAGTTATACTTGGAGTCCTCGATATGCTAAGAATAGTCCGAGATCTAACAAACTTAGTAGTTTTGAGTTATAGTTTTTATCCTTTTAAACAAATTCTTTTGCGACGATATAAAACTATATCAGAGGGTACCCATTGTGAATGGACCAATAGCAGCAACATTGTCTCTACCTCAAAAAAAATTTGAAAATTATGTAAAAAATATAGCCATTTAAGCAGAATAAGAAGAGATGCTGAATAATGTAACACGTCCATGGAAAAACTATGAGATCTTCCAAAACATCAACTTGACTATGCTTGCAGAATAGATGAGATCACAGTGTTTCACTTTGTTATCAGCTTTGAAACTATATGTATTGCTGTGTGTGATTTTATTACCTGATTATCCAGCATTCTCGAGAAATCTTTGAGAAAATACCGACGATCCAGTGGTCCAGCTTGATTTTGATTAGCGTACTGCTTCAATTTTTTCTTCATCAGTTTGTAGTTGATGTAGTATCTGACATCAAAAAATTTTATATTAATTCATGCTCTGAAAGCCATTTTATAAGCACTGAAATTTCAGATTAATTCATACTTCAATCTTGGACGTATTTTTAGCACACAATTGAGCAAAGAATACCAACCACAAGAGTATGGTGTCGTGTGTAGTGTGCAAGTATTTAGACCAAGTAGTATCAAACCATGAGACTAGGAAAACGATGAATCCTTAAAATTGAACATTGACGCAAAAATTATAGTAGCTAACCGGTTTTCTTAGGCAAAAACAAAATAAACAACAATTACAACTAGCAAACACAAGACAAGAAATTAACAATTAAACTAAATCCGGAGAAAAGTGCAAATGAGAGAAGTATGCTTCGGGTTGAATCCGTGTGAAATCAAATGGTGCTTAACAAGACAAAACAACTTATCATATGCAATTTCATTGGTGTTAACTAAAGACTACCACAAATTAAATGAAAACCTATCCCTTTTGAGGTTTGGGTGATCACTAGAGTTAATTAGCACCTAATTAAATACCAAAAGCTCCTAAGGTAGTAAGGAAATAAAGACTTTCAACATGGTTACTAATCTCTATCCCTTCGCTTTCACTAAGTGTCCCAAGTTCAATTGAGAAACCTAATGTCTACTATTGGTGGTCTAAACCATTTACCCCCTCTCGGTGCATGCAAACAATTAGTAAACTTAATTCAACCAAGCAAATCCCTCATCACATGATCAATTGAAATACACCCAACTCTCATTGTAGCATACACCAATCAATACAAGGATTACTAAAATTACCCAACTAAATCAATCAATCAAAACACAATAATAGAAGCTAATCACCAAATCAATTGCATATTCAAATCATAAACAATAACATCACACCATTATCCTTCACAAATCATCCACCCAAAGCATAAAACGCTTAGCCCATGGATAAGTGAAGCATAACAACAGATAATAGTGAAAATAGAACAACACTCATAGCTAATTTCACCATATTAAAGCTTAATTAAAAAGATAATACTTTAAATTCTTGAAATTGAAATAAACTCTTGATGATTCTTCCAATAAAACTTGATTTCTTGCTTGAAGAAGAAATTACAATGAAGATAAACTCTATTTTATACTAATCTATGGTTGAAATGAAATTGCAAGCTAAACTATGTAAACTTTGAAAGGAAGGAGAAGAAAGCGTGTTTAATCCTAAGGTGAGAGTGTTTTTGGAGTGCGAAGTGTTGGGGAATGATAAAAATCTGAATTGAAGGGGTATTTATGTGTTGAGCTAGGACAAGGGTCGAAATTTACAATAAAACCCCTAAAAATTGTGAAATTCGTATTTTTTCGTGCAAACAGGGTGTCTTCACTCGGCCGAGTAGAAAGTGTTCTGGACAAAGTCACTTGGCCGAGTGCATCCCACTCAGCCGAGTGGCTTTGCCCGAGTGGCCTTGTCACTTCAACTTTAAATCTTCGTAACTTGAGCATCCGACCTCCGATTGACTCGATTCTTTTTCCATTGCGACCCTCTTTCAACCCTCTTTCAATCCATGAAATTCTTCACTTGATTTGAAAATATTCATTGCCCTGACATTATCCTCTAAACTAGCCATAAACCTACATATTTAAACTCACAAAACAAACTCCAAAGATCAAATGCAATTAGCCAATTTAAGAGTGAATTAAGCATTATATTCATTTTAAAATGAGAAGATTAAACACTCAATAATCATGCAATTCTCACAGTAATCAATTTCATGGATATTGGTTATATCCATCCATCATCTCAATTGAGCTCTTCACTACCCTTGCATCTTTCGGTGGCTAAGTTCGAGGTTCGATTTCAATTAAAAAATCTAACCCCCTTAAAACAACTGAAGTGCCCACTTATAAAAGAGAACAAGTATGAAAATTCTCACAAATAATAAATAAAAGCAAGTAAAAATGCCACTAGTAACACTACTCAACAAAATTCAAAGTCCCACCTAAATATCCTCATCTAGCCCCTAGCAACGGCGCCATTTGATTGACTCGTAATTTAGCTATAAATTTTTTAAGACCAATCAGTATATCGAACCCAAGAGACTAGTAGGAAAATGGATCCCAGAACTATACGTTGACATAGTATTATAGAAGCTAAACATGTTTTTGCAATTAAGAAAATAAAATAACAGATTAAAATAAAGATAAGCAAATTAACACCTAACTTCGAAGAAGTGCAAGAGTGAGAGGGAATTGCTCGGGTATTATCACTATGCAATCCTTTGGCTAATTATGGATCGATAAACTTATCAAAACATGCTACGGGCTTGTTAAGAGCAATCACAAAAGTAATTCCTTAAGCTCCTAAGATTGTGAACTCCTAGACACGTTCACAATGGGTACTAATGCCTAGTGTTCGTCTCTTCACCACACACCTAAATGACCTCTAAGCATGCAATGTCTATTGTTTGGTGATCTAGTAACTAATCCCCTCTCGGTGTAATTAATCACTATTTGACTCTTAAGCAATCAATTAAAATATTCACTTAATCACCAAATAAGTACATCCAACTCTCGTTGCAACATACGAACCCAATAAATTAAGCTAATAGCAACAATCAATCACAAGATATATGGAAAGCCCAACAATAGAAACATATACACCCAATAACATGTAAATTAAAGTCATCAATTCATAATTTCACCAAATTCATACATAAATCAAATACCCAAGCAATAAAAAGGTTAGCTCATGGCTAACAGAAGCATAACAATGGTGGAGAAGATGAAATACACAAGACCCTTAACAATAAAATTCTTAGACAACAAAGAAATAGTAAATAGATGAAGAGATCGAACAATATCACCTTAATCCTCTTTGATTGAATAAAACTTGCAAGAGTCTTACAAAACTCGATGCTAAAGCTTGTGAAGAGTAAATACAATAAGAAAATTGAAAGAAGCTAGCTATTCTAACTATTTTTGTAGTAAACTAAAGTTTCAAGGCAAAAACTATACTAAGTGTTTGGAAGAAGGGAATGAAAATGTTAATTGATCTTCTAGCTACTGGGTCTCTCTTTTAACATCTGAAATGGGAGGTAATTATACGAGGGGGCTAGGTCAAAATATTAAGAATTACAGATAAGTCCCTCAAAAAATGAATAACTCGGCAAAAATTGCACAGGGCCCAGAGTCAACTCAGCTCGAGTTGGGCAACTTGGGTCGAGTTGGGCCACTCGGGTCGAGTTCTACATAACTCGGGTCGAGTTGTCGTCGAACTTGCATCTGAATGATTTTTCTCAGTCAACTCGGGCCGAGTTGGGCCACTCGGGTCGAGTTGGTTTCTCGCTTCTCCCTCTCCGATTTTGTTCCCCCATATCTTGAGCATCCGACCTTCGATTGAGCCGATTTTTTTTTGCGTTGAGATCGTCTCTCGGCCCTCTTTCTGACCATACTATTTCTCTTTTGATTTGAAAATATTATCAGTCCTCAATTTGCTCTACAAGTTGATGATTCCCTACACATTGGGCAAAATAATATCAATTCTCATTCTCAAGTAATATTAGTCAATTAAGAGTGAAATAAACATGATATTCAAAATAAAATGAGAAGATTAAACACTCAACAATCATGCAATTTTCCCACTAATCACTAGGGTAAAAAAAAATTTGCTCATAGGTGCTCTTAGTGAGTTACTATTAAGTTAAACATGTGTTACTGTAACAGTAAATATGTGTTATTATAAAACAAATAATACAAATTTATCTAAAATACTCGCCCAAATTTGTCTAATCTTATATGTGTGGATCAAATAGGTCTCTATTTTTTTACAACTTTATTTTTATTAATAGAGGGTGATTTATTATAATGAAGGACATATTTGATCTCAACATTAAAAAAATAATTTAAATGTGTTGAGAAAAAATTCATGGGTTTATTTGATCATCACATATAAGATTTAGAGTAAATATGTGTTACTGTAAAGGTAAATATGTGTACTAAACTCGCGCAAAGGTAAAAATAAAATTTCAGTCTTAAGTTATGTTATATAAGGTCAAAGACGTGTTACTGTATGAACAAAAATGTGTTACCATATGAATAAAATCATTACAATACATGAATAAATATTTTATTTCTTTAAGAATAAGTAATACGTACTTGCTTTTATAGTAACACATATTTGTTCTTACAGTAACCCATGTTTGACCTCATAGTAACACCGTGGAGAGACATTTTATTATTGACTTTGTGCGAGTTGTTTTGTGTAGAAAAAATGTGTTACTATATGAACACAAACATGTTACTGGAGAAAATTTCATAAATAGTCCTGTAACTTTGCTCAAATCCAGATTTGGTCATTTTTATTTTTATTTTATCAATTGTGATCCTTTAGATATCAAAAAAGGTCCTTTTAGCCGGATAATTCAATTTTTGGCGGAAAAAAATTACTGAAAAATGGCCAAAAATCTGTTGAAGCATACAGAATGACATAAAAATGTATCAAAATGTCGGGCTCGACAAGGGAAAAAGAAACTTATAGGTCTCGACCCTCCCCTCATCGTAAAACACACGGAATTAGTGATCAAAATTTATAAAATTTATGATTTTAAAATTACAATTTACGAGGAAGGTGTAATCAAAATTTGAAATTAATTGAAGGCCTTTACTTCCTGGATGAGTGACGATTCAAATGAGACTTGACACGGCCGTCAACATGATAAGAATACAAAATTAGGGCAATTTTTTGGTAAAAATTGGAACTTTCCGGTGAAAAGGATCAAAATTAATAAATTCAAAAGAAAAAGGACTAAAGTTGGATTCATGTAAAGTTACAATACCATTTTGTGATTTTTTCTTCGTGTTACTGCATGGTGAAAAATGTGTTACTATATGAATAAACCAGAAACAAAGTAACAACTGCAATATTAACTCCAATTTAAACAAACACATAAATTTATCATTAGAAGTTCGCATAAACTTTGTATTTATCACTGTTTAAGTTTTCTTCACAACTGCTTTCATCAATCGGATCAACAACACCTAATTATTGGTCAATTTTTTAAAAAAATCATCCATGTTTTCTCCTTTTTTTTCTGTAATTTTGTGTGTTTCTCTTCAATTCGATATCGTCATTGAATTCCACTGTTATTCCACCGGAGTACATTGTAGAATCGCCTCCTAATCGCCGGCATTTATGCTTTGTATGTTCTCTACCGTGATCTATGATCCATTGCGCACAAAATCTATTTTTGACCCATTTTGAATTTTGACCCGCAAGATTTTTGAAATTTCTGTTTTTAGCTCATATTTCACCGTGAAATATTTCACCTGAGACTTCCTCTTTAATATTTTAACAAGACCTGCTCTTTTCCCAACTATTCTGCATATCAACAACTTCAGTGATCGTTATTTTTATGGAATGAGGAACCAATTTTTCAGTTAGTATCAGAAATGGGTTGAGGTAGCTTGGCCCATTAATTTCATGAGAAGAATTCATCCATATTAATGAAAATTTTATGAATGTGCGATGGAGACAAGGCCTCAAATTCATCAAATAACAAATACACCCTCCATCCCAAAATTGAGAAAATTGTAGTTTTGGTCCCATGAGAATTTTTAAACGATAATTTTAGTTGCAAAAATAATCCCGACCATTATTTATAGGATAAAAACTGCAATTTTATCTCATTCTCTTGGGACTAAAACTGCTATTTATCATTCTCTTGGGACTAAACTGCAATTTTCTTGGGACTAAAAATGTCGAATAAAATAATGGGACCAAAATTGTCCAAAAAAGGATCATTTTGCAAATCGCTCATTCTCTTGGGACCAAAATGCAATTTACCCTTCCAAAATTACATGAAAATTACCTTCATGTGTGGAAAGACAGGAAAATTGTGAAAGTGGAGTAACTATTGGGGCCAAAGAGACTTGACTTACATACTAATCGATGGTAGATGGTGGAAATTTGAGTGGGAGACTTGGTCCTCTATCTATACCACATTAATTGCTTCGTCTTTTTGACTATTAAGACTCAATTATTCTTTAGCGTCTATATCACTTTAATTTGTCCCCTTGGAAAACCATGTTTGATTCCGCAGCTAAGAATGAGGATGATAATCACTAAAAATCCTCTCTTCATTTTACTACCATCCTTTTTAATTAATATCAGAAGTCATTCTCTTCTCTAGTTTGTATAACACATTAATTTGTGATTCCAGTTTGAAGAATGAAGAAGATGAGTGAAAATGTGATCATATGCTCATCCCTCTTCATTTTTTTAGTCCTTTGTTCTTCTCATATTTGCAGCCCCTCTTCGTATGGCAGTATTGCCAACATCATCTCCCCTTTTTGACTCAAAAATGATCCACCCCACTGCGGTGTTCCTTCGTTCGAATTGTCATGCGAAAACAATGTGACCACTATTTTTTACATCAATTCCCACAAATACAGAGTGAAAGAAATCAACTACCACAAATATTGTATTTTTTATAAATATATATGTTATATATATTTAATATTATATAATACTTCCTCCATCCAATTTTAATTAGACAAATATGTTGGGCACATATTTAAGGATGAGGACCAGGGTGAAGGTTGTATTGATTTAAAGAAACGCTGGGAAAATATTATATTTAATACTATATAATACTTTCTGTGAAGGTTGTTCACAGACCAGCCAGATGCTGAAGTTGTCGTAGTCGATTTCTTTCACTCTGTATTAGTGGGAATTGAGGTATAAAATAGTGGTCACACTGTTTTCGCATGACAATTCATACTCGTATTCAGACATAAAGAAGATGACTAGAGGATTTGGAGAAAAACTAGGCCAAGAAGGATACGGTACCGTTTACAAAGGAAAGCTTCGAAGTGGCTACGATGTGCCGTAAAACAATTGGGAAGCCCGGAGGAAAATGGTCAAGACTTCACGAACGAGATTTCAACCATCGGAAGGATCCATCATGTCAATGTTGTGAAGCTAGTTGGATATTGTGCAGAAAGATCCAAGCGTGCCCTTGTATTTGATTTCATGCCTAATGGTTCCCTCGACAAGTACATCTTTAGTCGAGAAAGAACGATTTGCTTGAGTTGGGAGAGGAAGTATGAGATTGCACTTGGAGTTGCTCGAGGGATTGAGTATTTTCACAGAGGTTGTGACATTCAGATTTATATGAATGATATGCTAGTTGATCTTATTAACTAGTATATCATTCATATAAAATAACTTTTGTACACATATTACTATGAAATAACTCCCACACAAAAACCGTTGAAAAAGTCAACTGTGCAAATGTCTCTGGGACGGAGGGCGTATGAAAATTCTAACTGTCAAATGATTTTATAATGTATCATTAGGTGTGTTTGTGCATTCTATCAAATAAATGTATTGTTATATTATGTTTTCTAATCAAGAAAAGAAACTTCAATTTTGGAAGCATATAATAACCAGATTAATTAAACTTATCTTGGTGGCTTGAGAGAGTTGCATATTATTTGAGCTGAAGTTAATAGAGTGCCGGCCAACTTCAACTTTAAGATTATTAGACTAAAGGATATATATGATAACTTCATCCATGTTAAAGCTTAATCAATTACGAAAATTTTCCCATGAGGCTGGGAGATCTCAACACCTGCTCTTTTCCCAAGTATTTTGCATATGCAGGCAACTTCAGCTTTTGAAATAATTTTGTCTCTCTGATCGTCTCATATAGAAAAGTGTGTAATTAATTTATTTATGTTAATCCTCCCCAACGCTCTCCCCCCTCTTAGGCTGGATTCTAAATTCTTACATTAGGAAAGGAGACTAATCGAGTCGATAAATGACTATGGTAGAGTAGTGGCCAACATTCAGTTGATAAATATGTATGTAAGTTTGTCATGCAGAGAAATTGGGGATCGAAAAAAAAAAGGACAAAAGAATGTGATGATGAAGGATCGTGTTATGCTTTGTAATCAATTAATATTCACTAACCACTGATGACAATGAACATTATATTTTTGTAACTTTTCTGGGATTTTTGATATAATTTTCGTGAAGAAGAGGTAGTGAGAGGAGGGAGAGGATCAGTTAGAAGAGAGAGAAATTAGGGAGAGAGAGATTTGGAGTCAATTTTCTGATATTCCCGTACTGCGAAAAACATCCATACATAATCCCCAAAAGTGGGACCACAAGCCAAAATGATAATATCATAAAATAAGGTGCTAGAAAGCAATTAACTAAAATTCTGAAAATAAGATGAACTTTAAAAGGAAAAAAATGTGATGATGAATGGTCGAACACCTAACGTCAATTATAAAATTCTCACATCGCACCACTAGACTAAACATGAGTCACAACAAATTTTTATTTTCCGTAGTATATATATGTTAAATTTCGACCCATATTAAAAAATGTATCAAAATGACCCGAGTGCATGCATGCACCCACCTCACAAAGAGACCAACTCATGACCAAATTAATTAAACTCATCTTGGTGTTGGGCCGAAGACTTGCATATTGTTTCAGTTTAAACAATAAAGCAATAAAACTCCGGCCAATTTCAACTTTAAGATTATTGGGCTTAAAAATATATACTTTGATGAAGGAGTTTAAAACTTTTTTCGTCTCACAACTTTCACCTTTTTCGCAAATAGTCCCACTTTAGTTAGAAAATTCAATTTAATCCCATAACTTCATGGATTTCTCAATTTACGCCCAATTTTCGTCGGAGACACCAAAACGACGCCGTTTTTTTGCACGTGACGTGCACGTGAGTATTAAATTTGGGAAAAACTGGCGAAATTGATGACTTGGAGTCCTGCGTGGAACCGGAGAATCTATGTGTCAATATTCAGATTAAATGAAATGAAATTCAGAGTAAATGAAATTCAAATTGAAATGAAATTCAAATTCATGTGAAATGAAATGCACATAACAAAAGATCAAACATTTCTCACTCATAAAACGTATTTTTTCTTTTCTTCTTCAACGAAGCAGTGAAACGAACCCTAGCAAAAAAAATCCCCAAATCCCCTCCTCAAAATCAAAACCCATACTTGCAATAGTGAAGCTGTGTAACGATTTGCGCCTTCTGCAAGGTGCAATGGACTGGCCTTCAAACTACAACCATGCGCGATCAAATTCGAGTAAAATGAAAACCACATTTGCAGAATCCACATTCCTTGTAAGACTAACCCTTTGCCACGCTCCAATCTCGGATAAATTGATTTTGAGCTCTTTAACTAACAATGGTGGAAAATAGACACACAGCAACAGAAATTCATCTCCAAAAGCGACACACATATTACATTGAGCAACTTTGGAGAAAATCGAAATGACTCCTTGGTGTTCGACAAAATGCCTAAAACAGAATAGAGGAGAAAGAGAAACGCAATGGTGATTACCTCCAACTGTAAAGCAAAACCCATGTTGTGCTTGGACCTAACGGCGTCGGATAACGAGATAAATGAGTTGACAATGAAGAGGGCAGACAATAGAGAGATCAACAGAAACGTTACTGTGGATGAAAACGACGCCGTCTTGGGAGTTTGTCTGTGGATGAAAACGACGCCGTCTTGGCAGTTGGTCTGTGGATGAACCGTCTTAGGAGTTGGTCTGTTAATATTTTGATCGAGGGATTCGCAGGCCGAGGTGATTGATTCCCACGTGCCGATTAGAATTACAGCACCGCCGTCAATTTTGAAGGAGAACAATCTCATTGTTGACTTTTCTCATCCGATTAATGATGTGGAGTTTTTTTTAGTTAATAATGACACATGGAGGCAAATATTCCACGCAGGCGTCCAAGTCTGGATTCCCCCAAATTGAAGACTCACGTGCACGGCATGTGCCAAAAACGGCGTCGTTTTTGGTGTCTCCGACGAAAATTGAGCATAAATTGAGAAATTCACGAAATTATGGGACTAAATTGAATTTTCTAACTAAAGTGGGACCATTTACGAAAAAGGTGAAAGTTGTGGGACGAAAAAAGTTTTAAACTCTTTGATGAAGTTATCCATTTTAAAATGTTACCGAAAGAATAATATTTAATATTTAAACAACACCTGCTTTTTTTCCGACTATTCTGCATATCCGATAGGCAACTGTTTGTTCATCTGATCTCTTATTCTTATTTCCCAAATGTCAGAAATCCAGAATTTTACATTGCGAATAGATTCCTTGGGAAGTGTCAAAGAAGTATTCAAATAAATTATTAGAACAATATATTGCAGAAGTTGGGCAATAGAGAAATAGAAGTTGAGTAAGCACTTCATAGGCTTAAAAAAACAAGGAGTTCCAAATGTAAATAGATACACAATGTATGCTTGAGGACCATGAATGCAGAGAACATATTACCAACTGGGCGTGAAAATGAGACAAGAACATCAGCCGGTGAAGCAAATGGACCAAATGTGATAACAGGATGAAGAAATTAGCTTCACATTTGATTCTTTTCTCAAGTCAATCTGTTAAAAATGACATGTTATTACAAAACCCAATTTGTATAACAAACTACTCTCATAAAATAATTAAATGATCACAAATACCTCACAACGTCGAGTTGTATCTGCAAGAACTCCAACTGCCTCTCCATTTGGAAGAACAGCCAGAGCCCAAGGGTGTGATTGGTATAAGGAAGTAGTTCCAGGCCCATAGCCCCAGGCATCAGTATTCCAAGTAAAAATCTATTACAAGTGAAAATTAGAGATATACACACTACATATGAAATTTTTATAAAGCTTATTAATGGAAGCAAAATAATATCAGATTTAGTGTGCATGCTTACCCTCTTCCCTGTTCGCTCAAGCTGCCCGCTAACTTCTCTAGTTCCGTAAAACGAAGTGTAACTAAATCATAGCCAGATTGTATCCAATTATTAAATATTATAAAATTTTGAATATCAGATGCAAGTTGCCTACAAGCAAAGATATAACAAATAGCATAATGACATATCAAATCAAATTTACCTCTAAATTAACTATTTGTTGTACAAAATCTGGAATGTAGGTTGGACCTTTATGGATTTGTGTATCCCTGACTTTTGAGTTTTGAAAGGAAATGGTTGGAAATGCACCATTCCTATCATCTGCAGAACAATCAAAGCGAAATACTCCTCCTATCATCTCCATCATTCTCTTCCTCTTTGAAAGGATTCGTCCTCAAATCTGCATTAATCTCATCTTCAGCAGCATGAGAGAGTTCATGAGGTACTCTTTTTCCAGAAAGACTAAAATTAACTAAAGATTCAAAACACTTAACCTCTTGAGACGATAAACATAAAAATTTTGCAGATAATTATCCACAAAGTAACTATCATTATTAATAAAATAATAATAGTTATTCTGCGTGGGACAACTGACATCACAACACGCCTCGTCATCTATCTTAGTATCACAAACAGAAAGTATCGGACTAATATCAAATTGCTCCTCACTAACCGATTCCTTATTAAATATTGGTGGTCCATCATAACTAATCTCAAACTCATCATAATTTGGCAACCCACTAAAATTAAATAACTCATCAAATAAATTACCTTCTTCATCAAATAAAATGGGCCCATCATTATTAATAAGAAAAGGCCCATTTGGCACGCTCAACCATTCCTTCCTCATGCCAAAGAGGAGCAGCCATGGGAAGCTGGAGTTGTTCGCCGACGGTCGGCAGGCTGAGCACGGCAGACCGCGGCGGAGAAGAAAGGTGGTGGCGCGCGGCGGCGGATGTCCAGCGGCGTGAAGGGCGTAGTAATGTGCCGTCGATCGTCTCCTCGACATTGCTGGACGGCGGAATTGGAGCAGGGACGTGGCCGGGGGGAACGCGCTGGTGGGGGCGGGGTTCAGGGCCTTCAGTCGGTGGTGGGTTGGTGTGTGGCGACATTTGGAGCGGCGGCGTGCGCGACTCGCCGTGGAGAGAGAGCATCGTTGGTAGCGGCCAGTCGCGTGGAGGTGCGGCGAGGTTGGGGGTTTTTACCGGTGGAGGGGGGCGCTGCCTCTCACGTCGATCGACGGCAGCGAGAAGCGCACGGTAACGGGTGTTCATCGGCGCGACTGGGTTGTCATCGTCGTCGGACGAGTAAGCGGCGACGGGTGAAGGAGGGTTTGGGTGTGGCGGGGAGGGTGGGACTCTGGTGTTGGACGATGAGGGAAAAAGGGGATTTCTAGTGTGGTGTCATCGTTAGAGAAGGCTTACGATATTTGTTGTGTTTGTAGTTGTGGAGGCAACGGAGGTGTGCGCGGGGCGCGTGGAGTAGCGGCCGCCGGCAGGGCACGGACGGTGAACTGATTCTGCAGTAACTGGACGATAGTGCCCACTTGTTGCAGTAATACGTCGAATCTGTCAGCAATAGCATTATCAAGAAACGATTTCTGGCGGAGAGACATCCCGGATCGAACAATGGAAATCTGATTACCAAATGATGCAGCGAGAAACGTGTAAACATAAATAAAATAACAAATAAAACAACTCCGAATCAAATGATTCTTCGTCTCAAAAGGATCGTATCCTCATTTTTCATTCAATCATCCATCTCCCTTTTCAAAGTTCATCTAACTCCTATTTATAAGCTAAATCGGGCCCGTATTCAATGAAAGCCCAACAAAATTAAAACCTAAAACTATATAAAATATAAATAAAAATAAATAATTAAATACAATCTCATCTCCATCAGAGTCACTCTCCTGTGAAATAGTTTCATAGTAACTGGTACCATTACAATCATTCACTGATATCATTTCAATTATTTACTGATATTATAATCATTTTATACTAATATCAATTTATAAGTGTAATGGTATATTGAATGAATGTTATGGTATCAGTAAATCAATGTAATGATATTAATTTCATACTATGAAATTGCTTCACACTAGATTATGTGGTTCCTTTTTAATCTGTTAAAAAAATTTAGTCATATTTTAAAAAGCATACTACACTTTATTCCTACCTTTTAAATATCTCTTTAATTACTCAAATTGTCATTAACTTTATTCGTAAACAACCACATTATTTTTATAAATGCATCTCACAATATCACATAATATTCTTATATCATATTATATGGATATTTAATTTATGGGTTGCATCAAGAAAAAAAAATCAATTTTGTAAGCATATAATGACCAAATTAATTAAACTCTTCTTTGTGTGGGCCCGAAGACTTGCATATTGTTTCAGTTTAAACAATTAAGTCAAACTCCGGCCAATTTCAACTTTAAGGCTCCATTTGGATGGAGTGGATTTGAAATCAAGGGATTTGAGATAATATATTATGCATCCACACAAACTAAAATGGAGAAAAACTAAATGAATGGATTTGACTCACTCAAATATTAAGCAAAAGTGGTAGAAGTAGGAGGATTTCAAATGACTAGGTTTTGTCGAGTATTTGAAATCCTCTCACTTATAAGTAATATTTGTGGGAACCAAATCCATTCATTTAATTTTTCCCTATTTTGATTTGTAAATGTATGGTGTTTTATCCTCAAATCCATTGATTTCAAATGACTCCATCCAAATGGAGTCTAAGATTATTGGGCTTAAAAATATATACTCTGATCCTCTTATAAATTATCCATTTTAAAATGTCACAGAAAAAATAATATGTAAACAACACCACCTCTTTTCCCAACTATTTTGCATATCAACAACTTCAGTGATCGTTATTTTTATGGAATGAGGAACCAATTTCATTAATTTCATGAGAAGAATTCATCCTTATTAATGAAAATTTTATGACTGTGCGATGGAAACAAGGCCTCAAATTCATAAAATAACAAATACATCCTCCATCCCAAAATTATTTTCATGTGTGGAAATACAGAAAAATAATGAAAGTGGATTGCCTATTGGGGCCGAAGAGACTTGACTTACATATTAATCATTATGGCCCGTATTTGGTAGATGGTGGAAATTTAAGTGGGAGAATTGGTCCTCTATCTATACCACATGCTTCGTATTTAGCGTCTTACTCACTTTAATTGGTCCCCTTGGAAAACCATGTTTAATTCCACAAATAAGAATGAGGTTGATAATCACTAAAAATCCTCTCTTCATTTTACTACCACCCTTTTTAATATCAGAAGTCATTCTCTTCTCTAGTTTGAAGAATGAAGAAGATGAGTGAAAATGTGATCATATGCTCATCCCTCTTCATTTTTGTAGTCCTTTTCCCAGAAGCATGTTCTTCTCATATTTGCAGCCCCTCTTCGTGTGGCAGTATTGGCAACATCAGCTTCCCTTTCCGACTCAAAAATGATCCACCCCACTGCGGTTTTTACTCGCATGAATTGTCATGCGAAATCAATGTGACCAATATTTTATACCTCAATTCCCTCAAATACAGAGTGAAAGAAATCGACTACATCTTCTCCTCCATCTGGGTGGTTGATGTTTCTGTGAACAATAACACATGTTCTTTTCCCACCGTTTCTTTAAATCAATACAACCTTGCCTTGGGTTATGATCCTTATGATTGTCATATTATTAGTTTTATGAAATGCCCATATCCGTTGAAGAATTCTACCCTCTTCACAGAATTACCACTGTGCCTCTCATTCATTCACACATACTTATGCAAGGATTGGCCCCATGTCTGTAGCGGATATAAAAGATAACTGCAGTGTAGATACCGTAGTGTTCACATCCTGGCATTTTAGAGATTTGGAGAATGTATCAGTTTCAGAAATCCACCACTCCCTGCTCTATGGATTTCGACTCAATTGGGACTGGTCCAACTGTATACTCTGTAATGGAAAATGGAAATGCAATCCTCGTGATGGCCAAATACGAACGTGCAGCCACAGTCTCGGTGCAATGCTTGGAGCACTTTGGAGTAAGTTTGAAATTACATCATTTATATTAATACTCTCATTCATGTCGTGCGTCCTAACAAATGCATAGTACAATATGGGTGGAGTTTCTCAAAATTTGGCCCTAAAATTAATTTATTTATACTAATTCTCTAACACTAGAACAAAATTTTGTGTGAAATTTATTTAAAGGGTATTAAGATGTTAGTTATTTCATTAATTAATATTAATTGTTAATACTATAAAATATTAGTTATTTCATTAAAATGTATTAACTAAAAATTATTAATTATTTGTTGGGTCCCTTTAGAACGAGTTTAAACGCAAAAACAAGATACCCTCTAGTGATAATCTAGAAGGGGGGGATGAATAGATTATCAAAAACTTTTACAAGCTTAGATGATCTATCAACTCCAAAAAACAGTTCTGACAAATGAAACAAATTTTTGTTTATACTCAATTCAAATAGGATCTAAAGCTTTGTCAGATATCAAATTTGCGATCAAGAAACAACTAATGAAAACAAGTAATAAGCAGTAAGAAGAAATAACACCAGATTTATAGTGGTTCGGATCAAACGATCCTACATCCACTCTCCTCCTTCGAACTTGAAGAAGGGCCTTCACTTACTTACTTCCTTCTTTCTTGCTACCTTACTTACAATGATGAATCTTCAGCCTTACAATGAATCTTCCTAACTTCGGAATATCTATGGCTTGAAGATCTAATGAAAAAGTGTTCTATAAACACTAAGAACTGAAAAACGTATAACACGTTCTTGAATGTGTATGATTCTTTTTTTTTTTTTGCTTGCGTATACAAAGTATAATGAAGAGTGCAAAGTGTCAAAGTTAATTCTAAATTGATTTCTATTCCTATTTATAGAGATCTCCTCTTGGCAGTTGTAACTTCCTTGAATTTGATTTTGTTCAGTTATAACCATATAACTGAATTCTGTAACTTCTTCCTGAGTTGTTAAAACTGCTTCTTGAATCTTTGCATAATATTTTTCTAACACCTCATCGTCTGATGTTTACTTCACCTTGTCTCCATCTTCTTTTCTGTCTAGATGTTTGTCTTGCTCTTCAACAATCCTGTGCTGTCCTTGTCTGATATCTTGACCTTGTCTGATATTCTCTTCTATCTGGAAATCTTCCTCGTCTGATATCTTGTCCTTGTCTGATCTTCTATACTTAGTTTTATTTACAAAGAAATACTTCAGCTGTCTATACAAGATGCTCAGCTGGTCATCCTATTTTACACTTTTAACACATCAAAACTAAATACAAATTTCTTTTCCTAACAATTTCCCCCTTTTTGATGATGTTAAAACTCAGCTCAAGAAAAGAAATGTTAGTAATCTTAAAAATGTAAAATAAGCAATTAAATCACATAATCAGATAACTAGAACAATTAGTGTTATTAACAGATGATCAGAAAATCATGAATCAGATAATCAGAACAATTTGATTACATAATCAGATATTTAAGAGTTAGAAAATGAAACAATACATTTCAGAAATCAAGAGGTTAATCAGATTAGTTTTTAGGAAAAACAACAAAGATTGAGAGTAGATCAAAAATTTATTCAAGGTTTGCATCAGTAATCATGTAAGTCACACAAAAACAGATAAGATGAGAGAAGTAGAAGACTAGTCATACCACCTATTTTCTTCTGGAACATTGAGCCAGTCAAAGACCCGCTTCTTTAGTGAAATAGTTTCACCTCCCTCTGCAAGATCAGCTGTGGCTTCTGCTTTGATAATCAGCTGCTTAATCTTCTCAAGGTCCAGATGACCATCAGCTGTTAGAGGGGGTTCCATCTGAGAATAAGCTGGTGCGACTACATCTGAGTTGAATTCTTCGTTTGCAAGGTTGACTAGATATTGATACATCTGGGGGTCCTTTTCTTCCAGCCAGTTATGGAAAGCTTCGTCTTCATCGAGTCCCCATTTAATCACTTTGCAGACGTGAAACTGGAAAATCCAGTCCACTTCAAATGGCCTCCACCTTGCCTGATCTGCCATTAATAGCACTTCTTTGGGGACTACTTCACTTCGATGATATGGCCGAAGGACTTCTTCCCCTTGCTCATCTGTTATCCTCTGAACCCATCTTCTAAGAGAACGATCATAATATTTTCCTGCTGCCTTCTCCTGCTCTCTTCTCCTCTTAGCCTCCCTTCTCTTATACTTCTCCTTCTCCTCTCTTTTTCTTTTTCTGATCTTTTCTTCTTCATCTATCTCAGCTTGTGATTTCTTTGGAACTTGAGCTGTTCTAGACGATCCAGAAGGAGACGTAATTTGAGCAGGTTCTTGCACAGGGGCTTCTTTTGTGGGTTCAGTTCTTGTCTTCCTCACAACCTTCTCTGTCTTTTCCTCAGATTTCTTCTCTTCTGCCTTTAGCAATTCTTCAGATAACTCTTCAATTTTCATGCTCAGAGCCATGATCTTATCCTCTTGCTCGTCTATTCTTTTCTTGAGCACACTATCTTCCCCCTTTTTAGCATCCACAAATCGGGTATTGCCAGATAGTGGCTACTTGTTCAATTTGACTTACAAGTTCTTCTCGTACATGCCTGTCTTATGATCAAGCTGGTCATATCTCTTCTTTTGTCCGACCTCGGCTCGTCTAAACTCATCATCCATGAACCGCTTAATGCTCGTAAATGCGCCTATCTTTCTCGAGCAAGCTGCATCTTGAGGACTTGATGAAATGATGCCTCCTTGGCTTTCCGGGCTTCTCTTACTTGCTCCTCAACCCAAATCTTTGATTTCAATATAGGCAGAACGAACGTACTGTTTAACCCATTCATCTTGAGAGTTCATCTCCTTAGCAACTGTTGTCTTAACTGCAGCCATCTGTTCCTCATGTCTGATTGTAGAAAAATATAGATCAATCTTGGTTTTTTCTTGAATTGCAGCTTCTACATTCTCCTTGATTGATGATGAGATGACATTTGGAACCAGTTGGAAAGCATTTAGACAAGCAGTCTTCAGATTTTGAACTTCAGCTTTTAATGCTTCCACTTCGGATACAGACACAGATGTGGAGGGCAAGGTCTGTTCACCAGAAAGATTTATTTCTTCAATTTCAGTTTCCGTTTGCACCTCAGCGATGATCTGCTCTGTTTTGTGCCTCCTCAGCTGTATCCATCCCAGCTGGCTCATCGGCAGCTCCACCGATTACTTCCTCCACCCTTTCCTCCTCCATAACAACTTCTTCTTTTCTCTGCTCTTCCCCCTTCTCAGCTGATTTTTCCACCTCCTCTGGAGTCTCATCTCCAAGATATACTCGTTGTAGGATGTAATCAACAAAGTTATTTTCAGTGAGTATATCTTGGAATGACTTCAGTTTTGCCTTCTTGAGCACCTCCTTTTCCCAGATGGCTAAATTGTTTCCTCCTGCCTCAGCTATCAGAATAGCTGTCTCCTCAAAAGATCCAAGCCTGAGTCTTCTTAACAGATAGACATCGATAAGCTCTTTTAACAGCTCAGGCTCATCTTTGAGAGTAGACTCTTGTCTTAGAAGGAACTTTTTCCCAAGGATTCGAAGTGAGGTCTCAGTAGGTCCCATATCTCCAGATGGATTTGGTATGTTTAAGAATAGATTGGGTTCAGATGAGGTTGAGGGTAGGAAGGAGAATGGGTCGTATGAGGTTTGGGTGTGTGTTGGACTTATGGGAGTGGGCCGTTTTAGAGGCTCAGAAGCAGCGGCCTTGTCTGCTTCTTCATCGCCAAGTTGGGATGATGTGGGTGAGTTTTCTGCTTTGGATGAGGAAGAAGATGATGTGGAGGGTTGGGTTTGCTCTGCTTGTTCTGGCTCATCTCCAGATGAGACTTCCACCGTCTCTCGTCTCGATTTTTTTTCGACACTTCCCCCTTGGGAAGGCTGTCCTTTCCTCCTCTTCCTCAGCTGCAATATCCTCCTCCTCCTCGATTTGGATTCATCGGCTTAGTCTGATCTCCACTTTCTTTTTCCTTTGGCCTTAGAAGCCTTCTTAAATGCATCTTTGGAGATGGGGTGTCTCCTTCTGAGTCTGTTGGACCGAAGGGTTTCTCATCCTTGATAAGCAAACCCTTCTGCTTTGTGAACTTTTTCACCCCCGTCTGCCAGTCAAGCTTGTCCGTCCCAATCTTGTGTTCAAGTATGATGGTGATTCTTGCCATCATACTTGTTATCTTGGTCGGCGACCATCTTACCCGACTCCGTCGACACCTCTGTTTTACAAATTTCTTTCTTTCCTCCATCGAGACGGGAATACACTTTATGCGAGCCCCAGTGTATCGGCTCCGTCTATGATGGCCCTCAGACAGCATATCCTTGGCTTAGTCAATCCATCATGACTCTGCTGTTCTCCCAGTATGCACTTGGTTAAAATGAGCATCAGAAGTCTGTACTTTCTCCGTAACATTCCCTTCTTCAGGTTTGCAGTGTTATTCTTAGGTTTTCCTTGCCATCATTTTGTAACTCTCCAAGTACTCTTGACCTTGTACAAAAATGGGTTGCCTCCGGTGGTGTTTAAGCCAAAAAATTCACCAATATCGAAAATTGAGACATGAATTTTTCTAGACTTTTCAAGAGTTCCGAATTCGAGTTTCTAGGCCAGTATCTGTTGATTTGGCTCTGGTTAGGAATTCGGCGGCAAGATCATCAAGGGTTTTGGGTTTTGATGGTTTGATCGAGCAATATCTCTTTAAACCTCTATCTTGTAGAAGTTGAAGAACTTCTCTGGTTTCTGGATCGGTAGAAATATCCCATTCCACGTACATTTCGGATTTTGTACGATCTCGATGGATTTGAGATCATATTCATACTTGATTACATTCTTTCCGATGTCCGCCATTGATGAGTGTTTGAAGATTTTTAGGAGGAAAAGAAATTTTAAGAGAAGAAAGAATATATGTGTGCGTAAATGCAAATAATGCACACGAATGTCTATTTATATGGAAAATATAATAATAAACAATTATTAGAATAATAATTGCCTGTAAAAGTGTAAATATAGCCTTTCGAATCGCCATTAATGCAATTATGGCATTTATTTTGAAAAGTGCACGAATAATATTTAATATGTTGCGCGTGAGGTTGAGACGGTTCATATTTCGAAACCGCCTCCACTTAAAGCGCGTGTAGTATACTCGGTGTATTTCAAAATTGAATTTGATAAAATTTCGGGTCCATAGTAACTTCTCCCGACACGATTACTTATTTGAGAAATTACTTTTCGATTAATTGGAGAGATAAAATAAAATATTATTATTTTTAGAAAACAAATTTGAACCCTTATTCTTTAATTTTGTAAAACAAAATATTTTATTTTCTGAGTAACTTCAATAAGTTAATGAATGAAAGAGTGAATTATGATATTAAATTCATATATTAATTATATGAACTCAATATTCATAATTAAAAGTATGTAAGAAAACTTCTGATTTTTCTCCTTATGCGGTTTGATAGCATCATTATGCATTTCCTTGTAACCTTTGAACAAATTGACCTTGTCTTGCATTTTGAATCTTAACTTTGTTCTTGCTGATATCACGAGACACTTAGAAAAATTATTAGTAACAAGAGTAAGTCGGATAAAGGTTCAATAGTCATCGATTCTATAAAAGAATGTTGACTATTTCATCCTTATCTCGATTTATTTTATGTCGAATAAGTAATTATCAAGTAAGATATGATCAATATGACTAATCCTTGATTCTTGATTCCAATGAAAGGAGATCAATGATATCAGCTACCGATTGTCCTTTGACACAATCTTGTCGATAATTCTTTCTAGACATAATATACTAAGATAAGAAAAACAAGATTAATTCAAGAAGTTTTGATCAAGAGATGATTAAGGAATCATCTAATAATCCTAATTCGACTGAAAGTTCCTTAAACCTTGTTTACGCAAGAGGCTTTGTCAATATATGCCTTTTTTGAAAATCGGTAAGAATTTTCTCTAGTCGATATTGTCTTTCTCCACATGATCTCGAATAAAATGATGACGAATGTCAACATGTTTGCATCTCAGTATGTAAGATCTGGTTACGGGTAATAGCTATGGCACTATTACTATCACAAAAGATTGGTACATCTTTGGTGATAATGTTATAGTCCCTTAGGCTGTTGACTAATCCGAGATAAGTCATGAAACAACAACTTCCAGTGCCATGTACTCGGCTTGATGGTAGAAGTAGCTACGAGAGGTTTGTTTCTTAGACAACCATGAAATCGACTTACTTCCCGAGAAATTGGCAAGTTCGGATGTAGATTTCCTATCTATCTTACACCCACCAAAATCTGAATCTGAGTATCCACACAACTCAAAATTATCATCATTTGGATACCACGAGTCCTACATAGATTGTACCTTTCAAATATTTTAGAATCTTCTTTGCGGCTTCAAGATGACTCTTTTTAGGTTTAGCTTGAAAACGTGCACATACTCCTACTTTGCAAAAGAAATGTCGGTCTACTAGCGATTTAAGTATAAAAGAGATCCAATTAAACCTCTATCTTGCGTCGATCGGTGTCTTCTCCTTTCTCATCTAGATCCATTGAAAAATTTGTCATCATAGGTATTTTGGCTTCTCGGCTGGTACCTATTCCAAATTTCTCAATAAGATCTTTGGTATATTTTGCTTGATTTATGAAAATTCCTTTCTTTATCCTTTAATCAAGTCCAAGAAAGTATGTCATCTCTCCCATCATGGACATTTCGAATCTGTTCTTCATAAGATGACTAAATTCTTCACACAAGAGTAGGTTAGTTGATCCAAAAATGATATCATCAACATATATTTGAACTAACAAAAGACCTCTATCAGATTCTTTCCTAAATAAAGTTCTATCTATTTTACCTTTTACAAAACCATTTTGAATTAAATACTCAGATAATGTATCATACCATGCTCTAGGAGCTGTTTAAGTCCATATAGAGCTTTCCTTAGCCTATAGACCTTGTCTCCTTTGACAAAGCACGGAGGTTGTTCTACATAGACTTCTTCGGCTATGACTCCGTTTAGAAATGCAGATTTCACATCCATTTGGAACACGATAAATCTTTTATAAGCGGCATAAGCTAAGAACAATCTTATGGCTTCAAGGCGAGCAAGCCCAGTGCAAAGGTTTCATCATAATCAATTCCCTCAGTTGTGAATAACCTTGTGCAACCAATCTAGCCTTATTTCTTACCACAATATTGTTCTCATCTTTCTTATTTTTGAAAACCCATTTTGTTCCAATAACTTTTTGATGATGAGGTCTTTCAACAAGCTCCCATACATCTTGTCTTTGAAATTGATTTAATTCATCTTGCATTGCATTTATCCAATTGGAGTCGATTAGAGCTTGATAATAGTTTTAGGTTCAAGTAAAGATACATAACAACTAAACAGACACAATCTTGGTTTATCTGTGTCCTTATGCGGACTCCGAATCTAAACTTCCAATTATCTGTTTCGGTGGATGATAAGTCGATACTCGTTTACCTTTATCTTTTCTTGGATATGAAGTCTTATCTCGGGATATTTTCATCAATTGATTACGTATTACCTTCGGGAATATCTTCTAGTCCATCTGGTAGTGTAGTAGTGCGATCGGATGACATGGAAGAACTCTCGGCTTCCTTATCTTTATTCTGTCTGGTGTGTCTTCCTCATCGATTCGACTGCGGTAAATAGAACTTGGTGATTTCTTGATGTTTAATCTGTTAAGATCTTGACTATCTTGGTGACATCATCTGTACTTTTTCATACTTAGAAATTTCATCAAAAACAACATGTGGTGTTTCTTCCACACATAATGTAATCTTGTTAAAAACTCTATATGCTTTAGATACGGATGAGTATCCTAAGAATATCCCTTACAATCTTAGCATCAAAAGTTCTTAACTTTGATTTTCCATTATTATGAATGAAACACTTACAACCAAATATATGGAAATATGAAATTTTTGGTATTCTGCCTTTCCATATTTCATAAGGAGTTTTGCATTTATCTTTCACAATTAAACACCTATTTTGAACAAAACATGCGGTATTAATGGCTTACGCCCAAAACTTTGTGTGGAGTGTCATACTCGAGATAACATAGTCCTTGCGGCTTCTTTCAAGGTTACATTTCTCCTTTCTACCACTCCATTTCTTTGGGGAGTTCTTGCGAGATGATGTTTCATGTGCTATACCATTCTCGGTACAATAGTTAGTAACAAACGAGTTCGAAACTCAGTACCTTTATCACTTCTAATCTTGACAATATTTAGTCCTTTTTCATTTTGAATTCTTTTGAGGAATTCTGGAATTTTTATTCTGATCTCATTCTTTTTGTACAAGAAAATAACCCAAGTGAATCTAGAAAAATCATCTACAATCACTAAAGTATACTTTCTTCCACTAAAACTTAGAGGTGTAAGCTGGACCAAAAAGATCCATGTGCAAAAGTTCCAGAATCCTTTCAGAAACAGGACCATTTATTGTTTTGAAAGAAGTTTTGGTCTGTTTTCCTTTTTGACAAGCATCACAAACATGATTTTTCGAAAATATTTTATCCGGAAGTCCTTTGACTAAAGACTTTCTTGCTATTTTGTTAAGAGTTTTGAAATTTAAATGACTAAGACGTTTATGCCATAGCCAACTTAAATCTTAAACTCTTAGCAATAAGACAAGTATCCTTAGAGCAACTCTTGAAATTTGCAATATAGATATTACCTTGTCTGACTCCAGTAAGTAAAATATTTTCGTTTAAACCATCCAAAATAAAACATGCATCATGAGTGAATTTTACACAATATCCTTTGTCACAAAATTGAGATACAGACAGTAAATTATGTTTCAAACCTTCCACAAAATATACTTCATTAACCTGAATATCTCCAATCATCAAAGTTCCAACTCCTTTGGTTAGACCAAAATTGTTGTCACCAAACATTACTCGAGGTCCATCTATTGTCTGATAGTTAGAAAGAAGTCTTTTCTCATAAGTCATATGCTTAGAACATCCACTGTCTATATACCAAATGACTTCAAGAACATCTTGTTCAACTATCTCCTTATCCTTCTGCAATCACAAATTAATTCTTAGGTACCCTTTGTGTATTGGGTCCTTTCTTGTTAAGTTGTTACTTAGGTATCCAAATAAAAACATCCAAGTTTTTCAGAACCAATGATTGAATTTTGCAACCATATCTATCCACTAATATTAGACTATCTAGATCAATTTTATTTAATTGATCTCTAGTGATTGTCTTATATCTTGGAAAGAATGGATACGACTTGCTTCTTCCATCAAAACCATTATACTTTGGAAATGACTTTGATTTAGTCTTTAGATTTCTTTTGGAAACATTTCTCCTCATCTGTATTTTCTCTTTTGAAATATCAGATGGGGTGATTTGCTCCTTTGATTTCTTTGGACTAAGTTCTGTCTTTTCCATAGTCTTAGTGGCTTTGACAAAAACTCTTGGTTTGATAGGATCATTTTTCATGTTCCTATCAAAACCCAATCCAGTCTTATCACTAGGCTTCTGAGAAGTACTGAAGATGTTATCAATTGTAGACTGAGAATTATTAATATGTCCTAACTTGAGATTTAAATCTCTGTTAGTCTTTTTAAAATTCTCATTCTCCATATTGATATTTGAAAATTTAATTTTTAAAGAACTCAATTCTTTTTCCAACTCACTGGTTTTCTCAGACGAAGAACTAGTAGAAGTCTTTGATTGACATTCCCCCTTGAATGTACAATCTAGATTCTTCCTTGTCCCTGTCTGATATTCCTTTGTTAGACTAAGAATTTGATCCTTTAAACTTAAATTTTCAGTCTCTATCTGTTTATAAGCAGATAAAGTTGTCTTCAGATCTTTTAGAAGTTTGTCAATAAGACATGAATCAGATTCAGACAAGTTATCATTATCATTGTCTGAGGATGAGTAGTAGTTTACCTCCTTAGCCATTAGGCAAATGTCATTATCTGATCCGAAACTAGATGAGGATGAGGATGATGATGTCTCATGTGTTTCCTCCTTTTCGGCTAAAAGAGCTCGTTGATCTGCATATCTCCTATCTCGTTTCTTCCTCTTTTCTTCTCTTTCTCTAGGAGTGAGTTGAGGACAATCATAGCTAAAATGACCAGGTTTATTGCAGGTATAACAGATATCTCCTCTTTCTGACTTTGGACTATTCTCACCTCGTCTGATTGGTGATTTGAATCTTTTCACTGGATCCTTCTTTTTGTCATTGTCTGAATACTTCTCTTCCTTGTCTGATTTATAATTTTGACGATTAAACCTATCTCTCTTATTCCTTTTATACTTCATCTTGAGTCTCTCATATCGTCTGATCAATAAAGCCATTTCCTCTTTTCTGAGACAAATCGATGCCTTAGAAATCTTGTCGAGAATCTTCTTGATGAAGAAATGCCACAATCTTTCAGTAGATGACTCTGCCTCATCTTCTTCATCTTCAATTTGTATATCATATTCCAAGGCTTTCGGATGAGAAAATAAAGTATGATGTGAAATAGATGACGAGTTACGTATTATCAAAAAAACTTTTGCAAGCTTAGATGATCTTATCAACTTTTACAAAAGATGATCAATTCAACTCCAAAAAAACAGTTCTGGCGGAACAAATTTTTGTTTATACTCAATTCAAATAGGATCTAAAGCTTTGTCGGATATCAAATTTGCGATCAAGAAACAACTAATGAAAACAAGTAATAAGCGGTAAGAAGAAATAACACGGTTTATAGTGGTTCGGATCAAACGATCCTACATCCACTCTCCTTCTTCGAACTTGAAGAAGGGCCTTCACTTACTTACTTCCTTCTTTCTTGCTACCTTACTTACAATGATGAATCTTGACCTTACAATGAATCTTCCTAACTTCTGAATATCTATGGCTTGAAGATCTAATGAAAAAGTGTTCTATAAACACTAAGAACTGAAAAAAACGTATAACACGTTCTTGAATGTGTATGATTCTTTTTTTGCTTGCGTATACAAAGTATAATGAAGAGTGCAAAGTGTCAAAGTTAATTCTAAATTGATTTCTATTCCTATTTATAGAGAACTCCTCTTGGCGATTGTAACTTCTTTGAATTGATTTTGATCGATTATAACAATATAAGCTGAATTACGTAACTTCTTCTGAGTTGTTGAAAGCTGCTTCTTGAATCTTTGCATAATATTTTTCTAACACCTCTTCGTCGATGTTTACTTCACCTCGTCTCCATCTTCTTTCTGTCTAGGCGTTTGTCTTGCTCTTTAACAATCTTGTGATGTCTTTGTCGATATCTTGACCTTGTCGATATTCTCTTATCTATCTCTCTCTGAAATCTTCCTCGTCGATATCTTGTCCTTGTCGATCTTCTATACTTAGTTTTATTTACAAAGAAATACTTGTTTGTCTATACAAGATGCTCATTTGTCATCCTATTTTACACTTTTAACACATCAAAACTAGCTACAAATTTCTTTTCCTAACAATTTCCCCCTTTTTGATGATGTTAAAACTCAGCTCAAGAAAAGAAATGTTAGTAATCTTAAAAATGTAAAATAAGCAATTAAATCACATAATCAGATAACTAGAACAATTAGTGTTATTAACAGATGATCAGAAAATCATGAATCGGATAATCGAAACAATTTGATTACATAATCGGATATTTAAGAGTTAGAAAATGAAACAATACATTTGAAATCAAGAGGTTAATCAGATTAGTTTTTAGGAAAAACAACAAAGATTGAGAGTAGATCAAAAATTTATTCAAGGTTTGCATCAGTAAACATGTAAATCACACAAAAACAGATAAGATGAGAGAAGTAGAAGACTAGTCATACCACCTATTTTCTTCTGGAACATTGAGCCAGTCAAAGACCCGCTTCTTTAGTGAAATAGTTTCACCTCCCTCTGCAAGATCAGTTGTGGCTTCTTTTTGATAATCAGTTTGCTAATCTTCTCAAGGTCAGGATGACCATCAGGTTGTTAGAGGGGGTTCCATCGAGAATAAGCTGGTGCGACTACATCGAGTTGAATTCTTCGTTTGCAAGGTTGACTAGATATTGATACATCGAGGTCCTTTTCTTCCAGGCCCGATTATGGAAAGCTTCGTCTTCATCGAGTCCCCATTTAATCACTTTGCGAGGCGTGGCTGGAAAATCCAGTCCACTTCAAATGGCCTCCACCTTGCACGATCTGCCATTAATAGCACTTCTTTGGGGACTACTTCGCTTCGATGATATGGCCGAAGGACTTCTTCCCCTTGCTCATCTGTTATCTTGAACCCATCTTCTAAGAGAACGATCATAATATTTTCTGCTGCTTGCCTTCTCTGCTCTCTTCTCCTCTTAGCCTCCCTTCTCTTATACTTCTCCTTCTCCTCTCTTTTTCTTTTTTTGATCTTTTCTTCTTCATCTATCTCAGCTTGAGATTTCTTTGGGACTTGAGCTGTTCTAGACGCGATCCGAGAAGGAGGCGTAATTTGAGCGATGTTCTTGCACGAGGGCTTCTTTTGTGGGTTCGATTCTTGTCTTCCTCACAACCTTCTCGATCTTTTCCTCGATTTCTTCTCTTACGCCTTTAGCGATTCTTGAATAACTCTTCAATTTTCATGCTCGAGCCATGATTTTATCCTCTTGCTCGTCTATTCTTTTCTTGAGCACACTATCTTCCCCCTTTTTAGCATCGACAAATCGGGTATTGCGAGATAGTGGCTACTTGTTCAATCGACTTACAAGTTCTTCTCGCACATGCCTGTCTTATGATCAAGCTGGTCATATCTCTTCTTTTGTCCGACCTCGGCTCAAATGCGAACTCATCATCCATGAAGCTGCTTAATGCTCGTAAATGCACCTATCTTTCTCGAGCAAGCTGCATCTTGAGGACTTGATGAAATGATGCCTCCTTGGCTTTCCGGGCTTCTCTTACTTGCTCCTCAACTGAATCTTTGATTTCAATATAGGCGAAACGAGCGTCTTTGTTTAACCCATTCATCTTGAGAGTTCATCTCCTTAGCAATTGTTTGTCTTAAGCTGCACCATCTGTCCTCATATCGATTGTAGAAAAATATAGATCAATCTTGGTTTTTTCTTGAATTGCAGCTTCTACATTTTCCTTGATTGATGATGAGATGACATTTGGAACCAGTTGGAAAGCATTTAGACAAGCAGTCTTCAGATTTTGAACTTCAGCTTTTAATGCTTCCACTTCGGATACAGACACAGATGTGGAGGGCAAGGTCTGTTCACCAGAAAGATTTATTTCTTCAACTTCAGTTTCCGTTTGCACCTCAACGATGCTGCTCTCTTTTGTGCCTCCTCAGCTGTATCCATCCCAGCTGGCTCATCGGCAACTCCACCGATTACTTCCTCCACCCTTTCCTCCTCCATAACAACTTCTTCTTTCCTCTGCTCTTCCCCCTTCTCAGCTGCTTTCTCCTCCTCAGGAGTCTCATCTCCAAGATATACTCGTTGTAGGATGTAATCAACAAAGTTATTTTCAGTGAGTATATCTTGAAATGACTTCAGTTTTGCCTTCTTGAGCACCTCCTTTTCCCAGATGGCTAAATTGTTTCCTCCTGCCTCAGCTATCAGAATAGCTGTCTCCTCAAAAAGATCCAAGCACGAGTCTTCTTAACAGATAGACATCGATAAGCTCTTTTAACAGCTCAGGCTCATCTTTGAGAGTAGACTCTTGTCTTAGAAGGAACTTTTTCCCAAGGATTCGAAGTGAGGTCTCAGTAGGTCCCATATCCCCAGATGGATTTGGTACATTTAAGAATAGATTGGGTTCAGATGAGGTTGTGGGTAGGAAGGAGAATGGGTCGTATGAGGTTTGGGTGTGTGTTGGACTTATGGGAGTGGGCCGTTTTAGAGGCTCGAAGCGGCGGCCTTATGCCTTCTTCATCGCCAAGTTGGGATGATGTGGGTGAGTCTTACTGCCTTGGATGAGGAGGAAGATGATGTGGAGGTTGGGTTTGCTCTGCTTGTTACGGCTCATCTCCGGATGAGACTTCCACCGTCTCCGTCTCGGTTTTTTTTGACACACTTCCCCCTTGGGAAGGCTGTCCTTTCCTCCTCTTCCTCGGTGCAATATCCTCCTCCTCGAGACGAGGATTCATCGGCTAATCAGATCTCCACTTTCTTTTTCCTTTGGCCTTAGAAGCCTTCTTCGTGCATCTTGGAGATGGGGTGTCTCCTTCCCCCAGTCTGTTGGACCGAAGGGTTTTCTCATCCTTGATAAGCAAACCCTTCTGCTTTGTGAACTTTTTCACCCCCGTCTGCCAGTCAAGCTTATCCGTCCCAATCTTGTGTTCAAGTATGATGGTGATTCTTGCCATCATACTTGTTATCTTGGTCAGCGACCATCTTACCAGCTCCGTTGACACCTCTGTCTTTACAAATTTCTTTCTTTCCTCCATCAGACGGGAATACACTGTCTGAGCCCAATTAATATCAGCTCCGTCTATGATGGCCCTCAGACAACATATCCTTGGCTTAGTCAATCCATCATGACTCTGCTGTTCTCCCAGTATGCACTTGGTTAAAATGAGCATCAGAAGTCTGTACTTTCTCCGTAACATTCCCTTCTTCAGGTTTGCAGTGTTATTCTTCTGGGATTTCCTTGCCATCATTTTGTAACTCTCCAAGTACTCTTCAGCCTTGTACAAAAATGGGTTGCCTCCGGTGGTGTTTAAGCCAAAAATTTCACCAATATCAGAAATTGAGACATGAATTTTTCTAGACTTTTCAAGAGTCCGAATTCGAGTTTCTAGGCCAGTATCTGTTGATTTGGCTCTGGTTAGGAATTCGGCGGCAAGATCATCAAGGGTTTTGGGTTTTGATGGTTTCATCGAGCAATATCTCTTTAAACCTCTATCTTGTAGAAGTTGAAGAACTTCTCTGGTTTTACGGATCGGTAGAAATATCCCATTCCACGTACATTTCGGATTTTGTACGATCTCGATGGATTTGAGATCATATTCATACTTGATTACTGTTCTTTCCGAGTGTCCGCCATTGATGAGTGTTTGAAGATTTTTAGGAGGAAAAGAAATTTTTAAGAAGAAGAAGGAATATATGTGTGCGTAAATGCAAATAATGCACACGAATGTCTATTTATATGGAAAATATAATAATAAACAATTATTAGAATAATAATTGCACTGTAAAAGTGTAAATATAGCCTTTCGAATCGCCATTAATGCAATTATGGCATTTATTTTGAAAAGTGCACGAATAATATTTAATATGTTGCGCGTGAGGTTGAGGCGGTTCATATTTGAAACCGCCTCCACTTAAGCGCGTGTAGTATACTCGGTGTATTTCAAAATTGAATTTGATAAAATTTCGGGTCCATAGTAACTTCTCCTGACACGATTACTTATTTGAGAAATTACTTTTCGATTAATTGGAGAGATACAATAAAATATTATTATTTTTAGAAAACAAAATTTGAACCCTTATTCTTTAATTTTGTAAAACAAAATATTTTATTTTCTGAGTAACTTCAATAAGTTAATGAATGAAAGAGTGAATTATGATATTAAATTCATATATTAATTATATGAACTCAATATTCATAATTAAAAGTATGTAGGAAAACTTCTGATTTTTCTCCTTATGTCTTGTTTGATAGCATCATTATGCATTTCCTTGTAACCTTTGAACAAATTGACCTTGTCTTGCATTTTGAATCTTAACTTTGTTCTTCTTGATATCACACGAGACACTTAGAAAATTGTTAGTAACAAGAGTAAGTCGGATAAGGTTTAATAGTCATCGATTACTATAAAAGAATGTTGACTATTTCATCCTTATCGATCTACTATGTCGAACAAGTAATTATCAAGTCGGATATGGTCAATATGACTAATCCTTGATTCTTGATTCCAATGAAAGGAGATCAATGATATCAGCTACCTGATTGTCCTTTGACACAATCTTGTCTGATAATTCTTTCTAGACATAATATACTAAGATAAGAAAAACAAGGTTAATTCAAGAAGTTTTGATCAAGAGATGATTAAGGAATCATCTAATAATCCTAATTCGACTGAAAGTTCCTTAAACCTTGTTTTACGCAGAGAGCTTTGTCAATATATATGCTTTTTTTGAAAATCGGTAAGAATTTTCTCTAGTCGATATTGCCTTTCTCCACATGATCTCGAATAAAATGATGACGAATGTCAACATGTTTGCATCACAGTATGTAAGGCTGGGTTACGGGTAATAGCTATGGCACTATTACTATCACAAAAGATTGGTACATCTTTGGTGATAATGTTATAGTCCCTTAGGCATTGGTGATCCGAGATAAGGCTGAACAACAACTTCCAGTGCCATGTACTCGGCTTGTGGTAGAAGTAGCTACGAGAGGTTTGTTTCTTAGACAACCATGAAATCGAAACACTTCCCGAGAAATTGGCAAGTTCCGGATGTAGATTTCCTATCTATCTTACACCCACCAAAATCTGAATCGAGTATCGACAACTCAAAATTATCATCATTTGGATACCACGAGTCCTACATAGATTGTACCTTTCAAATATTTTAGAATCTTCTTTGCGGCTTCAAGATGACTCTTTTTAGGTTTAGCTTGAAAACGTGCACATACACCCACTGCAAAAAGAAATGTCGAGGTCTACTAGCGATTAAGTATAAAAGAGATCCAATTAAACCTCTATCTTTGCGTCGATCGGTGTCTTCTCCTTTCTCATCTAGATCCATTGAAAAATTTGTCATCATAGGTATTTTGGCTTCTCGGCTGGTACCTATTCCAAATTTCTCAATAAGATCTTTGGTATATTTTGCTTGATTTATGAAAATTCCTTTCTTTATGCCTTAATTTGAAGTCCAAGAAAATATGTCATCTCTCCCATCATGGACATTTCGAATCTGTTCTTCATAAGATGACTAAATTCTTCACACAAGAGTAGGTTAGTTGATCCAAAAATGATATCATCAACATATATTTGAACTAACAAAAGACCTTTATCAGATTCTTTCCTAAATAAAGTTCTATCTATTTTACCTTTTACAAAACCATTTTGAATTAAATACTCAGATAATGTATCATACCATGCTCTAGGAGCCTGTTTAAGTCCATATAGAGCTTTCCTTAGCCTATAGACCTTGTCTCCTTTGACAAAGCCTGGAGGTTGTTCTACATAGACTTCTTCGGCTATGACTCCGTTTAGAAATGCAGATTTCACATCCATTTGGAACACAGTAAATCTTTTATAAGCAGCATAAGCTAAGAACAATCTTATGGCTTCAAGGCGAGCAAGCTGGTGCAAAGGTTTCATCATAATCAATTCCCTCAGTTGTGAATAACCTTGTGCAACCAATCTAGCCTTATTTCTTACCACAATATTGTTCTCATCTTTCTTATTTTTGAAAACCCATTTTGTTCCAATAACTTTTTGATGATGAGGTCTTTCAACAAGCTCCCATACATCTTGTCTTTGAAATTGATTTAATTCATCTTGCATTGCATTTATCCAATTGGAGTCGATTAGAGCTTGATAATAGTTTTAGGTTCAAGTAAAGATACATAACAACTAAACGAGACAGTCTTGGTTTATCTGTGTCCTTGTCTGGACTCCGAGAATCTAAACTTCCAATTATCATTCAGGTTTGGATGATAAGTCAATACTCGTTTACCTTTATCTTTTACTGGATATGAAGTCTTATCTGGAATATTTTCATCAATTGGTTCTGTATTACCTTCAGGAATATCTTCTAGTCCATCTTGTAATGTAGTTGTCTGATCAGATGACATGGAAGAACTCTCAGCTTCCTTATCTTTATTCCTGTCTGGTGTGTCTTCCTCATCGATTCGACTCGGTAAATAGAACTTGGTGATTTCTTGATGTTTAATCTGTTAAGATCTTGACTATCTTGGTGACATCATCATGTACTTTCAAACTTAGAAATTTCATCAAAAACAACATGTGGTGTTTCTTCCACACATAATGTAATCTTGTTAAAAACTCTATATGCTTTAGATACAGATGAGTATCCTAAGAATATCCCTTCTGCAATCTTAGCATCAAAAGTTCTTAACTTTGATTTTCCATTATTATGAATGAAACACTTACAACCAAATATATGGAAATATGAAATTTTTGGTATTACTGCCTTTCCATATTTCATAAGGAGTTTTGCATTTATCTTTCACAATTAAACACCTATTTTGAACAAAACATGCGGTATTAATGGCTTACGCCCAAAACACATGTGTGGAGTGTCATACTCGAGATAACATAGTCCTTGCGGCTTCTTTCAAGGTTACTGTTTCTCCTTTCTACCACTCCATTTTTTGGGGGTGTTCTTGCGAGATGATGTTTCATGTGCTATACCATTCTCGGTACAATAGTTAGTAACAAACGAGTTCGAAACTTCAGTACCTTTATCACTTCTAATCTTGACAATATTTAGTCCTTTTTCATTTTGAATTCTTTTGAGAAATTCTGGAATTTTATTCTGATCTCATTCTTTTTGTATAAGAAAATAACCCAAGTGAATCTAGAAAAATCATCTACAATCACTAAAGTATACTTTCTTCCACTAAAACTTAGAGGTGTAAGCTGGACCAAAAAGATCCATGTGCAAAAGTTCGAGAATCCTTTCGAAAAGCAGGACCATTTATTGTTTTGAAAGAAGTTTTGGTCTGTTTTCCTTTTTGACAAGCATCACAAACATGATTTTTTCGAAAATATTTTATCTGGAAGTCCTTTGACTAAAGATTTTCTTGCTATTTTGTTAAGAGTTTTGAAATTTAAATGACTAAGGCGTTTATGCCATAGCCAACTTAAATCTTCTGAACTCTTAGCAATAAGACAAGTATCCTTAGAGCAACTCTTGAAATTTGCAATATAGATATTACCTTGTCGACTCCGATAAAGTAAAATATTTTCATTTAAACCATCCAAAATAAAACATGCATCATGAGTGAATTTTACACAATATCCTTTGTCACAAAATTGAGATACGAGACAGGTAAATTATGTTTCAAACCTTCCACAAAATATACTTCATTAACTGAATATCTCCAATCATCAAAGTTCCAACTCCTTTGGTTAGACCAAAATTGTTGTCACCAAACATTACTCGAGGTCCATCTATTGTCGATAGTTAGAAAGAAGTCTTTTCTCATAAGTCATATGCTTAGAACATCCTTTGTCTATATACCAAATGACTTCAAGAACATCTTGTTCAACTATCTCCTTATCCTTCTGCAATCACAAATTAATTCTTAGGTACCCTTTGTGTATTGGGTCCTTTTTAAATCAAGTTGATACTTAGGTATCCAAATAAAAACATCCAAGTTTTGGAGAACCAATGATTGAATTTTGCAACCATATCTATCCACTAATATTAGACTATCTAGATCAATTTTATTTAATTGATCTCTAGTGATTGTCTTATATCTTGGAAAGAATGGATAACACTTTGCTTCTTCCATCAAAACCATTATACTTTGGAAATGACTTTGATTTAGTTTTTAGATTTCTTTTGGAAACATTTCTCCTCATCTGTATTTTTTCTTTTGATATATCGGATGAGATGATTTCTTCCTTTGATTTCTTTGGACTAAGTTCTGTCTTTTCCATAGTCTTAGTGGCTTTGACAAAAACTCTTTGTTTGATAGGATCATTTTTCGTGTTCCTATCAAAACCCAATCTGATCTTATCACTAGGCTTAAGAGAAATCTTGAAGATATTATCAATTGTAGGCGAGAGTTATTAAGATGTCCTAACTTGAGATTTAAATCTCTGTTAGTCCTTTTAAAATTCTCATTCTCCATATTGATATTTGAAAATTTAGTTTTTAAAGAACTCAATTCTTTTTCCAACTCATTGATTTTCTCAGACGAGGAACTAGTAGAAGTCTTTGATTGACATTCCCCCTTGAATGTACAATCTAGATTCTTCCTTGTCCACATCTGATGTTCCTTTGTTAGACTAAGAATTTGATCCTTTAAACTTAAATTTTCAGTCTCTATCTGTTTATAAGCGAGATAAAGTTGTCTTGAGATCTTTTAGAAGTTTGTTAATAAGACATGAATCGATTCGAGACAAGTTATCATTATCATTGTCGAGGATGAGTAATAGTTTACCTCCTTAGCCATTAGGCAAATGTCATTGTCGACCCGAAACTAGATGAGGATGAGGATGATGATGTCTCATGTGTTTCCTCCTTTTCGGCCAAAAGAGCTCGTTGATCTGCATACCTCCTATCCGTTTCTTCCTCTTTTCTTCTCTTTCTCTAGGAGTGAGTTGAGGACAATCATAGCTAAAATGACCGGGTTTATTGCGGGTATAACGAGATATCTCCTCTTTCGACTTTGGACTATTCTCACCTCGTCGATTGGTGATTTGAATCTTTTCACTTGGATCCTTCTTTTTGTCATTGTCTGAATACTTCTCTTCCTTGTCGATTTATAATTTTGACGATTAAACCTATCTCTCTTATTCCTTTTATACTTCATCTTGAGTCTCTCATATCGTCGATCAATAAAGCCATTTCCTCTTTTCTTGACAAATCGATGCCTTAGAAATCTTGTCGAATCTTCTTGATGAAGAAATGCCACAGTCTTTCAGTAGATGACTCTGCCTCATCTTCTTCATCTTCAATTTGTATATCATATTCCAAGGCTTTGAGATGAGAAAATAAAGTATGATGTGAAATAGATGACGAGGTTACGTGTAGCTTTGAGGATATTTGCTTTTTCTCTCCATCTTTTGCTTAATGATCTGAGTACCTTATTATTAATTTCTTTCTCGAAATAGGTTTTACCCAAATCGGCGACTTTGTTCACCAAATTGGTCAATCTTACATCCAATTGATCCACGGTTTCTCCATCTTTCATCTTGAATGTATCAAATGCATGTAAAACTGATTGCAACTTGTTTTCTTTAACTTTGCTCGACCCTTCACAAACATTTGCAAGAGTCTTCCACATATCCTTAGCGATTTTACATCTTTTTACCTTTTCTATCCAGTCTTTGCTCAACGTCTCTATAATTTACTGTCCTTGCTACTGATCCAAATTGTGAATCTTCCTTTCATCATTTGTCAAATCAGCACTTTTCTTTTCTTGTTGACTTCTTGTAGTAGAAGATTCAGCTCGAGTACTAACAACTCCATGGTAGAATTTTATCGGACCTTCCTCAAGAACCTCTTCCATACGGTCATGAATGGCCTTTAAATGATTCTCCATTACGAACTTCCGGTAATCATATTCTTCGATAGAAAAATCGGTAAACTCCTGGATTTCTTACTTTTAACGAGAAGACATTGTAATTCAAGATGCTAAAAAACAACTTATCGAAATGTTAGTGACTCGATGATAAGAAATCAGATTTCAATGAAAACTCGGATATTTCAAGACCACAAATCTCTATCGAAACGACTTAACAACTTGCTCTCGATACCACTTGTTGGGTCCCTTTAGAGCGAGTTTAAATGCAAAAACAAGATACCCTCTAGTGATAATCTAGAAGGGGGGATGAATAGATTATCAAAAACTTTTACAAGCTTAGATGATCTATCAACTCCAAAAACAGTTTCTGACGGAAACAAATTTTTGTTTATACTCAATTCAAATAGGATCTAAAGCTTTGTCGGATATCAAATTTGCGATCAAGAAACAACTAATGAAAACAAGTAATAAGCGGTAAGAAGAAATAACACCAGTTTATAGTGGTTCGGATCAAGCGATCCTACATCCACTCTCCTCCTTCGAACTTGAAGAAGGGCCTTCACTTACTTACTTCCTTCTTTCTTGCTACCTTACTTACAATGATGAATCTTGACCTTACAATGAATCTTCCTAACTTCGAATATCTATGGCTTGAAGATCTAATGAAAAAGTGTTCTATAAACACTAAGAACTGAAAAACGTATAACACGTTCTTGAATGTGTATGATTCTTTTTTTTTTTTTGCGTATACAAAGTATAATGAAGAGTGCAAAGTGTCAAAGTTAATTCTAAATTGATTTCTATTCCTATTTATAGAGAACTCCTCTTGGCGATTGTAACTTCTTTGAATTTGATTTTGATCGATTATAACAATATAATGAATTTTGTAACTTCTTCTGAGTTGTTAAAAGCTGCTTCTTGAATCTTTGCATAATATTTTTCTAACACCTCTTCGTCGATGTTTACTTCACCTCGTCTCCATCTTCTTTCTGTCTAGATGTTTGTCTTGCTCTTTAACAATCTGTGCTGTCTCTTTATCGATATCTTGACCTTGTCGATATTCTCTTCTATCTGGAAATCTTCCTCGTCGATATCTTGTCCTTGTCGATCTTCTATACTTAGTTTTATTTACAAAGAAATACTTGCCTATACAAGATGCTCAGGTGGTCATCCTATTTTACACTTTTAACACATCAAAACTAAATACAAATTTCTTTTCCTAAATCAATATTTAGTAGATTAATGTTGTATTATTTTATTGTATTGTGTAAGAATAAAGTAGAAAAGAGAATGAATGTGTGAGAGAAAAATGATGATGTGAGTGATTGAGTAAAGTGAATTGTATTGAGAAGAATAATAATACGTTTATAGGTGTTTTTTAAATGTATAAAATGAATTGTATTTAGAAGAGTAATAATAGGTTTTATATCTGTGGATGGAGTATGAGATTTGAAATCCACATTTCAAATCTCTAACTCGTATGAGATGAGGGCCGGAAAGTCCTAAATCCATCCATGTGAATCCCAAAACAAATGCGAGTCTAAAGGTATTATTGTCAAGTCATTAATAGAAGAGAAAAAATAGTGTAAGGTTCAAATGACAAATGGTATAAATAAGTATATGTTATGGGAGTAGAAATAAGTAAAAAAAGAAAAAAAATATTTTAAGATGACCTATTGAAATTGGACAGACCCAAAGAGATATATTGACTAATTAAAATTGGACGGAGGAAATATAATATTAATATAGACTTCATCCGACCCATGATAATCTGCACATTTTCTTTATTCGGACGTCCCAACATAATCTGCACCACTAAATACTATCACCCTCATAACATCACTTTATTTTCAAAAATTCCACTCATTTTTAAATAATAAAGTTATTCTCTTTATTTTATCTAACTCAACCACCCAAAATATTCTTACATTTTATTCTCTCTCCTATTTTATTAACTCCAAAAGGAACCTTTACTTAATCTACATGGCAACAAAGGATGCACATTATTCCGGGACTGAGAGAGTATAATATTATCAGACAAAAAATATTTTTAAAAAATTAAATTAGAAAATTAATCAAAAAAAAATAAAAAAATATAACCCTAACTCTTTTGAATTTGTGAACTTAATATTTTGGTGGAGTTGTAATGTTTATTTCATTTGAATTTGTGAGATTTATATTGCATGCTATTATGTTTTAATTTATGGGTATAACTAGAGTTACATTACAGTAGGAAAACAAAACAGAGCAGGGCAGAGCAGACCCACTCCGTGCAAGGTGGGTTTGGGGCTGAAATTCTTGACCCGCAATTGAGGCGATGTGTAGGACTGAGTCTGGGTATTTAGAGACCCCTTCTCTCTCCCTCCCCTCCCCATTGTCCACTACAAAAAAAATAGTCACTTACCGACGGACTTACCGATGGATTTCCGTCGGTAAAACTGGTCATCCGTCGGTATTTTTTTCGTCGCAAAATACCGACGAAAAATTAATTCGTCGGTAAATACAAATGGATATTCATCGGTATTCTGTCAGTAATTACTAATGAACCTATTCTGTCGGTAATTACCAACGAATATTCGTCAGAAAACACTGTTTATAAAAAATTCAAAATTTTGTAGGTAAATCTGAAATTTGAAATTCCGACGGTATTTTGTCGGTATTTGTAACAGAATTTGATCCGTCGGTATTTTACAGTTTTTTTGTAGTGGTCATTCCTAGTTGTTGGTGTTTTGGGGGTAAAACGAAGATGATTAATAAAATAATTTGAGATCTAAAAAGTTTGAACCTATGAGAAATTAATTTATATATATTTATATTTAATGTGGGACTTACTCGTGATCTAACGTCAACTCTATCATGGGAGAATTGAAGAGGCCTATTAAGTATTCCCTGCGTCCCAATTTTCTTTTCTTTTGTAATTTTCTTGCTCTTTTCTTTGGTTATTTCCGTCCCTAATATGGTAAAAGTCATCATTGGTGCACTTATAAACCAACAAATACAAATCATAACAATGTTAAAACATACCAACCATTCACTGCAACAGGGAAAAGCTTAGGTGGGACTATGTGAACATTGTTCACCGTACACCACATCAGAAAATAGATATAATCACTCTGGGCATTAAAAGACTAAGATGCCCTTAATGACACTAGACTTGAGAAAAGAGAATACAAGAAAGGAGCTCAACCTGAGAAGCTCACATAAGACAATCAAAGGATAGAAACTATGAACATGCTTTAGAATGCAAAACACCAGAAACTAAAGTTGTAATACCAAATAAAATGGATTCTGATAACAAGAGATCAGTGTACTTGCTTGTCTGAAAATGCTTTGACAGCGAAGTTGCAGTAGAAAAACTATAAAGAGACGTTTACCTTCCAATACTTCAGCGGATACAAACATGGCAAGACCTGAACACAGAATACGGGACAATAAAGTGGAAGCTGAAAAGTATACCCAGGAAGACGACAATTTCAGATGCCAATAATATTTGCCTGCAAACAGATCAATGATCTGTTAGTCGGAACTCTTTGAAAATATTGCAAACAAATTCACACATTTTGACATTTTTGCTTTTTAGTCGCGGATTTCTAATTTTTAGAACATTAAAAAAAGGCTAACACCTTGCATGAAGTAGAACAGATTTAAGGTTTAATTACTTGGTAAAAAAGCATTACCTGTCCTCAAACATATTGCTTATGTAGCTTCCAACAATGATGTTTACTGGAAGAACTGTAAGGCCTAGGCAAGCAAGAAAAATTGATACGGTGCTTGTGGTCCAACCGAAATAGTATGTCGTAACGACACTTGATTCTGAAAGAAGAACCTCCATAGCATATTTAAGCATAAAGTAAATCAGCAATTGAACCTGCAAAATACCATGAATACACATTCGTGGAACCACATAAACATGACTTTCAAGTTAAGATTTGCACAAAATAATTTCAAAGTAACATTTGTTTCAATATACAAATTTTTCCAAATCTAAGGAATTAGAATCAATCATATGCTAAGATTTCTACATTTGTTTCAAGTTATACTTGGAGTCCTCGATCACCAAGAATAGTCCGAGATCTAACAAACTTAGTACCCGTTTGGTTTCCCTCATTAATTATCCGGCAGACACGATTGACTTCATTTTAACACTTGTCAGTCCATGTTAACTCATTTGTCATGCCCTAATTATGCAAACCAAACGAGCACTTAGTAGTTTTGAGTTATAGTTTTTATCCTTGTAAATAAATTCTTTTGCGACGATATAAAACCTGCTCCAATCTATCATTTCAGTAGATTGGATTTAAGCACTCACTTTACTGTTTTCCAACAAATTCTTGAATTCTCCAAATTATAGTTTAAACACAAACATCTAAATTTTACTCAAAAAAACATATCTCACAATAATACTCACGGTATGAGTCGCATAAACAATTTTCTTAGCACAGCCAAGAACAAGTCTCCAGCCAGTCCTATTGATTCTGTTATACTGATCAATAATCCCTCCCACAAATTTGTGGATTGTGATATTAGATCAATCATTTGAGTTTAATAGGAACATTTTCCTATTTAAAATGCCAAAAGCTTTACTTGAAGCTCACCATATCAAAAATCTAGTAACAAGACAATGTATGTAGGAATCACATGGAAATTTTACATCTAGAACTATTCAATGAGGGGCAAACATAGTTTTCTCATCTTTCAAAAAAAATATAAATCTCGAGATCTTCTTTGCATTACCTTCACCGAAGGAGTAAGTAACCTATAGGCTGATCCTAGTGAGTTGGCTGGTCGACGAGATTCCTCTGGGGCCTCTTCACTCACATCATAGTCTTCCTCCCCACCTTCATCTTGTTCATTTTCAGTTGACTTTGGAAGTAATGGTTGTTCAAGACCTTGTTCCAGCTTATCATGTTCCGCTGAAAATAAAATTATATGATCCCGTTTAGAGGACTACATAGCAAGTTATAAAAAATTATACCACTTGTATCCAACGAATACGCAAGGACAGAAAAATGAGTGATAAGAAGCAGATACCAGCAGAGGATGCCTCCGGGACATGGTTGACCTCAGTCTCATGGGCAGGTTCTATGAATGAGGTCCATAACCATACTAATGGTATTTGGAGTAGTTAATATTTATATTTGATGTAGATTGGATTTTAGTTTTAATTAAGAAGGAAAATAGGGGATTAATGTTGGAGGAAATGTATTCTAGTTGATTGAGAAATAGGAATAGGAGGAGCATAATTAGTTATAAGAAGTTGGATTCTTGTTTCTAGTTGCACCATTACAAGACATGGACCTCATATATATAGATGTATGATGTTGGTCTTTAGTATTCTAGAGTATTTTGGGTACTTTGCTTTCTAATTTTCTCTAGAATAATCTCCAATCTTACTTTCTTAACTACAACATTCTAGAATGTCCTTTTTATTTCTAGTTGCATTTAATATATTCTAAGACAAGATCTATCTATACATTTCTTATGCTAATCCGGATTATTCTAGAGATTTGCACCATCTTCTAATACTCCTCCTTGGTGCATATTTCTGTGACTCAAATTTTTTCTCGTAGTGTCTCGAACTTTCCACGAGGTAGCGCTTTTGTAAAAATATCTGCTAGTTGGTCTTCAGTCTTGCAATACTCCAACTCGATTTCTTTATTTGCTTCTTCCTCACGTATGAAGTGATATTTGATCTTGATGTGCTTGGTTCTGCTGTGGAACACGGGATTTTTCGCCATTGCTATTGCTGACTTACTGTCGTAGTAGATTTTGTGGCTTGTATTGTGGCTCTCCCATATCTTCAAGTATATATTTCAACCACTTTGCATGACTTGTAGTCATTGCTGCTGCTATATACTCTGCTTCGGCTGATGATTGTGCAACTGTTGCTTGCTTTTTAGATGCCCAAGAAAATATTCCTGAACCCATTGTGAATGCAAAGCCTGGTGTGCTTTTCATGTCATCAACTGAACCTGCCTAATCACTGTCAGTATAGCCAATTAACTTTGAGTCAGGTGTTGATTCATACTAGATGCCGAAGTTCTTAGTTCCTTGAAGATATCAAAGTACTCGCTTTGCTGCTCCGTAGTGAATTTGACTTGGATTCTGCATAAACCTTGATAGAAAGCTTGTCGCGTACATTATGTCAGGTCGAGTAGTTGTGAGATAGAGCAGACTTCCGATAAGGCTTCAAAATGTTGAGATGTCTGCCTTTGGTGAGCCATCTTCCTTTTGCAATGCTTTAGAGCTGTCATGTGGAGTGGCTACAGTCTTGCACCCTTCCATCTTGAACCTTTTTAGTAAGCTCTCGGTATATTTCTTTTGTGAGATAAATATACCATTTTCTTTTTGATTTATCTCAATACCAAGAAAATAGTGCATCAAGCCCAAATCGGCCATCTCGAACGTTTTCATCATATCTTCTTTAAACTCCTTGATCATTGTCTCATTATTTCCTATTACTATAAGATCATCAACATATAGAGAGACAATGAGTGTGTCCTTCGTACCTTGGGTCTTGATGTATAGTGTATGCTCACTTAGGCTCCTCCTAAATCCATACTTTGTGATGTAGTCATCGATTCTACCATATCAGGCTCGTGGGGCTTGTTTTAGGCCGTAAAGTGCTTTCTTCAACCTGAGAACTTTGTTTTCCTGCCCTTGTATCTCGAACCCTTGAGGTTGTTCCACGTAGATCTCATTTTCAAGATATCTGTTAAGGAATGCTGATTTCACATCAAGCTGGTAGATCTTCCATCTTCTTTGTGTAGCTAGCACAATAAGTGCTCGGATGGTATCGAGTCGCGCCACTGGAGCGAATGTCTTGTCATAGTAAATTCCTTATTTTTGCGAGTATCCTTTAGCTACAAGTCTTGCCTTGTGTTTCTGAATTGAGCCATCTGGTTTGAACTTTGTCTTGTACACCCACTTAACTCCGATGACTTCTTTATTGCTTGGTAGATCCACCAACTCCCATGTTATATTTTTCTCGATCATCTTGATTTCTTCTTCCATAGCTTTTATCCATTCTTTTTCTTTGATTGCAACTTCAAAGCTTACGGGCTCCAAAGTCACAAAGTTGTAGGTCTCGTAAATGTCTCTGAGTTGTCTAAACATTCTTGGTGGTGATTCTGGTGATGATTCTTCTTGAATTGAGGCTGATGATGGCATAGGTGTCCTCGGACTGGAAGCAACTGGAACGTCTTGTGATCCTTCAGCTTCTTCTTCTCGTGGTTCAGTAGGACGCCGTAGTTTTGGTAGCATGATATTTTATCTTTCAATTTTTTCTTCCTCCCAGTTTCATGTTGCATTCTCATCAAATTCAACATCTCGACTGATGATTAGCTTCTTATTTTTAAGACTATAAATTTTATAGCCTTTAGACTGAGAGCTGTAGCCAAGAAAAATACCTTTCTCCGTCTTTTCCTCTAGTTTGTGTCTCTTCTATTTTGGGATGTGCACGTAGCAGATGCTCCCGAAGATCTTGAGATGCTGAGCTGACGGCTTTCGTCCACTCCATGCTTCAATCAGTATTTTTTTTTAACCGCCTTTGTTGGACACCTGTTTAGTAGTTAGACTAAAGTGAATACTGCTTCTGCCCAAAACTCCTTAGGCAAGTTCTTCTCTGTTAGCATTGTTCTGGCCATCTCCATCACTGTCCTGTTCTTCCTTTCTGATACGCCATTTTGTTCTGGAGCGTAGCTGACTGTCAGTTGATGATTGACTCTTTCCTTGTCACAGAATTTGTTGAATGTATTAGAAGTGTACTCCATTCCTCTGTCGCTTCGTAGGACTTTGATTCGACGACCGCTTTGGTTCTCCACCAAATTCTTGAATTTTTTAAATATATTGAAGACCTCCGATCTTTCTTTCATGAAGTATACCCACGTCATTCTTGTATAGTCATCAATGAAAAGGATGAAGTACCTGTTCTTCTCAAATGTTGGTGTCCTCATTAGGCCACAAACATTTGTATGGACCAGCTCTAGAATTTGCTTGGCTCTCCATGTTTGCCCTGAAGGGAATGGCTTCCGGTGTTGCTTTTCTTCCATGCATCTCTCGCAGACATCGTCGTTTGCTTAGATAGCTGGAAGATCCTTTATCATATTCTTCTGGTGGAGAATCTTTAATCCGTGGAAGTTGAAATGCCCGAACCTCCAGTGCCATAACCAGGATTGATTTTCGTGGGCTTTTAGTGCTGCCTCGACATGATGCCAACAGATAGGAAAGTTTCTTTGTTGCTGCATTTTTACTACAATAATTTCTGAATGTTTATTTTTGTCATCATATATTGTGCACGAGTCTCCTTTAAATAGTAGAGAATATCCTCTCTCCATCATCTGACCCACGCTGAGAAGATTTGTGTCGAGCTTGGGAACCAGCAGTACATCGTGGATGAGTTGCGTACCTTTCTTGGTATTGACGGCAATCGTGCCCTTTCCTTCGACGCCTATTAGATCTCCATTCCCGAGCTTCACTTGAGATTTTATTGTTCTGTCGATGTTTTGGAAAATTCTTTCGTCTCCTGTCATATGGTTACTGCAGCCGCTATCCAGGAACCAAGTATCGTTCTTTACTTCTTATGCAGTATGGCATGCATAGAACAAATTGTTTCTGCTTGCCTCCTCCTCGGTGTAATTGTCTTGATGTTTGTGTTTGGTGCGACAATCTTTCTCCAGATGACCAAATTTCCCACAACTTTTACATTGTGGTTTATCTCGATTCTAACAATCTTTTTCAAGATGGTTGGTCTTCTTACAAATTCCGCATGGTGGGTATTTGTCTTTTCTTTGATAATTATTACCACCTTGATTTTTGTTTTTAATATTTTCTCCAAAATTTCTCCCACCATTTCTAGAATTCTGAGACTGTATATTCATTTTAGATTGAAATGCGCTTTCTACAGATTTATCTTCACGCATACTCAATCTTTTCTCATAAGCTTCAAGTGAGCATATTAATTCTGTCACAGTCAATTTGTCTATGTCTTTAGTCTCTTCTGTCGTAGTGACGATTGGATCATATTTACCTGGAAGAGCAGTTAGTATCTTTTCTACTATTCTCTTCTCAGGTAATATTTTATCCATATGCTTTCATTTGATTAATTACTTCTCTTAGTCGAGTGTAGTAATCTTTTACGGTCTCAGATTCTTTCATCTTCAAATTCTCCAAATCTCTTCTTAGCGTTTGGAGCTTGAGGTTGCGTACCTTATCACTTCCTGGATATTCCTCCTTCAAAGTATCCCAAGCTTCTTTTGACGACGAAGCTCCACTAATCCTTGGAAATAGAGACTCCGCCATCGCCATTTCCAGTACGTAGAGAGCCAAACTGTTCTTCTCCATATTTTTCTCCAGTTTTTCTTTGTCTATTGTAGAAAAAGAAGACGTGTCTTCAGGAATGGTGCATCCATTCTCAACGATTTCCCATATACCTTGGGACATAAAATATGTCTTCATTTTAATGCCCTAATAGTTGTAGTTTTCTCCTTAGAAAGTTGGGATAGGAATTTGAGAGTTGTTTGATAGGGACATTTTTGTAGGCTTAAATGGAAAAAATAAATTATTGGGTATGATATTTGATGATAGTGCGGAAGCTAATTCACGCCCGCTTAAAATCTAACAGGGCTCGATACTACTAATGTTATTTGGAGTAGTTAATATTTATATTTGATGTAGATTGGATTTTAGTTTTAATTAAGAAGGAAAATAAGGGATTAATGTTGGAGGAAATGTATTCTAGTTGATTGAGAAATAGGAATAGGAGGAGAAGATAATTAGTTATAAGAAGTTGGATTCTTATTTCTAGTTGCACCATTACAAGACATGGACCTCATATATATAGATGTATGATGTTGGTCTTTAGTATTCTAGAGTATTTTGGGTACTTTGCTTTCTAATTTTCTCTAGAATAATCTCCAATCTTACTTTCTTAACTACAACATTCTAGAATGTCCTTTTTATTTCTAGTTGCATTTAATATATTCTAAGACAAGATCTATCTATACATTTCTTATGCTAATCCGGATTATTCTAGAGATTTGCACCATCTTCTAATACTCCTCCTTGGTGCATATTTCTGTGACTCCAATTTTTTGTCGTAGTGTCTCGAACTTTCCACGAGGTAGCGCTTTTGTAAAAATATCTGCTATTTGGTCTTCAGTCTTGCAATACTCCAACTCGATTTATTTATTTGCTTCTTCCTCACGTATGAAGTGATATTTGATCTTGATGTGCTTGGTTCTGCTGTGGAACACGGGATTTTTCGCCATTGCTATTGCTGACTTACTGTCGTAGTAGATTTTTTGTGGCTTGTATTGTGGCTCTCCCATATCTTCAAGTATATATTTCAACCACTTTGCATGACTTGTAGTCATTGCTGCTGCTATATACTCTGCTTCGGCTGATGATTGCGCAACTGTTGCTTGCTTTTTAGATGCCCAAGAAAATATTCCTGAACCCATTGTGAATGCAAAGCCTGATGTGCTTTTCATGTCATCAACTGAACCTGCCCAATCACTGTCAGTATAGTCAATTAACTTTGAGTCAGGTGTTGATTCATACCAGATGCCGAAGTTCTTAGTTCCTTGAAGATATCGAAGTACTCGCTTTGCTGCTCCGTAGTGAATTTGACTTGAATTCTGCATAAACCTTGATAGAAAGCTTGTCGCGTACATTATGTCAGGTCGAGTGGTTGTGAAATAGAGCAGACTTCCGATAAGGCTTCGAAATGTTGAGATGTCTGCCTTTGGTGAGCCATCTTCCTTTTGCAATACTTTAGAGCTGTCAAGTGGAGTGGCTACAGTCTTGCACCCTTCCATCTTGAACCTTTTTAGTAAACTCTCGGTATATTTCTTTTGTGAGATAAATATACCATTTTCTTTTTGATTTATCTCAATACCGAGAAAATAGTGCATTAAGCCCAAATCGGTCATCTCGTACGTCTTCATCATATCTTCTTTAAACTCCTTGATCATTGTCTCATTATTTCCTATTACTATAAGATCATCAACATATAGAGAGACAATGAGTGTGTCCTTCGTACCTTGGGTCTTGATGTATAGTGTATGCTCACTTAGGCTCCTCCTAAATCCATACTTTGTGATGTAGTCATCGATTCTACCATATCAGGCTCGTGGGGCTTGTTTTAGGCCGTAAAGTGCTTTCTTCAACCTGAGAACTTTGTTTTCCTGCCCTTGTATCTCGAACCCTTGAGGTTGTTCCACGTAGATCTCATTTTCAAGATATCTCATTAAGGAATGCCGATTTCACATCAAGTGGTAGATCTTCCATCTTCTTTGTGTAGCTAGCACAATAAGTGCTCGGATGGTATCGAGTCGCGCCACTGGAGCGAATGTCTTGTCATAGTAAATTCCTTATTTTTGCGAGTATCCTTTAGCTACAAGTCTTGCCTTGTGTTTCTGAATTGAGCCATCTGGTTTGAACTTTGTCTTGTACACCCACTTAACTCCGATGACTTCTTTATTGCTTGGTAGATCCACCAACTCCCATGTTATATTTTTCTCGATCATCTTGATTTCTTCTTCCATAGCTTTTATCCATTCTTTTTCTTTGATTGCAACTTCAAAGCTTACGGGCTCCAAAGTCACAAAGTTGTAGGTCTCGTAAATGTCTCGAGTTGTCTAAACATTCTTGGTGGTGATTAAGTGATGATTCTTCTTGAATTGAGGCCGATGATGGCATAGGTGTCCTCGGACTGGAAGCAATCGAACGTCTTGTGATCCTTGACTTCTTCTTCTCGTGGTTCAATGGGACGCCGTAGTTTTGGTAGCATGATATTTTATCTTTCAATTTTTTCTTCCTCCCGCCATGTTGCATTCTCATCAAATTCAACATCTCGACCGATGATTAGCTTCTTATTTTTAAGACTATAAATTTTATAGCCTTTTTAGATCGAGAGTCAGAGCCAAGAAAAATACCTTTCTCCGTCTTTTCCTCTAGTTTGTGTCTCTTCTATTTTGGGATGTGCACGTAGCAGATGCTCCCGAAGATCTTGAGATGCTGAGCTGACGGCTTTCGTCCACTCCATGCTTCAATCAGTATTTTTTTTTAACCGCCTTTGTTGGACACCTGTTTAGTAGTTAGACTAAAGTGAATACTGCTTCTGCCCAAAACTCCTTAGGCAAGTTCTTCTCTGTTAGCATTGTTCTGGCCATCTCCATCACTGTCCTGTTCTTCCTTTCTGATACGCCATTTTGTTACGGAGCGTAGGCGATTGTCGATTGATGATTGACTCTTTCCTTGTCACGAGAATTTGTTGAATGTATTAGAAGTGTACTCCATTCCTCTGTCGCTTCGTAGGACTTTGATTCGACGACCGCTTTGGTTCTCCACCAAATTCTTGAATTTTTTAAATATATTGAAGACCTCCGATCTTTCTTTCATGAAGTATACCCACGTCATTCTTGTATAGTCATCAATGAAAAGGATGAAGTACTGTTCTTCTCAAATGTTGGTGTCCTCATTAGGCCACAAACATTTGTATGGACCAACTCTAGAATTTGCTTGGCTCTCCATGTTTGCCACAAGGGAATGGCTTCGGTGTTGCTTTTCTTCCATGCATCTCTCGCAGACATCGTCGTTTGCTTAGATAGCTGGAAGATCCTTTATCATATTCTTCTCGGAGAATCTTTAATCCGTGGAAGTTGAAATGCCCGAACCTCCGGTGCCATAACCGGGATTGATTTTCGTGGGCTTTTAGTCTTTGCCTCGACATGATGCCAACAGATAGGAAAGTTTCTTTGTTGCTGCATTTTTACTACAATAATTTCTGAATGTTTATTTTTGTCATCATATATTGTGCACGAGTCTCCTTTAAATAGTAGAGAATATCCTCTCTCCATCATCGACCCACGCCGAGAAGATTTGTGTCGAGCTTGGGAACCAAAGCAGTACATCGTGGATGAGTTGCGTACCTTTCTTGGTATTGACGGCAATCGTGCCCTTTCCTTCGACGCCTATTAGATCTCCATTCCCGAGCTTCACTTGAGATTTTATTGTTCTGTCGATGTTTTTTGGAAAATTCTTTCGTCTCTGTCATATGGTTCTGCAGCCGCTATCCAGAACCAAGTATCGTTCTTTACTTCTTATGCGGTATGGCATGCATAGAACAAATTGTTTCGCTTGCCTCCTCCTCGGTGTAATTGTCTTGATGTTTGTGTTTGGTGCGACAATCTTTCTCCAGATGACCAAATTTCCCACAACTTTTACATTGTGGTTTATCTCGATTCTAACAATCTTTTTCAAGATGGTTGGTCTTCTTACAAATTCCGCATGGTGGGTATTTGTCTTTTCTTTGATAATTATTACCACCTTGATTTTTGTTTTTAATATTTTCTCCAAAATTTCTCCCACCATTTCTAGAATTCTGAGACTGTATATTCATTTTAGATTGAAATGCGCTTTCTACAGATTTATCTTCACGCATACTCAATCTTTTCTCATAAGCTTCAAGTGAGCATATTAATTCATCACAATCAATTTGTCTATGTCTTTAGTCTCTTCGTCAGAGTGACGATTGGATCATATTTACCTCGGAAGAGCAGTTAGTATCTTTTCTACTATTCTCTTCTCAGGTAATATTTTATCCATATGCTTTCATTTGATTAATTACTTCTCTTAGTCGAGTGTAGTAATCTTTTACGGTCTCAGATTCTTTCATCTTCAAATTCTCCAAATCTCTTCTTAGCGTTTGGAGCTTGAGGTTGCGTACCTTATCACTTCCTGGATATTCCTCCTTCAAAGTATCCCAAGCTTCTTTTGACGACGAAGCTCCACTAATCCTTGGAAATAGAGACTCCGCCATCGCCATTTCCAGTACGTAGAGAGCCAAACTGTTCTTCTCCATATTTTTCTCCAGTTTTTCTTTGTCTATTGTAGAAAAAGAAGACGTGTCTTCAGGAATGGTGCATCCATTCTCAACGATTTCCCATATACCTTGGGACATAAAATATGTCTTCATTTTAATGCCCTAATAGTTGTAGTTTTCTCCTTAGAAAGTTGGGATAGGAATTTGAGAGTTGTTTGATAGGGACATTTTTGTAGGCTTAAATGGAAAAAATAAATTATTGGGTATGATATTTGATGATAGTGCGGAAGCTAATTCACGCCCAGTTAAAATCTAACAGGGCTCTGATACTACTAATGTTATTTGGAGTAGTTAATATTTATATTTGATGTAGATTGGATTTTAGTTTTAATGAAGAAGGAAAATAAGGGATTAATGTTGGAGGAAATGTATTCTAGTTGATTGAGAAATAGGAATAGGAGGAGAAGAATTAGTTATAAGAAGTTGGATTCTTATTTCTAGTTGCACCATTACAAGGCATGGACCTCATATATATAGATGTATGATGTTGGTCTATAGTATTCTAGAGTATTCTAGGTACTTTGCTTTCTAATTTTCTCTAAAATAATCTCTAATCGTACTTTTTTAATTACAATATTCTAGAATGTCTTTTTTTTTTTTTTTTTTTGGAAAAAGCAATATATATATATATATGAAATTGAGTACAAGGGGTACTCAACCCTTACAAACAAAACAACCAAATACAAACATCACCAACTCTAATATATCAGTTTCATCACCAATACCAAACAAACCCAACTCTATTCTAAATACTTTCCAGCGCACCAATAGGATTCAAGTGCCAATCATTCAAACTAAAACAATAGCTTCCTTTCCTCTCAACTCTAAACCGAGTCCATTTCCAGAGTCTAACAATACCATTTTCGAAGCTCACCTCAGTATCTATCAGTTTGTTCTAAAAAATAACCTCATTCCTAAGCTTCCATATACTCCACACAATGCTTAACCAGATGCTATTCCACAGATTTTCCTAAATTTTCCAAGGCTTTAATCCTCGAAAAGCTTCAAAGTGTCCGTAAGCCAACCTATGCCCCACTGATTGTAATCTCAACCACTCCCAAGTCCTCGCCCAAATTCTGTATGCTATAGCACATTCGAAAAATAAGTGGTTTGTGTTCTCCTCTTCTAGCTGGCAAAGCGAACATAGAGCGTTTCCAACACAAACACCTCTTTTCTTCAAGTTTAATTTGGTTGCCACTCTGTCATTGAAAATTTTCCAAGCTAGAATTTTCACTTTCCCAGTACCCACAGTCTTCCAAAGTTTCTCACAAACTTCAATAACATCGACTCTTCTGCTAGTTTTTTCAGCGAGCAGCTTATAAGCTGACTTGCATGTAAATACACCCTCGCTATCCTTCTTCCATACCCAGCTGTCTGTCGCCCCCTGCCTGGGCTTCTGTTTACTTAGAATATCCAACATAGATTCAAGACTTTCCTCCTCCCAATCGTATAAATTCCTTCTCCAACTTAAGTCCCATTTCCATACTCCTTGCGTGTCCCACTAACCCACTTCAATGACCTCTTTCCCTCTGTCCCATGAAAGCATGAACAGTCTTGGAAAAACAGCACTACACCAAACATCCTCCCAAAAACTTATTTTACTGCCATCCCCTATTTTTCTAATAGTATTCTCACTTATCCAACTCCCCAGTTCTCCTCCATCTATCCTTAAAATGTCTCTAAACCAACCTGAATAATATTTCTTAAATCGATTCTTTTCCCTCCAAACTCTTTCCCCGCCAATTGCATCTTCTCCATATTTCGAAGAAAGAATATGGTGCCAAAACTGATTATCATCGTTCCGGAACCTCCAATGCCATTTCCCGAGCAGAGAGAGATTGAACAATTTCAAGTTCTTGACTCCAAGACCTCCCCTTGATTTTTCCTCACAAATTTTTTCCCATTTGACCCAGCTTATCTTCCTTTTCTCCTCGCCACCTCCCAATAAGAATCTTTTTTGTATATTCACAAGGACATAAATGACTTTACTAGGTGCTCGATAGAAGGAAAACAAGAAAGTCGAAATGGCATTTAGAACTGCATTAATAAGAGTGACTCGACCCGCAATGGAAAGATTTCTGCTCTTCCATAAATTCAATTTCTTTTTCACTTTTTTATTTCTAGTTGCATTTAGTATATTCTAAGACAAGTTCTATCTATACATTTCTTATGCTAATCCGGATTATTCTAGAAATTTGCACCATCTTCTAATACATACTAAATAGAATAACCAAGCTACAGCCATCACCCAACCAGGTAGAGTTTCTTGATTGAAAGTGATATTATAGATCTTGAAGTTGGTTTGAAGTACCCTAGCTAATGCAGGACCGCATGCCATTCCTAGAGCACTAGCACTAACGAAACCTGTTGAAGCCTGCATACGAACATTAAGTGGCACACAGTCGCTAATGTAACGTCGGTTTACTGCTCTGGCAGAACCGAACCTACAAGTTCATTCAAAGGGATAAGGTTTTAGAAACGTGTATAACAACCAATAGGCGTGTCTTAGAACGAAGCAGTTTATGCAACCATTTTTGTTATAATGATTCATTATCATCATGATAATTGTTCGGAGTGTGGAAGGTTCAATCTTGTGGATTGATCTCCTACGCATAGTTAATACCCAAAGAACAAATTTCAAAATGATATATACAAACTTTTTGAGAAGTGTTACTAGTTCCCCCATTAGTCTTAATTACCAAGAAATCATTTGTGTTTAGTATATTACAGACAATCATGTGGTTCCATATCCTAATCCAGAAAATAAGTGAGACCTATAATTCCAAGATTTGTAGTAATTGATCATCTCGGAAATTCCTGAGTTTAACAAACATTTATAGGTCCTGTATCTGTTTACACAATCTAGCTGAAGCATGACAGTGCACGAAAACCAAAACGCAGCATTGCCATAAACAAGGTCAGGTATGTTTTGCAAAAGTTACTTAGTAAGTGGAGTAAATTGCAAAATTGGTCTCGTATATATTGGGTGTTGACGATTTTAGTCCCATGCAAATCAATTTATTCAATTAAGCCCCATAATTTTAAAAATGATGCAATTTTAGTCCTATATTGACAAGGTTGCAGGATTTTTGCACGTGCAGCTCACGGGTGGAGTTGAAATTTCATGTAGCAATCGTACTAACATCGCTTACGTGATATAGTAAGATCAAAACATATTAATTTCAACTAATAAAAATCACAAATTAATTATCATCCTAAAAAAAAAAAGTTGTCAATATAGGACTAAAGTTGCAGTATTTTAAAAGTTATGAACTAAAATCGTCAACATCCAATAGTTATGGGGCCCGAAGACTTGCATATTGTTTCAGTTAAAACAATTAGACTCCATTTGGATTGAGTCATTTGAAATCAAGGGATTTGAGGATAATACAACATACATTTACAAATCAAAATGGAGAAAAACTAAATGAATGGATTTGGTTTAAACAAATATTAAGCACAAGTGGGAGGATTTCAAATACCCAACAAAACCTAGTCATTTGAAATCCTCTCACTCCTCCCACTTGTGTTTAATATTTGAGTGAATCAAATTCATTCATTTAGTTTTTCTCCATTTTAGTCTGTGCGAATGCATGACATATTATTCTCAAATCCTTGATTTCAAATCCACTCTATCCAAATGGAGCCTTAAGTCAATAGAACTCTGGCCAATTTCAACTTTAAGATTATTGGGTTTAAAAATATATACTTTGTTCCACCTATAAATTATCCATTTAAAAATATCACAGAAAAAATAATATTTAATATTTAAACAACACCTGCTCTTTTCCCAACTATTCCGCATATCCAACAACTTCAGTGATCGTTATTTTTATGGAATGAGGAACCAATTTTTCAGTTAGTATCAAAAATTGGTATGAAAAATTGGTTGAGGTAGTGATTCAGGTGATTTTTGCATGATTTTAGTGTGCATTTGATGCTTATTTTTCATATATTTTCAAGCTTTTATTGCCTAAGTTGAGCTAATTGCATTTAATCATTAAGTTTGTCTACTTGTAAATTGTAGGTAAAAGGGTTGTTGTTGAGGACAAATTGAGGGTCTGTAGATTATTTAAGCCAAGAGAGGATTTGCATGGCTAGAAAGAGGGCTGAGAGACGAGTACAATGCAAAAAGAATCGGCTTGATCGGACGTCATATGTGAAAGTTATGATCCAACGAAGTTGAAGACGACAACACGAAGAGGCCACTTGACCGAGTAGCAAGTGACTCGGGTCGAGTGGCGTGAGTTCCAGCCGAGTCAAGCAGCGGAAGTAGGAATATCACTCGGGCATCCATAATTCCACTCGACCGAGTCACAAGCCACGGCCGAGTGGACCTGCAACAGTAGAAGACCGACTCGGGCAACGTTTAAAGTGACTCGGCCGAGTCACAACCCTCTTGGCCGATTTGACGGAATTTTGGATTTTTAAGCTTAAATTGTAAACTCTTTAGGGGCTTAATTGTAAAATTAAGTTCCTAACCTAATTGCCCACTATAAATACCTCCCCAATTCAGATTTCAAGGGAACACACTCACTCTTAAACCTTTTTGAAGATCAAACACACACATTCACACTCACTTGAAGGTATTTGGTTACTTTCTCCTCAAGTTCCATCACTTTGGAGAAGAAAAATATATTTTGAGCTTGGATTGTAATAGCATTTCATCCCCAAGAGACTAAGCTTCCTTTTCCTTCTCTTTTATTTAAGTTTTAGTCCTTTAATTTTATAATAGCATTATGGTGATTGTTGTTGGCTAGAAGTCTTTGTTCTAGGGGTTGTGGATCTTCTATTGAAATCTATAGTTTAAATCTTCTTTTATTTGGTGTTTGTTGTTGATTATGATTCAGGTATTTGAATATTCATATTTTAAGAGCTTATTTTCATTGCCCATGATTATTTGTTCTACTTATTGTTGCTTGGGTTTATGATTGAGAAATTTAAATCTATCAATTGACCTCTAACACATGATCCATTTGATTATCACTAGAAAAAGAGAAGATCCACATAAAATCTATCAATTCAGGTGTTTGTTGATTATTTGGTTGATCACATTAATAGGGTAGAGATACTTGTTAATTTTGATCTTCCTTGGGATTGATTGGATACAAAATTACTTTCAATTCTTATTTAGTGATTCACTTTGCATAATATATCATCACAATGCCTAGTAAATTTAAGTTTGTCACTATGATTGTCGTCATTTTATAGTAGCAACTATTTATGACCAATTAGTATCGAACCCAAGGAAAATAGGAGAGCAAGGATCCCTCGAACTACAAGCTTCACGGAATTATCGAGCCAAACACGGGGTTTTGCAAAATTAAATAATAATTAAACAACTAAAACGAAGTAACAAACAAATACCAAGGAATAACAAATATGAGAAAAGTGTGCTCGGGTGCAAATCACCAAGGAATTATTAATTACGAATCACACATGATCGGGGTTCCAATTAACGAGGGATAATAGGAGCTATCTAGGAAAACATCACATATCAACCGTACTTGATAAGCCTAGGTTGAGTATAACTAATAAGCACGTAAGATAGTTTAGAGACGACACTCTAAGTCTCCTCACTTAATCACAAGACATAGAATCGAGCAATTAACGTATTCTAATGTCGGTTCTAATTAAAATTAACCAAGTCTCCTTGCGTTAATTCAATATTGAATTCAATCATAAAACCAAGTCTAACACCTAAGCATCATTTTAATAAACCAAATCTCTTTGAGCAAATTAAATCAATTAACAAAGGATCAAAATTCAATCTAGCAATTAAATCATGAAAATCACAAATGAATAATTAATCACCTCTATAAATGAAACACCCAATCACATGATCATCAAAATTAATTCATCCAAGGGTCATCACACCCAAAGCACAAGAGAAATTAGCCCAACATATTAAATCGAAACAAACCCATGAAAATTAAGGAAATTAAAGGAGAAGAGAGCAAGGGAATTAAGAAATGAACCATTAAAATAAAGAGATTAAGGATGTGTATCACCTTATATGTGTTGATACACTTGATTTAATTAAAATCTATCTCTAATTTGCAAGAAATTGAAAAAAAAAATGAAAAACACCTACTACTATGTGTGAGTGTGTGTATGGAAAGGTGAAAAAGTGTGTGTATTGTGCATGCCTATGTGTAATGGGGTTCAGCCCCTTTTCTATTTTTTTTCCTCTGCCAATCTCCTTTTCTATATCTGATGAAAATTCAAGTTAAGAGGTATACGCATATTCCTTCCATGTGCCATCCTTTGATTGGCTGAAAAAAAATGAGAAAAACCCCCTGGAAGAAAAAGAAGAAAACGTTAGTGCGATTTCTTGCTGTAACAGTGCCGATTGACTCGAGTGGGTCTTAGGTGATTCGGGCGAGTCACTTCTGTGATGCCCGAATCGCTCCCCTTTTGCAAACATGTGACTCGACTTGGACAGATGTGACTCGGGCGAGTCACTTTTGGTTGCCCGAGTCACCTTGCTTCGTAAATCCTCCGACTCGGCCTGGCTGTTACTGACTCGGGCGAGTCACTTCCCTTCGTAAATAATCTGACTCGAGTGAGGCGGTGGTTGGACTGATGTGCGGTGGCGTGGTGTTTGCGAATCGGCGGCGACGGCGCTCGCTGCTGGTGGTTGTGTGGCGGTGATGGGTTGTCGGTGTTGGTGTTTTTTGTTGGTGTATGGTGGATGAATGGTGGTTTGGAATTGTTGATTTGCATATTGGGTTTGCGCTGGTGTGATTGCTTGAGAACGACGATGGGTGTACTTATTAATATGGTGGGTGCGATATGTGCTGGCTGGTGGGTGCATTGACTAATCTGATGGGTGTAACTCGATTTTGTGTTTTTCACCGTCCCAACTTCGTTCGACTGTATCTTTTGCGTACGATGTCCGTTTGACCTGATTCTTTTTGCTTTGCGAAGATCTCTCGGCCCTATTTCCAACTACATAATTTCTCATTTGATTTGAAGACGATAATTTCCCTGAAAAATTCCTCCAAAATCGCCTCAAACCTACAAATTAAACTCAAGACACCAAATTAAATAATCAAATGCAATTAGCCAATTAAATATGAATTATCATGAAAATGATATTTATTTGAGGCAATTAAGCACACAATAATCATGCAATTTTCACACTAATCACACTATAAATGAATATTTAAGTGAACCGTATCCCTAGGATTACTTTCTTAATTTTTGATTTCACTCTTGTTCCTTCGATTGCTAGCTTGTTTTAATCTAGTGTTTAATTGTAGTCTTAATTTGGCAACGTCTTTTAATTGATTCTCTAGACAGGATTAAATCACTTTGCATTACTCTTACGCTAGTCCTCCTCCTTGTGCATCTATATCCTTATTTATCATGCTATGATTTGAAATCCGTACGCTTGTGTTAATTAAATTTTGTGTTGATAAAAAGTGGAACATGTAGCTTGGCACATTAATTTCATGAGAAGAATTCATCCTTATTATTGAAAATTTTATGACTGTGCGATGGAGACGAGGCTTCAAATTCATCAAATAACAAATACACCCTCCATCCCAAAATTAAATGAAAATTACCTTCATGTGTGGAAAGACAGAAAAATTGTGAAAGTGGAGTAAGTATTGGGGCAAAGGGACTTGACTTACATATTAATTAATCATTTGGTAGATGGGTGGAAATTTGAGTGGGAGACTCAGTCCTCTATCTATACCACATTAATTGCTTCGTCTTTTTGACTATTAAGACTCATTAATTCTTTAGCGTCTATATCAAAACCATGTTTGGTTCCACAAACAAGAATGAGGATGATAATCACTGAAAATCCTCTCATCATTTTACTACCATCCTTTTAAATATCAGAAGTCATTCTCTTGTCTAGTTTGTATAACACATTAATTTGTGATTCCAGTTTGAAGAATGAAGAAGATGAGTGAATATCTGATCATATGCTCATCCATCTTCATTTTTTTAGTCCTTTTCCCAGAAACATGTTGTGGCGCCAATCCTCCTTATTCTCATATTTGCAGCCCCTCTTCGTGTGGCAGTATTGCCAACATCAGCTTCCCTTTCCGACTCAAAAATGATCCACCCAACTGCGGTGTTCCTTGGTACGAATTGTCATGCGAAAACAATGTGACCACTATTTTATATCTCAATTCCCACAAATACAGAGTGAAAGAAATCAATTACCAAAACTCCTCCATCTGGCTGGTTGATGTTTCTGCGAACAATAACACATGTTCTTTTCCCAGGGTTTCTTTAAATCAATACAACCTTGACTCTGGTCATTATCCTTATGATGCTTACTATATATCGGAAGAATGGCATATTATTAGTTTTATGAAATGCCCATATCCGTTGAAGAGTTCTGCCCTATGCCTCTTCACAGAATTACCTGCTCACTGTACCTCTGATTCATTCACACATACTTATACAAGGATTGACATGTCTGTAGCGGATATAAAAGATAACTGCAGTGTGGTCACCGTAGTGTTGACATCCTGGCATTTTAGAGATTTGGAGAATGTATCAGTTTCAGAAATCCACCACTCCCTGCTCTATGGATTTCGACTCCGTTGGTTCTGGTACGACAACTGTATAAGCTGCAATGGAAGAACCAAGTGTGGTCGTCGTGATGGCGATATAGTAGCTTGCAGCCACAGCCTCGGTTCAATGCTTAGTGCACTTTGGGGTAAGTTTGAAATTACATCATTTATATTAATACCCTGTTATTCGTGCCCTGCGTTCTAACAAATGTACAATATAATATGGGTGGAATTTCTCAAAATTTGATCGTAAAATTAATTTATTTATACTAATTCTTCAACACTATAATAGAATCTTGTGTGAAACTGATTTAAAAGGTATTACCGTATTAGTTATTTTATTAATTAATATTAATTGTTAATACTATAAGATATTAGTTATTTCATTAAAATGTATTAATTATTTCATTAAAGGATATTTTGTAAATCGATAAATTGGTTCACCCACAAAATTAACTCAACAGTAAGGATAGCAATTATCATGAACAAATTTTAGGTCGAGTATGAATATGTGTTTTGCCCCGTCCCGATTCGCCCTGCACATATTGTATTCTTTATAAATATATATGTTATATATATTTAATGTTATATAATACTCTCTGTCCAATTTTAATTAGATAAATAGTTTGAACACATTTTAAAAAAATATTACTCCCTCCGTCCCATAGGTGTTTGCACACTTACCTTATTCGTCCGTCTCACAGTTGTTTGCACACCTATAAATAGAAACACTTTTCTTTTTTAACACCCTCACAATACACACTTATTACACATGATCTCAATTATACTCTTCACTTACACATGATCAACTCCCTAAAAGTGCATTATCTGAACCTCCGTGCCCAGTCAATTGTGCGAACAGCTCTGGGACGAAGGAAGTAGTTGTTTATGTATAAAGTAGATGGGTAGAGTAAAAAGTAAGACTACGTTTGTTTCGGAATTTAGGTGTGCACGCGGGGGAAGTCATGACTTTAAATCCATGGGATATAAAAACTTTGATGAAGAGTAAAAATATGTGTTTGTTTTGGGATTTTGGTAGAATGAGATTTTGCTTTATGTCAAATCAATGTTTAATAGATTAATGTTGTATTATTTTATAATATTGTGTAAGAATAAAGTAGGAAAGAGAATGAATGAGTGAGAGAAAAATGATGATAGGAGTTTGTATTGGGAAGAATAATAATATGTTTATATGTATTTTTTAAATTTATAAAGTGAATTGTATTGAGAAAAGTAATAATAGGTTTTATAGGTGTGGATGGAGTATGAGATTTGAAATCTAGATTTTAAATCCCTAACTCGTATGAGATTGTGGCCAGAAAGTCTTAAATTCATCCATGTGAGTCCCAAAACAAACGTAGTCTAAGGGTATTCTATAGAAGTGAACAAATAGTGTAAGACTCAAATGACAAATGGTATAAATAAGTATATGTTGTGGGAGTAGAGATAAGTAAAAAATATTTTTTTTGGATGACATATTAAAATATGACGGACCCAAAGAAATATATTGACTAATTAAAATTGGACGGAGAAAGTATAATATTAATATATACCCTCCGTCCCGTGATAATGCACACTTTTTTTATTCGAGCGTTCCAACATAATTTGCACCCATAAATAAAAAAAGTCCACTAAATACTACCAACCTCATAACATCACTTTATTTTAAAAAATATCACTCAATTTTTAATAATAAAGTTATTCTCTTTTACTTCTTCTAACTCAACCACCCAGAATACCCTTACATTTTATTCTCTCTCCTATTTTATTAACTTCAAAAAACTTTCCTTAATCTACATGGCCATTGGCCAACAAAGGGTGCACATCATTCCGGGACAGAGGGAGTATAATATTATCAGGCAAAAAATATTTTAAATAATTAAATTAGAAAATTAAACAAAAAATGAATTAAAAATATAACCCTAATTCTTTTGAATTTGTGGACTTAATGTTTTGGTGGATTTGTAATATTTATTTCATTTGAATTTGTGAGATTTATATTGCATGCTACCATGTTTTAATTAATGGGTATAACTAGAGTTATATTACAGTAGGAATACAAAAAAAGAGCAGGGCGGAGCAGACCCGCTCCGTGCAAGGTGGGTTTGGGGCTGAATTTCTTGACCGACAATTAGGGCGATGTGCAGGACTGAGTCTGGGTATTTAGAGACCCTCTCTCTCTCCCTCCCTCCCCCTCCCCATTGTTATTCCTAGTTGTTGGTGTTTTGGGGGTAAAGCGAAGATGATTAGTGAAATAATTTGAGATCTAAAAAGTTTGAACTTATGAAAAATTAATTTATATATATTTATATTTAATGTGGGACTTACTCGTGGTCGAACGTCAACTCTATCATGGAAAAATTGAAGAGGCCTAATAAGTACTCCCTATGTCCCAGTTTCTCTTTTTTTGTCCAAAATAACTTCGTCTTCCATATATATATATATATATATATATCTTAAGCTTATCAATCCAAATTAATTCCTTTTTAATTATCTGTATGCTAATGTTGTTGTATTCTGAAACATGCGCAGATCATATAAATCATCCCTATGGTCCTGATGATCTTGGTCCAGCTGCGGCCGTTATCATGATTCTTCTTCTCATCTTGGGTTAGTTTCTCTGTTCCACTGCATTATTAACACATGTTCATATGGTGTTCATTGATTAGTTCTTACACTCCACGTGTCATTCACCCACGCTATGTAACAGATAAGCTTAATTATACTCCATTGCCCTTAAATGTTCTCATCTGTAAGAATCCGATCTATAATGAATACAAGACAAATTTGATAGAAAGATACTAATTTGGTGGAGAATATTGTAGTTGTTGTATTTGCAGGAGTAAGCATCCCAGCAAAGATCATCATTGGATTCATATGTACATCCACATTTATAATCGCTGAGTTTCATGATAGAAGTTCCAACACAACCTGTAAGATTTCTTATGTTAATCTACAGAGCATGTAAAGATATTAAATAAATGTTTAAAAGAGATGGTTTTTACTGTGAATTTCAACAAATTTACCTTATATTTGAATGTGGTGTACTTGCAGGGCATGTCCAGCATCTCCGCCTCATAATTGGTGCGCACTTAATTTTATTTGCATCAATTAGTAAAAGTTGTAATTCTAAATATTTTTTATTCCCTTAGTTTTTCTTGTCTTTCGTATCTTATGTTGTCTATAAATTTTTCATAATAATGTTTTTTTAAAGACACAAGAGCTTTAAAGAAAGCCTTTTTTTTTCTGGTGGCAGGGCTCTTTGTTGCACTAAGATTCATAGTTGTCTTTCCTTGCATCATTTGGTTTTTTATCTACAAGTTTCGACAAAGGCATTTGTCGAGGTATGATGCAATAGAAGACTTCCTACAAAGTGACAATCAACTCATGCCAATAAGATACTCGTATTCAGACATAAAGAAAATGACTAGAGGATTTGGAGAAAAATTAGGCCAAGGAGGATACGGTACCGTTTACAAAGGAAAGCTTCGAAGTGGCTATGATGTGGCTGTAAAACTACTGGGAAAGCCTGGAGGAAACGGTCAAGACTTCATGAACGAGATTTCAACCATTGGAAGGATCCATCATGTCAATGTTGTGAAGCTAGTTGGATATTGTGCAGAAAGATCCAAGCGTGCCCTTGTATTCGATTTCATGCCTAATGGTTCCCTCGACAAGTACATCTTTGGTCGAGAAAGAACGATTTGCTTGAGTTGGGAGAGGAAGTATGAGATTGCACTTGGAGTTGCTCGAGGGATTGAGTATTTGCACAGAGGTTGTGACATTCAGATCCTGCATTTTGACATCAAGCCTCACAATATACTTCTTGATCATAACTTCACTCCAAAAATCACTGATTTTGGTCTTGCAAAACTATGCTCCACTAATAAAAACATGGTCACCATGACTGCAGTTAGAGGAACAATAGGCTATGTTGCTCCTGAGCTCCTCAATAGGGGCTTTGGTGGCGTCTCATACAAAGCTGATGTCTATAGTTTTGGGATGATGCTTATAGAAATGGCAGGCTTAAACAAAGACTTGAATGTGAACAATCGAGCTTCTAGCCAGTATTTTCCGTGCTGGATATACGACTGTTTTGAACAAGGCCGTGACATTGAATTTGAAGTTACCGATGAAAACAACGGTGACGACAAAATTGCCAAGAAAATGGCGATAGTGGCATTGTGGTGCATACAAATGAGTCCTGGTGATCGGCCTTCGATGAATAAAGTGGTGGACATGCTGGAAGCCCAAGTGGAGCGCCTTCGAGTTCCCATTCGGCCACCTCAATCAGCCCAAGTTGCAGTGAATTATGAGGATCAAAGCTGGAGTACATATTCAACTGATTCTACGCCCTTGCTCGGACAAGATGCTGCTCCAAGCATTGAGATTACAGTTGAAGGTTAAAAAGTTTGTAATAGAATAAATGTGCTTAGAGGTGGTGGCTAAGGCGGAGATCAGCCTCTTTTGTTCTGTTATATGGTAGTGGAGGTAAAGGGCAGCAATATATGAAAATTTTAACTGTCAAATGATTTTATAATGTATCATTAGGTGTGTTTGTGTATTCTATCAAATAAATGTATTGTTATATTATGTTTTCTAATCAAGAAAAGAAAAACTTCAATTTTGGAAGCATATAACGACCAGATTAATTAAACTCATGTGGAATTTTTGAGATCTAAATTCCATGATTTGTGATTGTAGAGGAAGGAATTATGAATACTTGTTTGAGTTTTGGTTTAGTAGCAAACCTAATTAGGTGCATATACAATTACCTGATCAATATAGGACTAAAATTGAAATATTTTAAAAGTTATGGACTAAAAACGTCAACACCCAATAGTTATGGGACCAATCTTGCAATTTACTCTTATAAGTGAAAGTAAAAGACGTCCAAAAGAGAGAGATCAACACAATGAAATCTGACAAACCACACACACTGAGAGATAGGGGGAGAAAGGAGATACCTACCCATGCACAAAGGAGTCTACCAAGCAGAAGTATTGATATCGAATTGAGATCGTAAGGACATTATAGGTAAAAACATGTGTATGTAAAATGAAATATTAGTTTAAATGTGTGTAAAAAATAATGACATTGATGTAAATAAATATGTATTGTAAGTTTGTTAAAATTCAAATCTAAGTTCAAAATCTTACAATTAGAAATGTGAAAGTAATTTATAACATGTCAACATATACTTTTTTGTGAAACAATCTCACAATTAAAAATCACACGGAAAGAAAGACACATGTTTAAAGGTTAAATGCAGATAAAATCATCATAAAAAAATGCAGATAAACTCAGAATCTTATCAAAAATTATAATTCAATCTAAACTTTTGAATTTTATTAAACAAAATCTCAATTTAATTAATTTTTTACAATTGGAATCAATAGACATATTTTCTCTTGCCGAAAAATAACTTGTCACTTATCTGGCAAGTAATATTAATCATATTAATATGTTTAGATTTGCTCGAATGATAAAAAAATAACTAATCATCATTTTCGGACTAGAAAAAATATGTCAAAAAAATTTAATTTAAGATTTAGGTTAACAAAATTCAAAATTTAAATTAAATTGCAATTTATTATAAAGTTGTAATTTTATGTCTAGTTAAGCCTAAATTTGATTAATAGATTTATCTCAAAACCCGTTTAACATTAAATTGTTTCACCAAAATTCATCTTTGAAATTGTTCCTAGCTAGTTAGTGGCCAACATTCAGTTGATAAGAAAATAGATAGCATCATATTCATACCCACACATATGTGATAAATATGCATGTAAGTTTGTCATACAAATCTGATGAGAACCGCGAATTAGGCTCGATGATTTCGATATCCCGACTCAGGTCGACAAGCAACGAACTCCTAAAACCCAACATAATTTCGATGCTCCAACTCAGGTTGGCAAGCAACAAAACCTGATTCGAAGCTCTAGCTCGGGCTAGCAAGCTTTCGAATCAATCCACAAAGCAAGAATTTGCTTCAAGAACTAGTTTGCTATATTTTTCATATATCTCAAATGAGCTTATACAACTAGTTATATAAACTTCAATGCCACCTAACCAACTAACTAACAACTAACAAACTAAAAACTTAAAGAAAGTAACTACCAAAAAAAATTACAAAAAACTAAATCAAAAAAGTTACTGGATCAATAATGAAATACTGAGTTTGCATCAAAATCATGGAACTCGATAAGTTCATTATATTCATATATAATTAAGACTTAATTGCAGATTAAATCACGATATTTACTTTAATTGCAATTAAAACCAAACTTCTGAATTATTGTAAACCAATACACCACCTTCAGTATCCGTTGCATCCCGAACCACCGGGAAATTTGAAGGCTACCTGAATGATGACTTCAATACACGTTATAATTACTCGGACAATCTTCAAATTGTTGGGTGGTTCACAATGCAATGGATAGTTAATGTGGTGTATTTGGTATACAAATATTATGCCATTTCTGGTGATATTACGAGGATGAAATGGAAGTACTTGTCTAAATAAAAAGAATGTCTTTAGTAGAGGGAATTGTATGTACAACAAGTAGCAACGATTGAGGCGACGCAAATCACAAGGGAAGGAAGAAGGGTGACGTTTAAGAGCTTACTCTCACCCAAGAACCCTGCGAGGGTGATTGTTGCATCAGCAACAACTCGTGCTAGTGTCCCAGCTTCCGTCGATAGAAGGCCGCCATTGTAGGTCCCACGGGAAAGCCGTGATGACATTACTCTGGAGAGGAGAGACAAATTTACCCCTGTAATAATACAAGCTATCTCATCTCCGTATCTTCATAATATTTAATTTCTTTCTTTTTTGTTTAAGTTTCCATTTGAGATCTTTCTATCTGGATTATACTTCCACCGGCGGCGGCGATGGTTACCGGCTCCACCACCATCAGCTAATCAGAAACGGCTCACTCGAACGGAAGGAGCCACTGCCGCCGACGATAAATTTCGCATCTACGGCAAATTCTTTCTTGTCGTCGTTAATCATAGATACAAATAGCGCACAACCGTCGATGTCGTCGGGATTCCAGATCACGAACCTCTGGCAGGTTTCCTCCGCCTAGGGGTGGGCAAAAAAAATCGGGTTTCGGGTACCCGATCCGATCCAATCGGGTAATACCCGATTGGATCGGATATTTTATATATTTTCGGGTATCGGGTACCCGACTTCGGGTCGGGTTCGGATTTCGGATCTTTAAATGGACCCGACATATCCGATCGGGTACTCGATTATTTTAAATTTGAAATCTATTTCCAATTTTTACTTTTAATTATATTAGTTATGTTAATTGTTAGGATTTGATTTCATTCACTCATTTTGTTATTGATTTCTTTTATCGTTCTTAAATCTTGATTTTTTTTTGTGTGTAGGTTATATTATGTTTTTCTAAAAAAACATAAATATGAAAGTAGAGATATATTTTATTAAATTACAATGTAAACAGTAAAAACACCATGAAACTTAAAAAAATTAAAATAATAAATAAATTGGATCTGTGATACCCGAAATAATTGGGTACCCGACAATCGGGTACCTGATTTTTCGGATCGGATTCGAATCTTAACAATAAATACCCGAATTTTCGGGTACCCGATTTTGGGTACCCGAACCCGACATATCCGATCCGAAACCCAACCCGGAATGCCGCCGGCCTCGACGTCTTTATTTTATCTAAAAAAGTATGTGAGAAGAAATGGTGCCGTTTAAGGAAAAATGTACGTCTTTTTTGAGGTTTTAAGCATGAAATTCCAAAAGATATGGTAGTCTACAGTTTTTAGTATTTGTTCTTCTTGCTGTCATAATCATGGGTTTACGTTCTGTGGAGTATTCCTCTGTAATAAGATAATGTTAGAATAGGAATTGGCAGCAAGGGAATCAGTTAATACGATTTTCTGTATTTTGTACAACCAAGATGCTGTGTATCTGTGATTTGGTTCTTTTTATTTCAAATTATGTATTTGTTCGTTTAATTTCTTTGTTATGCTGTCGAGAAAGCTTTAACATCTCATATGTATGAAATTAGATTCTGAATCATCTTTGCTTAGAATTCAGATAAATGGATAGATAGTACAAGAGTATCTAACTTTTAAATGGCCATGAAAGTTCTCAAGGAGGTGGTTAATTTTTATATGCCCTTGAGTTTAAGAAGATGCTGGAGCAGACAGAGGATCTGATGCAGACTTTACTTAAAGTTAAATTAAGTATGTTGTATGGTGCTAAAGGAGTTTGAAAGTGATGAATGTTGAAATATTAATTTGACATTATCCATTTTGTCTTTTAGACTACATGCATGAATATTGAATTTATTGTAGTCAAAGTCATATTTATTTTAAGTTCATGTACTAGAAGTGACCTTCAAAATATCACCATTAGTAGGTCAGTTTTTGAATGGTGTAATTCCTGCACCTATATATACCTATGTAATCTTCATTCAGAAGCAGATCAATCAAAGTTTATTTCCTCCACTAAAATTGAGTTATCCTCTTCTAACAAAGTGGCATCAGAGCCACGGTTTATTCAAAAAAAAAAAAAAGAGAGTGAAGAGTGAAATTAGAGATGGCAAGCAATGGAATGACATCATTCCAATTTCCTCATCTCACAAAGGAGAATTATGAAAAATGGTGCCTACGAATGAAAGCTTTGCTTGGATCTCAAGATGTGTGGGAGATCGTAGAGAATGGCTACGAGAAGCCTCTAGATGAGGCTACGTTAACTCCGGCACAAAAGGAAGCCTTGTCAAAGACAAGGAAGAAGGATCAACAAGCCCTCACCCTCATCCATCAATGTTTGGATGATATGATGTTCGAAAAGGTGGCGAGGATGCATCCACCGCAAAGGAAGCCTGGGAGATTTTGTCTAAATCTTTCCAAGGAGTTGAGAAAGTGAAAAAAGTTAGGCTTCAATCACTAAGGAGTGATTTTGAAGCATTGAAGATGAACGAGTCTGAATCAATTTCGGATTATTGTTCACGGGTGAAGGCTACTGTGAATCAACTAAAACGATATGGAGAAAAGGTTGAAGATGTCAAAGTGGTTGAGAAAATTCTTCGCTCTTTGACACCTAAATTCGATAACATCGTTTGTGTTATAGAAGAAACGAAAGATCTCGATTTGATGGCTGTGGAAGAACTCGAGGGTTCTTTACAAGCTCAAGAAGAGAAAATAAAGAGAAGACAAGAAGAACCACTAGAGCAAGCCCTTAAATCCAAGGCTACTTTGAAGAATGACGATGGAGGAAGTCAAGGACGAGGACGTGGACGAGGAAGAGGACGTTCATGGCAACATGGAAAGAACAAAGGTGAGAGTTCAAACAATGACGAGAGAAACTCTCCATCTACGAGAGGCCGAGGAGGAAACCGAGGTCGTGGACGTGGTTATCATCAAAAATCAAATGAAAAAAGGTATGACAAGTCTAAAATTGAGTGTTATAATTGTCATAGACTTGGTCATTATGCATCGGAGTGTCGTGACACTAGAGACAATGAAGAAAAGGCAAATCTTATTAATGAAGAAATTGAAGAATCCACTCTTTTGTTGACGATAAGAGAAGGAGAAAAAGATGTCGAAAGTTTGTGGTACCTAGACAATGGTGCTAGCAATCATATGTGCATGCACAAAGAAAAGTTCGTGCAGCTCAACAACAAGGTGCATGGAAGTGTTTCTTTTGGAGACTCCTCAAAAATCCAAATTAAAGGTAAAGGTACAATTCTCATTTCTTCTAAAGATGGTGGCCATAAAATGATCTCTGACGTATACTATGTGCCTAAACTAAGAAGTAATATTCTTAGTCTTGGCCAATTTGTTGAGAATGGTTATGAAGTCTTGATGAAAGAAAACTGTCTTTGGCTTAGAGATAGAAGTAAAAAGCTAATTGCCAAAGTAAGTATGTCCAAGAATAGGATGTTCAAGTTGAACATCAGTACTGTTGATGTAAAGTGTTTGAAAGCAAAAGTGCAGGATGAAGCATGGTGTTGGCACATGAGGTTTGGACACTTGAACTTTGAAACATTAAAGGCGATGGGAGAGAAAGAGATGGTGAAAGGGCTGCCTTCAATCAATCATCCTAATCAATTGTGTGAAGCATGTCTCCAAGGCAAACATGCACGAAAAAGTTTTCCAAAGGAGGTGACGTCAAGGGCATCCAAACCACTTGAGCTTGTGCACACCGACGTCTGCGGACCTATCAATCCACCCTCTTTTGGTAAAAGCAAATACTTCATACTCTTCATTGATGATTATAGCCGAAAAACGTGGGTTTATTTTCTCAAGCAAAAATCGGAGGCTTTTGCTACTTTTAAAAATTTCAAAATGCTTGTTGAAAAAGAAAGTGGCTATAATATCAAAGCATTGAGGTCTGATCGAGGAGGCGAATTCACCTCAAATGAATTCAATGAATTTTGTACATCCCATGGAATTCGCCGTCCTCTCACTGTTCCAAGATCACCACAACAAAATGGCGTGGCGGAGAGGAAGAATCGGACAATTCTTAATATGGCAAGATGTATGTTGAAAGCCAAAAATATGCCGAAAGAGTTCTGGGCCGAAGCTGTCTCTTGTGCGGTTTATTTATCGAACCGATCTCCAACTATAAGTGTTAAAAATCAAACTCCGCAGGAGGCATGGACCGGAAGAAAGCCCAGTGTTAATCACTTGCGAGTTTTTGGGAGCGTTGCTTATGCTCAAGTTCCACAGCAAGAAAGATCCAAGCTTGATGACCGAAGTGCAAAATATATCTTTATTGGATATGACTACCAATCCAAAGGTTACATGTTGTTCAATCCAATAAATGACAAAGTTGTGATAAGTCGAGATGTTCAATTTGATGAAGAAGATGCATGGAACTGGGAAGAACAACAAGAAAACACTTATAGTTTTCTTCCCTATTTCGAAGAAAATGAAGCAGTCTCTATTGAAGAACCGGAGCCACCTACTCCACAAGGCGAAAACTCTAGTGAAAGACCGCAAAGAATGAGATCTCTTGCAGATATCTATGAAAACACAGAAGAGATTATTGATGAGTTACATTGTCTCTTTGCAGATTGTGAGCCATTAAATTTTCAAGAAGCTCTACAAGATAAGAAGTGGCGAGAAGCAATGGACGATGAGATCAAGTCCATTGAGAAAAACAATACCTGGGAATTGACTACACTTCCAAAGGGCCATGAATCCATCGGAGTGAAATGGGTTTACAAATTAAAGAAAAATGCAAAAGAGGTTTTGAAAAAGTTTAAAATGTTTGATTGCAATCCCGTGAGCACACCCATGGAAGCTGGAATCAAATTGTCAAAATTTGGTGAAGAAGAAAAGGAAGATCCCAACTTGTTCAAGAGTCTTGTGGGAAGTTTGAGATATTTGACAAACACAAGGCCTGATATCCTTTATGCAGTTGGAGTGATAAGTCGTTTCATGGAAACTCCCACCTCTACTCACATGAAGACTGCCAAAAGGATACTACGCTACCTTAAAGGTACACTTGAATTTGGTCTTTATTACTCTCCATCTAATGAGTTTGCACTTAATGGATATTGTGATAGTAACTATGCGGGGGACATTGATGATAGAAAAAGTACTACGGGCTTTGTATTTTTTATGGGAAATTCTGCTATTTCTTGGAGTTCAAAGAAGCAGTCAATTGTCACTTTATCAACATGTGAGGCTGAATATGTTGCTGCATGCTCGTGTACTTGTCATGCAATTTGGTTGAGGAAGCTACTAAAGGAAATTCACTTGCCTCAAGAGGAAGCCACAATGATTTGCACTGATAATAAATCGGCACAAGCACTTGCAAAGAATCCGGTATTTCATGATCGAAGCAAGCACATCGATACAAAGTACCATTTTATTAGAGAGTGCATTGCCAAGAAGGAAGTGAAGTTGAACTATGTGAAAACACAAGATCAAGTTGCCGATATTTTCACAAAGCCATTAAAGTTTGAAGATTTTCGAAGACTTAGAGCAATGCTTGGAGTCGAGAAAGAAATGTCAAATTAAGGGGGAGTGTTGAAATATTAATTTGACATTATCCATTTTGTCTTTTAGACTACATGCATGAATATTGAATTTATTGTAGTCAAAGTCATATTTATTTTAAGTTCATGTACTAGAAGTGACCTTCAAAATATCACCATTAATAGGTCAGTTTGAATGGTGTAATTCCTGCACCTATATATACCTATGTAATCTTCATTCTGAAGCAGATCAATCAAAGTTTATTTCCTCCACTAAAATTGAGTTATCCTCTTCTAACAATGAAGACGTGCAAAGTGTTGCACATTCTGTTCTTTATTGGGCTAACATAGCAGAAGAATAATATTAACTCTTTATAGGATTTGATTCAGGAGAAAAGAATTGATTTGATGGAATGTAAAAGGCACTATTGTCAATTTCAGATTAAAAACAATAATTTTGATTAAAAAACCTACGGAAATTCTTTCTAATATTCCTTGGCTTTGGATTCCATTTATTAATGTGAGTGTTGTAATACTTAAGCAATTCTTTTCTTAAAACACATATGAGAGATCAGAGCTTCTGTCACATGCTTTTTCTTTTTTTTTTTTTGCTTTAGTTCATTGATTACTTGCGCTCCGTGTGATGTTTTTGTTTCTATATTATTCTACCCAATGTACGGAGCAGGGAGCAACCGTCAAACCGGAAAAAATCTTAAATCTTCATAACCTAGCTTGTAAACACATATTGCTGGGAAGCTTAAATTTATGGCAGAAACTTCACTCATTGCTAGTATTTCTTTGTTGTTCATATTACTTGCATAGGCCTTTCAGACGGTTTAGTTTTACACAGAATTTATAATATGTATCTGTTGATTGCCCGTATATATGGATAATGAGGCCTATTGTTTTTGAGTTGTATTTGTATTTCGTACTTTTGGATTACTCAACTTTTGGCATGTCAATGCCTTTGTATTTTGTTTTGAACACTTCCAATCGTTTGGCATCATGCAGAGAATGGTAGGACAATGAACAATTAGATCTCTATTAACTTTGCCCGCAATGTTCACGACTCAGTGGCTAAGAGTTTCTGTCATGAGCTTGCTCAGTTGTGCAGCACATCTGACATGGTGAAGATCTTAACATACATTAGTATTTTGCAATTAAAACTTATGACCCATTCTAATCAAAATTCTAATCACTTGCTGGCCTTTAACCCGCAAGCTGTGTTGCCAGTCATTACTGGTCGCCCGGATCAGGTTGAAAGAGTTTTAAAAGCTAGGTTTCATGATGTGATGACAAAATTGCAGCCCCATAAGAAGGAGCTTGACTTGCTAATTGTTATACTGCCTGACAATAACGGCTCCCTTTATGGTAAGAGATGATTGATATTCAAATTAACCTTATTGCCAAAATAAGTATATTTTTGGAGTTTTACTAATATTACTTTTTCAGGGGATCTTAAACGTATATGTGAAACGGATTTGGGCATTGTCTCCCAATGTCGTCTGTAGAAGCACGTTTACAGGATGAGCAAACAGTATCTTGCCAATGTAGCTCTAAAGATTAATGTGAAAGTTGGTGGTAGGAATACAGTGTTGGTTGATGCACTATCCAGGCGTATTCCCCTCGTCAGTGATCGGCCCACGATTATTTTTGGTGCTGATGTCACACATCCTCATCCTGGAGAAGATTCTAGCCCGTCTATTGCTGCTGTAAATTTTTTTGTACTTGGATTCTAGATTTGTAATATTCTTTCTGCAGATACTCTTTGAGGTTTACTTAATTGGGCTAGAATTGTTTCTCAGGTTGTTGCATCTCAGGATTGACCTGGAATTGTTTCTCAGGTTGTTTAAATTACGCAACTTATGAACTAGAATTGTTTCTCAGGTTGTTGCATCTCAGGATTGACCTGGAATTGTTTCTCAGGTTGTTTAAATTACGCAACTTAGGAAGATATGAGAAAGAATTTACACTTCATTTAATTTTACTATGGATAATGATTATGATGTTGAGTTCCATAAATTAGATGGTTGTCCTTGAACTTTACAGCCAAAGATGTTACATTTATGATATTACTTTCAACCCATATGATTATTGTCTGAGATGAATTTGATGGTGTTCAGGTTTCCTGTTGATGAAAGGGGCACAGTCAAATCCGTAGTTGAATACTTTCAAGAGACATAAGCTCGAGCTGCTTTTTCTTCTTTATCATACCCCCCTATAAGAACAAAACCATATGTAAATTCTTTCTCATATCTTCTTTGATTAATTGCCTAGGATGAAGCTCGATCAATTCATATTTGTAAGGTTTAGTGCATTCATACAATGTTGTGTGCATAAATATAACCATGTGTGCATGCATGTACTGAAATGTGCATATATATATATATGTTCATGTACATATATATTATTGTTGTTACTTGGTATATATTTGTAGAAGCTCGTTATATTTTTACGGACCATGTTTTCAGTTAACTTTTTAAACAAGTATAAAAATAATGTTTACCAATTTGAAAATGTACAAGAGAAATGTGCAAATGTCAAGACATATATGCACATATTCCCACCAATGTGCACACGTCGAGATATATATATGCACACATTCCCACCGATGTGCACACGTCGAGGGTTGATGAGAACCGCGAATTAGGCTCGATGAATTCGATGCTCCAACTCAGGTTGGCAAGCAACGAACCCCTCAATCCCACGTAATTTCGATGCCCTAACTCAGGTTGGCAAGCAACGAAACCCGATTCGAAGCTCTAGCTTGGGCTAGCAAACTATCGAATCAATTCACAAAGCAAGAATTTGCTTTAAGAACTAGTTTGCTATCTTTTTCTATATATCAAATGAGCTTATACAACTAGTTATATAGGCAACAATTCTACCTAACCAACCAACTAACTCCTAACAACTCCAACTAACAACTAACAAGAAAATACAACTCTTGCAAAATAATCCCTAATATGCAATACAAAAAGTTAAAGGATTAAATACAGAATTTATTGCAATTCAATTTCTTGACTTGATTTCTAAGTTCTCATCCTTCCCTCCCCATAAGAACATCCTTGACCTCAAGGATAAGTTCCGGACCGATCTCTTATTTTTTGTAACATCAAGAGAAGGAGGAATGATTTTTCCTCTATCAAAAACGAAAAATCGGCCATCCAAAGTTGAACGAAATCGTGTGAACTTTTTCACTTCAGCCATCATAATTTTTTTCTTTACAATCCCATTCTTAACATCTTTAGCTCCAATTTCACCACAGATGCAAACAAATTCAAAACATCGCCATGATTTTGTATGGATCTAGGACATTATGTGGTAATTAATTCTTCTAAACCAGCCTCCTTCACTGCTACCAAGATTTGATTGCCTTCGTTCACCCTCCCATCACTAATCAAAGATTTGATAATAGCATCCACAATAGCATCAGTTGTTGCATTTCTATTGGTGTTGATGTGGTCGCCTTCTTTCTCTTCTACAGGCTGTTTTACAACTGTTATGGTTGTCGCTTGTATACCAGATTTGAGCTTTAACGGGTTGCTGATGAAATGCCCCGGACGGTCATCATAATCGGGCTCGAATTCAGATTCTCGTGAATTGGATACTTCCGCCAACGATGTTTTCCTTGATTTTCTTGACGATGATTTAATTGCATTTGATCGTTTTCGTCGCCTTACCTTCTCCAACTTCTTAGCCATCTTGGCTATCTTTGTCATTCTCCTCTCCATGACTTTGACTCGATTTTTCAAGATCTCAATTCTTTCTCCGAGAGTATCAGCCATTGCAATTCAAAAATGACTGATTATCTCTCGCGATTCTCAAGAACGACTCTCTCAATGAAAGCACCAATTGATGCGAACTGCGATTTTTCACACAGTAAATTCGTCGCTTCGACTCGGGCCGGCAAACATACGAAACCATAATCGAGGCTCTAGTTCAGGCTAGCTAGCTTTCGAAAGATAAATTGACATTAATTTGTCAAAAGACTAATCTATTTTTCTTCCCTTTTCATAACTCTCAAAAGTACAATATATATAGTTTAATCTAATCAATTAATAAATCAATCTATACCTTAACTAAATCAATCAAATAATCTAAATCAAATCAATCTAAATTAAATCAATCTAAATCAATTTCTAATATTTTCTAATCTATAATGAAATCTCATCATTACCGTCCCCTTTGAAATGAAACTTGTCCTCAAGGTTAAGATCTGAAAGTCACGCCTGCAGATTCTCAACCGAACTGCGAATTAGGCTCGATGAATTTGATGCCCCAACTCAGGTTGGCAAGCAACGAACCCCTCAATCCCACGTAATTTCGATGCCCCAACTCAGGTTGGCAAGCAAGGAATTCCGATTCAAAGCTCTAGCTCGGGCTAGCAAGCTTTCGAATCAATTCACAAAGCAAGAATTTGCTTTAAGAACTAGTTTGCTATCTTTTTCCATATAACAAATGAGCTTATACAACTAGTTATTTAGGCAATAATTCTACATAACCAATTAACTAACTCCTAACAACTCCAACTAACAACTAACAAGAAAATACAACTCTTGCAAAATAGTCTCAAATATGCAATACAAAAAGTTAAAGGACTAAATACAGAATTCATGGCAATTCAATTTCTTGACTTGATTTCTTAGTTCTCATCAGTATATATGCACATGCCAATACAAATGTGAAAAACACAACTTTGACACTAATTTGAAATTTACTTGTCTAAAATTATATTGAAATTGCACATATCTAACTCATTATCTAAGAATTCAACCAAATTGACAGAAATTCTACAAAGTATATTATTATTCAAGGTTCTACAAGTTAGTTTCTTAGCATCTGCAGAAAACAAGACATTCATCAGTAGATTTTTTATTATCCATAGAGTGCTTGCTAATTAATAAATCAAACAATAAAAAACAAACACCCATCTTTATAGTGTCCTACTTTTAGCAGTGCTGGACGTCCAGGCAAGAGAATAAGCAAGTGTGCTAGATAATTAAACAATAACTAAAATTCCAGTATACTTTACAACAACTGAAATATTTAAAAATTATATTTATTCTCAATAGAAATTAAAATTGTAATTCCAGCAGCAACAAACTAACAGAATAGACACTAAATCTCCATAGACAAACAACTTAATTACATGTGGAGCCGTAAAAAGAAAAGTTAAACTCTGAACTAGTTTTCCTGATAGCTACTTAATTACATATGGAATACTAGATTCGTAAACTCTGTGTACATCATGAATTTTACTGTTGATTGCGAATAATACACAAAGAAGTACAGCAGACAGTAACAGAATGGAAATGGGAAGAAACAAACAAATAAATTAAAATTGATTCCTCAAAACTTTGGTCCACAACATTACATCTTCCAGTTTCTTTCATTAATTTACTTATCACTATTTATGTAGTATGTATTAAATACACAGCCTGGAAGAGGTCTTTTAAAATTTTCCAAGTTTAACAGCTATCTTTTCATAATATTGTGGTTGTGGACCCATGTTTAAAACCCAGTCACTCTTCTTAACTCTTAAGCGTCAACATAAAGAACTAAAAACCCAAACTGGAAAGATGAAAATAATGAGAAAAGTAATTAACTGAAGTAAAATCACTCATAAAAAATCGTAGTCCAAAGCCAAATCTGATAAAGATTAATGTGGGAAATGACACGAGTGCTCTCAGAAAGGACTGATAACAAACCAATATAAAAGGGCAAAAGCAGTGTGAGAATCACCCATAAACACCGAAGGCGCCGGCGACAATATGGAGGTGGAGAAGGAGGTGCGGTGGCCGTGCGGCGGCATCGCCTGTTGGTCGTGGGGCGAAAGGGGGTATTTGCAGGGATGTGGATTCTCTGCAAAGCTTAAACCCAGAGTATGATTTGCTGGGCGGAGAGATTGGGAAGAAATTTCTCGGAATGAATGATTTATGGGTTAAACACTGTGGAATTAGCCATACTGGTAGTTTCAAGACTTGGGAATGACTGTTTTAGTTAGCTAGGTCAATCGTCTCCGCAAATTGAACCGCTCAATCGTCAGCGTCGGCTGCGCTTCCACCGGCGACACCTCCGCCGCGCTCTCCGCCTACTGCGCCGCCGCGAACATCCCCTCCATCGTTATCCTACCCGCGGACAAGATCTCCATGGCGCAATTGGTGCAACCCATCGCTAACGGCGCGTTTGTGCTCAGCATTGACACGAATTTCGATGGGTGTATGAAATTAATTCGCCAAATCGAACCGTCCATCTTTGAAGGGATGCAAGAATTAGAGATTTGGGAACGAAAGAATGTGACAAAATCTGGATGTGTGTGAAAGTAAAAAATCTTTTGTTGTGGATATCAAATATTTCATCAAAGATTTTGTTTTGAATTTGTTGATATAATCTGTCAGTTGTCAGACCTAGATTGCGTAAGCCTTTCTTCATTTCCTCATTAAACAGTGCTGCTAATCTTTTCCATTTTACATTGAAGCACTATTTATCAGCTAAGGGTTAATTCAGAAATTTCATGTGCCTAATTGTATGTAAGCCTAATTCTAAATAGTGAATATATCTTAGAATGTTTTCCATGGATAGATTGTATCTTGGAGTGAAGTACCCACCCTAATATAATACCTTACTAATTTAAGAGTAAAATATATAGTTTTAATATATTAATTAATAAAATTTTATATAATTCTTTTCGTAATTCCAAGAATTTATTTCAAAATTGATTATTTAAAGAAAGGGATTAAAGATTTGTACGCCCATAAACATGGCACGACTTTGATCTTGGTCCCAATCATATGCTCATTTTAATTTTGGTACAGTAATTTTTTTTTGAAATTGGTCCTTTGAGCGGCTATAGCAGGTAATCTAGCCGGTCATGACCCATGTGAATTTTTGTTTTATTTTTCTTTTTCTTTTCTTATTCACGTGGCATTTTTTATACTTTTTTTTTTAAGTTACACTATTATGTGGCATGTAATTTCTTAAAAGAAAAAATAATATGAAAATTAACAAACCTTAGTATAAATTAACACTCACCTCTACCAAAGTGTTAAAGAATCATCCCCAAATTGTGTTCCGTCTCACCGTAAGTAAGTCCCACACAAAACTTACTCAAAAGAAATTCAGAATTTAAAAAGATGAGAACAATAATTGGGAAAATACTCCATACTCTTCGCCTACCTCTCCACCATTGTACGCAGATCCAAAACAGTTGTGGTGCTTTTTATAAAATTTTTATTTTGGGGATTTCTAAATTTTAGGTTTCCATTTTCATGAGATATTGGAATAGAAATTGGGATTGGGCATGCTTATAGGTTGTGGTGAGTTGTAAATTTTTGGAATTTCTAGAATTTTTTGGGATATGAGGAAGATGACATTACAGTGGTATTTGATGACATAAATTTTTGGGTGGAGAAAACAAACTGCGAGGAGAGAAAGGGCCGAGATTAATATTCAAAATCAGGGGTAAAATTTAGATTAGATTTTGGGATAATAAATATGTCTAGATTAGTACATTTCAAAACAAAAATATCCAGATTAGATTAAAATTAAAGATATTTGTTGATATTCTAAATATAATTTCCTAATTTATTTGATGAGAAAAATTAATTTTTGTTAATATGACTTTTGAAGGATTTTTTTTTTTAAAAATAGTTTACTTATTATTTTGCATTCTTTTAAATTTTGTGGTCTTTATTTAAGGTTTAAAAATTTATTTTATTTTTAGATTTTTTAAGTTTAATTATTTAATTTTTTATTTATTGATTTTTTTAATTTTATTTAACTAGTTTCAGTTTAATAAATAAATGAAAGGTGTTAAAATTATAGTTTTATTAGATTTTTATGTTATAAATAATATTATTCTAATTGATAAATAGAAATAAGGTGTTTAATTGATAAAAAAAATATAAAAACAAAACGAAAAAGCTACATAGCACCTAAAACTAAAAGAAAAACAAAAAAAAAAAATCCATGTGGCGGGTGACCGGTTTTGTGACCTGCCATTGTTGATAAAAGGACGAAAATCAATTTTTTTGCAAACTTGTAGGACAAAAATCAAAACGTGAAAAAGATCGGGACCAAACTGAAAATCATGTCAAGTTACCGGACATACAAAACTTTAATCCCTTGAAGAAAATTGTCGAGTTATACAAATTATTCTAAATTATTGATCGCAGCGGTGAAAGGACAATTCGCCTTGGTCGTGACTTCGTCGGGTATGTGTCGACCTACTTCGCAGCGATAGACCATTATTTTTCTCTGTCGTGTTGCGTCATTGCCTCCATGGCTCAACCGTCGCGGCCTTCAATTTTAGGTCTCAAATGCGCCATCTAGGGTTTTTAGAGAGAGAAGGAGTGAGGATGGGAGAGAGATACTTTAAAATGAAAGATTAGGAGAAAGAGAGAGAAACTTGCGAAAAATTGAAGAGAGAGAGAAAGAGCTGAAAATAGCTACTTTGTGGGAAGGGGGTAATTTGGACAAATCATATTCCCATTTGTAGTGGAGTGTAATTTAATGTCAAAAAGTTGTGTGTAGTTTTAGAGTTAAAACCGATTTGGTCCCATAACTCTGGTTTTTTCCGCAAAAGGTCCCAAAATATTTCAAATTTTTAATTTTGTCTCATAAGTTACCAAGTAGTCCGATTTTAGTCCCAAAAATGCACTTTTCCTGCAAAAATGAGACTAAAATCGGACTACTTGGTGAGATATGGGACAAAATTGAAAATTTAAAATATTTTGGGACTTTTGCGAAAAAAACCAGAGTTATGGAACCAAATTGATTTTTAACTCATTTAAAGATTGTACCAACCAATAATTATAGATCATTGGAAAGCGGAAGATAGTTGTTGAGAGCTAAAAAAAAGATATATATAGTTTGTATATCATTTTTAATGCAATTAATTTGTATGTATTATTAATTAATGATATTAGTTAAATGAGATATTGATGATGGAAATCGTATGCCTTTAATAAGTTCAAATTATATATTTGAGGCATGAACTTTATTAGTATCCTAAATGAATCTTATATACAAATTTTTATCAGACCATTTTTATAAATGGATAAAAAAATTAGATTTAATTAACGTGAACCCCAACTTCACATAATTATGTTGTACAAGTGTTTCATATATCCAACGTCATGTAACTCCTTATTTCGTAATTAAAATAATTATACTAGATTTATACTAGGCTTTTTCCCATAGAAAAATAAGGGTAAAATATTTCATAAACTATATTTAGTTAAAAATCGATTTTGTCCCATAACTCTGGCTTCTTCCGCAAAAGGTCCCAAAAAATTTCAAATTTTCAAGTTTGTCCCATAACTCACCAAGTAGTCCGATTTTAGTCTCATTTTGGCCAGAAAAGTGCAATTTTGGGACTAAAATCGGACTAGTATGTGAGTTATGGGACAAAATAAAATTTTGAAATATTTTGGGACCTTTTGTGGAAAAAGCCAGATTTATGGGACCAAATCGATTTTTAACTCTGTAGTTATATGTAAGAGTGTATTGGGCCTTGTAGTGGAGTGTAAATTTTCCATTATTTTTTGCACATTTTGGCCTGCCAGCTGTGTGAGAAAAATGGCCTACATTTGCCAAAAAACAAAGTTGATGGCCGACATATGCAAAAACAGATATGAAGTTAATGTTCTACTTTTTCCAAATGAAAAATGATTGTCTTTAAAACACAACCTTCCAAAATTACAGGCCTAAAAAAATATTTTTCTGTCTACACATCAAAGGTGATTTGGTGTTGTTTATCCATTAGCTTTGCAAAGTCAATATAGAGCCAAAGTGATGCAGCATTTCTAATTTCATGACATTTGAACCAGCCAAAATTAGGGAGAGAAAAAGTAACGATGATCACAATTAATAACGTGTATTAAACAACATTTTTCACTCCCTCAATCCGTTCCACAATATATGTCCTTTTACACTCCAAATTTTGTTCCAAGTTATTTGTCCTTTTAGTTATATTTTCAACCACTTTCTTCCCAATTTACCACAATCTAAAGATCTCTACGAGATTTTTTAAGGAATATTTTTATTACTCTTCCCTCATGTCTTTTTCTATGTTGGTCCCGATTAGTTGAGTAGATTAGGTAAAAAGTGTATCAGCCTTCTAGTAAAAATCTAGAAGGGGGTTGAATAGATTTTTCCGATTTTTACAAATCTGTCAAAATTTATTCAAAGTACCAAAGTGACACAGCGGAATTCAATATTAATCTCAACTTTAATAAGATCAAAAGCAACACTGATATTTAGATCTTAACTTTAATTCTGAAATTAAACTTTGAACAATAAATTGTAAATTGAACCATTAGATAAATGAAAGCAGTAAAGAACACCAGATTTTATAGTGGTTCAGATTATAAAAATCCTACATTCACTCTCCTTCTCCAACTTGAAGAAGGGTCTCCACTATCTGCTTGCTTACTTACTTACAATCTTTACAACTTATAACTTGATCTTCAACTCTTCAAAAAATGCTAATCAAACTTCTGAAATCTAACTCTAAGAATAAGAAGTGTATTTGAAGATGTGAAGTGAAGTGTTCTACAAACACTTAGAAAATTCTATGAAGAAATCTTGTGATTTGAAAACTTGTGATTTGAGAGAATAAATTTTTGGAAAAAATCTTGTGAATTCTGTATGCAGTATTAAGTAAAAGTTATGAGAAAAGAAGTGCCTAGACCTATTTATAAGTCTGAAAAGTCAGTTAGTTTGTTAGTCAGTTCTAACAAACTAAAAACTGCTTTAACAAACTTAATCTTGAAAAACTACTCTAGACCTCAGCTGTCCTTGCTCTACTTGTCTGCAGCTGACTCGGTGAAGATTCATCTTTCTTATTCTACTCAGCTTATCTTGACCTCGTCTGAGCTCTTCATGTTTGTCTCCTGCAGATGATTAGATTCAAGCTTGTCTTCAGACGACTTGTACTCTTCCAGACATCAGCTGACTAGATTAGTTCTCGACCCCGTCTGATCAGCTTAGCTTATGATCTCAATCTTAGCTGTTCTTCAGTTCGTCTGATCAACTGAGTTGCTTCTTTTAACTCATCAAAACTTCTTGATCCAACAATTTCCCCCTTTTTGATGAAGTTAAAACCTATAAAGAAGAAACACACTCACAGCTGAAGTTAGTACTAGAATTAGTTAAGATAATCAGATAGGTATATCAGAGCACTTATTCTCATTACAATAGATTCATTCACATTCAAACACTTAGAAAAAAAATTAAGTCCTTTTAGACTCTTTTAGAAATACTTAAAAAAAAAACTGAGTCTTAAGACTTAGAAAAATTTTTAGGAAAAAGTTTTTAAGTCTGAGAGATAAAATTCTCAGATGATTTATACTTAGAAAAATTTTAAGTTTTTCTTAAAGCAGAAAAAAAACTTTAAGAAAAATGATACAAGTAATTCACATAAGTCCAGATATATTCATTTACAAATTTACAGATTTACAAAAAGAAGAACTGATAGAAAATAAAAGATAAGGAAAGAAAATCCTGTTCTATCAGATTCCCCATCGGCTGGCCTCTGGAATGTTCAGCCAATTGAAAATCCTCGCTCTTAGCTGTTTAAGCTCATCTTCGTCTGTGAGCTCGGTTTTCCTTTCTGCTTTGGCTATAACCGATCTGACCCATTCCAGATCAGGAGAGCCGTCTTCTTTCAGCTTGGGGGTAACTTGCTCATAGGCTGGTGCAACTAAGTCGCAGTTGAATCATCAAGCAACTTCCCATAGAGATCGGCATCCTCCTTTTCCATCCACTCGTGCCAGCTCATGTCTTCATCGGCTGCTCCAGATGGTGATGCCTTCAAGATGTACCAGTAGTACATCCATCTGGCATCCAGGGCCTGCTTCTTGTATTCGCTTGTATATTTCCCTGAGACCATCTTCAGAGGGGCTGAAGTGCGGTGGACAGAGCGGAAGTCCGCTTCATCTGCTGCTTTGGATACCCACTTTCGAGTATCCCTGTCCCACTTCAGCTCGGCTTTCCCCAGCTTCTTCAGCCTCTTCTTCTCCTGCTTCTCATACTTCTCCTTCTCAGCATGGATTCTTCTTATCTGCTCAGCTGATAGGTTTGAGAAGTCAGGCTCCTTTCTTTTGCGCTCGGTTCTGGGGCTGATCAGCTGCTCAGCTGATGAAGACTTCTCTGCTACTTTGCCTTTACCCTTGCCCTTGGCCTCGGGTTTTTCTGATTCTTTCATCTTGGCCAGCAGAGCTTCCGATTTCTCTTCCTCCTCCTTCCTCCTTCCTCCTCTTCTCCTCATCCTCTCGGATGGCCTCCTCTATTTGGGTCACCCTTAGTTGCAAGGCTGCCAGCTCATCTGATTTTATTTTTAATTCTGCCTTGGCTGCCTCCAACTCAGCTGAGTCTGCCTTCGAGTCTACCTTATCTGTGAGTGACAAGACTCCAGCTGTGAGGGTGTCCATCCTTCCTTCGGCTCCTTCCCCCTTTTTAACTTCATTCTGGAGGGTCTGGAGTTATCTTTCCAGAGCTGAGCAACGGCCCCTGAAGTCATTCTGATCAGACGTGAGAGTGTTGACCAGGATCTCGTTGTCAGTTGCCATTTTCTGCTTAAGTTCCTTAACCTCCTCCTCCAGGTCACTCAGCCGAGATCCAACAGCAGTGCTGAGATTGGCTGATAGGTTCCGTGACATGTTGACCTCAGCAATCTGCATGTTGGCGAGCATCGTATCGGTGACTGCTCGAATCACCTTCCTTGTCTTCTTTTCCATCATCCTTTGAACTTGAGAGATAATCTTCTTGTGCATATCTTCAAAGGCTGATGATATTGCAAGGATTGGACTGGCCTCCTCCTGTTAGATCAAGATTGTTTTGATGAGTTAAAAGATTATTTCAGATGAGCAGACGATGATAAAGAACAGTGAAGACTGAATTCCAGTACTAAACTGATCAGACTAGGACAAGGATAGTTCAAGTCAGCTGAAGACTAGGAATCACAAGTCATCTGGAGACAAGCTCGAGTCTAGTCATCTGCAGGAGACAAGTATGAAGAGCTCAGACGAGGTCAAGACAAGCTGAGTAGAATAAGAAAGGCAAGTCTTCACCAAGTCAGCTGCAGATGAGGAGATTGAAATCAGCTGAAGAGCAAGCAGTTTTCAAGATTAAGTTTGTTAAGCAGTTTTTAGTTTGTTAGAACTAACTAACAAACTAACTGTCTTTTCAGACTTATAAATAGGTCTAGGCACTTCATTCTGAAAGATAGAGAGATTCATAGAGAATACATAGTACATTCAAGTTTTTTTTAAGTGATTTTCACAAAGTTCTAAAAAGCACAAAAATAGTTTTTCTCGATTTCTTTATAGAATTTTCTAAGTGTTTGTAGAACACTTCACTTCACATCTTCAAATACACTTCTTAGTCTCATAGTTAGATTTCAGAAGGTTGATTAGCATCTTTGAAGGTTTGAAGATCAAATTGTAATTTGTAAAAGATTGTAAGTAAGTAAGCAGCTAGTGAAGACCCTTCTTCAAAGTTTGGAGAAGGAGAGTGGATGTAGGATTGTTATAATCCGAACCACTATAAAATCCGGTGTTATTTCTTGCTTTCTTTTAATTTCTGTTCAAGTTACAATTTTGTTAATTCAAGATTAAAATTCAGAATCTTAACTAAAATCTAAATATCATCATTGCTTTTGATCTTGTTAAAAAGTTGAGTTTACAATTGTTTTCCGCTGTGTTTAATCTGATACTTTGAATTGATTTTGGAAGATTCAAAAAATTTACAAAATCTATTCAAACCCCCCATTTCTAGATTTTGTTCTAGAAGGCTATCTCAAGGTTTTAATCAACTCAACACTCAGGGACCAACAAGTGGTATCAGAGCAGTGTTAAGCTGTTCTGATATTGATTTTAGGTCTTGAATAAGATTCTGAATAAGATTCTGAAATTAGCTTGTGGAGTATTTTGTTTCTTTGTTTCATCATGTCATCAGGGAAAAACAAGAAGTCTAGGAATCTTCCTGAATTTTCTATTGAAGATTATGATTACTGGAAATTTAGGATGGAGAATCACCTAAAATCCATTCATGATAGGATGGAAGAGGTTCTTGAAGAGGGACCTATAAAATTTTATCATGGAGGAACCAGCACTGGAGCTGAATCAGCTGAATCCAGGACCAGACAAGAAAAGAAGAGCTCTGAGTTAACAAATGATGAAAGAAAGGTCCATAATCTTGATCAAGTAGCTCGAACTGAGATCATTGAGACTCTAAGTAAGGATTGGATTGAAAAGGTTAAAAGATGCAAGACTGCCAAAGAAATGTGGGAGACTCTTGCTGGAATTTGTGAAGGATCTAAACAGGTCAAAGAAAATAAGCTTCAGTCTGTTCTACATACATTTGACACGTTCAAAATGAAGGATGGTGAAACTATAGATCAATTGGACGTGAGACTGACTAATCTTGTGAACAAAGCAGCCGATTTGGGTAAGACTTACACTGAGAAAGAAATTAACAACAAGGTATTCAGATCTTTGAGCAAAAGATGGAGAGAGAAAGCAAATATTCTCAAGGTAACACAGAATTTGTCAGCAATATCGCATCATACTCTTTTCTCTCATCTTAAAGCACTGGAATATGACATTCATATTGAAGATGAAGAAGATGAGGTGGAGTCATCTACATCTGGAAAAAACAGTGGCATTTGTGCATCAGGATGAATCTAAAAAGATCTCTAAAGCATCTGATTTGTCTGTAAAAGAAGAAATGGCTCTTTTGTTGAAAAGGTATGAAAGACTGAAGATGAAGTACAGAAGAAACAAAAGAGACAGATTAAGTCGTAAAAACTATAGATCAGACAGGGATGAAAAGAGTTCAGATAATGATAAAAAGAAGGATCAGTCAAGAAGTCATAGGTCACCTATCAGACGAGGAGATAGTAGTCCAAAAACAGACAGAGGAGATATATGCTATACATGCAGCAAACCTGGTCACTACAGTTATGATTTCCCTCAACTCACTCCCAGAGAGAGAGAAGAAAAGAGGAAGAAAAGAGATAGAAGGTATGCTGACCAGAGAGCTCTCCTAGCTGAGAAAGAAGAAGCTCGTGAGACATCATCATCCTCATCCTCATTTGATTTTGGGTCAGATGATGACATATGTCTAATGGCTAAAGAGGTACATTACTATTCATCATCAGATAATGACTGTGACACCTTATCTGAAATTGATCCCAGTATTATTGATAAACTTTTGAAAGATTTGGAGACTGCTCTATCTGCTTATAAATAGATAGAGACTGAAAATCTTAATTTAAAGGATCAAATTTCTGATCTAACTAAGGTCAATCAGACTAAGGAAAGTGAGAAACTAGACTGTACATTCAAGGGGGAATGTCAGACTGAAATGATCACCAGTATCTTGTCTGATAAGACAGATAAGTTAGAACATGAACTGAGTTCTTTAAGAATAAAATTTTCAAATATCTATTCTGAGAATGAAAATTATAAAAGGACTAACAGGGAATTAAATCTCAAGTTAGGACTTATGAATAATTCTCAAACCACAATAGATAAAATCTTCAATTCATCTCAAAAGTCTAGTGATAAAACTGGATTAGGTTTTGATAGGAATAAGAAAAATGATCCTATAAAACCTAGAGTCTTTGTCAAAGCAATCAAACCTAAGGTAGAAACTTTATTTAGTCCCTGGAAACTAAAGGAATTAATTACCTTATCTGATACTTCTGAAAAGAAAAATCAGACGAGGAAAGTAACTCCTAAGGTTAAACCTAAGACTAAATCAAAGATCTATCCTAGGTATAACAGCTTTGATGGAAGAAGCAGATCTTATCCATTCTTACCAAGATTCAAGACAATTTCAAAAGATCAACTGAATCAGATTGATCTTGAAAGTCTTATCTTAGTAGACAGATATGGATGCAAGCTTCAATCTATTGTTTTAAGGAACATTGATATTTTTATCTGGATTCCTAAGAGTCAACTTAACATGAAAGGACCCAAAATACAAAGGGTACCTAAGTAATAAATTTGTGATTGCAGGAAGATAAGAAGATAGTTGATAGAGGAGACATTCTTGAGGTCATCTGGTACATTGATAGTGGCTGTTCCAAGCATATGACCTATGAAAGAAGACTTCTCTCTAACTATCAAACCATTGATGGACCAAGAGTGATGTTTGGAGACAACAACTATGGACTTACTAAAGGTGTAGGAACACTAATGATTGGAGATGTTCAAGTTCAAGAAGTTTACTACGTGGAAGGATTGAAGCACAACCTACTATCTGTTTCACAATTTTGTGATAAAGGGTTTTGTGTTAAATTTAATCATAATGCATGCTATGTATTAGATGATTTAAACGAAAATATTCTATTGGCTGGAGTAAGACAAGGTAACATTTATGTTGCCAACTTCAAAAGCTGTCCTAAGGATACTTGTCTTGTTGCTAAGAGTTCAGATGACTTAAGTTGGCTCTGGCACAGACGACTTGGTCACTTAAACTTCAAAACTCTTAACAAAATTGCAAGGAAATCTTTAGTTAAAGGACTCCCTGATAAAGTATTTTCAAAGAACCATGTATGTGTTTCTTGTCAAAAAGGAAAACAGATCAAAGCTTCTTTTAAAACAATAAGTAATCCTTCTTCAGAAAGGATTCTGGAACTTCTTCATATGGATCTATTTGGTCCAGTAACTCCTCTCAGCTTTAGTGGAAGAAAATACACTTTAGTAATTGTTGATGATTTTTCAAGATTTACTTGGGTTATTTTCTTGTACAAAAAGAATGAGACTATGACTAAGATTCCAGAATTTCTTAAGAAGATTCAAAATGAAAAGGGATTAAATATTGTTAATATTAGAAGTGATAAAGGTACTGAATTTCTAAATAAATTGATTTCTAATTACTGCATTGAGAATGTCATAGCTCAGGAAACATCTGCAGCAAGGACTCCACAACAAAATGGAGTTGTTGAAAGAAGAAACAGGACCTTGAAAGAGGCAGCTAGAACAATGCTATCTGAATTCAACACTCCTCATAGATTTTGGGCAGAAGCAGTGAATACAGTCTGCTATGTTCAAAATAGGAGTCTGATTATCAAGGATAAGTGTAAAACTCTCTATGAAATTTGGAAGGGAAGATCTCCCAAAATTTCATATTTTCATATATTTGGTTGTAAATGTTTTATATACAATAATGGGAAATCTCAATTAAAAACCTTTGATGCCAAGATAGCAGATGGAATATTCTTAGGATACTCATCTATATCAAAGGCATATAGAGTTTTTAATAAGACAACCTTGTGTGTAGAAGAAACACCCCATGTGGTATTTGATGAATCTTCTCTTGAGTTTGATAAGACAGGGGACATTACAAAGATATCAGATGATCTGGATCAGATGACTATCAAAAGATCAACCATAAAATTCTACAATCAAGAATCAGATTCAGATGAAGAGGAAGAACCAGACAAAGGAAAGGAACCTGAAAGAACTTCCTCAACAGTTGATCTACCAAATGATCAGACAACCAACAACACATCAGCTGATCAGACGACCAACGACACATCAGCTGATCAGGTAGAGTTATCAGAAGGTAACATAGAATCATCCGAAATAAATAATTCAGACAAGACATCATCTACTGTAAAAGATAAAGGTAAGAAAGTAATGTCATATCACCCAGCTGAGCAGATAATTGGAGATTTAGACTCTGGTGTCCAGACGAGGACCTAACTAAATCAAGATTGTATGTTCAGTTGTTATGTGTCATTACTTGAACCTAAATCAATTACAGAAGCTCTAACTGATTCCAACTGGATTAATGCCATGCAAGAAGAACTAAATCAGTTTCAAAGACAAGATGTGTGGGAGCTTGTTGAAAGGCCTCATCATCAAAAAGTCATTGGAACTAAATGGGTCTTTAAAAACAAAAGGGATGAAAACAATTTTGTGGTTAGAAATAAGGCCAGACTAGTTGCTCAAGGTTATTCACAATCAGAGGGTATTGATTATGATGAGACCTTTGCACCAGTAGCTCGTCTGGAAGCCATAAGATTGTTTTTAGCCTATGCAGCTTTTAAAAGATTCATAGTTTTTCAAATGGATGTTAAATCAGCTTTCTTAAATGGAATCTTAGCTGAGGAAGTTTATGTAGAGCAACCTCCTGGTTTTGTCAAAGGAGACAAAGTTTATAAACTAAGGAAAGCTCTATATGGACTTAAACAAGCACCAAGAGCTTGGTATGACATCTTGTCTAATTATTTAATTCAAAATGGTTTTGTTAAAGGTAGAATTGATAGAACTCTATTTAGAAAAGAGTTTGGTTGTGATCTTTTGTTAGTTCAAATTTATGTTGATGATATAATTTTTGGATCAACTAACATATCTTTGTGTAAAGAATTTAGTAGTCTTATGAAAAGCAGATTTGAAATGTCCATGATGGGTGAAATGACATATTTTCTTGGACTTCAAGTCAAGCAGACAAAGAAAGGAATATTCATAAACCAAGCCAAATATACAAAAGATCTTATTGAAAAATATGGAATAGGTACCAGTCGAGAAGCTAAGATACCTATGATGACAAATTTTTCAATGGATCCAGATGAGAAGGGAGAAGACACTGATCAAACTGAGTATCGAGGTCTTATTGGTTCTTTATTATATTTAACTGCTAGTAGACCTGATATTTTATTTGCAGTTGGAGTTTGTGCTCGATTTCAAGCTAATACTAAGAAAAGCCATCTTGAAGCAGCAAAGAAAATCCTCAAGTATTTGAAAGGAACAGTAAATGTTGGATTGTGGTATACAGCTGATGACAACTTTGAGCTGTCTGGATACTCAGATTCGGATTTTGGTGGGTGTAAGATAGATAGAAAATCTACATCTGGTACTTGCCAATTCCTTGGAAGTAAGCTGATTTCATGGTTGTCTAAGAAACAAACCTCTGTAGCTACTTCCACAACTGAAGCTGAGTATATGGCAGCTGGAAGTTGTTGTTCACAGCTAATCTGGATAAGTCAACAGCTAAGGGACTATAATATTATCACCAAAGATGTACCTATCTTTTGTGATAGCAATAGTGCCATAGCTATTACTCAGAACCCAGTCCTACATACAAGATGCAAGCATGTAGATATCAGACATCATTTCATCCGAGACCATGTAGAAAAAGGAGATATCAGACTTGAGAAGATCTTGACTGACTTTCAAAGAGCAGACATCTTGACAAAACCACTAGCAGAGACGAGGTTTAAAGAATTATCTGTAGAATTAGGTTTATTAGATGCTTCATTAGTAAATCTCTAATTCTGTTTTTTTTAATTCCTGTCTCTCTCAATTTAGTTTTATTATGTCTAGAAAGAATTATCAGACTAGATCTGAGTCAAAGGACAATCAGGTAGCTGATATCATTGATTTCTTTTTAGGAATCAAGAATCAAGGATTAGTCATATTGACCTTATCTGACATGATAATTACTTATCTGACATTTGGTAAATCAGACAAGGGCACAATAGTCAGCTGATTTTCTGAAAAACAGATGATTATCTGCACCCTATCTGATCTACCTCAAACTACTAATGGTTTTCTCTGAGTCTATGTCTTTACAGAAATAGGTCACAGATCATACTGTTTCATCTCATCTGTTCTCAAATCTTTTACTTAGACACCTTTGTTTTCTAAAATAAACTTCATATTCTTATCTTCATAAAAACATCTTTTGGTTTGATCGTTTGGAAAATCTAACTTTTGAAAATTAAAATCTGAGCCTGTTTATTTAAATTTTTTTTATTCTGCTAAAAGTTAAAACTAAGCTGTTTTTTTTCAGACAGGTTATTTTATCAGATGACTTTATAAACTCATCTATTTTGAAAACCCTTATATGAAGTAAGATAGTCCTAGGCTAACGTCAGGTATACTTACTTCTCTGTATAAAGTAACCTACATCTGTCAAATCAACAGTCTATAAAGTAACTTTTTACACATTTCAAAGATTAGTGTATTACACGCGCTGAATCCTAATCGTTTATCCGAATTTTAACGGTTGATTCAGCACAGTAATTCATTTCAAATAAACGGCTTAGATTAAGATTAGTTTTCAAAAGCGGTTTATCTCTCCAAACTTTCCCTCCTATAAATACATCTTCTTCTTCCCTTAATCGTTTTTCACTCTCAGAAAACCTGCATATCTTCCAAACACTTTTCCAAAATTCACAAAAATTTCCAATGACATCCTCTTCTAAAACCACCAAAACCTATAAACCTACATATATTTCAACCAATATTTCTCATTTCAAAATGAATGAGGAATTTTTCAAAAACCGTTTAAAAGCAGAAATGTATGTGGATTTTGAAACAACCCAAGACACAGAATCAGCAGAAATTCTTCGTCTTCTTGAAGCATCGCGACTCAGAGGTTTTCTCTCAATGAAATCTCCCTAGAACAGAACAGCTGATCTGTTGGGGGCAGAATTCCTGGTAAGAATGGAGGATACTCAGGATGGGTTTGATACCTCTGTAGATGGGACAACTCTGAGTTATTCAAGGGAGAATATATATCCAGAATTTTCGATACGTCAATGGAGGGAGTTAATCCATTGACGTACAAGGAGGACGAATGGGAAGAATCTTTTGATTTGATGGCTAGAGTGTCTCAGAGGGGAACTCGCAGGGATTTGAAAAAGAATCTGTTGAGAAGGAGATTTAGGTTGCTGATGACGGTGGTGACTAAGGCAGTGTTGGGTGAGCAAAGCTCACATGATGGGTTAACCAAACCCAGATTGTGTGTGATGCGAGCCATTTTGGATGGTGTGCAAGTCAATTGGGTAGACTTGCTGATTCATAAGCTGAGGGAGGAGAAGAAGCGCCTCACCTTCAAGTCGATTGCAGAAGGCTGGATACCTACCTCAACAGTCAGCCTGTTCAACAAAATCACTGTACTAATCGAAGGACTGAACAGGGAGGCTGACTGGAGAGTGGGTACTAAAAAGTACTCCAAACAGAAGGGAATCCTCACCAAGGATGACAGGCTTGGAGGAAATCCAGACTCGGATGATGAGTCAGACGCAGCCAGGGTCCAGAGGCTTGAGGCAGCAGCTGTAGAAGCTCAGAGACCAGCAGCTGAACCAGCTGAGGTGGCCCCAGTCGAGATCGAAATAGAGGGACATGAGGTGGCAGCAGCTGCGGTCGCCCCTCAAGAAGAATCTGTTGAAACAGCTGCTGCAGTCCCAAGGACGTTTCAGAGGAGAAAGAAAAGGAGGCTGGTAAAAGCCGTGGATAAGAAGAAGGGGGAAAGCTCGTCTGCTGCTCCAGCCAAAGTTACCTCAGATGAAGAGGAAGAAGAGGAGGCTGAGATCCCTCTGGTGAGGAGGCCAAGACGAGCAGCTCAAAGCTCTGAAGGCTCCACCAAATCTGGTAGCTCCGAGCAGCAGATGGAGTTATCAACCCTGCTACCAGAGGAGGTTCCAGTCCTTCAGATAGCAGCTGAGGTTGGTCAGCTAGAGGTCCCACCCTCCCCAGCCAAGGAAGCTGCTCTTTCCCCTATTCCAGAAACAGGTACAAGTCTTTCCCCATCTCCCCAATTATCTCCTGCTCCTGGCAATGAAGAAATGCCTCAGGCTGGCATTTCTGAGCCTCAAACTCAGCCTGAAATCCCACCAGTCCAAACAGGCAATGAAGGGGTATCCCAGGCTGGTACTCCAGAGCCTCTCCAACAGCCTACCTCCCCCATAGTCCAAATCCAAATCCCACCCACAGAACCTGAACATACTTCACCTCCACCACCAACACCAACAGAACCATCTTCCCTAACCCCATCTGAACAAATCACTCTCCCCACAGTCCAAACCTCACCAATTCTAATAATATCCTACTCCTCTCTTCCAACCATACAAACTCAGCCTACCTCTCTCCCATCTATTCAATCAAAACCCATTTCCTCCTCATCTGATTCCTCATCTGAGGATGACGACGATGACCTAAGCCCTACCTCCGCCATCTCCTCCATCCTCAATCTTGTAGAGAAGAAGATTAACTCAACCTTCAGAAGAAAGATGAAGAGGAGGACAAGGAAAATGGTTGAAGCTGTAACAGACACGATGCTAGCCAGCATGAGAGAAGTAGAGGTAACACTTTCTGATAAGATTATAAATGCCACTAACTCTGTGCTGGCTGGTAAAGTGAAATCTATGGAGGATGAGCTGAGGGCATTGAAAGAGGAAGTTAAGGGTTACAATCAGCTAGTGGTGAATGAGCTGGCTGTAGACCACTCCGACTTCAGGGCCAAGTGCAACACATTGGATGCAAAACTTACAGACTTGGCAGTTGAAGTTAAAAAGGGGGAAAAAGCTGAAGCTGAAAAGAGACAAGCCCTCACAGCTGTGGTCGAAGAGACCAGAAAAGATGTAGGCATGAAGGCCAACACAGCTGATCTGGAGGCAGCCAGGGAGGAAGCTCGAATCAAGTCTGATGAGCTGGCTGCTCTCCAGCTGAGGGTGAGTCAACTGGAAGAAGCTGTGAAGGAGGATGAAGAGAAGAGGAGACTAGAGGAGGAGGAAAGGACAGAGAAACTCTTGGCTCAGCTTAAAGAGTCTGAATCTGGAGGAGCCAAGGGGAAGGGAAAAGAAGTAGCAGTCACTGAGCCCAGATCAGCTGAACTTGTTACCAGGGCTGCTGCTAAAGGGAAAGGAAAGAGGGAAGCTGATTATTCCAATCTCTCAGAGGAAAAGATCAAGCGAATCAAGAGAGAGATGGAGTATTTTGGCAAGAAAGAAAAGAAGAGGCAGAGAAAGAAGAAAGACTCCAATGTCTTCTGGAGTGCTGCTGAGCGGAAATTGATGATCAGAGATCAAGGCAGCGGGAAATTCAGACCATTCCACAACACATCTGCTCCTCCTAAGCTGGCTTGCGGAAAGTATGCTGCTGAGTATAAAGACAAGAACCTGGAGGGAATGTGGATGTACTATTAGTACATTCTTAAAGCTCCAGGAGCAACTCAACAAGATCCAGATTTGGCTTGGCACGAATGGATTGAAAAGGTAGACGCAGACTTCTATGCTCGGCTGTTGGAAGAAGCTGATGTAGAATTCAACGTCAACCTAATTTCTCCAGCTTTCGAGTATGCCATTCCTGCGAAGAAGCCTGATGGTACCCTGGACCTAGACTGGGTTCAGGGATCCTAAAGAAAGCAGAGGCCGAATCTGGACTTACTCAAGAAGAGGATCTGAAGCAGCTTAGGAGGCGTGTATTTAATTGGCTGATGATCCCAGACGAAGAGCAATGGGGAGTCTGATAGAAACAGGATTTTTCTTTTCCTTATTTCTATTTTCTATTAGTCTCCATCTGTAATCTTTGTAAATCCAATGTGAATATACTGTGTTTGATTCATTTTACTTGTATTATTTTCTTAAAGTTATTTTTACTGCTTTAAGAAAAACTTAAAATTTTCTTAAGTATAAGTCATCTGAGAATTTTATCTCTCAGACTTGAAATTTTTTTTTAAAAAAAAAATATTAATCTAAGTCTTAAGACTCATTTGTTTTCCTAAGTATTTTTTTTTAAAAGGAGTCTAAAAGACTTAAAGTTTTTTTTTAAGTGCTTTAAATGTGAATGAATCTGTTGTAATGTGAAGAATGTGCTCTGATATACCTATCTGATAATCTTGACGAACTATAAACTAACTTCAGCTGTGAGTGTGTCTCTTTTTGTAGGTTTTAACTTCATCAAAAAGAGGGAAATTGTTAGATCAAGATTGTTTTGATGAGTTAAAAGATTATTTCAGATGAGAAGACGATGATAAAGAACAGTGAAGACTGAATTCCAGTACTAAACTGATCAGACTAGGACAAGGATAGTTCAAGTCAGCTGAAGACTAGGAATCACAAGTCATCTGGAGACAAGCTCGAGTCTAGTCATCTGCAGGAGACAAGTATGAAGAGCTCAGACGAGGTCAAGACAAGCTGAGTAGAATAAGAAAGGCAAGTCTTCACCAAGTCAGCTGCAAATGAGGAGATTGAAATCAGCTGAAGAGCAAGCAGTTTTCAAGATTAAGTTTGTTAAGCAGTTTTTAGTTTGTTAGAACTAACTAACAAACTAACTGTCTTTTCAGACTTATAAATAGGTCTAGGCACTTCATTCTGAAAGATAGAGAGATTCATAGAGAATCCATAGTACATTCAAGTTTTTTTTAAGTGATTTTCACAAAGTTCTAAATAGCACAAAAATAGTTTTTCCCAATTTCTTTATAGAATTTTCTAAGTGTTTGTAGAACACTTCACTTCACATCTTCAAATACACTTCTTAGTCTCATAGTTAGATTTCAGAAGGTTGATTAGCATCTTTGAAGGTTTGAAGATCAAATTGTAATTTGTAAAAGATTGTAAGTAAGTAAGCAGCTAGTGAAGACCCTTCTTCAAAGTTTGGAGAAGGTGAGTGGATGTAGGATTGTTATAATCCGAACCACTATAAAATCCGGTGTTATTTCTTGCTTTCTTTTAATTTCTGTTCAAGTTATAATTTTGTTAATTCAAGATTAAAATTCAGAATCTTAACTAAAATCTAAATATCATCATTGCTTTTGATCTTGTTAAAAAGTTGAGTTTACAATTGTTTTCCGCTGTGTTTAATCTGATACTTTGAATTGATTTTGGAAGATTCGAAAAATTTACAAAATCTATTCAAACCCCCCCTTTCTAGATTTTGTTCTAGAAGGCTATCTCAAGGTTTTAATCAACTCAACACTCAGGGACCAACACCTCCTCTGATTCAGATGAGGAAGAGGTGGTGGGAGAAGTTGGACTGGGGGAGCTCATGTGGATATCCCCAAAGATATTGGAGGTATCCACTGGTTGGGGTTCGGATGGGAGGGATGAAGTGGGGGTGTCTGATGGGGGAGGGGGGATTTCTAGTGGAGGTAAAGATGGTGGGGGTGGAATTTGTGAAGTAGTGGGTGGAGGAGATTGGGTTGTCTGGGGTAAGATGGGTTGGGTTTGGGAGGATGTGGGTAAGGCTGGTGGGGAGATAGATATGGGGGTTGGGGCGAATACTGGTCCTGTTAGGAAGGACAGCATCTGAGATGGGGATGGTGGAGGGGATGAAGTTTGGGTTTGGGGGAGGGTAGATGAGGTTGGGACTTGGACTATTTCGGGAGTAGGCTATTTAAGAGGCTCTGAGGTGCCAGCCTGGGACACCTCTTCATCGCCAGAGTGGGCTGGAGAGGGGGAGGGGGAGAATTGTACCTGACTATGGGTGGGTGAGGGGGTCCTTTCTGAGCTTATATCCTGGACTTCCTCCGATTGGACCACCTGAGCTACTATCTGCAGCGTGGTTACCTCTTCAGATAGAAGACTTGGCTGGTCAGTAGACGTCCCACCCAGCTCCGAGGTTTTAACCAACCTCCTCCTCCTTGGGGCCTTCTCCTTCAGCTTCATTGGCTGTGAAGCCTCAGCTGAGCTCACCGCAGACAGCTCTTCCTCTCTCTCCTCTTCTTCCTCCTCCTTCTCAGCTTCTTCGGCAGCTGGTGCCTGAGCTCCTACCTCAGCTCCACCTTCGTCTGAATCAGCTGGGATCCCAAGAGGTTCATCCTTAGTCAGGATCCCCTTTTGTTTTGTATAAGGCCTGACTCCATCTGCCCAGTTGATTTCAGCTGACAGCAGGTCCTCCATGATCACCGTCACTTTGTTAAATAAGCTGGTGATCGACCTCGCCTGCCACTTTCCACTCACAACCTCCAACCTTTTCCTTTCAGTCTCCAGCTTTTCCAGCAGCATCCCAGCCCAGTTGGCTTGGACTCCGTCTAATATAGTCCTCATGACGCACAGCCTGGGTCTGGTCAGCCCATCATGAGAACTCTGTTCTCCAAGAATGACCTTTGTTATGATGGTCATCAGAAGGCGATACCTCCGTCGGAGCATCTTCTTCTTCAGCTCCGATCGTCGGTCCCTCATCGAATTTCGGGTAATCATCTCGAATGATTCTATCCATTCATCAGACTTATAAGTGAGGGGGTTCACTCCTTCACTACTGGTGTCAAATATGCGTGCCACCTCCGCCGGAGTAACCGTCAAAACCTCTCCATACACCCTGGTTTTGAACACACTATTTTCATATGTCCCATTAACGTAGAATTCTATCCCTCGCATATCCAGAGTTTTATTGGAGGGGGATTTCTTGGAACAAAATGTCCTCAATCCAGCCCTCTCCAATAATCCCAAAATCTCCCTTGATTCACCATCGGAAGTTGTTTCGAAGTCGACGTACATCTCCGATTTGATCTTCTTGTTGTATGTGTCATTATGAACATCCACCATGGTTGAAGTAACTCCTATTTGTTTCTGGGAAGTGCTCATGAAATGATCAACTAAGGGTTTTGAAAATTTTGCAGAGTGTTTGTATGAATTTCTGAAAGTGAAAAAGTTTGTTTGAGGAAGAAGATGTATTTATAGGGGGGAAGATTGGAAAGAGAAACCGCCATTTTAGAAAATTTGAATTAATCTGAGCCATTAATTTAACAAGTTTTTACTGCGCATAAATCAACGGTTAAAAATTAAGATAAACGATTAGGATTCAGCGCGTGGATGTTACTCGCCTTTGGAATGCGTAAATAGTTACTTTATAGACTGTTGATTTGACAGATGTAGGTTACTTTATGCAGAGAAGTAAGTATACCTGACGTCAGCCTAGGGTTACCTTGCTTCGACTAAGGGTTTGCAAAACAGATGAGTTTAGAAACAGATGGGTTTAAAAACAGATGGGTTTGAAAAGTCATCTGATAAAGTAACCTGTCTGATTTTAAAAACAGCTTAGGTTTAACTTTTTAGCAATCTTAAAGACAGTTTTAAATAAACAGACTCAGACTTAATTTTCTAAAATTAGGTTTTCCATCCAATCAATAAGAAAAAATTTTATGAAGAAAATTATGGAGTTTATTAAGGAACAAAGGTGTCTGAATAAAGGATTGAGGTAAAGGAAATGAGGTGAAACAATCTGATCTTGTGACCTATTCCTGTAAAGACAAAGACTTAAGGAAAATCATTAGTAGCTTTAGGTAGATCAGATAGGGTGCAGATAGTCATCTGTTTCTTTAAGAGATCAGCTGACTAATGTGCCCTCATCTGATTTACCAAATGTCAGATAAGTAATTATCAAATCAGATAAGGTCAATATGACTAATCCTTGATTCTTGATTCCTAAAAAGGAGATCAATTATATCAACTACCTGATTGTCCTTTGACTCATATCTAGTCTGATAATTCTTTCTAGACATTAATTTAAAGAAAAGATCAGAAATAAGGAATACAAATATCAGATGCAAATAATTTAGAAACCAGCTAAAGATGCATCAAGTAATCCTAATTCTAAGCATAATTCTTTAAACCTAGACTCAGCTAATGGTTTTGTAAGAATGTCTGCTCTTTGTGACTCAGTGGCTATTTTCTCAATCCTAATGTCATTCTTCTCAACATGATCTCTAATGAAATGATATCTAATGTCTATATGCTTACATCTAGAATGCAGAACAGGATTGTAAGTCATTGCTATTGCACTATTACTATCACAAAGAAATAGGAACAAATGATGTTTGAATATTATAATCTCTAAGTCATTGACTAATCCAGAGGAGTTGAGAGCAACAACTTCCAGCTGCCATGTATTCAGCTTCAGTTGTGGAGGTGGCAACAGATGTCTGTTCTTGGATAACCAAGAAATTAATTTGTTGCCTAAAAATTGACAAGTTCCTGAAGTGGATTTCCTATCAATCTTACATCCTCCAAAGTCTGAATCAATAACCACAAGACAAGGTTGTCATCACCGGGTACCATAACCCTACTTGCAAGGTTCCTTTGAGATATTTTAGAATTTTCTTAGCCGTCTCCAGATGAGTTTTCTTGGGATTAGACTGGAATCTTGCACATACCCCAACTGCAAAGGCTATGTCTGGCCTACTTGCAATGAGATAGAGAAGAGATCCAATCACCCACGATACTCCGTTGCATCTCGGGGTATCCCCTGCTCATCTGAATCCATAGAGAAGTTAGTTGCCATGGGTATTTTAACTTCTCTGCTAGTAGTCATTCCAAACTTCTCAATCAGATCATTAGCATATTTAGACTGATGTATAAATATACCCTTACTCATCTGTTTTAATCAGAAGCCTAGAAAGTATGTTAATTCGCCCATCATTGACATTTCAAACCTGTTTTTCATGAGAATGCTAAACTCTTCACATAATTTCAGATTAGGTGAACCAAAGATTATGTCATCTACATAAATTTAAACTAATAAGATGTTCCCATCTACTTCCTTTCTAAACAAAGTTCTATCAATCTTGCCTTTTGAAAAACCATTTGATGTCAAGAAATCAGACAAGGTATCATACCAAGCTCTGGGAGCTTGTTTCAGTCCATATAGAGCTTTGTTGAGTTTATAGACCTTGTTATTGATCTTAAACCCAGGAGGCTGCTCCACATAGACCTCCTCAAGCAACACACCATTAAGGAAGGCAGATTTAACATCCATTTGAAAGACTTTGAAAGATTTATATGCAACAAATGCCAAGAACAACCTTATTGCCTCTAATCTGGCAACTGGAGCATAGGTTTCGTCATAGTCTATCCCTTCAGACTGTGAGTAAACTTGTGCAACCAATCTTGCCTTATTTCGAACAATAATGTTGTTCTCATCTGTTTTGTTTTTAAACACCCATTTGGTGCCTATAATCTTCCTGTGTAAGGGTCTTTCCACAAGTTCCCATACATTTTGCCTTTCAAACTGATGTAGTTCCTCCTGCATGGCAGTTACCCAGTTTGGATCTGATAGAGCTTCCTCAATAGACTTGGGCTCAAGAAGCGACACATAACAACTGAAAAGACTTTCAGAGTCCAGCATCATTCGTGTCTGCACACTACTAGATGGGTCTCCTATAATCTGATCAGATGGATGGTAGCTTCTCATCCTTTTGCCTATATGAGGAGAAGGATCCTCATCTTGAGTCTCAGTAGGCAACTCCTCTGACTCAACCTCAACTGACATTCCCCCTTCATCAGCTGACCCCCGCTGATCAGCTGACGTCAAGGGTGTCTGATCTGATGGAGTCTGATCAGAAGTTATCTTCTGATTATCAGATGGGGATTCTTCTTCATCTGATTCTGAATCAAGACTAGGTAGATAAACAGTTCTATGTTTAGACTTGGTCAGTTCAATTTTATCTAGATTTTTAGAAATTTGATTCACTTTATCTGAGAAGGAATACAACTCATCAAAAACAACATGAGAGGTTTCCTCCACACAAAGGGTTGTCTTGTTAAAAACTCTAAATGCCTTGGAAGTGTTAGAATATCCCAAAAATATTTCATCAGTTGCTTTAGCATCAAAGGTTCTTAACTTAGATTTCCCATTGTTATGGATAAAACACTTACAACCAAAAGCTCTGAAATATGAGATTCTTGGAATCATACCCTTCCAAATCTCATATGGAGTCTTACCCTTGTCTTTGACAACTAAGCACCTGTTCTGGGTATAGCAAGCTGTGTTGATGGCTTCAGCCCAGAACCTGTGAGGGGTTTCATACTCAGCTAACATGCTCCTGGCTGCTTCCTTCAAGGTTCTGTTCCTTCTTTCAACCACTCCATTTTGTTGAGGAGTTCTTGCTGAAGATGTCTCATGAATAATTCCACACTCATTGAAAAAGTTAGATAAACAGGAATTCAAAAATTATGTGCCCTTATCACTCCTTATTTTAATAATATTAACATCCTTTACATTCTGAATCTGTCTGAATAGATCAGGGATCTTGTTTATAGTCTCATTTTTCTTGAAAAGAAATATAACCCAAGTGTATCTAGAAAAGTCATCTACTACAAAAAGAGTATATTTCCTTCCATTGAAACTGAGAGGAGAAACAGGTACAAACAGATCCAGATGAAGTAGTTGCAACACTCTTTCAGATGAAGAGGAGTTAATACTCTTAAATGAGTGTCTAGGCTGTTTACCTTTCTGACAAGCATCACATTTAAGATCAGTGGATAAAAGTTTTTCAGGTAATCCCTTGACAAGGTTCTTTTTAGCCAGCTTACTAAGGGTCTTGAAATTCAGATGACTAAGCCTCTTGTGCCATAGCCAACTGAGGTCTTCTCCACCCTTAGCTATCAGACAGGTATCCTTGGGACAACTATTAAAGTTGGCCACATAGACATTGCCATGTCTGAAGCCAGTTAAAAGTACCTTATCTGAAGAATTATCTAAAATATCACATTTATCCCTTGAAAATTTGACAAGAAAACCTTTATCACAAAGCTGGGAAACAGATAACAGATTATGTTTCAAACCTTCAACAAAATATACCTCAGATACCTGAATATCCTTGATAATCAGAGTACCTACACCTTTAGTCTGACCACAATTATTGTCACCAAATAATACTCTTGGACCATCAATGCTTTGGAAATTGGATAACAGCCTCTTGTTATGGGTCATATTTGTGAACAACCACTATCAATGTACCATATTGAAGCTAAGATCTCTTCCTTGAGTGATGATCCCTGTGAATCCTGAAAAACAGATCAGTTATAAGGTACCCTAGTGATCTTGGGTCCTTGAAGGTCAAATATCACTTTAGGTAACCAAATAAACATCTCATCTCCAAACAATAAATCAGACTCAGTTTTTCTACCAAATCTGTCTACAATTGTATCACTTTTGAAGGATAACTTGTTGTATTCAGATTGAGTAATTTTCCTAAACTTAGGAAGTGTGGGATAACATCTGCTCCTTCCATCAAAGGGATTATAATAAGAATTTCTTCTTATTTTGGTTCTTGGGTTTCTCCTAGTCTGATAAGGAGTCCTCAGCTGAATTTTTGTTTTCAGGCTGGGAGATGCAGTCCTTACTTGACTAATTGGTTTCCAAGGACCAATTTTAACCTCTTTTGATTGATCAGATGCTTTCACAAATTTCCTAGGTTTTTGTACATCTGATTTATTATTTCTATCATAACCAAGACCTGTTTTGTCATGGGATTTTTGAGATGTATTAAAGATATGATCTATTGCTGACTGTGAATTATTAAGTTGACTAATTTTGAAGACTAGCTTCTCATTGTCTTTCTTAATTGATTCATTTTTAGCACAGACCACTTCAAATTTGTCTTTTAAAGTTTTCAATTCATTTTTTAATCTTTCAGGTAAGCTGGCTAATGTACTAGCCTCAGCCTGGGGAAAACATTCCCCCTTGAATGTTTCCTCAGTTTCTGAATAGTTCATCACTTGCTTTCCTTTAATTAGAATTTGAATTTGATCCTTTAATGCCAAATTCTCTGTCTCTAGCTGTTTATAAGCAGCCAGAGATGTCTTTAAATCTCTCAATAATTCATGAATAACTGTTTGATCATGATCAGATGCAGACTGACATGAATCATTATCAGAAGATGAATAGTAGATTACCTCTTTAGCCATGAGACAGATTTCATCATCTGATCCGAAATCAGATGAGGATGATGATGATGATTTCTTTGGCTCCTTTTCTTCAGCCAATAAAGCCCTTTGATCTGCAAATCTCCTGTCTCTCTTTTTCCTTTTCTCTTCCCTTTCTTTTGGAGTCAGTTGAGGACAATCATAGCTGAAGTGTCTTGGCTTGTTGCATGTGTAACAAGTATCACTCCTGTCTGATCTAGGGCTAGAAGGATTTCTTCTGACAGGTGATCTGTATCTTCTTGTCTGGCTCCTGCTTTTATCATCATCTGTAGTCTCATCTTCCTTTCTTGCTGATCTGGATCTTGATTTATCCTTTCCTGCAAATCTCAATTTATTTCTTTTATACTTCATTCTCAATTTATCATACCTTTTGGTGAGCAGAGCCATCTGCTCCTTCAGAGATAGGTCAGCTCCTACAGACTCAGTCGACACCTTGTCTTCTTTGCTGACAAAGGCAACAGACTTGGATGAGGTGCTCGACTCCATCTCATCCTCCTCATCTTCTATTTGAATATCATATTCTAGTAGCCTTAAGGATATTGGATTTCTCCCTCCATCTCTTGGTTAATGATCTCAGAATCTTGTTATTAATCTCCTTTTCTGTATAATTCTTTCCAAGGTCAGCTGCTTTGTTGAGGAGATTAGTCAACCTTACATCTAACTGATCCACAGACTCATTTTCCTTCATTTTGAATGTCTCAAATGCATGCAAGACTGACTGCAGCTTGTTCTCTTTAACTTGTTAAGATCCTTCACAGACATTTGCTAGAGTCTGCCACATTTCTTTGGCAGTTTTGCATCTCTTAACCTTCTCTATCCAATCTTTACTTAGAGTCTCAATGATTTCAGTTCGAGCTACTTGATCAAGATTGTGGATCTTCCTTTCATCATTTGTCAATTCAGAACTCTTTTTCTCTTGTCTGGTTCTGGATTCAGCTGACTCAGCTCCAGTGCTAGTGCCTCCATGATAAAATTTTATAGGTCCCTCTTCAAGAACCTCTTCTATCCTATCATGAATGGCCTTAAGGTGATTCTCCATCCTAAATTTCCAATAATCATAATCTTCAATAGAGAATTCAGGAAGATTCCTAGACTTCTTGCTTTTTCCTGATGACATGATGAGATAAAGAAACAAAATACTCCACAAACTAATTAGTAGCACTGTTAGTAGCAAATAAGAGAATGAAGAAAATCAAGATAATTTCAGAATCTTATTTAAGACCTAAGATCAATATCAGAACAGCTTAACACTGCTCTGATACCACTTGTTGGTCCCGATTAGTTGAGTAGATTAGGTAAAAAGTGTATCAGCCTTCTAGTAAAAATCTAGAAGGGGGGGTTGAATAGATTTTTTCGATTTTTACAAATCTGTCAAAATTTATTCAAAGTACCAAAGTGACACAGCGGAATTCAATATTAATCTCAACTTTAATAAGATCAAAAGCAACACTGATATTTAGATCTTAACTTTAATTCTGAAATTGAACTTTGAACAATAAATTGTAAATTGAACAGAAAGATAAATGAAAGCAGTAAAGAACACCAGATTTTATAGTGGTTCAGATTATAACAATCCTACATCCACTCTCCTTCTCCAACTTGAAGAAGGGTCTCCACTATCTGCTTGCTTACTTACTTACAATCTTTACAACTTACAACTTGATTTTCAACTCTTCAAAAATGCTAATCAAACTTCTGAAATCTAACTCTAAGAATAAGAAGTGTATTTGAAGATGTGAAGTGAAGTGTTCTACAAACACTTAGAAAATTCTATGAAGAAATCTTGTGATTTGAAAACTTGTGATTTGAGAGAATAAATTTTTGGAAAAAATCTTGTGAATTCTGTATGCAGTATTAAGTAAAAGTTATGAGAAAAGAAGTGCCTAGACCTATTTATAAGTCTGAAAAGTCAGTTAGTTTGTTAGTCAGTTCTAACAAACTAAAAACTGCTTTAACAAACTTAATCTTGAAAAACTACTCTAGACCTCAGCTGTCCTTGCTCTACTTGTCTGCAGCTGACTCGGTGAAGATTCGTCTTTCTTATTCTACTCAGCTTATCTTGACCTCGTCTGAGCTCTTCATGTTCGTCTCCTGCAGATGATTAGATTCAAGCTTGTCTTCAGACGACTTGTACTCTTCCAGACCTCAGCTGACAAGATTAGTTCTCGACCCCGTCTGATCAGCTTAGCTTATGATCTTAATCTTAGTTGTTCTTCAGTTCGTTTGATCAACTGAGTTGCTTCTTTTAACTCATCAAAACTTCTTGATCCAACAATCTACCATGTCATAAATTATTTTGTTTCCTAATTCTTCAATTCTCTCCCTCATCTTTTTAGTAAGTTCAAAATTTTGTTTTAGTAAAGCGTATTAATTTACAATGAAAGCATGGAGAGGAAAAATAAGAGAGGAGAGAGAAGATTGGAGTGATAAATATTTATCAAGGGTAAAATCATCAAAATGTTAAGTTTCTTAATTCATTTTTTTTTGTCCCTAAAGTTACTAGCACTACATGTTAAACTCCTATGGAGTAACCATAAATATTATGAATATGCATGCCATATTTTAAAGGGTAGCAAATAATACTTTCAGGAGTACGATATAGGGTTCTGGGTTTTGTAATCAATCTTGTAACCAGTCTCATCTGCAACTATAAATTATACTACAAAAAAATAAAAATAAAAAATAAAAAAAGACAAAGGCAAAGGGAAGCCCTCACTATTTCAGATTGGCGATTGATTAGCGAGCACCTTTACCCTTTTAAAAAACCATAGTTGCTAATATTTGAAAAAGGGCCCAGGCATATTCGCGAAAATAGATGAACAATTACTTCTTAGAGAGCCTTCACAAAATTATTTCTAAAATTAATGAAACCTCGGGCAAGGCGAACCCCCATTCACTGCTCGCATATGCGACACCACCACACCACCAAGCGTGATTAAATCTTAAGTGGTCCCATAACTTTGTACCTTTTTTTATTTATTCCCATAACTTAATTTTGAGACAAAATCGTTCCAAAAATAGTTATGGGACTAAAACAGAAAAGGTCCAAAATTTTGGGACCATTTAAGATTTAATCCCCACCAAGCCTTATACCTCTATTAGAATAGTAAGGGTGATTGATGGATTTAAATTTCTCCCCTACTAATAGGGAATTTTTTGTTTTGCCCGAAAAAAGTGATGAGAACCTGGAATTACGATTAATAATTTCGTTGACAGGACTCAAGTTGGCAAGCTAAATCAAAAGACGCAAAGAATCTCGCTAAGAAGACTTGTATTTTCTGATAAAAGCATGAATAAACCTGTACTAAAGGTATTTAAAGGCTCAACCCCCCAAAAAAAACTACCTAGCTAACAGTTACAATTAAATTAAATGATAGCTGGCTGGACTGATGAAAATGTTAATACTAACTAGACTGAAATTGACAAAAAAACTTGTTAGACCTAATTCAAATTGGAACTGTCACTTATTTGCCTCATCGCTTGCTAGTCCAGTCCCGTTCTCATCATTCCCGACCCTATAAAGATTGTCCTTGTCCTCAAGGATAAAATCAATTACAAGCCGCCCAATTACAAACCGAGTGAAGAAAATATGATTTTTCTCTGTCGAAAATGAACATAATCCAAAAAAAGTGCAAAAACGTTGACTGATCATCATAATTCGGAATTATAGATCATTTGATTTTCAATTCTGATGATATTTTAGAACGAGAGTCCCAACATTATGAATTACTCTCTAATGTTGCTGCTTTTCATGCATAAAAGCCATCCACCCACCTTCCCTAACAAGGTTACTCAACATTTGCACCAAACTCTGTTCCTTTCTACCATTGTCGTTCACATCCAAAACCCATAAACGCGTCTTGATTGTGTCAAATGAAGTTGTCATCAAAGATGTTACCCCTCCGCATCGGTGGCCAGTCAGTTGTGTCATAATACCTCATGTAAGGACCTAACACAGCTGACTGACCAACCAGACCCAAAATATTCATTGGAAAAGTTAAGACTACAAAAAATAAGATTTGACATTTAATGCAGCCATCTTAGTTCATGCAAAGACTATATTGTGAGATATTATAGCCAGTATTACTAACCCTAAAAATAGACATGGATATAGCTTTCTCTCCAACGAGAAGTTATTTGAAATTGTTTATTAATGCAGAAGGTCTTGAACCAAATAAGGTTACGGGAAATTTATAAGTCGATAGAAATCAACCAAGCACTCCAGCATTCAAGCATTCAAAGGAGCACTGAAAATCTGCATCATATATGTTTCCCAAGTGTTTCTCTATAGAGCTAGGGTCATTTCTGTATAACTGAACTTATCATATACATATCCAAGCTTAGAGAGATAATCAATCCATAGACTAGCTCTTAATTGTAAAGGTTATCTCACCATAGCTAGAAGCAAACCTTCTAAAAACCCCAAACTCAGAGAGAAAAGGTGTTTAGAAGTGAGCATAGAAATCGAGTAAACTGATTAGTTAACATCAGTTGAAAGATGATTGTTGAGCTCTTAGACTCAGGTTTTTCCTAGAGGTTAGAGATTCCAAAGATAGATTTTTTTTATCAGTGCACCTTGACACTCTAAAACAAGAATGTCCGAGTTAAGGAATATTCTCTTTGCAACCGAAAAATTGGATGTAGGAGTTTTCCTCTCTGAACCACAATAAATCTTTGTGTCGTTATTGATTTCTGTGTGTGTTGTATCATCTGTTTTATTAAATATCATACAAACTGATTTGTCAAGTTGATATCAACTCACCTGACTTGCATTAAGACACTCAGCCTTTAAACACTCAAAACATGCTTTCAGTAACTAAAACGAGTATATTTGTAGGGCTTACAGTACTTCCGCAAAACGCTGGTTGATATAGATAGGGGGGTCAACTGACAAGGTTCAAAGCTATTAATAGGTTTGTTATCTGAACCGAGCCTCAGGGCACTTGTACTTTTTCAATGAGAATTTGAGCTCTGAAAAGTATATATCCCCGCAGGCTACTTCTTTCAAGCTACCCTCTCCGGTTACCTCACACACTGAATCACAGGGAACTTTTCAAAAGAAAAAAAAGAATTTGCTCACAATTTATTTCCCTCACACAATTGTTTAACTCGTTTTGGGACCTATATGCACTGTTAAAAATTTACATTTATCTTCTGTTTATTTAAGGGGGAGCCTTGAATACAAAGCCTAATTATGCGACCTTAAAATGGGTTCGTGAGAGGCGACGGCGCTTTGACTGGAGGATGGGTTCGTGGCGGGGGATCTACGAATGGTGGCATGGAATCTAGTCGTCGCGACACTGTAGGAGTGCTTCATCATGTGGAGGTTGGATCGCGGCGGTGAAAGGATAGTTCGCCTTGGTCGTGACTTTATTGAAGGATGTGTCGGCCTACTTCGCAGCTGTGGACCATTATCAGATTCTCTTCGTCGTGTTGCGTCAATGCGTTAAAGAGCTTCGAGCCAATAAAGAATAAGATCGAAGATTGACTCAAGTATAAATTGGATTAGAAGCTTCGTTGTAGAATTCTGACCTAACCATTTAGTACGAAGTGGTGGGGACGAAGGAACCTGTGAATGCAAAAGATTTTATTGAACAAATGAATCTTAATGATTCACTCGTTGGGATGGCGAAATGAACCAGAAATGAACCTGGTGGAGGACACTGCACCTAGTAAGGTTGACACAGTCAGTCAGGAAGATGCTTTCCCACCCAATCGGCTGAAGCATTATCTAATCTATTCACCCTTTATACCATACCGACCTGCTGTGGTAGGACATCAGGAGTTGCTGCACATCGCTAACAATAGGCCTCAGAAGAGACTCATAAAATGGTAGAGGTAAATAGAGCTTTTTCACATTTTCATTAATCCATGAACAGGATCTACACATCTCAATCGGAAAAGAATCAAGAGAAAAAGAAAGAATCGGAATTGATCGATAGATTTCTCGAAACAAATGAAAAGGAAACAAAGATGAAACATAAATCATGGATCAACTAAGCCCTCTCGGAGACTTTCTTCTCATGTAATGAAATAGAACATGAAACCGTAAGCTCCTAAGCAGTGGGAGGAGCCAAGGCTCTGACCGCGTGCCTGTTGAAGAATGAGCCGGCGACTCATAGACAGTGGCTTGGTTAACGGAACCACTAGAGCCGTAGCAAAAGCGAGTCTTCATAGGGCAATGGTCACTGCTTATGGACCCGAACCTGGGTGATCTATCCATGACCAGGATCAAGCTTGGGTGATTCTGGCCATAAAGACTAGTCTGCTGCCGATGGATAGGAATTAACCTATGTCAACAGCAGAAAGGAATAGACTCAGCCATTTACCCTAAAAACGGATTGGAATTATAGTAGGAGGAGTAGGAGCTAGCCTTCCCCAAGGGTGCCTTCGGCATCCAGGGGTCACGGATCGACTATAGAACCCTGTTAAATAAGTGGAACGCATTAGCTGTCCATTCTCAGGTTGGTCAGTAAGGATCGGAGAAGGGCAATCACTCATTCTTAAAATCAGCGTTCTTAAGACCAAAGAGTCGGGCGGAAAAAAGAGCTCTCCGTTCCTGGTTCTCCTGTAGCTAGAACCTCCAGAACCACAAGAATCCTGAGTTAGAATGGGATTCCAACTCAGCACCCCCGGGGAATCTTTAGAATTCCCACTGCTTAGCTTTCAATTCGCCTCTGACCATCAAATGAAATGTGAATAACCAGGCCAGGTCCGGTATGGAATGAACTTATAATCATGGAATTGACTCGATCATCAGATTATAAGTTCATAACCCCAGCCCATTCCCATTTTGGTCGGAACAGATCTACTAATTCTTTGACTCTAGTTAGTAAGAGGGATCTTGAACTAAGAAATAGACCCTAGAAGCTAAAAAAGGGTATCCTGAGCAATTGCAATAATCGGGTTCATTGATATTCCTGGTATAGTAGATGTTATCACACATACAATCATACTCAATTCGATGGAATTGTTAGATCTTAAAGGGGATCTACTTTGATTTCCCGTTTCTGTGAAATACACGAATCATTTTTGGATAATAACTAGAACCTCCTCTTTTCTGGATCCACCTCACATCAATAACCCGGCCCCTACCACCAATAGGGAGTTTTAAACAAGTTTCTTTTGATGTAGATACCTGAATGCCAAGTATAGCTCGTAAAAATCTATCTTCGGTGGCATACGAGGATTGTTCAAAAGGATCAAAATGACCAATTATTAATGGAATTCCTTGTCGGCTCTCTGTGAAATACTCATTTGGCCGAGGGCTTCCAAACACATCATAAGCTAAACTGGTACTGACGAATAACCAACCCGAAATGAATATGGAAGGTATAATAATGCTATGAATGACCTAATATCGAATACTGGTAATAATATTAGCAAAAGAACGTTCTCCTATCCTTGCAGACATGTTCCACTCCACATATTCTTGTACATTCAAAGGGGATCGATTTCGCAAAGGAGTGCAGCATACCTTCTTCCTTTCACCATTGCATTATAACATCGGAAGCTTAAATGCTTTCTGAATCTCTTCTTGGACCCTTTCCTTCCATTGATTGAGACCTTTTATCCCTTGACTTCTTAACAGTCGGGAAGCTCTCAGAGGCTCCAGTTCTTCGTTCTAACAATACTTTGGGACACCTCACACAACCCATTAGTGGGTTTGTAAATGTGGGTTTTTTCAGCACAGACATCGGCTTCCAATACTTTTTAGATTGCCTCAACGGCTCCACCATAATTAACAAGTCAACGAGGAGAAACACCTGAACACTTTATTTTATATCTTGATATTCCTTTGTTTATTAGCTCGATATTTGTTTACTTAATATCTCTAATAAGTTGCAACTCAATTCTCAAACATGATTCATACGACCATTATGAGTAGATGCAAAGATTTGGGGATACTCCCCACGTAATTCCCTCAGATTTGATAATTTCATCGGGTACTTATTAACTACATGATCCCTTTACACTTGAGGGGTGAGTGATGGTTTTTAAGCTATCATTCGTTACATGTTCTCCCCCTAATTTTGGTTGGTTAAAATGTCATGAAAATTAGAGGTATTGCATCACTTTGGCTCTAGACTAACTTGCAAAGCTTACATATAAACAACCCCAAATCACCTATGAAGCAGAGACAGAAAAATATTTTTTTACGCTTGTAACTTTGGAAGGTTGTATTCTAAACACAATAAACTTTTTCGTTTGACAAAAGTAGGACATTGACTTCATATCTTTTTTTTCATATGTCGGGCATCAACTTTGTTTTTTTTGCAAATGTAGGCAATTTTTCTCACACTAGCGGGCCTAAATGTGCAAAGAGTAATGGAAAATTAACACTCCACTACAAGGCCCAATACACTCTTACATAAAACTACACACAACTTTTTGACATTACACTCCACTACAAATGGGTATATGATTTGTCTAGATTACCCCCGTCCACAAAGCAGCTTTTTTCAGCCTCTCTTTCTCTTCAATTGTTCGCCAATTTCTCTCTCTTCGTTTCTCTCTCTTTCTTTCTCTTTCTCCTAATATTTTATTTTAAATTATCTCTCTTTCATCCTCACTCTTCTCTCTCCAAAAACCCTATATGGCTCACTTGAGACGCAAAATTGAAGGTCACGACGATCGAGCTGTGGAGGCGATGACGCAACACGACAAAGAGATATAATGATATGCCGCTGCGAAGTAGGTTGACACATCCCCCGGCAAAGTCACATCCAAGGCGAACCGTCCTTTCACCGCCGCGATCAATAATTGTATAACTCGACAATTTTCTTTAAATAATCAATTTTGAAATAAATTCTTGGAATTACGAAAAAAAATTATATAAAATTTTATTAATTAATATATTAAAACTATAAATTTTACTCTTTAAATTAGTAAGGTATTATATATTATGGATATTGACTTTTATGAATATTCTGCATAGTACGTGATTGTCGTTATTTTATCGTAGCAAATAATTTCGACCAACCAGTTATCGAACCCACGAGAATTAGGAGAGCAAGGATCCCTAGAACTACAAGCTTCACGGAATTATTGAGCCAAACATGGGATTATGCTATAAACTAAGATCAACAACTAAAACCAACAAATAAGCTAGAACAATTAACTAAAAGAGCAAGCAAAAATAAAGCAATTAAACTAGAAAGCAAGTAACACGAATCAAATATCAAGGAGAAGTGAGTGCTCGGGTGCAATTCACTAACGAGTTTTTTTTTAAAAAAAAAAATATATTTTTCTAAAACCGCTCTCTAAGCCACCACTTAGAGAGCGGTTTTTTTAAATGCTCTCTAAGTAAAGCTGTCTAAGTCCAAATGTGTAGTAGTGAATTATGGATCAAATACAACCGGATAACCACATACGAGAGAGAGATAAGGTCAATCACGAAGCCTAGGAAGAGCACACAAGTAAACACGTAGATTGTCTTAGAGACGACACTCCAAGCCCCTTCACTAATCACCCAATTCACGATCAAGTAATTACGTACTCTGATGTAGGTTATAATGAAAATTAACCAAGTCTTCTTGCGTTAATCCAATATTGAATTCAATCACCAAAACCAAGCCTAACACCTAAGCATCAATTTAATAAACCAAATCTCTTTGAGCAAATTAAATCAATTAACAAAGGATCAAAACTTAATCTAGCAATTAAATCATGTAAATCACATAAGGATAATCAATCTCTCACAAAAATGGAAAATCCAATCAAATTATCACCATAATCAAGTCATCAATGGATCATCACACCCAAGCACCAAATGATCTAGCCACACATCATCAAATCAACCATGCCCATGGCAATCAAGAGTGAAATTGAGAAATCCATACCAATTGCAATAAAATAAAAGGTAGATGGAAGAGAAAACACCTTAATTCTTCAATACTTGTCAATTCTTACAAAATCCTTCAATCCTTGCTTGAAATTGAAATTACAATGAAATAGACCAATGATCTAAGCTAGATAATCCTTGGGCAATGGAAATTAAACTCTAATCTAAGGAAATTTAAAAGCAATTAACTAATCTAGGCTAAGTGTGTGTAAAAAGTGTGTAGAGTATGTGTGGGAATTATCCCCTATCTAATTGTGTGGAAAATCTATCTCATGATGTGAATCCTCTATTGTATCTTCTAAAATTGGCTAAGTATAGTGAGGGATTAGGTAAGTTTTAAGTTATTGCAATAAGGACCCAAAAATATGAAAAATTGAGAATAAGAAAAACCGCTGCAATTCTGCATCTTTCAACTCGGTTGGAACATATGCGCCACGGGTCGAGGCAGAGAGAGGATGACCGAGTTGATTTCTACGTCGGCACATTCTGTTCCTCCGTGTTTGCCTCGACTCGATTTGGTGTGGACTCAGATCGAGGGATGAATTCACGCCTCGGATCGAGTTGTGTGAAGATCGAGGGCTTGGACGCTGCGATGTTGGAATTTGAGAGATTGACGACGAAGCTTGCATCGGCAAACAAGGGCTGGAGGTGTCGCAACATCAATGGCGGCGGCCTGGAAATCTGGCCGACGATGGTGACGACAACTGCGATTAAGTCGCGGCGGCAGCTGTGCTGCTAATTTGGGGCTGCGCGAATCCGAGATCGGCGACGTGAAGGAGCGACGGTCATGGCTCGGCGTAGATGGAGGTGTGAAAACTTGGGTAGGTGACGGTGTTGTCGGCGGCGGGCTGTTGGTCGATTTGGTGGATGGTGGTGGTGGTTGGTGATTGATTGTGCAGATTGGGGATGTCGCTGGTGCGCAAAAATCTGCAGAAGACGAATGGGGTGAACTCATCAAAATGGTGGGTGTGCTGGGTGGGTGTACTGCCTAATCTGATGGGTGCAGCTGCTTGTTTTGCCCACCACAACTTCGTTCGATCATATTTTCTTCATACGAGATCCGTTTGACCCGATTCTTTTTGCGTTGTGAAGCTCTCTTGGCCCTTTTTTTAGACCCATATAATTGCTCGTTTGATTTGAGTACAACAAATGTCCTCAATTTGCACTCAAAGTTGGCCTTAACCTACAATTTCACACTTAAAACACCAAATCTAATAATCAAATGCAATTAGCCAATTAAATGTGAATTAATATGAAAATGATATCAAATTGAGACAATTAAGCACACAATAATCATGAAATTTTCACACTAATCAGTACGGGGGGACTCATCTGGTTAAAATTATTGCACAACCACTTAATTTGTATAAGTTAAACTCATTGTGCGAGGTTGTTCCATTAGAAAGAGCAATTTCTTAAACGAATCAGATTTCAGTAAATTAAAAAATTTCAAAATTGCACCAATTGCACAGAGCAGTAGGGGCACAATACATGTTTGACTCAGAATAAATTATTATATAGGATTAAATCACTATGCCAAAAACTGGCTACGACGACAGTGAATCCCCGTTGTTGTAGGGGTTTTTTAACAGTCGTCTATCAACCCGTAGTCGACAACGGTTTTTTACCGTTGTCGTAGGTGTTTACCATTTTTAACCGTCTGGGTATTCGACAACAGTTTTTTACCGTTGTCGTAGGTGTTTACCGTTTTTAACCGTTTGGGTATTCACAACGGTTTTTAACTGTCTGGGTATTCGACAAAGGTTTTTTACCGTTGTCGTAGGTATTTACCACAACGGTTAGATGAAGTTATGACAACGGTTTTTCACCGTTGTCGTACGTGTTTACCACAATGGTGAATGAAGTTAAGACAACGGTTTCCATCGTTATCGTAGGTGTTTACAACAACGATTAAAAACCGTTGTCATAACTTCATTTAACCGTTGTCTTAGGCTTTTACCACAATGGTATTTAACCGTTGTTGTATCTAAATTTTAACCGTTGTGAAATCCATTATGAAATTCGTTGTGGAATCTTTTTTACCGTTGTCTTTTGTTGAAGGACCCGTTGTCTTTAATGTTAAAGACAACGGGTTACTGCCTACGACTACAGTTTTTTTCCGGTGTCTTAGCCATTGTTGTAGATTTTTTCCTGTTGTGAATTATCTAATTGGAAAATAATATAAAATTAAAAGCAAGCATTAAAATAGAAATCAATTCATCATCAAACATTGTTTAAACTTCAAATTAAGTCATAAAATGTAAATAGTCTAGTGTTAAACTATAATAACATGTTCAAATGTCACAAAAAATAAACTAAAATAAACATAACAAACTTCTAATCATCACCCATGTATTGTGAAAGGCAATCGGCCCACTCCTCCCGCACGTCGTCAATTTCTTTTCCAGAGTATCTTTTTGCGAAAATTGTGAAATTACAAATAATAAAGTTAAATAAGTATTATCTTTTTGGGATCTTAAAAGTATAAGCATCAAACCACAAACTCCACAACATCAACGGTAAATAATAAATTTGCATTCCACATCTCATCTATTACGAAAGTATAACTCTTTAAAAAAAAAAGGTATAATCTACACTATAGCTACTTCATCAAACAAATTCTGGAGAACCATTTTTCTCTAATAAGCAACATTCATAAGGGTTGCCTACTATTAAGAATTTTAATTAGCAGACGGAGCAATTATTAAGGATACTAAGCAGAAGAATTCCAATGGTAGCTTAAACATTTCATACTCATCGACAAAACAAATTCTGTGAGTATATCCCAACCTCTCGCAATAAAACAACCATTATCACACTTTTACTTGTTCAATAATTTTATTTTCCTAATATCACAAATCACACTTTGCAATAATAAATATCATCATAGTCTAATTTTTCACAATTCTACACAGCTTCACCAAGTATATGCCAAATCCAAAATCAAGAATTTCAAGATCTTTAATTAGGATATTATTATGAAAAAGCTTGCATCTGCTCCCTCTATTATATAATCGGTCCCATCTCTCTCCAAACTTAACGTGGTAGTTTCCCATCATAGCTTTTTTGCTTTAGCACTCATCCAAGTAACAACCCAAATACTAAAAGACTAAGCTAATTATCTTTTCTGATGCGCTGTTAGGCATAATTCATAGGCTACTAAACTAATACATGAAACCAGAGTCTCAGTTTAAAGAAAAGCATGCATAAAAAAGAAACAAATACATTACTCATAGAAAATAAGGTCCAAGGCATAATACTCCAAGTTATGCAATGGGAATTGCGGATCAAACCTCTCTAACATCATCAATTGTGTGTGATCGTAGTGGTTTAGCAAAAGTTTTCAGATTCAGCTTTAGCAGATCTTCGACCTTGACATAGCCATCACTCCTCATATCTAGTTTCAACTCAGAAGCCATGCATGTGTCTCAGTATGCGTGTTCTGAAATTTCAATAACAAAAATAGAAATAGTTATTGCGAGAAATTAGACACATATTACAACAGCTCAAATTGCAAAAAACAAGTTCAAAATCTGACTCACACTTACTAAACCTCCATCCAAAATCGATTCCAAATTTTCAACCAGATTACTGCAACAAATAAATATATACCAGCAGAAAACCATGTATAATCTAAAAGGATAATCTTGCTTTGGCATGTTTAAAATTCATCCTTGATCCAATCATTCTTTCTTTGGCATTTTCGATTTTACTATTTCTTTACTGGTGTTTATATTTCTTAAATTACAGAAAAATGATTGAATAAAGATCAAACTCCTAATGAAAAGACCAACATATGTAAACGGCATACAATAATATTCCAAGTGCATCAATTATATCCTTCCCAGCAGAATCGCGGCTGCTCCCTCTTGAACGTTGGTCTTTCATCTCCAATCCTCTACCTCTGCCACCGCTACCACCAAACATTTACACCAATCACTTAGCAACAAAATCAGTAGAAACGACCAAAACAAATTACTCATCTAATTCTCCACTTTCAAATTTCAAACAGAAGGAAAATAGATACGAACCTTCTGTTAGAATGAGAGGAGGCAGTATAATTTTGGCATACCGTTCATAAGCTAATGGAAAGGAACTCCAATAAGAATAAAGATGCACCAATAAAATCTTATACTGCGACACATACCTCCTCATTAAAAATTCTACAGTTTCTTTTAAGCCAAATCACCAAGTAACAGCCGCAACCACAATCTTCATTCAAATCATATTTCTTTGCTTCCTATTTCAGGATTTTCGGAAGTAAAGACAAGTGCATCTTCTTTTATATTTATTATATACACAGACTCATAGAGTCAAACTTAATAGTAGATGCAATTAAGAGTTGAAGACAAGATTCACAAAAAAGAAAGATATTAAAATTAAAACAAAAAAAAAAAAAAAAAAAAAAAAGCAAAATTGAAGGCATCACAAACTGAAACTCTTAAAAAAAATGCATCACTAAATAATATTGCAAGTTACATCACATGTTAAAAAACATCTACCACCAGATATAAGTTATATAAACAGACGAGTAAAATTTTCAACAGGAAATATGTAATATATGTAGCTTACCACCATGTCAGGAAGTGGCATTTTAACTTTTGTGAGCATAATTTCAAATAGTAGTGGTAGGGAAAGTTTATCAGGACATCAATAATATGGTATGAAGATACTGAGATCAAACCTTCGAATATCCAATTAACATATTGATATTTTTTTTCTGTAAAATCATTATAGATAAGCAGACCAAATTACTAACCTAAAAATAGCAGAGAATATCTTCAACAGGAAAATGACAGGCAAAGCCAGCAATGCAAAGGCCAACATCATTAATATCAATTAAAAAACAATGGATGGAAGAGGGTGGCGTCTACGAATTACTTTCAAGTGACTTACTGAAAACCAGGCCAGTTCTTTCGTTGCAAGAGGTTTGGTAAGCTTGAGATTCTTGAGTCTATCTTCAACTTTATCTTGAACCTTCATCAAAGATGAGAGATCATGGACTATAATACATTGATTAGTTTGACATCTATAATGTACCTCCCTCCTCACACCTCAATTTAAAAAATAAAAATTAAAATAAAACATAATCAAATACTCTAATCTATTTCAACTCTCAACAATCTATTTTACATAATATAAATTAAAATAACAATTGGCAATGTATTACACACCTCTAGCAACTTTTCTCTCCCAGCACAACAAAAGCAATTATCACGTTCATCAAATTCCAAATTTCACTATCAAAACATATATTCTAAAACACTCCAATTTCTGAGTTTTGGATTACAGTTTAAACATAAAAGTACTGGTTGTTCTCATGCATATGTGCTGAAATGAGCATGGAGCATAATCACATACACAAGATCAAATTATATTAGTGAGGGAAATTCAATTATATTATATGCTGATATGCAGCAAGCAAAAGAAAATCAGTAAGAAAAGCATTCACCTACTTGCTCATCTACCATTGACCCAGATACAAATATAGATACACACCTCAGGCGTGCCTGTTATGCAAAATTCTATAGTATCTCATTGAGAGAAGGCTTAAACAAAAAAATCAGAAAAATGCTACAAAAAAAATCAATTTTTATTATCTCATTGAGTGAAGAAGATAACCTCATTTGCAGTCTCTACATAAGCATTGGTAGCAGGTATATACATAAGCATTGGTAGCAGGGAATGAGAGGCAGGTGAGACTAAATTGAATTTACAAAAAGTCTACCTTTTACGAGCTGCACATGAAATGGGAATTATCAGTTCTATATATTTTATTATCTAAACTTAAGAGCAAATCTTTCCCCTAAAACCTAAAGCGTTTATTATATTGTTAACAGCTTTTGAAACAGGCAAATGCTTAAGGGCAAGAAAAAATGTTATTACCTCAAATGTTCAATGAATCAGGGGTAAATGTTCGATCAAGGTCTGCAGCTCTTTGTGACTGGTGCTGAATAAAACATTTTATCAGCATAAGTCAATAGGAAACAGAGAAAATTTTACTTAATATACCACATTATGACATTATCTACCTTAGGAGGTGTACCAAGAGTTTCAAAATATGTTCCATCATGAAATGATGAACCCTCAGCCTCCTTGTATTGCACCTGATATCAATGAAAACCGTTGGCAAATATAGAAAAGCGAAATAAGTTTGAGCACATCTAATAGAGACTCAAAGTTAATGAAGCCAAAGTTTGAACTTCAGCCACCTCATTTTAACTATAAATACTAAAACATTTAACACTAAACAAAATGAAGCTTTACAAAAGCAATATTCAAAGCAAATCACTCAATAATTTGTATGCTTGATGCTATTCAAATTGAGTAGCACATATCAAATACATGAAAGGACTAGACAGAGCTTAAAACAAAAAATATTTACAGAATATGCAACTTTCTGTTGGGTGCAGAAGCAATGGTGAATAAAATAATGTATTTGAATTGAGATGATTTTTTTAGAGAGGAAGAGTAGCTACTGCTCACTCTGTTTTACTTCATAGATTTTCTTTTTTTAAGTTATCAATTACAAATGAGAGCAACACTATTTATAGTGTGCAATGGAAAAATCTAGATAACAAGGATACAAAGAGTTGTTCAAACTAGTTTAATAACTTAAACTTTTCCAAGATGTCTTTTGACTTCCAAACATTTAATTCATCTTCTCAAGACTTCTCCATCCAATGTATTTTTTGAGCCAAGATACATATTAATTGCAAATTAACTTTTAACACCCCTCCTTAATTTGCAATCTTGACTTGCTTTTTGAATCTATCAAACTTGTTGAAAGAAACAGCTTTTGTCAAAACATCAGCTGGTTGGTCATTGGTGTTGATGAACTCCATGCAAATCTTTCCTTCATTCACAAGCTCTCGGATGAAATCATGACGCAATTCAATATGCTTGGACCTTGCATGAAAGACTGGATTTTTTGTCATAGCAATTGCCGACATGTTGTCACAATGAATTGTAGTTGGCTCGTTTTGCTTGTTCTTCAAATCCTCCAAAATTCTCCTAAGCCAAACTGCTTCACATGCCGCTTCTGTAGTTGCAATATATTCCGCCTCACAAGAGGATAAAGCAACAGTTTTTTGTTCCCTTGAACTCCATAATATAATATTCGTTCCAAGGCAAAACACATAACCAGATGTGCTTTTTCGATCATCAAGAGATCCGGCCCAATCATTGTCGGTGTAGCCAACAAGCTTGCAATTTTCTTCTTTCTTGAACTCAATTCCTTGGTTTTTTGTACCTTTTAAGTACCTCAAAATTCTTTTTGCAGTAGAAAAGTGATTTTTGCTTGGTTCATTCATGAACCGAGAAAGAAAACTTACCGAATAAGTGATATCTGGCCTTGTGTTGAGATAGTTCAAAGATCCAATCAACTTTCGGTAGAGAGTGAAGTCAGCTTTTTCAGCTTCATCATGAACTTGCAATTTTTCATTCAACGCCATGGGAGTAGAGATGGGCTTGCATTCACTCATGTTGAATTTCCTTAAGAGATCCTCAATGTACTTCTCTTGACAAAGGAAAATTCTTCTTGGACTTTATTTGACTTGAATTCCGAGAAAATATCTCATAAGACCTAAGTCGGTCATCTCAAATTTTTCCATCATTTTCTTCTTGAAGTCTTCCACCAATCTTGTGTTTGTACCAAAGTAGATAAGATCATCAACATAAAGACAAACCACAAGAAATTCTTTTCCAACATTTTTCACATAGAGAGAGGATTCGCTCAAGCTTCGGTTAAAGCCGTATTCAATGAAATAACCATTGATTTTGCTATTCCAAGCTCGAGGAGCTTGTTTCAACCCGTATAAGGCTTTCTTCAAACGACACACTTTGTTTTCCTTGCCTTTAACTTTGAACCCTTCAGGCTGCTCGAGGTAGACTTCATCTTTGATTTCTCCATTGAGAAATGCCGATTTTACATCAAGTTGGTAGACACTCAACTCCAGTTGGGCTGCTAAAGCAAGAACAGTTCGAATTGTTTCAATTCTTGCAACTGGAGCATAAGTTTCTGTGAAATCTACACCAGGCTGTTGAGCATACCCTTTTGCAACAAGTCGGGCTTTGTACTTTTGAATTTCACCTTTCTCATCGAACTTGATTTTGAAAACCCATTTCACCCCAATTGTTTTCTTTCCTTTCGGCAAATCAACAAGCTCCCATGTTTTGTTTTTCTCGATGGTGGTCATTTCTTCATTCATCGCCTTTTTCCAATTGTCATTTTTTGATGCATCTTCAAAGCTTCCAGGTTCACAAGAGAATAATCCAAATTCGCAAGATTCATAAATCTCGCTTAACAAACGTGTTTTTCTTGGAGGAGTTTCACCATCAGATTCAATTGCAGGAGCAGGAGTAGGAGCTGAATTTGCATCTTCTTGAGGTTGAGACGCAATTGGATCTTCATAGATAGGTTCATCAACAACTTGTTTTTCTTTCCAATCCCAAGAAGCTGCTTCATCAAAGACAACATCTCGAGAAATAATGATTTTATGTGTTATAGGATCAACAAGTCAAAATCCTTTTGATTCATCACTATAACCAACAAAATGAAGCTTTTTACCTTTTTCATCAAACTTCTCACAGGAGTGGGATGGTACAAGTGCATACGCAATGCTACCAAAGACTTTGAAGTGATCCACTCTGGGATTCTTTTTAGACCATGCTTCAAATGAAGTTTTATTCCTTACAGCTTTAGTAGGAGACCGGTTCAAAATGTACACAGATGTGTGTACAGCTTCAGCCCATTAGAGATTTGGAAGCTATTTTCCCTTCAGCATGCTTCTTGCCATCTCCACAATTATGCGATTTTTCCTTTCTGCAACGCCGTTTTGTTATGGCATTCTGCTCACCGTCAACTGCCTTTTGATTCCATTTACTTGCAATATTCAATAAATGGATTGTAGAGATATTCACCTCCACGATCGGTTCTCAAGGTCTTTATCAAAAAACCACTTTCTCTCTCAACAAGTACTTTGAAATTCAGAAATGTAGAGAATGCTTCTTATTTTTGAGTTAGGAAATAAATCCACATCATTCTAGTATAGTCATCAACAAACAGAATGAAGTACCTCTTGTTTCCAGGAGTTGGAGTCTGCATTGGACCACAAATATCTGAATGGATAAGCTCCAAAGGTGTTCTTGCACGCCAAGATGTTTTCGGGAACAGAAGCTTGTGCATCTTTCCGAAAATGCAACCTTCATAGACATGATCATTTTTTCTAATTGATGGAAGTCCAGTCACCATATTTTTCTCCTTCAGCAACATAAGACCTTTGCAATGTAGATGACCATATCGCAAGTGCCAAAGATGTGATAAATCGGTGTATTCTGTATTGAATGCATGATTTCCATGAAGTGGCAACATGAAAGGGAATGTCTTGTTTCTCATCTCAATATTTGCAATGACAATATTTTTCCCATTATCAAGAATCTTGCATCTCTCATCATAAAAAAGAACGGAATAATTCTTTTGGATGAGCTGACCAACACTAAGAAGATTATGTGAAAGATTTGGCACATAAAGAACATCAGTGATGAGTTTTCGAGTACCTTCCTTTGTTTGGATAGCAATTGTTCCTTTTCCTTCTGCGCTTCTCTTTGATCCATCACCAAGAATAATTTGAGATGTGATACTGGAGTCAATCTCAACAAAGAGATCACGGTCACCTGGCATGTGATTGCTGCAGCCACTATCCAAATACCACACATTTTTCGACTCTTGAGATGAACTTGAATAGAACTTAAATTCTTCTTTCAAAAATTTGCCTCATCTTTTGCTTCACTTTTTCCTTTGTTTTGGAACCAACAATCCCTTTGAGCATGGTTAGGGATTTTACATCTTTTGCATTTGACGTAACAATCTTTAGATTCATGGTTATGCTTCTTGCAAATAAAACAACCAGAATCGTTACCGGAATTTTGTTGTTGTTTGGCTTTCCAATTGCCCTTCTTCTCATTTTGCTTCCATTGACCGGACTTGTTACGATTTTGGCTTCCTTGGTTGCTAGAAGTTGGTTTTGAAACTTTGTTTTATTGAAATGCTTGTTCGGATGATGAATTTTCCGATCGCTTGATCCTTTGTTCATGTGCGAGAAGAGAACCAGTCAACTCATACATGGTCATCTTGGATAAATCTTTTGATTCTTCAATTGCGATGGTAGCATGATCAAACTTAGGAGGGAGACAACGAAGGACTTTTTGAACAATTCTCTTTTCTTCAATTGTATCACCACAACCTTTTATTTGATTTACGATCTCTACGACTCGAGTTGAGAATTCACGAACTGTTTCTCGATCTTCCATTTTGAGATTATCAAAATCTCTCCATAAGGATTGAAGCTTCAATTCCATGGTCTTCTCGGTTCCTTGAAATTCTTGCTTCAAGATTTCCCAAGCATCTATGGCTTTTTTGACACCAAAGATGCATGGAAAAATTGTTTTTCCGACACCTTCTTGAATGTAACGCAGCGCCATAGCATCTTTCTTTTTAAACTCCTTTTGCAATTTTGCATAATCTTCATCATCTTTGTTTGGTTCTTCAAAGTCTCCATCGATTATTTCCCATAAATCCATGGACTCAAAAAAGGTTTGCATTTGACTACTCCAATATGGGTAGTGTTCTCCTTCAAAGATTGGAACTTGGCTAGGTGAGTAGGCAAATAATGAAGATGATGAATTTCATGCCATAGTATAGAAGTATACTATTGGCTCTGATACCAAATTTGTTGGGTGCAGAAGCAATGGTGAATAAAATAATGTATTCGAATTGAGATGAATTTTTTAGAGAAGAAGAGTAGCTACTGCCACTCTGTTTTTACTTCATAGATTTTCTTTTTTTAAGTTATCGATTACAAATGAGAGCAACACTATTTATAGTGTGCAATGGAAAAATCTAGATAACAAGGATACAAAGAGTTGTTCAAACTTGTTTAATAACTTAAAACCTTTCCAAGATGTCATTTTGACTTCCAAACATTTAATTCATCTTCTCAAGACTTCTCCATCCAATGTGTTTTTGAGTCAAGATATATATTAATTGCAAATTAACTTTTAACACTTTCCTTCACTCAAGAAATCAAAGAGTTTTTCTTTTGTCTCTTCATTCGTATGCAATATATGTGATATAGTTATGCCGTGCACATAGTCAAGAAGACCTTCAAAATATATTTAATCTAACATCTCAAGATATGTGAAATATAACTAACCCAACCGAATTAACAATAGTTAACACAAGATCAAAAGCTTTTAAATTTTCAAATACTCAGATTTGTCATAAGTATAAAAATTCTACTTCTACATAGTTTCTCCTTGAGAAAAAAAAATGTTAAGGATGTAATTTATGCACAGGAACAGGGTAGGCCTATATTGTTCTAAAATAATGTGATGCATGTATATAAAAGTTCAAACAGTGACCAGCCAAGGCACAAAAATGGAAGATAAATGGTTACCAGGGATTGCAAAAAATATTTAATGAAAATTAGCGAGGAGAATATGAATTCAAAGATGCAGAGGAATCATACCTATTCTACAACTTGAAACCATGTTTTTAGAGATTATGTTGTTCACACAAAAAATCTTTCTATAATGTTATAACATGTATACGGAGTCTCCCTTCCAATAGGTTACATCCTCCTCATTCCCCATTAAAATCTCTTAAAGACTAAAATTAGAAAAATATTATTTCTGCAGAGGTGAATACTTAGTCAACCAGTAAATATAACTTTTTGAGCTATTCCAGTAAATTTAATAAGGACAAATGAACTCAGCTATCGCTGTGAAGGTAATAGCATTAGCTGCATTACCTTAACTAACTAGGAAGGACTCCAAACTGTATGTGGAGATAGTGACAATACAACATGACCTAAGTCATTAGCAAGTGAGTAGGGAAAGCAATAACAAATTTAGAGAGAGCTCGAGCATAATGGAGTGTGTTATAACAAATAATTTAAATTTATTGCTCGTATAACAAGAAAAAATAACAAAAAAGGAAAAGATCTAGGTTGAGCAGCTCTTTTGAGGTCATTTCCACAGTTCAAAATAAAATTGAATAGATGCATTTCATTGAAACGTAAGTGAATCAGCAGTGGAAAGTGGTTCAAGCATTTCATCGAACAATGAAGATGCATTAGAGGAAAATAAAATTGCTGTGGAATTTCAGAGAACAATGAAAACGATAGGCTTTAATCATTATCACTAAGTCATTTTGTACCAAATAAAAAACATAACCGCATAGGATTTAATCATTTTGTGTAACCTAATTGCGAAAATCACGACAACACGTGCAAATTAGGGATTTAGAGACAAACCTGGCGCGGTGAGGAAGACGGCAGACAGCAGCGGCGCGAGAACTAGTAAAGATAACAGTAGCATGAGGAGGTGACGACAATGCGGTGGGAAATGGCGGTGGTGGCTTCGGCGGTGGGGGACGGTGGCTGTGACGAGGAGTTAGGGCTTGTCGTGGGGAATGACGTGGTGACGAGCAGCGGGGATGGTGGTGTTGACAAGGCAAGGGGGAACGATGGTGGTGGCTCCGGCAACGGAGGGACGGTGGCGACGCGAGTCTGCGAGAGGTCTGAGAGATCGAAGACCTTTGAAGGCTGAGAGGAGAGATGTGTTTTTGTGGAAAAAAAATCGAAGGATGGCAACACATGAATTAGAAATAAAAAAAAAATAAAAAAGGAAAAGACAATGGGGAAAAGACAACGGTTTCTAAAACTCGTTGTCTTTTCATACAAAACCATTACCTAAGACAACAGTTTTACTTAAGACAACGGATTCTATACCTAAGAAACGGTCAGAGGTAAAAACCGTTGTCTTTGAGCCGTCGTTGTCTTAGGCCATTTTTGGCATAGTGAAAGTCTGCAACTCAGCTCCTAATTAGGGCCGCTTGGTTGGGGGTATTAGAATTAGGTAATGGGAATCACTGATTCATTCCCATTGATGAATTTTGGAAAAAAAAGTTGAGCACGAAAAAATTTGAGTGGGGGAAAATGAATTATTGTTAAATGATTGATTATAAAAGGGGGAGATTAAGTAATCAAAATAAATTAGTGATTATTTTATTTTTAAATCAATTCTAAATAGTAAATATTACCAAACATCATCAATGGGAATGATTAATGAGTCATTCTCATTACTTACTTCTAATACCCCCAACTAAACGGGCCCTTAGTTTTTTATAATGTGTAATTAATGTTTACATAAGGAATTAAGGGCATCAGGCAGACTTGGAGAAATATTTGCCTAAAAAAATGAATATAACCTAGTTAAAACCTAGAATGAAATTTTGATAAGCTGACTTCCCAGATAAAATATACTATAGCCTACAGGTACATGGTATTAAGGGCCTAATCAATTATTAGCAATTTGTAAAAGTGGATTAAGTACATGTTTCATTGTTTACCAACAAACAGCTTAATACTATATATATCATGTATTTAATTTCTCTATATATTAAAACATTAATTAATTCTAAGTAGATACATGCATAAAAATTAATTAAGACCCATTTTATCGAACCGGTTATCTGGCATGGTGAGCACGTCTAATACATAGGCTCCAGCTGCGACCAATAGACAAATTATATATATAATATATAATTTTTGTTGGGAGGAATTAATGTTAGGTACGAGAGAGTTCACATTACACTTATATATATATATATATATATATATATATATATATATATATATATATAGATTTTGTGTAGGAATTTGGGTATGCAAGAGTATAATTAATATTCTTTTATAAATTATTGATTAATTATCTATGACTGATTTCTAATTAATTATATTTAACACACCAACAATTATTAATGATGCATTAATGCAAATGATCATTGATATATTGTACCACGGAAAACTATTTAAACCCCTTCAGTATACTCAGCTTAACATCAATCTCAAATCCTTAATCAATTTCAATAATTATCTAATTCCAAGAGAATTTATTAAGATGAAAAATATGATGTTGGTCTTCCAATATCATTTTGTGGCGCTAGCCCTCTTCCTACTGCTGCCATCCATAGTGGCGGCCCCCGGCGGCGGCAAATGGAACCTCCTCCTCGGCGACATCGGTGTCTCTGCCATGCACATGCAACTCCTGAACAACGACCGAGTCGTCATCTTTGACCGCACCGACTTCGGAGCGTCCAACATTTCCCTCCCCAATAAAGAATGCCGCAACAATCCAAATGATCTTACGCTCAAGATAGATTGCACGGCCCATTCGGTTGAATACGACGTGGCTTCCAACTCCATCCGCCCCCTGAAGGTGCTCACCAACGTCTGGTGCTCTTCCGGCGCCGCCATGCCCGACGGCTCTTTAATGCAGACAGGAAGATTCAACGACGGCGATCGCAACGTTAGGGTTTACGAATCTAATGGCCGTGATTGGCAAGAATCTAATGGCGCCCTTTCGCAGCGAAGATGGTACGCCACCAATCAGATTCTGCCAGATGGCAGGCAGATTATTGTAGGTGGAAGGGGCCAGTTCAGTTATGAGTTTTACCCCAAACGGGTCGGAGCGGATCAAGCATTCAGTTTGCCCTTCCTTTCACAGACCAATGACCCGAGGATTGAAAACAATCTGTACCCATTTGTTTTCTTGAATGTGGATGGAAATTTATTCATTTTCGCAAATAACCGAGCTATCTTGTTCGATTATGTAAACGTAGTGGTGGTCAGAACCTACCCGGCCATTCCGGGTGGGGACCCGAGGAGCTATCCAAGTTCGGGTTCTGCGGTTTTGCTTCCGTTGCAAGGGAATAACACAGCCCAAGTTTTGGTGTGTGGAGGGGCACCCAGAGGATCCTTTGCTAGCGCAAATAATGGGAACTTTGTCCGGGCACTTAGTTCCTGCGCCAGGATCCGAATAACCGACCCGAATCCTCAGTGGGTCATGGAGACCATGCCTTTGGCTAGAGTCATGGGTGATATGGTGTTGCTACCGAATGGGAATGTCTTGATTGTTAATGGGGCTGCTGCGGGTACGGCCGGCTGGGATTTGGGTCGGGAACCCGTATTAACACCGGTCATCTACCGACCCAACAACCCAGTCGGCCTAAGATTCGAGTTGCAAAACTCGACTTCTGTACCCCGCATGTACCACTCGACCGCAATTCTGCTCCGTGATGATCGCATTCTTGTTAGCGGTAGCAACCCCCATGCTTATTACAATTTCACGGGGGTGCTTTTCCCCACGGATTTGTCGATGGAAACCTATTCTCCCGACTATTTGGATCCTCGGTTGGCACGCGTGCGTCCTCAGATTCTTTCGCCCGCTTCGCATTCTCGAATCGGGTAAGGGCAGCAGCTCACCATTAATTTCACAGCTCAAGGGAGAATAAATAGGGATTTTATCTCCGTCACAATGGTGGCGCCGCCCTTCGCTACACATGCATTTTCCATGAATCAAAGGTTACTTCTTTTAACAAATGGGAGTGGGAGCAGTGCCATTGTCACATCTCTCCGGAGATCCAATTATCAAGTTCGGGTTCTCACACCGGGTTCAAATATTCTTGCTCCATCCGGATTCTATCTTCTATTTTTGAATTATCGCGAAGTTCCTAGTCAAGGAATTTGGGTTCAAATCAACTAATTAGCTACTAGCTACTACAATTTAACTATATATAATATATATATATATATATATATATATATATATATATATATATATTTTGGATCGTCCATGTGAATGTGAATGTCATCCTCTTTAATTAATTAATTCTATACATCGTCATTAATTTTAATTAATTGGTTCATGTTTTATTCATTCTTTTTCTTTTTCATTGGAAATTAAGTTAATATGTGTATAGCTCAATATATGCTTCATTCATATATGTATATGCCATCTATGTATTTATATATAACACCAACTTTAATATATATATATATATATATATATATTTGCATATTATAATGGAATAATTTAATTGGTTGAGTCAACTACATTCCTTTCTATATATATATTTTGACATCAAACCACACACAGTTTTAACTTCAGAATTAACTGACACATTGTTCGGTGGTTGACTTGATCTGAGTTTTCATGAAAATATTTCCCTACTCCCCTCGCAAGAGGATGTGGCCCATGGGATCGTCGTAGTAGTGAAAATAGACTTGGACTAGTGGTTATCGAACCCAAAAAATTTTGGAGGGTTGGTCAAATCCTAGAGTTAAAATTCAATTTGGTCTCATAACTTCGGACTTTTCCGCAAAAGGTCTCCAAAAATTTATGATTTTCAATTTTGTCCTATGTATAATTCCATATTTGTTTTGATTTCAGTCCAAAAGTTTTAAAAATTCTACAAATGATGTCATATTGATGCACATTTTCTTGGGACCTTTTGCGAAAAAGCTCAAAGTTACGGAATAAATAGTGCAAAATTCGGGAAAAAAAAAGGACCAAACTCGGAACAATTGCGGAGTTATGGAAAAAAATTGAAAATTCTAAACTTTTTGGGACCTTTTGCATAAAAATTCAAAGTTACGGGATCAAATCGAATTTTGACTTGTGAACCCCAAGGCTATGTTCCGACATATGATACTATAGAGAAGAGTAAGTTGGTTATTTAAACTAAGAGAAAATTAAAATTAGAATGTAATTAAATAATTAATTCTAACCTCCTAAGAAAGTGATAGAGAGATGATTTGGGTGTTTTCACTATATAATCAGGGATAAAATCTAAAATGGTCCCATAACTTTTTACCTTTTCGGTTTAGTCCCAATAAAGTGTGATGTGTCAATTTAGTCCTAAATTTTCGTGAATTGTACAATTTACGTCCCAAATTACACCGGAGTGGTGTAATTTGGGACGTAAATTGTACAACTCACGAAAATTTGGGACTAAATTGACACATCCCACTTTATTGGAACTAAATCGAAAAAGATAAAAAGTTATGGGACCATTTTAAATTTTATTCTTGTTTTAAATATATTTTGAGATTTTTAGGGTATTTTATGATTTTATTTTTTTTCTATTTTCTTTAGTTCTCTTCGTAACTTTAAAATCTTAGTATTATTTCTAATTTTTATTAATTAGCTCCTAAGTTTCAGAATATATCTACATTTTTAATAATTTAGTGTATTTTTATTTGTATTTTTATTTTAAGTAATATGAATTACTTTTAATTTTTCTAATTCGGTGTATTTCAAATATATATTTTTATGATAAAATGTTGAATTTGATTGTTATATTTTAAATATTTTTATTTAGTTTAATTATTAAGTAATTTTTTATTTTATTTTTAATCAATATTTTTTCATCATAAAATACAAAGGACGTCTTCATTGAGTAAAAGGAAACATAAAGGACATTTTCATAAAAACGACATCCACGTCATCTTCTACAGGTTAGAAACTGGTGCTATCTGGGTATTAATTTTTACTAAGAAAGAAAAACATACAGGGTAAAATAAAATTAAAAAAGATCAAAATACAGAGTAATTTCATAATTATGGCCAACATACAGGACATTTTCACCAATTTTCCCTAATATTTTGAAGTGGTTTTATTGAGAATTAAGTTAAAATTTTCAATACATATCATTTATAAAAAAAAATTACATAAAAGAAATATAAAGGAACCATTTCTTATATAATATATTTGTCAGAAAAATTATTATAATTTCGCCAGCTTGGAGATGTTTCATCTCCTATAAGCGTAAGCAGTCTGCATTTTTTCCTCATCTACCTCTCGCACTTAAACCAACCACTCAAATTATACTCACTCTCACCGTGAAACACTCTCATGCAAAACCTATTCATTATTAATTTTCATGAATTTATTATCAATTACCGAAAATGAAAATTGAAAGGGGTTTATTAGTTTACTATACAAAGTTTCATAATTAATAATTTAATTAATTTGAATAAAATATATTCCTATTAAAAATAAATAATAATTAAATATAAAATTGAAATATATTTCTGTTCTTATTCACTAAATAATGTTGATTTTTTTAAATCTTAAAATAGTGTTACATGTTTTAAATGGGATAAAATCCAAAATGGTCCCATAACTTTTTTCTTTTTTGATTTAGTCCCAATAAAATGTGATGTGTCAATTTAGTCCCAAATTTTCGTGAATTGTACAATTTACATCCCAATTTACACCGGAGTCCGGCAAAATTGCTGATTCCGGTGTAAATTGGGACGTAAATGGTACAATTCACGAAAATTTGGGACTAAATTGACACATCACACTTTATTGGGGCTAAATCGAAAAAGGTAAAAAGTTATGGGACCATTTTAAATTTTATCCCTATATAATCACAAGCATGTGTGACAAAATTACAACCTACCAATGCATTTTCTAGATTTTTGTTAAGAGCAATCACTTATGTGTGTAGACATATTCCTTTTGGAACTCGTGTGAACACGTGGATTGACTAGCACCCAATCAAATCCCGTAGGCTCCTAAGATCGTGAATACTTGTACACTTTCAATATGGTTACAAATGTATAGGTTTTGTCTCCTCGCTAAATACTTACACGATTATCCAAGTACCTAATATCTAATAATGGGGGATCTAAACAATCAATCCTCACTCTCTCGGTTAGCCAATTACTTTAATCAAAACTTTTACCTACATGCCCAATCATCATTAATGCAATACACATAATTCAATTTCTAAACTAATAAAATCAATTAATCAATTGAGATAAACAAAACTCATCAATAAAAACATTCACATGAACAAATAATTATAATCAAATCTATAAATCCATCAACACACTAATTTCATACATAAACCCAATAATACTCAAAGCAAAAGAAAATTAGTTCATGGTTCCAGAAGAGAAACTCATGACTAAAATGTTAAAATGAGAAATAAAAATGAATCTAACCATCAAAATTTAAAATAAAAGAAAAATATCACCTCAATGAACTTTAGTAGCTCCAGTCCTTATAAAAAATTAAATTACCCATTAAATTCTAACTAAACAAAAAGAGTTAAAATTCAATTTTATCCCATAACCTTAAACTTTTTTGCAAAAGGTCCCAACAAATTTAAAAATTTCAATTCCGTCCTATAACTCTGTAATTCTTTCGAATTTTGTCCTTTTTTGCCAGAGTTTGCACTTTTCGTCCCATAATTTTTATTATTTTCACAAAAGATCTCAAGAAAATGTGTATTTACGAGTTTATTTTGAATGAAAATCAGACCAATTAAGAAATTATGGGATAAAATTGAAAATCTTAAATTTTTTGGGACCTTTGAAAAGTCCAAAGTTATGGGACCAAATTTTTAATTAATTGCTTCACGTTTTTTTTTTTTTTCTTTTTCCTTGGAAATTAAGTGAATATGTATAGCTCAATATATGCTTCATTCATATATGTATATGCCATCTATGTATTTATATATAACACCAATTCAAATATATGTAGATGTTTTTATTATATTTTCCGGTGGTTAATAGCAACATTTTACAAGCCTTTCATCTTAATACTTGACAACGTAATTATAAATGAGATACAAGAATCTTGTGTATTATTTATTTAATAAAAGCTTTTATAAAGACTTGACCATAAAGTTCAGGATTCTTCTGGCCTCCAAATATAAAACAAACATATAGGGGAAAAAAAAAAGGACAGAGATAGTTTGATTTCTTAAAATGCGAATTTATGGAGAAGTGTATAATTACTACTTTTATACTAGTTCCTCTAACATCTCTCACTTGTGGTTCAAACCGAATCAATAGATAATTTAATATTGGTGGAGTTGCTTTCAGTGGAATTTTGTCGTGGGACATACATGTGAGCATAAGACTCTATATGAAAAAAAATTAGGTCAAATAGATGTTTTTATCCAATATACATAACCAAAATAATTTTCTGCTCATTTTATAAAAAAGTGAGTTTTTACCCAAATTTGACATAAAAAGACTCAAATGCCCTTAACTTAAGTATATTCTCTTATACTTTTATAGTTTCAAAAATAAGCAAAGAACCCTCCAAGAAAAAAATAATACTCCCTCTGTCCCAGCTTTTCTTTCACATTGGAGTTGGCACACAAATTAAGAAAAAGGGAATAAAGTGTAGGAGAGAGAATAAAATGTAAGGGTATTTTAGGTGGTTGAATGAAATAAAGTGTAGGAGAGAGAATAAAGTAGAATAAAACAAGAGTGGCACTTTTGAAATTTAAATGGTATTGTGAGGGTGTAGTCTATTGGGAGTATTCCTTTTTTAGTGTGTGAAAGTAATGTTGGGACGTCCAAATATGGCAAGTGTGAAAGTAATATGATGAGAACCACAAATTAGGCTCGATGAATTCGATGCCCCAACTCAGGTTGGCAAGCAACGAACCCCTCAATCCCACGTAATTTCAATGCCCCAATTTAGGTTGGCAAGCAACGAAATCCGATTCGAAGCTCTAGCTTTGGCTAGCAAGCTTTCGAATCAATTCACAAAGCAAGAATTTGCTTCAAGAACTACTTTGCTATATTTCATATATCTCAAATGAGCTTATACAACTAGTTATATAGACTTCAATTCTACCTAACGAACTAATTAACACCTAACAACTAACTAAGTTGCTAACAAACTAACAAACTAAAAGAAACTACCAAAAAGAATTACAAAGACCAAGTTCAAAAAGTTAATGGACCAATACTAAAATACTGAAATCGTATCATTCCCGGCCCCATAAAGAACATCCTTGACCTCAAGGATAAGCTCCGAACCATTTTCTTATTTCTTGTAGCGTCAAGAGAAGAAGACATGATTTTTCCTCTATCTAAAACGGAAAATCGGTCATCCAATATTGAACTAAATCGTGCGAACACTTCCACTTCATCCTTCACTATTTCTTTCTTCAAATTCTCATTCTTGACAGCATCTTTATTTACCTTTCCAGAGTACTCAGTAGCTATCTCCTTGATTACTTGATGAACCATGCGACAGGGCCCACACCAAGTGGCATAAAATTCAACGATGCCACCGAAGGCCAGCACTAGGGTCTTATTGTTTATAATCAGCTTATCAAATGATTTGCCCATTACTGCAGCAGTTTTGTTGTCACCAGGGCACGATGCAAGTACAAACTTTCTACCCTCGAGCCACTGATGAGAACTTATAAATCAAGTCAAGAAATTGAATTGCCATAAATTCTGCATTTAGTCCTTTAACTTTTTGTATTGCATATTAGGGACTATTTTGCAAGAGTTGTATTTTCTTGTTAGTTGTTAGTTGGAGTTGTTAGGAGTTAGTTAGTTGGTTAGGTAGAATTGATGGCTATATAACTAGTTGTATAAGCTCATTTGATATATGAAAAAAGATAGCAAACTAGTTCTTAAAGCAAATTCTTGCTTTGTGAATTGATTCGATAGCTTGCTAGCCCGAGCTAGAGCTTCGAATCGGGTTTCGTTGCTTGCCAACCTGAGTTGGGGCATCGAAATTACGAGGGATTGAGGGATTTGTTGCTTGCCAACCTGAGTTGGGGCATCGAATTCATCGAGCCTAATTCGCGGTTCTCATCAGCTACCCCTGACCATGAGCCCGAAATGAAAGATCCAATCGGCTACGCTGGTGCATTTTACTCACTGAGTTGGAGAAAATGGCTCCATGCCGAAAGTGGAGACGCGAGATTAATAAGACAGCAGTAGAGCAGCAAGAGGAAGCCATTTTCAAGAACATCGTATAAATTGCAAAACCCACCAGAAATATCTCAAAACCTTGATGATTACCACGTCATCTGTGTTGCGTCGCCGCGGGTGAATTGAAAGCTATAGAAACATCAAGAAGCCATTTGTTGGTTGTGGTATCGAATGATTATTTCTCGCAATTCTCAAGAACGACTCTCTCTCAATGAAAGCACCAACTGATGTGAACCGCGAATTAGGCTCGATGAATTTGATGCCCCAACTCAGGTTGGCAAGCAACGAACCCCTCAATTCCACGTAATTTCGATGCCCCAACTTAGGTTGGCAAGCAACAAAACCCGATTCGAAGTTCTAGCTCGGGCTAGCAAGCTTTCGAATCAATTCACAAAGCAAGAATTTGCTTCAAGAACTACTTTGCTATATTTTATATATCTCAAATGAGCTTATACAACTAGTTATATAGACTTCAATTCTACCTAACCAACTAACTAACACCTAACAACTAACTAACTTGCTAACAAACTAACAAACTAAAAGAAACTACCAAAAAGAATTACGAAGACCAAGTTCAAAAAGTTAATGGACCATACTAAAATACTGAAATTGTATCATAATATTGGGATGGAGGGAGTACTCCTTTTGTCCAATTTTATTATGTCCAAAACTCTTTACACAAATTTTTAAAAATACTAGTAGTTTATTGATGAGAGTGAATTGATGCATGATTTTTGAGGTAAATAATTGCAAAAAGTGATGAAAAGTGTTAGAATTTGTGCTTTAAGGTGTAGAGTATCACTTTTTTTCATGAAAGGTATTACTATGTGAGAATTACTGGTTTTTCGAAGTGTTTCGTCTCATTTTCAAAGTTTTCGGAGGAATTAGACCGAACCGAGAGTACTGGGATTCATACGACGAAGAGACGAACACGTGGGGCAAAACGGGTTTTAGAGGTCAAATCGGACCCATAAATTCCCTGGACTCGACCACTGGTCGAGCCCGAGAGAGCTCGGGTCGAGGTTCATGCAGAAACTCAAAATATGGCAAAGTGTGGGGTGGCTCGAGTCGAGCCACCATGGCTCGAGTCGAGGTCGAGGTTGGAGAGGCAAGCTCAATTTGAGCCGATTTACCTCGAGTCAAGGAACCCAACATCGCTCAAGTCGTATAGATATTACAAAATGCGTTTTTATGACAAAAAATGTGGCAAGCCTAGGCGGCAAAGCGCCCTCCATGCGCGTGCATAGTCCCAGGTTTGAACCCTAAAAGTGGCAATTTTTTTTTATATTTTTTAAAGAGCCTCCACACTTCACCAAGTTGAATATAGATTATAAAGGGCGTGTTTAAACCAAGATCGTAGCTATCTGAGACGGCAAGGAGCTTGCCCATCCACCCATAGACTCAAGTTTGAACCTTGAGCATGCAAAATTTTCCATCATTTTTTAAAAAATGCTCCAAGCTCGAGTCGAGGCCTTTTGGCTCGACTCGAGGCGTGCCCTAAAGCTAGATTTTTCTCTTTTTAATCACCCTTGGACGAAAAACAGAGCATAAGTTAGTTTAGGGAAGTTATCACTCGTTTTTAGGGCGATTTTTGCAGTTCTTAGCTCAGTTCCACTTCCTAGATTCTTAGATTCAAGTTGCTAGTTAGATTTCAATTAATTTTTTATTAGATTAGCCTTTTATCCATTAGATTAGTGATTCAAAGTTGTAATTTCATTGAAGAAGAGTTTACATTTGTGGAGAACAAGCATTTCAATTCTATTTCAATTGGCTAGATTGGTGATGTTCATTCTATCACTTGATTTCTATTTCATAATTGTTTTGTTGATTGCTATATTGATCAGGCTCTTTGATTTTTCACCCATGGATTTTGCACTTTGCTCCATGGGCTAATTCTCTTGTGCTTGGGATAATTAAATTTGAGGATGATTTGATTACTCTTGCTATAATTGTTGATGATTGTGGTTTAATTGAGATAGATAGTTTCCTAATTGTTGATGCTTATTGTGCTTCATATATTTTTATCTCTTTATATTGGTGTTTAATCACCCTAGCAACAAACGAAAATTGAGCTAACGTGATTAGGCCAGATTAATCGAGTTATAATTGTGTATAAATGTATGAATTAAATGCTTTGTATGAATGTATGAATTAAATGCTTTGTAATTGAGAGATTCATTGCATTAAGAATACTCACATTTAGGCATTGTGTGATGAATGGAGACATTATTGCATGATGTTCATACTTTTTATCTTGATTGAATGGTAATTTGATGCAATTATAGTTGTGATCATTGATTCCTTGTTGGAGATTATCCCTAGCACCCATTCCCCTCTTGTATTTTGTTGATAGTTAATCTAGCTTGTTGTTTGATTTGGCTTGCTTCGTAGTTTAATTCATAGCTTAATTGCTTGTTTTTCATTCTTGTTTGGCGGATTGATTAGATAAATCAAGCTTGCGTCAATAGTCATCGAAAACTTGTGTTCTAGGGCCTCATTGCATATCATATCTCTTGGGTCCAATAAACTTGGTTGAGTCTTAAAAGCACTTGCACGAAATACTACAATCATTTATATATAAAGTAGATATGTTGGATGATATTATATATGGGGTTCATTTATGAATAAAGTGAATAAAATAATTATTTATAAATAAAATCAATGACAATTTGAATAATTAAAGTTATATTAAAGGGTGAATATAAAATTTTACTCCTTCCGTTCCATTTTTTGATTGGTCAAGCCAAAATGACACGGGACTTAATGAGAAATTGTTTATTACAGTAAAACTTCTGTAATTTAATATTCTATAAATTAATAATATGTCTTTTTTTTTATCGGGAAAAGAGTGACTCAAACCCATGACTTTTGAGACATAGGTAGTGAAGCTCTAACCACTTGAGTTATATCACTTCATCAAAAATAATATGTCTAAAATAACAATTTTCTCCGGTCCCAACTTGGGCCAGTTTAGAAATTTACCAATTTTGACAAAGTGGTATAGCTCAAGTGGTTAGAGCTCCACTACTTATGACCTAAAGGTCATGGGTTCGAGTCACTCTTTGCCTGATCAAATAATAATAATAATAATAATACCTCCGTCCCGTGATGATTTTCACATGTGAAGTGCCACGATTATTAAGAAAATTCAATTTAGAGTAGGAAAGAGAATAAAATATATGGGTATTTTGGGTGGTTGACTGAGATAAAATGTAGGAGAGAGAGTAAAGTAGAATAAATCATGAGTGACATTTTTGAAATATAAATGATATTGTGAGGTTGTAGTTTATGGAGAGTATTCTATTTTAAGGGTGTGAAAGAAATTTTGGAACGGACAAAAAAGAAAAGTGTAAAAGTAATTGTTGGACGGAGGGAGTAAGATAATAATTTTCAAAAAACCCTTATACAAATTAGTGGTCCCATAAATATCATAAATTAATAATTTCTTCAAATTGCAAAAATAACTATGACAATTTAGTAAAATTATTATCTATTGTTGATTGTTTCTTGTCAAACTTCAAATTTACTCATTTTCGCTAGGCTTGGCAGCGGGGCGGGGAATCCTCGTTCCCCGCGGGGATCCGCCCCGAACGAGGCGGGGAATCCCCGTTTAAATTCCCCATGGGGTCGGGGACGGGGATGGGGCGGGGACGGCGACAGTATTCCCCGCCCCGAGGGGATCCCCGTCCCGATCCCCGCGGGGCCCCAATAATATTTAAATAATATATATATTAATATATTGTGTTAATATATATATATATATATATATATATATATATTTTATGTAAATTTATATTAACAATTAAAACAATTAAAAAATCCTGTGTAAGTTAATATATTATTTTAATATATATATATATATATATATATATAATATTTTAAATTAATAATTAATATAAAAAAATAAACGAGCAAGTCATTTAATTTTTTTTTTGTTGTTGTAAGTTTGTTGGATTATTGTCATTTGCAACTATTTTTGTTGAATGTTGGTCTAAAAATAATTTTTATATTTTTATGTATTTTTATATTATTTATTTTAATTATTATGATTTAAAAAAATTATTAAAAAAAATAAAGTGGGGGAATGGGGGATGAATTTTCCCCGTTTAGTTCACGAGAACGGGGATGGGGAATCCCCGATTTCGCGGGGACGGTAATGGGGAATGTTCCCCCGGCCCCGCCCCGCCCCGTTGACAAGCCCAATTCTCACTGTCATCCTCCATATTATTTTCAAAAATAATTGCTATCCATTACCTTTAGGTCATATATATGTAATGGAGTTCTAACCACTTGATTATACCACTTCGTCACTAGTAGTTCAATGAATATATATAATGCATATATTAATTAATTTACTCACTTTTATAAAAATATTTTTTTATTCATTTTATTGAAAAAACAGTTTAAATTAATAAATTATTAGTTTATAATAAATAAATTAACACCTCTCTAAAATAATATATTTTTCGTGTCCCAACAATATTAATTTATAAAAGTTTTATTGTAATATTAGAAGGTGTAAAATTGAGGGTTAAATGAATCATTTCAATTTTATTGGAGGAAAGTTACTTTAATTTGAAAGGGTAGAATGAGTAATGAGGAGAATATATTGTAGTACTAAATAAAAGATATTTTGAAGGGTTGTAGATTTTTTTTTTCTGTTATTTTGGGTATGAGAAAATAAAAATAAAATATTTAATTTTTTATTTTGAGTTATCTAAAATGAGAGGGATGAAATATATATATTTTTTTTGGTACGTGAATAATAAAAATTCGACGAAAAAAAAGGACATATTAAAATCTGACAAATCGTATCTTCCAAAAAGCGCATGCTATATCGGTAATTACCAGAAAGTAGGGGGACGTTAGCGAAATTTAGGGGAGGGGCTATAAATATAGCAGCAGAATCTACTAATTCAACCCATTCGATCTTAAGATTGCGCTCCGCCGCCGCGCCATCTGCTCCTCCGCCCCAGGTATTCTCTTGAACGAGTTTTCTGTGAATTGTGCTTCAATTATTTATTTATTTTTTTTAAAAAAAAAGAGGTTTCTTCATATGCTTTCCTCTTTAATTTGTTTCATGTTTCATTCGGTTTAATGTTGAGTTGTTTGTTGAATCGATCTTGTTCACAGTAAGAGGTTTCCGAATTGGATTTATTCGCATCCTAATTTTACAAAGAAATTTAACGCTGAATTAAATAAAAATTTCTTTGAAGAGTTCATAAAAAAAATATATATTTTTTTAAACAAAACAATTTAATAAATGCTATCTGCAAAAACATGACCATGAAAAAAAAATGTCAACTTGTCAATACTCTTAAAAACTTAATTCACTCAAAGGTAAACTTACGAAAATAAATTAAAGTCATGCTATAAATTAAAAATGCTTTAAAAAAACACCCATCAATTCAAATCTCATTATGTTACACGGTACTTTTCCACTAAAACATAGTTTAAATCTCATTACGTTACACAGTCCTTTCACCGGAACATACATATATCATATCAATGTTATAAATTTATTAAATTTATAAATAGTTTTATTATATTAATATTTAATAAATATTCAATATCTTAACTAATTAACTAATGCAGCAAAACACTCCTATACTGACTTGTAAATACAAACTAATATGACCAAGTCTTGTCTAATAAATAAATTTTTACTTTAAAGAAATAAACTACTTATAAATACTAATTGAAATAGAATACCATACATGGTGCGTCAATAAAAATACAAAAACTTATGCATGACAAATCTTATTTCTATATTGTATGACCATGAGAACAGGATCCTCTGCTGGATGATTATTCTGTACAAATTTGCTGATCAAAAGAACGACATAGTTTCTTTTTTTTTTTTTTTTTTTTTTATTTGGGCCGATAAATTGACTTGGAATTTATACTCATATAATTTTCATAGTGAATCAATTATGTAAAACAAATATCCTCATATCACACTTTATGAGTATTACTTTTCTATTCAAATCGGGAAAATATCATCATATGTTAAAATAATTTGTTCGGAAACTGTATGTCAGACCAATTTTGAAAAACTATCAACAATAACTTTTTAAAATTCACACACACATATATATATATATATATATATATATATGTCCGTTGACACATGCGCATATATAAATTTACACTTTGCAAAATATGAAAATTATATTAACATGGAAACCATAATTAATTAGAATGTATGAATAGATAGAATTTGTTTATCGAATTCAACAAAAGAGATAATGATAAGGTGTTATTGAAATAGCAAGGAAATGTGAGACGAAATACTTTTGATGCTCCAGAGAGAAAACTTGATTTTATGGTGAATGAAGAAAATAATATTTTGCTTGTGTTTTTTTTTTTATTTCAACTGTGAACTTAAAATATTTATTAAGGTAGGAGAGATATTTTTTTTGTTGAGATAAAAAGAAATTTAGATCTACAAAATCTTACACTTAAGAGATAAGATTTTTAATTTAAAATTCAAATTTTAAAAGAATGAGAACTATATATTTTGTTAATATTAATATAATTATTAATCTTATAAAACTCTTCCAAAAATAAAATATTACATAAATAAAAATTAAAATATTAATAATTACTATTATAATAGTAACTTAGGCAAAATTTGATTTATTTATGGTGATTGATACTCTTGTGTATTACAATACTTTTCAATAAATAAATATATCATGCTTTTCTGTTTAAACCTACAATCTTTGCTCAGTTTAGATAATATGGTTGCATATAATTCTTGTGGTATTAAATTCATATGTCGTTAGATTTGAAAATCCCATGTCAATCAGGATAATGATTTCTCAAACACTTAAGAAAAGGAAGCCTAAGGGGGCGCTTGGTTGAAAATTATTCAATGGGAATTGGAATGGAAGAAAAATAATTTTTGTTACATCACTAGTGTTGAGCTCAAATTTTGGAAAAAATGAGATAAAAGAATGTTGTTAGTGGTGATTGAGAGAATGATTGAGGAGTAACCATTGTAGAAAATGGGTATTGATTTCCTTATTTAGGGGAGAAACTAGTGTCATTGATCATTTTTGTTCTCATTAACCACCTTATGCTTGTTCTTATTCTCATTCAAACGCCCCCTAAGTATATTGAAAGTGGTATTTTTCATGCTTTTCTCTTTAAAAGTATAATCTCTGCTCAGTTAACAATCTATGATTGATGTGCTTCTCTCTTCCTCTTGCAAACTATTATTAATTTCCCCTTTATTTTTTGGTCAATTTTCAACAGTCGTTGCTTAGTTGTGTGGATAAAAGCATGGGGAAAAGTAGAAAAGGAAGTAGGCGGAAGGAGAAGGAGAAGGAGCAGCTAGACAAGGTGAGCTCTTTTTTATATATAAATGTAAATATTGTGTTTATAAAGACATGCAATGTTAATATACAATATATGTAGGTTGGTGCTGAAGAGGCTGTGGGTGATGACAGAATTAGCGAACTTGGGGACGATATTCTGTTATCCATAATCAATCGACTCACATGGAAAGAAGCTACAGCCACTAGTGTCCTTTCAACTCGTTGGCAACACCTCCACACTAGCATCACTCGCCTCAATTTTCCTCCATTTGCTGGTCGTGATTACAGTGATAATAAGGATGTTTCATATGTGAAGAAGAAATTTCTAAAGTACGTAAGCATGATCAATCATACTTTAGATTCATACAAGGGTGACCGAATGTTGAAAGAATTCAAGGTACACATGTGCTCCTTGAAGGGGGCCAATATGATGAGGTGGCTCGAGTTCGCGTTGGCTAGGGAAGTTGCCATAGACATACGTTTGGACCATTTAATATGTTTTGGTCATCATGCGCGTTACTCTCTTCAACTTGAGAAATTGATTAGGATAAAAAGTCGTCAGACATTACCAGGCCTCAAATGCCTTAGGTCCTTATCTTATTGCTAAACATGCCTACCAAACGGGCACTTACTCTCCAATTCTCCTAATCTTGAAACTCTATCGCTTGAAAGTCCTCGTATGTTGAGAAAAGTTTCCATGGTTGGGCATCCCACGCTGCAACACGTTAAAATAACTTGCTGTGAACTTGAATCCATCAAGATCGAAAATATGACCAACCTCGTCTCTTTGGAGTTTTATGGTTTGCTACGTACATGTGTTTTTCTTGCCAATAATGTCCCAAAGCTTATCGAGTTCAGGTATCGTGTTTGTGCTGAACGTCACATTGGTGATCTCTTGTGTCAATTGCCATCTTGCATACTTAATCAACTAACGCTTCTTCAGATTAATTGAGATCATTTCGTTATGGCCCAGGTGATTTTTCAACATGCATTTTTTGTGAATTATATGTATCATTCATACATTCATTCATTATGTTTGATGTTGCAGCGTGACCAGCTTCCTACATTGATAAATGTGAAACACCTAGTGGTCGAATGGTATCGTGTGCCAGAGTTTTACTCTATCCCTAAACTAATTGAAGCATGCCGTTGGTTAGAGAAATTTGAGATGAAGGTACTACCTGCATCTTCCTAGAATATATAGCTTCTTCTTTTATACGTATTAATAATAATAATAATAATAATAATAATAATAATAATAATAATAATAATAATAATAATAATAATAATAATAATAATAATAATAATTACATGGTTTGTTTTGTTTTGTTTTAAGTATGCAGATTTGCATTTTTTTTTTATCAGAAAAGAGAAAAGAAAGTATCATAATCTGATTTTATTCTTATCAATCAGATCACACATAATCGTTATGAAGAAGAAAGCTATGTTTTTCCTGTACATTATCTGCTGAGAGAAAAGTGTTCCCCAAATTTGAAGGAGGTGAAGCTGTGGGGATACCTTGGCAACCAAACAGAGGCCAATTTTGCTGCCTTCGTCATCAATTATGCTGCGTCGTCTCTCCAACGAGTCATCGTTCAACCTTTTCATCGTATGCGACGGATTGCAATCGCTAATCTGCAGAAGCAACTCGCTCCAATAATACCAAACTCAGTTGAATTAGTAATCATTTAATTTACTCACACTTATGCTAATATTAATTAATATTCTTCTTACTTCTCTTGCCAAATACATTTCTATTTTCTTTTAGTTAGTATATATATATGTCGCCATGATAATCTTTTATCAACTGATATTATATATTGCTCTTATCAAGTCATCATGTTATTGCTCTTACCAAATGATATTGTTGCTGCAGAGATACACGCCCAATGTTATAACCTATAAACCATATCAAGTCATTTTTGAAACCCTAGCTTTTGCATTATAATGCTAAATGAGTTTTTTTCTCCACAACTATAAAGATTTATGGTGGCTAATGGGAACAAAAAATAATCAATAATATATTTCCCCCTAAATAAAGTAATTATTACCCATTTTGATTAATCTATTTCCCTCTTACAATCATCTCATCTCTCCTCAATTATTCCCCTCTCCCACCACCACCAAGAATTGAAGAACTACTTTATTGAGATAATTTTTATTAATAATAATTTGGAACCACTGTTCAATCCATGATGCATGCCCGTAATTCAATTCACAAGTTATTTAATTTAATAGAATAGTTCTCATTTTGCTTGATGAATATTATTAATATATTTATCTCTAATTTTTACGGTTAATTATTCCATTTATTATGTTGCCAACATTATTTATGATCAAATTTGATTTCCATGGCTAATTTATGAGGTGAATCACTAATCACTATATTGCTTTGCAAACATTATTTATTAAAAAAATATAATATAATTATTTCTTAAGACATTTATAAGGGCCATTTAGATCAAATACAGTATTATAAGGGCCATTTACACACACACACACACACACACATATATATATATATATATATATATATATATATATATATATAATAACAATTACATATAGGTTCAAAAAAGATAGACTAATTACAAATAGGTACAAAAAATTTGCACAGAAGCACAAAAATAATTTAAACTGACGTACAAAAATATTTTTACATAAACCTATTTGTAATTTTGAATTTTTTAAGGGTCATTTATATATATATATAGGTTCAAAAAGAATAGTATAATTATAAATAGGTTCGAAAAATTTGTACAAAAGCATAAAATATTTGCACATTGAATCTTTGTAATTTTGAATTTTTTTTTAGCTTATTTGTAATTTCCTCTTTTAGACCTATTTGTAATTTTTTTCATATTATTATGTATTAAAAAAAATATAATTATTCCTAAGACCCACTAACTACAATTCATCGTCGACATTAATGGCAAAATCTAAACTTCATCACTCATGATATATGCGGTAATATATGATATTTCACGGGAAAAAATTTATATTATATTTCAAGAAAAAGTAATTTCTAGGGCACAAAAGCTACCATTTATATTAGTGACTAAATAACATCTTTATAGTTATTTGGGATTATAATTTCGAATTACCATTTAACAAAAAAAAAAAAAAATCATTTCATACAGATATTTTGTGGTTCTCAATGCCTCTTGTCAATTTGATTAGAATTCTTATTGAGTATGGTGACACGACCACAATTATACAATAAAACGTAATACGAATTTCAACATTGAAACAACCTGTAATCCTGATCTATTTTTATTTTCAAACAACGTAACATTATCACATATTCAAAGTATAACCTGTTCACATTCATACCAATTCTTAACCGACCCACATCAACACACCAGTACATGCTTGTTTATAACTCAATACAATACATATCCAAAACAGATGTAATATACAATAGCAGAAGCAAAATAAGTCACGGTCCAGCCCAACAGGTCGTCATCTATGTACACAACTACTCAAAATTCTGCAAGAGCATCACCGCTTGTCCAGTAACTTCATCAATAATCATCAGGATTACCTACAATGCATAAATTGAGTGAGATATAAATCTCAGTAAGCAGAAATTATGCATGATGTAATGTTTACTTCGAAAACCTCTCGATGCACAAAAGACTATCTTTAACATCATCAATTTATTTATGAAACACTCGTTAGGTCCCCTGACTCACTACTATGCACCAGCATGAGCTCAATATAAATGTATCATACGTCAGGTTCTCCCCGGTCGCCTTAACTCCTAGGTCGCCCCTTCTGCTCTCAAACATCATCATACACGACGGTGGCCTACTCTAGGTAGCATACGCCAGGTTCTCCCTGGTCGCCTTAACTCCTAGGTCACCCCTTCCGCTGACGGTGGCCCACTCTAGGTAGCATACGCCACATTCTCTTTGGTCGTCTTAACTCCTAGGTCGCATCTTCCGCTAACGGTGGCCCACTCTAGGTAGCATGCGCCAGATTCTCTCTGATCGCCTTAACTCCTAGGTCGGCCCTTCCGCTGACGGTGGCCCACTCTAGGTAGCATACGCCAGATTCTCTCTGGTCGCCTTAACTCCTAGGTCGCCCCTTCCGCTGACAGTGGCCTACTCTAGGTAGCATACGTCACGTTATCCCTGGTCGCCTTAACTCTTAGGTCGCCCCTTCCGCTCTCGATGTATAACTAGTGGTCAAATGCTTCAAATATAATTTCATGTTATGCGTGATATGCTTGATGCGATGCAACACAATTTATTTAACAAACTTCACAACTCATTGAACTCACATGTTCATGTCATCATAACTGAACTCGTATGTTCATTTCACAAAAATCAATGAACTCACAGATTCAATTTCATAATAACTGAACTCATAGAATCATTTCACAATTATCACTGAACTCATAAGTTCATTCCACAATTATTAAACTCACAGGTGCATTTCACAATAACTGGTATCATTGAACTCACAAGTTCATTACACAATGATGAAACTCACATGTTCATTTCACAATATTTAAACTCACATATTTAATCCGCATAAAATATTGAGCTCACAAGCTCTTCCCACAATTATCGTTGAACATCAATCAAGTATCACAATTCATATAATATTCACATATCACCAATAAAGCATAAATAATTCAAACACAACTATATTTATGCATTGTAGGTGCAAATAAATTTCTACTTACCTCGAGTCCGCAAAGCGTTGATAAATCAAACCCATAAACCCTTTTATCACCTTTCACTATCAAATAAGAACAATTATTAATAATTTGAGAGTAGAATTTTGTTCTACTCATCATGAGCTTCAAAACGGTATAAAATTTATCGATTGACGGATGTCGAATAATTACCAAAATACTTCGGGATTTCGCATGACACAACCCTCTCTTCCTCTCTCTCTTCTGTGTCTCTCTCTCTCTCTCTCTCTAAATATTTCTTTTTAAACAACCTTTGTGGTACACTTAGATGGTTTGCATCGAATTCGAGAGAACGAATTTTCAATCTTTTTCTATTTTTTACTCTAGAAAATATCACGTATAATTGTCCATACATGAAAACGGGCTTTGGAAGGTACAAATCTACGGTCAAAAGCGATTGTCCTTAACATTTATTTATTGTCATTGCAAAACACAGTACAATAGGAAATTGCTTCCTTTGAAAAATTTATCGTCATTCATGGGATGAACACTTTATTGTCAATATTCCTTCTCGAAATAATTTTCTGCTTCAATAATGTGTTTTCCAAAATTTTTATAATTAACCTCGTCCTATTGCAAAACCTCTTTTTTTATCAATATTCATCATAAGCATTATTGGTACACCTTCCTTCAAAATCAAACGATGGTTCAGAAGTTCAGAACAGCTGGATGGAATTTGAAAAAAAAATATATGTTTTGAAAAAGATTTTTTCATATTTATTTAAAAATTTTATAATTGAAAATAATTATATTGATCAACAAAACTAAATAATTTATCTTATTAAATTAGAAAAATTATTTTATACATGAAATAATAATAATAATAATAATAATAATAATAATAATAATAATAATAATAAGAATATTAATGACTAATATGCTAATAAGATTCAATTATGTATGAAAATTAATCTGGTGTAAGATATTTTACATAAATTTAAAACTAGATTTTCGATTTCGAGATCTTTACATATTTAAAAAGTCAATGAAATAAAGTCACCTTAAAATTAAGGAAATTATTAAAGTGAAAATTTAAGGTGATATTGACATCAACATAATTTTTATATAATAAGAATAGAAATATATAATCTGATCAAATAAAGTATACAATTATTTACAAAGATATATCTGATCTAATTGGTCATATATCCAGTTAATTAATAAATTCACCCTCTTTCATTTTAAATGTATCTAATAAATGGAGAACAGCTTGCAGCTTGTTCTCCTTCACCTGGTCTGTGCCTTCGTACATATCAGCAAGGGTGTTCCACATTTGCTTAGCAGTCTTGCATTTCTTGATCTTCTCATACCATTTGCGGCTGAGAGTCACAATTATATTCCTGGCTACCTGGTCTAGATTGTATACTTTTCTTTCATCATTTGATAACTCAGACACTTTTTTCTCAACTCGAACATGAGATTCTAAGCTGCTAGCTCCGCCACTAACTCCTCCATGGTAGAATTTCATGGGGCCTTCTGAAAGAACGTCCTCCATTCGAGGATGAATTGACTTGAGATGATTTTCCATACGCAACTTCCAGTAGTCATAGTCTTCAATCTCAAAATCTGGAAGGCTCTTAACCTTTTTATCAACACTGGGTGACATTGTTAGCGATAGACAACAATATATCAATCAAAATTTTCACAAGAACATATCTAGATCGAGAAAACGAATGATCAAAGAGTTTCGACCAAAAGATATATCAAGAACAGCTTTACACTGCTTTATACCACTTGTAAGTCCCCGGATTGAGTTAGAACTCCTAGAAATAATCTAGAAGGGGGGGGGTTGTATAGATTATCTAAATTTCTCGCGAAATTCAAACTAGCTACTCAAATCAATCTTCCAAATTATTACGAGTACCTAGCGGAAACTTATTATACTCAATTATTTTTTAACAGATCTAAAAACTTCTTGATAAAATTGAATTAACAAGGTAATTGACTAATATAAAAAACAGAAAGTAAAGAATATAAAGATTTATAGTGGTTCGGATTATAAATCCTACATTCACTCTCCTCCTTCAACTTGAAGAAGGGACTCCACTCGTTTGCTTTCTTCCTTGCTTTCTTTCTATGATTACAGATTACAACTTCAAAGATATTAATCTTCAGATCTCCTTCTTTCTACAAGCTAACTTCTAATCTAGATTTACAGTGTAGAGATTTCTAAGAAGGAATTACAGGGAAGTGTTCTTCAAACACTTAGAAAAATTTCTAAATTAATGTGAATTGCTAAGAGTGCTCTCTAAAGTATGTGATTCTAAGAATTATGCTAAAAGTCCTTCTAAGATCTGTGCTTAAGTCTATTTATAAGAAAACAAGACTGTTAGTTTGTTAAAACAAACTCTAACTAACTAACTAACTAACTAACTGTCTATTCTTGAAAACTGATCTACTAACAGTTGATCTTCTTTAAGTAGTTGACTGATTGACTTGGCTGAGATCCATCTTTCTTATTCTACTCAGCTGATCTTCACCTTATCTTGAGCTCTTCATTATCCGCTCTTCATCAGACGACTTCTTTAAGATGATCTTCAGATGACCTCCAAATCTAGAACCTTAGCTGACTATCTAATCTAGTCTGAAATTCTAACTTACAAAATTCATTACTTCAGCTGGTTCTAAACAATATCACCTGGTCATCTTAACTTTACAAACACTATCTAACTATTACATTTTTAACACATCAAAATAACTTTCTGATCTATCATGAAGCAGAATCATCAACCACAGGGAAGACATTTGCTTTTCTACATCAGGAAGAATCAAAGAAAATCTCAAAGGCATCTGACTTATTGTTGGTTCTTGATTTTATATGTTTTGATGATGTTTCTAAAACCTATATGTAATAGGACCAGCTGAATCTGTTAGTCAGCTGATGATCTATATAGGTTAGAATATTTGTTTAAGGTAACCTTACTAAGATCTATCTAGATGACTTGTAGAAGTATGAGAACTGAAGACAGAAGACTTGAAGACAAAAGACTTGATCAGAGAACAGACAACTAGAAGACTACAAAGGTTGCTATCAAGAAGACCTAGAAGGTTTTTTGTATTCAAAGAAGTTGTCTCTAAAAGACTATAAGACTTGTAACTTGCTCTAAAAAGCAGAGATGGATATAACTTATGAAGGACAAGTAGTCAAGAAGACTTGGACAAGAAGATAGCAAGGTTGAGAAGCTTGCTAGAATAAAGATAGAAGACTAGATCAGTTCAAGATAAATCAGTATATTAATCAGGATGACTAGTATCAATCAGATCCCTGATTAGAAGATCAAAATCGCAAAGAGTCAATCTATCAAGAGATAATTCATTGGATTCAGACAATCAATTATCTAAGTCAAACAGATCTTCTCAAACGGCTACTTACCATTTTTACGAAGACCTGATTATCAATCAGTCTAACGGCTAGTTGATTTCAGGAATCTATAAATCAGAATGAAGGGTTTCAGAATCGATACAGAATTACGCGTGAGAAATTTTAAAAAATCCTACCATTCATAGCAATACACGCAACCTCATTCAAACCATGAATCATAACACACGTTGAATCTGAAGGTTTGGTTCTGGTTTAGGAATTGTAAATCACCTTCCAATATCTCGAGTACGAGAGAAGGTTGATCGTTTCTTAGATCTAAGAGTTAGAACAAACTCAAGGATCACTATTTGTAATCAAGGGCAGGAACTTGTAAAACCTCATGTGGTCATAACCTCGAAGTGATAGAGAAAACATGACCGGAAGATTTGGTGGATAGTAAGAACCTTATGGAGTCAGAGAGAGTGGACGTAGGATCGTTATATCAGAACCACTATAAAAATCTCTGTGTTTTTTATAAGCTTTCTGCATACATATTCATAACTACTCATTCATCATCGTTTTAATAAACTTGCACTAAACTTGCTAAGTATTCATCAAGAAGGTTTTCTTAAAAAGGATTTTTCAAATACACTCACAAGATTAGCTTCCGCACCATCAGAAGACTTTGAGTTTCAAAAGTCTACTGATCTAACATAGCACACTCTGAGTACTTATCTGTAGAAGACTTGCAAAGTTTGCTAATCTCAGACTCAGCTCACGATAAGTTGTAAAAAGTTTTAAGTGTGGTAAAGTCTATTCAACCCCCCTTCTAGACTTTCCACCTTCTTGCAGATCTCGTCTGGGACCAACAAGTGGTATTAGAGTAGTGGTTCAACCGACCACTGGCTTTGGTTACCAATAGTCTTTGAGGAAAGACTATTGTGGTCACCTGAACAAATCTTTTTGAAAAACCATTTTCATAAAAAACATTGCATTTATATTTGCTTTTGTGCTAACATGAGTTATCATAAGAAGAGCAATAAAGCCAGAAAGCTACCAGAGTTCTCTATCGAAGACTATGACTACTGGAAGTTCCGCATGGAAAATCACCTTGGTGCGATACATGATAGGATGCTTGAAATTCTTGAAGATGGACCTATCAAGTTCTGCTGGGATCCAGTGAGTTCAGGAAGTGGTGGAATTGAGACTTCAAACCGCCAGAAAACTAAAAAGAAAATAAGCGAGTTATCAAATGAAGAAAGGAAACTATTTAATCTTGATCAAGTTGCTCGCACGGAGATCATCGAAACCTTAACCAGAGAGCTTACTGAAAAAGTCAAAACCTGCAAATCTGCAAAGGAAATGTGGGAGACACTGGCACTCATGTGTGAAGGATCAGAACAAATCAAAAAAAATAAGTTACAGTCAATTCTTCATTCATTTGATACTCTTTAGATGAAACCAGATGAAACTATCGATCAGCTGGACTTTATTGAAGGATGTGTCAGCCTACTTCGCAGCTGCGGACCATTATCAGATTCTCTCGGTCGTGTTGCGTTAATGCATTAAAGAGCTTCGAGCCAATAAAGACTAAGATCAAATATTGACTCAAGTATAAATTGGATTAGAAGCTTCGTTGTAGAATTCTGACCTAACCATTTAGTACGAAATGGTGGGGACGAAGGAACATATGAATGCAAAAGATTTTACTAAACAAATGAATCTTAATGATTCACTCGTTGGGATGGCGAAATGAACCGGAAATGAACCTGGTGGAGGACACTGCACCTAGTATGGTTGACACAGTCAGTCAGGTAGATGCTTTCCCACCCAATCGGCCGAAGCATTAGCTAATATGTTCACCCTTTATACCATACCGACCTACTGTGGTAGGACATCATGAGTTGCTGCACATCGCTAACAATAGGCCTCAGAAGAGACTCATAAAATGGCAGAGGTAAATAGAGCTTTTGCACATTTTCATTAATCCATGAACAGGATCTATACATCTCGATCGGAAAAGAATCAAGAGAAAAAGAAAGAATCGGAATTGATCGATAGATTTCTCGAAACAAATGAAAAGGAAACGAAGATGAAACATAAATCATGGATCAACTAAGCCCTCTCGGAGACTTTCTTCTTATGTAATGAAATAGAACATGAAACCATAAGCTCTCAAGCAGTGGGAGGAGCCAAGGCTCTAACCGCGTGCCTGTTGAAGAATGAGCCGGCGACTCATAGACAGTGGCTTGGTTAAGGGAACCCACAAGAGCCGTAGCAAAAGCGAGTCTTCATAGGGCAATGGTCACTGCTTATGGACCCGAACCTGGGTGATCTATCCATGACCAGGATCAAGCTTGGGTGATTCTAGCCATAAAGACTAGTCTACTGCCGATGGATAGGAATTAATCCATGTCAACAGCAAAAAGGAATAGACTCAGTCATTTACCCTATAAACAGATTGGAATAATAATAGGAGTAGAAGCTAGCCTTCCCCAAGGGCGCCTTCGGCATCCAGGGGTCACGGATCGACCATAGAACCCTGTTAAATAAGTGGAACGCATTAGCTGTCCATTCTCAGGTTGGTCAGTAAGGATCGGAGAAGGGCAATCACTCATTCTTAAAATCAGCGTTCTTAAGACCAAAGAGTCGGGCGGAAAAAGGGGATCTCCGTTTCTGGTTCTCCTGTAGCTGGAACCTCCAGAACCACAAGAATCCTGAGTTAGAATGGGATTCCAACTCAGTACCCCCGGGGAATCTTTAGAATTCCCACTGCTTAGCTTTCAATTCGCCTCTGACCATCAAATGAAATGTAAATAACCCGGCCCGGTCCGGTATGGAATGAACTTATAATCATGGAATCGACTCGATCATCAGATTATAAGTTCATAACCCCAGCCTATTCCCATTTTGGTCGGAACAGATCTACTAATTCTTTGATTCCAATTAGTAAGAGGGACCTTGAACTAAGAAATAGACCCTAGAAGCTAAAAAATGGTATCCTGAGCAATTGCAATAATCGGGTTCATTAATATTCCTGGTATAGTAGATGTTATCACACATACAATCATACTCAATTCGATGGAATTATTAGATCTTAAAGGGGATCTACTTTAATTTCCCGTTTCTGTGAAATACACGAATCATTTTTGGATTATAACTAGAACCTTCCCTTTTCTGGATCCACCTCACATCAATAACCCGGCCCTTACCACCAATAAGGAGTTTTAAACAAGTTTCTTTTGAAGTAGATACCTGAATACCAAGTATAGCTCGTAAAAATCTATCTTCGGGGGCATATGAGGATTGTTCCAAAGGATCAAAATGACCAGTTATTAATGGAATTCCTTGTCGGCTCTCTGTGAAATACTCATTTGGCCGAGGGCTTCCAAACACATCGTAAGCTAAACCGGTACTGATGAATAACCAACCCGAAATGAATAGGGAAGGTATAGTAATGCTATGAATGACCTAATATCGAACACTGGTAATAATATTAGCAAAAGAACGTTCTCCTGTCCTTGCAGACATGTTCCGCTCCACATATTCTTGTACATTCAAAGGGGATCGATTCCGCAAAAGAGTGCAGCATACCTTCTTCCTTTCACCATTGCATTATAACATCGGAAGCTTAAATGATTTATGAATCTCTTCCTGGACCCTTTCCTTCCATTGATTGAGACCTTTTATCCCTTGACTCCTTAACAGTCGGGAAGCTCTCAGAGGCTCCAGTTCTTCGTTCTAACAATACTTTGGGACACCTCACATAACCCATTAGTGGGTTTGTAAATGTGGGCTTTTCAGCACAGACATCGGCTTCCAATACTTTTTAGATTACCTCAACGGCTCCACCATAATTAACAAGTCAACGAGGAGAAACACCTGAACACTTTGTTTTATATCTTGATATTCCCTTTGTTTATTAGCTCGATATTTGTTTAATTGATATCTCTAATAAGTTGCAACTCAATTCTCAAACATGATTCATACGACCATTATGAGTAGATGCAAAGATTTGGGGATACTCCCCACGTAATTCCCTCGAATTTGATAATTTCATCGGGTACCTACTAACTACATGATCCCTTTACACTTGAGGGGTGAGTGATGGTTTTTAAGCTATCATTCGTTACATTTTCTCCCCTTAATTTTGGTTGGTTAAAATGTCATGAAAATTAGAGGTATTGCATCACGTTGGCTCTAGACTAACTTGCAAAGCTTACATATAAACAACCCCAAATCACCTATGATGCAGAGACAGAAAAATATTTTTTTAGGCTTGTAACTTTGGAAGGTTGTGTTCTAAACACAATAATTTTTTCGTTTAACAAAAGTAGAACATTGACTTCATATCTTTTTTTTCATATGTCGGGCATCAACTTTGTTTTTTATGCAAATGTAGGCAATTTTTCTCACACTAGCGGGCCTAAATGTGCAAAGAGTAATGGAAAATTAACACTCCACTACAAGGCCCAATACACTCTTACATAAAATTACACACAACTTTTTGACATTACACTCCACTACAAATGGGTATATGATTTGTCTAGATTAACCCCATCCACAAAGCAACTTTTTTCAGCCTCTCTTTCTCTTCAATTGTTCGCCAATTTCTCTCTCTTCGTTTCTCACTCTTTCTCTCTCTTTCTTCCTCTTTCTCCTAATCTTTCATTTTAAATTATCTCTCTTTCATCCTCATTCGTTCTCTCTCCAAAAACCCTATATGGCTCACCTGAGACGTAAAATTGAAGGTCGCGACGGTCGAGCTGTGGAGGCGATGACGCAACACGACAAAGAGATATAATGATATGCCGCTGCGAATTAGGTTGACACATCCCCCGACGAAGTCACGACCAAGGCGAACCGTCCTTTCACCGCCGCGATCAATAATTTGGAATAATTTGTATAACTCGACAATTTTCTTTAAATAATCAATTTTGAAATAAATTCTTGGAATTACGAAAAAAAAATATAAAAAATTTTATTAATTAATATATTAAAACTACAAATTTTACTCTTTAAATTAGTAAGGTATTATATATTATGGATATTGACTTTTATGAATATTCTGCATAGTACGCGGGGACTCATCTGGTTAAAATTATTGCACAACCGCTTAATTTGTATAAGTTAAACTCATTGTGCAAGGTTGTTCCATTAGGCAGAGCAATTTCTTAAACGAATCAGATTTCAGTAAATTAAAAAATTTCAAAATTGCACCAATTGCACAGTACAGTAGGGGCGCAATACATGTTTGACTCAGAATAAATTATTATATAGGATTAAACACTATGCCAAAAATTGGCTACGATAATGGTGAATCTCCATTGTCATAGGGGTTTTTTAAACATCGTCTATCAACCTGTAGTCTTAGGGTCTGGGTATTCGACAATGGTTTTTTACCGTTGTCGTAGGTGTTTACCACAACGGTTAGATGAAGTTATGACAATAATTTTTCACCGTTATCGTACGTATTTTCCACAACGGTGAAATGAAGTTAAGACAACGGTTTTCATCGTTGTCGTAGGTGTTTACAACAACGGAACCGTTGTCATAACTTCATTTAACTGTTGTCTTAGGCTTTTACCACAACGGTATTTAACCGTTGTTGTATCTAAATTTTAACTGTTATAAAATCCACTGTGAAATTTGTTGTGGAATCTTTTTTACCGTTGTCTTTTGTTGAAGGACTCGTTGTCTTTAATGTTAAAGACAACTGGTTACTGCCTACGACTACAGTTTTTTTCCGTTGTCTTAGCCATTGTTGTAGATTTTTTCCTGTTGTGAATTATCTAATTGTGCTTGGGCGAGAGTAGTACTAGGATGGGTGACCCCCTGGGAAGTCCTCGTGTTGCACCCCTTTTTTCTCCTCGTTTGCTTTTACCGCCTATATTTATTTTTTTTGTTTTTTTATGCCCACTCCACCTTTGGGTCAGTGCTACTTTCGAACGGATGACCCGCCTCTCACTGCGGTTAAATGGCGGTCGAGCGCGGGCCCTTCATGCGGTCCCGACGGACGTTTAGGCCCGAAACGGCCGATTTTGGACCCGAAATTTGCCCCCAACGGGCTAGCCAGTTGCCACGTCGTGGGGTTCGCCCCGAGCTTCGCGTGCATATGCTGTGGGCCGCGAGACTCCAAACGGGTCGAAAGATATGCCTGTTCGAATTTTGCAAGCTCCCTGTGTGCGCGTCCATTTTTCTGCATAAGTTCATTTAGCGTGACAAACTGGACGGGTGCGATCATACCAGCACTAATGCACCGGATCCCATCAGAACTCCGAAGTTAAGCGTGCTTGGGCGAGAGTAGTACTAGGATGGGTGACCCCCTGGGAAGTCCTCGTGTTGCACCCCTTTTTTCTCCTCGTTTGCTTTTACCGCCTATATTTATTTTTTTTTTTTTTTTTTCCACCTTTGGGTCAGTCTGCTACTTTCGAGCGGATGACCCGCCTCTCACTGCGGTTAAATGGCGGTCGGCGCGGGCCCTTCATGCATGGTCCCGACGGACGTTTTTTGGCCGAAATCGACCCGAAACGGCCGATTTTGGACCCGAAATTTGCCCCCAACGGGCTAGCCAGTTGCCACGTCGTGGGGTTCGCCCCGAGCTTCGCGTGCATATGCTGTGGGCCGCGAGACTCCAAACGGGTCGAAAGATATGCCTGTTCGAATTTTGCAAGCTCCCTGTGTGCGCGTCCATTTTTCTGCATAAGTTCATTTAGCGTGACAAACTGGACGGGTGCGATCATACAGCACTAATGCACCGGATCCCATCGAACTCCGAAGTTAAGCGTGCTTGGGCGAGTAGTAGTACTAGGATGGGTGACCCCCTGGGAAGTCCTCGTGTTGCACCCCTTTTTTCTCCTCGTTTGCTTTTACCGCCTATATTTATTTTTTTTGTTTTTTTTGCCCACTCCACCTTTGGGTCAGTGCTACTTTCGAACGGATGACCCGCCTCTCACTGCGGTTAAATGGCGGTCGAGCGCGGGCCCTTCATGCGGTCCCGACGGACGTTTTGGCCCGAAATCGACCCGAAACGGCCGATTTTGGACCCGAAATTTGCCCCCAACGGGCTAGCCAGTTGCCACGTCGTGGGGTTCTCCCCCCGCCAGCGTGCATATCTTTGTGGGCGCGAGACTCCAAACGGGTCGAAAGATATGCTGTTCGAATTTTGCAAGCTCCTCGTGCGCGTCCATTTTTTTGCATAAGTTCATTTAGCGTGACAAAGCGTGACAAACTGGACGGGTGCGATCATACCAGCACTAATGCACCGGATCCCATCAGAACTCCGAAGTTAAGCGTGCTTGGGCGAGAGTAGTACTAGGATGGGTGACCCCCTGGGAAGTCCTCGTGTTGCACCCCTTTTTTCCTCGTTTGCTTTTACCGCCTATATTTATTTTTTTTGTTTTTTTTTTTTTCCACCTTTGGGTCAGTGCTTTGGGTTTGCTTTTCGAACGGATGACCCGCCTCTCACTGCGGTTAAATGGCGGTCGAGCGCGGGCCCTTCATGCGGTCCCGACGGACGTTTTGGCCCGAAATCGACCCGAAACGGCCGATTTTGGACCCGAAATTTGCCCCCAACGGGCTAGCCAGTTGCCACGTCGTGGGGTTCGCCCCGAGCTTCGCGTGCATATGCTGTGGGCCGCGAGACTCCAAACGGGTCCAAAGATATGCCTGTTCGAATTTTGCAAGCTCCCTGTGTGCGCGTCCATTTTTCAGCATAAGTTCATTTAGCGTGACAAACTGGACGGGTGCGATCATACCAGCACTAATGCACCGGATCCCATCAGAACTCCGAAGTTAAGCGTGCTTGGGCGAGAGTAGTACTAGGATGGGTGACCCCCTGGGAAGTCCTCGTGTTGCACCCCTTTTTTCTCCTCGTTTGCTTTTACCGCCTATATTTGTTTTTTTTGTTTTTTTTTTGCCCACTCCACCTTTGGGTCAGTGCTACTTTCGAACGGATGACCCGCCTCTCACTGCGGTTAAATGGCGGTCGAGCGCGGGCCCTTCATGCGGTCCCGACGGACGTTTAGGCCCGAAACGGCCGATTTTGGACCCGAAATTTGCCCCCAACGGGCTACCCAGTAGCCACGTCGTGGGGTTCGCCCCGAGCTTCGCGTGCATATGCTGTGGGCCGCGAGACTCCAAACGGGTCCAAAGATATGCCTGTTCGAATTTTGCAAGCTCCCTGTGTGCGCGTCCATTTTTCAGCATAAGTTCATTTAGCGTGACAAAGCTGGGACAAACTGCGATCAACCAGCACTAATGCACCGATCCCATCAGAACTCCGAAGTTAAGCGTGCTTGGGCGAGAGTAGTACTAGGATGGGTGACCCCCTGGGAAGTCCTCGTGTTGCACCCCTTTTTTCTCCTCGTTTGCTTTTTTACCCTATATTTATTTTTTTTTTTTTTTTTTTTTTTTTTTTTTTTGGGTCAGTGCTACTTTCGAGACGGATGACCCGCCTCTCACTGCGGTTAAATGGCGGTCGGCGCGGGCCCCCATGCGGTCCCGACGGACGTTTTGGCCGAAATCGACCCGAAACGGCCGATTTTGGACCCGATTTTGCCCCCAACGGGCTAGCCATTGCCACGTCGTGGGGTTCTCCCCCGAGCCCCCGCGTGCATATCTTTGTGGGCGCGAGACTCCAAACGGGTCGAAAGATATGCTGTTCGAATTTTGCAAGCTCCACGTGTGCGCGTCCATTTTTCCATTTAAGTTCATTTATTTAGTGACAAACAAAGGATTTAGGGTGCGATCATACCAGCACTAATGCACACTAATGCACCGGATCCCATCGAACTCCGAAGTTAAGCGTGCTTGGGCGAGTAGTAGTACTAGGATGGGTGACCCCAGGGAAGTCCTCGTGTTGCACCCCTTTTTTCTCCTCGTTTGCTTTTACCGCCTATATTTATTTTTTTTGTTTTTTTTTTTTTTTTCCACCTTTTTTTTTTTTTTTTTTTTTTTGATTTTTCGACCCGCCTTTTGGACCCGCCTCCCCACGGTTATTAAATGGCGGTCGGCCATATCTTGCGCGGCTCCAAACGGGTCATGCGTCCCCGACGGACGTTTTTAGCGTTGCCGAAATCGACCGAAACGGCCGATTTTGGACCCGAAATTTTGCCCCCGGGCGGGCTAGCCAGTTGCCACGTCGTGGGTTCGCCCGAGCCCAATGCATATCTTTGTGGGCCGCGAGACTCCAAACGGGTCGAAAGATATGCCTGTTCGAATTTTGCAAGCTCCAAGCGGGTCGAAAGATGCGTTTTTTTGTCCATTTTTCCATTTTTTTTCTCGATAAGTTCATTTAGCGTGACAAACTGGACGGGTGCGATCATACCAGCACTAATGCACCGGATCCCATCAGAACTCCGAAGTTAAGCGTGCTTGGGCGAGAGTAGTACTAGGATGGGTGACCCCTGGGAAGTCCTCGTGTTGCACCCCTTTTTTTCTCCTCGTTTGCTTTTACCGCCTATATTTATTTTTTTTGTTTTTTTTTGCCCACTCCACCTTTGGGTCGGTTTTTTTTTTTTTTGATGACCCGCCTTCCTATGCTTTTGCGGTTTTGCAAATGGCGGTTTCATTTAGCGTGACAAAGCTCTTCATGCGGATCCCATCGAACTCCGGTTACGTTTTGGGCGAGAGTAGTACTAGGATGGGACCCCGGAAGCGGTTGATTTTGGACCCCTATATTTATTTTTTTTTTTTTTTTTGCCCCACCCGGGCTTTTTTTTCCGGATGACCCGCCTTTTGCACGGTCGTTCATGCGGTCCCGACGGGTTTTGGCGCCCCGAGGCGATTTTGGACCCGTTTGCCCCCATATCTTTGTCGTGGGGTTCGCCCGAGCCACGTGCATATCTTTGGGGCGAGACTCCAAACGGGTCGAAAGATATGCCTGTTCGAATTTTTTGCAAGCTCCACTGTGTGCGCGTCCATTTTTCTGCATAAGTTCATTTAGCGTGACAAACTGGACGGGTGCGATCATACCAGCACTAATGCACCGGATCCCATCAGAACTCCGAAGTTAAGCGTGCTTGGGCGAGAGTAGTACTAGGATGGGTGACCCCCTGGGAAGTCCTCGTGTTGCACCCCTTTTTTTCTCCTTTTTTTTTTTTCGCCTTTTTTTTATTTTTTTTGTTTTTTTTTTCCACCTTTGGGTCAGTGCTACTTTCTTTGAACGGATGACCCGCCTCTCACTGCGGTTAAATGGCGGTCGGCGCGGGCCCTTCATGCGTCCCGACGGACGTTTTGGCGAAAAATCGACCGACCGAACGGCCGATTTTGGACCGAATTTTGCCCCCCCCCCCGCCTAGCTTGATTGCCACGTCGTGGGGTTCTCCCCGAGCTTCGCGTGCATATGCTGTGGGCCGCAGGACTCCAAACGGGTCGAAAGATATGCCTGTTCGAATTTTGCAAGCTCCCTGTGTGCGCGTCCATTTTTCTGCATAAGTTCATTTAGCGTGACAAACAAAGCGGGTGCGTCATCACCAGCACTAATGCACCGGATCCCATCAGAACTCCGAAGTTAAGCGTGCTTGGGCGAGAGTAGTACTAGGATGGGTGACCCCCCCAGGAAGTCCTCGTGTTGCACCCCTTTTTTTTCCTCGTTTGCTTTTTTACCTATATTTATTTTTTTTTTTTTTTTGCCCACTCCACCTTTGGGTCAGTGCTTGCTTTTTTCGAACGGATGACCCGCCTCTCCTCTCACTCGGTTAAATGGCGGTCGTCGCGCGCGGCCCCTTCATGCATGCGGTCCGACGACGACGTTTTGGCGAAAAATCGACCCGAAACGGCCGATTTTGGACCCGAATTTTGCCGGGCTAGCTAGCCATTGCCACGTCGTGGTGTTCTCCCCCGAGCCAGCGTGCATATCTTTGTGGGGGGCGCGAGACTCCAAACGGGTCGAAAGATATGTCTGTTCGAATTTTGCAAGCTCCCTGTGTGCGCGTCCATTTTTCTGCATAAGTTCATTTAGCGTGACAAACTGGACGGGTGCGATCATACCAGCACTAATGCACCGGATCCCATCAGAACTCCGAAGTTAAGCGTGCTTGGGCGAGAGTAGTACTAGGATGGGTGACCCCCTGGGAAGTCCTCGTGTTGCACCCCTTTTTTCTCCTCGTTTGCTTTTACCGCCTATATTTATTTTTTTTGTTTTTTTTTTTTTTGCTCACTCTACCTTTGGGTCAGTGCTACTTTCGGACGGATGACCCGCCTCTCACTGCGGTTAAATGGCGGTCGAGCGCGGGCCCTTCATGCGGTCCCGACGGACGTTTTGGCCCGAAATCGACCCGAAACGGCCGATTTTGGACCCGAAATTTGCCCCCAACGGGCTAGCCAGTTGCCACGTCGTGGGGTTCTCCCCGAGCTTCGCGTGCATATGCTGTGGGCCGCAGGACTCCAAACGGGTCGAAAGATATGCCTGTTCGAATTTTGCAAGCTCCCTGTGTGCGCGTCCATTTTTCTGCATAAGTTCATTTAGCGTGACAAACTGGACGGGTGCGATCATACCAGCACTAATGCACCGGATCCCATCAGAACTCCGAAGTTAAGCGTGCTTGGGCGAGAGTAGTACTAGGATGGGTGACCCCCTGGGAAGTCCTCGTGTTGCACCCCTTTTTTCTCCTCGTTTGCTTTTACCGCCTATATTTATTTTTTTTGTTTTTTTTTGCCCACTCCACCTTTGGGTCAGTGCTACTTTCGAACGGATGACCCGCCTCTCACTGCGGTTAAATGGCGGTCGAGCGCGGGCCCTTCATGCGGTCCCGACGGACGTTTTGGCCCGAAATCGACCCGAAACGGCCGATTTTGGACCCGAAATTTGCCCCCAACGGGCTAGCCAGTTGCCACGTCGTGGGGTTCGCCCCGAGCTTCGCGTGCATATGCTGTGGGCCGCGAGACTCCAAACGGGTCGAAAGATATGCCTGTTCGAATTTTGCAAGCTCCCTGTGTGCGCGTCCATTTTTTTTTTGCAAGTTCATTTAGCGTGACAAAGTTCATTTAGCGTGACAAAGCCCGGCGATCGATCATACCAGCACTAATGCACCGGATCCCATCAGAACTCCGAAGTTAAGCGTGCTTGGGCGAGAGTAGTACTAGGATGGGTGACCCCCTGGGAAGTCCTCGTGTTGCACCCCTTTTTTCTCCTCGTTTGCTTTTACCGCCTATATTTATTTTTTTTGTTTTTTTTTTTTCCCACCTTTTGTGCTACTTTCGAGCGGATGACCCGCCTCTCACTGCGGTTAAATGGCGGTCGGCGCGGCCCCCTTCATGCGGTCCCGACGGACGTTTTGGCCGAAATCGACCGAAACGCGGCGATTTTGGACCCGAAATTTGCCCCCAACGGGCTAGCCAGTTGCCACGTCGTGGGGTTCGCCCCGAGCTTCGCGTGCATATGCTGTGGGCCGCGAGACTCCAAACGGGTCGAAAGATATGCCTGTTCGAATTTTGCAAGCTCCTCACTCCAAGTGCGCGTCGTCCATTTTTTTTTCTTCATAAGTTCATTTAGCGTGACAAAGCTGGGCCATTTGCGATCATACCAGCACACTAATGCACCGGATCCCATCGAACTCCGAAGTTAAGCGTGCTTGCGTGCTTGGGCGAGTACTAGGATGGGTGACCCCCTGGGAAGTCCTCGTGTTGCACCCCTTTTTTCTCCTCGTTTGCTTTTACCGCCTATATTTATTTTTTTTTTTTTTTTGCCCACTCCACCTTTGGGTCAGTGCTACTTTCGAACGGATGACCCGCCTCTCACTGCGGTTAAATGGCGGTCGAGCGCGGGCCCTTCATGCGGTCCCGACGGACGTTTTGGCCCGAAATCGACCCGAAACGGCCGATTTTGGACCCGAAATTTGCCCCCAACGGGCTAGCCAGTTGCCACGTCGTGGGGTTCGCCCGAGCTTCGCAGTGCATATACTGTGGGCGCGAGACTCCAAACGGGTCGAAAGATATGCCTGTTCGAATTTTGCAAGCTCCCTGTGTGCGCGTCCATTTTTCTGCATAAGTTCATTTAGCGTGACAAACTGGACGGGTGCGATCATACCAGCACTAATGCACCGGATCCCATCAGAACTCCGAAGTTAAGCGTGCTTGGGCGAGAGTAGTACTAGGATGGGTGACCCCTTGGGAAGTCCTCGTGTTGCACCCCTTTTTTCTCCTCGTTTGCTTTTTTACTTTATTTATTTTTTTTTTTTTTTTTTTTTTTTTTTTTTTGCCCACTCCACCTTTGGGTCAGTGTTGGGTCAGTCGCTGCTTTTCGACGGATGACCCGCCTCTCACTGCGGTTAAATGGCGGTCGAGCGCGGGCCCTTCATGCGGTCCCGACGGACGTTTTGGCCCGAAATCGACCCGAAACGGCCGATTTTGGACCCCGAATTTGCCCCCCAACGGGCTAGCCCGATTGCCACGTCGTGGGGTTCTCCCGAGCCAAGTGCGTATCTATCTGTGGGGGCGCGAGACTCTCAAACGGGTCGAAAGATATGCTGTTCGAATTTTGCAAGCTCCAAGTGTGCGCGTCCATTTTTTTTTTTAAGTTCATTTAGCGTGACAAAAATGACGGGTGCGATCATACCAGCACTAATGCACTAATGCACACTAATCCCAATCCCAACTCCGAAGTTAAGCGTGCTTGGGCGAGAGTAGTACTAGGATGGGTGACCCCCTGGGAAGTCCTCGTGTTGCACCCCTTTTTTCTCCTCGTTTGCTTTTACCGCCTATATTTGTTTTTTTTGTTTTTTTTTTTTGCCCACTCCACCTTTGGGTCGGTGCTACTTTTGACCGATGATGACCCGCCTCTCACTGCGGTTAAATGGCGGTCGGCGCGGGCCCTTCATGCGACAAACCGACGGACGTTTTGGCCCACTAAATCGACCCATCGAAACGGCCGATTTTGGACCCCGAAATTTGCCCCCAACGGGCTAGCCGATTGCCCACGTCGTGGGGTTCTCCCGAAATGCGGTCGCGTGCATATCTTTGTGGGCGCGAGACTCCAAACGGGTCGAAAGATATGCTGTTCGAATTTTGCAAGCTCCGCGAGACTCCAAGCGGGTGCGCGTCCATTTTTCATTTTAAGTTCATTTAGCGTTCATTTAGCGTGAAACAAACGGGTGCGATCATACCAGCACTAATGCACCGGATCCCATCAGAACTCCGAAGTTAAGCGTGCTTGGGCGAGAGTAGTACTAGGATGGGTGACCCCCTGGGAAGTCCTCGTGTTGCACCCCTTTTTTCTCCTCGTTTGCTTTTACCGCCTATATTTATTTTTTTTGTTTTTTTTTTTTTTTTTCCACCTTTGGGTCAGTGCTACTTTCGAACGGATGACCCGCCTCTCACTGCGGTTAAATGGCGGTCGAGCGCGGGCCCTTCATGCGGTCCCGACGGACGTTTTGGCCCGAAATCGACCCGAAACGGCCGATTTTGGACCCGAAATTTGCCCCCAACGGGCTAGCCCGCCCCCCACGTCGTGGGGTTCTCCCGAGCTTCGCGTGCATATCTTTGTGGGCGCGCGACTCCAAACGGGTCGAAAGATATGCTGTTCGAATTTTGCAAGCTCCACTGTGTGCGCGCGCGTCCATTTTTTTCATAAGTTCATTTAAGCGTGACAAAGCGACAACGGGTGCGATCATACCAGCACTAATGCACCGGATCCCATCAGAACTCCGAAGTTAAGCGTGCTTGGGCGAGAGTAGTACTAGGATGGGTGACCCCCTGGGAAGTCCTCGTGTTGCACCCCTTTTTTCTCCTCGTTTGCTTTTACCGCCTATATTTATTTTTTTTGTTTTTTTTTGCCCACTCCACCTTTGGGTCAGTGCTACTTTCGAACGGATGACCCGCCTCTCACTGCGGTTAAATGGCGGTCGAGCGCGGGCCCTTCATGCGGTCCCGACGGACGTTTTGGCCCGAAATCGACCCGAAACGGCCGATTTTGGACCCGAAATTTGCCCCCAACGGGCTAGCCAGTTGCCACGTCGTGGGGTTCTCCCCGAGCTTCGCGTGCATATGCTGTGGGCCGCAGGACTCCAAACGGGTCGAAAGATATGCCTGTTCGAATTTTGCAAGCTCCTCAAGCGCGCGCGTCCATTTTTCTTTTCGCAAGTTCATTTAGCGTGACAAACTGGAGGTGGGTGCGATCATACCAGCACTAATGCACCGGATCCCATCAGAACTCCGAAGTTAAGCGTGCTTGGGCGAGAGTAGTACTAGGATGGGTGACCCCTAGGATGGGTGACCCTCGTCGTTGCACCCCTTTTTTTTCTCCTCGTTTGCTTTTACCGCCTATATTTATTTTTTTTTTTTTTTATGCCACTCCACCTTTGGGTCAGTGCTACTTTCGAACGGATGACCCGCCTCTCACCACTCGGTTAAATGGCGGTCGGCGTGGCGCCCCTTCATGCGGTCCCGACGGACGTTTTGGCCCGAAATCGACCCGAAACGGCCGATTTTGGACCCGAAATTTGCCCCCAACGGGCTAGCCAGTTGCCACGTCGTGGGGTTCTCCCCGAGCTTCGCGTGCATATGCTGTGGGCCGCGAGACTCCAAACGGGTCGAAAGATATGCCAAAGATAATTTTGCAAGCTCCTCAAGCTCCGCGCGTCCATTTTTTTTTTTAAGTTCATTTAGCGTGACAAAGCGGGGCCAGGTGCGATCATACCAGCACTAATGCACCGGATCCCATCGCACCGGATCCTCCTCCGAAGTTAAGCGTGCTTGGGCGAGTAGTACTAGGATGGGTGACCCCCTGGGTCCTCGTGTTGCACCCCTTTTTTCTCCTCGTTTGCTTTTACCGCCTATATTTATTTTTTTTTTTTTTTTTTTTTTTGCCCACTCCACCTTTGGGTCAGTGCTACTTTCGAACGGATGACCCGCCTCTCACTGCGGTTAAATGGCGGTCGAGCGCGGGCCCTTCATGCGGTCCCGACGGACGTTTTGGCCCGAAATCGACCCGAAACGGCCGATTTTGGACCCGAAATTTGCCCCCAACGGGCTAGCCAGTTGCAACGTCGTGGGGTTCGACCCGAGCTTCGCACGCATATGCTGTGGGCCGCGAGACTCCAAACGGGTCGAAAGTTATGTCTGTTCGAATTTTGCAAGCTCCCTGTGTGCGCGTCCATTTTTCTGCATAAGTTCATTTAGCGTGACAAACTGGACGGGTGCGATCATACCAGCACTAATGCACCGGATCCCATCAGAACTCCGAAGTTAAGCGTGCTTGGGCGAGAGTAGTACTAGGATGGGTGACCCCCTGGGAAGTCCTCGTGTTGCACCCCTTTTTTCTCCTCGTTTGCTTTTACCGCCTATATTTATTTTTTTTGTTTTTTTTTTTTTTCCACCTTTGGGTCAGTGCTACTTTCGAACGGATGACCCGCCTCTCACTGCGGTTAAATGGCGGTCGAGCGCGGGCCCTTCATGCGGTCCCGACGGACGTTTTGGCCCGAAATCGACCCGAAACGGCCGATTTTGGACCCGAAATTTGCCCCCAACGGGCTAGCCAGTTGCCACGTCGTGGGGTTCTCCCCGAGCTTCGCGTGCATATGCTGTGGGCCGCAGGACTCCAAACGGGTCGAAAGATATGCCTGTTCGAATTTTGCAAGCTCCCTGTGTGCGCGTCCATTTTTTTTTTATAAGTTCATTTAGCGTGACAAACAAGGCGGGTGCGATCATACCAGCACTAATGCACCGGATCCCATCAGAACTCCGAAGTTAAGCGTGCTTGGGCGAGAGTAGTACTAGGACCCCTGGGAAGTCCTCGTGTTGCACCCCTTTTTTCCCCTCGTTTGCTTTTACCGCCTATATTTATTTTTTTTGTTTTTTTTTGCCCACTCCACCTTTGGGTCAGTGCTACTTTCGAACGGATGACCCGCCTCTCACTGCGGTTAAATGGCGGTCGAGCGCGGGCCCTTCATGCGGTCCCGACGGACGTTTTGGCCCGAAATCGACCCGAAACGGCCGATTTTGGACCCGAAATTTGCCCCCAACGGGCTAGCCAGTTGCCACGTCGTGGGGTTCTCCCCGAGCTTCGCGTGCATATGCTGTGGGCCGCAGGACTCCAAACGGGTCGAAAGATATGCCTGTTCGAATTTTGCAAGCTCCCTGTGTGCGCGTCCATTTTTCTGCATAAGTTCATTTAGCGTGACAAACTGGACGGGTGCGATCATACCAGCACTAATGCACCGGATCCCATCGAACTCCGAGTTAAGCGTGCTTGGGCGA